>CM077594.1:110791668-112066668 GCA_039654915.1 Aquilaria yunnanensis
ACTGGGAGTTGCATCAACTTGATGTTTATAATGCCTTCATGCGAGGAGATTTGAATGAAGATATATATATGCTGCCTCCATCTAGTTATCTAGAAGCTGGAGATAACCGAGTTTGTAAACTTCACAAGTCGCTATATGAACTCAAATAGGCTCTTTGGCAATGGTTCGAGAAACTTTCAAAGGCTATTTTTCAGTTCGGCTTCAATCAATCCAAAATAGATTATTCATTGTTTACTTGAACTTCTAAAGACTCTTATACTGTACTCTTTGTTTATGTAGATGACATGCTTGTCGCTGGAAATAATCTTGAAAAAATCCAGTCACTGAAAGCTTATCTTCAGGATACGTTCTACATTAAGGACTTGGGAAATTGAAGTACTTTCTTGGCTTGGAAGCGGCTTGCTGTTTATAGGGAATATTTTTGTCACAGCGAAAATACACTCTAGATATTTTGAAAGAAGTTGGGATGCTTGGTTGCAATCCAGCATCGTTTCCCATTCAACAACAACAACATCATCTCGGCTCTATTGAGAGTCCCATTCTTGATGATCCAGGACCTTTTCGAAGGTTAATTGGCAAGCTTATCTACTTTATGATCACATGACCTGATATAACGTACGTGGTCAATCTTCTTAGCCAGTTCATGCGGAGTCCATGCTCCGCCCATCTCGACACAGCAATGCATGTCCTTCAGTTTCTGAAGGGCACACCTGGGCACGGCCTCTTCCTCTCAACAAAATGCACCTTTGATTTACATGCATTCTGTGATGTAGATTGGGCAGCCTGTCCCAAAACCAGGTGTTCTACCACTGGCTATCTCACAATGCTTGGCAACGCACCATTATCATGGAAGTTTAGGAAGCAGCCTACAGTTTCTCAGTCTTCGGCAGAAGTGAATACCATTCTATGGCAGCAGCCACTTGTGAGCTTATATGGCTCAAATCCCTTCTTTGCCGATCTTACGATTCATCATTTGTAGCCAATGAAACTGTACTGCGACAACCAGGTTGCCTTGCACATCGCGAATAATCTTGTGTTCCATGAGTGAACAAAGCATATTGAGTTTGATTGCCACTTTGTTCGTGATAAAATTCAAGCCAAGGAGATTAGTACTCATCATATTGCAAGCAAGTACCAACCAGCAGATGTCCTGACAAAAGCGCTAAGGTGACAATAATTTGAGTTTCTTGCAAGCAAGTTGGGCATGTGTGATTCCCGTGCTCCAACTTGAGAGGGAATGTTAAAGAAGAGTTTTACTTCTACCTCTTTTTGTATTCCTAGGATATATGAGATATCTCCTATCCTAAAGATTCTAGAATTAGCTCTTAACAAAGTTGAGTCAATCTAGAACTCTTGTATTCCCTAACATATATTCGGACCTTTTTCAATGAATGAAATCAGAGCCTTGCAAATATATGTTTGTTTACATATATATTGTAATAGATTTCATGATTCTTTTTCATGTACTAAAGATAGACCTTTTTTAATCATAAAGTGAATCGTACACCTTGAGTTGTAACGTTTTATGATTTAACATTTAAACATGTGAAAGTTTTTTCTTTTAATCCGCAATGAAAATTTATTAATAAAAGACAAAAGTATAAGCTTCGTTTTAAAGGAGAAAACGAAGTAACAAGCACTTTGACCCCCATGACTCCAACCTCTACAAGAAACTCACAAACAAGCACAACAATAAAAAATAAAAGCATCCCTAGCCCTAATAAAGAACAAAACACCCATAAAAACCCCCGCTGTACATTTTGAAAATAACTCTTTCTCTGGGAAAAATAAAACAATGATCTAACTCTCAATAGTTTCCCTTTTGTAATCTCTTTTCTCCTTAACAGAGCTCTCTTTCCTATTGTATTGCTCGATCTCAAGTCATTTTAGTATAAATAATTACATAAATGTAGGGTTACTCTTAAAGAAAATATACATTATTATAGGTTTATAATAGTATTGTTCATTTTCTAGTTCTAGATTCATGTCTGATTTTTTATTTTCGGTGAGAGATGAATACATGACTTATGAAGAATGGTCCAATTTAAGCAGAGAAATGGATTTTCAAACCCTCCAGAACAAGTCAAAGAGTAAAATGTCATTCAGTACCCCTGCCGTGTAATTGAATTCGCTGAGACTGAGCGTGTACAAACCGGTGCCACAAAACTCAAAAAATAGAAGCTACTTATTATATTCATGCCATCTGAATATTTCAACGTCATCCAGTCCTGACTTACCATGTTGTGTGTGTGTGTGTGTGTGTGTAGGAACAGTAGGCTCTTGTGGACTTTCAATTAAAATTGATACATATTATCTCCATGACTTTTTATTCTTTTTGTTTTTTTTTTTTCCGGTAATGCATAAATGGCAGTATCTCCATGACTTTGAACATATATAGAAGATAATCTGCTTTGAAACGTCGAGGCAATTATTGAGAGTACTGTATGGGTCCGGGCCGGGACACAAATAAATCTTTTTCTCCAAGGGCAACTAAAATTTTCAGAATAATGGCAGGATAACATTAATTATTGTTGAGGAGGATCAATATACAAAATTCTTTATGGATTTTGAGTCGAATATTAGTCATTTGTTTTACATATTTGAAAAATTTAAGACGAGGAGAGCCTTATTCTGAAAATTATCACAATGTAAATACTTTAAAATAAAACCCCAGATCTTATTTATTCATTTGAATCGACTCTCCTTATTGTACCTCGAATATTGCTCTAATCTTAAGCCCAAGCAAGTAGAGCTACATACATTAAAGGCTTAAAGGGGGGGGGGGGGGATTTACTTTTCTTTTTTGAAGTCGAAACGATCCAAAAAAAAAATCTTATTTTATTTTATTTTATTTGGATTGCTTCAAAAATAGTTTCAAGTCGTCTCAGCTGAAGTCTAGCCACGGAAAAAAAAAACTAGACAGTTGATTTTGTTGCTTCATATGAATCATTTAATTTGTATAACCCACAACGAAGAAGAATATCACTAAAATTTAGGGGGGGAGTCAATTGGCACAAATTAACAAATTAAGCGGTTGTAGGAGAAAGTGATAAAATTTCCAATTACTTGAACAGCCGCAGCAGCATAAAGCATTGGTGAGTTGGATTTCAAAAAAAAAAAAAAAAATCCTACCTTATTTAACAAGTAACACAAGGACTATGGAATTAGGCATGATGAATTATTGGTAAGGGCCAAGGTATTAAATACTGTTACCGCTAGGTATACCGCATCCTGAATTTTTAAGGTATATCGTATGGTATACCACGCCGCATACCGTTATCGTTACTGTTACTGTAAAAAAAATATTAGAATATTATTTTTAGATGAAATAATTTGTTTAATAATTTATTTTTACACATTTTATATGTATTCTAATTTTTCTCATCATAATTTGTCAAATATAAATAAAATATATATGATAGAAGATATTTTTTTTAATATAAAAAAACATAAAAAAATGTTATATATGGAACAAAATAAATAATACTAAAAAAATTTATTTATTGATATAAGAGAAAAAAATATTTTAATAATAACAATATATTTTCTAATACCACATTGAGTTCCTAGGTAGCTCAAAATATGACGCTTCTTTTCTAGCTTGTTCTGCAAAAGCAACATATTCATCTCACATCATGCAAAAGAGTATGAAAAGTAACTATGAGTTCAAAAAAAAAAAAAAAAGGGAGATAGAAGCAAAAGTTATAAGTCTATGACTAACTGACCATGCATCCATTAATTTTGCATATACTACAAATATAAATAATACCATTCATTAATTTTTTATATTAATTAAAAAAAGTAAAAAAATGAAAAGTAAATGTTTATTTTATTTTATGATATGTGTATTATTTATATTTAATGTTTTATATTTTTATGATATTTTGATGTTAAAAAAAAATATCTGCAAAAACTAAAATACCGCGACACGTATCACGCAGTATTTGCGATATACCGTGATTTTTTGACAAAATACATATAAAAAGTACACGGTATGTGGTATACCGTAAAATACCACGATATATAGTGATATACTGCGCGATAAAATGACAAAACGTGAAAACATTTGTACCGCGTACCACGTATCCACGGTAAGTGGTATACTGCGGTATTTAATTCAGTGGTAAGGGCACACGCTCTAAATTGTTTACTTAGTTCTCAACTTGTGTGACTATTATGAAATTAAATTAAACATGGATGCATGTCTCCTTACCCTCAGGAAGACAGATAGAAATGCTCATTACAAGTGTCCTCCAACTTTCACATTGTTGCAAATCTACAAATGCACAAGTCGCCAAATTTTTATATAGTAGTATGTATCAGACTATCATTTCCACAGGGACGGAGTGAACAAGAAAAGCTTAGCTAAAATCTATAAAAAATTAATTAAACTAAAATTGAAATTGAATAGAATTGATGCATGAAATTAAGCTGTAACTAAAAGTAAACAAAATAATAATTAAAACTAATTAAATCTAAACTATTACTTGAACTAGACTAATTCGAGGTAACCGATAACTCAAAGAACTAATAAAAAGCATTGCCACAAAGCACTCTCCTAAGGGTAGATCATCTTGTCTAGTTTTAATCCTATCTTATAGGTGAATTTACTAGTGCCTAATTTCCTCTTTCAAGGATGAATTATCCTAAGTCCATCTAATTTTACTAGTGATCTCTTACTCTGCCTAAAACTATAGGATTTTACGCTCAATATTGTCTATTCGGCCTCCTAGATGCTTGCGTCTCTTGATCTTTAAATTGATCTAGTCAATTTTCTCCCTATCTTCTAACCCAAGTTTTTTTCTCTCTCAAAGAACTCATATCAAGAAATAAACCCCTAACCATAAAGTTTCGTTAAGCACAAGAGAAAATTAACAAGAAATATACAGTAAGCGAAAAATAAAAATTAAACATGCATTAAAACATCAACAAGATTCTCATGTCTCCTAAGAGAGTAAAGAGATTTACCTACTAAACATCATGAAAGGAACCCTCAAAATAATCATCCAACAAGGTCAGATATATTAAGAAGAAATTAAAGAAAAGAAGAAAAAATAGAAAATTTTTCACTGAGAAAAAATGATCTTCAAGAACCAGGTTGAATCTTTTCAAACTTGCTCTTGAAATCTTCTTTTTCCTTTCTGTATTGCCCTCCAAAAGCTGTCGGTTTGCCTCCCAATTTTTCCTGCCGCATAAAACCCTCATTCTTTTTTATAAGCTACATCTCTTGGTCCAAGTAGGAAATTGGACGTATACTGCAATGCCAATTTGGCGTCATTGTTAATGAGTTTGGAGTCGTAGTTATCTGTCTTTGAAATTTTACATGATTAATCTCCTGTCCATGCCAAACTGATGTTGCTTTGTATGAACTCATGCACTACTATGCCAAGTTGGCATTAATGCTTTCCTTCTCTGCCTCTTTAATTTTGCTCATTTTTCACACAATCCTGTAATAAATGTCAACCTACAAAATAAACATGAATTACTATAAGAATTACGTAACAAAGCAACAAAAACTTAGGACAATAATCCTAATATTTACTTACTAAATGAACTCTATATATCACACTATAAGAATCAGCTTACACAGTCTCTATTTGGAATTAAATAAATTGTATTACTAAAAAATACTACTAATTAGAATGACATGAATAACGGTCAGATTTAATTGAAAAAAGATCCCAACTATCGGCATGACCCAGCCCATTTGTAAATACAAAGGAAGAGCTGTATGGCCCTGCAATTTAAAAAGTTTGGAACAGGTAGTCTGGGGCGAATTATTTTGAGCCCATAGACACACACACCTCGAGCTTTTCGTTTTTCAAGTTTTGTTAAAATCAAACATGTTTCTCTTAACCGTGAATAGAAAAAGAGGAAAGTTAATGCTATTTAAGACATGCAAGTAATAGCGTTTTAACATGGAATCGTTCACGCCACAATATTATGCTAGCACTAGCAGCCCGCCAGATTGCTAGCCAATTGTTTCAAATTCCGTACGTGCTTCCCTTATTTTTCGATTCTCCACCAACTCCTCCCATTACAATTCTCTTCCTCCTCTTAATTGATTTCTGTGAGAGAAGATACACCTTAAAGTTTTTGGTTAATTAAATTGTTCAATTCGTAATTAAGGATATGAAGAACAATTGTGTTTCAATTTTGGAAGCAATAATATTTCTCATAATTTTGCTGCGATTTTTGCCGCTTATCTGGGGCCAGCAGCGGCTGACACCAGCGATATATGTTTTCGGGGACTCGACGGTGGATAGCGGCAACAATAATTATTTGCCGACAGTCGCCAGAGCAAACTATGCACCGTATGGCCGGAATTTCCCCGGCGGCAAAGCACCCGATTTTCTTCCGACCGGCAGATTCAACGATGGAAGAACGGTTGCAGATTATATAGGTAATGTACGTTAATTACAGGTCTCAAGATAGGTATATATATATAGAGATCGTAATTAACCCTTTTCAGGGCCTAAGTATATATAAACTTCTGTTGTTTGTAGCTGAATTTCTAGGCCTACCGTATCCGCCACCATACATAGGTGAGGCATATTTCCAGACGGTGCCGGAAGGTATAAACTTCGCTTCTGCAACTTGTGGTATCCTTAAATCAACCGGACAAAGATACGTACGTAAGAAATTTATTTAATTAAAAGTTGTTGTCTTTTTTCCTGCGTTATATATGTTGTTGGGTTTAATTTATTAGAAGGGAAATAAAAAGAAAGGAAAAGAATGGATGAATAGATGTTAATTTGTAGGGAAAATGCCTGAGCATGGAGGAACAAGTGGAAGCATTTGGATGGGCGGTGGAGAAGCTCAAAATCCACTTCAAGGACAAGCCGGAGGCGCTGTCGAACCACTTGGGCAAAGCTGTAGTGGTCATTTCAATAGGCAACAACGATTATTTTCAGGGCCCCATGGACCAACTACAAAACCAAGAAGCTGTAGTTCCTGACCCTCAGCAATTTGCGCAATCTCTGATCGACACCTTTTCTGGTTATCTCAAGCGTCTATATGATTTAGGGTTGAGGAAAGTGGTGGTGTTCGAAGTAGGTCCGCTGGGGTGCGTCCCCAGTGTGGTGAGGACGTACCCTAAACAAGGAAATGGACTGTTCTGTTACGAGGAAGCGAACAGGGTCGTCAGAATATACAATTCCAAGCTGGCTGAATTACTCAAACATTTGACCGCCAATCTCAGGGGCTCCTTTTTCGTCCTTGCTCGGGAATTTGACGTTGGCTATTTCTCTATCCATCATCCTGCCGAACTGGGTAACTAACTCCCCCCCCCCCCCTCTCTCTCTCTCTCTCTATATATAACCCCTCTCTTTTTTCTTTTTCTTTTTTTTTTTTTGGCTTTTTAATTTCGATTCCCATATATATCTGTGTGTGTATGTGTGCAGGATATATAGACACGGTGAACCCTTGTTGTACTGCTTGGATGAATGGGACGTTAAGTTTATGCATCCCCTGGCTGGATCCCTGCCCTAACCCCGACAAGTTCTTCTTTTGGGATGCCGTTCATTATTCCGACGCCGTAGCTAAAAGATTAGCCGCTTCCTGTTTCGAAGATACCAATACCTGCAATCCTCGCATCAAAGACCTTGTCCGATTATGAATTTAATTAATTTTTAACTCTCTCTATACATACTTACACAACTTCATCCACATTATAAACATATATCCGAAACATACATTCATTGTTGATGATGATGATGATGAAGGAAATTTAAGTGCACAATTAATAAACATTTACATTTTCAGAATATAGAATAAATGCGAAATTAAAGTATACTCAGTTATCACTATAAAACCGAGTGATAGTCTTCTTGATGAAAAACGGTTTTTTGAGCATGTTATGAAAGACTTGATTAACTGTAAACATATAGGGTCAGATATTTAATTAACTTGGAAAACCAAGTAACTAAATATGCTGGGTTCACACCCAATACTTGACTAGAATTCTCTTTGTGATAATAGAAAAGTGTGTAGAGCCACTACTAAAAAAATACTTTTTCCTATAGGGCAAACTTTCAACGGCTGGGTTGTTGGAAAATTCCAACGCGATGAGTCGTTGGAAAAATGAGAATTGAATTTCCAATGGCTTCGTCGTTGGAAAATTTACGATCATAGGCCGTTGGAAATTTTCAACTTATTGAGCCATTGGAAACCAAAGTTGAGAATTTCAAAAAAATTTCCAACAACTAAGCCATTTGGAAATTTCCAATGCAAAGCCGTTGGAAATTCTCGCATTGGAAATATTACACTAATATTTATATTTATAGATATTCATACTGGTATATTTATATATGTTTATATAATGTATATATTTTAGTATATATTGATATATACATGCATACATACATACATATATATCATTTTTATTATAAAATTTTAGAAAGTAAAGTAGTATTTTGAAAATATTTTGTTAAAAAATATAATAATAATAATATTATGTATATATATATATATATATTCTTATTGATATACTTATAATATTATTATATAGTGTTTATTTATCACACACACACGCACACATATCATATATAAATATTTATATATCAAATACATCATATTTATATAATGTATATATATTTATATTTTTGTAACATGTATGTATGTATGTATGTATACCATATTTACCATATTTATTATACACTTTCAGAAAGTAAAGTAGTATTTTGAAAATATTTTGTTAAAAAATACTATAGTAATAATATTATAATACTAATAAAATATATATTATATGTATAAATATATATATCATAATATATATTATAACATATCATTTGGTGTTTGATTGTAGATTTGGTAGGGTAATGGTGTAATTTATACATATTTTTGTAATATATCATATAGGTCATATGTATCATATTCATATACATATATGTCACACACACACACATATATGATGTATATATCATATATATGTATTTATATATCATATACATATATATAAACATATTATTATTATTATTATTATTATTATTATTATTATATAAATATTTATATATCAGATACAACATATAAAAGCCCAACATATAAAAACCCTAACCCATAAAACCTTTCTCACTTTTGACCATAATTTGACTTGAATTTATTTATATTATTAGTTGTTAGAAAAAATTTTAAAAAAATATATTTGGAAACTATAGGTTTTTATTTATCATTTATATAAAAAAATTTTATTTATATACTAAAAATTAAAAATAAAAAATCATAGAATAATTGCTAAAAAGTAAGTATTTCAAAGAATATGGGACAGAGGAAGTATTTATATAAAATACTTATCATATTTATTTTTCAATTTTAGAAAGTTAAGTAGTATTTTGAAAATATTTTTTTTTATAAACAACAACAATAATAATAGTAATACATTTATATATATAGTTTATTAGAAATAAAAATAATAACAATATGTATATTTATGTCATATTGATATATATGTGTGTGTTTATATCATACACATATATATCATATAAAAGCCCACAAAAACCAAAAAAAGCCTAGCCCATCAAAACCGTAACCTATCCCATATGTATAAGCTTATCTCTTAACCCTCCTCATTCCTTGCTAACCTTGCCACCTCCTCACCTCTCCCTTTTGTCTGTCTACTCTTATTCTCGGTGAAGCTGTTTCCTCTCCCTTCACTGCCTCACCTCAACCCTCGCCTCCATATTGGGCTCGCCTCACCCTAACCGTCCAGCCACTACACTCCCTCTTCTTCGTTCCACCATTCTTCTTCCTCTCCTCGTGATTCCTTGCCCTCATCCACTGTTACCGGTCGTCCGATCGGCCCTTCGCACGTTTGGCCTTCTTTCATTCGTCCTCGCCTGAATGTTTGCCTTCGACATTCACTTGTTCCGCTGTCCTCCCTCCTCTCCTTGCGCGCCTTGCGATTCGTTGCCCTCATCTGCCGTTGCCGTTCGCCCATTTGTCCTTGCCTGAATGTTTGCTGCCTTGGCCGATCATCAGCCTTCTCGCCCGATTGTCCGTCGTGCCCGATCATTTGCCTCGCCTGATCGTGTAGATTTTATGATTGTTTGTATAGATCTGATGATTATTTGTCAATTTCTAATGAATATTTGTGAATTTGATGAATATGTGAATATTTTGGATTTTTTTTAATATTTTGAATTTAAGTTTGTCAAAATATTTTTGTGATTTTCAGTTTCTGATTATATACTTTTGTGTGTGTGTGTTTGTGTGTTTTTTTTTTAATTTAGATTTCTAATTATGTATTTTTTTGTGTCTTTTTTTTTTTTTTAAATTTAAGCTTCTGATTATGTATTTTTTGTGTATTTTTAGTGAATTTAAGTTTGTGAATATATATTTTTATGAATTTGAGCATATTTTCAATTTTCGTACGTACAAAATATGAAATATATTTTTTAGTAAACATAAATATCATTTTAATAATTTTTTTTTTAAAAAAGCATTTCCAACGGCCTAGCCGTTGGAAATTCCATCAGCTTGAGCTGTTGATACTTTTTCCAACGGCGCAAGCTGTTAGAATTTTCCAACGGGCAAGCCGTTGGAAATTGTTCAACGATTGGAAATTATTCAAGGATGTTAGGCTTATGGAAATTTTAACGGCTCAACTTTCAACAGGCAATTTATTGAGCCGTTGGAAATCTTTTTTCCCAGCAGGCTAATTTCCTTTTTTTAGTAGTGGGTAAAATAGAACAAGTAAAACCTCTATAAATTGTGTTCGCAACCACCAATGCACAATTCTACTGCCCTCTATTTTATAAGGGGTGAATTGGCACTTATGGAAGGTCATAGCCTTTCATAAAAAAGTTATAACTCTTTATAAAATGTTGTACTGTTTCACCAAGAGTTGCCCACCTATAACTTATTCCCTTGAATAAGCCAATAACTAACTTTAGAAAGGATGTATTGGTTCGGTTATAAAGTCACAGCTTTTGTAAGAAGTGTGTCTCTTTAAATAAATGTCATAACCACCTTCCAATGGTTGTTAAATTCTCCTACAACATGACTCTTTACTAAAAGTTATGTTATATTACTAATCAGGGTAGTTATGGTACATAAACCTTACAAAGGGTCTTATATATTAGGCTATGCATATCCTTTTATCTAAAAGTCATATATGTTCATACTATAAATAGTTATGGGATGATTATAAAGCAATTATTTCATGTGTTAAGGTGTACATATACACATCACACAATCGCCACATACCAACCTCCTATTGGTTCCAATGTGATGATCTGTTACAAATATATGTACATCATGCTAACCACATAACTACCTCTAATTAATGTTAGAAGTAAAGATGTAAGTTAATGTGACAAAACCATTATATGGTGTGACCACACCAAGCAGTAGTAAAATAAGTATATATTAGTGCATATATGGAATTTAGTAATCATTCTTGCTAACTAAATTCCAATAAAAGATGACATCACTTGCTATATATAGCTTCATTTCGCAATTTACTACTATGCCTAATATTAATTTACTTAGAATTAATTAGGCTTAAAATTACAAGGTTTAATTTGTAGCATAAATAGCTACTAGGTTGCTTTTAAAGGTTGGGAAAAGAATTATGAAAAATTTGCTTTAGAAGGAAAAACTCAACCTTAAGAAATGAATTAAAAAGATTAGAATCAAGTATCAAGGTTTAGTGAGGTTTGGTGGTTTTTAAGGGTGCAAAAGCCGGATTTTAAGAATTAGGGGCAAAGGGTCTCCTTGTTTCATTGGGTAGATTCAGGGCTGTATGAGATGAAGGCATAGGGTTCGTGTTGGGAGATTAGAGTTTTTTTTATCTATTTTCTTTAAATTTGGGTTCATGTTAATCTAGTTTTTTGCTGGATCATACGTATTCTTTTTTTATTTAGTAAATTTCATTGCTATTAAAAAAAATTACTACTAGTTTTGTTTATTGGCAATTATACTTCATTTCTTTTATAACAACTGATGCATTTCAATATATTATATCTTATCTTAGCTTTAATATATAAAAAGTATGAAGATATGTGCACAAATGTTGAACGACATTTTTATCCTTATATTATAAGTTATTTTGTTCTTTTAATGAAACCTAATTTTGTCATTATCTATTTAATTAGAGTTACATTAGCACTAAAGCACTAAAAGGGTCTCTTAAGTTATTAATAAACTTTATTTTTTGCTTCAAACTTGCCCATGTTTGATTCTATATTATGGAATCAAGTATTATATGTAATTTTTTTTGTATTAATCTTGTATTTAATGGCTAAAACACCTAGATTACCACTAAACTTTTTTCCTTTTTCCTTTTTTTTTTTTTTTTGCATTAATCATACTACCGTTGGTTCTATATTACTATCAAATAATTATCTCTTGTACGTAAATATTTTAGAAAACTTAAAATTTCAACTTAATAAGTATGACCTAAGTTTGTTCTACAATAAAAAATGTCTTTGAATATATGTATATTTTTCAATTTAGTTTTTTTCCAACTTGGATGTGTATATACTATATGAAAGCTTATGTATCTAATCCATCTTAGAGCAATAATATAATTCAAATATTATTCAAACATTTATTGAAAAAAATAAAAATGATCATTGCACTACTAGAAAAACTAACTTTTCCAACGGCCTATCTTCCAATGGGCTGACCGTTGGAGAATTTCCAACGGCTAAAGCCGTTGGAGAAAGGGGAAAAAAATTTCCAACGACTTTCCCGTTGGAAAAATTAATAAATTGAAAACAAGCTAGATTTCCAACGGCAAGTGCCGTTGGAATTAAGTATGTGAGCTTTAAAATTTATTTCCAGTAATTTTGAAAATTGTAAATTTGAAAATTTTGAAAATTTTTTCCAACAGCCTAAGCCGTTGGAAAATGAAGTTAGTTAGTATTTTTGAAAATTGTAATTTTGAAAATTATTTCCAACGCCCTAAGCCTTTGGAAAATGGAAGTTGGAAACGCACCGTTTAACTTATTTTTTCCCAACGGCCTTGGCCGTTGGAAAATGCAAAAATAAATTTCCCCCAGCTCGCCACTTCATCGTCTTCGTGAGTTTCAGATCTTCTCTCTCTGCTCGCGTCCTCTGCTGCAAATCTCTACACGCACACACAACACCTTCCTCAAGTCTCCCAGGGCCGGATTAACGTCGATCAGAGCCTGATTTGTTGGATCTGGTGCTCTAACTCGTCGATCTGTAGGTAAGTAAATTAGTAATTATTATACTAAGAGTAATAATAATAATAATAATAATAATAATAATAATAATAATTATTATTATTATTAAAATAATTACTATTATACTAAGAGTGGTACTACTAATAATAATAATAATAACAATAATCATAATAATAATAATTAAAATAATTATTATGAAACGTAGATTACTATGATAATAATTATAATAATAATAATTTAAATAATTATGTATGGTTCGAAGAGAAGTAAGACAATAATAATAATAATAATAATAATAATAATAATAATAATAATAATAATAATAATAATAATATCAATAATAATAAACCCAACCAGAGTAGTAATAATTATAATAATAATTATCTATACTATGGATGGAAAGCCTTCTTATGCTTTGTATATTTTGGATTTATTAATATTTGGTGTTGAATTTGCTCTCGAATTTGATGTGCATAATCAGCATGAGACATGAAAAACTATGTTTGCAAAATTTGAAAGATGTGGGCTTTTTGGTTGACATGCATTAGAATGCCACACTTATTGAACTCACACACCCTAAACACTTAAGTATAAAAGTGTCTATGCCTTGCTGTTGTTGCATGTAACCTCATCAGCCTATCCTTGAAATGCAAGTAATTTGAGGGTTAACAAGTGGACATGTTGATGTCACTCAGACACCGGAGTTCACTGCACAAGTTGAGCGAGTGGTTGCGGAGCATACAGCACAACAAGCATCATATTATGAGCGGAAGTTGGAGTGACTGAAGAGGAGACAACGAGCGGAGCTGGAGTACATATGTCAACGAGTTGGAATTCCTCCGCCCGCGCCCCCAAACAATGATATTGATGCCTCGGGATCCGATGACGACTAGATCAGGTATATCACTTTACTTTCTGTGTTCATCAACAAACAAACACTTTTTAGGAGAATGGAACTATGTAATTTCAATTATATATGTTTTTATGTGGATTGTAACTATATTTGTGTCATGATATTGTAATTTCAGTTGTGTATGCTTTTATATGTATGTTATAACTATATTTATGACATGATTCTGTACTATCAATTGTGTATGTTTTCATTGAGATTTACAACTGCATATGTGCACGTGCACCTGTTCAGAATGTGATTACATACGATACAATAAATTTGAACCGCCTAAGCCGTTTGACGTTTAAAAAAAACGCATTGGAAATAGAACGGGAATATACAAAATATCAAAAAAACTACTTTCCAACGGCCAAGGCCGTTGGCAAATGGAAAAAAAAAATAGAGCCGTTGGAAAATTTCCAACTGCTCAGATTCCAACGGCCCTCACTTTGCCCGTTGGAAAATGGACTTCCAATGGTTGGTTTTCTAATGTCTTATTTCCAACGGCTTCGCGTTGGAAACTTTAAAATTTCCAACACGAAGCCGTTGGAAATGGCCGTTGGAAAAATGATTTTTTTTAGTAGTGTTGTAGCAAAGGTTATTGGGAAAAATTTTAGGAAAAAAATTCTTAGCTATTAGAATTAGTTTCTCATATTTATAACAAATTGACTTTTAGTAGTAATATTTTTTGCATTTTCCATTGTTTTGAAATATTGGAAATAATAATTATTTTTCCCACGTGGTCATCCCTATTAACATTGTAATACAATTTTTTATTCTTAGCAATTAACTCTTTTTATTTATACTAAATAATATTAAAATATTTTTTTCATTTTTTATTTTTTATAGCCAACCAAAATTTACAAGTTGTTTGAAAAAATTAGAACTAATTTTTGTTTGAATATTATTTTTCATGGTAGTAACTCATAGCCTGGAAGTAGTTTTAAAGTTGTTAAGAGATAAAGTTAATAATTTTATATAATGATTGTGAGTTTTTATTTTTACTTTTTAGATTAAGTATATTAATAAGAGAAGTTTGGAGGTTTATTTGTTCAAAATGTATAATTAAATTACATGTTTTTAGGCCCTAATTGCAGGTTTGGATCATATAAGGTATTATACAACAAAGGAAAAAGTAGGAGGACTCTTAAGAGGACATATAATAAGTTTTAATAGAATAAAAAAATTTCCACCATGTATTATATGTACAAGATCAAGATTTCATTCATTTTTATCTAAAATATAATTTTTTTGTCACTTTATTTTTTTTCATTGTCATAATACTAAATTCATATGCTTTCATATTTGACATTGATACATAAAATTCTTTAAATATGAAACATATTTTGAGAATTTCTAATTTTTTAAAAAATAGAATTATTATATTCAGTTTACTAAGTTTATTTTTTATTTGATGAATCAAAATTTTAATGTATTTATAATATTTAAAATATAAAAAATTATTGTACCATTCAAAAATTATTTATATTAGAAAAATAAAATTAGTAATTAAAAATTTAAAAATAGAAAAAAAATAAAGATTATTTTTCATGCAAATTTTTTTTTAAAATGCCACTAAATTTAAAATTTAAAAACCCAAGGAGAAGGTTTTATGGCTATCCTAATTACCAGGTATGACTATGCAGTTGGTTTCTAGGCATGATTTGTGTTTTTTCTACTTTGAGTGTATTGCTCCTTGTTTGTGTTTTCTTCGATGGTTAAACATCCAATTTTAGTTTGTGGCATTGATGCTAAATAATAGTGTATGTGGGGAAATTGAAACTGCTAGTTTATCCAAAAGAAAATAATTCAAGAACAAGTTCAACACGCTTTGTTTGTCCAAGTAAAGAAAATTTTAGCTTTTGCACTATGGTAGATTTGGCAAGATAAGACCTTGTTTGACTAAAATGATCAACTCCAAAGTCTTCATCCCATTGGAAGATGTAGGAATATGCCAAAAACAATATTTGGATGCAAAAATCTTTTTCCAAACCACCTAAATGATTAAAGACAATTACCTGATATCAAGTGGCAGAAGAAATAAGGAAAACATTAATGATTTTTCATTTGTTTATAAATTTAAGTAGATGATGGTATATTTATTTTATCTTTGACTAACAATACCATTTAGTTTGATTCATGGCAAAGACATGAATTGCATGACTATTCTATTCAAAGTCCTTCCACTCATCTGGAATACCATCATAATGGAACAACATTAGAATAAAATCACTCACTGGAAACTACAGCAGTGTAGCAATTAATGAAAGGATCATGTTCACATTAAATGGATGACACCATAAACCAAAATACATACAGTTCCTCAATGTAAGACCCCTCATTATAATGCTCAATGTAAACATAAATTTTGCCTTCATTATCAGCTGAACCAACCATTTCAATTGTTGATGCTCCATCATATAATACACATAGTCCATCACCATTTAATTGTCCATGTTTCTTATAATAAATTGACTTCACAACATTATTAGAATAACCAATTTTTCTCAACTCCTCCTTCACACACCAATAAAAAATCATATCTTTATCGAAATAATAGTGCCATATATTGAAATCAACATATTCACCCTTCATTTCGCCAATAAACCTTCCATTATGTGAATCAACAATATAAGACCCACCATTGTGATTTTTAAACTGCAATACAAAATTTTGCCACATGTTATCAACTATTTTAAAATAAAAAATACATATCACTATAACATATACTACATCAATATAAGAGTAACACATACTGCCAATTTCACATATTACTCTATTGTTTCTTGTTTAGACCAACATAAATTCACGCATTAGTTGACACAACAGCCCACTACATGTAAACAACCGATGTTACTTTTATTCTTGTCTACCACACAATCCACCAGAAACTCCACGGTCCACTTTGTGCAGTTTCACTTGATAATAATAGATGTTGTCTCTGCCTGTCCTCTTTGTGCTTTTCTTATTTCTCTGTTTTGATCGGCCTTTTCTTCACATGAAACAAAAAGGTCAACCCACTAATCACTTAATTTTCCACTGATTATTTCCTTAATTGTGCAGGAGACCACAAAAACACTCCATGTTGCACATAAGCCCATGGGACCTTGCATTAAGATTGAATGATTGAAGGTACGTGGACTGCATTACCCCACTTGCAAGCACGTGCCGTTCTAACTCACTATAGGGACTAACTCATTAGGTTTTGCCAAGTTTGAGGACTAGCTTAGGCTGATTTCTGGTTCAGGGACCAACTCAGTTGAGTTGGTCAAGTTGGGGGACTGGTGGAGTACTTAGGCCTTATCTTATCACCTTCCTTTGTTCTCGCCGGAAGGGAAGGGAACCTGTCATGTGAAGGAGGGCATTTTTCTAACTTGGCAAATAGACAGAACTGTGATGAATATAATAGCAGAAATTCGAAAAAGGAAAAGAAGAAAAACAAAAAAGCTAAAAACTCTGCGAATCATTGTTGAACCCGGTAAGTGAAGTTGAAACAAAGAAATTAGCTGTTACTTACTGTTATCAGCACAACTGAAGAAGAAGAAGAAGAGAGGCGGGTTCGTCGTCGTGGGCTCAATTCTCTGCCTGGGGGTGCCCAGATGTTTTCTCCCTTTCTTCGTCGATAATTTCAGGTCTACTTAGTTTCTTACTCTCTTTTCCTTCCGTTTCCCGTGCTCCTTCTAATTTCCTTAAGGTTTACGGTTTGACAATAAACCCTAATTTGGATAACAATTTTGCTGTTGTGTTGCTGGGGTTTCCACAGCATCTTGAAATGGAAGTGAAAATGAAGGCAGGCAGCGCTGCCAAATTGATTGTCGATGCCCTGCTGCAGCGCTTCCTTCCTCTTGGCCGGCGACGCATTGAAACAGCTCAAGCTCAGGTCCTTTTATTCTTTTTAGTTGTACTTGTTTGGCTTCTGAATCATTTTAATATCGATTTGATTATTGGAAGCTTGCCGTCTGGACATTCTCTTAAGTGTATGCATCGTTCAATGTGGTAAATGGGAGTGTTAGAATGTCACAATTTGCTTTTTGGCTAAGAATGTAGTTGATGAAATAGAGTCCTACAATAATTTCCTGCATCCTTTTTGCTGGCTCACTGTTGCTTTGTGTTGGTAGTGCCAAATAATGTTATCAAATTATTTTTAATTCATTTTATCTGATCCTAATCAAAATGAAGTATTGTCACCCCTATGGTTGATATTGAATGTTTACTACATAATTCTTAACTGTAGGATGGGCAGTACCTTCGACCATCAGACCCTGCCTATGAGCAAGTATTGGACTCCTTGGCTATGGTTGCCCGTCATACACCAGTACCTTTGTTAGAAGCTCTACTTCGGTGGCGTGAGAGGTGAATCGTTCAGTTATCTTGCTCACTAATTTCCCCTCAAAATTGTTGGTTTGGGAAATTTAGAGCACAATGTGATTGCCATGAAGTAACATAGCCATTTCTTCATTTTAATTAGGCTGAAGATTAATATGATATCAATTTTTGATCTATAGCAGTAATTTTGAAGTGATTTTGTCAGAATAGGAAAAGGTTTTAAGCCATTTGTTGTTCCCATTGTTAGAAAATTTGCAAGAATCTAAATCATCTGCATATGCTATCAAGTCAATTAAGTCAGTGTTCTAGCTGTTTCTGAGCAAGTTCTCATTGGTGTATTCCTCTTTTGCGGATGCTGTTGCAGTGAGTCTCCTAAGGGTGCAAATGATGCATCAACTTTCCAGCGAAAGGTCTCTATCATTATTGATTATGTATTCCTGCAATCTGTTAACTCATGGTTTTTATTTGTTGAAATGACTCATTATAATGATTGCCTGCAGCTTAAATTTTCTTTTAATTTGAAGTTTGTCAGGAAATTGAAATATTTCTTCAATCTTGCTTGTAACATGACAAGTTTTCTTTTTGTTTCTTGCAATCTTACCTTGAATGTCCCTAGATGAGCTCAACAAATATCGATCATTTGTTTGTTTCCTGGTTGCAGCTTGCTGTGGAGTGCATTTTTTGCTCAGCATGTATTCGCTTTGTTGAATGTTGTCCCCAGGAGGGACTCACTGGTTTGTGGATTTCATTAGCTCTTATGTTCCTCTCCAGCCTATAATATACATAAGATTATTTGTGTTTATATCCAAATTTTAATTTACATACTTTTTCCTTTTGCATTGCAGAAATCCTTTGGTGTGGTCTTGAAAGTTTTGCTTTTGACTGGTTAATCAATGCTGACAGGTAACTTGATTACAATTATATAATTATGAATACTTTGTGCTTCAAATGATTTGTCTCTTTCTTTGAAACTTTAAAAGTTTCTTTATTAAAGAACCAAATTGAAATTTCTGTTTTTCTTCGGAAATGAGATAAACGTGATGTTATTGTGTGCTGGTCTTACTTAAAGAACTATTTAGCATAATATATCCTGAACCAACTGCTTGTCATAATCAGAAGGTTGATCGCAAGAATCTCAATAGAAGCAAACATCCCAACCAATTTGTGGTTGGTGGCAAAAAGTTCATAAAAAAATGAACTTTTAGTTATGTATAAATTCAGTCAAAAGAACAGATTGATAAGTTTTTAAACCAGACCCTTTCTTGATGTGACAATCTTGTGAGTGAATGATGGGATGACGCTCACCAGCTTGTTTCTTTTTCTTTTTCCTCCACTTACGTGGAAAAATTTCATGAGTCAAAGGTGAATAAAGATACTTTCTATGGTCATGTGCCACCCTTGCAACCCTGGTAGAAGCTACTGTCCGACCAACTTGTGGTTGGTGGCAAAAAGTTCATAATGAAGTGAATTTGAGGAGTTATATATAAATTCAGTAAAAAGAACAGATTGACACGTTATTAAACCAGATCATTTGATGCAATAATCTTGTAAATGAATAATGGGATGTCACTCACTTGCGTATCTCTTTTTCTTTTTCGTTTTTCCCCTTCTACCTACATGGAAAAATTTTGTGAGCCAAAGGTGAATAAAGGTGCTTCCTATTGTCATGTTCCATAAGGTTGATATTGTGATCTCAACTTGTATAATAGTGTAACCTTGATAAGATTACTATTACTGTCGTATTCATGCTGTTAAAGTTTCTGGTGTATGTTTCTTACTGAAGAGCTGGTATGTGTACTTCATGGTGAAAAGAATGCTTGAAGTCATGGTGCTTTGCCTCTTTAAAATGTTTGAATATTTCAATATGACATTCATGTTCAGTTTTTTTTAATTCATGAGAATTTCTCATACTAAGATATCAAATGCTCCAATGCATAATTAAAACAACCTTCATGTTTTTGCAGCATGAATAAACTATTATCTTGTGCAGGGTTGTCAGCCAAGTTGAGTATCCCTCACTTGTTGATTTGAGAGGATTACTTCTGGACTTAGTTGCACAATTCTTGGGTGCATTATCTCGAATCAGGTGATTTCTCCATACTCTGCTCTCGCATTAGGTGAATGGTTAATGAAACTACATTTGTTAATTTGTAATGTTATTTTGCTGTGGTACATTTGTTTCATATTTTGTTGGTTCGTCAGTTTTTTGCAGGGTGAAAAAGATCAGGATATTGATATCCATAAAGCTTCCTCCCTTTTATTCTAACCTCTCCCCTCCCCCACATAACCCTTGGAGTACTCATAGGAGGAAAATCAAATGTTAAGTGCAGCACTAACACTGAAGCATATCCATTTATTAAATTTAGTTTTCTTAAAAGATATTGTAATTTTCCCTTCACAGGTTCAGTTCGGTGACTGAGCGTTTCTTCATGGAACTCAGTACTCGCCGTATTGATACTAGCATTGCTAGAAGCGAAACACTAAGTATTATAAATGGGATGCGCTACCTAAAGCTTGGGGTATGTATGGTTCTCATCATATACGATGTCATGAGAATTAGTTGATACAAATAAGTTGGTTGCAGGTTAAGACTGAAGGTGGATTAAATGCATCAGCTTCTTTTGTTGCAAAAGCTAACCCACTAAATCGTGCTCCTCATAAGCGGAAAAGTGAGCTTTACCATGCGCTGTGCAATATGCTTTCGAACATCTTGGCACCCCTCGCAGATGGCGGGAAGAATCAATGGCCTCCTACTGGTGTGGAGCCTGCACTTACCCTGTGGTATGAAGCTGTTGGACGGATAAGAGTGCAGCTTATGCATTGGATGGACAAACAGAGCAAACATATAGCCGTGAGTGCTAACTCTTCTTTTACTTGTGGGCTTGTTGGGGTTGATTTAAGTTTAAAAGGAAACGTCCCAGCTTGTATGAGAATAAGACACCCTAGTGCTCACCTGGCAGTAGCTTCTGGTAGCGTAGGTAATTGGTCATCAACAGTAGCAATTATCCAACTCTCATCTTTCTTATCAGTTGTTACTGTTTGTTGGTCTTGGTTAATCCTGTTGCAGATTTTGGAGCTGTTGTCAGGATTTATACAAAACCAACAACTGCCTCTCATCGAACTGGCTAAGTTTGTGACAACCAGAGAGTCCAATATCAGAATCCTTCCTTCCCCCTGTGAAAAAGCAATTGAAAAATTAGAGATTTCATACCTTTGCAATGCAGTACTCCAAGCAGTGCTCCATAAGAGTCTAATGATTGGAAGGCAAATTATCTACTCTTGTCATGCCTTAAAAAATTTAGCTCTATGACATTCATACTTTGAGTGCGTGTGAAGTCCTTTTTTCCTGAATTCCAGATTGGCCATGTTTATATTAGCTTTTGATTGTTAGATAACTTTCTTTCTAGTTATCATCCTTTATTGTTGCTGATATCATTTTGCATCTTAGTTGACCATTAAACTCTCCTAGCTGCTCTATACATCCTTACATCGAGGTCCTTTGTATAGGTTGGCTATCCTTTGGTGACTCTACTTCTTTGCCTTGGTGATCCACAAATATTTCACAACAATTTAAGTTCCCATATGGAGCAACTTTACAAACTTCTGCGAGTAAGTTCACTTTCTTTATTTTTACTTAAAAGAATAATGCAGAATGTTGCCAACTGGTAGCTTTCTGGTCCATCCTCCAGACTTGTTTCTTTACTTGGGTCAGATATAAGTTTGTGATAGATCCTGTCACTGTGCTGCAGGACAAGAACCATCGCTTCATGGCTTTGGATTGTCTTCATCGAGTCTTGAGGTTTTACTTGAGTGTTCATGCAGCAAATCAGCCTCCAAACCGCATATGGGATTACCTAGATAGTGTGACGTCTCAGCTTTTAACAGTTCTGAGGAAAGGAATGCTTACTCAGGATGTTCAACATGATAAACTTGTTGAGTTCTGTGTTACTATAGCAGAGCATAACCTTGATTTTGCTATGAACCATATGATACTGGAGTTGCTGAAGCAAGATAGTCCAAGTGAGGCTAAGGTTATTGGTCTTCGAGCTTTGCTTGCAATTGTTATGTCGCCTTCAAGTCAGCATGTGGGATTGGAAATATTTAAAGGTATGGATAAGTTGTCATATGGCCTGCGTAGCTCATACAATTTTTTCAGGCAATCATTATGTGACTTATGACAAATGTCCAGGACATGATATTGGTCATTACATTCCAAAAGTGAAGGCTGCAATAGAGGCAATATTAAGGTCTTGTCACAGGACCTACAGCCAGGCTCTTTTAACTTCGTCAAGAACCACAATAGGTATATCTTCTCTGAGCATGGCAACTGCAGAGTTAGCTTACGGGGAAATGTAATTTGGATTCATGGATGCTGAAAATCATCAATAAATTCTTAATTTTTGTTATCACTATTTTGTTTGTTCTTGTATTGACATGATTTCCGTTCTCCAAAGATTTCAGAAACAGGAATGTATTAGAGGAAACTGCCCAAATTTCTGGGAATTTCTAGTTATTATGTACAAAACTTCTCTGTGTGAGGGTTACACTTTGCAGTTCTTTCCATTCCAAAAGCTAATTATGTTTGTTTTGTGGATCTTTTCTACCTTCCTGTCCTCTCTAGATTCTGTAACCAGAGAAAAGTCCCAAGGATATCTGTTCCGATCAGTGCTGAAATGCATACCATACCTTATAGAAGAAGTTGGCCGAAGTGATAAGATATCTGAAATTATACCTCAGCATGGAATAAGCATTGATCCTGGTGTCCGGGAGGAGGCAGTTCAGGTGCTGAACAGGATAGTGAAATATCTTCCCCATCGCCGCTTTGCAGTCATGAGAGGGATGGCCAACTTTATCCTCCGACTTCCTGATGAATTCCCTCTTCTAATTCAAACATCCCTGGGCCGACTGTTGGAACTCATGCGTTTCTGGAAAACTTGTCTATATGATGAGAAGCTAGAAGACAATACCAGTGATTCAAAGCATATGGGACTCAGAAATGAGGGACTGAAGAAGTCCTCATTCCATCCACCGGCAGAAACAATTGATTTTCGTGCATCAGAAATTGATGCAGTTGGTCTTATCTTCCTTAGTTCTGTGGACAGTCAGATTCGCCACGCAGCATTAGAGCTGTTACGTTGTGTGCGTGCCTTGAGGAATGACATACGTGACATTTCACTTCGTGAACAGACAGATTTCAATATGAGATATGAAGTTGAACCGATATTCATAATTGATGTTTTGGAAGAGCATGGGGTGGGTTAAGTCTGTTTTCTCATGTCAACCTTTGGGTTACATGAAATTCATTCATTGCTGAAGTTGATCTATTTATTGTAGGATGACATTGTTCAGAGTTGCTACTGGGACTCTGGTCGCCCATGTGATTACAGACGAGAATCCGATTCTCCTGAAGTTACCCTTCAGTCTATTATATTTGAGAGTCCTGATAAGAGCAGGACCTGGGCTCGGTGTCTCAGTGAGCTCATCAAATATGCAGCTGAGCTTTGCCCAAACTCTGTTCAGGAAGCAAAGTGAGTATGAGCATGGATTTGCTCTCTAGCCATTGCTTTTACCCTACATGGACTACTTGCCGTCTTCACAATATTTCTGTCAGTGAAATAATTAGGTTGAAACAAGTACTGATTATGATGGGTGACATGCTCGGTTTTCTTGGATTTTAGGCAATTGTGAATATATGGGCGTCATAAGTATAACTATTTGTTTGTTCCTAATTTTTTATTTAGGTTTGCGTCCCCTTGGTGGTCCTGCAATTTTATCTAAATATACTATTTCCTTGTCCAAAAAAATGATGGGGGAATTCTCATGAGAGGCGGGATCAGCTATTTTTAGGGATGTGATGCATAAAGATATGTTAGTCTACAAGGTGTTGTGGTTATTTTTCCTGGTCTATTATACATGCTCACCACTGATTTTATTAATGCTTTCAATCTCATCTTACTTAGATATGTGAAAAGAAAAACAGAAAAGTTTGTTTATGTGTTGAAAATTTGTTTCATGAATGAATAATCTAAGAAATTTCTTATAATCTCAACATTCCTTGGCAGGGTGGAGGTTTTGCAGAGGCTTGCTCATATCACACCAGTTGAACTAGGTGGAAAGGCTCATCAATCTCAAGATGCAGATACCAAGTTGGACCAGTGGCTCATGTATGCAATGTTTGTATGTTCATGTCCTCCAGATAGCAAGGATGCTATAAGCGAGGCAGCAACCAGAAAACTTTACCATCTTGTCTTCCCATCTCTTAAATCAGGAACAGAAGCACATGTTGTGAGTACACTCTCAGAGTGCTCTAGCTCATTAAATCCTAGACAAGCCTTGTTTCTTTCAACTGTTTGCAGTACTTGATATTAGGGTACAGAAGTTGTGGATTAGAACAAGAATTAATGTAGTGTCAAGTCAAACAAAAATGGAACAATTAGAGGTGAATATATATGCAATGCTGCATCCTTTCTAGTTGTTTGAGATATTTGTGTAGGGAAGTCTCATGTTTGTCTGGTATGATTAGGGTGCTATCTGTTTTCAGAGTGAAGGCATGCGATTCATGTAGCCCTTAAGGCTTATTTGATCGATCGATTAGTGCTTAGGAAGTCCCCCTTTAATATTTCTTTCTTGTTTCTGTTTTTGTTTTGTTTTTTTGTTTTTTCGTTTTTTTTCTACTGTTGAAATTTGGCAAGAGTTGTCTTGAGTGCTAAAAGTTGACTCATTTCCCTGTAATTTTCAGCATGCAGCGACCATGGCACTTGGACACTCACATCTGGAATCTTGTGAGATCATGTTTACTGAGCTTGCAACTTTTATTGAAGAAATTTCATCAGAAACAGAGGGAAAGCCAAAGTGGAAGGTATTATGTATGAGGATATACAGAATTCATAAGAACTTCATGGAGCATATAAAACCAGTCTTCATACATGATCACTTCATAGCCTTTTTTCTTTTAATTTCTTTTTTTTTTCCCTTTTTCTTTGTGCTCATTCTTTCATTTCCTTTAGGGAGGGAAGTACAAACTAAGTAGACACTGAAGACCACGACTTGAATTTGACCTAGACATGTACTATAAAAGAAAACAAAGAAAAGAATTCAGTGGCTTCTATGGTCCCTAGGCATATTTCTGGTTCCACCTTCTAAAAAGGTGTTGATATACCTACATATATATAGTCGTATTCTCTTGATTATTGATGCTTAAGTCTACATATTAGTTTTTTCCCTGTTTTGAAATTTCAATAGTACAATTCCATTTGTTGGCAATCCCTGAGTTGGAATGATGAATAGAAAGTGCTTGTGAAAGAGGTGAGAAGCAAAGGAAAACAGGCAAACGAATGGGTGAAAAATAATAAAGGGGTGTATGATAGAGAAACGCTTGAGGTAAAAGGATAAAAAACACAGGCCAGAGGTTTTTTGATGGTTGATGCACTGCTTAGAGTTAACTGGTTCACACAGGGTTCTCATTCGTTATTCCAGTTATATGGAGGTGATTTTCTGTAGGAAAAATGAAATGGAGAGTGAGTTCCGCTATGAATTCTGGATAGAATCTATGAGCAGCCCATGTCAGGGGAAGGTAAAACAAAAAAAGCAAAATAAAATCTAGCAATTACATTGTAGTTCAGAGTCTGTGAGAAGTCCAACTAAGTTTCAAATCACCTATTATGTAGACTTTGTCTAGTAATTTTACCTAACACTGAAGCAGTGTTGTTCTTTCATTATAGAAAGATGTCTAAAAGAAATGTTGTTCGTTTTCCATTTTGAGATGGGTACAGCATTCTAAATGGTTAATGCTTGAATTGAAGTGTGTTGTCATCTTACAGGCCTTCTTCCTTGTAATAAAACAATCAATCAACAGATATGTTCTCCCTTTACCAACAGTAATTTGATCTGCTATTTGCTTCAAGCAGAAGACTTAAAATAGGTTCATTTCCATGAATGTAGAGTCAAAAACTTACTCGGCGAGAGGATCTACGCGTCCATATTGCAAATATATACCGCAGTGTTGCTGAAAATATCTGGCCAGGGTTTCTGGCACGCAAGTTAGTTTTTCGTCGCCATTATCTGAGGTTCATTGAAGACACAATCAAACACATATCCCAAGCATCTTCTGAGAGCTTTCAAGAAACCCAGCCTCTCCGTTTTGCTGTTGCATCTGTTTTAAGATCTCTGGCCCCTGAAATTGTTGAGTCAAGATCAGAAAGATTTGATCTACGAATGAGGAAGAAATTATTTGATCTTCTTCTTTCCTGGTCTGATGATTCTGGAAGTAGTTGGGGACAGGATGGCGTTAGTGACTATCGACGTGAAGTGGAACGGTACAAGTCTTCACAACACACACGCTCAAAAGATTCAGTAGACAAAATTTTATTTGACAAAGAATTGAATGAACAAGTTGAAGCACTCCAGTGGGCATCCATGAATGCCATGGCTTCGCTTTTGCATGGACCTTGCTTTGATGACAATGCGAGAAAGATGAGTGGTAGGGTTATATCTTGGATCAATAGCCTATTCATTGAGCCTGCACCCAGGGCTCCATTTGGTTACTCTCCAGCTGATCCCCGGACACCATCTCACACCAAGTTCACTGGTGAAGGGGGACGTGGAGCTGTTGGTCGTGATAGACAGAAGAGTGGTCATCATCGAGTTGCTTTGGCGAAATTGGCTTTAAAGAACCTCCTCCTTACAAATCTAGACCTTTTTCCCGCTTGCATCGACCAGGTATGTCTTTTCTGAAGTTGCATGCAACTTATCAAAAAGCAATACCTAGATCAAAATCATCAAGATATGTTTGATTTTCTTAAAGTGGAACTATTTAATGCTTACAATGACAGACCAAATGAATCTTCAAAATGCTTATTAATTAAATTAACATTCTGGATTTCCAATTTTTCTTTCTTTCCAGTCCACTCCCAAGGTTTTTGTTTTTGTTTTTATTTTTGTTTTTGTTTTTATTTTTGTTTTTGTTTTTCAAAAGAAAGTGGGGGAAGGCTTCCTCATCATACTTAACTGTTGGTTAGCCACTTTCTATACTTCATCTCACTTCAATTGCATGTGATTGATTAAAGCATATCTCTTATAGTGCTACCACTCGGATCCTGCTATAGCAGATGGCTACTTCAGTGTACTGGCTGAGGTCTACATGCGGCAGGAGATACCTAAATGTGAAATACAACGGCTCTTGAGCCTGATCCTTTACAAGGTGGTGGACCCATCTAGACAAATCCGTGATGATGCCCTACAGATGCTTGAGACACTTTCTGTCCGTGAATGGGCAGAGGATGGTACTGAAGGTTCAGGAAGCTACCAAGCTGCAGTTGTTGGCAATCTTCCAGACTCCTACCAACAGTTTCAATACAAGCTCTCTTGCAAGCTAGCAAAAGATCATCCCGAGTTAAGTCAACTTCTCTGTGAGGAGATCATGCAGAGGCAACTTGATGCTGTTGATATAATTGCACAACATCAGGTTTTAACCTGCATGGCTCCTTGGATCGAGAACCTTAACTTTTGGAAATTGAAGGACTCTGGTTGGAGTGAAAGATTACTAAAAAGCCTTTACTACGTGACTTGGCGTCATGGAGATCAGTTTCCTGATGAGATAGAGAAGCTTTGGAGTACAATTGCTAGCAAGCCCAGGAACATCAGTCCGGTTCTAGATTTTCTGATCACAAAGGGGATCGAAGATTGTGATTCCAATGCATCTGCTGAAATCAGTGGTGCATTTGCCACCTATTTCTCAGTGGCAAAACGTGTAAGTTTGTATCTGGCACGCATATGTCCACAACGTACAATCGATCACCTTGTTTATCAATTGGCTCAGAGAATGCTGGAAGATAGTATTGAGCAGGTTGGACCTAGTGCAAGTAAGGGTGATGCAAATGGAAATTTTGTTCTAGAATTTTCTCAGGGGCCTGCAGCAGCACAGATCGCATCTGTTATGGACAACCAGCCACATATGTCACCATTACTTGTTCGTGGGTCTCTTGATGGCCCATTGAGGAATACTAGTGGAAGCTTGAGCTGGCGAACAGCTGGTGTTGGAGGGAGAAGTGCCTCAGGCCCGCTGAGTCCTATGCCCCCTGAGTTAAACGTTGTCCCAGTGGCTGCAGGCAGATCAGGTCAACTCCTTCCTGCATTGGTTAACATGTCAGGGCCTTTAATGGGGGTGCGAAGCTCTACGGGAAGCCTTAGGAGTCGTCATGTTTCCCGTGATAGTGGGGATTACGTCATTGACACTCCAAACTCTGGTGAAGACATATTGCATTCTGGGGCTGGTACACATGGTGTTAATGCTAAAGAACTTCAGTCGGCTCTGCAAGGGCATCAGCAGCACTCCCTCACTCATGCAGATATTGCCCTGATTTTACTTGCAGAGATTGCATATGAGAATGATGAAGACTTCAGAGAGCATTTGCCTCTGCTCTTCCATGTCACGTTTGTTTCAATGGATAGTTCTGAAGACATAGTGTTGGAGCATTGCCAGCACTTGCTAGTGAATCTACTATACTCTCTTGCTGGTAGGCACTTGGAGCTATATGAAGTGGAAAGCAGTGATGGAGAGAACAAACAGCAAGTTGTCAGCCTGATCAAGTATGTCCAATCAAAGCGAGGAAGCATGATGTGGGAGAATGAAGACCCCACAGTTACAAGAACAGAGCTTCCTTCTGCTGCTCTCCTCTCTGCCCTTGTCCAGAGTATGGTAGATGCTATATTTTTTCAAGGAGATCTTCGTGAGACCTGGGGAGCTGAAGCACTTAAGTGGGCCATGGAGTGCACATCAAGACACCTTGCATGTCGTTCTCATCAGATCTATCGTGCACTACGGCCAAGTGTTACAAGTGACACATGTGTAGCCCTGCTTCGATGCCTTCATAGATGTTTAGGGAATCCAGTACCTCCTGTTCTCGGCTTTATCATGGAAATTTTACTCACCTTGCAAGTAATGGTGGATAATATGGAGCCAGAAAAAGTCATACTCTACCCCCAACTTTTCTGGGGCTGTGTGGCCCTGATGCATACTGATTTTGTACATGTTTACTGTCAAGTGCTCGAGCTCTTCTTGCGTGTGATTGACAGGCTATCGTTCAAGGACAGAACAACTGAAAATGTGCTCCTCTCTAGTATGCCCCGAGATGAACCTGAAAGTGGCGGTGAAGTCGCGGAATTGCGAAGGATGGAATCTAGAGGCTATGATTTGTCGGTGTCCAGTGGGAATCTACCTGTCTTTGATGGAGTGCAGCCACTTGTTCTTAAAGGACTGATGTCAACTGTTAGTCATAGTGTATCTATTGAGGTTCTTTATCGTATGACAGTAGATTCATGTGACTCCATATTTGGGGATCATGAGACCAGACTCCTTATGCACATCACAGGGTTGCTTCCCTGGCTCTGTTTGCAGCTGAGCAAAGATCAGCTTGCTGGCCAAGCTTCACCACTCCAACAGCAATACCAGAAAGCTTGTTCTGTTGCAGCGAACATCTCTGTATGGTGTCAATCTGAATCATTAGAAGATTTAGCTGTTGTATTTATGTCATACTCCAGAGATAATATCAAAAGTGTTGATGACCTCCTTGCTCGTGTCTCGCCACTGTTATGCAATGAATGGTTCCCAAAGCACTCGGCTCTAGCCTTTGGGCACTTGTTAAGGCTGCTGGAGAGGGGACCAGTGGAGTACCAACGAGTGATACTGCTCTTGCTCAAGGCACTGCTGCAGCACACGCCGATGGATGCTGCTCAAAGCCCTCACATGTATGCAATTGTTTCCCAGCTTGTGGAAAGTACTTTGTGTTGGGAGGCACTGAGTGTACTGGAAGCCCTTCTGCAAAGCTGTAGTTCATTGGCAGGTTCACATCCACATGAATCAGGATCTACCGAGAATGGAAATGATGAGAAAGCACTTGCTCCACAGACCTCATTCAAGGCTCGAAGTGGGCCCCTGCAATATGCTATGGGATCGGCTGGTTTGATATCAGCTCCCCATGGGAGTTCAACCGAGAATGGAATGTCACCCAGAGAGATTGCTTTGCAGAACACTCGACTGATCCTTGGGCGAGTGCTTGACAACTGTGCACTTGGGAGAAGAAGGGATTATCGGAGGCTGGTGCCATTTGTGACTACTATTTGGAACACTTGACATGGCAAATTTTGTGATTTCCGAAGACTAATATGTAGATGTGGCCGCTGTCGGGGGATATATCAAACAGTGGCTCCGGCCTTGAATATAGGCGTTGTCATGTTGTATGTTTATGGTGTTGTATTCTGCACGTCTATTCCAAATTTTTACTCGAAGTTGCGTGTTTTTGGTTTTCTGGGTACGCAGGGCTAAAGTTAGGAGTGAGGGTTTGAGGCTCATCTTGTCTTGTAGCCTGAACGCATAATCACGCTCTGCGACCGAGAGAGGCTAGATTGGGAATTCTACGTTAGAACTCCGTGCCACCTTTTTTTTTATTATTATTTTTTTTTTTTAATTTCCTTTTATTCCACATTGTTTGTAACGAAACGACCATGTCTTTGTGTCATTTCCATAATTGGTAAAACACTTAAATAGTTCTTTTACTGAACACCTGTGCATAATTAGTATAAAACATAAAAATATTTTTTCTTAAGTTATAACTGAAATACATTTCAGACCTAACTACCTAATCGCTTGTTTCTTGTATATTAATTATAATATTTAGAAGAGTAAAACACCAATTATTAATGCATACCAAAGCTAACTTAAAAATATTTATTATAAAACAGTACAAGTGTCTTTTATAAATTAATATATGTGTTTACTATTATAAAGATGAACATAAAAACATAAGTAAAAAAATTTTAGAGCTATTTGCTCGATCACTGATTTTTGTCCATACTTGGAAGATCAAAAAATCAATTACAAACAAAAGTAAATTCTGAAGTGTCTACTATAATTCATACAAATGATCACTATAATATAGAGATGTGTCTACTATGACACATACATGTATCTATTAGTTTAAAGAACAACATTAAAACATAAGTAAACAAATTCTAGAGTTCCTTGCTCGATTACTGATTCTTGTTGAAACTTGGAAATCAAAAAGATCAATTACTAACTACAGGAAAGCAAAATCTGAAGTGTCTACTATAACTCATACAAGTGTCTATTATAATATAGAGATGTGTCTGCTATAAAATAGACATGTGTCTACTATATGTCTGTTTTAAAGATGGACATAAAAACACAATTAAACAAATTCTAGAGTTACTTTATTGATCAATTCTTGTTCAAACTTGGAAGAGTCAAATATATTATCAATACAATGTCAGCTATGAAAAACAAAGTACATAAATCACCTTCAGTTTGCTTCTGATACAAATTTATACAAATCCAATCTTTAAATCTCATATTTATGTCATGAAAATATAAGTAGAAACTACAGTATTCAGTATGTGTATTTAAAGATTGGATACAATTGTTCACGTGCTTCCAATCCAGTGACCTAGAAAATCTCAATGGTCAAGAAACATAAATAAAACCTTATGCAAATTTTACAACTATTCTAGCTACTGCAATTAGCATCAATATATTGCTTTATCTTGGGAGTAGTGTGTACATGTAGTATCAGAAACACCAATTACCAATATATATAGGAAAGTAAAATCCCAAATATCTACTATCATATATACAAGTGTCTATTATAAAATGGATATATGTTTACTATAACACATACATGTGTCAACTATTTTGAAGGTGGACATAAAAACACAACTAAAAAATTCTAGAGATGTTTGCTTGATCATTGATTCTTGTTTCATTGATTCTTGTTAATATTTGGATGATCAAGTCACCAATTAATAGCATATAGAAAAGCAAAATTTGAAGTGTCTACTATAATAAATATAAGTGGCCACTATAAAACGTAGATGTGTCTACTAACTTAAAATAAAAAGAACAATTAAAAACTATCTTCTATCTCTTCCCTGTTATTCCTCCTATCTCTGGATCTCAAATTTTCATTTTCTATAGTAGTGTTTTCATATCTCTAAGTTATGCAAATAAAAATCGATCACACAGATAACCAAACAAGATCATCATCATCATCATCATCACCGAAGTCCTAGCTAAGAAAAGTATAATAGACATGGAATAGATGTCATCGTCGGTAAACTTCTGAAATCCTGAAACTGCATTCAAATCCTCACTCTTCCCATTCTCTTCATCCCCTCCTCCTCTTGCACCTTCGCCTTCTTGTTCTTGCCCTCATTGTCCTCCTTCAGATTTACTGGCTCAACAAGCTCCAAGCTTGTATCGCTTGTTGTTTCCTCCTCAGGCTCCATCTCCAAGGCCTTCCTCTTCTACTTGCTCTTCTTGTCCTTCTTTGAATTAGCCTAGACCTCTTTAATCTTTGGCTCCTTGCCTTTCTTTCCCTTCTTCTGAATTTCGGGGTCTCATAGTCGTGAGCTATTTTCTTATTCATCTTCGTTTCTTGATCGAGTAGGTCTAGCAAAGGCATCAAATAGCTAATTTTGTTGTTTTTCATTTTTGCATATCAAGTCCGCATAACTGATCTTGTTCCCATTTGTGTGTGGGGAGTCGAAGGAGAGAGAGAGAGAGAAACCACGGGAGTGAATGGATGGGCTCATGAAATAAGGATGGACATAATCTAATTTAAAAGGATATTTTAGTAAATATATTACTATGCCTATTTGCACATATGTGCATGTTAGACATCACCCTCGGAAAACTCGAAATATGGGGAAACCTTTTCCTCTTTCTTAACTTACCTGTCATTCTGAAAATGAACAAAGAACCTAACAAAATAGAGGATTGGGGTGTTGATACAAAATTATTAAAAAATAGTAATTAATTATTATTTTGGTAAAAGAAAAAAAATATTAAAAAATAACAAACTGCTTTATTTTTCTTCTCCTCTTATTACAGTTTACATTTTAATCCCACACTGCCACAAGCCCAGAAGGAAAGGCAGGCATGATAGATCATTGCAAAAGGAATGCCAACAATACACTGAATTTGAACATATTTTAAAACCCATACTTTCTCAACAAGACCTCATCACATTCCTTTCTCAGTGAAGTGGTCTCCCCAATCCCTCTCTGAGACAAGAATAGAGCAGGTTGATCACGCGGGACTTCCAGAAGCCTTCTTGAAGAAGGCATAGGCATCATTGGAAATGGCCACCAGGTTGGAAAGCACAGAAAGAACAATCATGAAAACAGCTAACATCTTGTCTTTCTTTGTTGCTATGTTGTGCTTATCCCTGCAAACAATCAAAACAAAACAACGATGGCATCCAAGTAAAGCATTGACTAATCAAAAGATGCCGAACATTGTCATTTTACTTTTCTTAAATTAAATTTTGATCAGTAACTCTCATTGCCAACTCCACACACACTACTGACACTGTAGTTGGGATTAAGGTATAAAATTGAGAGTACAAACAACTCGTAATGTCATTCCAAAGGCAGCATCAGTTTTCAATTGGCCACCCACAATAACCAACAGTCGACTAACATTTGCTGCTCATTTTTCATATGAGAACCTTTGCCATTTCATCTTATGGGTCTTTCTAAAACTCACACTATCAACACTTGCCAATTTGCATAAGAGGAGAAGAAAACAAAAGCAACTTGTTACTGACTTGAGCAACAGAGTCAAAATGTACCTGAGAGTAATGGCAGCAGGGAAAATGAAGCCAAGGCAAACAGCAGCAGTTGCTCCAGTAAACTGGAAAGCATCCCAAATGCTAGGTATGAAATTTGCACCCAAAAAGATGAGGCTAATGAGCCCAATGGTTACCAAAGCAAACCTTGTATTGGATACAGCTAGAGACCTCCATGAGGGGAAAAGAAGGCCGTCCAAGTTGAGGCGCAATGGATAGAACACTATAGGAAATACCAGCATAAGGTGCGCTGCATAGCTTACACGGACAGCATCATTAAGCAGGGAACCATATGGAATCCCGAGGTCCGTATCAAAGTTGGCAAGCACATCATCAAGAGTTGAATCACCAAACAGTAGGAAGCCAAAAAGGCTAGTCATCACATAAACCGATGAGCATAGAGCTAGTGCTGTTCGCACAACTGGTCTTATTTGTGTAGAGTCTTCAAGTTCATTATCTATACTGTGAACTGGAGACAAAAAGCTCAAAACTCAAAAGAGTGAAAATTATTGCCAAGAACTACATAACTTAATAGGCTAACCTAGTGACATCCCCATGTCAATAGAACCAAAGTTTAAAAAGCTAATCAGGAAGCAGTTTCACATGCTTCGCTACATATATGAATGAAACAATAATTCATCTACTCATCCTTTCTTAGCAATGTTAGAAATTTGAAGTTTCAAAAATACCATGGTAAACTTGTATAATCAGCAAACGTATATAGAAATGCCGTATAACATGCATACCATTATAGTGGCATATGTATGCAGTGACTAAAACAGGGACAACAGTGAAAAAAGTCCAGAACGAAGTCAAATCAGTGACATCAGGTAGCAATCTGGGCATCATCACTGTCCCACTTATCAGCTTGACTATAGCGATACCTGCTGTAATAACAAGAAATACAACTGCAAGCGCAACAGATAAGGCAGACGTGAACCTTAAAGAATCTGCAACCAGAGAAAAGTCACTAGGTCAGAGGTAATAAATCCATCCAAACACAATTAGACTCATCAGAGTAATCAATCGACAGTGAACACAAACCAATCCGCTTGAAGCATGCTAATGGAGAGAAGATGCACAGTGTTGTGAGAAAGAGAACAGGAGTACGCTCATTCCACCAGTGTTCTCCAAACCACCCTTCGAGAACGCCAGAATGGTGGACTCCACTCGCAGATGTTCCAGAGAGCACATCACCTTTTGACATGCAAGCATAACCAAGTTTACGGCTTCGGCATATAACAAAAAGCAACATAAAACTTTAACACATAAACATTATTATTAGCACCCATTAGATCACAAGTAGCAACAAAGCCATACCAATAATAATCATGTAGACCACAAGAACACCAATATTGTTGACCAACACACACACTTGCAACAAAATTCTCCCAAACTTTCCAAAGGCATCCCCCATCACACCCCCATAAGAAGCTGATTTTCCAACCCTGCTAAATCTAAGCAAGAACTCAACTGATGCATCCGTTAAGAATGCCATAAAGATGATCATAGAAAACCCAACGACTAGACCAAGAGCTTTCATGGTGGCAGGCAAGGACATGATTCCAGCACCAATAATCGTGGTTGACAGGTTGAAAACCGCCCCAGAAAAGGAAGCTCCATTGAACTCATCAAAACCACCATCTTCGGGTTGCTTCTTAGGCAACAATGGAGCATTCTCATCAACGACAGTTTTTACCCTTCTTGACCTCCTCTCCTTCTTTGGTGTAACATCCCCAATCGTCATCTTCTACACAAGTAGGTATTTCTTCCGGAAAAAATAATGATGAAAATTTACACTTCACAGATATCTGCTTTAACAAAAACCCAGAATCAGCAATTAGCTAACAAACAGAGAACTTTTCATTTTTCAATATACAAGTTACAGTCAACAGGAACTGATCACCAAACTTTAAGCATACAATGCTTCTCCCGAAAATTTTCTTCCCTCTCAGTTGTCTAGCCTAGGAGAGTTCAAGTTTCAACTTTGTAGAAATTTACACACACACAGGCTATCTCTCTCTCTCTCTCTCTCTCTCTCTCTCTCTCTCTCTCTCCTTTTAAAAGAAAATAGTTAAAAACTTCAATGAACCCAGTAAGTCATTCAGATGGCTATCAAATGAATAAAGATACAGTTTGAGAAGTAACTACCAATACCATCATAGACATCCCTATCTGTACAGGAAGGTTGTCGACCAAAATTACCTGTATCCACAGCAAAAAACTGTTAAATTGATGGCCTTGCTGGAGTTAATTTACACAATCGAAAACCCAAGCAGCAAAGTTCCAAGAAACCCACTTCCCTTCTCCCCGACTTCAATAAAAAACATGCACCGAACAATAAATTTCCGAGGAGCGGGACCATAAATTCACAGAAAGGGAACAACTTTCGCAACTCACAGGACACAAATTAGCTCTTGAGGTTTCGGTCAGTATCAACAATTGCTAAAATCTCAGACTTGAGAACCAGAAATCTAAAAGCGTCCGTAATCAACAGGTTTGGATTCCTCCTCCCTGTCCTAGGCGCTTAAATGGCGATTTTATAGATAGCTAGAGAAAAATTAAATTTTCGTAAATCTCAGGAAAGAGGAAACCACACGCCTCAAAACTCTTAGATTAATGCCTATCTGAACATTGTTCTTCTGATTCACGTTCTATTTAGACATAAAACTTAATTTAGTTCAATTTACACCACGAAGAGACATCGCCATGCCTAGAGATGTCAAAATTTGACCCGACCCGAAAACTTGACCTGATCCACCTGAACCTAAGCCCGACCTGACCCGATTTGACCAGAAAAATCAACTACCTAAACCCAACTGCACCCAACCTGAACCCCAACCCCAACCCGATTGAAGTGAAACCCGAGATAGCCCGAGCTCGAACCCGAAATGACCTGATGACTAAATTCGACAAGACCCGATTTTAACTTAAATCAACATAAAATATATGGTTGGTAAAGACTTTAGAAAATTTATGATTTAATAAATATGAATGAGTTTCTTCTATTCTATTGATATGCTTTGCGTTGTAGAGTAAATGAGTAAAAGTTATGGTAAACGATTAGCGATACGGTGATAGAGAGATAAGAATAATTAGGTTTTAGAAATTATAGTACTTCTTTCGTCTCATATTCTTTGAAATATTTGACTTTTTCAAATAGTTTGAATTGAATTTATTCATATTACTCCATTTGTCTCAAATTCTTTGCACTATTCATATTTTAACAATTAATCTATATTTTTTATTTTCAACATTTTAATATATAAATAAAAATATTTTATACATGAATGATAAATCAAGGCTTATAGTTTTTAAATATATTTTTTTAATTTTTAATAAACAATAATATAAATAAATTTAACTTAAATTAATCAGAAAAGTTAAATTGAGCAAAGAAAATGGGATGGAGGGAGATTATTTGTTATAAAAAAATTAATAAAGTATATATTTAGAAACTATAGGTCTTTATTTATTATTTAATATAATAATTTTTTATTTATATATTAAAATATTAAAAATAAAAAATCATAGATTAATTGTTAAATATTGATTGTTATAAAAAACTTGACACAGAAAGAAAATTTTATTTAAAAAATTATATATTAATATATTTTCATAAATTTTATATTATTTTTTTATCTAATTAAATTAAATTTTAATCAAAATTAAATAAAAAAATTGAATCGATTCAATCATTTCTGCTTATGCATTAGTGAACCAAGTAAACTCGACAATCAAGTTGAATATGATCTAAGACTCAATAACCCGACCTGATTGGATCCGAACTCAAATAAACTCGACTTGACCCAACCCGAACCCGAAATCAACCTGAACCCGACTTGGACCCGAATATTGCTAACCCAATTAAACCTAAACCTAAATAACTTGACCCAAACATAACCCGACCCACCTAATTGTCATCCCTAGCCTATGCCCATGGAAATAATACCCTCACCAGACGTGGGTTCCATGTAATTAAAGTATAATTACCTGTGGATTTCACCATATTTACAATTGCACTGGTCGCTTCTTCTAGCTGCCTCATCCCGCTGAATCCACTCACTTCTTCTGGCCACCATTAGTTCTTCGCTTCTCTTCTCAATTACCAGCCCCCCCATGCTCATCAGATCCGGCTTCTAAGTCCAATCAATTGGTCATAAAGCCTTCATTTGCTCTTCCTTACACCGCCTTCCTCAAACACCAGACTAGTAGCCCATTCAATTTGTGCCACGGAATTTCAAGTCCATGTGCAAAATTAATCGTAAACCAAGGGGAGGTTAAGCACCGGAATCTTCAACCTTAATTCAGGCCTCAACCTCGCCGAAGTCAATGCGGAGCTTCTGTTGTATCAGTAAAAGTTACAAATGATATTACCTCAAAAAACGAAAAATGAAAATTACAAATGATATATAGTTCTTTACGCATTATTTTTTCTATGTTTCAATTTTAAAACAGTCACAAAATAAAACAATTCAAATGTTGTTTGAACTAGCAATGATAGTTCGTAGAACGATATCATCATTTTTTTGTGCGCACAGAGTAACTAAAATAACTACTTAAATCTTAATATTTTTGCCAAGTAATTAATTTTTATAAAGTTTTCCTCACCCAATCTAAATGTATTTTCTTTAATCAATTTGTTAAATTAAAAAAATTTAATTAGTATACAAATTTAAAAAACAATCACTACTTTGAAATAAGCTGAATTATTGGTTAATCATAAAGAGAAGAGTCCAGCCACACGGGGTGGCAATTGCGTGAGTCGTGTCAAGTTTGGATCGGATCATTCAGATTTAGGTTTAGTTGGGTTAGCATGTATTCAGATCCAAATCAAGTTATTTGGATTCAGGTTGATTTCCAGTTAAGTAAACTTTAGGTTTGGATTGGGTTAGGCCAGATTTATCTGGGAATGGATCCAATCAGGTTGGGTTATCGGGTCTTAAACCAGATTCAACTTGATTATTAGCTTTACTATGTTTACTAATACATAAGCCAAAATAGCTAAATTGATTCAATTTTGATTAAAATTTAAGTTAACTAAACATAAAAATAATGTAGAATTTATGACGATATATTAATATATACTTTCTTTAATAAAATATTCCTCATGTGTCAAGTTCTTTGCAACATTCGCTATTCAACAATTAATCTATTATTTTTTATTTTTAACATTTTAGTATATAGATGAAAAAAATTATACTAAATAATAAATAAAGAGCTACAGTTTGTAAATATATACTTTTAAAAAAAAATTTGTAACAAATAATACTCCTAAGATGAATAAATTTAATTCAAACTATTCAGAAAATTCAAATGTTTCAAAGAATATACGACTAAATGAGATTTAGAATTTCTAAAACCTAATTATTCATATATCTCTCTCACCATTTCACTAATCATTTCCCATAACTCTCACTCATTTGCTTTATTATGCAAAACAAATAAACATAATAAAAGAAACTCAATCACATATGTTAGATCATAATTTTTTAAATTCTTTGCCGTCCATAAAATTTATGTTGATTTAAGTTAAAATCAAGTCTTATCAGGTTTAGTCATCAGGTCATTTCGGGTTTTGGTCAGGTCGGACTCGGGTTTGAGTTTTATCAGGTTCCATTTTAATTGGGTTCAGGTTCAGGTCGGGTTGAGTTAAGTCGAGTTCGTGCCCTTGAATTTTCTGGTCAAGTCAGGGTTGGGTTTGGGTGGGTCAGGCCAGGTCTTCGGGTCAGGTCATATTTTGCCATCTTTTGCGATGAATAATTGAGGCCAACAAAAATGACCAACAATAGAAAGTCTTATATAGGCAATAGATTGAGTAAGAGAATTCAAAGTATGTGAAACAAAAGTAAAACAATAAGAATTAAAGGTTGAAGATAAACTGCAATATCTTCCAACACAAAACCAAAAGGGTAGAGTGAGGGTCTACTTTGGCTGTGTAACTTTATAATCAGTACTTCAACATCAAATTTAATGATCACGTTTTTTATATCCTCTTACCTGTACCTCCCTTAGACCATAGAGGATTGCTAAAGCTTCAACTAGCAACAACTAATCATACTATTTTCCAAAGGAAACAGAGAAAATATGGGAAGGGGATGCTGGTGAGTCGCAAAAAACCATACTGACAAAGGAAGATGAAGTATTTTAAGAAAAATCTCATACAAAATACACTCTTAATTAACTTATGATTTCTTAAGCATGTGAAAGTATGTTTTACCCTGCCATTTTCCTCCTCTATTGGTTCTTTGTTGTCCTCAATAACTATCACATTTGTTGTGTTAGGGCTTGTGCTTGAGGAAAAGTCAGGATGACAAAAAAAATTTCATCTCTTGATCATTATTGATCTGCAAGGTGGTGCCATTGATGGGAATATACTTGCATGCACCAGCTCAATTTGTTTTACTTTTTCTTCTTCCTAAATATTACAAATAAAATGAAGTTAAGTAAGCATGATATTATGATTGAAACTGGAACAAAATAAAAGCATAATAGGAAAATAATACAAAATTGTAAGAAATGTGCCACTTGGAGTTCTAATTCCACGAATTTTTGCTTTAGTTTTTTCATTCTCATTATGGATATCTTGTAATGCTGCTATTTTACACTTCAATTAGTGGACCCGCATTGTTAGATCTCCCTTGCCTTAATAATGTTTGCGTAACACTCATTAGCAAAAATCCATTTACTTCTACTTGAGAAGACACTTTATAAATCTAAATGAGCAAGATTTGTTTATATAAGCTCAAATTATTGAGAATTTTGAATGGAAGATAAAAACGTGTTATTTATCTCTTTATAAAGATAAAATTGGTGTTAAAAAGAAAGTGTTGATTCTTTTGTTGATAAAAAAACTGATTTGTAGGATTTAGGGATGTACATAATATTAGAAAGTGCTAATTCTTTATAAAGATAAAATTATTGATAAAAATTGATTTGTATGGTTTAGGGATGTCCACAATATTAGAAAGTGTTGATTCTTTTGTTAATACTAAAAGAATCATAAAACAATTTCCGTATGAGATAGAATCATTTCAGAAAAGATAATATTAATATAATATTATTATAAATGAATTTCATTATAAAAATATTTAAGAAAATAATTTGATTATTTCTAATCATATTAATTCAAAATCTAGGATTTAGCAAAATTAGGAATAATCTAAGTTTAATCTTGTTTTAACTGCTACATCTCACTACCGTATCGCATTAGAGGATTAAGAGTGTATTCAATAAACCATGTAAACAAGTTTATGGTTAACTTACTATAAAAGAAAAGTGTGTCACCTATCAGTTCTATAATCGTTTTCATTAAGGAAGAGATAAAATTACTCTTAAATGTATCATGCCTTATATATATATAGTGATTAATTATATTGATTCAGTGGGTTTTCTGATCTTGAAAAAGAAAACATTTTCTTTTTTTCAACTTTAAAAATACCTCATTTCATATGTACTTGTAATATGTAATTTTGAGTAAACACAATATTTCATCTCAAGGATCCACAGTTGTGATGGTCTTATTTCATGCTAGTAGCAAGAAATATGTATAGGTAAAAATCATTTGTCATTCCTAACATTTTCATGTTGTCCTAAATAAGATTCCTAATTTTTATTTTATTCTCTTAAAGTTTTCAATGTATCAGTATCTTGTCGTAATCATAATTGTTTCATCAGTTTCATGATTAACTTTGATATAACTTTTGTCAAAAATGCCAACTTTGATCCTTATTTTTTTCATCCCACTCAAAACACCCTCAAACTATGAGATTTAATACTTCACCATTAACTCCACCCCTAAAGTCATCGCCCGTTCCCCATTAACCCTACCTCTCTCCGCCGATGGTGCATTTCTGCCATTAGGCTTCACCTACTTGCTCCAATCTCTGGACATGCTCTTCTTTCTCACCCCTAGCTTTCGATGCCATATATTCCCATGACCTTCCTTTTCATCATCTCCCCACCATCTCCTATCATCCACCTAATTCCTCTTTGGCTGTCACAGAAGCTTCCCGGTGTGTCATCGACGCCTTTCTCGCCATTGTACCCAGATCTAGATCTCTTACCATCAATTCTGATCCTAGCAATAGTCCCCCCTCCCCCCGGCACTTTCACTACACTCACTGGTGAGAATAGCACACACCAACATCACCTCCAACAATTGAGAATAGCTCTGCCTGAACTTCCTGACCTCCATCTTCGGTGTCCCCAAACTGGATCACCCGCCCATTTATAATTTCGCATCATTTTCTTTTCTTTTTGGTTTAAAATCTGTAAATAAAGAAGCGGGTGATTTAATAGGAGATTCATTTTTGGGTTCTTCCTACTGATGCGAGATACTTGTTTGTTGACTAAATCTGAATCCCAATTCTCTGTTCTGAAGCGTGAATAAGTTATAAGAATGGTTAAAAGGTGTATTTGGCTGCAATGGTTTAAAGGTGTGTTTGGCTTACCATCTTCTGGTCCCCTAGTATTATTAGCTTTTCTGGTATATGCTTGTTATTTGGGCTGATTTGTTGTTTCACTTGGAATGACCTAATTCCCATGGAGGATTTGTGGGGACAGATTTTGAAGCGTAGAGAAATCAAATTCGACAAACTAGGTGGGAGATTCTTGTGGAGCAAAGTGAAACAGAAGTAGACGGTGAGGGAGCCGGTGGTGAAGCCGTACAATTAAGTGGCAGGAATTGGTGGCGTAATCATATGGGGCAATCTTGCCCAGCAGTGTAAGCTATGACCCAAAACTTGAACTTGAACCTAACCCAACCTTAATTTTCAAGTTTGGGTTAGGTTGTAACAAAGAAAAACAAGCATTCGGGTTGGCCCGATCTAACCCTATTCTGATGACCCGAAAATACCCAACCTAACCTTATATTATATAATAGCCTAACCCAACCTAATTCCTAAACCCAATAACCGACCTAATCCTGAATCCTCCAAATTCCCAATTTTCTAATTTTTTAGTTTTAACCCTAACATTCGTCCTATTTCCTAATCCTAATTTGTGACTCATCAATCTTTCCCATCCTATTCGCCTTAAGCAGGGACTGTCAACTTAGAGTTCCTCCCTCAACATTGTCGATTCGCAGGCCTCCAACCTTTGGCCTTCCTCCTCCCTTCATCCTTCATCATCCTTCTCTTGATTTGGAACCACGTCCTCCCAGCCATGACTCACAAGCCACCTACCATTGCACTGCTAGCTGACTCTGAGCACTCCTGTTGTTGTGCGAAGCTCAAATGACCCTTTCCTCGTCCTCCCACTTAGTCACCATGGTCAATGAGCCAACAATTGTTGCAGAAGAGATAATGATCCCATAATATAATCAATTTTAGTTTGCATTTGCGGAGAAAAATCAAATCATGCTTGAGGTTTTTTGTGGAGAAAGGGTTGGGTTTAGAAGACAGTCTTAAGAGTTGAAAGAGAACATTTTCTGTTCAAACTAAACATAGCAATCGAAATTTCAAAAGCATCTGGGCTAAGAAGATTTTGAACTTTTTATTCAAAAGTCTTAAAAAAAATAGGGTTAACTCAACCCTAATCAGGTTAGAGTCAGTTTAGGTTATGTCTGAAATAGGGTCGGGTTAGGGTTAAGGTTATTCAGGTTAGGAATAAACTATAAAAATTGAGTTTCAATTTAAACTTGACTTTCACCCTGAATCTCGGTGGCAATAAGCTTGGGTTCAGTGCAATAATTACCTATTACAAAGAGATTCCAACTTGAAGATGAACTATGGCAACTATCGCCTTATTAGAGAGGGCATAGATAAGTAAGAGGAGGCATGAGGAGAAGGTGGTTTATGGGTAGGAATGAAGGAGCTTTTGGGTGAAGAGGGCATAAATGAGGAAGGAGCAGCCAGAGGAAGGAATTGGGGGTTAAACTATTAAATTTACAGACTAGAGAGTGCTTTGAAGGGGACAAAGAAAATGTATAGACTAAAATTGACATTTTACACTAAAATTCTGCCAAGTTTAACCATGAAATTGATGGAAGAACGATGATTGAATCAAAATTTGTTATATTGGGCACTTTAAAATGACAAAATAAATGTTAAAAACTCATTTAGGATAATACAAAAAAGTTATGACCGACACATAGTTTTTACCTAAATATGTATATTGGCCTTTACAAGTATCCGTTTGCCCCATCAAGAACATAAGAAACATAAGATACCAAATCGATCACGTCTAGAACCAGTCTCTATCGGATCAGGAAACGGATTCATTGACATTTATAATGCTATATGCGCTTTTCCTTGAGAAGTTGCAGTGTCGGAGTGAAGTAATGAGAATTTTGAGTTTAGTCAGTCTGTGACATTATGGAAACAATTTTGAAAATTCTATCAGTGGAAGGAAAAAAAAAACTGATTTATCAGCATCATAAAAGGCATAAAATTTAGATCAAAGTATTGATATAATGATTAAAATTTGTAATTGTTACAAAAAAAATTCAAGGTTCAATCATTAGCTCGTCCCTTAAATTCTCTCCCCAATGTACCGAAAAAAAGACAACAGTGTGCGTACATGAAAGTCACTCATACGAGTTATTATCTTTCCATCAACATCATGGCATCGTCCTAAAATATAATAGTTAAGTAAAAAAATAACGAGTCCGTTTCCACAATGCATTATTATATGGTAATTATGAGGCTAAGGTTCCTCCACCTGTCTCGTATACTTGGTGTTATGGTAGGGAGATTCCTCTTAACATACCTTAACCTACACTTACCTCTCTAGAAACTTATAATTTACCTCTTAAATTATAACTTCTGTCAATTTGCTTGCTAAGATACTGTACTCAAATACTATTAGTACCCATAAACTTTTAAGAATCACACAAATCAACACCATGATTGATACCAAGCTACCTTTAACCCATTAGAGGCGACATGCCAGTGAAGATGAACAGATACGGAGCTCAACCTCGACGTCGATGCCCGCAGTGTCCAGTTTCCCTGTCAATCTCCACCTCAATGTCGTCCTCATTTCCTCAGCCGCCTACCATCTCATCATTAGCGAGTTCACCTTTTTCGTCGGTAAGAGAATTGATGCGAACGCAAATCAGGGAGTAGTGATAGGTGTCGCGATGGTTGGGCTACTTCGCAATGCAAATTTCATAAGCATTGCCGGAAATGTTGAAGGTCCCCTTCTCACTTGGATTTAAGAAATTCGTGGCTGCGGGAGGGTGGAAGACGCCAGTGACGCTGGCAATGAGGAAGAGAACAGTGATGATATTCACCTATAATTTAGTACCGGGGCACTGAGGATTGTTGGGTACGAAGTTGAAGTCAACAGCCTATCATGTTGAAAACTTCAAATTGAAAATGGGAGGAGTTGAGGGAGCCCTTAGCCTACGAATGGATATTGGAGTGGTGGAAATAAGCTTCATCGAATCTAGATCTGGATCAGATCTAGTATCACTGAAGCTTGATGTTGTAGGGTGGGCAGTGAGGCTCCGAGTAGGGGGAGTGACTGTGAGACTGTGAGCAGGAGCAGGGTCTGAACCTCTACGAAGGAAGATGGGTCAAGCACAGGTATCACTGAGATGAAGACCGTGGGCACTGCAGTTTTTAAAGTTGTAAAGAGAGGTGAAGTTGACTAGTTGAAGATGATGGTTAATCTATTAGATGCAAAAGTTTAGGGGTCATGATTTACAGGTGGAGAATGCCAAAGAAAAAGCTGGGATTCACCCTTTTTTTTTTTTGTTTTACAGATAGTCATGAAAGTTAGGATTTATGGACAAATTGTAGGTTTTTTAATATATAAAGGGTAAGTAAAGGTTAAGGTAAACTTCATGAGGAGGGGTTTCTATAAATTTCTCTTATATATTAATTGTGAAACATTAACATTATTCAGGGCAGCCAAAGACAAAAATTACAAGGACTTTTTCTAGATGTTGTCCGTTTTGCCTTTTTCTTTTTTTGTGGTTAAATCTATTTTTGTCCCCTAATGCGTTTTTCTATCTTTTAAAAGAAAACTTGGGTTATTATGATTTGCCCCGATTTTGCCCATGGCTTGGATCCCAAACTTTGCTTAGATTTTTTCCAAGGGCGGACCTAGCTTTTTTGGAAAGGTGGGGCAAAAGATAAGCTTTTCTTAAACTTCAATTCTCATACAAGCATTTTCACTAATTTTACGGGGAGGCTGTATGTAATTTATATTAAAACTTAAGGACTAAAAGTACAACTTTACTAGTTTAGGGGATCAATGCCTCTCCTAGCCACTTCTAGGACGCCCCTGGATTTTTCAGTTTGAATCCCAGATCAGTACTATTTTTTATTACTTTTTTTTTCAGTGGTTAAACAGTACTTTAACTTGCTACAATCATGCTCTTAACCCTATTAATCCCAAAACTATATTGTATATATAGATTAGACCATTGTTTTATGTCAACTCCAAATTTTAGTTTTTTTTATTTTCATGAAAAAGTTTTCTGCTTCAAAGTTTAAACTCATTTTTAATCACTAGAGCTCTAATTTTTCATTTATCTCCAAACTTTAATTTTTGATAATTATTTTACTATATGTTCTTTAAATGTTACTACAAATTAAATCGTTGCAACGTGTAGAAAAAAATAAATCTTGTCTCCATTAAGATAAGAATTATATGTTGACCACTTAATTGATCAAGTTATAAGAATTAGGCCTTCAACCAAGCAAACTAAAGGTTCAACATATATATACACACACACACATACATAAAGTAAGATACATCTAAGGAAAATTTTGACTTTTCTTTAATGAGATGGATTGTGGGGCTGATACATGGCACACTTTCCTTTTTTTAGTTAATTACTGTAATTTTTTACACGTGTTTTACCTCATATACCCTTAATCCTTTGATTTAATATGATAGTGACACATGGCGGTTAAGCCACAATTTTTTATTTACAAGCAAATTTCAAATTAAATATTATGACATAATCTAAAAAAAAAACAGATTATATAGATATTATTTGATACAAAAATTTGAATATAAAATTATTCAATATTTACTTTTTCCTTCTGCCTAGAAGAATTGTACATAAAAAAAATATACTACTATTTTGATTAAAAAGAAAAATATTATAACATTTACTAAAACTTGAGATTTTTTTCCTTATCACGCCTCAGGGCTTTGTTCAATTCGTTAAAAAAAAAAAAGATTTTCAAAGCTTTGAGACTTTTTGTTGATAGAATATTTGATCAAATCAAGAGAAAATTTTAGATCTTATCATGATTATTGCTCACTTTTTAAAATTTTGAATTTGAGTTTCACTTCATCAAATTTTTTAACAAACGAATAGAAAAATTTGAAAAATTTATCTTTCCTTGAAGAAGTAGATAAATTTGAAAAATTTTCTGTTAGAAATATTTTAAAATTTTATAATATTTTTTTTAAAAATGACTAATATAAAAATTTGAGTCAAACTCAAATATATTTAAAGAGATGTGTATATTAAAAATATTAATCCATAATGGTCACTTTTATTTTTAGAACTAATTTATATACTCGACGTTGCATCAAATTTTTTCTTTTAAGTTCTTGAAAATAATATATATGGATTTAAACTATAAAGAATGATCTAAATATTGAATATCTTGCATGAGTCTAGACTAACTATATATAAAAGAAAATGAAGTACATGGTGCCTGTGCGCCATGATGAATTTAGTCGGTGGTAACACTTTGTAGTAAATTCTAGATATATCATTACGTCAACTTCAAAGTACAAATATTTTCTAAATAAATATTTTGAGGTAATAAATATGTTTTTTTGCATCTCACTTGAAGTATAATTCATTTTAATTTGAATTAAATTTGTTTAATTTTTTTTGCATTATATTTTGTTGTCATGATCCTTGGTTTTTTAATAAAAATATGATCCGATCACCATATTTCAGCTATTTTGTAAAGATTCTCACGGTAACTTGATTTTATCTTATTAGCGTCAATGTCACCTAAATCACTACCTATTAAGTCTCTCACATTAGAAGAAATATGAATGTGTATGGGCCAAATATGAAATCATAGCCTTTTATTTCTTATGGCTTAATATTTTTATAAATTATTTAATTTTTCCAGATTTTTTCATTACATGCCTAAAAAATAAAATAAATAATAATTATTGTTATTATGAAAATATTTTAAGAGTAAATAATCTTCATGTACAAAAGCTAACTTAATTTTTAATCTTCATTACCTACAATGTAATTAGTTAGGATACAAAAGAAAACTTTTGTCATAGTAACTTGATGTGTTGAACTAAGTATCATGGATCTATTGAAAATTTTAGTGGCATAAGAAAAATATCATGGATTTTAAATCAAAATGTATTAGAATATTATCCATCAATTTATTAAAAAACTAATGGTAATTTTAAATTTAAAAGGTTGATCTGTTTATCTTGTCACAATATGATGGGTCATAAGGTGGTCAAAGCCATAATTTTTTACTTACAAGAAAATTTGAAATTAAATATTATGACATTATCTTTCTTTGAAATGATTATATAGATATTATTTGATACAAAAATTTGAATACAAAATTACCCAATATTTATTTTTTCCTGCTACCTAGGAGAATTGTACAACAAAAAAATACTACTATTTTAATTAAAAATAAAAACAATATAACATTTAAAAAAACTTGATATTTTTTTTCTTATCACGCCTTAGGGCTTTGTTCAATTCAAAAAAAAATGAAAGATTTTGAAAGCTTGAGATTTTTTGTTGATATAATATTTGATCAGATGAAGAGAAAATTTTAGACGTTATCATGATTATTACTCACATTTTAAAATTTTGAATGAGTTTCACTTTATCAAATTTTTAAAAAAAGAATAGATAAATTTGAAACTTTTGTCTTCCTAAAAAAAGTAGAAAAATTTGAAACTTGTTTGGTTAGAAATATTTTAAAATTTTATAATATTATTTTTAGAATATTTTAAGAATGATTGATATAAAAATTTGAGTTAAACTCAAATATTTTTACACTTAAATATCTTTAAAGGGATGTGTATATTAAAAATATTACAATATATTTTCTCCATAATGATCACTTTTATTTTTAGAACTAATTTATATACCCTGCATTGCATCATTTTTTTTTTTATAGTTCTTGAAATTAATATATATGGATTTAAACTATAAGGAATGATCTAAAAAATTGAATGTCTAGCATGGGTCTAGACTAACAATATATAAAAGAAGATAAGGTACATGGTGCTTGCGTGCCATGATAAATTTAGTCAGTGGTAACACTTTGTAGTAAATTTTAGATATATTATTAGGTCAACTTCGAAGCAAAAATATTTTTTTTAAATGAATATTTTGAAGTATAATTTGGAGAAAATAAATATATATTTTTTTACATCACACTTTAATTATAATTCATTTTAATTTGAATCAACTTCATTTGAATTTTTTTTCATTATATTTTTTAATCATAAATTATTGTCATTATCCTTGGTTTTTTAATAAAAATATGATCTGATGACCATATCTTAGCTAATTTGTAAAGATTCTTACGATAACTTGGCTTTATTTTATTGGCCTCAACGTCACCTAAATCACTATCTATTAAGCCTCGCACATTGGAAGAAATATGAATATGTATGGGCAAAATATGAAATCATAGCCTTTTATTTACCAAGGCTTAACATTTTTTTTATAAATTATTTAATTTTTTTGAATTTTTTCATTACAAGCCTAAAAAATAAAATAAATAATAACTATTGTTATTATTAAAATATTTTAAAAGTATATAATCTTCATGTACAAAATATAACTTAATTTTTAATCTTCATCACTTACAACATAAAACTTGATTCTAATTAGCTAGGATACAAAAGAAAACTTTTGTCATAGTAACTTGAAATGCTGAATTAAGTATCATGGATCTATTGAAAATTTTAGTGGCATAAAGAAAATATCATGGATTTTAAATCAGAATATGTTAAGATATTATCCATGATTTATTCAAAAACTAATAGTAATTTAAAATTTAAAAGTCTTGATCTGTTTATCTTGTAGACATAATTCAAATAAAATAAGTATTAATTTGGTTGCATCATTTTTCTTATACCATTGAAATTTTCAATAAAATTAATGTTGGATAATTTTATATTCAAATTTTTGTATCAAATAATATCCATATAATCATTAAAAAATGATAATATCAAAATATTTAATTCAAAATTTTTTGTAACTAAATATTTGCGGCTTTAATTGTCATATGTCACCATCATATTGCATCATAGGGTCAGGGGTATATACAGTAAACCATCTACAAAAATTTGCTATTAATTTACGAAAAAAATTAATGTGTGTTGCGTGTAAGTTCCACAATCTTTCTCATTAAGTCAAAAGGCCACTTGGTATTTATTTTAAAAAGTAAGGGTGATTTTGACTTTTTCTTAATACACACACACACACACACACACACACACGCATGCATATATATAGTTAGATACCTTTAATGGTAATTTTGAATTTTTCTTAATGAGAGAGATAATGGAGCTATCACGTGATACACTTTCTTTTAGTAAATTAACTGCAAATTTTTTTCACATGGTTTATTGCACATACTTTTGACCCTCTGATGTAATATGATGGTTATACATGGTGGTTAAAGTTGCAATTTTTAACTTACAAATAAATTTTTAATTAAATATTATGATATTATATTTTTTTGAAATGAGTATATAGATATTATTTGAGACAAAAATTTAAATATAAAATTATTCAATATTATTTTTATTGAAAATTTCAATGGTATAAGGAAAATAATGCAAAGAGATATATACATATTTTAGTTAAATTATATCTACAAGATAAATAAAGCAAGATTTTTTTAATTTAAAATTGCCATTAATTTTTGGATAAATTGGTGGATAATATCCTAACACATTCTAATTTAAAATATATTATATTTTCCTTATGTCACTGAATTTTTTAACAAATCCATGATACTTAATTTGACACCTCAAGTTTTACATTTTAATTGGTGGAGATTAAAAAAATTAAGTTAAATTTTGTATATGAAGATTATTTACTTTGAAAATATTTTCCTAATAACAATAATAATAATTTATTTTTTTAGGATAGGTGAGGAAAAAATCCAAAAAAAAAAATTTATATAAAAATATTAAACCTTAATATATAAAAGCTATAATTTCATATTTGGCGTATAGACTTTCTTATTTCTTTGAATATGGGGGGGGGGGGGGTGGGGCTTAACAAATAGTGATTTAAGTAACATTAAGACTTTCTTATTTCTTTGAATATGAGAGGCTTAACGAATAGTGATTTAAGTGACATTAAGGCCAAAAAGATGAAACCAAGTTATTGTGAGAATATTCACGAAATAGCTGAAATATGGTCATCAGATCATATTTTTATTAAAAAAACTAAGGATTATGATAATGTTATCTAATTAAAAAATATAACATAGAAAAATTTAAATGAAGTTGATTCCAATTAAAATGAATTATACTTCAAATGATATTAAAAATATGTATTTATTACCTCAAAATTATACTTCAAATTATCTATTTTTTAAATATTTATACTTAGAAATTGACCTAATAATATATATAGAACTTACCTCAAAATATTACCAGTGATTAAATTCATCACAGTTCATGGGCATCATATACATCGTATTATTTTATGTACAGTTAGTTTAAACCCATACTAAGCATTTAATTTTTTAGTTCATTATTCACGCTCCTTCAGTAATTTGAATCCATATATATTATTTTCGAGAACTAAAGTAGAAAAGTAAAATCTCAATATAACGCCAGATATATAAACTAATTGATTCTTTATGAATGATGGAAGCGCTTATTCATACATTTTGCCACAACGTTTTGTATTATTTTCTTTTCATAATATTTGTGGCTTTTGATTTACTAAAAATGTGTTTGATTAATATATAATTTTACAAATGGCGCATAATTATATACATTTACGATGTGTCCATCAATATCGTAAGCCGCCCTGTGGAGCACGACAGGTGGCGGTGATTTGTATTCGGACCGGAGTGGTCCCCTCCGCTTCCCCTGTAGCTTCGTCATCATTTGATATCCGACGCGGCGAGCCGGCCACAATGGCAATTACAGCGATGTGACGATAGTGACACACATACTTTGCGGATGCCACAAGTTAAGATTATTGTTTAACCTAAGTTAATACTCTGAAAATAAAAAATAAAAAATTAATATAATGGTCATAACGCTGTTGTTTGCTATTATTCTGATTAAAAAAATTACTCCCCAATTCTATATTTGCTACCTTAAGTTATCTAAAATCTTTAATTTTTTCATATTTAACCAATAAATTTACCATATTATTCTTTAAAACATCATTTCAATAGTCAACTTTTTATATTTATTAATTTATGTGTAAAAAATGAAGAATAAAAGTGAAAACAACATATAAATTTTTTTCTCTTTCTTAGTTTTTGTGTCAAAGCCAAATATTTTAAAGAACATGAGATGAAGGAAATACACATACATACATACATACATACATGCACTACTAGAAAAATCATATGTTCCAACATCTATTTTTCCAATAGTCAATCCATTGAAAATTTTCAATGCGCAAAGCCATTGAAAATGGTTTTAAATTTTCTCCAACGGTTGAATTTTTTTTATTTTTGAAACCATGCATTTTCGGGAGATTTTTTCCAACGGCTTTTGAGAAAAAATTGTGGATTTTAGTTTACATTTTTTCCAACGGCCTTAGCTGTTGGAAATTTTTTAATTGAAATGGTGCATTCTGGCTTGTGTTTATCTAACGGCTGAGGCTGTTGGAAATATTTTAAATGAAACAATGCATTTTGTCTTGAATTTTTCCAACAGCCTAGCTGTTGGAAACCTAAAATTTTAATCCCTCCACCTCCAGTTTCGCCCATTCTTGTTTGGTTTCTCTCTGTCACTCATTCTTCATCTCTTTTTCCCTCTCACACACACACATTGCACATATAGGTCAAAGGACACCAAATCCAGCTACTTCATCATTGTCATTGGCTAATCCTCAACTTAAACTTTTAGATCTAGTAAGTTTTTGTTAGGGTAAATTACAACTTGCCCTTTGCCCCTCTCCTGTTTTAGAAATATACACTTTGCCCCTGTATTTTTAATACAGTCTGATAGTAACTTCTAAAATCTTAATTTAGACTATACAGTAGTCATCTTTAAATAATTTTAATATGTATGGTATTTTTTTATTAATTAATTGACATTTAAAAAATACTATTTTAAAAACTGAAAGAAATACAGAAAGAAAAAATTGAGAATTTAAAATGTACATTTATTGTAAAAAAAATATCATACAAATTGAAATTACTAGAAGATGACTATTGTAATGACTAAATTAAGATTTCAGAAGTTGCTGTCGGACTGTATTAAACAGACAGAAGGCAAAGTGTGTATTTCTCATATAGGAAGGGGCAAAGTATAATTTCACCTAAACCTCTGGGGGCAAATTGTAATTTTCCCTTTTTGTTATTTTTATGCTTTATTTTTGTTTTTCTTTTCAAAATTTTTTATTTTTTTTAGTTCTTTGAAGATGGTATAATGTGTGCAATATTTGGCTTGTGTTACCAAATTTCACAAAAAATGTGAAATATCGGAAAGTTGCTATTTCATCTTTAAGTGTTATTTTTGTTTTGATATGTTCAAACTATGTTGGCTAATGTTGGACTTATTGAATTTTATTTACGTATAAGGCTTATGTGAGTGGGATCGAGTTCACCATATTGAGGTATATCACATTTGGCACATGATGGGGGCTGCTCATTACAAATTGAAAATGGCAGACATCCGGCGTGAAAATGATTCGAAGAAACGGTGAGCAAGGGCATTTTTTATGACCGATGCACAGTATGCATAAATGGAGGAATGGTAGGCTTCACCGGAGTTTCAAGAGCGATCAGCTACAGGTAAGACACTTCGTGCATCATCATTGCAGAACTTGCCCTCAACCGGTAGGTTCAGTGCTACTTATGCAGGAGGCTTTCTTTTGATTATTGCACATCGAGAGCGAATGGTAACATTCTTAACCTCTTTTACACATAATTGAAGTTATTTATGTTGTGCTCAAATTCACCTGATTAACAACCAATATAGCAGGGGAAAGATGTGGAGAAGAGGGATCCTGGCCTATTCAAGGTCATGTAAGAAACTTATAAGAAAAAGACCGGGGAATGCGTTAATAGGCGGACTAAAGAGTTGCGATAATTATCAACTTACTTATATATAAGAATTTTAAATACCATATATGAGAGAATAATAATAACTTATCTTTGTTTTTACTTATGTAGGCAAAGATACCTGTTGAGGTTGAGGAACAAATGCAGCAAATGGATAAAGAAGGAGGTTAACAAGACATTAATGAGTTAGCAATTATGAGTGCAACTACTGGTGGGAGAAAGAAAAGGTATGTATTTGGCTTTGGATAAGAGTAGCATGTTGTGGTTGGACGACAACGACTGGGGTGTAGTCCTACACAAGATGTTGATGTCACTCAGACGCCAAAGTTCACTAACAGGTACAATGGGTCATAGTAGAGCATACAGCACAACAAACATCATATTATGAGCGGAAACTAGCATATCTTAAGGAGGAGATGGCGAACTGGGATGGAGTACATATGTCAATCATTTGGCATAACTCCGCTTGCGTCTGCTCAAGATGATCTGGATGACTCGAGATCGGGTGATGATTAGATGAGGTCTGTTTCATTACTTACTGGATGATGTATATTAAAACCCTATGTGTTTATCAAGATTTAGGCTGTTGGCTTTATTATTAGGATGTTGTGCTTGTGCCATTATTAGGTTGATGTTACGACTGCTTATTTTGGAAGATTTAGGATGATTGAATAAATATTATTTATTTGGAATTATGTATGTTTTATGGGGATTTATGAGTACTTTTATGTTAATTCAATTCCATCTCTAAGTACGGACTACATAAATGGCTATAATACTATGTATTATGTGCATTTGTGGTGTCAAATTCAGTTGAAATATAATGCATTAGAAATGGAATAAACTGAACATAAATTTCCAACGACTTTGTGAAAATGTGAGCTATAATAATTTTCAATGGCTTCAGCCATTGCAAATTTTCCAATGGCTAGCCGTTGGAAGTCTAGTCGTTGCATTTATCAACGGCTTAGCCGTTGGAAAAATGTTAAAGATGGCCGTCATAAATTTCCAATGACTGAAGCAGTTGGAAAAAAAGTTCCACATTGGATTATAAAGTGGCCGTCGGAAATTTCCAATGGCTAAAATTCCAACAGCCAACTTCTCAGTCATTGAAAAAAAAATTTCCATCACACTATTTTCCAACGGATATGTTTCCAATGGCCTCGCATTGGAAATGGCCATTAGAAAATCTTTTTTTTAGTAGTGATACATGCATGCATGCATGCACACACACACACACACATATATATATATGCATACATATACATACATATATAAGAATGGTTAAGATAATAACTTTCCTATGATCTCGTAATCTAGATATAAATCACATATAAGCTGAATTTAGTATTCTTTTTTAATTTAAAAACTCATTAAAAAGCTCATTATTTTTAATTTTGTTGATTTTTTTTTTGTTTAGAACCAATATCATTTGAAAACTAGCACTACTCCATCTGCCTAATAATACTTAAATATTTTTTTAGAAAGTAATTAACTTTTTATAAATTGTTTTCATATTCATTTTAAAAAATCAATAAAACTATATTTAAAAAATACTTTATAGGCCTAATAATTTCAGAGCTTCAGTTGGTATAAGTTTAATAAAATTTTAATAAAATAAAAAAATCCATTAAATGACTAATTTTCATTTTCAATCTCTCCCAAGTATGCCTGAATTTTTTCGTAGACTTAACTCATGAAAGGTGAATAGTTTCCTCCTCACTGACTACCTGGCACCTGCTCACCTTACATATTTATCAAGAAAAGTTCGGGCTAAGCAAAGAAAAACAAGTGTAATGGGTAATCTCAAATGACCAAGAGGATTGTTATGGCTTTCTAGCATTGTTATGGCTTTCTAGCATAAAGATGAAGATGGAAAATATGAGTTTTATTTGACAACATCTTTTATGATCAATGTTAAAAGTTTTGGATAAGTTATTTAATGGAAGAGATAAAAACTCTAACACTAATTGTTGATGTCAAACCAAACAAGGCCATGGCGAGCAGCTAGTTAGGAAATCTCAAAGATATATACTTAATAGAATCTCTTGTTGTTTCATATGATCAATTTAGCAAAGGACTCGTAAAAGACATGATGAAATATTAATAATGTCAATCCAAATGTTAATTTCTTCAATCAACCTTTAAAAGTACTTGTTACAGCTAAGTTTGATGAAATATTGCCTTCAACTGGTGATGCTTTTGCTATGAGCTTTAGTTTGACTTTAAGTAATTAAACAGCTTTTTACAACTTCTTATTAAGTGAAATATGATGAAAGAAGTAACAACCTCTTATAAGCGCCACAATTTTAGGGCTAATCCTAATCCTATGGACCAACGTTCTAGGGAGGAGGCCGAATCATCTGTAAGTAGCCCTAAAGATAAAAAACCTCATTATGCTATAAAATTTTAAGGAGGTGAGTAGTCTTGAAGCATTGGGTATTGTCCTTTTTGCTGCCCTTTTACTTTCTGGGCCATTGAACCATGGCATTATGTCAACTCTACTGCAAAGATCAACCTCCTTGGGCAACCATGAAACTCTGTAAGCCTCAATTACCTGGCAGACCAGCAATTATCCATTATGTCAACCAACTTGTGTGTTTTTAATGAAAACTAAATTACCCGGTGACATAAGGTTACTAGTAAGTTTAGTTGTATAGGCTTTTCAAATGTAGCTTTTGTTGGTTGATTCAACCAATAAAAATGGAGGTATTTGGTTGGGTTGCTTAATATAGAAATAATATCTTGTGATTTTCTATTAGGAAAATCATTTGATACTCTTAAAAGCTAAGGATGAACAAGGTCATCATGAATGGTTGTTAGGCTTAGTTTATGGACGCCTTTTTTTTTTTTTTTCTCATGGAGCTATCACATGAAATTCTATATTATCTATTCTTTCAAGTTATTTTCTTCTTTTTGGTTTTGGGAGGGAATTTCAACCAGGTACTGGATCATCAGAAAATATTGGCCAAAATGCATCACATATTCCTGCTACCTCGTTGTTCTATGCATCTTTTCAGTAGTTGCAGCTTTTTGCTTTGCCGTTAATAGTTTTGTGATGGATCCCTGTAGTATGACGGATCACGGACAATACGACAGATACATCTATGCCATCCGATGCTTGGGATTGTATGGACACATCCGTCTCATCTGTGATTCGTCACCTTTGAATTTCCGTTCTGTATTTTACTTGGACCCATAAGTAGGATGGGATGGAGATTATGTTGTCTTTTAAAGGTTGGACAGGGATACTAGTCTGGAAATTGGTTAGCCTTGTGCACATATGCTTTCCTATTAAATTATTCAAACCAAACCTCTGAACATGCCCACTTATATACTAGATACAAATCCAATAAATAAATTTTCCACCGTCCTTGCCAGTTTGATGGTTTCTAAACAAGGTATGTATGATGGTTATGCAATAATTTTAAAAAAATTAGGATTCTTCAACTAGTGTTTCAGCCATATTTTATCTAGTATCTAGTGTTCTTTGGCCATCTCTCAATTGAGGAGTTGGAATTGCTCATGCGCAAGGGATTGGCAAAGTCAAATTACTTAAATTGAACTTGATCTCAAACATCTTTGTATTAGAACTGATCATTCAATTGATAGTGAGATCGTAAATTAAAAATAAAGAATCTTTCTTCTTTATATGTTGAGGAGGAAAGACTTTGGGCTCAATGGACCAAAATTAAATAGCTGGCGCTGGGGTAACAAGTAACAACACTGGACCAAGAAGAGCAATTTTTTTGTGTCTTTGGATATTGAAAATTGGGAAGAAAGGAAAAGAAAAAAAAAAAGAAGAAGAAGAAGAAGAGAGAGAAGCCACAGACTCTCATTTATATCCATTTTTTGTTTGGGTGCTTCAACTTGTTCAGATCTATCCTTTCGTGGGCCAAAGAAGGAAGCACGCTATCTCCTCTTTATGGGTCAAAATATTTTATCCTCCGCCAATTAGCACCGCCTCCCTCCTCGTATCATTTTCTTATTCACATTGCTCATGACAAATATTGCTCAATGCTCATGATGGTCGTCTTTTTTTATTTCTTTTTATTTTGACGTAACACGCCAACAAAGTTGTGTTGCAGCATATATTTGTTTCTTTTTCTCTATAAATATACTTGATTGTTTTTTATGAGATCCCTGCAGTTCAAGAAGACAATACGAAACCACATATTCATAAAACGTGTAATACTTAATCGACATCTTTGTTTTCTTTTTTTTTTAACCCCTTATTTGGGGTCCCGGCCCAATACGACCCACCAATACTCCGAAAGGATCACGGATTCAAACAAGCCCATGGCAGACAATTTTGGAGCCCGACCCAAATCTTCCTGGTTTCCGCTCCGAGTTAGTTCCCAGAATCCCAGTCCACTCTTCATGTTCCTTCCGAGTGCCAAACAGAAAACGCCAACAACTTTTCTCTCGTAAGGTGAGACACAGACACAGGATGTTTATGGGTTCTTTAGTAGCTTCTATTCTTTCCGGACATTGACAGATAAAAAGGGGTATTATCTTTGCGCTTCTTCTTCTCGTCGGCTCTACTGTTTTCTCAGGTACGAGTTATAGTTTTTTCCGTTGATTTGTTGTTGATTTCGTTTTCGAGTTCTCGAGAAAGTGTGAAAAATTTTCAGCTTGATTGAAATTGATCTGATCATCTTTCTCAATATTCAGGTTGTTTGGAACCCAGAATCGTATTCTCTTCCAGTAAGTTGTTGCCAACAGTAATACTCCAGTACTCCTGGCGATTAAGATGGAGACTGATGTGGGTTACGAAGCAAACGCTTCTGTTGATGATTTCAACAGCCTCGCTCCGGAAGCGAGTTCAGTGAAACCGGAGCTTTCTGATGGGCTTTCCTTGGACGGACAGGTGAACGAAGAACTGGGAAGGGCTAGCGAGCTATTAACTAGAGTCGAATTAGATTTAGCTTGTTCAACAGAGAGGCTGATCAACCTAAGTTTACTTGAAATGACTGTGGCCACTAGGGAGAATGACTTTGAGTCCTTTGCCTCAGACAAAAATTTTGATTTTATTGAGTCTGTTGAGAGAGCTGTTGAGTTTGATCTCTTAGCTGGGTTTTTTCAGTCCGAGGTTAGGGAGCTGGAAAAGTTCCTGGCTAGCCTTCAAACAGATATTGTCAGTGCCAGTGAAACAATATCTTCCTATGTGCACTTGGATGAACCATTTGGGGTAATGGAGCAAAAGGCACATGATGCTGAAGAATCATTGAAGGAATTGCAGGATCAAGTGGCTCAAGCCAAGATGCAATCTGCCAACTTTGAGAGGACTTTGTCCCATTTTGATGGTGATCGTAGTATGCGTTCACTCTTCATATGCCTTGCTAGTTTCATCGAATCTGCCAGAGTTTCAATCATGATTAGTTTTTGCACATGCTTTCACATGTGATATGATCTTTTGACCGTTCAGATATGATTATTTGGCTTTGAAGTCATCTCCAAGGCATTTATATGAGAAAAGAGCTGTATCTGTAGTGAGATAATGGATTCAAAAAACCATTATGTGTGTGCGAGTATTTGTGCATTTGTTTTGTCTCTTTTTGTTTTTCCCATCTCTATTCTTCAGAAAGTTGAGAGTTTATGAGAAGGGCTAGATGTGCGAAGATGTTTTCTGTTACAATGTGCATAAGCCATAACTCAAACAGCAATTAGAAACAATTAGTTTATTGTCAACTCAATCAGATTCTTTTTCTCCAGAAATTCAAGAGGTATTTAGGGATAAAAATAGGCATTCTGCTGATGAAAAGAAGAGCTGAGTGCAACATAATAATATATTTGACTGGTGAACAAGAATAGGCAGTTTCGTGCTTTGAAATTTGTTCTTAGGTTGATGAGTAAGAGACAGATAAATTCTTTGCCTAGCTGGAAAGGTGTAGAATATAGTATACTTGTTTGCTGTCTTCATATGGTGTGTATGTTTTCACAGGTAGCGTTGAAGTACGTTTACGATCCTTGGATGGTGATCACACCAATGCAACTATCAAAATGCAAACCTCTGAGCAAAAGAGGAGCTTTCTCAGGATGCTTGAAAAATCATTGGCAAGAGAAATGGAGCTAGAAAAGAAACTAACTGAAATGAGGCAGATAGAAGAAGAGCTAAAATTAAGGATGCTTTCATCAGAACAGGAAGCATTTTGTTTGGAAGAAGAGATGACAGATATCTATGAAAGGTTGTTTGAGCAAGAATATGCTTCTGTAGTAATGAAGGGAATCTCAAAAGAGTTATTAGGTCATATTCATATTCTCCAGTTCAATTTGAATGGTTCAAATCAGAGAGAAAATAGGCTGAAATCACTGCTTGAGGTCTCGGTGGAGAAGTTGGAATCTAAAGAAAGTACATTGCAGAGGCTTCAAAGCAGTGATGCAAAAATCAATAACTCTCTGGTATTGGTGGCAGACAACTTAAAATCAACCTTGGCAGAGACTGAAGATCAGCTGCTTGTTGCTAGCTCTGAGGCTTCTGCTTTGAGTGAGAGGGTAACTTATCTAGAAAAACAGCTATCAGAAACTGAGCTTGAGCTCTTAGAGACAAAAGCCTTGTTAGAGGAAAGGCAAGAGCAATCTAGTTCTTCATGCACTGAAACAAGTGACCAGAAAAATGTTATTGAAGATGTGAAAGACAAGTTATCAAAAGCTGAAACCAGGGCCGAGAATGCTGAAGCCAAGTGTAAATTGTTAGGTGATATTAACCTGGAACTTAATGAAGAACTGGGCAGTCTCAAGCAGTGCAGTGGATCTGCTGAGAGAGTAGAAACCCTTGAAAAACATCTGAGGGAATCTGATATGCAATTACAACATGCAGTGGCATCTGCTGAGGCTAGTCAGGAGAAACAAAGTATGTTATATTCTACAGTTGCAGATATGGAGAATTTGATTGAGGAACTAAAATTGAAAGTTTCGAAAGAAGAAAGTCGAGCTGATGCTGCAGAAGAGAAATGTATTATCTTATCTGAATCTAATGCACGTCTAAGTGAAGAACTGACTTTCCTTAGGGGTAGATTGGAATGCCTAGATGCATCTTTGAATCAAGTTGAGGAAATGAAAATCACAGCTGCGAAGGACATTGCAATTCGCACTAAAGTAATAACGGATTTGCTTGTTCAACTGGCTGTGGGAAGAGAACACCTTCAACAACAGGTTTTGAACATTTTCATCTTCGTATCCTTAGTCAGCATTTTTCCATCTCTTTGTTGTTGTTCATTTGCATCTCATATATAGATTTACAAGGAAGCTGAAGGAATTATTGAAGTAGTAAATTAAGGTCTGGGCTAGGAGTTTGATTGGATTTTCCATCATTAACTCATTTTTTTTTTCATTTATTTTACCCAACCCTTCATTATCCTCCCCTGAGAATCTTTGCGGCCAGCTCTTTTCATATTTTCTTTGTCAAAAGCTGTTTGTTGAACTCCTACTCATGTAATGTATAGATTTACAAGGAAGCTGAAGGTCTTACTGAAGCAGCTAATTAAGGTCTTGGGGCTAGGAGTTTGATTGAATTTTCCATCATAAACTCATTTTTTAATTTATTTTACCCAACCCTCCATTATCCTCCTTTGAAAATCTTTGCGGCCAGCTCCTTTTATATTTTCTTTGTTGAAAGCTCTTTTTAACTCCCATAGTTGCCTTTGTTCCGTTTTTTACTATAGGTAAGAAATGTTACTTGTGCTAGTTTATATATATCCTCCTGCTACTTGCCCAATTTTTATGTATTTCAATGTATTGTAACTCCATCTCTTGCATCAGATATCTGCACTAGCTATGGAGAATAATATCTTGGCAGCAAGGATGAAGCACATGGACAAGGCTCCTCCAGCTGTTGCAGGCCATGAAGATGGGAGAAATGGCGTTGGTCATTTATTTCCTAAAAATGATTCTGTCTGCGCTCCAGCCAGCAAGGGAGACATCAAGGCCTCAGCCATTACTTCTGAGATAGTTGTTCCTTAACTGCTTAGAGTAACTAGTCTCTATTCTGTTTTTCTATGACCGGGAGTTTAAGTGATCCATGATTTTTTATTTGGGAGATTCTCGTTACATTTGAGCTCTACCTAAAATGGTTCTCAACTTAATATTTTTTGCTAGATTCTGAAAGTTTCATGAGTGATCTTCATTCCTTTTATTTTTTTTTTCCCATCCTGTCTGTGATCATCTTTCTTCCCATTTTTATGTTCTGATTTATTAAGTCTCTATGCCATTTCCAGCTTGATGAGATTTGCAAACGTGATCCTGTTGGCCAGACTGAAGACGAATCAACACTTCATACATCTGAATTTGAAGTTAGAAGAGTTGATGCTAGAGTGCTGAACTATAAGCATATCTTGATGGCACTGCTTGTTTTACTGGTTTCTTTGGTAGCAGCAGGCTATTTTTTCAACCAGCAGAACAGCGTAGTTTAATATATGGGCATGCCTAACAATCCTTGGTGTTATGCAGAGTTTTGCCACATGCTCCTTGAGATGAATTCCATGGAGCTCGAAAAGGTAAATTTTGCTTAGAAACTGATAACATGTGAATTCTCTGATTTCCTCCATGCAGTATCGAGAGTTCCCATTTTCATCAACATTGTTTTTCACAGAATTCTCTTGGTGGATTTTTAGCTGACCGCTTCAAATTTTGGCAACACTAAAATCTACATTGAGTGCTGTCATACACAGTTGAAGTCTTTACTGCCACAGGGAATATGAAGTTTTGCATGGATAGTTATCTATGATCGTGCCATACTATTTTGTAGACCAGTTTGTTGTTAGTTATTAGGATGATGTGTTGGGCGCTTACCCTCGGAGCTCTATTTGGTTGAAATGATGGAGTTGTTTACAGGTCCTTTTTGGCTGTAAATCTTCGGAGTTGAGTTCCTGAAACTGAATTACTAAGATCAGTCTTTTCTCTTCATGGTTGAGCGAACTTTGTCGCTTTGATGGAAATTAGAGTGGAAATTTTAGTTTATCTTGTCGTGCAGGCAGGAATAACCGCTGCCAACCTTGCCATAATTGATAAAACCCAGTTTGGACTCAGGCTGGGGGCCGGGGCCATACTTAGTCGACTGAATCCCATTACAAGATTCTGTGATGATTCATTATCAAAAGGATAAAGGCTTAAACAATTGAAATGCCATTCACCACAACCAAATGCAGATGTAGGTATTCATGTGTCGGTTGAGTTTAGTTTATAAATGCGGCCTGCATATATTTGGTTCGGTTCGGCCTACGATCCATATGAACTTGGTTGTTCAGTTTTTTCGGGCGCTTATTTTATAAATGGTAAGTGTTATGACGCAAATCTAGAATCAATTCATATGAGTTATTCTTTATGAAAAGTATAAGAGTTATGTGATCAAGTATTATAATTTGACATTCTCAAACAGACCACCCATATGATATATGAGGTGTCATATGGTGTTGGAAATAAGTTGATGAGATTTGAGACATGAGATTTGGTCTCAGCTTATTCCGGTTATGGAGGTAGTGTGTTGGGAAACTCTTGCACGCAGATATTGGGTAAATGTCATATTTGATCCTCTAACTTTCGAACAAATAACCCCCAACTGTAATTGAGCACTGTTTAATCGTCACTACCTGCAAATTGGGACAAATAAGCCCCTCAATCTATAAAAATGTAATTTTTGCTTGATTTAGGACTCAAACAAAAGGGAGAAGTAGTCATGAAGGACATAGCTAACTTTCTACTATAATGATATCAAGGTTGTGAGTGTTTCCCACGATTGCAAGCAGCAGAATTGCTACTGCTCATCAAAGAAACAACCAGCAACCACACACAAAAGTTGAAGTTCTTTCATGAGAATTAAATTTTTTGTTTTCCTTGTGTTTATCTAAGGTCCTTAAATAATTATGAAAATGAGTTTATAGTTGATTATAAAATTGCTATTGCAATTTTTTTTTTGCCTAAATATACATTTGGTGATTGAATTTGGACAATTTGTGCGAATTGGTTCACAACTCAATACTTAGTTAATGTTAGCCCTTAAACCTTGTAAAAACTTGTGACTTGGTCCATTTGCTCAAACAAAATGACTGAATAATTACAAAGCCCTCTTGATCTCTTTTAATTTTTCATAAGAAGTACTTTTAGTTTAAAATCATCTAAACAAGCGTTTCGTCCTTCTTATCATCTTCCTTTACCTCTATAAAATCCGCCGTCGCACTTGTTCAGGTAGACAACTCACTATAATGTGTTTTTCCCAATCTTCAAACCCTTCACTTTTGAGTAAATCATCGTGGGGAATGTGGCTATCGTCTCAATATCCAAGCCTTGGTGCTATGAAAAGTACGTTTGAGGTGTGATTTAAGATGTAAAGTGCAGAGCGCTACAAGCCTAACACTTTTAATGGGCAAGGCAAGGCATCATTGTTAAAGCACACACGGTGACAATTTTATTGAGCCACTTAATAGAAATTTGGGGATTCAATAAGATTTAGTGCATAGAAGAGTGGCAACTAAATTCTACCAGTCAAAATAGATTATGATTTCTGTTGGAAATTGAAAACAATGAAAAGCGGGAGACAAGAGGAAGTAAAAAGCATTATTTGAGGCCACAAATTGCAATTGTGTCATTTTCTTCTTCCTGCAGATCCTTTCCATTGCATTTTCTGCTTTTTTTTTTTACTTTATTTATATTATATACTTTTTTCAACAATAAACATCTCTTTGGTCAACCTTGACCTAAGGTTGTTCAATAATAACATAGTCAATAGAAAATAAGTAACATAATTGCTTATTTTTGTATACCTCCAAGCTAGAACTATATTACTCTCTCCATTTTGATTTCATTGAAATATTTGGTTTTCACACATACAAAGGCAAGGGCAAAAGTGACCCTCAATTTTCAATTTTACCCCTTATACCTTGCCCATTTAGATCTCCACTGTTAGCCAACCTTCCCCCGTCGACTTATTTGCTTTTGTCCTTGACGTCATCACCTCATCAATGTCATTTTGATTGTCATTTCTGTCGCCTCAATCACTATCATCTTTGTCTCAATTGGTGTTTCCATCACCTCAATCGCCATCTCTATTCCCTTAATTGCCATCTTTGACACCTCACCACCTCTAATCTCTATCTTCTTAATCTATTGTTTCTGTCACCTTAATCTCAATCGCCTTTGTTGCTTTAGTCTTCTTCCCATCAACTTGCCATCCATTTTGCCTTAATTTGCCGTTTCACTTCAATATGTTGTTTCTATGGCTTCAATTTGTCATCTCCCTCTCCCTCTTTGTCAATCCGTTGCCTCAATGTATCATATTCCTCTTCGTATCTGTCAATCCATCGCTTCGATTGTCAATCCACTGCCAATTTCCCTCATTCCAATTGTCACTGAATCGACTCAGAAAAAAGGTATCTTCGTTGCTGCCAAAAAGGACTATAAAGTCGTCCGCGCTAAGATCAGAGGAGAAAATTGAGTAGTGGATTTTTGGGTGGAAGAGAGGAATTGAGTAATGAGAGAATGAAAGATATAATAATAAATATACATGGTAAAACTTACGTAAAAAAGAAATGTTTCAAAGAATTTGGGACAACCCAAAATGAAAAATGTTCCAAAGAATGTGGGATGAAGAGAGTATTATTGTTCTTATAATCATCATCATCATCATTATTAATGGTATATATAAGGTCTGTTTTGAGTCTATATATGGTTATAGGAACTAAAGATACTTGTAAAGCTCTTACACTTTCCTTTGTGCTTCCTACTTTGTGCTTTAGGACCCATTACACTTTAGTGTGGCCTTATGTTTTTTCAAAACATTGCTTCCAGCAGGACCACTTGATGGGGAGGAGGGAAGGAGGGAAAACTTATTTGAATGATTGTAAAATAAGATTACCTTTTATGACAAATTAAAAGAGATCAAGATGGCTTTCTTAGTTTTTCATCTACATGTCTAAGCATATGGACTAAGTCGTAAGCTTTTGCAAAATTCAGAGCCAACATGTACTATGTATTGAGTTGTAGACTAAATCACATAAGTTGTTTAAGTTCGGGGGCCAAATGTATATTCAAGTCTTTTTTATGTTGTTTTTCACTTTGAGGCAAACATTAAATCTCTTGAGTATCAAAAAAGAAAGGTGAATATTAAATACTTATAAAATTGAATTAAAGTAAAGTTTGTTTTTAGATTATTAATAATGTCTTAATTAAAATTTTTTTATTTCTATATATAATACTCTTTTTATCACGAAAAGGATGCAACATATTCTATTTTGAATCATCCCAAAACTCTATAATATTTTCATACTTAGGAAATTATTTTACCATATTACCTTTTAATCTATCCTTTTTATATACACTCTTTCCGTCTTTCTTAATTTACATGTAAAAAGTGAAAACAAAATAAAAAGTTTTCCCTCTTTCTTAATCTTTTATCAAACCAAACGTTTCATCCAAACTCGGAGCGGGGAAGTATTTACTAAAACATCATACTTTAAGGATTCTAAAAAAAGTATTTTAAAATATATATTTTATAAATATCATATTTTTATTAATTTGAAATTTTTAGAATTTGTAAGTTAACAAATTAATGTAAGTTAATTCATGTTAAAAAAACATTATCAAATTTTATTATGCATATTTAGTGTTCCCTCAGGCTTTTCTATTTTGGCCCATATAAAAATCTTAATTATTAAAATTTAACTTTTAAATTTTAGTAACTTAATTCAAAATTTTAAAATCATTTTTATAATTTTAGGAAAAATATAAAAAAATAAAATGAAGGTTTTTGTTTGTAAAAGTAAAAGTGCCAAATCTTACTTTATTAAAAAATTAAGCTCTATATCGAAATTTTAATGTGAAAGTTGAAAAATACAATACGGTAAACTAATTATTAAAAAAAATGATAAATCTGAAAATGTTGCGAGGAGTTTGAAATGGAAAAAAATAGTATATGTTTTTTAGATAAAGAAGGTACTAAATTTTAATAACCAACATTGGTTTTAGATAAAAAAAAAAATTAAAAATGAAAATAATAATTTTTAAATCATAAATGAACTAGGTTAAAATGTTTTGAAATTAATTGAAGCATAATTTGAGTTTTGCTACACGTTCTTTCTTTATTCTGGTAATAATAATAAATTGTTGATATTTTGGTGAAAAATAATTAAAGACAAAGATTTTTTTTTTTATTTCAATAAAGTCTAATGTGTTATTTTGTTTGCAAGAACAGTTTTATAGTGAAGTTGGAAGAGCATAAACATATTAACTACAAGATGATTTTCATTTTGAATTATTAAGAAATTTGGTTTTATCGTGTGGGAACCAAAAAACAAATAAAAAAGGCTCGAGTTCTGTATATGTTGATTTCGCTTCAACTAGTCTCCCGAAATCAAAATTAACCCCGACCGAGAAGCAGGTGTAACGCCAGAAAAGACTGAAGAAAAAGGAGCAGGTCTTCATCTAAGAGCGGAGCACCAGGTGTGTCTCTACTTCGTTCCAAATGGAACGTCACCTGCCACCCCACAAAACAAAACCAGCTCCTTCAAATCTGGGCTGATGCTGCCTGAACCTTATCTTCATCAATATCGGTCGACTCGAGGTTTCTGACTCTTAATTTCCTCTTTCTTCTTCTCCGTCAACTGTTCCTCTTCATGGCGACGGCAGCACAAGAAGGTGAACGACAACTCCTTTCCACCAAAGTTGAGGTCTGCTGAATTTCTACTTGGATCTGTTTTAATTCTTCGTACTATGTAAAATGACTATTTTTCCAACTCTAGAACCCATGGTCTTGTGGTTGAGAATTAGGTATAGTATAATGATTAAAATGAAATTATGAGAGGTCAAGTGAGGCCACAGTTAGAATCATTAACCACTAACCTAAGATTGGCTTGTTTAATACAAACAGAATTCGCAACATTCAAGGTTCAATCCCTCACCCTCCCTTGCCCTCCCTAGCTCCCTCCCCTGCCAAAAAGAAAAGTCAAATACGCACCAAGCAGAAAGTGTGGCAGTTCACAAGTTCATTAATTTGTTAGTTTAGTATTTTCCGAAGATGAAGTTACTTCTCTATTTATTTCGATTAAAACAATGTCAGGGAATGTTTGTTTGTTTTTTGATTGGCAGGATTCAGAGGTCTCGGAGGAATCCAGAATAATATACGTTCTAGGTAGGTACTTAGTTTGAAGCCTTTCCCATGTTCATGGCCACCCGCACCGAGTACCGAGTACAGGCTAAGCGAAAAATTAAAATCTGAAACGGTTTTCAGAAGAAAAAGAAGTGATTTCTATTTTCCTGATGGGAATGGAACTTTCTATGTAGCCACTATTCTGGTTCTGCAATTTGAATGAGCGTAACAACACTCGAACAGGTGGACCAGGCAGTGTGAGGGGCACACAGTGCTCAAAATTGCAGAGGAGCCTTGTGTTTGCCACCTGAATGTGGGTGAACTTCTCCAAGCAGAAATTGAGCGTGGGTCCGAACATGGCTACTTAACATTAAGTTCAACATGTGGTCTGGATATTTGGTTTTGTTTTCCTCTTCCTGCTTTGGTTGCTCCCAGGGTAGTAAACTTGTTTGGATGGGAGCAGGAAATTGATCCGAGAGGGCAAGAAGGTAGGAAAGATTCCGCCGTCTGAGATCCTGGCGAAGCTTCTGCAGCAAGCAATGCAGGGTAGCAGGAACAACAAGTTCCCTATTGATGGCTTCCGTCTGCAGAATGAAGAGAATTGTGTTGTAGCTGAGGAGATTGTAAGCAAAAGTAAAGTGACATTTATTTTCTTAGATTGAATAAATGTTGCTCGAAGTTTATTCCAAAACAATGGTACGTTTCTGCAGTTGAAGATTGCTCGGAAGAGGAAATGACGAGGCCCATTTTGAGTAGACAGCCACAGGTATACAATCAAATCTGTTTCTTTCTCTGCAACTGCAAGCACATTGGAGTGGTACAAACGGAGTTCTCTGGGTGGTTACCTTGGGGAAGAGTCAAGGTTTACAAACAATGGACGTTACCAGTAATTGGGCACTATAATGCAACTGGGGAAGTTAGGAGGAAGGTACAAATTAATGCCGTACGTGTAGCCTAAGCCGACCCCATTACCGGTCCAGGCAGCCCCTTACCAGTAGCGTTGTTGTTGCTGGTGCGTGCAAGATTGATGGTGAGAAACCTGTTGACCAAGTATTTGTGTCCCTGCTGAGGTACATCTTGATCTGGTACAAGATGAAGAGCAGAGCATGACATGATTCAGCTACCTTACTGATTGGTTAACTTGTATGTTTCTCGTTCCTGCAAATGGAAGCATATCTGCACATTCTCGTCCACCCGCCCCCGTTTGACAACCGCATAATTGAAATAAGTAAGTAGTACTTATTTATAAACAGTTCATTTTCACTCAACACAACTTCAAGGGTCAGTCAGTCGGCTTCTTAGTCTGATTGTTTGATCCACCTGAGCCCGGCCCACCAAGCAAATCGTAGGAAGCCGGGGGTCCAATTGAACTTTGCCGCCACCATGAGCACCTCCATCCTCCAATCTCGACAAGCATGCCGATGAACATCTACAAGGGCTCAGGTTTTCACTTTTCTGTCTTTTTCCAGCTGTGGATAACAACTGGGGGCATGGCAGCCCGTAATTTCGCCAACTTGGGAGGCGCTTTCTTGTACGGCCTTGTGGATGGCATAATTACTCGGACAAATTAGTTGAGGAGAGGAGAGCACCAGAAAGAAAGGGCTTAGAGGAGTTCTCTTCAATTTCAGTTAGTTAGTTCGGTCGAGAGTGGATGGCCTAGCCAAAAGTAAATTAAGGATTGAAATCTATGCATGCAAATAGGTTATCCTTAACCTTATACTTTGTTTGGATAATTCATAGGGAATGAGAGGGTAGTGTGAAGCGTGAAATCAAAAGGGAGTCCATCATTCCTCTCAATCTAAGGATTCTCTCAATTTCAGACAATTATAAAAATGAACATAATGAAACATGTGCAAAGATGAGGATAATTTCTCTTCTTTCCTTTCAGTTTTTTATCTAACCAAACAATAGATGGAAGATAATTTTCCTCCCTCCACCTTCCCCTCAATTCAAATAGATTGTTAAGGTAATTATAGCTCTCAAGGAGTATCCACTTGTTTTCTATATATGTCATCACCCATCATATTCTTGGTTTAATCTTTTAAGAGGATTTACGCCTTCAATTTTCTCAATATATATATATATTTACGCCTTTAATATTTTCCTCCTTCTTTACTTTGAAGAATCAAGTTCGGGAATGCTTGACTTGCTTAAGACTGTCTTATTGGCATGATTATCATAATTTTTTGTGATAGGAAATAATTCAAATTTTAACTTATTCAAAAAATTTATTTGTTTTTGAGCCAGCTCCTTGCTATGAGATGCACAGACTAATTAGTTTATATATTTCTATGTATATTATACTCATGTTAGAGAAATAATTAATCTTTTTATAAAGTCTCATGCCTTCCGGAGTAAAAAAGAATAAAGCATAAAAATAAATATTTTTTAAGAAAAACTGCTTTCCTAATCTCTTTGAAGTATCGCCAGTGTATAACGTATACAATTTTCAACATAACTAATTTTAAAAAATATTATGGAGAATGTATCTCATTTGCAGCATAGATGAACTTTTATATATGAAATTGACTTATTCTCAAAGGGTAAAAATCAAAATGAAGCCCTTAACTTTATTTGCGCATTGATTTAAGGCTCAAGGAGATATAAAATAATGCGAGAAGTAACGAAATAAATGCTCACAACTCTTGTCTAGATTTCTCTCATGTCCATACTTTCGGTGCTATGATCTCAGCTGCCCGATCGATAATAACAGTACTTGGATTTAATTAATTTAATAAGTTAACAAATAAATCTGTTGGTGTACGTACGTTCAACGCTGGATCCGCCTCCCCTCCTTCGAACCAGAGCACAAGGCCTGCCAAGTGCCAGTCCCAAATGCTCCATCATCATCATTATTATTATTATTATTATTATTATTGAAAATGCTCCATTATTATTAACCTACTTCACAATTATCTTTCTTCTCTTTTTCTTTTTTTCCCCCTTGGTATAACGACTGTGAATTGAAATGGGTTTTAAAAAGTATTGACTTTTTTTTCACTTGGATCAATAAAAACCGCAACTTTTAGTCTGCCCTTGGAAGGACCGTCCCGACCATTAACTAATTAAGTATGCTCGAATTCCATCTTAATTTATAATAATTAGTTTAATTATTGGAATATCCTACTATACTTACGCTCAAGTACCGGTAGGACATGCCACCGATCGACTTATTAAGCTGGATGTTTTCAAGATACTTGCGAATTGCTACCTATTGATTGGTAATAATTAAGAGACTATTGCTAAAGGGATCAACTAATTTGATGAGCAGATCTGGGCCTTCACTAGCCTAGCCAAGTGAACTACAAATCGTGGTGAGTTGATGCGAGCATATACTACGCTATATGTATGTATGAACATATACTACCCTTCATTATGTATTTTTTTTATCAGCTTGTATATGTTTTATTATTGAATATGTTATTTTATAAATACTGTGCTTTCTTTTTATACATTATCATTTATTCTTTTTGAGTTCCTATATGTTTTCATTGACATCTAGTCGGTTCTCATCTTATTCATTATTCTATTTGTTTAAAAAGAACACATATTTAGTAGAAAAAGACATATCCAATGTTCTATTTGTTTTTAAACTACCAATTCTCATGCTATTTTGTTTATGTTATTTTTTGTTCCTATATATTCTTTTATTTTTGTTCTTTTTTAGTTCATATATGTTCTTTTATGCATTGTTGTTTGTTTTTTTTTATAAATGTATTCGTTTTTAGTTCCTATATGGTCTTTTATAAATTGATATTTATTCTTTTATAAATCTGTTTATTTGCAGTTCCTATATATTTTTTTTATACATTATTGTTTGTTCTTTTTATAAATATATTTTTTTTCAGTTTCTATATATTCTTTTATTTATATTCATTTTCAGTTCTTATATGTTCTTTTACTATTAATTTTTTATTTCTTTGACTCAACTAGATGTTTGTTATTTTATGAGTTAACAAATTTGAAAAAAAAAATTGACGGAAAATGAACAAACCTGGAGACAAAACAGCAGAAAGAGTTAAATATAAAAAATAAGATGAAACAATGAGAATGATAAAAGGACAAAAAAAAGGTTCAAAAAGAGAAAAAATAGGAAAATGAAAAAATAAAATTGGAAAAAAGTAACAAAAATAAATTAAAAAAAAAAAGAAAGCTAGAAAAGGCGAACTATGAAAGCTAGATCAGAATGAACTATAAAAGAAAAAGAGAATAATACATACAAAATGAAAAAGAAAAGATAAAAATAAGAAAATAAAACTATTATAAAAAACAAAACAGTGAAACAAGAAACAAGAAACAAGAAAGGGAAACAAAAAGAAAACGAGGAAAAAAAACAGAACAGCGAAAAAAAAACAAAACAATGAAACAAGAAACAATAAATGAAAACGAATCAAACTCACACCTCCAGAGCCCCTCCGAACACTTCAAACTTAAAGGAATATAATATTTAGACATGATAAAAATTAATATAACTATCATTGCATGTCCGAATAAATATTTATTACACACATAATTTATCTAGGTATGATTCTGAATTACTTTAGTTTAGCACTTGTGGATTAATATTTGGGGTTGCACCAGCAAGAGACAAATTAGGGAAATTAAGAAACAATATAATGAAACCAGTGGCTTTCAAGAAATTGGATATGGCTGGGTGGCTCAGTGGTAGCGTCCGCAACCACAAGCTAACAAGTTGTTTGTCTTTATATATGAAATGAAAGTGAGCCTAGCACGTACTCAATTAATTCACTTTGGAAAACAAGTGATGATTAAGACCTCTTTCTGGGTCTGGGCATGGCCCACAGCCTAGGATAGGCTTAGGGGCGTAGAAATACACACAAGATCTGATTGTTGGCATGATGCGGGTTTAAGAATTATTTCTTCAATCATTTTGGTTTTGAAAATCATCACCTCAATTCCTGTTTGCTGACTCCAATTCAATTCCCCCCATTACAATTAGTACTTGCTGCTTCCCCTTCCCATCACCATCACTTAGCTCTCGCTTTCGCTTACGCTCGCCTTCGGCCTTCCCTTCAAACTACTGTTCCCTTTCTCTTTTTTCTTTTCAATTCCCCCTTTTTCTTTTGGACCCTTTTGGACAAAAAATAAAACAAACAAAAAGAAAATCGGAGCCTTGCATGTATGCTTGATCATGTCCACGTCTAAAACCAAAAGAGAGTGTGCAAGCCCATGACAATTTGTTTAGTTGATCTTTGGTTGCTCATGGAAGGTTGTGATAAATATGCAATTAAAAGCTTTTGTTTGGAAATAATTTTTATGATTATCATTAAAATTTTAAATAATTTATTAACAATTAAATTGATATCGTTGAAGTTAAAAGTTAAAATCCATCCTTAAATGACTTCTCAAAAACTAGAATTATAATTGTTGCGCTAATGCCATATCTGCCCAACCAATGTTGCACTTTCAGGCGTTCACCCATTAATTATATATGAAACTTTTCATTGTTGGCCCTAAACTACATGTAATGTTGTGATGATATTGTACATCTTCAATTAAAATTATTTTTTTATTGTATATATATATATATCACCCCATACATATGGCAGTGTGATGGAAATCAGTGCATGCAATAAGTGTGGGATCACCATAAAATTAAATCCAAATATATAAGAGCAAATTTATGAATGATTACTCGAGTTCTAGCTAGGCAATGAAATCAATATGTTTTACTACTGAAAAAGTCGAGCATTAAGTTAATAGGTGTATCAAAAGCAACTCTTACTACTCAAACGAGGTTAATTTTGGAGTAGTGATTTTACACCTTCACACTATTCTTCGTTTAAGCAAAAGAACAACACTGAGTAAATGCCTAATATTTCCGTACGTCTTCAATAAACGGGACAACATTAATCAATAATTGAGGATCGTATTGCAACATAATAATTCCTTCTGTAATCAATCGTGTAATGTTTCATAATTTCAGGATGGAATTGCAATATAGAGCAAAGTTCTGGGACTTCTAATGCTATTTGCTCTACTTTTTTGTTGAATTAGCCATGTGTGGACCACCATGGGGGCCTTGCTTCAGTAACAACTTGCAAATGAGAGGGCTAGCAGCAGCACTGCCTCTGAATCTAGTGTCCAAAGTGAAAAAGAGGAAAAGAAATAACCTTTCCCTATTGGATTATCCTCTTCCTCCGCTATTACACTATAACTTGTCTTGTGGGGTTTTTATTTTTTATTTTTTAAAAAATATAAAACACTTACAATAAACACATGTATATTCTAAGGTTTTCTTTCTTTGGTAGGACCAAAAAAATATTAACAGATATTACATTGTCGTCTCAAACATTTTTTTTTTCTTGTCATATTCCTAGAAGGACTGCTTGCACTGAGATATTTACAACCAGCTTTTTCTTTTTAAGGAAAAAAAAATGATAGTCTAGCTAGCCGCAGGCCCGCAACTAGCATTAATGAGGTTAAGAACCATAGCTACGTGTTTTATGTACAATAAGCTATGTATCTAATATGTAACTTAACAAAAGACTGACAGATAATAGAATATCGAAAAAAGAACAGATAAGAGGGGTATTGTCAGATGGGTTAATTAAGAAGTATTTTATTAGCTAAATACTAGTAATTACTTTTTTTATTTTTCACATAGCTAGTTGACAGTTGCTAAGATTCTCCGTTCCTTCCTGGTTTTACCCTGCAGTGTGTCGGAGAAAGAAAAAAAGATAAGTACACAAAATAAACCGTAATTACGAAATTTCTCATATCCTTCGAGATGGAGGAGAAAAATGAACGAACTGCTCGAACTTGATTTAAGTTCACTTGAGTTAAAGCTTGTTTGATTGGATAATTTATTAATGAAAGGAGAGGGGAGGGGGATAGAGAAAGGAGAGTGAAGTGTAAAAAAATAAAGGGTAGGTTATCATCCCTTTAATTTAATGGAATTAAAAAATTATACTTACAGAGGTATGTGAAGCGATGAAAGTGGTCTCTCTCTCCTCCTTTCCTTCAATTTTTTATCTAACTAAACAAGGAAGAGAAGACAATTACCCCTCCCTTTCCCCTCATTTCCATCAATTCAAACAAGCTGTTAATTTATACAAACAACTAGAGCTCAATTGGTTAAAAGCTCATTCTTGACTCATTTATATTGTTTTCAATCCAAACATAAATAAAATATCAAGTCTGCTAGCTATTTTAAGTTGAGCATGATCAGCCTACTACTCGACTCAGCTCAGCTTGTTTCAGCCTTATTTCGAAAAGATGTACTCCCTTTCAAATTTTAATATCATTTATGATAAAAGGTAGTAATTAATACATGATAATGCAACTAAGCCTAGATATACACAATTTAGACAACGAGCTTCAAGCCTACTAAGTATACAACACTTTTGGCAGCTAAGGAACACCTTTGGGCTAAAAAATCTCACATTAAATGGTTAGCTTTTGGTGACCCCAATACCAAATTTTCAATCAAGTTACAAAATCAAGAGAGCATGCTCCTGCATCTCAGCTCTTCAGAACCAACCAGAACAGGGGATCTATTCTGAGCAGAAAATTCATAGACAAATTCAATCCTCCTTTGTAACTCAATTCAACCCCAGCTAATCGGCTCCAAGTTCAAACACATCTGTGTGTGGCCATTACCAGAACTCTTACAACTTAATATCAATCTTCCCTCATTCTTTTCTTCACTAATGATAAGATTAAAAAGACAGCCTTTCAACTAGGAAATTTCAAAACTCTGGGACCAGATAGGTTGCAACCAGTTTTTTTTAGGAAGTTTTGGGGCACTCTTGGTAAATCAGTCATTAAAGTTGCTTTGGCCTTCCTTAATGGTGGCTATATGTTATAAGAAACCAACTAAACTTTTATCACCCTTATCCCTAAAACCAGAGAGGTTAAAACAATTAATGACCTTAAACCAATAAGCCTATGTTGTATAAAATTATTGCCAAAACCCTTATTAACCACTTGAAACTGGTACTTGACCCTCTAGTGTCCCCTTTTCATAGTGCCTTTATACTAGGTAAATCAATCCAAGACAAAGTTATAATTGCCCATGAGATTCTCTATAATTTCCAACAAGTAAATCTTTGAAGTGGTCAAAAAGCTTATAAGGTCATGTTGAAACTCGATATTCGCAAAGCTTACGATAAGCTTCAATGGTCTTTTATTCAGAAAAGTCCTCCACTCTATGGCCTTTCTAGAACAATTGATTCACCAAATCATACAATGTATTACCTCTATATCCTACTCAGTGCCGCTTAATGAGAGTACTATAGAATTGTTTAACTCATCAGCTGGCATTATGCAGGGAAATCCACTATCCCTATATATCTTTATTCTTTGTACTGAAGCCTTATCCAGTTATCTCTTAAAACTTCAACAGGAGAGGCATTTAATAGGATTAAAAGCTAGTAGAAGCGGCCTAATTATCAACCATTTATTTTTTGTTAATGACTGCTTGTTGTTTTTTTGTCCAACATCTACATCTCTTCATATGATTCAGGAGACTTTATATCTTTATTCTGAAGCTGTTGGTTAGGAGATAAAGTTTCAAAAGTCAGAATAGATATTTAGTGCCAATGTATGGATTAGTGTACAAGAAGAAACTCATAACCTCCTATCTTTTCAAATCAATGGAAGTATTTTAAACTATCTCGGACTTCTTTTCTGCCAAGATTTAAGCAAAAAAGGCATCTTTCCAGTTTTTGGCAGATCAAATCAAATAGAGTTTAGAAAGCTAAAAGTTGAAACTTCTTAACCATGCTGGTTGCTTAACCCTAATCTTGACACATCCCCTCATGGGCTTACCCAGGAAGCCTATGGGAACTTGTCTCATATTAGTCACAATTGGCTAATTGATTACGTGCGCACTAGTTAAAACCTTTATGTTTCTAGTTGTTTAATCCTACTATACAAATATGCATGAATAATGCTTTGACTTAAAACAAGAGTTATAAAATATAAACATAAAACATTGCCTGGGGCTTTTCACTAAGATCCAAGTTCAAAGCAGTCAAAGCATACAAAATATCTATGGAATTAACTACACATAATTAATTGTGTGCAAGCATCCAAACGAGAGTAAACTATGCTCGCACCCAAGAATGACTCTAGAGTATATTATTCAAACATGAACATTGGAGGCAAACTAGTGTATGAAAGCTATACACTGAATTATATTACTGAGATCCATAACCAAACTTCCACCTTAGAGCAAACTTCCAACGGCAAGTTCTAAAGCTTTACTTTATGCTTTACTAGCCTCTATAGGCTAAAAAAATGACTGTAGTTAGTGCCATAACTTAACTAACAAGCAACCCATATACTAGAATCACAAAGATTTGAGTAAGTTAAATACCTGTCTGAAAGCCTAGCTCAACAACCCTCAATGATTGCTGGCTCAATGACATCCAAAACTACACAACAAAACTTAAAGGAGTGAGAATCAAAGATTCTCAGTAAGAGGTCTTCAACCTGCAAGAAAAATCCTGAGGACCCTACATATACAAAGATCTGAAACCTACTGTGAATGCTTACAGCTTGAAGGTTTAATATATGTGCATATACCTGAGTCCCTTAGGACTTCCTCTCATCCTAGTCCTTCCACATGTGTCATTTTGTGCCTAGCGAGTTCTAGCCACTAACTTACTCTTTGTAAGCCTTAGCTTACTAACGCAGTAAATTAACCTTCCCTTGGTTGTTGTGCAGGTGAACATGATGGATGCTTCTTGCTTGCATTGTAAGAAATCCATTAGATGTACTAAGCCTCCACAAAATGCCTCAAGTCCTTGGACTTTCCTAGGTAACTTGTGTACTAAGCCTCCACCCATTAAACCTATCAAGGATGCACTAGGCTTTCACTTGTGCCTCAAGGCACAGCTTGGCTAGGCCATAAGTGTGCTAAGCTTGTATCCATGGTGCTCCCCTATCCACCATTACTTGGTTTACTCTAATGGAGTTGTAATGATCATACTTGGACTCATTTACTAGGTTCCTCGAAACCTTTCTAGGTGTACTAAGGTTTCACCTTGCAACCTCGTAGCTAATTGCACGGCTAGGTCACCAAGGGTACTAAACCTCTCTTATAAGCTAGTGACACTTAGTTGTGATCTTTTGTAAACTAGTTTTCTTGCTTATGGTGGAAGTAACCATAAAACTCCATAAAACTCAAGAAAACTCATAGGTCTCGGAGGAGTTTAGAAAGACTTGGAGTACCCCCAAAATGCTTAGACCTCAAGGTACCTAAAGAACCCTCTTAAGCCTCCCTTTGAACCTCTTAGCAAAATTTGAAAAGTTCAGCCACTATGCTTGCGGCGACACATCGCCATAGTTGTCAATGTGCTGCTAATTTTTGTGGCAGTGGCGATGCATCATGGGTACTGGCGACGATTGGCCATGCATCGCCAATACCTACGATAGCCCAGAAAATTCTAGTTTTGCTGCTATGATCTTTGGACACTTACCATACATATCAAACATACTTGGTTAGCCTCCAAACTTCATATACATGGAGTACATGTTGCATAGATCACAACTAACTATCAAAAATTAATCTATGATGCATTTAAAAATCATTCCATACCTTACAAACCTCATAGTCCACCATGATTAAACTAATCCACTAACTAATGCTATTGTCAAAATTACTTGAATTCATCAAGCAAACTCAACCAATAACATCAATTAAGTTTCAAAACATAACTCCCTTACTTCATCTTTAATCCACAAGAAAGAATCAACCAACTCTTTCACAAAAAACCAAGTTCCTCAAAGTCCACCTAAGTTCCAAGCAAACAAAGGCACAAAACACCAAATTACTAACTTTTAAACAAAAACCAAAGCATCTAATCATTCTCTAAACAAGAAAAAACCAAGAAATCTCAAGTTACCTCGCATCAAAAAAAAGGAAGGCTGAAAACAAGGTTTCAAGCTTCAAAATTTTGAAATTCTACTTGGAACAAGCTCCCTTTGGCATAAACACCCTTGGTGGCTTCCATTTTCACCAAAATCTCTTGGTTTTGAGCTTGGATTCAAGAAGAAAGCAAAGGGTGGAGGGTGAACTCGGGTTTGGAATGAAAATAGCAGCCACCTCCACCTTTACCAAGCTTTTATACCCATTTTAAATCCAAGCCACCAAAGTATTTAAAAAGTTGCAAAATGCCCTCTTCTTTAGGTAACCATAGTCAACTTTGGTCAAATCTTGTTTAGTTGAGACTAAACTTGGGTTAAGAGTAAAAGTTAGGTTTTCAAAACTCATTTTTAACTCTTAGGACCCAGCTCGACATTTTGGGATGTAAAATTATCATTTTACCCTCGAGCCCTATTTGGTGCCTTAAAGTTCTCGAAACTTAGTAAACTTTGCTCAACTTACCTATTCTTGCTATGTGAACTTGAATTAAGGTTTTAAATTAGGTTTCCACTAGGAGGACCATAACAAATCCAATCTACTTTATCTTCATTCCTATTTACATCATGTTTTTTTAGAAGTCCTGACCCTATTACCGATGATATGTCCCAATAATTTATCAAATTTTGGTGGTCTGGCTCATTAGAGAAATAGGGGATTCATATGAAGCACCAAAGCATCATCAAACTGGCAAAGGGTCTGGGAGGATTAGATATTAAAGATATGTGGCTTTTTAATCAGTCTCTCTTTGCTAAAACATTCTAGAGAATCTTTATCCCAAAAAATTAGTAGCCCATGTTCTATTAGCAAAATATGGACACTCTCATTCTATATGGGGCGCCAATCCTCTGAAAAATGCTTCACAAATTTGGCGCAATCTTACATTTGGAAGAGAACACTTTAAGAATCATCATCAATGGATGATTGGCAACCACAACTCTATTAGAGTCTAAGAGGACACCTAGATATTAGGTATATCTCCTTCTCATATTGCCATGCTTTCTCTTAAGTCCTACCCTAATCATTTTTTGAAAGTTTCAAATCTATTAGTCCCTATTAATAAATCTTGGTCTATAACAGCCCTTTAAACCTATTTTTCTAGCCAAATTAAGGATCAGATACTCAAAATTCCTTGCATGTTTGACCCGGGAAAACTAGATCATTTCATTTGGCTAGGAAATAATTCAGGCAATTTTAATATAAAACAGGGCTATAACCTTAAACTTTTAAAAAAATCAGCTTCAGTCCTTAACCCGGCAACAACCACTCTTAACTCATCCCAACACCTAGATCTTTCCAAAATTCTGAAGAGAGCATAGGAATGTGATATTCCCTAAAATATCCCCTTAATTCCCTACCAACCGGTGTCATCCTAGCTTCTCATAGTGGCCTTTTAGACCCAATATGTGCTAAATGCAAAGAGAAACCGAAAATAGCACTCCACTTATTTTGTGAATGTCAAGGCTCACAAAAGGTATGTGGTAATTTCTGTCTATTGCCTACCTCGTCAGCTTTTTTGTCTTTTGCATCTTGGCTAGCATCTTTCCTCTGGAGTCATAAAAAATGGCATTTCGAGTGATTATCATTCATTGTCTTAACATTCTGGCTTCTTTGGTTAGGTAGAAATGAGAGTCTTTTGAAATTGTTTATTTCACCCTTAATCAATTATAGCAAGATAAGATGACATCCTAAACCAAATCACCTTATTAAGGACATTCCAAACACAATATATCAAATCATTCTATGACCAACCACATCCCTTATGCCATATTTGGGGCTTTAAGAAATTACAAGCCATGCATCATAGTCCAAAAATCTTTTTGATCGATGGTACTTGGAAATAGTCTAATGCATTAATAGTAGCTGCTTGGGTGTGGAAAAAAGTCAGTGAAACCTCCTAAGATGCAACATGGACTACTGCTCTTAATGTTCTTCAGCTCTAAAAGCAGAAATCTAAAGCTTACTAGAAGCTGTTGTTGCAGTAAAGAGGGCTTCAATTCTTTATTGCACCTTCATGTCTGACTGTGCCCAAATACTATAGGCTCTTCAAGGATCTATTACTTTTGCTCCAAACATAGCATTCATGGTTTAGGAGATTATAACAAATCTAGATATAACCTATAGAAGTACAATGGTCATCATTCTTAGGGATAATATCTTAGATGCCCACTTATTGGTAGCAATGTTCCTTCCTTAACCTCTTTATGTGTATTTTGATTAAAAAAATACACGATAATGTTAAGAGAATATTCAAAACTGATGGGATATCTGAAGTGGTAAGGGAATGTCCAAATCTGGTTGATTTACGTATGATTTACGTATGAAACTTGCATTTGATTGCCCAAAATTGGTTTTCTAATATATGAAATAAGCTTTATTTTGATTTGTATTTAATAGCATTATAAGATTTTTATTTTATATATAGAATATGACATCATGCATACAAAATTATTTCGAACTTGGAACTAGGCACCATGAACTCAAAACTTGATATATAGCTTGATGTTACGCATGCTTCATCATTTACAACTGTTTTCCTTCCATACTGTATCTTGCAAAAATGACACAAATAATATTTAATTATCAAATTGGACAAGCTAGCATATCCTACAATTAGACAAATACATTTCTAAAAGTGGATGTTTTACATCAAAATTATATAAATATATTACCAAAATTGGAAAAATATATGTCCAGATTAGGCAAACTCATTTCAATTTTAAACAAGTATATAGCAGAACTAGACAAATATGGTTCAGAACTAAGTGTGTTTGCATTAAATTCAAAAAATGCATTTTAAAACAAGATATATTTGTATTCAAGTCATACAAATACATCTCAGAATCAGACAAATATAACGATCACTATTTTAACTTCTCAAAATTTTGAACGAGTTTAAAATGAGAAACTCAATCTCCTGTATTTCATATTTTTTATTTTGTAAAGAATATTTGATTAAAAACACACATGTGAAAAGGTGATTTTATTTGATCAATTAATTCACATGATTGTTTAGTATTTAAATTTTTTAACAAAACACAAAAATCTGAAAGATTATAATGGAGGAGTTAGGTGTTTAACAGAGTCTTAGTGAGAGTAATACTTCCAGAGAATGGCATCCAACCTCTATTCTTCAAACAAAAATGAAGGTTAGAAACTCAAATAAGACAAAAAAAAAAACCTAAAACGCACATGCAAAAAAACTAGAAAAGGTGAGTTTTGAGATAATTAATATGGACAAATGATGAATTTCTTTACTTTGCTTGAGCTGACACATATAAATTGATTAATACCTTTCTTCTTCTTCTTTTAATTAATATGGAAATTCAGTAAAATTAATTTCAAGCACTCTCCGTTTCTTGATAAAGGGACACTCATTTTGTATTATAAAATGTTTATCGCTTTTGTTTTTTTTTATAAATATTATTGATGTTATGTAATATACGCAATAAACATATATTAGACTTGTTTGTCCCATGTTACCATTTATCAATTAGTATAACTATAACAATGAGTAATATGCATTCATGAAATTCACATAATAAGAAGAGTATATTTGTATGAATAGGCATAATTATAGAAAACTGGCAAAAATGTTGGGATAAATGTAGTATTGATGTTTTACAACATAAGCATATTAGACATATTTATCCAATGTTGCCATTTACCAATTTTTATAATTACAATTAATAATGAACATTTACAAACTTTAATGAGAATGCTATATATATTTCAAAGAATATGCACATAAAGAAAAGTAATGAACATTTTAAAACACAAAAAAATAAAGGTAAAAACATTTTGGAGTAGCATTCGGTTTCAAAAACTTTAATTTTAACATTAAAAAAACATTATTTATAGAAAAAGGCCAAAATTTTATGTAGTACGTAATTGCTAAGTGGATCGACATATTTGACGAGGATTATCGTGGATATATAAAGAAAGGAACATGAGCAGAAAGGCTTTCTGGTCCTAAGTTGTAATTAGATTAATTTGATCTTGGAATTCAAGAGGAGCAATTCAATGATACGATACTAAAACAATGAGGATTGATCTACTATGTAGGCAGCTTTTATCCATGCCCACACGTTTATGATTCCTAGTTTATAAGCATGCAATCAAACTGCGATGGCAAATTCGTTACTTCTTTCATCAGATAAGTATTCCATTGAGCAACATCTAGAAAGGAGGCAATTTTTTTTTAACCGCAATAAACAATAATTTTAGAAAGATTATGAAACAAAACCCAAAACTTCCATAGAAAAAATTGCACATCCAAATTCCTAAACACAAGATAATCCTTAAAATAAAACACCTCAAAATCCCTAATAACTCTCCCTTACCTAAACAAACACTCTCTACAAACATTAGAAAAGTACACATTTTGGCACCCAAAAGTACAGACACCCAAGACCCATGATGCAATGTTAACTAAATGTCTAATCTTTAATTTCTTATGTTAATCTTTTCAATTCACATTTCAATCCTGACCCTTTATCTTTGTTCTCATCCTTTTCGGTCCTTTCGACTGCTCTTTAGTCTTGTCAAAATTATCTAAAATACCCAAAGCTAATTTATCACATCCATCAAAAGATGTTATAGAAGAATTAGAAAACCCCAAATATTTTTAATATTTTCTTTGCTATGATTTGTAGATCCAACATCTTTTGATACTGTAATTTTTGAAGGCTACTTAAAACTCACAAAGCCATTCTTTCCCTGATCATCCACAACCTTTAAAATTGGAGGAGCTCCAAGAAAAATTAAATAGCTGTAATCTTTACTACTGCTATTTACCCCCACCACTCAAATATCCATGGTATTTTTTGCACCCATATAGGAATTATATTAATATTTGTTTCTCCCACCACTAAATCACTTGTACTATTGATTACCCTTTTACTAAACAAAACAAACCCATTTACCACATTTCTTAACCTAGAAGACCCATTTGTAGCTCCGATCTCTAGCCTACTAGAATTTTTAGAAATTTCAAGCTCAAAGTTGTTTTTTACCCAGCCACACCCAACTGATTTGCAGTAACCCTAAACTCAGAACTTACATTGTCATTGTCGCTTAGAGAGAGATTAGCCATCGTTGCCTTGGATCCCTAGTCCACCTGTCTGTAACTCCAGTTGAGTTCACCTTATCACCTTAACACTGGACGGCACATTCACTGCATTCTACGCTCCCCTGTCGCCCTTTTCATAGCAGCAGGCCTTGACCCCAACAAGCACTGCTGAAAAGTTTTCTTCACCACATCCCCATCAATTTCCAATGCTCCCAGCAACCTTGGTGCTTGACTCTAACTCCAAGCCACCCCTATGAAAACCTTATTTCCCAAGCTCTTGCACAACACCTTTGATAACTTTTCTCACATGACTTTGGGGCACTAGAGCCGCTGCAAACTCACACTTTTTGACTCCGTCATTTCCCGATGTGTTCGATGGTCACTTGATATTCACCTTCGGATGCCATACTAGATTCACCCATTCATGGCGTTGACCAACATAAGTATTGTCGAAAATGTCACCACCATAATTCATACTTGAATCTGCTAGAGCAGATAGTAGTTGGTGAAACCAATTTCACCCCTATGATTGCTCTCCTTTAGGAACTATTATACTCAATCAACATGCTTTTTTTTTACTTGTAACAGCTCCAAAAAATGCCTGCCTCTGTTTTTTTTGAATGAGGAAAACAGCTTCCGCCCATCCATCCACCATTTAATAAAAATGTTAAAAGATTTTGTCTTCATTTATCCCCCATTCAATAAAAATGTTGAGAGATTATTTCTCAATAGTATAAAAAGGATTTTTGCATCAAATCTCATTTGAAAAACCCAAATTCTAGAGAGAAGTGAGAGTTTCAGACTTTAGAACTAAAAGTCGTGAAAATGTTAGCACTTGCTTTTGGGAATAGAAAAGAAGCAAAATTAATAGACAATTAATGTTTTTATTGTTCGAGAGAGAAAACTACGGGTAATGTTAACTAGAGAATTATATACTTCCTTAGAGTTAAAATTAGAGGCCATTCAAGAGAAAGTGAACCAAAAACAGTGACCCAGTAGCTTAAAATAAACCAGCACCTTTTCCATCTATGTGTTTCAAGTGGACCAAGAACAAAACAGAATAAAAGTTGCACATTAACCTCACACAATATATAAAAACACTTATTAATATGGTGAAGCCAAAAAACGCTAAAAAGAAAAAAAATATATGCGTGGATCCAAAGAAGCTCACAAAACAGCCGAAGTTCATGGATTTCTCCACTTTGTAATTGTGTGCGTGTGTTATAAATATTTTAGTGTAGAGACAATAAAAACATAAGAAAGAACAACTACTGGCGTGATTGCTATGAAAATTTTATAATTCTAAGTACGTGAGCCATGTAATTGCATCACCCAGCTTTGGAGAACATTTTTCAGAAAAATATGGATTTAATTTTTTGTTAATCGAATAAAATAATGGCATTAGTTTATAATGACAAAATCTGCTGATCAGCTTGATTAGAATAAGGTAACTAATGTTATTTAAACTTAAAATAGTGGTGGAGAAAAGAGAAATTAAGACGAAGAGTTTGGTGTCGGCTGATTATTGGCTTATCCTTAATCCACTCATCTGTAGAAGCTTAATCAGCTGATGCAACTTATTTAATGAGTAAGAAAACACCAGCTGCTTTCTTGTTTAAGCTGATTACGGAATTATATAGAGATGCTGCCTCTGGGTTAATTCTATGAACACAACTTTACATTTGATTAACTTACACTATAGTCTCCAAAGTTTTGATTTGGAACATGTTATTTTTCACTCTACCACCTCCTAGGCCCTTCAAACAATCATTAAGGTAAATTATGTAGACAATCCCTAGAATTCAATTGTCATTTTGTTTTAGTTCCTAAATGTTGATTGTTCTATTTTGGTCTTAAACCTATTGAAAACATTTCAGTTCAGCTCTAAAACTATTTAAAAATATTTTATTTAATAGTTTCATTTTTTTCCTTCATTTGATGAAATTTGTTAATTTAGAGTAATTGACTAATAACAACTTTTTAGATTATAATTTAAATTATTCTATAATTGTCTTCCAATAGATTTAATTTGTAGAATAATTTTTTTTATAGTTAATGAATAATGCAAATCACTAATTTTTCCTCTCTGAAAAATTGGACTTATTTCATTAAAAAACGACTAATTTAAACCATCAATTATTTGCCAAAAAAATATTACACAATTTAAATTTACTAAAATATAGTTACCAGATATTTTGAATTAGAATTTCAAAGTTTATATCAGACAATTACTCTTAATTAGGGATGAAACATGGCTTAAATCATCCCTATTAAGTTGGGTTGGAGTGGGTAAAAATAAATCATAAGTCACAGGATAGTTTCACATATGGCAAAACCATCAATCTTAGGGCTTGTTATGGTTACAAATGGAACCAACTCGAGTTGAAACTGAACCTAAAAGTACATGTATAAATATCTTGTAAGATTTATTATATTATTGAATTGTCTATATATGTATTTATGCATTGAAATTATATCGTGATGGTGTCTATGTCTTCTAGATAGAAACTTAATACTAACTTTCCTAAGCCCACTTGGGCAACCTTAGCTCGGTTTTAACTCACGCTTCCAACTAGAGTTGGTGAAATGGTTAGAGTTGATGGGGGTGGAGCTAAGGCCAAATGAAGTAAAGGTGGCACTAGAGGCACCTGACTTAAATGAGGCTGAGGTTACTTTTCAAATGATGGCTTGGGAGGGTGATCATAACAAAGTTTGAGCCATTGCATTAAATAGTTAACGGGGAGTGATGAGTCACCAGAAAGTAGAGTGATGAGATGTTGTCTAAAAAGTGGCAAGGATGGTCAAGTAGGAGAAAGTGAAATGGGCTATGAACCTAATGAGTAGCAGAACCAGCAAATTAATGCCAAAACTGAGGATAGGGTACAAATGCGTTGGTAGCTAGCTTGCCGATAAGTTGGCAAGATAGACAGTTTTGGTGGTTGGTTTTTTAGATTTTGAATACCTTCATTTGCCGAAGCAATGTGTCTTCAGTTAAAACTTTTTTAGGAACAAAAAAAATTGCTAACTAGAACTGAAATACCTAGACAAATAGTTCTAGTTCAGTTTGGTTCTAATTCTCAGGGTGGGTTAGATTTTCTAAAACCATTACTATTTTAGGTTGGTTCGGTTTTACTATAAACCTAACCCCCACTCACCCTTACTCTCAATAATGATTCCATCTTGTATGGGACTAAAACATGAATAATTTTAATAGGTTTATAATAAAAACTAAACAGTAAATAGGCTAAAGATTACAATAGAACGATAATGAAATGTTATGGACTATTTCTAAAATTTATCCCAACCTTTAATCATCTCAATTCCAAGGTGGTTTACAGTGCTCCAACAACTCATGTCAATAATCTATAAATACCATTTCATCACACCACATAATGATTAAAATAGTGAGTTATTATGTTTTATGATATCAAATCTTCTTGTCTACTTAATTTTTATTGGGATTAGTATAGAGCTCACACCAATCTAGTGCACTACATACCTTGCCAGTAGAATAATAAAAGCAAATCAATACATAATATTTTTACATGGTTCGACTTTTCCACAATGAGCCTACATCCACTACCACTCTGGGCAATTCACTCCAGCATTATGGATGATGGATTACACGTATACAAAATAATTGGGGTACAATGGACTCTCAAATACTCTTGCACCACATAAAGATCTCCTTATATTACCTACATGTCTTCACCTACGAATAGCCACTCTTTGGCCAACACATTATTTTATGTGTTTTTCCTTACACTGGACAAGCCTCTTAGCCATTACTTCACATTTTGTCACAACATAATTTTTTATTTACCCTGAATTTCCTCGTGTTAAGTGCATGACATGTCAATCATTTCGCCTTCATTTGATGTATTTCATAACAATAATTGATAGAGTTAGGGTTTTTCTAGTGTTATTATTATGTTTTTGCAGGTAAAGGTAATTAGAGTAGAAGAAGGGTAATTTGCAAGCTATTTTTGGACATTTTCTTAAAAATTCAGGCTTGAGTGAAAGAATAAAAGTTGTAGTCCTTCATCTTAGCTTCTTATGAGTTCTTGAAACATCTCAAGGCCACATGTGTTGAACAATTTTCTAGACTTAGGAAAGACTCTCGAGAGATATCTTAGGTTGGAAGAGAGCTAATAGAACATGGATAATAGGTAGATTTGAGAGAATTATCATTCCTACAGGACCTTAGAGACTTGAGTGTATGATGACCTTACTTTAGCTAGAGCAAATAAATCTTGGAAATAAGGAATAAAAAGCTACACTAGTAAAATTGTAGATCGCCTAGCCACCAAACCAAACAAACACATATTTTAACCAAATGGTTGCTACATAGACATATCTTTGACACAAGTACCTATCTAACCCAAATTATACTTCCCAAAAGTTACAGGCCAAAAAACTCAAACGCATCAACCTTCATCTCTCAAGGCAGGGCCAATTATCTCCTTAAAACCCTACTAGACATTCTTATACTAACCAATTGTCCTAGGAACCCTTAAGCTCAAGTTCTCCTCTACGGCCTTGTAGGAATAATAATTCTCTCGTAGAAATGATAATTCTCTTAAATCTACCCATTACCTATACTCTATTAGCCCTCTTCCAACCTAAGAAATCTTTCTCAAGTCTTTCATAAGTCTAGCAAGTTGTTCAACCCTAGTTACATTCAACTAGGAAACAAATCACTCTAAACTTGCTCTCTAAGGAATTTAGCTATTCAGTTGCATCCTCTACAAATTGAATTTAGTTTTCATATTACAGATATATATCTAATTATACATACTAATCCACCCTTAATTTCCCATATATAACTCAAAATATGACCAAATTATCCTTGGACAAAAAATCTCTCACTCGCTCTAAAAACCTTACTTCACTACTACCGTCAAGGCCACTAAACTATCATTGCCTCCAGATAATCATATATGGATCTCGTTGTCATTGCTCACCTTAGGATTGCACCACTGCCATTTACCTCTAGTTTTGTCACTACCGCTTGCCTTCATATTGTGTCGATCATCGTTCGCCTTCTTGATCTGGTCATCACCACACACCTTCCATGCATGATCATTGTTCACCTTTGGATCACACCATCATTGCTTACCTCCAAATTTACTAGCTATAGCCTCTATATCTCATCGGCTATTTCCTGTGGTCTTCACTTCTATTCGCTTTGATTGCTGCCATTCTAAGACACTGCTAGGTCATTTTTCCCCTGTCTCTACCAATGAACTATATGCAAAAAAAAATTGGAGAAGTGTCGAAGGCAAGATTAAAAAATGTCTAAAATAATAGGTAAAAATGTTTAAAGAAGTATGTAAAAGTGTATGAGGCAACATATAGACACTTTGTTTTCTTGAGATAATATGTGAAATGCAAAAGTGTTTAAAGGAATATGTAATTCTTGAAGCAATATGTAAAAATGTATAAAGTAATATGTAGACAATTTATTATCTTGAGAAAATAAAAGTGTCTAAAGTAATAAATAAAAATATCTGAAGTAATAAATAAAATTGTTAGAATGAATATCTAAAAGTTTATAAAGAAATATGTAAAAACATATGAATAAATATGTATACAATTTATTCTTTTAGAAATAAAAGTGTCTAAAAAAATAATTAAAAGTATATGAATGAATATGTAAAAGTGTCTACATAAATATATACAAGGAGCAAATGTCACCCGTGGCCCATAACCTTTCATTATTTTACTATTTTGACCCTATCTTACATTTTTTTGAATAGGACGTCTCTAACATCCTAAAAATGTACCATTTTGGACCTTTTGTGGCCGGTAATTGTTAATGTTGATGGAAAACACTACCGTGGGTGATTTTCCATAGTGGCACAATTAATCAACTTTATTGATGTTGTGGAAAATGAAGGAGAAAAAAACTTGAAACCCTCCCCCTACATCACCCTTTCAACTCACCCCACCACCTTCAACTAAAACCGTCCACCATGTTACCTTTCCTCTCGTCGTTCACCCCTCTTTATGTGATCTGCCGCTCCTCCTCCTTGTCCACCTCTCTTCGTGTTATCCGCTTCGCCTTCTTCCCCAAAATTGTCGATTTGCCACCTCCAGATCTGTTGATTCAAGCCCCGGCCAGCCATCGTCTGCCACTCCTCCTCATTGTCCATCGCCCTTATTTCCCCACCCAGCCCAATGGCCTCAAGCCAATGTCTTCTAGTCTAGGGCGGCCTTAGTGTTTCATAGGAAGATGGGGATGAGAGAGATAGGAGATATGAGGGAGCCAACTGGGCGGCGATAAAAAGGGTTAGCGGAGCAGCAGACAGCTAGGCAGTGATGGAAATAGGCATTTTCTTTATTATTGTTATTATTATTATTATTATTATTATTATTATTATTATTCTTTTTTTCATATTTTTATTTTTTATTATTTTTCTTACTTTTCAAATCATCGCTAACAGTTGATTATTGTGTCACCATGGCAAATCGCACACCCTAACAGGCTAAGATGGCATTTTCCATCCACATTAATGGTTTTCGTCAACAACATAAAGTCCAAAATGGTACACTTTTAAGAGATTAGGGACATTTTATGCAAAAAATGTATAATGAGGTCCAAAATGGTATAATAATAAAATGTTAGGGGCCATAGGTGTAATTTTCTCTACATAAAAGTATAAAAACTAATAAGTAAAAAATGTAAATAAATATCTAGAAGTATTTGGAGCAACATATAAAAGTGTCTAAAATAAATATAAAATTCATATTTTCTTTTGTGAAAAACAGATGGCAACCATGCAATCTTCTTATTAGTTTACAAAATTTGGCTTCGGAATTAGCAAGAGTGGGCAAACATCCCATTAAGATCATGCCTTATTTGGCAGATCATCAACTTTGAATATCATAGCCACTGTCGCATCACATCCCTTTCCGCAAAATCGTTCCGATCGTCGCTCCCTCTAGGATCTCGTCGTCACCACTCACCTCCAATCTCCGCCATGACTTGATCTAACAACGTTTCAGCTTCTCCAACTTTGATTTGTTGTCGGTAATGTCTTCTTGTCTCGTTGTTATTTTCTTTTCTGAAGTCTTATCTATGGCTGTCGTCAACGAAAAGGTGAAATTTTTCCAAAATTGGGGCTAAGGGCATAATGGTTATTAGCTAAGTAATAAGAATGGGTAAATTAGGAAATTTGCATGATATGCTTAATTGCACATACGTACCACCCCAAATTGAATTCACATCTACCACGTTTCCTTGGGTGGCAAGATTCTTAATAAGCCAAAGCTCTCGCCATTTACAATAATTGCATAATTAATGTGTTAATTATGCAAAAACTTCCCAAGCCCCTCCATTTTAGCCAAAACTCCCAAATTCTTTAATTTGAGCCAAAAATCCCCAACAATCTCTCCCTCCCTCCCTCTCTTTGTTTTATCCTTTTCTTTATTGTTTTCGATATCTTAATCTTAGTAAACGGAAAAAGAAGAGACAGCTTCTAATGTAGTATTTCGGTCCTATATGTGGTGATGCTCCATCGGTCACTTTTATATGCTTTCAACAAAAATGATCGTTGGTTTGTTTAGTGGGGAGAAAAATGGAAACAAATGAGACAAAATTTTGCAAACAAGATATGAGAAATAAGTGCCGCTACCTGAAGAAAGGATCCAAAAAAGTTTCCTTGGGAAAAGGGTACTAACATTTTGAGAGACGACGTGTGTTTGAAATTCTTTATTAACAAAATCACTTTAATCTTATTGGAGAATTAAAGCGCATGACTTCGAGTTCTATTGGCGTAGGTTTTTTAATGAGTAAATTCCACCATGGTTCTCTGAACTTATTTTTATGTTCTAAGTGGGTGCTTTACCTTAAGGTTGTTTTATTGAAATATCCTACCTTATTTATCGCGTTCTAATTGAGTTTTTTTCATAAATTTCAACACTAAATTGGACAGAAATTGTTGATGTGACATTAAAATAAATATAAAATAATAATTATGGTCTTTACATTTTATTAATCAGTAATTCTAAACCTTTCAAATTTTTTGAACATCAAGAACCAACCCAAACTTTTAAAATTTTTCTTTCCAGCCACACAAATATCAACAGTAGAACCAAATTTACCCAAATTCACTCATGTGGATTCTTTGTTTTCTAGAAAAGATAAACAACCTAGAGTCCCAAATTGACATGCCTCCTCCTTGGGACCTCCCTCACCCAATTACCATCGACCCTCCAAATCTAGTGATTCCTTTTCCTCTCTTCCTGGCACAACTCTTAGATCCGACGATTCCTCTTCCCTTCTTCTACGAAACTGCTTCCTCTTCTTTGGTACAACTTCCAAATCCATCGTCGTTGCCATGAAATCTCCTTCGTTGCCACGGAATCGCATTTTCTAATCACGAGGATGCTTGAAATCATTGTCGCAGTCTGATCATGGGATAAAGATGTGTGAAATTTAGGAGTTTTGGCCTGCTCACCGTGGCCACAAAATAGGTTGTGTACCCTCGTCCTCGTCGTACGATCATTGGCACAATGAAATCACGAAGATCATCGTCTGATCACAAGGATGAGTGACATCTTCAGCACAACTCTCAGATCCTAGCATGTCATTGCTTCCATTAGTCTATTGAGCGACTGTTGTTGCCACCAAATCGAGGTGAAGTTAGAGGCCATAACCAGCAAGCTTCATTGCCACCGCACATGATAGCAAAATCAAACCAATTTCCAAAATTGATCGAAAAGATACAACAAACAATAGGAAATTGATTAGGGTTTAAGATTTTGTGAGGGTAACGCGAGAATCTGGCTATGGTTTTTGAAATCGGAGAGTTTTGAGAAATTCTATCATTTAAAATTCTTGATCGGAAATTCCGTTGTTTTATTGGGTTGGGTATTAGTTCTTGATGTTCTTGTGTTTGAAAGGAGAAAATAAAAAATTTGGGCTCGTTTTTTATATTTTGGAAGTTTGGAAGGGTTAAAATTATTGATTAAAAAAGTTTTAAGGACAAAGATTATTATTTTATATTTATTTTAATGTTAATTAATACCACATTAGTAAAATCCGTCCATTTTAACAGTAAAACGAACAAAAAGTACCTAATTATGATACTTATAATTAGTTACGGTCATTTAATATTACAACTTTAAAATATGGTACTCATTTAGGACATAAAAATAAGCTAAAGGATGCCGGTGAAATTTAGCCATTCTTTAATTAATCATCTATATTAAAAATATTAGCAATTTAAATCGGTTTTTTAAAATCAGAACAAGTCACTCACACAAATGACGTAGTAATTAATTAGCCTCAGAAAATTGCGAATTCAGGATTTATTAAGTCGAAAGGACAAAACATATTTTAATGGTTTTCTTTTTGCATGAGTTGACAGGCGGGCAATGAGCAGGAGAGAAGGTGCACCCGGCAGCCATGCGCGCTCGTTAGCAAGGGCCCACGTATGAAACTATCATGCGCCCGCGTTTTTCTCCATCTGCCCAACACCAAAAGATCATTGGCGACCGTCATCATTTCTTTCTGCTGTAATCTTTTTCCTTTTTGCATTGGCCCACCCCCCATCTCTTTCGGATTGGGTCAATTTGGCGCCACAAGTTAAAAGGTTGTCAAATCAAGTACCCTTCCCTACCGTGCAGGACCAAACACTCTAGCAGAGGCCAATGCTCATGCCCCCTTTCTGCGGTATCGCAATTCCAAAAAATTCCTCTCAATCTGTACCCACTCGACTCCTGTCAAAATGGAAGGGTGCTTCGGCAATGGAGATCAGGTCTGGGAATGATTTAACGGGCAGATAAGATATGTAAGCAACATGAGGAAGTTGTGTTCAAATCATACCTTTTTTTATGCACCCAATTTCTTTCTTTCTTCCTTTTTTCTTTTTTGGTTGCTTTCGTCTTTCTTTCCACCAAATTTATGCGTATGTAATTTCATGCGGAGTAAAAGAAGAGGTTAGCAATACTCCAAAACTCATATCAAACACAAGTTGAGTAGTGAGGAACTCATCTTTACAATAAGGTCTTGAGTTAGAGGATTTTCAATAGATAAGCAGATTTTGGAAAATATACGTCTTTAAACCCAGCTTAATAATTTTAAGGTAATTAAAGTCCAATATAACTACCGTATACTAAGAGGTTCTGGACCAACAAGGGTTTTGCATGTGATTATTAAAGTTGTAGCCAAGCCCTTAGAAGCTGTGTTGTGAGCGATTAAAGATGACTTCCGACTCGCTTTTGTTATGGGAAATATTAAACTGGAGGTGGAGACTTGACTACCAACTTGCAGTCCAAGCCCTCTTCCCTACCTCTCCTTCCCAATGTGCACTAATGCCTCTAATCCTAGATTGTAGGTTCTTGATGCAGCAGCTCCATCTGGATCGAATCAATACTGTATTCCGAGAAGCGAATCAAGCAGCAGATCAGCTTAGTAGACTCAACATGGTTGCTAACCGAACTTCAGTAAGATAGGGCCCCCGCAAATCCATCAGCGTTTTGGAATTAGATAAACTTGGCTATTATGTTTTAAGAGCTTCTGCTCTTGTAGGTTTTGGTGGCAATATGGCCCTTAACTTTGGTTGTTAATGCAGGCTTTGTGCCTACTGCTACTCTCTCTGTTTGTTATTATTTTAAGTCTCCCTTTCTACCCCCCAGAAAAAAAAAGAAAGAAAAATTGTAGCCAAGCAAACTTTTAAAATGATTTTCACATAAACTCTACCCTTCACAAACATCTGACAAGAGATGACCTTATAATTTGTTGTTTTTTTACTATTTTTTGGGTACAGTGTACAAAACTATACAAATACAATGGATAGAAAGGTGCATTTTTACTGATCTAATCAAGTTTGTGCACCAATTATTATATCAAAAGAAACAAAGGAGATATTTTGACAATAACGTTTATAATCAAAGTAGAAACCTTCAAATAATTACTGAAAAAAAACTCCATGTGATCTTCTCTAACTGTCAGCACTGAAAGTTTATTGTTATACGGTTTTTTGGGTCGTTAAAACTAACAAATCCCGAGAAAAACAAAACAACTCCGAAGACAAGAAAAGAAACAAGGGTCAATCTATGTCTGATGATATTGTTGACCCATTAGTCTAAGTCCGCCTGACAATATGAAGTGCAAGTAGAAGGTATTTGCCTCCCCCTGAATAAGTGGGAGCAAAGCATTTCAAAGTACAAAGCAGCCTCTCTAACGTATTAAATATTGTTATCGTCAAGTATACTGTATATTATATTTTTAGAGAGTATTAAATATTGTTACTGTCAAATATATTGTATATTATATTTTTAAGGTATAATATATGATATATGATACTATATATCATTTTTTACAAAAGAAAAATTTTAAATGAAGTAAATTAAATAATTTTTTTTATATATTTTTATATGTATTTTAATTTTGCTCATCATAATTTGTCAAAGATAAGTAAAATATATATGAAAAAATATATTTTTATACAAAAAATATAAAAATGCTAAATATAGAGCAAAATAAATATTACACAGTAAAAAAGCTAATTTATTGATACATGAGAAAAAAAATAATGCTTTAATAATAATAATACATTTTCTAATATCACATTGAGTTTCTAGTATCATCTAGTAAATTTTTATGTTAAAATATGAATTATAAGATTACCTAAAAAAATGAAAGTAAAAGTAAAAGAAAAAGTAACCAAAAAATTAAAAGTAAATATTTATATTAAAATATGTGTATTAACTATATTTTACTATTTTAAATATTTATGTATGATATTTTGATATAAAAAGATAAAAAAAAAACATCTCCCACATATCTCATGAAAAATAGAATATTGTGGCACATAACTATTAATTTTTACACTATACCATAATTTTCTGATAAAATATACATAAAAAATAATTGATATATGAAATACTATGATATCACAAAAAATCGATAAAATGTAAAATTATTTGTATTGCAGTTTGCCCTCTCTCTCCTCACTCACGTGATAAAAATCTACCACAACAAAGACCTGCCAATTGCCAATTGGTTGTAGGGGCCACAGATTTATGACCCCAAGTGTATCGTGCACAAGCAAGTATCGCTTGACCAGCAACCGTCTTTTCTGCTCTAAAGAGACAAAAGAAAAAAAGAGACTACACAACTTTCTCCTATCAAGAAGGATCAATCGGGTTATTGCAGATAATATGTGTTTGCATTCTCTGCGTGTATGAGCGTGTATCCTTAAATGCCAGGAACGCTATAGATTGCAGAAAAGATCCCAAAAAAAAAAAATATATTCTAAGAATGCCTGAGAAGTAATAGAGATAATATCGATAATTAGCACCTTTTATGCTGATTATTCTATCTTCTATTTATCGTTATTATGTTGCTCATGTATTATTTATATTATTGTATTCTATTTAAGTGCTATTGGCAATGAAATATAGTGAGATATTGTAATATCCCAAATTTTTACAGGTGTAGGTTTGTTAATAACTTTGCTAGTCTTGTTAAAAAAAAAGGGGGGGGGGGGGGGGAATAGATCAATAAAAACAAATAAATAGGTGGAAACAAAATTAGTGAGAAAAAGGGAGGTGTAAACAAAGGAAAGAGCCCAGTAGTATATTTGGCTTGGTCATAGGAAGAGAAAAAAAAATTAAAAAAAAATTAAAAAAGGATAGGAGAATGGAGGAAAGGAAAAAAAAAAAAACAGAATTATAAACATAATAGGAGAGTGCTTTGTATTGTAGAAAGAAAAATAGGATTTAATTTTCTACTCTTACGCAATTGTGGTTCTTTTCAAGAAAAAGAAGAAATAAATATTGGAGATCAAAACCGAGTTTAGAAGTTTCTTCTTCAAAAAAATTAACTTTAGTAAGTTCTATTTTAGAATTTTATGGTATATCTATGAAAAGATGTTCACGTAATTCAAGAAGAAGTACAATTAATTTGGGTGAGATTTTCATAGATTTTAGAAACTGAAAAAGATAATTGATGATTGAAATTGTTTAAAATGAATTGGCGACAAGTTGGGTGAGGTTTGGCTGGTTAATTGTGAAGTTGGACGATTTACAGAAGGATTTCGAAGAAATAACGAAGAGCATGAATTCTGGGTAACAATTAGGTGAACCACATTATAGGTCACTATAGTTTATGGACATGTGTATCGACATCCTTAAGTCTAAAATTAATACAGTTTGGTCACTGAGAGTTAAGGCTTATAGCCTTATACAGAGAATCGGGTTAGCACAATGAATATTCGTTAATCACATCACTCCCTGGGGCTTTTAGCACAATGAATACTCGTTTAGGCCACTGATAGAGAATAATTTTTAGTTTATTCCTTATATTTATTCGGTTTTGACATATGCTTTTATATAATTATTTTAGGTGACTAAACCTTTGTTTTGGGAGTTGAAAGACTCAATTTTATAAAAGTGGCCATCTATTATTCTAAAATTAAATTATTATTTGGTTATTCAATATATTGATTTTTAAAGTATTGAATTCACATTGAATTCTAGTTCTTTGAAACTTTGGTTTTAAAGTATGAAGAATTTGATATTTGGACTTTTTCTCATGATTTCACCTTTATTATTTGAAAGTTTATTATGAAGTTTGTCATTTAAATATATTAGAAATAATTACATATGTATTATATATGTTTTTAAGTATGTAATTTGTGTTTTAATGATTATAGGATCAAACATGTTTTACTTATGTTATTATGACAATATGATTTTCTGATTTTTATGGACCTCTAGATTCTAAAATTTATTAATATGAAAATGTATGTTTTCATTTTGTTTTAGTGGGTGTTAGTTATGTGCCCGACTACTAGGAAAATATAGTTTTGGATCTTCCATATAGGATATTCTATTCTGTTATATTTTGTAATGCACTGTTCAAAACTAGTCTTTCTGAACACTCCACCAATGACGATTCTTAGTCGGTCTATAACGTATTACAGCGGTTAAGTGTAGTTATTATAACATGATACATTACAGCGGTTAAATGTAGTTATTATGAGATGACGTACTATAGTGGTTAAGTGTAATTATTCTAACATGACGTATTACAGCGGTCAAAGTATAGTCACAATGATCTCCCCACTTACTATGTTAAGAAATACTATGCTTTGTTATCTGTTTTAAACAACTAGGTTTTGGCTAATGATTTCATGTATGAATTTTACATTGGTTTTGTCTTGTTTTATGATAAAGTTAATTGTATTTATTTTTTACACTTAAATGACTTTTTTATTTTTATTAGTATGAATTTTCTACAAAAATGAATGTTTTAACTTATTTATATTTTTATTATATTTTCTTCTTTATATTGAATTTATGATCTTTCCAATAAGATTGTTTTTTGCTCGATCCCTATGTTATATATATTTTATGAACTGTTTTTCTGTTTTATGAGATAGTGAACATCTCACCGCTTATTATGCATTCGTGCTTACCCCTCTTTTCTCACTCACGTAGAAAACAAGTAACACAAGGTTAGAGCTCAAGATTTGGGTAATATTAAAATGAAATGTAATTGACACTCTTAGGTTAGAAATATTTCATATGAGATTTTAAGTTATAGTTATTCTACCACTTGATTCCAAACAACAAGTAATAAGTTTGGATTATAAGTTATAGTCATTTTGATTTAGTTGGAATATTTGTACCCTTGCATATTTGAGAAAATATTTTTTTCCAAAGTGTGTGGTGTGTCATCATCCCGAAACTCCTAGGGTAAGTTAAAATTTATTTCTATCAATGTTGCCTCCCCAAGTCCTAGTTAAACTCAATCCCCACAATTATCCATCATAGAAAGCTCAATTTTTTTCATTTCTCTCTGAGTTTAGACTCATAATTTTTATCAACAACAACGTCTCTATTCCTTTAAGATTTATAAAAGAAGGAGAAACAAACACTCCTAATCCAGACTATCTATTATGGCAATGTCAAGACCAATTACTTTTAAACGTCATACTTGCATCTACTTCTGAATCGATTTTGTCCCTTGTTGCGAATACAACAACAGCACGACAAGCATGAAAAGGTATTTAAATGTTATTTGCCAATCAGTCTCGTTCTCGTATAATGTCATTGAAAGAGAAATTCAGAATTGCACAACAAGAAAAAAAAAAGGCGTCAGAATGTCTACAATCTTTTAAATCAATCACAGACGAGCTTGCTATTATTCATCATCCCTTTAATGAAGATGACATGGTGCTTTATGTCCAGGATGGCTTGTGCAACGAATACAACGAAATCTTAGGAGTTGTTCATGCTTAAGATTCACCAATATCATTTGAAGAATTACATGACAAATTAACACACTATGAATTATTTCTTAAAAGGCATGATAATTTTGATAATAAGCTTATTACTTCTATTACTACGTATATATGACAGGGAAAAAAGAAAGATCAATCAAAGTCATTTGGTGGCCAAAGGCAAGGACAAAACCAAACACTTTCTTCTTCAAAGTGACCTCAAAATAACAATAGGCCAATGCAGCAAAACTTCAATCAAAATGCATCTAGTGATGAAGTTTCCAGATGTCAATTTTGCAACAAACTTAGCAATACAACAAATGTATGTTGGCATGCAAAAGTAAATGAACAAAATCCACCATTACCTCCTAGGGCACATGTTGAAGCTTTTCGGCCTTCGCGATTATTCTGGAATTAATGAGCTCATCATTAGAGATGATACAGGTTTATCCATAACTCATACTAGTTTCACTACTCTTAAAACCTCTAACAATACCTTTGCTTTAAATAAATCAATTGAACTTTTTCCTTTTCACTTTTATGTCAAGGATCTTTGTATCAATGAAGTTCTCGCAAGTGGGCTGAATGAGCATAGCTTGTATTTTCTTCTAGCTAAAGCTATCAAATCTGACTTTTGTCCTACAACCCTTAGTAGCGTCAAAGTTTTTTCTGTCATTTAGCATCACCATCTTAGTTACCCTTCCTTATCCATCCATCATGCTTTTTCACAAAGTGTGTTGTCCATTGATTTCCATATGTCAAACTTTTCATGTGACTCTTGCAAATGTAATAAGAGCCATAAGCTATTTTTTAGAATATCATCTATTAATAGTCATTGACTGCTTGATGTTATTTACTCTGATATTTTGGAACTAGCTCCTATCACTTCTATTAATGGTTTTCAATACTATGTGACCTTTGTTGATCACTTTACAAAATATATGTGGATTTATTTGATCAAACTTAAATCAGATGTGTCTATAGTCTTAACAACCTTTAAAAATCTTGTAAAAAAATTTTTAGTATTCCCATTAGAACTCTCTATTCTAATAGCTAGGATGAGTTTATCAAACTATGAACCTTTCTCCAAAGCCAAGGTATCTCACACTTTACTTCCCCTTTTTATACTCCCTAACATAATGCTGCAATTGAAAGATGTCATCACTACATCATCGAAACTGGTCTAACCTTCTTTCACCAAGTGTCTCTGCAACCTCAATACCGGTCATGTGCCTTTTTCAAAACCACCATTTTATCAACTGACTGCTAACCCCAGTCCTTGAGAACAAGTCCCCCTACTTCATTATTTTCCACGTTGAGCTGAATTCCCAAAAACTTTGTATAATCAGGTGTTTGTGTTGCTCCTGGCTTTGTCCGTGAGCCCCATTCTTGGTCATATGTCTTTTTAGGATATGCCCTTCACCAAAGTGCCTATGTTTGTTTGGATGTGTCCACTATAAAATATTTCACTCTAGACGCAATGTTTTAATGAGTCCATTTTTCCCTTTGCTTTTTAGCCCAAGCTGTCCACTTCCTCGACAAACCAATCCTTATTCCATTGTCTAATTGATTTTCTTAAGTAAGAGTAAACCCAGCTAAACCATGCTCAAATGGTTATCTTGCTAAGAATTCTCTTATTGATTCTCAATTATCGCTTTTTCCACCTGCCACTTTTATCCCTTATACTAGTAACTCTTCATCCATATCTAGTATGCATCTTACCTCCTTATCTCACCCTCATTTTTCCTCTTCTCCTATACCATCTACGACCTTATATCTTCTTATTGAACCTAACATTAGAACAAAGAACACGATCCCTCCCTCTCCCCCTTATGCTTACCTAAACCCACCCCTCTTTCACAATGTACCCATAGAATGGTTACTCACTTATAAAACAATATTTTTCATCCTAAACAACTATTTCAAGTCTTTTTTCGTCCTCTTCCTGAAACACTTGAACCTACCACTGTTTCCCAAGAAAACTGAGATCTTTGGTGACATGATGCAATAGTAGAAGAGTATAATGTACTTATTTGAAATGGGTTCTACGAATTGGTGCCTAAAGATCATCATCACAATGTCATCAAATGTCATTGAATTTTCTACATCAAACAAAATCCTGATGGTTTTATATAATGTAACAAAGCATTCTTGGTTGCTAAGGCTTTTATCAATGGCCAAAATTCAATTATAAATACACTTTTAGTCTTGTTGTTAAACCTTCTACCTTTTGGATGGTGCTTTCTATTGTTGTCTTTAACAGCTGGACAATGAGGCAAGTAGATGTCAACAATGTTTTCCTTAAAGGCACTCTTGATGATGAAGTATACATGACTTAATCACCAGCATTTGTTGATCCAATATACTCGAACTATGTGTCATTAACGGAAGGCTATCTACAAGCTTAAACAAGTTCCTTGTGCCTAGTACAAATCTTTTGTCTCTTTTCTCGTTTCTCCCAAGTTTTATAAATCATAATCAGATGCATCGTTATTTATTTATTGAGTTGGTAATATTGCTACCTATAATTTATTACAACCATAGCAAAAAGGTTTTCAATCAAAAAACTCGGTACTCTTACTTACTTTTAGAGTGTTGAGATCACCACCATCTCTTAAAGCTTATTTCTCTTCCAATACAAATATATACTTGATGTTATTGATCACTTCTCTATGACTGGTGCTAAAGAAGTTGACACTCCACTATCATCAACTGTTACTTTCCATGAAGATGCATTGTTGCTCCTCTAAATGTCTCTAAATTTCATCATATAGTTGGAGTGCTACAATATGTCTGATTTACCCACCTTGATGTAACAATTTATCTCAATACATGCATAAACTTATAACACTTCACTAGTTTGCTTTTAAGCGATTACTCTGCTACATGAAGTCAACTCCATTTCATGGGTTGTTGGTCTCATGCTCTTATTCTCTCCATCTCAAACATACTCAAATTCTGATTGAGCTAGAGATTATGATTGCAAATTGTCCACTTTTGCCTATCTCATCAACCTTAGTAGGATTCTCGTCTCCTAGAGCACCCGATGTCAAAGGATTGTTGTTCGATACTCTATAGAGGCTGAATATCTTTCCATTGCAAACAATGCTTATGAGATTGAATGGTTGCTGTCTTTATTTCATGAATTTGGGATTTGAATGAAAAAACCTTCTATTTTTCACTATGATAATCTAGGAGGCACATATGTTGTGCCAATTCAGTGTTCCATTCACACATGAAACATGTTGTCACTGATTTCCACTTTTTAGGGAACATGTTGCTTTTGGCTCCCTTTAAGTTGCTCATGTATCAATTGAGTACCAACTTGCTGATGCACTCACTATGCCACTGTCCAAAACTCATTTTTTGTAATTGAGGGACAAGATTGAAGTCTACAATGGATCCTTTATCTTGAGGGGGTAATAAAGACAATACTGATAATTAGCACATTTTATGTTGATTACTTTATCTTTTATTTATTGTCATTATCTTACTCATGCATTATCTACATTATTGTACTCTATTTATATGACAACCCCTCATAGGCCCACCTAGGAAGCCTATGGGAACATGTCTTATGCTAGTTACAATTGGCTAATTGATTAAGTGCCTACTAGTTAAAACCTTCATGCTTCTAGTTATTTAATCTACTAATGTGGTGCCACAATGTAAACTTAAAGGGCTTTCCAGCTTGAGGAGAAAGCTCCTGGGAAAGGCCAATAGGGGTGGCTAGAGGTGGTCAATGGCACTCTAGGTCTTCCGAAACTCCTCCATCAGTCGGGAGTTTCTTGGTGGTGTTATGGGCTACGAAAGTACCCATAGAGGAGATTAGTGTCTAAAGGCCACAATAGCACACCATTGGCTCGGGTACTAGGTTTACTACCATCAAGAGCCTAACAGGGTGTTTGGGTCCGAGGTTCTAATGCAGGAACCTTGGTGCATCTAGGTGAGGTCTGGGGAACCTAGTGAATTTGAGTCCAACCATGACATTCACTACTGCACTAGGGTAAGCTAAGTAATGGTGGATAAGTATATGTCTTGAGCACAAGTTTGGTGTACTTATAACCTAGGCAGGTTTATTTGAGGCGCAAGTGAGAACGTAGTGTACTCTTGGTAAGATTTTAAAGTGGTAACTTAGTAAACAAGTGACCTAGGCAAACAAATAGCTTAAGGCACTATGTGGAGACTTAGTACATCTAGTGAGTTCTTTGGAACTCAAGCAATGTGCATCCGTCATGTTTACCTGTGCAACAATTAAGGGAAGGTTAAACGGTGATCTAAGCTTACTAAGGCGGCAAGCCAAGACTTGCTAGGAGCGAATTAGAGAGGCTAAAACTTGCTAAGATCGGGGTGACACCCATGGAAGGACTAGGTAGAGGATAAGTCTTAAGGGACTGAAACATTATGCGCATAAGTTTAGTTTCACACTGTTTTGAGCTCACAATAAACTGCATATTATGTATATATACGTGTCCTCAATATATTTATTGCAGGTTGAAAAATTCCTTACTAAGAATCGTAAATTCTTACTTCTCTTAGTGTTTGTTGTGCAAATATTGTATTTGTAGAGCCAACTACTGTTGAGGTTTGTTGGGTTAGACTTATGAGCAGGTATATTGCTTATTTGAATCCTTGTTGTTCTAGAATTGCTATTTACTTGTTGATTAAATTATTATGCTAATTATAGCTTTGTTTGGCCAATAATGGCTAGTGTGACATAAGGGAGGACTATGGAACTCACACATTTTAAGCATATGACCCTAAGGTGGGAGTTAATTATGAATCTCAGTAGTTTAGTTTCAGTGTATGGCTTCGTACACTAGTTATCTCCGATGTACATGGTTGAGTAGTTGACTCTAAAGTTGCTCTTATATGTAAGCATAGTCTTCTTTGTATGAATGCTTATACGTGGCTAATTATATGTAGTTAAATTCACATCCATTTGTATGCTTTGACAGTTTTGATACTTGATTTTTAATGAAAATGCCTGGGCAATGTTTTATGTTTTATTACTTACTTTATTATTTAAGTCAAAGTATTACTCATGTATGGTTGTATAGTATGTTAAATAACTAGAAGTATGAAAATTTTAACTAGTCTGAATATAATCAATTAGTCAATAGCAATTGATGTGGAACTAATTCCCATGAGCTTCCTGGACAGGCCTACAATGGCTGTTACAATTTAAGTGCTATTGGAAATGGAATATATTCAGATCTTCTCTCCCCATCTTATATTTGTTATGAAGAAGTCTTCCTGCCGAAAAATAATGCCCCACAACACCTCAAATATTAAAAGTTGCAGCTGGAATTTTTTATTGCTTAGGTCAGCCTCTTTGATACGGATAAACATTAATGGGTAAGATTTTCCAATAAGAAACAAATGGCCAATAAGTTAACAAAAACATCTTGGACCACAAGAAGCCACTAATTGATCTGTGCCTACCCTTTTTCAGCAGTGATTTCATATCTAATCCACTTCGACAAAAGCAGAACTGGGCAGATGTTGCTATGTCTCATGGAAGTTGGCACTGACACCCATCTTCATGACTGTTAAATGTTACTGGTATACTGTTTATTTACCTGCTATTCTGCCCAAATTGATAAAAGGACACCCTTCCCACAAATTTTTACTCCATCTTGAGTTTTTTATGGGAAGAAATGTTTAGAACCCAGATAACAGCTCTTCAATATGGGAGTTCAGAAGAATATGTGTTTTATTCGCTGCTAAATGTTGGTCGGAATTTTCGAAGCTTCTGTCTTTTTCCCCCCTCCTTCCGGTGCAATCGCTAATACAGGCCTTACAACTGTGGCAATTACATTATTGGTAATACGTAAGCAAAATCCTTGGACAGCTGAATTTTGAGAGAACTATAATTGCCAAGCACTGTAAGATTATTAATCTTGAGAAGTTTCTCAACTTTAGTGGTTAATGAGTCATCAAATACTTTAAAAAACTAATAGAGACACATAAAGGATATATATCTTTGCCAATCTTCCTTGCATTCCAAAGGCTAGTTGGCTCTATTGCAACCATTAAACCAAGGCCAAAATTTTTACACGAAATTTACATGGAAATTTATGACGCACCTTCACCTTAAAGATTGACTTCCTGGATGTCCATTTCAGCTTTTAGCTTTCTTAAGCCAAAACGTTTCTTATTAGTATAATTTCGGTCCCCAGTCATACAAAATTCCATTCCTCCTCTGATGTAAGCAGACTTTATCTTAAAAATGATTGTCCCTTATATAATTTGCAGGCTCTGTTCATGTATATGCGCATGCATGCAGTCATGCATCTAAGTGTCCATATGACCATATCAACAAATAGACAAACTCACAGTCACGACTCATGTACATCTACCGCATGTAGATTCAGCATATGATACTTTATAAAACATAAACATGATTTGTTCGGTATTAAAATGGTCTCAACTTTAGGAAAGTCTTCTCCACAGTTGTTTTCAGGTTTTCTCCACAGTTCCTTTACCTTGCCTGGATGGGACCATCCCAGCCTTCTCCCCTCTATAAGAATCTCCACACCCCATGCTCTGGTCTCGCCTCTCAGAATAACTTAGTCCCTCTTCTTCCCCTCCAAGCTTTAGTTCCTTGTGTTTTACTTTGTCAACTTGTTTTTTCCTCTTTTCCGTTTCCAAGTTTTCCTCTGGTTCAAACCATGCAGCGTGCTGAGGTCTCAGGACTAAGCTATCTTGTGCCTAACCCAACCCCCTATTCAGCACAACTGAATATGACTCTTGGCAGCAACCCCATGTTTCCAATGGGCAATTTCTCAAACCCTTCCTACAATTTCTATATTCATCAGGTGGAGGACTTCAATCCCCAGTCCTCATGCATTAGCAGCAATTCAACTTCTGATGAGGCTGATGAGCAACAACTAAATCTCATCAATGAGCGGAAGCAGAGAAGGATGATATCCAACAGAGAGTCTGCACGCAGATCACGCATGCGCAAGCAAAGACACCTGGATGAGCTTTGGTCGCAGGTAGTTTGGCTCAGGAGTGAGAACCACCAGCTAATTGATAAGCTGAACCATGTTTCAGAGAGCCATGATCGGGTTGTCCAAGAAAATGTTCAGCTAAAAGAGGAAGCCTCAGAACTTCGTCAAATGCTTTCTGACATGCAACTTGGAAGCCCTTACTCTAACCTGAGAGACCTGGAAGATATTGCCCTAGAACACAGCTTATCTGATAACTAAGCATCAAACTGATTTGCTAGTTCTATGCATTTGCTAGGCTAAGATCAGGACAACTGTCCTTTGCTTTTCATTCCACTTTCTACCTCTTATGTGCTATTTAACCAGTACATGCGTAGCTTTATGCCAGGTGAGGTCGTAAGAAAGTGATAATAACATGTCCTGCAAATGACATCAAGCTGCACAACAACACCCCCCCCCCAAACACACACACACACACAAACAAAACTCCTTCCTCTGCACCAATGAAACGCCTAAAGTTTTTCCCAACTTTAAGTTCAGATTCATCTATATTCCCTTTCTACCAAGAAGACTGGAACTTTATCCTTGTTTCAGAATTTAATGAGGTGCCTCATTGACATTTTGGGGTTTCTCTTGCGGTCTCTTATCTTAAGTTCATGTATGCTTATATGATTTATGTCTTTGCAGCACACATGGTATGGGTACAGTTGGGAAACTTTATGACAAATTATACGTTGGTGCCATTCACTTTGGGACAAAAAAATTAAAAAAAAAAATGCCATCTTTTAGATGGCAGGAACAATATTTACTCTCTTTCTTTCCTACAATTAAAGATGCTAAAATCCCAGTAAAGGAAATCTCGGATATTATTATCTAGAGAAGAGACTCCGCAGAGGAACTTTCTTAGACATTACAGTTTGAGACCTTGAGTACAAGAGATAGCATCTTGAATCTGGACCAGTTTGTATTGTACAAGATATAAATCTGATTCGGAGATTGGAATTCGACCTAGAAAGGAAAGAACTTAAGGATGTCGGGTTCATGTTTAAAAGACTGCTATGAAAAAGAAACCTGAGAGGAAAAGCTATCATTAAGTGCCAAGCACTACAACTTGCTTAAAAGACCGCTTTCTTTGGATTTGCATAGACTCAGGTTTTCAGATATAACATTCCTGCAGGTCCAGGTGCCTAGCTGAACCTTTGTCTAGGCTGTAGCTTACAAGTTAAGACCTCTGCATATAATATTGTCTCCAGAAAAAAAAAATGGGGAAAAGAGTCCTCTTTGTATTTTCTTCTCTTTATACTGGTTTTATTAAGGGGAAAGTGCTACTTGATTTTGTAAATTTGTAAGGATACCTTTTTCTTAGACTATATAGCCTGGACTCATCTTTGTCCTCTATTTATTCTACCTCGTACAATTATACTGGTGCAATCAATTGGCTTCTAGAGGTAAAACAGGAAAAGTCAGATGTTAAATTGTGCATAGCTATTACATAGACCCGTTCACATGGCAACAAGAATGAAACAAATTCGAACTACCTATGGGTTAAACCTGATGAAATGCGGCTGCTGCATCATTATTTGGAATAGTTCATCTGCATGTATTTAGTAGCACTCCTAGCAAACGAAAGTACAGAGATAAGAATAACTAATGGCTCATTTGCTTCCTATTTTACCTTCTCCTGTCTCACTCCTGAAGACCCCCAGTAACTGCATTATATAAACCCAAAGGGAAAAAGACAACAAACGATGAAGAGCAAGAAGATAAAAAGTATATATGATCCTGGACAGTAACAAATTCAGTATCTTTAAGGCTAATAATAAGTATGGTTATTATTTTTCTGGTAACCTGTTAGGTACAATTATGAATGTCTTGTTATATTTTGTATGTAGGATGTTCCTAGAGTTATAATTGAAGATAAAGTTTATACATTGACATGCTTGTGTGAGGCATTTATGCAGCAGATTAGTTTTGGAAATTCTGGAAATTCAGCTTTACCTTCTCGCTGTTGTTCCTTTCTCTCTTTCCATTCTTTTACCTGTTCTTTGTTCTTTTTGCAGCTCAAGTTTAAAATAAACTTGTCTATTTAACTGCAACTAAAATCTGGACTATAAAAATTTACAATTCAATGAAATGCAAAAAAGTAAACATGTCCTAATTGGTACCATCCCTCTCCATGACTCAGACTAGAACAGCATGGGACACATTAAGGCTTCAAAACCAAATGAGGATATAACGAAAGGAAAATGAAAACTTTACTCTTCCTCATTAACATCATCCCTACTCGAAAGTCCATTACCAGACACAAAAAAACCACTACGCCGGTGTGTCAGAACACAGATAAATATAGGTTAATTTGTCAATGCACCAGATGTATTGAATCTGAGAATCTAGCAGGCAACTAAATTTAGCAAGGAAAACCCACTATAAAACACGCAAATAAACGATTTGGGAGTTCGCAACGCAAAAAGATTTTTGCTGCAGCCTATATACCGGAAAGTTTCCGGACTCCAATTTCGGCCATTATTATGGTTACACGCAGCTTACCGATCCGGCTCATCAGGGCAGTTCAGTGAGTCACAATTTTTTCGTTTTTGATTTTTCTAATACAAAAACACGGTGCAAGTTACTTAAAAGATTTTAGAAAGGAAATGAATGGGACAATTCAATAAACCTTTACTGAAACTTGAATCATGATGGCGGATAATCCTTGTGCACTTGACATGAAAACTTTTAAAAACGATTGCACACCTTTGGGTTTGGGGAACATTTTTCGGAATATAATTAAGATTACTGACACTAAATTGCCAATTTTCGCAAATCAAAAGCAAAAGCTCCACATTACGAAAGTTGTGCCGGTGAAACTGAATTAATGCGGCGAGGTTGGGCTTATTGAATCAAATACTGCGGCCACCATGATATACTATATGATATACTGCTTATTGCGGATGTGTAGTGTGTGATATATCAGTTTTTATTCTATATCATAATATTGCACAATATACAGTCATATACTATATTTACTCCAGGTATATCACTTACTGCTAATTTTTTAAAATGTTTTAGCCAGTTTACTGAAGTATATTATGGTATACCGTATGATATATCATAAGTATACCACATACAGCGAGTTAGAAATTTTTTTTATTTCACATTATTGTACCACATACATGCATATTTAGTTTTTTATTGACTAATATTTATTTTGTTCTACATATTCCATTTTTTTTGTTTTCATATAAAAAATATCATCTTTTATATATATTTTATTTATGTTAAGAAAATTATGTTAAAAATAATTAGAATACATATAAAATGTGCAAAAAAACTTATATTTGATGATTTTCATCTTATACTAATATTTTAATATTTTTTATGAAAATGGTAATGATATGTTGTGTTATATATCATATGATATATCTATAATTTACAGAGTGCAGCATACCTAACAGTAATGGTATTGAATATTTTGGTAAGGCCAACCCTCAAATTAGAGTTTGATCCAGAGCATGAAGTTGCATTTATTTATAATAAGTTGCCATTGATAAGTTTTGGGTTGAGCCATGATTGGAGAGAAGAGAGTGGCCACAGGAAGGAGATAGTATTTGCAAGCAGTAACCAGCAGTGCAAAATAATGTGTAGAGTTAAAAGGGGGAAAAAAGCCAAAACAAAGGAAAAGGCCAAGTTGTGTGGGTTATTCTACTAAAAAATGCTATCGGAAACATTGAATGCTTAGATGATGTGTGCATACGCACCTATGAGAATGTTGGTGGTGCAATGAGTGTAGGAGAAATGGGACCAAGATTGGCGAGATGTCATTCCTGGAGCCTAAGTCCGCTATTGATGGTGGATACGACAATCAATCACTAGATCTAACTCTGAGCAAAGGCGGTGGGGGTGAAAAATGGGGTGATTCACTGGGCCCCATTGGGTTGGGCATGATGGCTCATTATCTCTCATTCTTCTTAGGTATCCAAACTTGAACTTGAACTTGAACCCTACTTTCCCAAATTCAACTATACAAACATGAACCCGACCTTACCAACAAGTCATAAGGAGTGTACGGGTTTAACTAAAGGTAACCAATGGGCCGGGTTGACGCAAGCCCACCTCGTACCTGGCTCTGGTCAAGCTCGGACCAACACGAAGTCAATTCGGGAGGAGGTAGGCCAAATCAGCACATATTAGCCCAGAATCACACTCGACTTAGAACCGAACTGGCCCAAAACCGGCCGGGTTGACTGTTTAGCAGCTGAATATTACCTGTTTCAAAAATTCAAAAAGAAAAATGGTACTCCCTCTGTCCCATATTCTTTGAAACACTCACTTTTTAGCAATTAATCTATGATTTTTTATTTTCAATTTTTAGTATATCAATAAAAAAAATTTGTATATAAATGACAAATAAAAACCTATAGTTTCCAAATATATATTTTTAATTTTTTTTCTAACAATCAATAATATAAATAAATTCAAGTCAAACTATGGTAAAAAATCAACTGTTTCAAACAATATGGGATGAAAGGAGTATAATTACACCTTGCCTCCAAAAAAAATTTTTTTGTTTCAAACTTTTTTACCCCTTCCAACAACCATAAACGACTAGTATTTTAAGGCTTTTTAGGCAAACCAAATTTTTTCCTCTCCTATAAGTAAGGAGCCTTACTCCCACACTTCTTCACACCAAGCTCTTCTCTCCATCTACAATATTCTCTCACTCTCTCAACTAGATCTCACCCATTTTCTTAATCTTCCACTAATATTTTCTTAATCTCCTCTTAATATTTTCTCTATCTACAATTATTTTCTTTTACTCATGGTTCCACGAAGGAAGAACTTTGGCAAAGGTGTCGCAAGCTCCTTATCTCCCACCGAGGTTGGGTCAATTTTCCAAGGCTGCTTGTTCCACAAAAGTTGAGGCGTTCACATCCAAGAGGTTGCCAACAATGACACCAACATTGACATGTCAAATTACAACTTATGCCTTGATGATCAACTTTCCGATGATAACATTGAAATGGTTCTATCAACCCAAGTCAACCCAATTGATGCCGATGGGTTGTAACAAACATTTCAAAATGAGCAATCAGAAGTGACCTAAGGGAAATCCAATAATTTGAAAGCATCTGTGTGAGTGCATTTCGAGCAAATTTGGAAGGCGAGGTGAGGTTTTATGAAGTGCAAACATCGCCACAACAAGTTAGCACACAAGTTCAATTCTGGAATGGGCACACTATCACGGCATTTAAGAAAAATCCACAGAAATCTTGTCAGCACTTTTGGTGATCAAACCTAATTAACAGGCATGAGGAGCTCCGGTAATTCAGGTATTTTTTTCCTATAACCAAAAAACTATTAAACAAAAATTAATTAATTGGATGATAATTATTGAAAAATCATTCAAACAAGCGGAGAATAAACACTTAAAGAGATTTATTGTTAAAAATCTGAATCCTACTTATAAGAAAACTTTTAGGCAAACAACTAAAAGAGAAAGTTTTAAGTTGTATGAAGCTATGGGATGTGGTTTACAAGTATATTTCTCACACTTGATCATTGTCTTTCATTTACATCTGATCTGTGGACATCACTAATGGCATTAGATACATGATGACTGAGTAATGCATAAATGAATCATTGCATTCAAATACATTAAATCTGATCATACAATGATGGAACATTTTTAACTGTGTAATTGAAAGTTTGCAGGAATTTTTTTATTGTTAATAAAGTTTTATCTATTTCTTTTGACTATGTTTCTAACAATAATTCAGTAATGAGATAATTAATCAAAAAGATAAACCATAGCTAAAGAAAAAAATTTCCTTGTTCGCTACTTATGTCACATATTAAGTTTATATGTTTAAAATGGTTTGCAGCTTTTGCAAACCGAAATTACCCTAATTCAGAATGTATTATTTTTTTTTCTAAAAACAAAAAGTAAATTGGCTCGTGAAATCAAAAATATTTTATATTGAAAATGAGGCTAAATTTTCTTAGAAAATATTTAAACTAGATTGCCCTACTCGATGGAGCTCAACATTCAAAATGTTGAATGCCGCATAACCATAGGCAAATCTTTTGACTTATTTTGTTAATTTAAGAGTACACCCCAAAGCATTCACAGACGAAATGTGGGAAAAATGTTTCAAGTTGGTTGAGTTGCTAAGGTATTTTTATGGAGTAACAAACTTTTTCTTCGGGGTTTATTATCCAACTATGCTCCAAGTAATATAGTATTTTATAAACATTGTCTATATTTTTAACCAATACAAGGACGATATGTTTTTACAACTAATTATAGAAGCAATGCACAAGAAATGACTAGATTATTTTCAATATATCACACCCATTTATCTAGTTGCATGTGCATTAGACCTGAATGTAAAAATTACGGATTGCCTTCAATTGCTAGAAGCATACTATCATACATATTTAGAACAGAATCAAGTTTCTGCACTTGTTATTTTCACTGAGGCTGACCACAATTTGAGGGAGTTATACAAACTTTACTCTTAGTGTGATTCTGATAAAGTTAAGACATCTAAATCAACATCGGCTCAACATTCCACCTCGTTCTCATTATCACGGTTCAATCATGTGGCACATATCCTAAAATGACTAAGATCCACAAACTCTAGATTGGCTTAATGGAATGATTACCTTAAGACTTCATTTAAAAACAATGAGGATGACATTCTCGAGTGGTGGAAGAACAATAGAGAAAGATTTCCGATTTTGTCCATAACGGAATGATAGATTTTGGTAGTATTGGTCTTTACCATCGTCTTCAAGACAGCTTTTAGTACAGGAAAAAGAGTCATTTCAAAGAAATGGGTAATGCTCACACCTAAGACTGTTGAGGTTTACATCAGCAACTGGGATTAGGCCTTTGTTGCTCTAAAAAAAGCAAGACATGAAAAACTTGGAAGATGGGGTCCCATCCGATGAGGATGCACAAAAGTAAATTGTATATTTTCATTTTGGTTTTTAGATTGTACTCTATCTAATTATGCTATGAAGCACAAATCTTAGACTTTACTTTTTGGTTTTTTTAGAACATTTCACCATTTTCAAATGTAAGACACATTCCAAATGATGTGAGTGTCATTTGGTTTTTCCTTTAACAAAATTTACATCGATGATGGTGTTTTCCTCAAATAAAAGCATGTTTATTCAAATCACACTCGAATAATGTTTAAAACTATTTTTTACACTTTTTTCTAAAATTGAAATAGCTTAGACCAGCCCCCGGCCTAGCCCGAGCCCAGGTTAGGCCTGGCCCAAGCCCAACTTGCATATAAGTGGGTCATGCCTAGGCCCACAATCCCAACCCAAGCTCAACAGGACCAAGCTACTCACCGTCCACCTCGAGGTTTAACTAATTCCACTTAATCTGTTTCAAATTAGTATATTTATATTTAAAATATGATTTTATTTTAATATAAAATTATAATTAAATATAAATTAACATATATTACTTTAGCTTATAATTTTTTTAGTTTTTAATTAATTGTAAATACACAAAAAATTTTGAAAACATGTGTAAAACACACACACATATAAGTCTAAAAAAAACACATGCTTTAAATGGGCTAGCAACTAGTACCTACATACCTGCCTCATAGATACTATCCCAACTCAATTACTCATGGGAAAGGTTTGAGATTAGCTAAATCCAGTTTGTTAACATCTCTAGCTGAGTGTATCTGCATGAGAGGAAAAAAAGAGGCTCAACCTAAGAGTTATTAGTGGTAACATGTTGTAAATATAAACACAACTTTGTGCCTAGGTTGAAACTTTAATTTATGGGTTAGCCCAACCCGCAAAGTAACCCGCCTCATTAATTCCAATTAATCTTAGCCGAGCTGTCTGTCCTTATATTATTATTAACCATATAGCACAAAATTGTCATTCCATTTGCGAACCTCTGGAAGACATTCAACTAACAAATGCAAATAGTTAAAATGGAGTATAGTTTTTTTAAAAAAAAAGGTTAAAATATAGTTCAATTTTGTAAGGGGAAAAAAAAAGAACAAAGTCAGATTAATGTAGAATTTTTTGTGAAAGTTAGTAATGAAAATTTTCAAAATATGCTCATTATTGACTATTCAGCTTATTAATATTTAATCTAATGATAACCGTTCCTTACATAAATAATTTTTCTTTTAAAAATGTTCTCATCCAATAAGGTTTAAAAAAAATATCTAGCAATTTCTAAATATGAATTTTTTGCGTTTACTAATTTAATACTTAATTGAAACCTATAGATAAAACAACAATTTTGCAACAAAATATTAGTTTACAACATATTTGTTCCATTCATTAGTCCATTGATAAGTTTGGAATTTAGGATACATTTATGGATAAATGGTGTGATCTAGTCAGGAACATATCTCTTACTGATGGACAAAAGGATTTATGTATTAAGTTCACAATGCTAGCTAGTTGATGAGAATTTTGAATGATCTTTATCCTAAACCCGTCAAGTAAGATATTCTCTAATACCTCATTGGCTCATAACAAAGTTCGATTGCAACCTTTGTTGTTAGTTATGTATTATTTTGATGATGATCAATCTAGGTCGTTCAATGTTATGAGCTTTCTAAGATACAGAGGAACTTATGTTATTAGACTATGCATATTGTGCTGTTATTGTGATGACCCATTAATTGGTCAGGGTTCTTTCTTAGAACGTTAGACCTTGTTTATGTTTTATTATAAGGTATTTTACAGTTACCCTAAATTCATGTTGATACTATAGGTGTATCTTGATATTTTGAAATCTAGTATATATATATATATATATATATATATGTATGTATGTATGTATTTTACATTGTTTAATAGCAACTTCTGAATTCTAATTTTAACATTATAGTAACTATTCTCTGGTAATTTTAAGTTGCTTAGCATTTTTTTACAGCTAATTGGAATTTAAAAATACTGCTTTACATTTACAAGTGAAATAAGTGATAATTTAAAATATTCATTAATTGTAACAAAAAAAAATCAATAGATTGAAATTACTGATAGATAATTATCAGATAAATTAAATTACTATTTTAGACATTATTGTAAGACAATATAAAAATTGAACATGAAATGTAGATTTTTAAACCTTTATAATGTAAGTATAATATCAACCGAATTTCAAAATTTAACCGTAAATTACTTTTATTCTGAGTTCCCAAAATCCTTCTTTGAGATTAAATTTATAGATTTTTTTTTGCATGAAATATCAACTAAAAATTCATTTAGGGATTTATAGTCGATATGACTAAAAAAAAATTTTATAGTCGATAATGGCGCGGAGTTCTCTATGAACCTGTTCAAATCTTTTATTGACCCAAAAAAAAAAAAATAACAAGCCCATGCACGGTGAATGTAGGCTTAATAAGCCCTTCGTTTTGAAGCTAATGAAGCGCAGTGCTATCTTTTATAGTCATGCAAGAATGAATGGGCTTGGTAGGATTAATATCCTCATTTGTCTTAAAATAAAGTTTAATAAAATGCTCATATCTTGTTCCTCTATGGCATTCTAAAGTTTTTTTTCTTTTCTAGTAAGAAATGAAACAGTCAATATCATTCATCCATTATATATTCTATCTTGTCACTTACGTATATCCTCTCAAATGCAAATATTGGTTACACTTCTTAAAATTGAATGCAAAATTTTCTGCGAGTTTTTCAACTTCAATATTTGTAAACAAGTCACATTCAACTATCGTCTTGATAGTTATAATGTGTAGATGTGAAAATAGGTGTCGTGTATTATTGAGAATGTCTAATATATTGGTGAGTGCCCTTGGTTTTTTTTTTTTTTTTGTGGGATTATGACTTAATATTGTGCTTTCTGTCTCAACCACTTTGATAAAATGATCAATGGACACCATGGAAAGTAAGAGGTTGGGAGTTTGACTTTTGCCTCAGTCACTTTCCTATATAATGTCATTTAAAGCTGGTTTGGGTTCCTTTGGGGTTCCGAAAAAGTAGACATTTTTCTTCCTATCTATGCTATAGACATCCCTTATCCTAATACTTATAAAGATGTTTTTGTGTACAAATACACACACACACACACACATAATGCTTTCTTGTGTTGTACACCAATCCTTTGCCTATCAAGAGCCTACTTGGTATTAGATAAGTTATTTTTCTCAAATTGGATGATGGAAAAAAAAACATTAAGAAGAGATATGAAGCATACTTTGTTATAAATAATAATCACTGTCTCATTATGTTTATTTAAAAAAAATATTTGTTTGTCCTAAAATTAAATGCTACTTTCTTATATCTATACATCTTACTAATGTAAATTTGCAATTTTGTAAAGTCTGTGAATTCTCATATGTTTATATTCAAAATAAATTACATGTTGCACTGAGGGAAATAAACTAAAAATATTATGAGAAACCTTGAAAATACATTTATTATATGCTTCTGTGACACAATATTCACGACCAGAATAAGATTATATTTGTAAAAAAAAACAAATAATAAGAACAGCAAAAACTTTCAAAATCAGAACTAAAGTACTAATCAATCTTTAGGTCTCAAAGAATTTGATTTTTTTGAATGAATTATTATTGAAATAATACTCATTACATTTTTCAATTAGTCGATGCTTTTTTTATTTTTAAATGTCGAGGCTCAAAAAGTTTTTCCTTTTTGTCACTAAAAGTTGGGCTTATATGGGATAAGCGTGGGTGGACTTTGTACCATGTTTCTTTTTTGCCCTAAATGCGTGGTTAGTCACTTAACTTTGCAAACTGCAGGAGTTAGTCCTTAAATTTTAATTCATTAGGACTTAATCCTCGAACTTTGATACTGATCACAACTTAGTCCTTAAAAATTTCTAAATTAAGCAACTTAGTCCCTTTTAGAATAGAAAACGTGCTTGTGATGTCACTTGAGTTTGATGATGTTGGTCAATAATGAAAAGGGTCTCCATTTTCCATCATTCTTAAGTTTCCCAAAACAATAAGAATTTAAGAACCTTCAAACAAGCCCTCCAATCTTTGTGCTGTGAATTGCCCACCTATTTGGATGGAGTTAATTCAATTGAACTAACACGTTTTCTCCCATGGGGCATCTAACTTTGTGTGGGGGGTTAGGATTTCAAATTTTTATTTGGCCTTGAAGTTGTGTAATTTACATGCCAAACTCACTCTCATTTGCGATCGCAATTTGACGAACATGAAGAGTCAATTCAGTTCTAGAGTACAACACCAGCCAAGAATGTGAGCGTACATATAATTGGAATGGCACAACACCAAAACTATTGATTAAGGATCTACGGTGGCTATAAAATGACTTCCAACAAGAGTTTAGCATCGGGATCACATTTAAGTGACCGTTCGATCGAGTTGCCACCCGGGATGAGCCACCCGGCTCAATGGATCCACTGCCAATCAAGTGGTTCCATGAGATTTTAATGGCAGCAGCGGTGGCATAGCAATTGTGCTTGCAGGAAGGCATGGAAAGGCAATCGCACATTTAGGAGGTCCTGCGAGAGGTTGGACAGGGAGAAGTTGGGTAGCGGTGGGTTAGAGACTTAGGGGGCAACAGTGGCAAAGGCTGAGGGATGGGGTGAAGCAGGCGGAGCAAAAAGGGTTGGGTGAAAGGCCAACCATAATTAATTAAAACACTAGGGGCAATTCATAAATAATTTAAAAATAGGTCATACCCATGGTCCAAAAATACATTAATGCATTTGCATTAAAAATCAACACGAACTGGGCTGGACCAACAAAGGGGCACAACTTCCACTGTTCCACATGCATGGCCAATCTGCTCCCACACAAATTGATGCATTGTATAGTTCAGGGGCAAAGTGTCTTAGTTGATAGAGCAATGGGTATTTAGGCCGAACAAAAACAAAACTCACCGACGCGAAAAATCATAATCAAATGAATCTCAGATCTCACAGCATCCTCTGCACTGAGTTCACACTAACGAAGCCATCGGAAATTCTCCATCATCACTCTGAACCCCGGAGATCCTCCGACAACGCAGCTGCAAGATCGTCAGTACACCTGAAAGTTGCTTACCAATAAGGCACCGGTTCCAATGGCCGTCACCGCTCGAGGAGCCCGCGGGGGCGCATCCAGCGGCTCCGTCGCCGGCCTCCGCAGCTTCTTCTCTTATCGCGTTTTCGTCTCCGCCCTGTTTTCTCTCCTCTTCATCGCCACCGTCTCCGTGCTCCTCACCTCTCAGCCTCCCTCGGCGCTTCACGGCTCCGTAACTTACTGCTTCAACTTCCTCCAGCATTAGGCCTTTTTTTTTCTTTCGTTTAGGCCCCTGAAATTTGTATTGTTGTCTATTTTCAGAAGCTGCCTAGTACTGTGCACCGGACGTTTTTGGCACTGAATTCGGACCCGCTGAAGACGAGGTTGGATTTGATATACAAGCAAGCCAACGATCACATCACGCTGGCGAACGCTTACGCGGCGTATGCGAGGAAGCTCAAGCTCGACATTTCCCGGCAACTGAAGATGTTCGATGATTTGGCGAAGAATTTATCGGATATATCTACAAAACCTACTTACAAGTCTTCTTTATTTGAGACAGAGGGCGCGTTGGACGAGGACATGTTGAAGCAGTTCGAGAAGGAAGTGAAAGATAGAGTGAAGACCACGAGATTGTTGATCGCGGAATCGAAGGAGAATTACGATAACCAGTTGAAAATTCAGAAGCTGAAGGATACCATCTTCGCAGTGAATGAATCTCTGGGAAAGGCGAGGAAGAATGGGGCTATTGCCAGCTTGATTTCGGCCAAATCAATACCAAAAAGTTTGCACTGCTTGGCCATGAGGTTGGTGGAGGAGAGGATTTCGCATCCAGAGAAGTACAAAGAGGAGCCTCCTATGGCCGAGTTTGAGGACCCAACACTGTTCCATTATGCCATATTCTCAGATAACGTGATTGCGGTGTCAGTTGTGGTGAAGTCTGTAGTCAAGAACGCTCAGGAGCCATGGAAACATGTTTTTCATATAGTAACCGACAGGATGAATGTGGCTGCAATGAAGGTTTGGTTCAAGATGAGGCCAGTTGAAGGGGGTGCTTATGTGGAGGTGAAGGCTGTTGAGGATTATCAGTTCTTGAATTCTTCCTATGTGCCAATTTTGCGAATGATAGAAGATGCTAGGATCCAGCGGCTTCAAGCAGAGAATCAGGGAGAGAATGCTACCAAGGATGCAAACGAAATGAAGTTGAGCAATCCCAAGTACTTGTCAGTCCTGGATCACTTGAGGTTTTATTTGCCAGAGATGTTCCCCAAATTGAATAAGATCTTGTACTTGGATGCAGATGTAGTGGTGCAAAAGGATTTATCTGGCCTGTGGAAGGTTGATTTGGATGGGAAGGTGAATGGAGCGGTGGAGACTTGCTTCGGTTCATTTCACCGTTTCACACAGTACTTGAACTTCTCACATCCTCAGATCCGGGAGAGGTTTAATCCCAAGGCCTGCGCTTGGTCTTATGGTGTGAATATTTTTGATCTGAATGCTTGGAGGCGTGAGAAATGTACAGAACAGTATCATTACTGGCAGAACTTGGTAAGTTCCTGTTTGCCCCCTTGCTAGTTTTAGGAGTTTCCTTGGCAATAACTGCGTGCATGTCTCTGCTTAACTTGAGTTTTTTGGGCGTTCCAAATGACTCAATTCATTGCGCAAAGTGGGGCACTACATTTAAAGGAGAAAATTTTTGTGAATGCTAAGAAAGTTAGATTTGAACTTCCATTAATAATGAATAACAAATAGTAAAAGTTATATTCTAATGGAAGTATTACTATTACATGCAAGCTACACAAGTTGTTTGAATTTAGCAAGAAGATAAACAGGTGTCTTGTTTTTCATTGTCAGAATACAGATCTAACCATTTGGAAAGCGGGCACTCTTCCACCTGGTCTGATTACCTTTTATTCATTGACAAAATCGCTGGACAAATCCTGGCATGTCCATGGGCTTGGTTATAACCCAAGCATCAGTATGGATGAGATTAATAATGCTGCAGTGATTCACTACAACGGGCAAATGAAACCTTGGCTTGACATTGCTTTGAATCAATATAAGCACCGCTGGACTAGGTATGTGGATACTGATATGGAGTTTGTGCAGATGTGCAATTTTGGGCTCTAGGTGAGTGCTAATACTGCTTATCACATTAATCATATGACACAAGGAAAGAAGTTGCAGTGATTGTTTACCCTGAAGAAGTTCTGATGATTGTTTACCCTAGATGGTGAATGCCACAAAATTTTGGACTTGGAACTTCATTATAGGCTCAGGAGCAAAGCTCAATCTCGTTATCATTTTTTGGGTGCAATTCTGAATAGTGATTCTTAATCATGTTATTTCATTAGTTCTCAAGATGTTAATTAGCAGATGTATTTGGAAATTAAAGACTGCTGATGTAAACCCCAAGAGAGAAAAGTGATGCGTTAGATTAAATGTTATCTGAAATCCAATTGTCATTAACTAGTTGCCATCAGGATCTAATGGATTCTGTGAATAAACTCTGACCACATCACTGCTAACTTTTCTTTGTTCAGGACAGCGGCTTGTTATATTTACTTTATCAAATTCAGGAATTTTTTGAAGTGAACAATTTTCTTACTTGGGATCTTCATCTAAAGCTGTTGTTTTTCTTTGCGGTCGTTTGAGAATATACTGGTCAAAACATGATATTAGATCTGGAACATGATTCTCCTTCCTACACTTGCTGCCCATTGAACCATTTTAGTATGCTAGTCAAACTGGGTTTACATGTTCTCGTTTCTTGATTGGTTTTATCAGCATGAGATTGTTTAAAGATTGACCTACATCACCTAAAAAAAGCAAAACAAAAGAAGTGCTCCAGGTACTGTTTTAGGTCAACCTACACCTACTCCGCTTGGTCACCCCTACACATGCTTCCAAACACATGCATGAATGATGAATCTAGTAGTGTCTTATGCACCACCAACCTTGAAATAAAAATCAAATGAAATGGGACGCTGAGTGTAGCTTTCGGTTTTCAGATCGTGTTAGGACATGTCAGCTTTGGGCTGTGATTCCCAAGGATCTCGTAACATACATGTACATGTGCATGTGCTAGTACGCCTATTCGTCTCTGGAGACGACTGCTCAATAATTAGCATGTGGCTAGCAAAAGGCGGCCAATAAATGTAAGAACAGTGATTGGGAAGATTGCACTTAAAGCTTCCCTATCCTCTGAGCCAAATTGCCAAGGCAACGATTTGTCTGTCTATCCTTGATAAACATGCTTGTCTATACCGTATGCGAGGTTGGTTATGTGTCCAAAATTCTTGTTGAAGCAAGGCAATCATTTGTGACAGGTCTGGTGGCAATAATTTAGTGTTTTGCAATGCCTCTACTCTCTGGTTATCTCTATGAACTCTTCTATGTGACATCTAGCTAACCATTCAAATTGTGCTTTGTTCATTCATTACTAAGGGGCCCCTTTCATGTACCATCCTTGAAGGGCCAAGGGACCCTGTACATCTGAGATAAGGTTACTGAATGGAGTAATTCTATTCAATTTATACTCTGGTTCTGTGAATTCAAAGGCCATATTCTCTTCCTGGAGATCCTGCAGTTTATTGAAGCTTCATAACGGCGTTCTCACTACCTCATTTATTTGGAAGAGCCTTTGTTTTCTTGATGCTTAGTAATAGTTACTAGTTGAAAGCTTTCAAATTTTATGCTATATCATGGATGACCTTGATTCCGTCAATGTATGAATCAGATCATTGAGCTCAGGCCCATGTTTGGTATGCGCTAAATTCTATTGAGATGGTGAGATCTTGGAGCCGCAACATGTGTAGTGCTAAGATGCCAAAATGTTAATCCATCTTTTTTCTTCTACTATAATTATTTTACTCGTTTAATTGGATCTAATTGTATAATTTTGCTGACATTAGATTTACTCTATACATACTGGCTTCACTTGGGAACAATATCAGTATTTAGTGTTACAGGTTAAGAGAAAACTCTCCAATAATGACTTTTAATGTCACATATCTGAAAAAGATATTACAATAATTGATAATTTATTTCAACATTTGATGATAATTTTAAATGTTATTTCCTCGTGAAGCTCCATACTCTTGCAAAACGCTATACTATTGGCAAGTGATATTAAATTCTCGCTGTATTTCTTCCTATATTTTTGCTTACTGACTTCAGTTAGGTTTCTTACAAGGAAAGCCTCTAATTTGATTTTGACCAAATTCCTCTAGGATCTGTGAAAAAAAATAAAATAAAATAAAAAGAGAGAGAGAAAGAGAAACTTCCTACCTTGCCTATGATTCGTAAAAAGGAGAACCTGCAAGCAACTCCTCTTCACATTTATGGCCCTGCCTGTGGACCCAACAAGAGAGAGAGAGAGAGAGCCTCTGACGCATAAATTTCATAGTTATTATATTGTAGACATATGTCTAATTAGACATACTAATCTAGTCCTAATTTCTTATAAATAGCCTATAATCCAGTAAATAAATTGACTAATCTACCCCTAGACCAAAAGTCACTCTCAACCTTGAAATCTGCCTCTGTCACCACTTCTGCCGTTGCCGTCGCTGCCACCGTCGCTGCCACCTCCTTCGATGAACCGTCACCGTCTCCAAATATTGTAGTCATCATCCGCATCCAGATCTCACAGTTGTTCGCCTCCGGCTGTCGTCGGATTTCATTGCAACTCGCCGGATCTCGTCATCTCTCGTCAGATCTTGTCATCACTCGCCAAGATCTCTTGCCGAATCTCGTCGCCAGCCGCCAGACCTCGTCGTCTCTCACTGGATCTCGTCGTCACTCGCCGAGATCTCTCATCGTCACTCGCCGAGATCTCTCATCGTCTCTCGTCATCACTCGCCGGATAGTCGTCTCTCACTGGATCTCGTCGTCACTTGTCGAGATCTCTCGTCGGATCTCGTCGTCTCCGTCGGATCTCGCCATTACTCGCCGGATCTCAGCATCTCTCGTCGGATCTTGTCATCACCTCCAGATCTTGCTTCGGATCGTTGCCTCCAAGTCGCATCTTTGTTGCTTCTGAACAACAAAAATGTCTGCAATAAAATGTAAATGTGTCTAATATAGTATGTGGAAGTGTCTACAAAGTAATATAAAAGTGTCTGAATGGATACCGAAAAGTGTCTAAAGAAATATTTAGAAGTGTGTGTCTAATATAGTATGTAGAAGTGTCTACAAAGTAATATAAAAGTGTCTGAATGGATACCGAAAAGTGTCTAAAGAAATATTTAGAAGTGTCTGACGAATACGTAGATAATTTACTCTCTTAAAAAATAACTAATTGAAACAATAAAAAAGTGTCTGAATGAATGTGTAAAAGTGTCTAAATAAATATTTAGAAGTGTCTGACCAATATGCAAACAATTTACTCTCTTAAAAAATAACTAATTGAAACAATAAAAAACTGTCTGAATGAATGTGTAAAAGTGTCTAAAGAAAAGTGACAAAATGTCTAAAGCAATCCACAGCTGCCCCTTTTAGATCTGTAGCTGCCGCTGCTCCTGGACTGCCTTCGTCGAACATCATCATCAGATCTCTGGCATTGCGTCATCGCGTCGGTTAATCATCCCGTCGGCTTGTCATCACGTTAGATTTTCGGCAATACTATGGCGTCGTCATCTCGGCTAGGATGCTGGTGCTCGACGAAAATCAGTGTACAACGGAGATCGGTGCGCGACAGAGATCGACGCGCGAAGGAGATCAGAGTTCGGAGCAGCGGTCGGTTGCTGCGGCGATGAGAGGGGAAGAGAAAGATGCTGGTGCTCGACGGAAATCAGTGTGCAATGGAGATCGGTGTGCGACAGAGATCGATGCGCGAAGGAGATCAAAGTTCGGAGCGGCGGTCGGTGGCTGCGGCGATGAGAGGGGGAGAAAGAGAAACAATCTGCGGAGCGGCGGTAGGAGAGAGAGAGAAACGGTTAGGGTAAGGGGTAAAATTGTAATCTCAATACTATGTCTATGATATCCATGGTATAAATTTCAAGGCACCTTAATTTATTCGTTGAGATTAACAACTGCCAATTGACATTCTTTCCAAAAAGTGGTTGGTATTTGGTAACAAGGCAAAACTAATGAATAAACCATTAACGTTTTAGATCCAACTCGAATCGGCCACTAATGTTTTTTTTTACCAAATAAATCACTGATGTTATTCAAAATAGCCAAATAAACCACCAACGTTATTCAAATAGTCCAATTTACCCACTTGACTCTTAAAATATTACAAAACTCTATCATTAAATTTTTAAAATTAACAAAATAGGTCCATTTGGTTTAAAATAATTCAAATAGGCTACCTTCATCATTTATAAAATTTCATAACCACCTTCCACAATTATATTTTTTGGACACAGTCTTTTCATTGCTGCTTCTAGCTCCTTCAAAGTGTACCATCTCCATTACCCAAGATAGGATGCCTTTGGCCCCACACTGTCACTTCCAAATGATGTCTTACTCATATTAGTGCTTAACGTAAGATTATGGTACAATATAAGGCAGAGTAAAAGGAGGAACATTGTTGCCATTATCAGCAAGTTCAAGACAATCTCAATTATTACTCATAAATGGAGTTCAAAGATCGATGTCAGCTTCAAGAAGGTGGTATAAACGTCAGATTAGTAAACTTTATAGGCGTTGGAGTATAAGTATAAAATGTAAAGACTAAACTTGGTATTTTATGTTAAGATTTCATTAGACTTAACAAAAAAAGTTATGAGAGTGACTGATTTGAGCCGACTCAGAAATGTCAGTGGTTTGTTTGGCTCAAAAAAAACTTTAGTGGGTGATCGGCCAACATAAAAATGCTAGTGGTTTATTCGTTATTTTTGCCTGGTAACAACTGCCATCTCTTACTGCGGAATAACATTTGTAGGAGCCTGGAGGCTGGCACTAAACTCGTGCGTGCCACCCTTTTTAATTACTGTCCTTCATCCTTTGCATATAACCCATTCTTATGTAAATTTCAATCCCCCGGTCTTTGATTCCTTTAATGAGGTTGTACGAGAATTTCAGATCAGCAGTTAGTTACCTTAGCAGACCGAGACCTAGTTTTGCGGTCGGTTTTTACGTCTGCATTTTTTATGTTAGTTTAATGTATCGGTTCATGTAAGGACTGACCTGCTCCAACCTACACCTACTAGCCCATTTTGGTTGAACTTAAACACGGCGATCGATATCACCCTTATTTGGATCTGTGGTTTCGTTTCATATGCTATAAACATTAGTAGATGGATTGAGAGCTTTAATTTCCGTGTTTTGCATATTTCTTCTCCTGTAAATAAATTCCAAGCATTAAGAATTTCTTGGTTGTGCTTTTGGATCAAATATTGATCTTCAACGCTTTTAAACTCACCGACAAGTTGAAGCCCTTTAGTAGGGAGCAGTATGTCCCCACCCACCCGCAACAATATATAGCTAGTGCTTGCTGTTATAGGCCGAGAAATTAAGGCTTTCTGATTTCTGTTTATAACAGAACCATGTATTTCCTGCAAGGCTGATGAGACCGCATCGAACGTGCTAACACAAGAGGGGAACGTACCTGTGCATGGTTTCCATGGGCCTGATGAGTCTTTTGCCCTCTCGGCTTGTATGGAGAAAAAGTATACCTTGGAATGGGGGTTTCATGGGGTGAAGAGGGTGCGCGCGCGAATTGGATCCTTTGACTCCTGGAGGTCCTTTTGAGGCCTACAAATATATATATATAGGGGCGGAACTACCTTGGGGTAGGGGGGTGCCACTGCCCCCCGAGAATTTTGTAAGTTTTTAAATATAAGGTACTAAGTTACCATTTTGTGAGAAACTAAGGACCTATTAAGTGTTTTGCCTCCCCCAAACTGGCTGAAGAATATAAAAGGGTAAATAGAGAAAACAATTCTATATCTTGAATTTTCATCTCAAATTTTCACCTAACCTCTGAAACATTGCATATCTATCCCAAACACTACCACCCGAGACTTTTGTGAGTTTTTAAATATAAGGTATTAGGTTGGCCATTTTGAAGAAATTAAGGACCAGTTATATGTTTTATCCCAACAAACTGGCTGAAGAATATAAAAGAGTAAATAGCGTAAACAGTGCTAAATCTTTGCTTTTCATTGCAAATTTATACCTAACATCTGAAATATTGCATATTCATCTCAAACCATTCTCTTTCAACATCTCTATGTCTCTCTCTCCCCTCTAGGTTATTTCGGTGATAATTAATCAAAACAAAGTAATTATTTTACTAATTTTTATTTAGAATAGATATTATTTTAATACCATATACACCTAATAATTATTTAAATAACTTTTTATAAAATTTAATTTTTATAAATAATTATTTAAATAATTTTTTTCTCTTAGGTTTTAGTCGTCTCCCGTCTCACCTCTGCTTTGCCCCTAGCCCCCCCAGCCTAAAATCATGGGTCCGCCACTGTGTGTATATATATATATATGTCAAGCTCATTCTGTTTAAAACTGCGGCTCAAATTCCTGACGGTAGCTCTGGTAACTTTGTCAAGATGGTGCATATATAAATATAATGGGATTTGAGTACGGAAATATGCAGTTTATGGCAGAAGGCTTATGATGTGCTGAAATCTGTTGGAAGATTATCAAACGAGAAATTGGTAACAAGTGTTTTCCTTGAGTGGAACAAAGAGGAGCTTTCGAGTTTTTTGATAGATATCACTGCATATATATTCGGGGATCCGACCAAAGATGACAAAGGAGATCCAGACAGCTATCTGGTTGACAAGATGTTGGATGGAGCAGCTGGCATGAAAGATAGATATATGCTGATAAATGAACTGTTGAACAAGCTGGCGAGTTATGTGAGGCAGCTCCCACCATGGCTGCTCCTCTGGATTCAAGGTTCCTCAGTCTTTTGAAGGAAGAAAGTATGGAAGCTGCCTGTGAAAGTCTTGAAAGCTGGATTTGGTGATATCTTGAGCAGCAGTAGATTACGCAAGGCAAGGTTGATTGATGATGCAAATCAAGCAGCTAGCGCAGGGTGTTTATGCATCCAACACCAATTAAGATATGCTCAAGGGATGAATTGAAGCTCAATTTTTCCATCCTTAGATGTGATTTCAGAGAGGTGTGCAGATGAAGCTCTTGATCGAGAAAAATACCCGCTATTGAACAAGCTTCTAGCATGGTTTGGACTTACCTAAGGCTGAGAAATACCAGTCTAACAAAGACCTAAACAGAGCAACTGTAAGAGTTTTTATATGGCCCAAAAAATACTTCAGTGGCTTCTATAACCCAAAATGCATAGCTTAGACCTGAGTGGAAATTTTTATTGGACTTAACCTGTAAACGTTAGAGGGATATTTCATCAGGTGAGTTCCCAAAAATTCAACAAGGAAATAGGAAAAACAAAAACATTTTTTAGAAAAAGAAGCAGAACGCTATCACCCACTTACCCAGTTTTATGTAGATAAAATGGAAAAGTTCAAAAAAAGTGAATGTATGTTTGGTCATGGACACATTTTGTCACTATTCTTTTAAATGACGCCAAATGCATTTTTGAAGTTTAAAGTTGGACCTAACTTTATGATTGAGCTGTTAGTTTGATGACATGTTTGATGTGTTAATTGAAATATTTAAACTACTCCATTGGTCCCTAATTTAACCCAAATGCTTCATATTGGCCTTCAATATTTCATTTATCTCATTTAAGTTTATAACCCTCTCAAAATGGTTACTCCAGATCCGTTACCACCCTTAATCTCTACTGCTGCTGCCCTTCATTGTCCACCTCAATGTTGTAGCCACCCTCAATTAACCAACCCGACACCATTGCCACCCTCAATCACTTGATACATCGTTGCACCCTTAATCAAACCTGCACCACCTCTAATTGGTCACGCATTCTTAATCGGACCCACACCTTAATTGGACTCGCATTTTAATTGAATTAGTACCTTCATCGGACCCGCACCCTTATCGAACCTACACCTTAAGCGCTTCCAATCGAAGATATCCAAAACCCAAAGCTGAGGAAGCTCGTCGATAAGCGTTGGGCAAGAGAACTAAAGAATTCTCGTCGGAAATGAGACTTGGCTCGTTGGTTACTCCATGTTGGCATCGGCGAAGAAAAATGGGATTGAAGTAAAAACATTGATAAAATGGACCAAAAATACCCTTTGCCCTTTTGCCTCCATGTCATGTCATTTCATCATTGATTGCCATACAATCATCCTTTAATTGCCACATAATCTTCTCCTGACAGAACATTCTAGCATTTAACAGAATCTTTCCACCGTCAGTTACTTATCTATTTGGTTCCATTTCAAAACATTGATACTTGATTTGGCACTAAATGTTGTTTTTAGTGATGTATTTGGTACCACTTAAAATAATGGTGACCAATGTGTTTATGACCAAAAGTATAGTCACTTTTTTCGTACTTTACCCTAGATAGAATGATCAATTTGTGATCATGTAAGGCAAGACACCGACCCGAAGGAGAAAACAAAACAGTGGCTTGACGGCCCAACTCTAAGATTTTAATTGCCTATTTGGCTCCAATAAAACAACAGTGACCTAATGAACTGAAGCTACAAATTTTTGGGGAATATTTGACACTTTTTGGCGAAAAGTTTTACCAAGGGTCGAGTCGACTCGACTCGACTCGTTAGATAGTCCGCCATGGATGGCCGCCGACCAAGTGGGCTTTGACCGGCTTTCGAAGAAACGAATATTCCGTACGTAGGCTCATTGCTCTTTTAATTACTCTGTTTCACGTGGGCTCGAAGTTTACTTATCGTCAAAACTTGATTCTTTTGCTAATTTCAGACCCAGAATTTTAATTCATTTTCTGAGTCTGGGTCTGCGATTTTCCTCTCGGAGAGTTTCAGCCATAAGTTCCCATTGGCAGAGAAGAAAGCGGAATCGAGGTTGGTTGATTCCTATCTAATTTCTTGAATTTTGTCTTCTTGAGGAAAACGATGTAGTTTTTCTTTTGTATTGGAATTTGGATCTAGTTCTGAAGATCTATTATTGAATTGATTCCCTGGAGATGGATGGTCAATTTGAGCAACAAACCCTGCTTCCAATCAGCTTGGTTTCTTGTTTGTTAACTTGTTATTCAGTTCATGTGAATTGGGTGTATTAACTCTTGAACTAAATTGGATCTAGCAGACTAGCACGTTTTCTGTTCAGTTCTACTAATTTTTTTAGTTCTGGAACGCCATGAACTTGATCATAGCTCATAGCTGTGGATGGTACCATTGGATATGCTATTTAATCTGCTAAGCATTGTTAGGTCGGAACTTTAGGAAGCCCACTTACCAGTTGAGCTTCCCATTTGAGACAGTGTCCTGTGTTTCTTAATTGTTCTTTTCCATGGAATTAGTCATAGTTTACTGGGTGTAGATTTTATTTGATTCTGAGTCATTATGTCTTTCTCGTTTGGGCATTTGTATTGAGTTTGGATGTCCTCTGCTTTTATACTAACTGACAAATTGAATCCCTTTAGCAGGGAAAACTATGGCTCCACTCACAAGAATAGGACTTGCTGGTCTTGCTGTCATGGGCCAGAACTTGGCTCTCAACATTGCTGAGAAAGGCTTCCCAATTTCTGTTTATAACAGAACTACTTCCAAAGTTGATGAGACCATTGAACGAGCTAAACAAGAAGGAAACCTACCTGTTAATGGCTTCCATGATCCTGAATCTTTTGTTCATTCTATTCAAAAGCCTCGAGTTATAATCATCCTTGTTAAGGCTGGGGCACCTGTTGACCAAACCATTAAGACTCTCTCTGCTTACATGGAGAAAGGTGATTGCATCATTGATGGTGGAAATGAGTGGTATGAAAATACTGAGAGGCGAGAAAAGGCCATGGCTGAACTGGGCTTGCTCTACCTCGGAATGGGTGTTTCCGGTGGTGAAGAGGGTGCACGGAATGGACCCTCTTTGATGCCTGGAGGGTCTTTTGAGGCTTACAAGTATATTGAGGACATTCTTCTTAAAGTTGCAGCTCAAGTTCCTGATAGTGGTCCTTGTGTCACTTACATCGGCAAAGGTGGATCTGGTAACTTTGTCAAGATGGTTCACAATGGAATTGAGTATGGCGATATGCAGTTGATTGCAGAGGCTTATGACGTGCTGAAATCTGTTGGAAAGTTATCAAATGATGAATTAACAAGCGTTTTCTCTGAGTGGAACAAAGGAGAGCTCCTGAGCTTTTTGATTGAGATCACTGCAGACATATTTGGAATTAAGGATGATAAAGGAGATGGCTATTTGGTTGACAAGGTGTTGGACAAAACAGGCATGAAAGGCACTGGCAAATGGACTGTTCAACAAGCCGCTGACTTATCTGTGGCAGCTCCCACCATAGCTGCTTCTCTGGATTCAAGGTTCCTCAGTGGTTTAAAGGAAGAAAGGATCAAAGCTGCTAAGGTTTTCAAAGCTGGAGGATTTGGTGATATCTTGGGCAATGATACTGTAGACAAGGCAAAATTGGTTGATGATGTGAGGCAGGCTCTTTATGCATCCAAGATTTGCAGTTATGCTCAAGGGATGAATCTCATTCGTGCAAAGAGTATTGAGAAGGGTTGGGAACTGAAGTTGGGGGAACTTGCGAGGATCTGGAAGGGTGGTTGCATTATCCGAGCAGTTTTTCTTGACAGAATTAAGAAAGCATATGACAGAAACCCGGATATTGCAAGCCTCCTTGTTGATCCAGAGTTTGCAAAAGAAATCATTGAAAGACAATCAGCATGGCGGAGAGTTGTCTGCCTTGCAATCAATGCAGGTATCAGCACCCCCGGGATGTCTTCGAGCCTTGCTTATTTTGATACTTACAGGAGAGAGCGATTGCCTGCTAACCTAGTTCAAGCACAACGAGATTATTTTGGTGCTCATACATATGAAAGGGTTGATGTGGAAGGTTCTTTCCACACTGAATGGTTCAAAATAGCCAAAAAGCTGCAGGATTAGGTCTTGTCCTTGGTACTCCAGAGAACTTCCGAGTGAACTTAATAATTCTGGTCTGTGATTGCGCTACAGAGAGTTTATATTCCATGTTAAAGTTTCCATTAAATATCTTTATTTCCATAATGTCTTAAGACTTGATCTTGATTTTTTCACTTGAACTGTCATTTAATGTGCTGCTTTGCACTGTTTGTGGATTTAATTTAATGGAGTTTCTTTTCTTTGCTAGCATTTTGATAATTTTCATGGTCCCTGCGAATGAGCACTGCTGTGACTTTGTGTCCTCAGTTCTGAAATTGCAGCGCAAACTTCATACGTTGTTGCTACCCCTTTTTTAACCCCCTTCTTTTTTTTTTTAACAGTTCTATAGGTTATTGTATTGGCCAATATTTTGTGCATGAATTTCATCTTCTTGATCAGCTGAACCAATATGAACAAATGAAAGCGGGTCAAGGAACAAGAAACGTCACTTCTGCCTTAGGAAACTGTTTTGCAGTACGTTTGTCTCGGTCTAAAACACGAAACTGTATGTAAGAAGTCTAAAGAGCTTTTTTAGTCTCTTACTTATATACGCGTTGGGCAGGTTAAGACTTAAAAACCCATCTCGAGAGGCAGATTATGTGCATGTTGGTGTATTTGCTCCTTTGGATGCGCAGAAGTAATTCTCTTGATCAGCTGCAGAGAAACCATTGAACTAAACTTGCATCCGTAAATAGAGACAAGATTAACATATGTCAACCCAAACTAGTTTGGATAGTGATTCCATTGATTGATTGATTGAATCTTTTTTTTTAAAAAAAAATTCTATTTTTTTTTTTGCTTTTCTTCTTTTGGGCTGGTATTAGTGTTAGAAGAAGTTCACTTCAGTGAAAATGAATCGAGGGGCAAATGAATGATTGAATCTGAAACAAAAAAGTATATTGTTTCTACCGATTCTTGAATAAGTGAGACTGTAATACGTTTGTTGTGATGAATTCTAAAGGGCCTTCCATGTGTGCCAACCTTCTCTTTGTTGGCATTGCTCTTTCCATGTTCTCAGTAGGCCATAACTTGGCTTTCTTTATCGATTCTTACGTAAATTAGTAATTCCTTTGTTGACTTTTCTGTTGGCTAGTTCCTGCAGAATTGGCCATCTCTGGCACACGTAATGTTGTCTTCTTGTTCCTTACAGTTGGCATTTGTCTTTCTAAGGCTCTTTTTCCTTCTTTCCGGCATTTTCATAATAAAAAGAATACTCTCACCGATTCTTCTTGTTTTGGTTAACAGTTGTTCTTCTAGCTTCGCTTTCGAATGCAATTCAATGTTACTCTTTCTTTCCTGAAGCTGCATCTGCAGTGTCTGGATCAGAAGTCAAAAGAAAGCTTCTTCAGTTTTGAACAAGGAAATTTTGATGGCAACAAGCAGGTTCCAAAAGTTGATATGTTTGTTGGATTAATTAAAAAAAAATAACAGCATACATATAATTGTTAATTACAGATTACAAATCACGAGAACTGCCGCAGAGCAAGATATTTGTTTCCTCTAGAGAAAAAAAAATGGTACTGGAAAGTGATATGCTAGCTCATCTTCAGAATCAGTGAATTGCTAATCTCACATTCTTCCCTGCTAAGTAAAAGCTACTTGCGGTGCTTCCCGTTACCCCCAAATCCTCGTTTATTCTTGCTGTTTTCAACTGCTGTTTTCTCGTCCTTCTTGGAATCTCTGCGTGAAGCATACCTGTGAAAGTAATCACGTTTAATGCGGCTATCCCTGCTATACTTGTGCTCGTTTTGGTGATTACTTGGACCAGAAGAAGCATCTGAAGCCATAGAATCATCGCTGTTTTGCTCACTGTCACATCCGTTAGCTCTCTGATGATGATTATGTTCATGACTCTCCTCAGTGCAGTCACCATCATCTTCCTGCATAGGCGAGTCAATGTACATGGTCCACCCAGATTCATTGCTGCTGCATCCTTCTATGCTTGAATACTGTTTGCACTTATCCATGGCCAGAGGACATGTATAAAGATATAGCACTTGAGTGAAGACCAGGAAAACAACAAAAATGTTGCTCAGCTGAGAGAGAGAGACAAAGAGAGAGAGAGGGAGGAAGAAGAGGAGGATAAGGGGGGGAAGGGTCAGTTTTGAAGCTGCATAAGCTAGTATCTTGTATGAGGTTCACCTTGCATATATATATATATATATATATATATTCCATATCCAATTATTTTGGAATTAAACAAAGCCAAGACAGCTTAATGCAGCTTTTAAGAATCCCCCCCCCCCCCCCAAAAAAAAAAGTAGTAAGAAGAGTTTGCTAAAGGTTTGCTTTTGAAAATGCAATCAAAGTACCAAATTTTAGTGAAGAATACAGATGAACCCATATGAGAACCAAGATGTCTTTAAACTTCGGAACTCTCTGTCCTGTCACAGGAATGTGCAGATAAACCCATTGCATGCCTCCAACAGGAAGAAAATATGAGACCCATGTCCTTAAGCATGTTAGGGCAGAGGCATCAGCTCCACTTCCCAATCATGTTAAATCCCATGCCTTTTTTTATCTTTTCTGTGTCAGCTTTCTCTGGATGGAACATGCAGAGGACCCAATTGGGTATCAATAGATCAGAATATGGAAGAAGCTTCCTAAGATCTTCTTCATGCTTTTCTGTTCTGTCCTTTGCTGTTAGTTTGTCCTGTAAGAAAGCTGGCTCGTGTCTTCATCCTACCAGAACAAACATGGCATGGTTGGCCACTTAATTAATTTCTATTTGTTTTTAAAAGAAACAAATTAGCATTAGTCAAAAGTCGGCCGATTTCTTATTCATCTTTACTCTATCAATCAAACTCTTACAGGGAACAGGAATTCCATATTGCTATCATTTAAATAATTAATGTTTTCTTTGCAGAATCAAAAGCATGAGCCAACGAGTCTCAAGATTTGTAAAAAAATTATTATTCCATATCAATTTGTAACATTATCTGATTGGAAACACGACAGTGGGAGAGAGAAAGAGAGAACAATGTGGCCCTTTGTCTAGCTTTTGAAAACGCGTTCGTTCTACGGCAAGGCCAAACTAAAGTATTACTAGTACTCTTTTTTATTTTTGAAACACTAAAATAGAATTTATTTTATTTTTTCACATATGAACTTTATACAATTCAGCTTATTCTAAAACTTATTATTGCAAATTTATTTTTACAAAACGCAATAAATTAGTTAACTACATTATGTAAATACGTTTTATGAGAAAAATAAATTAATCAATTGTGTGGCGCATCATGCACCATCAATTTGAATTGGGTGTATTCTAATCCTATACTTACCTGTTGAGCAGATGATTAAACACAGCTCTATTCAGTTAGATTTTTAATATGTGAATGAAAGTTTCCCATATTTTTTTGTAAAATTAGTTTACTAAATCAAAGTAATGTAAACTTGTTTAGCAAAAAATCCGACATTTGTATATAATTTTTTATTGTTTAATTATTTTAATATTCTAAAGAAACGAACATACTCTAAGTATGTTTCAATATATTTATGTATAGAACAAGAGCTACTAGCTTCTCATAATTACTTGAATTTTCTACGTATGTGTGTTTAATTTGCTGGGAAAAAAAATTGGTATACTCATGAATATATAAAACCAAGGGGTACGTATGTTCAAGTTTACGAAGTCTAGAGGTTAAATTTAGACTACGCCACACGTTTTCCATCCCTAAAGGGCATATATATTTTTACATGTGTAAACAGATTCCTAGCTAGCTTCTTAAAAAAAGAACAAATTTTTTTTTTTTTAAGATTGTAATTATTGTTAATTAATTTAGACTCTCATGATCAAGCATTTTTGGGGGATTCTGAATCCGCTGTGTTCACAGTTATTATCTTAAGAGAAGAGAAAGGACTGTTGGTGTAGCAAGAAAATTAAAAGCAGAAGGGTTGATGGATTTGGCAAAATTTTCTGAAGCTTAGGGACCTGCAGATTTGTAGCACCTTGGGGTGGGATCAATTTAAGAGCATTATGGTTGAGAAGCAGTGCCAACTGAGGATTTAGGAACGTATTAGGAAGAATACCAATGAATGGTGGAAAGTATGCTGGAGGAGTGTGGCATGGCATGGCATGCAGTACCCAAACACTACTTTCCCGGAGAGCTAGCACTTGTTGGTGGCCTACAGACTCATCAGGTGGGGATTTCAATTCCCAAATTCGTATCTTACTTACGCTACCTATAAGCATCATGAGGAATCCACAAATTAAACTAACCATTCTTTTTTTACAATGTGAGTTAATTTGCTGCACAGATCAAGATGCAGCTTGACATTAATTAATTACAAGTAGTAGTAGAGATGGGATCCAAAAGCAAAGCAAAAGGAGAAATCTTGTTATTCAAGTTAAACAGGCCGCGCTACTGCTATACTCGCCACATCTACCAGGAGAGGAACACTACTCGTTGCTTCCAGGTAAAAAATAGCTGTTAATCATCATACTTTGTATGAGTTGGCTGTCAGTCAGAGTCGGCAAACCCCCCCTTTACATGTCGTCACCAATTTTGACATATATACTTTCTTAATCACCAATTAAATTGAGCTCCCCAGACCAGAGTATGTCTCGTTGTAGCCTCTTTTATGTGTGGATGCCAACTTTTGATATGAATGAACTTCCATTTGCCTTGTGCCAAAAAAATAAATAAATAAAATTATTGTTAGTTTTGTTTTTGGTAATTACTTGAATTAATAAAAGGAAAGGATAAAATTATTTTTAGTTAATTTTATTTAGAGAAACTAACTAAGTATCATTTTTTTTATTTGTATATGTGAATTAATTAAATTGTGGCAGACATGATTGTTTGGATGTTTAATGCAACTAAGTTTTGATCAAATTGGGTGAGACTGAGATAATGTGTTAGTTGAATTTGAAATATTGCATGTTAGGTTATCTACTGAGGCTGGTCGACTTGCCCTCTCTGTCTCCCACTCAAAATTCATCTCCTAGACTAATAATGAGTGTTGGTCGGGATTAGTGGGCTCCCGCCTATTTAACGGTTAACGAAAGGAGAATAGACCACTTGTACTCCAAGTTAATATTCATTCCAACTACTTGCTTTATTTAATTTATATTATTAATTAGTTGATTGCTAGAAGGCAGAACATCAATACAAACCCTGAGGATTTAAGTTTATTTCATGAATAATTGAGATAAGTCTTCAAACCTATAATAACAAAAACTTACTATTGATTAATATGCCTTACGCAAATTAAGTTGCTATTATTGATCAAGTTCATAAGCCTATTCTAGTTTTTCTCTCTTGTATAAAAAGGGGGATCTGAGCCCGCTCCACTCTTGGAGCTGGACCTGGGCCCATATGCAGCATCCATATACTACTCCATATATGAAAGGAGGAAAAGCGTAGGAAGTGATACCACGTGTTTCTTCAAATGGTGTATAATTGCGTTTTGCTTGTTGTAGTTCTGAATTTTGTACATGGAGGAGTAGATACAGGAGTTTGAGACGTGGTTAATATTCTAATGTTAGCATTGGTCTGCAATGTCTTTGGTTTGTCCTGTTAGGTCCTCTCATATTTTTCCCTGGCATTTATATCTTTAGGGGAAAAGGGTTAGCTTCAGTTTTTTTTTTTGTTAGTTAGTTGATTACTCTATGCTACATGGGGTTTATGGTGATGTTATTGTTTATGTCATTTGTTGTGTTCAAATTGGAGATGTTCTATGGACTTAGATGATGGTGTTGAAAGATTGTGAGGTTAAAATGATTCTAGATTTTTATTATTAGGCTAATTCACTAACAGTTCTGTTATGAGTACTTGCTATTTTGTTTGAGTAATTAATTATTGGATGGAGCTGGTTTCTGCTTGAGTAGTAGGGTTGAGCTATTTCCTTGGTAGGGCCGTTTAGCGAGTAGGACCCAAACCCCCCAAAAAAAAAAAAATAACTACGTTGTGGTGGCTTTGTATCATACTAGGCTTATGACCCATTGTTGTAGGTAAAGAGAAATAGACATACTGTGAGGGAAAGGATAATTTAAGCATGGTATGATAATTAGCATATGGTTTTTTTTTTTTTTTTGTGATTTTATTGTGAAAGAAGACAGTGACATAAGATATGTTTTAAAAATATTTTCTATTGTGAAGTAGCATATGTTGCTTGACTTAAGTACAAAATGTGTAGTTGAGCGGTTCCATACACATATATACAGTAGCTGTGTATTACAAAAATAGATTGTACATAAGTAAAGGGTCGAGTGTCATGTACTCGTCTCCATGTTTTGTCTTCAGGTACTGCTTTCTTGCCTTGTTCATTTTGATGAGATGCAGTTTATTCTGCCGTTATTCCAGCCAATTTTGTTGTAAAGAAATGTGATGGTGAATTCGTATAGTAATAGAAACCATACCTTGCTATGAACTAGTAACTGCAATAAAAATTGTACATCTTTGTATATATAGTAGTATGTTTTTAAACGGGAAAGACAATATGTAAAATATATAAACTAACGACAACAGGAGAAAAGTGAGTAAGAGAGAAAAAGACAAGCTAACCATGACGATGGATGGAATGATGCTTCCTTAAACCCCTCATCACATATCCTAAAAAAAATAAAACAAATTATAACTTTAATTACAGAGTAACACTACAGAGTCACAGACCCAAACAAACTAGAGAAGCAGAAGTAAATGACAATAATAATGTATGATAGAATAAATTGGAGTATTAACTCGTAGGAGATAGAAGGGAAGATGAGAGACTTGGTTGTCATTGTGCACAGAATTAACTACTTATATAGGGGCATAAGGGAGAATAATTAGAAAAAGGAGAAAAGAATGGCAAATGCAAAATATTTGAGATATCCACGTGTATCCCCCACCGCGCTTCACTGCCAGGTAGAACAAATAGAAACTATGACACATAGAGTGAAATTACGGATACATACACAAGTAAAAAGATAAGAATTAACAAAGAAGCTCCGGCCATTAATTAATAGCGTAATGATTGAAGCCACCACCTGCTACTTATGAACCTAAGCGGCAAAGGCAGGTCGCGATATATATTAATACATATTTATCTTTATTTTGAATTATTATCATGTTTTATATATTTTATAATTGTTTATATATATGTAAATAGCAAATGTGTAATGGTAATAAATTTATGACTTATATAACACCTGAAATATAAGAATTTTTTATAGTTATAATTAATTATGTTCTCTTCATATCAATTCTTTAATGTGTCAGACTTATATATATGTTTGAGAATGATAGAAGCTATGAGCTTCTCTGTGTGTGTGAGTGTTTGTGTGTGTTTGCCTTTTAAGGTGAGGTAACTTAAATACTAGAATAGCTTGGAAGAATATGAGTAAAATTCGGTCAATGCAATGGAAAGCAAAGTTTGCACACTGGGGTTTGAATCGCGAGCAAATAAATTTATCAGCACCTTACCCTAAATTAACCCAATAAACAAACTCTTAATACCTAATCACCCCACAAGTTCTTGTGCTTACAGAAACACCCATATGAAATCACAAAGTAACAAAAGAAAATGTAAAACTAACAGCATACATGAAATCTTCATTAACAATGGTAAGACCCAAACGCACACAAAAAGGAGAAAGAACGAAAGAACGAAAACAACAGGAGAAACAAACACATTTTCGTATTGTCATAGCTGGAAGACTTGAAAGACTGGTGGCATAAATGTAAAACAATAATAAATGTAAGGGTTGCTAGGAAAATAGCTCATCAACCTCATGACACATGTCCATCACAAAGTGTAAGTCAAAATGTAAACTCCCACAACACAGGGACCACTTCACAACACAAAGTAAAGGTGACAACTGAAATTGGCATTAACCAACAACACAGGACAGCTGTTATAACCGTGTTAACTTCTTCCACTTACATGCATTACATAGATCTTATTGGTATAGTTGCTTGCTTAAATGGTTGTTGGTGGTTGTTTAAAATGGTGTTTGGAGCCAAATCGGCTAGGTGCATATACTTTTGCATGAATATAAATATCGGTGCTAGGAGGGGCGAGTTTGCATGAGAATGTTTCTATGTGATTGACAGCTATATAGGGCATTTAATGCAAGTGGAAAAGCACAGAGCTCTTCTATTGTTCACGGTGGGTGTTAAAGATTTTGGGATACTCCTCCCTCCATGCTGTTTTTTAAAGTCGATGTATTTTCTTGGGTTGTTAATATACATATTATGTCCTCCTATCTTGTCAAATGTTTCTGTTCTTAATATACATATTGCCTGTAGTTTTTTTCTTGAGAATTGGTTGTGTCCCATCAAAGTTGCCTATTTGCCCTACACTAAAATTATTTTCATTTTTTTTCCCTTGTTATGATGTCTCTTGGTTGGATGGTTTTTTAAGGGTAGTGAAATCAAAACAGCAGTCCCCTCTAGTGTTCTTAATTCAGCTATTGATGTAGTTTGTTTCTAGTTTCTTAATTAGCAAAATAATCAGTTTCTCTCATGTATGTGTGCCTTTTCTTTGATTTCACATACTCATATTCCTATCAATTCTTCTTTAAATAGGTTTTGAAGATCATGCCAACTGTCAAGAAAGTTTCCCTCTTGGATCTTTGAGTTAAAAAATTTTACAGAAAAATTGAGGTGTTAAGAGAGATAAAAATTTGCATTATTGGGATAAAAATTTATTACTAGCCCCCATTATTTCTCATCGTTGAATATGAGTCATAACTTCATTGCATGTGGTAATTTGGTGGACAAAAAGGAAATGCTTCCAGATGAGGCTATCATGATTTGTTGCCCAAAAGATGTATATATAGTTGTATTACATACATGCTTTTTATAAAAGATCTTATATTTTTACATAATAATTAAGTTATATTATATGATATAACTATTTCTAAGTAGAGAAATAATCCATTAACGGTAAGAAAAAAAATATTTTCTGAATTACTAAAATTGTATATCATTAATATATTATTCACATCACTTATTCTTTTAGCATAACATTCAAGAACTTACATACATACATATATAACTATATACCGGCAAGTTCTTATATATTTATGTATATAACGAAATATAGAATATTTTTATAATATATAAACTCAGTATCTTATAAAATTTTCCTTTCAAATAAATGATGTGTACATGTTTCTATCTTTTTGTTAACCTATTTGCTTCATTATATCCATGAACTAAAACTGGAACAAGAAACAAATGAATAGTCTTGAACATTTATTGAATATTACAAGTGGTGGAGATGCAACCTTACTTCTACATCATGCAATATTTTGACACAATCTCTAAAACCCATCATCACAATCTTCTTTTATCCATGCGGAAGCCACTACTGAATACATAACTGCTCACAACTTGCAAATTGAAGAGACAAATTTCTATTATAATTATATCTCTCTCAACAAGTCTTCACTCCTACCAAACAAAAAGAGCAATGGCAAAACCACGTTGGGGCAATGAGGTGTCCCTAAGAATTTTGAAAGTTTGTAGATAAGAGGTACTAAGTTGGCCATGTTGTGAGAAATTAAGGAGCACATGTGAATTCCCCCCCCCCCCCCCCCCAAACTGGTTGAAGAATATAAAAAGGGTGAATAGTGCCACCAGTCATAAATCTTTACTTTTCATTACAAATTTGTCTTTAACCTCTAAAACATTGCATATCCATCCCAGACTATTCTCTCAACTAGGGGTGAAAATGGGCAAGGCCGAGCCCAAGCCCACTTGGCTCGAGCTCGGCCCATTTTTTAATCGACATTACCCTGGCTCGAGCCCAAAATTTTAAACTTGAGCTCAGCTCGAGACAAGCTTGAGCTCGGCCCGGGGGCTTGTCAAGGTCGAATGACACATACAAATCTTTAGTTTTAGAATTATAATTTAAATGAAAGATAGGGACTGAATCTATAATTTTTTACAGAGATAATGAGAGAAGGGAAAATGACAGATCATATCCTAAACTTTCTAATTCTTTTGCAACTTTACTCTGATTTCATAAATCTCACAAATGAGCCATCATCTTCCTCAAGACAAGCAGGAAATACGATTCAAGCCACAAAAACATGAAACTCAATCATAGAGAAAAAAACAACCAAGAAAACATGAAAGAAACCAGGGACAGGCTTACAAATGTGAACCACGCTTTCTAATCCTATTACACCCAACGCCTGATGTAAGCAGCAAACCTTAATTCGATAAATAAATGATGAAATCGGAGATGGCCAGGGAGTGTGATTCTTGGGAACTTGTGATTTGGAAGGCAATTCCAAAGAGGGTTTAAAAGAGACGATGATAGGCTCGAGATCTTCCCATTGAGGAAGACTAGATGTTCGTGAACCGAAGCATGCACGGTCCAACAAAGATGAATAAACGATTGCAATTCAGGATTGAAAGGTTATCATTGTTGTCGTGCCTTACTCTCTGATGGGTGGAACTCGCAAACTAGATAGGTTAGTCACATAAAAGGGACTAAGGGTTAGCAAGGTTCGGTTGTGCGAGGAATGGATGGAATTAGGAAAGGCCGCAAGGGACAGAGGGTGGGCCTATTGGGCCCTTAAGCGTATAGGGCCGAGTTTCTTCAGGCTTGAGCTCAGCCCAAAAAATGCTCGAGCCCATTTTTTGGCTCAAGCTTGAGCTTGAACTTGAATGGGCCCGGCTCAAAAGGTCTCAACTTAACCTCGAGCTTGAGCTACTTGAAAAAAGCTCGGCCCCTCTCTCAACGTATCTCTGTCTCTCTTTCTCCTCTAGTCCACTTTAATGATGACTAATCAAAATAAAATAATTATTTTACTAATTTTTATTTAGAATAGATATTATTTTAATACCATATACACCTAATAATTATTTAAATAATTTTTAATAAAATTTTTATAAATAATTATTTAAATAATTTTTTTTCTTAGGTTTTGGTTGTCACTGATAAAGAGATGATCAAATTATTTTCCCATAGCCCCTGAGCCTAAAAATCTAGTTTCACCATCGACAAAAATACAATCAAATTACTTTTTCTTGAGAAAACAAGTATTACGTAACTATCAATCTCCCTTTTGCAATTGCGCAAAGAAGCGGGCATCATACATCTAGTTATGGTATAAAAATCAATTCCCTTTCTCTTCTCCTAGCAATAGCTGGAAACTATACATGATACAAACAGCAAAAGAAAAAGTATTGACCATCTCTATATAAGACAGTAAACAACCTTTCGTAAACAAGTATGCTGTAAACAGAATGAAGTACTAATATTTTTTAGAAGTATTTACAAGTGAACTTGTTTTTGTTTTTGGGTTTCTTGGTGTTAAGGGATGATGACTATTTCTAGCATGCCTGGCGTCTCTGCCAAATGGGTTCAGCCTTTGGTGACAACAAAATAATGTCGGTTAACCCCCCCTCCTCCTCCTCATATATATATATCTCTCTCTCTGTCCCTTTTTTTTTTCTTGAAGTTGGTGTAATTGGCATTTTCTTAAACATGAAACTGCTCATCTGGCCAAAAACCAAACCTCCAATTGTCTTTTGGGTCCAACAAAACTATAGTAACTTAGCCCATAAACTAAGGATAAGTAAGTAGGGAAATCAATGGATATTTGCTCTGACGGATATCCTGTTATATCTTACTCAGTGGATAAGATTTTTTATTCACAACTAAATGGATTTGGAGTGACATGAATATGATTTTTTCTATACCCACTAGATGTAGGTAGGATGCAGGTTTAGGTCTGCCCACCACATATCCTACCTCCCCCCCCCCCCCCCACACAAAAACATATCAAGGTAATATAATAGTTTATAAAATAATCAAATTGACTTCATTACTTACAATTGCAACTAATCAACACTGTAAGGCTAAAAAAAGATGGCTAGGGTGAAGCTCTACAGAAAGGTTCCCGCCCTTTTCTTCGCAAAGTTATACTCTTTTTACTAAGTGTGTGCTCATTTCATTAATTTGATTTGGACAGAGTCATTATGATTTATTTGTGGCTAAATTGATTCCTATTTTTGTTATTGATATTTTTTTTTGCAACATCAATTTTAATATTTTTTATTATAGTACTCTGTTATAGAATTATTATTATTTATTATGACAGTATGCAACAGGTAGGTGGGTTTTACCTAATCCTACCCATCTTAAAATGGATAGGATATAAATATTAAAATTATAAAACCGATGGATTATAGAAATGATATGGATTAAGTATCTAAAACTATAGATAGGATGCGGGTTTAGTATTGTCCTATCCACATCCTATCTATTATCATCCCTATAAGTGGAATCTTCTAATTCGCACACGTGACGTAATTAGTTTCAAATCAATCACATCTATAAAATTTGTTTTTTGGGTTACAATTTGTCCCATGAGATTTATGTGAAATTACACTTTACCTCTCATATTTTAGAAATATGTACTTTGTCCCCTGTCGTTTTAATGCAGTCCGGAAATAACTTCTGAAATCTTAATTTAAATATTACGATAGTCATTTTTCGGTAATTTCAATCTATATGGTATTTTTTTTACAGTTAATGGACATTTTAAATTATTTATTTTCTTTCTATAAATGAAAAATTAGTGGTATTTTTTAAAATATCAAGAATCTATAATAAAAAAAAAAGTACTGTATTGATTAAAATTATTTGAAGATGAGTACCATATAGTCTAAATTAAATTTTCAAAAATTTCTTTTCTGGTTGTATTAAAAAATAGAGGGCAAAGTTTATATTTTCAAAATAGAATGGTAAAATATAATTTCACATAACCTTATAGAGCAAATTGTAATTACCTATTCATTTTTTTTCCAACAAATAATATACTGTTTAACCTCTATTAAATGAGTTCATCTTTCATGTACCTATGTTCATCATAGACCCAATCTTTTGATTCCAAAAATACCCCTTGTGAACTTCAACCTAACTTTCCACCAAACAGGCATCATTATCTCAGAACGAATCAAACGTCTTTTCCACCACCATTCATCATTCATCTTCATCCACACTTTCATATCTATCTTCCTTGCTCACGATTGCTAATGTTGCCATAATTTTCATCATCGCTCTTCGATAATTTGCAACTGTACTTTCTTTCCGGTCTCCATTGATACTCTTTCCCAATGGTACAAGTTTTAGGAAAATCTACCACCAACGGTGAATTGAAGGTCAATGATTTGCATTGATTTAATTTAACTAAATCCAAGTCTAGTCTACCTTGACCTTTATTGTCTTCATTAATATAGGGAATTTTTTATCTACCTTCTCGGCTTTAACTTGAATTAGGAAGGTAGAGGAAATTCCAGGCCTAATGAACACATGGTATTATGTACTCTTAGCAAACATGTCCACAATTTAGTTTTATATAATTTTTTATGCAAAAAATACACATGACCTATTCATGGTTTTATTTTGTGACGATTTATTATATGGTTTCCTCATTTTTGTTTGGGAAAATTATCAAAATCCCCCTGAGATTTAGTCAAGCATATAGTTTTGTACCCATTTTTCAAAAGTCTACATTTATCCCCTTTACAAGTTAAATCTGTTAATGACCGTTAATATAGAAAGAGAAAAACACCTAACTTAGCCCTTCTACCATTCATCCATAAAAATTTTACCTCTAACTTTTTCTGCATATAAAGAAAAACAAGAATCGCTATGAGAGAAAAAAGTATTGGAGATAGGAAAAACCATAGTAAGAATGTACGAATTTACCATTTGCTACGATAAAAACCGTAAGACAAAACTGGAGAAAATACCCGTGTTGGAAATACAAAGTGTAGGACAAGTGTAGAACAGTCCAACACATTTCTGACATTGTCAATCTGACGATTTTGAGATATTTATTACCTACGCTTTTTTTACAATTATTGTCTGACGGTTTTCTAACAATTTTGTCCTACGGTTTTTGTGACAATTATTGTCTTACGTTTTTGTAGCAATAACTATCCTATGGTTTTTTTACAATTTATTCCTGTAGTTTTGTAACAATTTATCTCCTATGGTTTTGTGACAATTCTTTCCTATGCTTTTCTGACAATAAATACCCTATGATTTTATGACATTTTTGTGACATTTTAGTTATATTTTTTTTAAAAAAAAAATATTACACATAGATATATCTATATATAGTATATTATGTATTAATATTATATAGATATTATACATATATTAATATTATATATACATATAAAATTAATTAACCTAATAAAATTGTATTTAAAAAATTTGATTACAATTAATTAAGGCCTAACTACAGCATTAGCCCTCGAACTTGTCCAACTCGAGCGAGTTGGTCCAAAACTCACTACTCATTAAAACTTAGCCCCTAAACTTTGAAAAACTATGCACTTTAGTCCATTCCCAACAGTAATAAACAAATGGCGTTAGGCTGAGACGAACCAACTCGGGCTCACTGTCGCAACATGGGTTTGAAATCAACGACCGATCCTCCTACGTTGCAACTCCTCCTCAGCCGAGACGAGTCGCAGCCGACAAGACGCAACACTGGCAAGGTACCGGCGTATGCTTCTTCCACATCGAATTTTCAAGACGGATTTTTTAGAAGGCGGGAATGGGCAGCCATGAATCGCTTTGTTGCTCCTCCATCACAACGGCAATTCGTTTCCTGGGCGATTAGTTGTCCTGGGCGAATCGAGCTTCCCGGCTGAATCGTGGTGGCAAAGAAGAGACAACGGTGTGCTTATGAGGGGGATGACGGCACGCCGATGAAATCGTGACAGAATCAAGAGAGCCGAACGGAATCGATTGTGATGGACTGAATCAAACGAAAAGATGAGAGAAGGGCGGCGAGGACGAAAGCCGGTGGATTTCAACCCTAGGCTAACGCTGTCTGTTCAAATAATAGATAATGGAAGCTTTTCAAAGTTCAGGCCAAGTTTTAGTGAGTAGTGAGTTTTGGACCAACTCGCTCGAGTTGGGCAAGTTCAAGGGCTAATGCTATAGTTAGGCCAATTAATTAATAAGCTAAAACATTTATATTCTAATAAGATCAACTAATAATAGTCAACCAAATACAGAGTTGAGCTAATTATCACCATCTCGCCGAGTACTACGATTATCATCACACAGAGTCGAGGATCCAATTTGGAACTCAACTGGGATAGCTGATGCAGGTATGATACCTTGCTAGATCAATCTGTTCATCACGGCATTCACTGCAGCATTGGTGTCCATCTGGGGAGACTGGGGAGGCTGGCTAGACTGACGCTGCGGACGAACCTACACCTAGTGCTAGGTCAAATCTTGCCGTAGTTGGTCATTGTAAGCCTTTAACTAAGCAAACTCAGCCAAATTAATATGTGGCGCCTAATGTAGTAGGTAAGAAACAGTTAGGAAGGTAAAAATGATAAAATTAACAAACAAAGATAAATCAAAATGGAAAATACCCGGTTTGTTTCAAACGTACAAGGATCGGCGAGGCAAAACGAAATACCAATATTTTAACTAATTAAACAAATTTTCATATTGCAGCTAATTTAGCTAATTTTCATATTTTTGTAAAAGGTTCCACTAAGTTACCTAATTTTCATAATTTAGCTAATTTTTATATTTCCACTAATTTAGCTAATTTTCATATTGTAGCTAATTTAGCTAATTTTCATATTTTGTAAAAGGTTCCACTAAGTTACCTAATTTTCACATTTTACCTAATTTTTATATTTCTACTAGTTTTACTAATTTTCATATTTTATCTAATTTCATATTTTAACATGAATTTTCACAGTTAATTAAGTTAGCTAATGTAGCTGATTTTCATATATTCTAGCTATTTTTGATATTTTACCCAAATTTTATATTTTAGCCAATGTTTTTTTTTTTTTGCTAATTGCATGCTTTAGCAATTTAACTGCTTTTCTACTTTTAAATAATAACACTAATTTCAACTAATCAACATATACATATAAACATAATTTCTGAAATGAAATCAAACAATGCATGGGTATCTCAAACAAAAAAATGAGATTGAGAAATATAAACCGGATGAATTAATTAATGACTTACCTATAGGTGGTGCGGGAGCTGGTCGGCGGCGAGCTGCTGCCAGCTGCGATGAGGACTGCAAATTACTGGCTGCGACAACACGGGCCAATCACCGGCGAGCTAGGATGAGCAGGGGGATGAAAATGGTGAGCTGGTGGAGAAGAAAGGAAAGACGATCAAAATGGAGTTGGGGGAGACTGGAGAGGCTAAAGTGGGGGTAGGCTTGTAACCGTCCAACAGTTTTCACACATAAAGGTTAATTATGAAGCAAAAGCGTAGAAAAAAAGACCTACATTTTTCAAACACTTTTCCATTAAAAAACCAAGCGCAGAAAAAGCATAGGACAAGTCCTATAGTTCTGTGGCGGAAAAATTGCTGAAAAACTTTTGAATCCTGCCCAACCAAATTTGCAAATTGTTTTTCATTTCCCGCCTCTTTAAACCTACTATATATACACGCACACTAATAAAATCTGGAAATTTATATTATACCCTAATAAAATAATTAAACTTACTAAATATAAAAATTGGCCAATATGAAATAATTAAGTTAATACTTACATATATGTGCAAGCCCCTAGATGATGAGGAAGTTTAATTACTAAACACAATAATTGAACCATATAATTTGATGAATAGTCGCTTCATCATCTGCGGAACGCGTCACTGAGTAATTATAGGATTAGATCTTCAATTAAATTTTAGAGTTTGAAGTTATAGGATTTGAGTTGGTTTAGTCGTTTAAAGACTTAAGGGCAAGGGATTTTATGTGGTTTTAGGATTTAGGGTTTAGAACTAATAAGATTTATGTATAGTGTTAGGGTTTGGTGTTTAGGGATTCAAGATTAAAATTTGAGGACTTGTGTTTAGAGATTTAGGGTTTAGACCAATTTAGGGTTTATGATTAGAGTTTGTATTTGGATTAGGGTTTGAGAATTTGTGTTTAGAGATTTAGGGTTTAGGGTTTAGGGTAGGGGCTTAGCGTTAGGGTTTAAGGACTTGTGTTTTGAGATTTAGGGTTTAAGTGAGTTTAGGGTTTCAGGTGGGGTTTTGGGTTAGGGTTTGTATTTTGGGGATTTAGGGTTAAGGCTACTTGTGTTTAGAGATTTAGAGTTTAGGGTTTTGAGAACTTGTATTTACAAATTTAGGGTTTACGGTTTGGGTGGGGTTTAGGGTTAGGGTTTGTTTTTAGAGATTTAGGATAAAAGTTTGAGGACTTTTGTTAGAAATTTAGGGTTTAGGGTTTGTGGCGGGGTTTAGGGTTAAGGTTTGGGGTGATGTTTAGGGTTAGGTTATGTATTTATAGGGATCTAGGGTTAAGGTTTGTGTTACAAATTGTAAACTGTCACAATTTAAATTCCTACAATTTTAAGACACAAATCGTGTTGTCAAAAATATATAGGACAATATATGTTTCCTACAATTTTGAGACATTTATTTGCTACTATTTTATTAGTCACAAAATCATAGGAAAATATTGTTCCATGAAAACCATAGGACCACTTTTTAAAATGAAGAATGTAGGAAAAGTTGTTGCTGGAAAAGCGTAGGAAAGGTATTTGCCTTAAAACCATCGGACAGATTAGCCCCACTTCTATGTTCGACGGTTTTGCTTCATTTTATGTGTCCTATGATTTTTAATATAGGAACAAGCTGTAGAAAATACCCCTATTCTTGCGGTGAATACAAAGAAGAACAAAAAAAATAAAACTAATTGATAGGAAAAGGGAACCCCAATTCATCGGTTCATTCGAAACAAACCAACCAGAAAACATGGCCTTATCCTTCTTCCATGGCCAAGCCCACATCAGGCCAAAGCGGCAGGCGACGGCGTAGTCCGGTCGGGGGCGTCGACGCAGGAATAGGAGGAGGAAGAGGCCGGCGGAGAGTGCAGTCATCTAGGTTCAAGCCCCTTTTCCGTGCGCTGAACGCATGCGAGGAACGGTTTCATGAAATGACGTGGCAGCATCTCAAGCCCTCCAGCAAAGGTGAAAGCGTGAACACCCGTCACCGATTGGGTTGCTGAGGGCTGATCTGAAGTGGCCGATAGAATCATCGCACCTGTCTCCGCCACAGCCCGTCACACCTGTCTCCACAGCCCTTCGTACCTGTGGTTCTCTCCTCTGTCTCCATCGATTTTGCTTCAGTGGGACTTTGAATCTGCCGCTCTTGTCTCCATCGATTTCGCTCGATCTGGCTTTGTGTAGCCCAAAATTGGCTCGGCTTCACTGCTTCGATTTCCGTCGAATTGGCTCTGTTCCTGGAACAAGAAGAGCAGATGACGAGATGGCTCGGTTAACAAATGTTTTCGGATTGGCCTCCTGTTCTCCAAATCATTTTTGCTTTGGAAATTCGTTTCGGAGGCCCCATTTTCAGTGGCGGAACCAGGATTTTTGGTTCTGGGGGGCAAGCCTGGAGGAGAGTCGGCGGAGCTCGGAGGAGAGAGACGACGTCGCGGTCAGGTAAAGCTGTAAATTGGGACTAATTCACACTAATTAAAAGCTCAAGGAGCAAATCGTACGAGTTGGAAACGTTTGAGGACTAATAGTGCATTTAGGCCATGTTAGAATATCCCCTTAATGTAGAGGGAATAACTACTCACTGGGTCCCTACTTTCTTCAGTGCCTACCTTATTGCCCCCCATCTTTATATTTTTTCACAATATTTGGGGGGGTAAAATGCACATACAATCCTTAAATTTTGACAAAATCACCAAATTACTACCCCATATTTACGTTTTTTGTAAATTCCCGGGGGGGCAACAGCTCCCTCCCAGCATAACGTAGCTCCGCCGCTGCCCATTTTCTTAGGTTTCATTTTCAGAGAAATCAAGTTACTAGATTTGATTTGTGTTTTCTTTCTAGGCTTTGATAATTGGAGGGTAGGGATAGCATGGTAATGGAAGTGATGATTTTTCCTTTTTTTTTTTTTCTCTCTAGTTTGCTGGTCACGAGTGATGGTGGCGGTACTGGGTTTCACGGCGAGGAAGGAGCAGAGGAGGTAGAGGCGGATGAGAGTTGAATGGGGAGGGGATGGGAAGGGGCAAGATCATTAGATTCATAAGTTGGGGGCACAAAATCTTTATGGAAGAAGGTCGGAAGAGCAAAGTCAGGGAGTTTACTGTTTGGTTCCTTTTATTCAAATTATCTAGTTTACATGTAAACAATTTGAAAACTTTGAGACACATTAATAGTAAATTTACTAACTGTTAATGAAAATTGTATAACTTCATGGTGTTTGTGTTCCTTTTATTTATGTCATTCAATTTATATGTTTACATTTTGAAACATTTGATATGTGTCAATAGAAAAATTAGTAAATGTTACAGAAAATTGTATAGCTTCGTATTTAGTTCTCATTCAGTTTATATGTATATATTCTAAAAATTATGAGATGTGTCAATATGAATTTTGCTAAATGTTCATGAAAATTTTATGACATCAGGTGTACAGTTTCCTCTTTTCAAGAATTCAATTCATAAGTAGACATTCAGGAAAATTATTAGAGTGATTGAGAAGAAATAAAAAAAAACACTAGACTCATGTGTGACTAATGAGAAAGAGAAAAAGGATTGCATTTGGAATTTCCCCTGAAAACAAAAACACAATGCTCTTCGTGCCTTGATTCAAATGAAATATCTTCTTCACCAGCTTGAAAAGTTGCAGAGACGAACACACATGGTTTCCTCCTCCGACTCCTATTTCCGAAAATCTCTTTCCACATAAACTTCCTTACGGCATACGTCAATCTTCAATTTGGAATCACCGGTTTCATCATTCGAATATGGTAGAGGTGGTCGGGTGTCCAGCAGCAGAAAATTGATGATTTGATAAGATTTTGTCCAGCAACTTGTGATCTCTCAACAATCGTTAATGATTCGAATCAGAAATCAGGAGTGAGGATGGATGTAGCTTTGACGGAGGCCGCAACAAAATAATGGATGGTTGGAAGGTTTCCTGCTAATTTGACCTTTCAGCAATGAACGATCACCGGCGGACAAGGCCTTGGCTTTAAAAATGTTTTACTCCTATCAAGAGATATGAGAGTATTTTGGGTAGAAAAGATCCGGACCACTGTGGATATGGGTCGGGTCCACGGTAGATTTTCCACCATTGAATAGAGTGAAAAAAAGTCTCCGCTTCCAGGTGGAATGATTGATGGGCACAAGGAGATGATGCGAGCTCAGGTTCGACTTCCCTCTTTCTTATTTCTCACTGAGAGATTGTTTGGAATCTAGAAAAAGCAGACATTTATCATTAATCATATAATAAAATATTTCCGATTTTATATATACTTGTAAAATGTTTCTGTCTAGAAAAATAGAGTTTAATATTAAATTTTAAAATTATAATTTAAATTATACAATATTTGTAATTAGTAAATTCAAAATATTTAACCATAGTTTTTAATAAATTAACAACTTAAATTATTACCTTTTCATCTAGGTAAATATATATAAAACATAATCTGGCATGAACCTCAAGGACTAACTGACATTAACTGATCAAAATAATAAGCATAAAGATAAATGGTGAATGACATATTTGGATTAGTTACGTTCCAAGAAAAAATGTGAAAATAGATAGCCAAATGATACGCGCTTAAAAAGAGTTGAGGATGAAATCGATATACTTTTTGCTAGAATGGAAGAAAACGGGAGGGAAAGTGAAGATGGGAGGAGACTGACTGAGACTGAGACTGAGACTAGTTGCATTTTACTAGAAGAGGGAAAAGAGTGAAAAGAAAAGGAGGAATAGAAACGAAACGAGAAAAGTTAATGGGAATATGCCGGGGGTATATATCCACTTCCACGTCAGGAAGGGAGAAAAAGAGGCGGCCTCCTTCAGTTCACCATATCCATATACAATACAAATATACAACTAACCCACTGAGTACTTGATGAGTTCCCTTCCCATTATTCACAGTTCCAGCCATTAACCTTGCCTATTTTTGCTAGGCCAAGGCCAGCCCGGCCCCGGCGCCAGGTCTCTCTCCTCTTTTCATTCGACCAACAAACAACACGTCACTGTCTCTGCTGCTTTTTCGCTCCGCCGCGTCCACTAATAAACTCCTCCTTTCATTTTTATTGAAACTCGAGTCGAGACTAGTTGCTTTTCCGAAATTACAGGTCTACCCCCTCCTAAACCAATAAATTTAACTTATCTTCTCTTCCGTTCCGTGTACGATTTTAAACGAGCAAATGAAATGAAGTTAGTTGGGATGGAAACAAATGATTTCAAAAACAATTTGATACCGTCATCTCTGGCCACTGAAAATGCAAATTTGAGCCACATAATTTCATTTTGTATGTTACTCCTTCATCCTAAAATTATTTGTCTATGCTTTTTTCGTTGTCAAAAATTAGTTGTCCCCTTCTGTAATTAGAATATCTAATTAGTTTTTCGAGTAGTTAGTACAATCACAATTCATTATATTGGAAAATATGAATTATAAAATATAAATATACTAAATGAGGGGTAAATTTGGTATAATATTCACTTCAACTTCCCTAAATTATCAGTTTTTCCTACATCGGACAGAGAATTTGCGTGGTACATGGTAGGTAGTAGTACTACTTAATTAGCAGTAATGGTGACTTGAACTTCAACCATTCTAGGGGTAGCATGGTATAGTAAAAATGGTTTATGTAGAGAGAGAGAGAGAGAGAGAGTTAAGAATGGGAATAGATCGATAACCAAATTAAATATTAGTTTTAGTAGCTATTTCGTTCATTAGCAAAATCAATTGGCACTATTATCATTACAATTAATGAATTACATACATTTAATATGAGTTTTAATTTGTATTGATTGAACAATTAGGTAAGTAAGCTCTAAAAAATATCCAAGAAAACGCCGCCGATGAAGGTATACATTGATTAATTAAGACCGTCATCGATCGATCGGCTGATTACAAAGATATATACTCACTCATTTACATATATAATATTCCCGCGAGGTCTAGCACAAGATTGCAAAACAAAACAAACTAAACCAAAAAGCAGAAACTAAAATCCAACTTCAGTAAAGGAGTATATAGTTAATACGGGGCTAGCTATAAGCTATTATTACTGTTAATTACACTTTGTCGCAGCAGCAAGCAGAAACAGCGGCTGGGGCAGACGCGGCGGCTGGCTGAGCCAGGTAGGTGGGCCTGTCATCCCCGGCCATGATGACGGCGATCTTGGGAGTCGCATCGCCAGGGCAGTTCATGACTGGCTTGTCCGGGAAGTCTTCCGGCGATGGCGACCGCTTTCTGTAAGAGCAGGCCAAGAGGACAAGCGCCGCCGAGATGAGCAGCAGAACGAGAGCCAACCCACCAAATAGATAGGGAATTGGGGACTTCCAAATCTTGACGGCCGAGATTGGCTCCATATGGTTTTATGACTCCTGACTACTGGCTTTTGTTTTTCTGGTTCTCCCCTCTCTAAATAGCAGTAGTAGCACAAGGAGTATTGTTGTTGATTCCTTGGACTTGATTTGCGTGGTGTAGAATTGGAGTGCGAAGGGCGAGGTTGATGGGTGCGGTGCTTATATAGCCGTGGAACTTTGAACAGTGATTTATTGAGGATTTGTGTTTGGGTCACTTACTGGCCCTTTTGCGTTTATTTTTCCTGTTGGTGAAGGGAAGATTCTTGGTGCCTCCGGATGATGCCAGTAGCACTGGTGAATTCTTAATTCGGATGGTTCTAAAGTGGCACTTCATCAATCTTACCCACTTCTTTTCTGGCAAACGATGCTTTGGAAATTAACATTGCTGGCATCGTGTCAAATGCCTCTCTTCTAGCACGGTTTTCAACGGCTTCATTATCACTGCCTCTGCTAGCTAGGTTGTGAAAACCAGCCTATTTGTAAAGAATCAGAGAGCTGTGGTTAAAATTGGAGAGTTGGAGGACTTGAGGTGTGATTTAGCCACTTTCTACACACGGTGAACAGTAAAATGTGGTAAATGAACAATAAAGACACCTGAATAACAAAATGCAGTGGAATCCCTGCAAATCGTTAGCCATCATCGCTCATTTGGTTGGTGTGCTTACCATCCAGTATCTCTAAATAAATGAGATGTGTGTATTGTGAGAGTATGCACCAATAACAGCCAAAATAAAATATGTTTACTTTGAAGAAAGCATTTTGAGTAAGAAAAATTTATCTTGGGGAGTGGCAAAATAATAAGATAAGTATTTGAAGTATATGAGAAACACTTAAATACCAATATTTTAGTTTTACATCAATTAGTACTTTTCCTCTAAAACTTTTGTCTAGATAACTTTCTCTCTCTTTATAAGTATGCTATTTTAACGGTGGAGAAAAATCTCACAATTTGTCCTAGGGATGTAGCTCAAAATTAAGGGTGAACACTTTAAATTGTTTGGTGTCTTTTTTATTTATCATCATGCCCTTGAAGTTCTCATCCATTATGTTCAACAACTGGTGCAAGAGCTTCTAGATTAATGTGTGGTGCGGTACAAATCCCTAACAACTAGTATCAGGGTCAAATGTTATTTCTGGTGATGGAGAATAATGAGAGGATCGTTAGAAGCCTTGATGTTGTGTTTGTTGAAGATTAAACAATTAAAGACATTGAAAAAAGCTGATAAGAATGCTTGTGGATCTGATGGTAATTCAATAGACTTTATAATTGATTCTTCCAAAGATAATTTATGGATCGATTATAAATGATGTAAAGACAATCAACTAGAGAATGTGGATTTTGGTGGGTGTAGCCAATGCAGTGGAAGGTGTGGTAGGCTTGACAGTTATTCCTAGTAGATGTGAAGTGAGGTGAAGAAAATCCGACCAGTGCCAATTTTTTGTTGAGTCAGATCCAACACCTTCCTTGGTGATTCCTTGATAATATGGAGCTAGGAGCCTAGATACCTTGTTAAATTGAAGTGTGGAAATGAGATAAGGTGGTGTAAAGCAATCAATCACGAGGAGGCCTACAATGCATAAAAGGTGACATGACCAGCAAGATTGTTCTTCTAGGATCTGAAGATGGACTGATAGATCTAGGAGTTTAATTTGAGGAGAAGTTGACTATGTAGGAAATTGTATTGTTCTTGATGTCGGGTCAAGCCCATCTGCAAAGATGAATTTAAGGCAAGGTAGAGAATGTTGGGGATTTGTGGCTAAATTAAAGAATTGGAGAGTTGTCACTAAAAGTGAGGAGTTAGAGGACTTAAGGTGTCATTTAGCCACTTTTCTACACATTTTGAATAGTAAAATGTAAAAAGTAGTGAGCAGTAAACACAGTGAATAGTAAAATATGGCAAAATTCTCTATAAATGGCCATTATCACTAATTTGGTTAGTGTGCTTGCCCTTGAGTATCAAGAAACAAAAAAGATAAATACGGTATAAAATAGTTTGCACCAACAAGAGCCACACCAAAACATACTTGCTTTGACAAAACTATTGTGAGTAAGATATATTTACTTTGGGGGATGACAAAATAGAGAAATATTTATTTATGTTGTTAAGGAAACACTTGATTGTCATTATTTTATATTTATCTTAGATAATACTTTACCTCTATAATGTTTTACCAGAGAAGGTTCTCTCCCTCTTTATATGCTTGCTATTTTAGTAGTAGAAAAAAATCTCACAGTTTATTTCGTGGACATAACTAAAAAATAAGGTGATCAACTAAAAATTTTTTAGTGTTTTTTTTTTTTATTAATCATCTTGCACTCAAAGTTCTTATTTATTGTTATGCCAACAATGGGAGCTTCCAAATCAGTGTGTGATGTGGTATGGATCTGCAACAACTATGTGACCGGTTGGATCAATAATATTTAACCACTATCACTAGGTTAATTTCTCAGTTGAGAATTAACCAGCAAATGTAAAAGTGATTCATGTGTGTTTTATCCTCTATATGGGAATCATGCAAGTTTTTTGTATGAGTATTTGAAGTTTTCGATGGTTAATAAATTATCAAGATGGTTTCTTAAATATAGCTTACCCAAAAATTTTAACTCCAATTATTAATGCGTGTACTATAACGATAATTTGTAATTTGTATAGCCTCAGGTACAACTAAAATAAAGATAAAAATAGACAATTCTCAAAGTGCGTTTAAGTACTCGGTTAGAGTTAGATTAATCAATTTTAATGAATTGATAATTTAAATAAATAATCACTTTTATATAAGAATGATCTAATACATTAAAATTAATTCAGAATGAACTGATGCAAATTAAATAGGTGTATATGTGTATGCGCATTTATGTATGTTCGGGTTTCGAAATTTACACCCTCATCTGTATAAATTCTATGGAATTAAGGATTATGAACTGAGATCAGATTAGACTTTTGTCAATGGGATGCCCAATCAAAATCCTAGCTACGCAAACAAATATTTTTTCCTCCATTATATATCTGTCTCCCACCAAGCTAATTAAATTTAAAATGCATCCACCCGGACCCGCATTTCTTCTTTATTTAATTTGCTTTATTTTTAAGTCACGTTTCTCTCTCTTTTCGTCGCGTCCAGCCCTCAATCATTTGTATATCCTTCTAACTTCGAAGTCAAAGATATGCGTCCTCATTTTATTTGGTGTCCTCCACTTTCATTGCTCTATTTTTGTTGAATTTTCCATTTAATCAATAAATTAAAGGCATATTTTTAATTATTAATTACATTCTGGCCATCCGGACGGGCTAGTTACATGAAATTAAAAATAATTTGTTGAATTTTCTCTTTCCGTAGTGAGTAATTTGATAACTTAGTGCTATCAATTTTTCTTTTTAACACACGAATAAGGTTAAAAAAAAAATGGACGTGAAATAGTTTAATGAAAAAATGTCGCAATTTCATTTTATTGCATTAAACAAGTTAATGGAGAACCTTTTTGTATATTTGATAGTAGCACTTTAAAATTTAAATAAGTACTTAATTGAAACAACACATTAAAACTAATAAACCAAATTTTAATACAAATTTTTTTGAAAAATAGTATGGTAGAAGTACTAAGGATACATACAGAAGCTTTGTAAGAAAATTATAAACTTATTTACTTAGAAGTACAAGAAATATTTATTGAGACAAATGCATAGATTTAAGACATATGCCTCCATCTCTAATTGATTAAAGTACTACCTCCGTCCCATTTTACGTAGAACATTTTTCTATGCACGAAGATTAAGTTGTATGTAATTTGTATTATTTTTTTATAGTGAGAATTTAAATAATGATTAAAAAATAAAAGATTTTTTTTTTTTTTGGTTTTATGTGGTGAGAGATTGAGTGGAGATTAAAAAAAGATTATTTATTGGATTTTGTGTATTGAGACTTTAAATGTGGGTAAATGGGTAAATTGATTGTTTAAAATTTTTCAAAAAGAGGAAATGTTTCAACATTTTTAGGACATCCAAAAAAGGAATACGTTTTATCTAAATTGGGACAAATGGGGTATTACGGTTTGACATGGAAATTAAGAAACTTTAAAAAATTATGTATTGTATTTACTTTTGTCATTTACTTTTTGCATGTAAATGGAAAAAATGAAAAAGATATGAATATTAATATAATAGTTTGAAGGATAATATAGTAAAATAATTTATAAAATATAGACACGTTACAAATATTTAAGACAATCCAACATAGAACATAATGTAAACAATTTAGGCGGGAGCCAATATAATTTATGCTCCATAAAATGGTTAACTGTAGGGAAATTGTTGGCATCTCCATACAACCCATTTCACCCTTTCTAAAATGTATATATTCAAAAGAGATTAAATAATGAGTTATTTAATGTATTATTCTTAATTTTATTATCTTTGAAGGGTCTCCATGGACTTAGCCTCCAAGTCTGCAAAACAAAAATAAAACATAAGAAGGAATTAAAGTCAATATGATGAGAATATCATGATGGCAAGAAGTAAAGCATACCCAACTCACCTTCCTAGATGAGCCGCTCTTAAAGGCATCGATAAGCTCTCCTAAAGATTAGGGTTAGGCCTCAGCCGGGATGGGGACTAGCCTCGCATACCTATAAAGTGACTTCGTCCAAGTACTGTCAGGGGAAAGAGAACAATGTCACTTTCTCATCATCCTTCACGAAGCCGAGTAGGTTATGCTATAATCTTCTTGGTGGCCTCAAAGGCTTCACCTTCATCTTTAGTGGGGTAGCAATTTTCTCATGGATAAGGTTGTCTATCCACTCATAGGGGAAGTCCCAAGTCAAAAACAAGAAAAAGAAAACCTCTTCTTCCACTCTTTTCAGCTTTTTGGGGTGGTGGCAAATGGAATGGCCATGTTATGCCCAATGTAGTTGTGTCTTGGGTTGAAGAAGTAAGCACTAGCCTCGATCAAAGTTAGGGAATATAAGAAGAGAAAGGACTTAAGGAAAAACCCCACTCTAGCTATGTAACAAGCAAGGATTAACCCATAAATGTACAAAAAGGAGTTAGATGCTGATTGGGAATGGGGGATCCCATAATGGTTACAGAGCTAGGACACCAAGAGATGGATAGGGAACCTAAGGCCCCACACTTACCTAGTTGGCATATACAGTCAACTAATTCTTACCCAGATGACTTGTTTTCCCTTAGGTCCCTGGGTTAACCATGTCAAACAAGGAGGGAATGAAGGTAAACTTAGGAGGTTGTTAAGGGTTGGGTTCAAACTATTCCCTAGGTTCTCTACACACCTAAAAAATTGATGGTCATGAACTCTTTAGTCCTAGTGGTCACTTTTCCATTTGGTGCTTGATATCTATGTGTACAATGGGAAAAATAAGAAGTTAGAAAAGAAAGCAACTCCCTACCAACTGAGGGAAGCCAACAACCTATTTTGGCATGATGAAATTAAAAAAAAAAAAAGAAAGCAATAAAGAGACCTTAGAAGTCAGAAACTTGTACCATTTAATTAGGGACAAAGGAGTAAATGGTGGCTTAGGAGCACAGTGTGTAGAATCGAAGTTATTGTGGCAAAATGAAATGTCTTTTGCAATAGGGGCAATTGTGAATGAGAAGGAGTACCTGGGAAATATTTTCGGGGCATTTGAACACATTCACAATTAAAGTCATATGTTTCACCTTATTAAGAATACTAGCTGGACACTTTTCCCCCTTCCAATTTGAAATATAGGACACCATTTTCCCTTCATTTCGTTTTAAGGGACTTTGTCTATACTAAACCGGGCTTACGCCCATAACTTTAGCAAGTCGATTGGTGGCATTAATTACTCTTAATTAAGGATTAAGCTCAAAGAAGAATTATTAAATCCTTTTAGTTGCGAGATTTTGATACAAAAAATGTGAAAATTTCTTCCTTTATCAAACACACGTTCAAGCCTATAAGAGACTCCTAGAGTAAATCCTTTAATATGTTCCTTTTTGTTCACATAATTCTCTACACTATCCTCAGGTCATTATTGACTTAAACAATGAAAGGTTTTCCACAAACACACAACTCCGATGCCCTTAACATTATCTTCTTTGATAGGTCCGATACCCTTCAAACATCTCTTGCAACCCATACACCCTCATCAGATATCATTAATATTAGATAAATATGTCTAGTTTGTTTTTATTCCACATCATCAGTAGTATTTATAAAAATATCAAAAGTGTAATTTGGCAGGACTTAAATATTCATGGAGGTCCAGCTAACCTAGTTCGGCTGGCAAAAGGGACATTAATCCCTGGTCATAGTTGAGGTTTAAATCCCCACTCCCCATTCCTTTCCTAAATTCCCACAATGCCTTGATATTGGATTCAGTAGTCTTGTAGTCTTGAAAAAATTGACATTCTCATACTATAATTATAATCCCTCAAATTATACACCTTCTAATACTAATTCTGAATACACAAAAAAAAAAGAAAAGAATATTCATGGAGAAAGGCCCACATATTATTCCAATTGCCCAATTAAACTGTTTCTCTTGATCTCATCAGTTCAACGGCCTCCGGAGCTTGTAGTTGTATTTGTAGCTCAGGTTGGTCTACAATTAAGATCTGACGGGCTGTACCCATAAGAAAGAAACACTACTGTATATAGCAGAGAGGACTGGCTTAAGAGAGTCGTACAAGTTACTGTCATTCTTTCCCATAACCAATTGTAATCGTCGGTACTGATTTCCTTAAACAACACTACAAATTTAAGTGGACTTTGTCTGTCGTCCAATTCGTCGCGTCCTATAATACAAAAACTGTTCTTGATTAGTAGAATCTTTTCCTTCCGTCCACATACATTTCTCATCCCAAACCGCTCATTCAAAATGATTACTAGTTATTATATTCATATAGAGATTCTTTGGTAAAAATAACGAATAAGCCACTAATGTTTTGGGCCTAGCTCGAATTGGCCCCGCAAAAAGTTTTTTTTGACGAATAAACCACTAATGTAATTCAAAATAGCCAATATAAACCACTAATGTTATTCAGATAGACTAATTTACCCACTCGGCTCTTGAAATATTCCAAACTCTATCATTAAATTTTTAAAATTAAAAAATAGCTATACTTAGTTTAAAATAATTTAAATAGGCCACATTCACCATTTATAAAATTTCATAATCACTTTCCACAATTACATTGTTTGGGCATAGTCAATTTGTTACCGTTTCTATCTCCTTCAAAGTGTATCATCTTCATTGCCTAAGATGGGATGCCTCTAGCCCTACACTGCCACTCCCAAACGATATCTCATTCATATTAGTGCTTAATGCAAGATTATGGTGCATTATGAGGCAGAGTAAAAGGAGCAATATTGTGACCACTATCAGCGAGTTTAGCATGATCTCAATTACTACCCATAAACGAAGTTCAAAGATCAATGTCGTCTTTAAGAAAATGGTTCAAAAGTTAAATTAATAAACTTCAGAGCCGCTGGAAGCAGAAGTATAAAATGCATGGACTAAACTTGGTATTTTATGCTAAGATTCATTAGACTTAATGGAAAAATTTACAAGAATGATCGATTTGGGCTGACTCAGTAACATTATTGGTTTATTTGGTTAAAAAAAATATTAGTGGGTGAATCGGGCCAACACAAAAACATTAGTGGCTGATTCATTATTTTTGCCGAGATTCTTTACTATTTAAAAATTAAATATTTTATGCTTGCGCATATCTCACTTTTAAATGATTTTTTAGATAAAATTCTTGACATTTTTCAGAGCACAACAGAAAAGAATATATATAGAAAATAGTACATGCTAAACTTTATCAAACAAGCTCACTTTTTCATGTCATACGGTGGAAAAATACTAGTGCGTCCAAGTTTGAATTCCCAACACGCCAAGTCTCCTCCTTAAATAAAAAACCAATGGCTAAAACCAGTGATCTCCTCATCTGCTCAGCGTACATCCTTTGGGAAAAAATTCATAAGTCTTCAAATTATTGTAAAATGTTTTATTTTAGATAATCTTAAATCTTTAGATATTTTCATAACTTTACTATGCTATCATTAAAATTATAATTTTAATATTCATTTTTAAATTTTTTTATTTACATGTAAAAAGTTAAGAATAAAAATAAAATAATGTATAAAATTTTTAATTTAAAATTTAAATTAAATATTTTTTAGTAGTCCAAAAGGAAATAAAAATAGAGAAAAAGAGAACATCACAAAGTAGAAGATACCCCAAGGGCCCTAATGGCCAACCGGTGTGCATGGATAACTACAGAGTGACAAATGATAAGAATAGAAACATTTCTTAATTGTGTTATCAATTGGCAAATGGCCTTGATTTCTTCCTAGAGCACTAAATCAACCGAGTTATAGTCAGCAATTTGCAGGAAGCCTACCAAATAATTAGTGAGAATAGTAACATTGTCCATGTGCCAGATCCTAGCATCCCTTAAAGCATCCAATATGGCCATGATCTCTATTCATAACTGCCCAACGAAATGATAGTGATCCATAATGGTAGACGAAGCTGAGTCTTGAAACTGCCAAGCCACCACACTTATTGTAGTAAACGGGTTCCAAGCCCTATCAACCTGGAAGATGACTAAGGTGAAGGGATAGACCGGTCAATTACCCAGCATTTGATGCATGAAGGCGAACGAGGTTGAAAAGATTTAGTAATGAAATCCTTATGGTGGCCAGTAGCTTGGACTTACTGAATGAGGACATCTTTAGCCTGAATGATCAAAGAAGACTCCATATTAACATTCTAGAAGACTTTAGTATTCTGAGACAATCAAATGCTCCATAAAGTGATAATAATTTGATCCCTTGTATTGGAATCCTAAAAAGCATGGTCAGGAAGACTTTCTAGTATCCATTGAGTGAAATCTAGGACATGATCAACCTGCATAACTACCTATGTATTCTCCCATACATGCCTCGATGCAGGGTGATGAATAAAAAGGTGAAATAAATCCTTATCATCGGAATTGTATTGAGGACAACTCGCAAAAATTCGGATACCCCTCTTCACTAGCTCTACTTTGGTTAGGAAGGCATTATTAATACATTTAGAGATAAAAATTTTAAACTTAGGCGGGATGTTGAAGGCCCACAACCTTTGAGGAAATTTATGAATATTCGGAAGATTAGAAAAGCTAGCTAGATGCGAGATGCTTTCTAAGAGAGATAAAACATAACCTTTTTTGTCATGTATAATTCATTCTTCGTGCTAACCCATACAGGCTAATCCTAATCCTGGCATGGCACTCGAACAATAACATCCACCACTTCCCTTCTAAATAATGTATGAAGAAGACCAAGATTCCAATTAGTTGAATTTGGAAGCATTAGATACCTAACCCGAAGACATTCGTTAAGGGAACGATCACATGCTATAAGATCAAATAAATGATAAACAAGCTTGTCTGGGGGAAATTCTGAGAACCAATAATCCACTTAGATATTAACAGAATGATCATTCTTAATATACCAGCAAAGCTTTGGTTCAAGAAGTTTATGACCAAAGATCAAACTTTACCAAATCAAAGTTGGATTCGAACCTAGTGAGTTTGGGTCTTTATACATAAACCCCTATGACCTTTAGGTAGTGAAAGATGAAACCTATTATGGAAGTGCATACCATCGTCCTGATCCGTTCTACACCACTAAAACTTGGCCATTGATTTAGACAGTTGATCACTGGTTGTAACTCAAATATGGAGCATGGACATAATATAGATTGGAAAGGATAAAAAAGAAGTTTGAATCAATATAAGTCTTCCTACTGGGTTTAGCAGCTTCCACTTCCACAATGCAAGCTTAGAGTTAATCTTGGATATAAAAAACTCAAAGGAAGCATTATGAGACATGTCACAATCAAAGGAATTCTCAAATATTTAGTCACCATATCACTTATGGGGAATAGGAGAATTCAACATAATAATATGGTAAATCTACTTGAAACATTATTGCTGAAAACCCATTCTAATTTTTAGTAATTAACGTCTTGACCTACAACCTCCTAATATAACAAAAAGTCATTTAAGATTATTGACCATCATTAGGTTAGGCTTTAAAAATATAATGCAGTCATCCGCAAAGAGTAAGTGATTAATACATGGCCCCGATATACGTGGTCGAATACCCAAGATAAATCTTACAGCTTATTGATAAGATAACAAACACAAAAAAAACTTCCCCATAAAGGATGAATAGATAGGGCGATAAAGGGTTCCTTTGTCTAATGCGTCGCTTTAGAACAAACTAGTTGGTAGGGCTAACATTAACTAATATGGAATGGGAGACCATAGAAGTATTCTGCATTGTCAGATTGATTCAATGCTTAGGGAAATTCATGGTTCTAAGCACAGTTTCAATGAAGCTCTAGTGCAACTTATCATATGATTTCATAATGTCCAACTTGAGTGCAACCTTATAACCCTACGATCTACGTTTTTCCAAAGTGCATTTAATATCATGGAAAATTTCATGGGTTATGATTATGTTGTCATGAATCAATCTTCCTAGGACAAAAACATTTTGGGTTTCTGAAACCATGTCTTTTAAGTTAGAGGCTTTATTCAGTTTCGCAAGGAGTTTGGAGATGATCTTGTATACCGTGTTACACAAGCTAATTGAACGGAAGTCATTGATTGTTTCTAGATGTTGGACATTTAGAATGAGAGTGATAAAAGTGCTATTAATTTCTTTCAACAGGAATCTGCCTTGGACAAAGGAACAAACCACATTAATCACTAAAGGACCCATAAATGACCAATAATTCTTGAACACAATGTATTGAAGCCCATCCAACCCAAGAGCTTTGAAATTACCCAATTGGAACAAAGCCAATCTAATTTTAGCATCAAAAAATGGTATTAACCGATATTGTTGTTGTTCTGGCATCAGACTTCTCTGGATATGACTACACATTTGCTGCTGGATGTCGGGGTTAGGAATATCTTGTGTCAAAGCATTGAACATAATGCTTGGATATGTTCCAAAATTGCAACTTAATCTGTTATCCATTTGTCCATATTAGGAACCTTTAGAATATGGATTTTGTTCTTATTTATTGGTAATCGAATGAAAAAAAAACTAGTGTTTGAGTCCTCTAATGCTAACTAATTTAGTCGGGAGTTCTGAGTCCTCATATGTTCTTCATCCACATTTAGGTTGTAGAAAAGCTCCCTAGAAGCAGCAATACTATTTGCCACAGTAGCAGGTTCACCATGAGATTGGAGATCAACCAACTGTTGTTTAACTTTAGCAATTTAATGAGAGAAATGACCAACATTTTGGTGATTCCAGGAACGAAGAGCACTCATGCCTTGTTTACATTTCGTTACTAGCTGAAACATGAATGAAAAAGAATGACTTTTATCCCAAATTTGCTTCAGGAGTTCTTCACACTGGACAGACTGAAGCCAGAAAGCTCCAAACCAATGCGGTCTATAATAAAATTATGGAAGGAAGTAAGTATATTAATTTGCTCACTCGCCAAGACATGTCACCGTTTAATTAAATTTGAATGTCAGTGAATATTGTTCATCTATCAATGTTAACCAGATGAGGAGAGACAGAGAGTGCCAGAGGGCTAGAACCTTGTTGTCTCCCACCCAAGAAACTTATGAGTTGTAAAAGTTACTACTTTCTAGTTCTACTGACCGATTTGTATTTACAAAACTATCTAAATTTCAGCCCCAATTTTTCAAACCAGAGACTAGCAGGTTATTGAATGGGCTAAATTTTCTTCTTCCACCAATATCAACAGTAATGAGTTCATTTTTTATTTTGAACCACCCCGTCTACCTTTGAATCATTCAAGCCTGACAAAACATCCGACTGATAAAAACTAAAAGTGCGTTGCACAAATAAATTTTAAGAAATAAGTCATTTACTATATATATATATATATATAGCATTTATCCAGTTAACTAATGTATCAATTAAAATCCTATATTTTTAAAAAGTAAAAAAACAAAACACACACACACTTTAATTTTTTGTGAAAATAAGTTTTCTAATTATTTTTTAGGGCCGAACATAGAAAAATCATTAAAAATTTAATTACTTTCCTATAAAATGCTTATCGAAGTGGTTATTATGTTAACAGAGTATTAGAATTTAAACAATTTAAATTTTTTTAAAAGTTTATTTTTATATAAAGAAATTATTTGCTAGATGTCATATTAATTGAAATCTCACACTACCAAGATCAATCAACAAGTATATGTGTATATACTAAAATAAAGTTGGGAACTACTGTAGATCTACAGTAGCTCTTTTATTTTTTTTTCCCTATTTTTCCCTAGGTAATAGTATAACCTCTCATTCAGCACCTGCAGAGTTTTCTTTTCTCTATTTTAGTTCCTAAAAATTTTCATCCGATGACCAAGTATTTAGAGACAATACAAGAATATTGGTGGGGTCAGTAAATTTTGGGATTGCAGCTTCCAAAGAAAAAAATTTAACAAGGAATTTCTCAACATTTGTTTTCTTTAGCATTTTATTGCTTAAACACATTTCAGTCTACAAGCTATCAATCTTTTTCATTTCAGTTCCTAAATTCTATATGTTTTCCATTTTGGTCCTTTTCTCTTTTCTTTATTGCTCAATACTATTTCTTGATGATCGGGCTGCCAAACCTCTGGTGGAAGATATCCAAAAGGCTAAAAAACATTTTCAGCAATGCCTCATTTGTTTTGTTCCGTGAAATACAAATGTTTATGCTGAGTTCATTGCTAAGTCTTGTAAACAGAAGATGAGATTAATGGAGTGGACTTCTAGTCCTTCATCTCCCGTTTCTTCTCTCATTCTACATGATGCTTTGTACAATCCCCTTAGTTTGTTTGAATAAAATCCACTCTTTCTGGCTAAAAAAAAAACTCTTTTCTTGATGGATGGATTCACTAGTTAATTTCTAAACATTAGGATTTAACATTGAATCAAATATAAGTTTGAGGATGTCAACTGATGAAATTATAGAGTATGAAAATCAGAAGGCTTTTCTTTTTGTAACTTAAACATTTCATATTCTATATAATATATCTTGACTTGAAGTTTCCATATAAGTATTAAAAAACTCTAGCCATTTTTTCCTTTTTGCTCTTTATATGGCTGGATCTGGCGGATCTCTCCACCCAATTTAGTGAGGCTATCTTTACATATCCAACTCATGTAGTAAATGTAAGACGCTGTCTCATTTGAGACCTGGGTTCAAGAAGTCATTGAAGCATTCCTACACACAAAACTCACCAACAAATTATTTAAATGTAGCTTGACACCCTCTAGGTTTTGTAAGGCAGATGACTTACTCTTTAAACTTTTCTTGTAACTTGTCTTACATTAAATATATACTTGTACACGCTTATTACCCCAAAAGAAAAAAAAAATGCCAGGTTTATCATTTTTATTTTTTTTGACCATTTCACTTCACTCCTATTTGTTGAATCTGTTGTCATTGACATATCAACTAGCTTCATGTTCATCACTCGTTGTTAGTACCTTGGTAGTTCAAAGGCCTTTTCATATAGAAACTCTGGTTGTAGTGGTTTTCATCCATAGGTTTCAAGAGCTTCTCTTTTATGCGGTCGTTTTAAGGTGGTTGTCACAAGAGCAAAGGCTGCAGCACACAATGGGTGTGAAAAAGATGAATAATTGGTGTTTCAAAATCATTCTCGGGATGATCACTATAACATGGATTACAAATCGCGACTGAAATTTAGTCGCTAAGTGTTTCAGTCGTTAAGTAGTCAGAAGTAAAAATGTGCATTTTTTATTGTGATTGATAGGCCACTGAAAGTTTTAGTTGCCTACATATTAGTCACTTTTCAGTTGCTAAGTAGTTGGAAGTAAAAATGTGCACTTTTTATTGCAATTGATAGGCGACTAAAAATTTTAGTCGCCTACATATTAGTCTTTTTTCAATCAGAAACTTTTTATAGATTTGACTGCAGTCACCCTTCAGTTGGAGTTCAGTCGCTCCAGCTACTTCCCTTCTTATTTACCAAGTTGTCTCTCATCTCTTTCAACTCCATCCCTTCTACTTTCCTTCAACTCCATCCCTTTTTCTTCACCTCGCTAGTTTGCCTTGCCCTTCCTCCTCACTCTTTGCCCCTTTGTCCACCTCTCTTGTCCGCCTTACTCATCCTCATCGCCTCATCGTCCATCATTGCCCGTCTAACTCGCCTCCTTGGCCTCATCATTGTCGCCTCATTCACTTGCTCATCGTTCTTCACCGTGGGCTCCTCGGCCTTTGACTTGGCTTTAGCTTCATCCAATCTAGTATCCTTCTCGACCTCGCCATCGTCCGCCTCGATCTTCTCCTCGACCTCGCACCGTCCACCTCCATCTTGTCGGTCTCGCCATAGTTTGCCTCGGCCTCCTTTGCTTTAGTCTCCTCAGCCTCATCCACTTCAGTCTTTTCCAGATCTAAGTTTTGAAATTGTGAATTTTGCAATTTTTGAACTATAACTGTTGTATTGAAATTTTTGAATTGTTCTCTGAATCTAATTTTTGAATTTTTTTTAATGTTATATTTTGGTATGTATGTTAAATTTTATATTAATGTAAATGTGTTTTATTTAAATTTTAATTTCATTATTTTATTATTAATATTTAAAATAAGATAATATTCACAGCAATTTAATTAAAGTATTAATTAAATAACAAATAAAATAAATAACTAATTAAATTAAATAATATTAATTAAAAAATAATTATATTAAATAATAATATTTTTTGTTTAATTTTTTTTTATTGTAGCGACTGAACTAATCAGACACAACCCATAATGTTCTCGACTAATTTTTAACTGAAGGTTTCAGTCACTTTTTATAGTTGAGATTCAATCGCGATTAAATTAGGGTTTGAAAAAATGTGACTGTTATCCACAGTAACAAAACAATCACTTTTGGTCAATATTGTGACTAAAATACGATTGGACTTGCGGTCGCAATTTTACATATATTTTGTAGTGAATCTAGGCCAACGGGTTGATTCTCATTTGAAGTTTAGTATCATGTTTATTTGTTAGTTTGTCCAAATCTATGTAAAAGCATGACTTTTGTTGTTTACGAAATTTTTAATTTCTTCTATTACGATATCTAATAGATGCGGAAACGTAAAACTTTAAAGTTGATTGTCTCTGTAAACATTTTAATGTTTTATATCAATTTATAAATGTCATATAGCTTACAGTTGGTGGAGTTTGGATGCCCTCTCATTAAAAAAACTTTATATATATAGGATTATATTTCACCACTATTTATCTTCCATCGCATCATGTGATGCGCATTTATTTCTTTCTTTTAAATGCGCACATGTGGTCTTCAACAATAAAAGTTCTGCTGCTGATAAAGTGATTTGTGAACTGCAAATGTATTTCTTTTTATGGCTAAAAAACTGGTGGTCTAAATTTTCTTGTATTGAGGTGGATGCTGTCAAAATCACATTGTTTTTGTACTTAAAAGATTAGTGAGGTGGGGCATATTCCTTGTATGAGATAGGGGTTGACTATGTCTTTAGTTAAGGGATAAGTACTCAGTAGCTTCCTGGGGTTGTATTTTTCAGTTTTTTCAAGTTAAAAAAAAAAAATGGGATGCACATTTATATAGTAAATAATTTTTGTTAACACAAGGAACCTAATCAAGGAATTAAATATAGTAGCAAACTGCCACAAATATGTGATACAGTACATATGTTTCTGTATTTCGTAAGTTTAACGCATGATATTTCATGATATTTCTTTTACCAGTAAATTTTTATATATTTTTTTTACAATTTATCAGTGATATGTAGCACAGCACGCTCGTGACATACATGCCGCAGTGTGTATAGGTTAGAATGGAAAACATTTTTTTCTTATGTTATTTTAAAGCATACATCAATATACTATGCACATATATAAAATGATAAAATATAATTGATACACATATTTTGCTAGAGTATTGTTTTTTTCCTTGCATATCAATAAATTAGTTTCCTCACTAAATAATATTGATTGTTGTGTGCATTTCATTTTTATATGTTCTTTTACAAAATTATATTGTAGTTCTTACATATTTTATTTAAATTAGGAAAATTATGAAACTAATTGGAATACAGGTAATTACTTGATATACAAAATTATATTTAACATTTTTCATCATATACATATATTGTGAATATTGTGAACTCGGTAATAGTATATGATATTAATTAATATTATGTGGTGTCAGTATTAAAAACATTAAGTAAGGCTAACAACATCATGTTTGCAAAATCTTTATACATTGAATGGTGTGACAAATAATAATTAATTAAAAATAAAAATTACTGTGAGCTCTACTTACAAAATATTTAGCGTAAAAATAACTTATTAAATTATTTAGTTAGAACCCTCTAGATTAAATTAAAAAAATAGCCAAAAAATAGAAAAGAACATACATATGCTCCCAATATGTACAGATATATAGCCGCCGACTACGCTGCAAGGCCATCCTTAACTTAACACCCACAAACTTCTATCTCTTTTTCATCGATCGGGTCTTGAGATCCCAAAAGCAAATTAAGAAATTGTTCACTCATTAGCATTTTCAGTACGTCCTGTTTCTTTTTAAAGAAAAAGGCCACTAATCTCAGCTGGCTGGTTGGTTGTGGTGGCGAACGCTGGGAGCGACTGGCTTGGCCAAGAACGTCGGAGTTTCATCACCGGCCATGATAACCACGATCTTGGGCTCCATTTCCGGCCGCATCTCTTCCGTCTTCCCGTCAGCCTTTCCGTCGTCGCTCTGTTCCACCCTCGACATTTTGTACGAGCATGCCAGAATGACTAGCACCAAACAGACGAGCCCCAGCATTAGAGCAAGACCTCCAAAAAAGTAGGGAAGCGGCAACTTCCATTGCCGGAGCTGGCCATCCACGACAGCGGAAGAGTTAGTTTCCGGCCACATATATATACAGAATCGATATCTCTGCTTCTAAATTGTTTTCAATAATTTTACAATTTAGTTATATAGTGATGGTAATTCTTGTGTGTGTATATATTTAATAGAGTGGAGAACTGGATAGAGGGGAGAGATAGAAGTGTATTTATAGGAGCGAAGGTGGAGCGAAGGTCTATCACAGTGGCTGCAGATTACAACAGAGATCAGATGAGCTAGCTGGTTGCTTCATATGAAATTGCCTATTAATTTCGTTATTCTTTTCTTTTTCAAAAGAAAGATTCTTGCTTGGCCTCTACTTCTACTTGCGCATCAAGCGTTTGTCGAATTACGTACACTTTGCGGTTTGCTTTAACCCACACAATCAATCACTACTCTGGTTAGAGTTAATTTCCCTTTTTTTTTTTATAGTTAACATTATAATTACTCCATCCGTCCCGGATTCTTTGAACCATTTGACCTTTTGGGCTAGTTTGACTTGAATTTTTATATATTATTGATTGTTAGAAAAAAAATTAAAAAATATATATTTAGAAACTATAGGTCTTGATTTATCATTCACATATAAAATTTTTTCATTTATATGTTAAAATGTCTAAAATAAAAAATCATAGATTAATTGGTAAAACGTGAATGGTGCAAAGAATTTGGGACGGAGGGAGTATAATAGAAGTAGGTATTGCATGCTAATGATTCATACATCTGCCTTTTATTTTTTTTTATTATCAATTTTATATATTCTGTTCTGAGTGTTCATTTAGCAATTTTATACAATTTAAAGTCAAACCTGCAACCACACTGCATAGTAAACGGTTTCACAAGTTAAAAATTATAACTGTACCGCTTTACATATACATCCGAAGAAAAGCATACCACACATAAATGTGGTTCAGCTACAATTTGGTTACGTTTTTTCATGTCACAAATATATCATACTAAATCTAAGTAAATTAATACACAAATGCATAACGTAAACAACAAAGATAAAATTACAATTTAATCCATAAGTCAACATATATGAGAAACAAAAATCTCAAATAAGTTAAATTTAAATGCCTTTATACATAAGCAAGTTATAAATACCTTATTTGTTTTCCAATATTTCCAATGGTGTAGCTATGAAGGGGTGGGTAGTGGTGCTGCCCCCCGAAAATCTAAAAAATATGTAGATATATATAGGGTAGTAATTTGGTACTTTTGTTAGAAGTTAGGGGCTGGCTGGTTGTGCATCCCCCAAATATGGTGGAAGAATATAAAAATTTCGGGGGCTAGTGAGGAATGTTATCAAAAGTATGGGACCGAGTTTGTATTTCTTTCCTCCTAGGAACGGCACCATTTTGTAGTTTTCTGTCCTTTCCGTTCTCCTTGACGATGCGGTTTACCCACCATTAACCATCTTCATCCGCAAATCCCCAAATCCAATTCCCAGAAGACGAACCTCACTTGCTTGACCTCCACTCTTGAGTCCCCTCATCCTTGGTCGGTGGCTCTCATTCGTCTAGCCTCGTCCCATTGGCAATCACCATCCACCGTCCGGCAACCATCATCATGTCCATCATCGCATTTGGCGTCTATCATCGCCCCCGTCACTACTAAAATATAGGACTTTACCAATTGCCATTTACCAACGCGCAGCAGTTGGTAAGTGTAATTTACCAACTGCTGCACATTGGTAAATGGCAGTTGGTATTCGATACGTTGGAAAATTTTTTACCAACGCGCAATTAATAACGCGTTGGTAAATTCCAACGTGTAGAAGTTGGTAAAATTAACGTTGGTAATTACCAACGATCATGAACCAGACTTGGTTTTCATCGCGTTGTTGTAGTTACCAACTGCTGTTGGCAGGTAAGTTACCAACTGCCTGGCAGTTGGTAGGAACTCGCGTTGGTTGTTACCAACTTACATCAGTTGGTAAGGGAGTTGTTATGAAGCTGTTGGTTATTACGAACTTGCATTCGCGTTGGTAACAAGATGACAGGCGGTAATTACCAACACGCGCAAGTTGGTAAGTTCCCCGTTTGCACGTTGGTAATGTACATTAAACATTCTAGGTTTCGGTTGTTTCGTATTTTTTCCGGTTTGAATACACATTCAAAATTAACATATCATTTCAAAAGTTCCCCCAGCTTTACTCAGCAATAAACATTACACAGCTATGCAAACGTAATTAAAATAAAATATTCTCAAATACAGCATAATTAAAACAAGAACATATATGTCTGGAAGAAAGCATATAACATTCAACGGATTACACATTTCAGTAATTTCAACTGAGTCTTAATTAGATCTAAAAATTATTATGTCAGTCTGATAACACAAGAACTTTGGAAATGCGCTAGCCTGTTCATGACGCCCATCACGGAGTCCCGACTATCTCCTCATCCTCTGAGTCCGAGTCAGCAGGATACTGTGGAACTGGTTGAGCCGACGGGCACAGAAGGTTTAGCGAACGACAAATAATCTCCAACTAAGCCCGGTTTGCCCCCAATGCGGTTCTCTGAGCCTCCATCTCTGCTCTCTATCTCCTCTTAATTCTTTCGAGCTTCCTCTCACACTGTTGTGTGTAACCCGTTCGGCCAGACAAGAAACGGTTACTGTACATCCAACTACGGGCGGATTCCATTACAAAAAAACTCTGTTCATAATCATAAACACCTCAATCTATTAAATGATATACGTACTAAAGTTTACTATTGAGTTAATAAAAATAACAAAAGTTCATTAATGTTTACGTAAGTAACTTAAAAAATTGTGAGATAAACAAAGTTTATTCTCAACCTTATTGTTCTTATGATTTAGTTATAGGGTTTAGATTTAGGTATAGGGTTTATACTGTTAGGATTATAGACTTATAGTTTAGGTTAGATTTTGTCTTTAGGGTTTTAAAGTTTAGGATTATGGTCTTGGGTTTAAGTTTAGATTTAGGGTCTAAGGTAAAGGTTAGTGTTAGGATTAGGTTTGAGTTGAAGTCATGTTTGGTTCAATCAGGCTAGCATTATTTTGTCCAAGGACGGTAACTCCTCCTCTTCAGTGGTCGTCATTTGGAGTCCCTATATTATTTTTGTTTCTGATATTAGACCCTAAGTCTCACAAGACTAGTGTTTTTGTGAGACCCTAAGTCTCACAAGAATAGTGTTTTTGTTATGAAATTGATATATGTTTTGAAATTGAAAATCAGTTTAATAACGTAAATCAATTTCATGTTGAGCCAACTAGTGTACTATTTGCTGGGGCCTTTGTGCTGAGTGAGCCCTTGTTGTATTTAGGAGGTGTGTGTGTGACTTCTACATGCTTTTGTTGTGATGGATGCGTGTACTGACCCTTAAAGTAATACTATGAATGTTGTTGTTTATATGCATATATACTAGTTTGTACTTACCTTAGTTTTCTTTGTCTTTGTAGGGTTTCAAGGATGCCCTAGTTTCTATTCTTATTGTTTATGCTTTATAATAGGCTGCCCTTACTGAGTTACTAGAACTTACAGCATTTTTGTCTTCAATGCAATAAAGGAACAAGCAGACTAACTCATTTTCTATACAGGGGCTTGTGTGGGTAATTGACAAGTAATGCACTAGTCTTTCCTAATTGACAAGTAAGAAATAGTTCTAAGTCTAATAAGGACTAAAGAATGTGGCTTATATTGGAAAATTCTCAGTGCAGCTACTATGGATAAATTTTGCTGAGGCACTTATGCTGAAGAGGTTGTGTTAAGTTGGCAATGGAGCTCATAGCTTAGCAAAGTAGGAAACTAGGCTTATGGGTCTAGCTTGTGTAGACACTTTTTCTGTGTTTGTGTAATGAACATGTACTCTTGTGAGATCAAACTTTATGGGCAAGATAAAGTTACTAGACCAGACATAATATGATGTTTTGTGTTACTTGATTTACTAGTGTGACCAGAAATTGAACTTTTGCCTATAATAAACTATATGTAGGCTATTATTATTATAGCCATTATTATTATTTATGCATTATTACTCTTATTATTATTTTTATTATGTTATTATTGCCATTATTACTCAAGAGTAATTAAATGAATCAATTTCAACTAAAGCTTAAGTCAACCAATTCCGATAGAAAAAATATTGAAACAAGCAATTCATAAAACAATCTATGCATAAAATGAAACTAACTATATTAACCATAACTAAATACCATAAATCAATTTCATAACACATTGGCCATTTCATAACACATTTCATAACACATTTTAATCATAGAACTTAATAACTAGAGTTTTTCCATTTTTTCTTTTGGCCTCTACTTTTTTTGTTTTTACTTATTTATTGTATTCTAAAGCAAAATCTTGGGTGCCCTTTACGGTGGAAATCGGCCGGCGAAGACGAGCAATCGACGGTAAACGGACACGTTCCGGCAGCTGCGCTCAAGAGGCCAAACGCTGCTCAATTTCGTGACTGGCGAATCGAGGAAGGAGGCAGGTTTTAAAAAGAGATTACCAACGACTAACCGTTGGTATCTCATTTAATGAAACGACACCGTTTTTGTTTTCCCATTACCAATGGTCTAGCCGTTGGTAAATGGGCCCAATCCAACAAGCCCAATTGCCACTTACAACTTACCAATGCGTCACAGTAGGAACCTTTTTCAACGGTTATAACCGTTGCAAATTACCAACGGCTAAGCCGTTATTAAAAACACAAAAAACAAAAAAAAAACCCACCAATGCGTGCACGTTGGAAATTTTTTACCAACGGTTCGCCAAGTTGGAAATTACCAACGGTTAAGCCGTTGGTAATAAAACAGTTGGAAAACCATGATTTTTTAGTAGTGCGTCCATCCGGCATCTACTCTCTTCGACAAGAGGAATTGGAAATTGTTTTGATTTTTGTTCTTCAAATTTTGTCTCCTAAACGACGTCTCCTCACTTTGATTTTTGTTCTTCAAAATTTCTCTATGTTTTTGCATCTTCAATCGTTCCACTTGAAAATTGTAGGAATATAAAGTTGATAATGTTACCAGGTTGCCTATTGTTCTGTTTGGATTTTTGTTCAAATTTTATTTGGTGTTGACAACTTGACAAGGATATATAGATTGTTTACTTATAAGAAATTGCTACAGAATTTTGTAAGTGGAATAGTGAATTATTATTTACTGAACCATATAAATTCTGTAAGTGGATCATTGTTTCATAATTCTCGAACTTAAATGGATTATTTTTTTTCATAATTCTATAAGTGAATTTTTGTTCAAATTTTAGTTAGTGTTGATAGTGTTACTGGGTTTACTTATAAGATATTACTATAGAATTGATGCTAGTAGCTAGCCTTAGCTTTGACATGTTCAGCAGTGTCAAGTTTTAGAACAATAGCTTCTGGTAAATCTGTGCGGAGAAATAAACAATTCAAAGTTGTTGCCTCCTAGTTGGTGTTGATAGTGTTACTAGGTTTAAATTTATTGGACTTATATGAATTGTATTACAATTTGAGAATTCATCCCGCCTTTGCCACCCCCCCTTGAGACTAAAATCATGGTTTTGCCACAGAATGTTTCCTCATAAATGCACATAAGAAAGTTATTATCTACTTTTTACTGTTTCCGTCAGAGACACACATAAGAAACTTATTATCTATTTTTCATCACCAACTTATTATCTATTTTTTATCACCAACATACATAAATAAGAAACTCTTTGTCTGTAGCATTCTATCATTCTTGTGTCTCCGTATATCTTAGATTTAATTTAGGCATTAGGAAATTGGTAATGCACAATAGGACAATGAAGCAAACATAACAGTATTGTATTGGGTTCTTTGGACTTCCTTAATCCTGGGCTTAGAAAATTAGTATTAAACAATAGTAAAGAGAATAAGAAGGAAAGAGGATTATATTAGATTGGGCCTCCATAATCGGGCAAGTGTGATTTTTTCACCAATTATGATATTCAAAACCCCAATCATACCATATAGTATCCAATTTTCAAATTTCTAAACCCAAACCATAAATGGAATTGCATAAAACCGCATACCATTCAGTTTGGTGCTGATTGATTTATGTAGTTTAACGGATCAACCGGGTTTGATGCACACCCCTAATTCTTTTATCAGGTTTGTACTTTTATCAGTTCTTATTTATTCTTTTATCATATCTTATTTATTTATTTATCAGGCTTTTCCTTATTTTTCATATTTTAGATTTATTTTTTAAAAAATCTGTCTGAATCTTTATTTTTTACATATATAAATTAACATAAAATATACTCCCTCCGTCCCATAAATTTTGATACATTTGATTTTTTTTTGTATTTTGACTCAATTTTATTCATATTATTATTTGTTAGAAAAAATAAAAAAAATATTTAGAAACTACATTTCTTGAATTATCATTCAAATATAAATATTTTTTATTTATATATTAGAATGTTGAAAATAAAAAATCATAGATTAATTGCCAAAAACAAATGGAGCAAAACTTTTGGGATGGAGGGAGTAGTACATAAATGAGTTTGTTCTTTATATCAGTTCTTATTTCTTCTTGTAAATAAACTAGTTATTCATTTTTTTATGTAGTTGTTTACACTACAAGAGAAATGGGCTTTTGCTACGGAAAATAACATTTGTGAATCGTAGCAAAAATACAATTGTTACAAAATATACCATCGTAACCAATCGTCATGAAAAATCCCCCATTGCTAAAAGTAATACAATTGTTACAAAATATACCATCGTAACCAATCGTCATGAAAAATCCCCCATCGCTAAAAGTAATTGTGGCAGTCAAGGCTATGCTGCGATGAATAAAATCATCAAAAACTTTCAATGATTTTACGATGATAAGTATTTGTCATGATCTTGCAATGATAAAGCTTAGCACAATTCTGTGATGATTTTGTATGGATGATTTTACGATGATTATGCGTTACATATCTACAATGATTATGCAACAAAAAAAATCATAGGAACACTAAAATGTTAATTAATTAATCAAATTAGTATATTGTATTAATTATTTTATTTTTTAATGACTAATTTTAGAAATTTAATTAATCAAATTAGTATATTCACATTATATTATATAAATATTAATAATTTACATAAATATGTCAATTAAATATAGAAATATTGAAAAAAAACTAAATCATAATTTACATCAATAATAGAAAAATCATAATAAATCATAAACAAAATCCAGCTTCTTAAGCTCAAACCTTTTGATGAGAAAGAGGGGATTCGGTCGAAGGATGTACATAGTGGAAGAGGGAGGTGGAAGATGAATGAGGAGATCGCACAATTAATGGTCACGTTGGAGGAAACGAATGTGGGAGGAGGGGCGCTTTGGAAAAGGCACGCAGTAGAGGAGAATGAGTCGAAGGAAGACAAGCATGCATGACGGAGGATGGACATGATGGAGGACGGACACGGTGAAGGACGGATGCGACGGAGGACGGACATGATAAAGGACATACTTGACAAAGGACAAACATGGCTAAGGACAATTGCAATGAATGAGTGGGGGATGAGAGATGGTAACAACACAGCAAAGACAGCAAAGAAAAGGGATTACGACAAAGGAGAATGGGGAGAGGCAGCAGATGAAAGTGATTGGAAAGACGTTGAAGGGTTAGGGTTAAGGGCGGCAGAGGAAATGAGAGGAGATAAGATTGATTAGTGAGGAATGATGGTTATGGGAATAAGAAGATACAGCTTAGGCAATTAATATCATTATTTGCGACGAAATAAATCAAAGCTAACAATTGTTATGATTTAGCCTCAATTCTTTGCAGAATTGAGGCCAAATCGTCACAAAAACCCTTGCAGTCCCCAAGTGGCACAATTTAAGCCATTAACTCTAATACAATTTTACCATGACTTTAGTCGTTATAGTTGTCCCGCCTAAATTTTCCCCAAAAATTTCAGATTTCCCTCTCTTTTGTTTAATTTTTCTTACAATTTAGCCTCAATTTTTTATTTTTTTTCCCTATGATTTTCCAATGACATTCAACTACTATTTCGCTGCAAAATCTTAAAAATCTTGTGTTAAATTAAAAATTAATGAAAAGTTTATGTGATATATTACAGTAACTATTATCAATGGCTAAACTTTAAACTACTTTTTAAATTATTGAAATTCTAATTTATTGAAAATAAATAACTTAGCAACCAATGTCATAATTTTTACAAATTTCTAGAAGATTCTTAAACTTACCAAATATATAAACATAAAAAATGATATTTTCCAAATATAGAAACCCCTATAAAGTGAAAAGTTTAGAGTTTAGGGTTAGGTCGGTTAGTGTTAATTAGGGTTAGTGTAGGATTAGTGTTAGTGTAGGGTTAGTGTTTAAGATTAGTGTTATTATGTTAGTGTTTAGGGTTGTAGGGTTAGTGTTTAGGATTAGTGTTATGTTGGTGTTTAGGGTTGGGGTTAGTCTTCCAAAAGTTTGGAGTTTTTAAATTTAGAAGTCTCCAAAAAGTTTGGAGTTAATGTTAGTATTAGAGTTAGTGTTTAAGGTGAGTGTTTAGAATTAAGTGTTTAGGGTTTTAATTTAGTGTTAGTGTTTAGGATTACTGCTAGAATTTAGGGTTAGGCTTAGGGTTTACGGTTAGAGTTAGGGTTTAATGTTAGTAGTGTTAGTACTTAGGGTTAAGGGTATATAGGGTTTACGGTTTAAAGTTTCAGGTTTAAGGTTTTTGGATTTAGGGTTAATGTTAGAGTTAGTGTTTAGGGCTTAAGGTTTAGGGTTTGGGGTGTTTAAGGTTTAGGGTTAGAGTTGGAGTTTAGGATTTAAGGTTAGTGTTAGTGTTTAGGATTTAGGGTTAGTATTTAAGGTTTAGGGTTAGGGCTAGGGTTTAGAGTTTAAGGTTTGGGAAGTTGGGGATTTAGGGATTTAGGGTTTAGGGGTTAGATTTTGGGGATATTATAGTAAATATTCCTACGATTTTGCTACAGGTTTTTGCCACAATTATTTTCATAGCAATTATGTCACAACCTTTCCTTCCAAAAATCCCTGCCAAATCATTCGACACAATTATTTTTGTCACAAAAAAGTATGCCGTAAAATAGTCTCAAATTGTAACAATTTTTATCATAGCAAATGATTTCATAAGAAAATCACCATAATTGTGGCCGTTGACTAGCCTACACTAGTATTTACTATGATATTACGTCAATATCTATTTGTCTCAATTTTTTTTTTTGTCACAGTTGATCATCGCAAAAGCTCATTTCTCTTGTAGTGTTATTCTTTTGTATTAGCTATTTATTATCTTATAAAAAATAATTATTTTCATTAGTAGTCATTTATTCTTTTGACTTAATTTATTACTCCCTCTGTCCCAAGTTCTTTGAAACAGTTGACTTTTGGCTCTAGTTTGATTTCAATTTATTTATATTATTGGTTGTTAGAAAAAAATTTAAAAAAATATATTTAGAAACTAGAGGTCTTTATTTATCATTTATATAGAAATTTTTTTATTTATATACTAAAAATTGAAAATAAAAAATCATAGATTAATTGCTAAAAAGTAAGTGTTTCAAAGAATATGGGACGGAGGGAGTATTTATTTATAAGTTCCTACTTATTTTTTTTTTAAAAAATATTTTTTAATTCTTTTATTGTTAACTTTTTATTCTTTTATCAGTATTTGTTAGTTTTTTTTTCTAGAGAAGCTAATTATTTTTTACCAGTATATTTTTGTTCTTTTTGAGGAAATAGGTCTTCTTTTTCTTCAAAAAAAAAAAATTACGTGTTCTTTTACAACTAACTAATTTGTTCTTTTGGCTCAACTAATTGTTTGTTCTTTTATTAATTGGAAAATTTAAACAAAAAACAATGGAAAATAGATCATTTTTTAAAAATATAATAATATAAAAATAAAAAGTAAGAGGAAAAGGTACACAAATTAGAAAAAAAAATAAAGAATAAAAATGGAAACAAAAAGAAAGAAGAAAAAGATGTGACAAGAAGAAAAAAAGAAAAAATATGAAAAAAAAAACAAAGAACAACTGAGAAAATGGAAGGTGGAATATGAAACAAATAATAAAAAATAAAAAAATAAAAGAGAATAAAACGGTGAAGCAGTTAGGTAAGGGGGAAAAAGAGGGGAGTAAGATGGAAGAAAAGGGGAATGGCAAAAAAAGTAAAAAAAAAAACAAGAAAAAGAAAGAATAAGCCGGAAAAGAGGTGAAAGATCTGGAAAGTAGGCAGCTAGCAGATCAAACTCCTGCATTCAATTTTAGAGTTACTCATTACTTACACAACATGTTAGAGTGTACGCACTTAATGAAAAAGCTGAAAATATCCAAGCTGGATCATCAACCAAGAGAGAGATACTGGCGAAATCAGGATTTTTGGTTCAGGGGTGAGCCTGGAGGAGAGTCGACGAAGCCCCGAGAGAGGAACAATGTTGCAGCAAGGCAAAGCTAGAGATTAGGACTAAGTTGTACTAATTCAAAGCTAAATGAGCAACCCGTTCGAGTTGGAAAAGTTGGAGGACTAATAGTACATTTAGGCTATATTAGAATATCTGCTTAAGGCTAGAGGGAATAATCACCCATTTGGTCATTATTTTCTTTAGCGCCTACCTCACTGCTTTCATCTTTATATTCTTCCATCATTTTCGGGGGTAAGAACTAAGAATGCATATTTAGCACCTAATTTCTCTTGAATTAACCAACTAATTACCCATATCTAAATTTTTCCAAAATTTTCGAGGAGCAGAAGCACCCCTGCCCCTATTATGGTCTGCCACTGGGGAGAGGAATCAGGTTGTTGATGGCTTGGCCAAATCTGGGACAACTATGTTGAGGATTTCATCTTGTTTGACGCCCCCCCTAGAGTTCTTCGTGAGACTTTGTATGCTGACAACCACCAGAATGTGGAGTTGCTTCCGAACCCCCTCAACCTCGCTAGCTCATCTAAATAACGTTGTTAAGGATACTTTGTTGGCTGTTCCTTCTACTTCAAGGATTACTAGTCTGCTAGACTCTGTTGAACACCCCATATGCAGGGGTAAAATTGTTGTCCAATTGTAGGACTTTTGCTTTCTTGTTCCTCTTTTCCACAAAAAAAAAAAAATCAATCTTAAAGTTACTTACAATTTGTTCCTAGGGTTTAGATAAGATTACACTTCATCTCTCCTATTTCAGAAATATACACTTTACCCATATCTTTTTAATACAATCTGATAGTAATTTTTAAAATATTAATTTAAATATTACAGTAGTCATTTTTCAGTAATTTCAAATTATATGATATTTTTTTATAATTAATGGACATTTTAAATTATCATTTTTTTGTAAATAAAAAATGATATTTTTTAAATGTTAAGTAACTATAAAAAAGGTATCATACAGATTGAAATTACTTAAAGAAAAATACCGTATAGTCTAAAGTAAAATTTTAGAAGTTGCTGTCGGACTATATTAAAATGGTAAGAGCAAAATATATATTTTTAAAATATAAGGAATAATGTGTAATTTTACCTAAACTTCAAGGGATAAATTGTAATCGTTCCTCCAATCTTATCTCCATAGCTAACTTACTGTTCAGCTAAATGTGAAAACATGTTAGCGTACTTTCCACAAGTAAAAATTTGTGTCCTGTTGCATCTGTGCACCATTTGCACACAAGTCTAAGCCATTGATCTTTAATTTGGTAGCTTTTATTTTATTGTTTCTAGCCAACGTTCAATCCCAACTGGCTCCTAAGACCTAAGTTACAAAAATTCTGATACCTTAACCTTAAACTACAGTTGGTTTTCAAGTGTCTTCCAACTTCTAAAATTGTGTCAATTGGCCCCTGAATGAACACCACTACGATGATCGTTACTACTAATGAGTGGATTTCTCACAACTTTAGATATGGAGCAAAAACTCCTTTTGTTTTCATAATCTAATTCATTAGATTGCCTTTGAAAACTATTGAAGTACAAATTGAGATCAAATATGATGAGATTGGTGTTGAGTAGATGTTTTGGTTTCACAACGTCACTAGTACTGTGTCAGTTCGGTTGATCATGATTTTGAATGTCCAGGCGGGAGGCCAATCCTTGTTAAAAGTTTACTTTTGTACGATCGTTTATTATAAGGATGAATTTATTTTGATGCCGGTGTACTTGGAATAAATAGGCTGAACTTCATGCAAATGATCATGACCTAAATGACACTGGTGTGTTTTCTCTTTTTTCAGAAGTCACTAAATAATTTAAACAACTTCATTTAAGCAATTGCAGCCTAGGTATCAACCATAGAGATCAGTTTAGCTGGCTTCGTTATTGAAAGTGATCCATTTCATCCACTTGCGTCAAATTCACGGCTGGTCAATAATGGCCTTTCAAGTTCCATCCGAGGGCTCCGCTGCCGGGATATGTTTGAAGCTCTCAGGTTCACTCCAAAAATCGAAGAGCTTGCGCTGAAGCTCATCAAGAGGCTCAAGACTAGGGGTGAAAGCATTTAGCTTGAACCTGAAACCTGATCCGAAACGCCACCCAATTTTTTAGGTTAGGGTCGGGTCATGGAGGTGAATTAAGATTATTCAGGTTAACCCGACACCGACCTGTTTCGAAAAGTCAAAAAATAGGATGGTTCAGGTTGAACCTGAATCCACCCAAAACAAACCCATTAATGTTAGCCCAGCTGCTCCGCCTAGGACCCTTTCCCTGTTTCCTAGCCCAGCCAACTAAGTTTATAATTATACCATTCCGACCTACCTACGCGTAACCCTAAGCCCAACGCAAGACTTGTTGCTCACCTGCTCTGCTGCAGCTGCTCTCTTGCTTATCTTATCTCCGTCTTGTTCTGGTTCATCGGCATCGCGTCTCATTCCCACTGCTCCGTTGTCCGTCCATCCTCTGCCCACCGTTGCTTCGTCTTGATTGATCATCTCACCATCACCAGCACCACATGTCGGACCACCGATTCGAACACAACCCGCTGCCGCCGTCTTGGCATCGTCCTCCTCGTTCTCCTACCCTCCCTCCTCGCCGTGGCTTCACCGCTTCAAATCGTCGTCAATCAACATGGAGATGGCGGAGGAGACGAGAACGGAGGGGATCAGAGATGAAACAGCAGAGGAAATGGTAGCCGGCAGTAGGTTGTTGGGTTTATGTCGGGTAAACCTGACTCTAACCCTATATGGGCTTAGGATCGGTTCGGGTCGGATTACGTTGTTCGGATAAAGAAGATTGCTTGAAAATTTTGGGTTCGGACCCTAAACCCGAAATTTATAGCCCTACTTAAGAGCAATAACAATGCCCCTGATATCGCCCTTTATGTAAGGTAGCAATTACAGTTCTTTGACTTATTCGCGTTTATCTGGTTTCAAATATGATAAAGGAAAGTAAGAAGACTACCTCCTAGTAAGTAGTATGTAGGTCGTTCGGGTTAAGCTGGTCTCTTGAGATTGAGAGTAGGAGAAATCTGATTGTTTGTGTCCCGTTATGCCTAAATCACTTTGGGACCTAATTTGCTGATTGGCATTGTATATGAGAGCGTTCAGATATGAAAAGGACATGCTTTGCTTTTACAGGATGCACCACAATCTAACCAAACCTGAGGACGCAGAGCTTAAAAAGTTAACGTACAAAGTAAGGCACTGGGAAGAAAAAAATATTGACGGAGAAAGAGGCAAGGCGGCCGGCTGGAGCTTGTCCAATGACACCGCGACACGGCTGTGCTTCTCGAGGCACTTGGGTTCCCTCTGGACTCCAAATTTACATTCTGGCCGGACAAATGTTTGGTAACAGGGGAATTGAGGCACTTCAAGCTAAGTACCCAAATATATTCACCCATTCTAGTTTAGCTATTCAACAGGAATTGGAGCCTTTCAAGCACCGCCAGAACCAGCTACCTGCAGTGGATTACATGGTCGCACTTGAGAGTGATATCTTCATCTATGCCTATGATGGAAACATGGCAAAGGCTGTGCAGGGTCATAGGATGTTTGAATGATTCCGGAAAACAATTAGCCCCGACAAATATGCATGTCAACCATAGCTTCTACTATCAATCATATTGTTTGTGCAACACTCGTAACCGCAGCAAAATGGTCTTTGACACTTTTGTTGCAGGGTGAAGCTCATGGGCTTGATCGATCGTATGGATGAAGGGTCAATATCTTGGGAAGAGTTTTCTTTTCAAGTGAAGAGGTTACATCACATGTTAACAGGACAGAAGGACCAAACCTGAGGCAGCCTATAGGTAGGAAGCATCTGCAGAAGATGGAGGGAAGTTTCAATGCGAATCCATACCCAGGGTTGTCTATGTAATGATTCTGGTGCAATGACGATTAAACAGAAACTAAGCGTAATGAGGAGACTAAAGTTCTATTACAAGCTTAGGAGATAGAGATGAGGTTTTCGAGCTCAGAAGTTGCTCAAGCTGTAGATTATGTACCCAATTGCTACAACAGTTAGCTGACAGAGGTAGAGAGATTTGTAGACATCATTGGCTACTAGCAAGATCATAAGTGGTAAGAGTACACGTAAATATAGAAATGCATGTAGACTTTTTGTATGAGGCCTAGGCTGGTTTTGCTACTTGTTTTCTTTCGCACATACCAGAAGAAAAGATCCATTTACAGCAACATAAGATTCTTTAGAACACTTCTATTTTATGTCACTTGATGTGAGATAGATCTTTCGATAATTGATCATTACAGAAAATGCGAATTTTGTAACAAGTTTCCATCTAGTCACATAATCTAAAATTTGCTTACATTCAGATTTCAGACTGTGGAATGCAGAGCTGATAAAGTGCTGTACGTTCAGAGTGTGATAAAAGTATCTAATTTCCTCGGTAAAAATTTTTACAATGTTGTTGTCAAATCAAGCAATACCGTGAAAAGGAAACTCTACAACAAAACGAAGCCAATTTTTAACCTAAAAATATCAGGAGATGATAGATATTTTAACTATACCAATCCAGAAACAGAATGGAGAAGGTAAGTACAAACAGGAAAAGGAGGAGAAAGGTCCTACTGCTGCTATTCCTCTGAATCGCTTGAGACAACTCTTCGTTACCAAGATCCACGTTTTTTGTGGCTTCAACTGCCTGTAAAGGACAACAAAAAAATAACCTTGAATTCAGAGGAGTTCTCAATAAATGTGGAAATATAAAAAGAAAAAGAAAAAAAAAAGGAGGCACTGAACTCTGAGGAACCATAAGCTCTACTTTGTGATGACACAGAAAAAACGTTCCATTAAGAGTGATTATACAATGAAACAAGATTGACAGATAATTAGATAAAGCAAACTACTGAAGAGATAGAGAAACTGAATCAGGAAAAAAAAAACCCGAAGCACATGACACTATGTCAGAGGTATTCTAGAAAGCAATGTTTCAGGAGATGCTTATACTACAACAGTTCAACTAAGGGAATAAGCCAGTCACCATAGACATGATTTTGTTTATGAATCAAAAACTGTGACTTGACTTAGAGTATTCTCTAGACCACAGTAGAACCTAAACAACAAAATTAACAGATCCTATCAACTATGGAATATAGTGACGAATAAGTCAACTGTGGCCAAAAACTAAGTTTTGATTAGCTGGTGTAGAGGCAATCAAAAATATCAACAAGATGGAACTGACCTGCTCATACAAATGTTCAATCTGCTGAGCTTGTTGCAGCACATGAGTGGACATTAGGTGATTTAATGCAGACATCTCCACCATCTTAGTTTCTGTTTCCTGGGCTGCATCAAGAAGATTGGACAATTCTACCTACATGATACAGGCATCAATAAGCTTCAGGATAGGATAATGTTGAAGAAAATTGTGCATCAAGTTAGAACTTAGAGGCACGTGGTAGACCAAACAGATCAATAGCAAAACCATGCAAATACCTGAAGAGCACGTGTTTCATCATCCAACAATTGCTCCTGCACTCTTAGAGACTCAGGCTGAAATTCATTGGAATCCTTGAACTCCAGATTAACTGCTTTAGAGGTGTTTGGAGAAGCTGAATCAACAACTCGTTTAAGTTTCCTCCTTGGTATGGCTCTGTCAATAGCATCTTGGAAGCGGATTGCTCTAAGTTGATCAAACTGTGCTGTGACTGAATGAAGTCTCTCACTTAAAATTAAGACCTGAAGTTAAGTGTATAAGGTAAATTAGCCATAAAGCAATATAACCTCACTGCACTCACACAAAAAAGTCGAACAGTCAGAAGCAGAAATCTGGTCCATTGACAAGAGCAAATGAAAGGCTTTCATAAAAATTCTCGTAGAATCGAGAATGAAGTTTTCATTATGTACATGCCAATCATGAATTAGTAACTGCATCCAATCTCCAAAAATATCCCAATTGTTTCGAACTTTCCAGTTTGTTCTTGCACTTCAATGATCTTCTACTTCTTTGACAGGATGGTTAAGAGATTATCTATGGTCAAACTCTTCCCAACTTATCAATGGGTATAACCCCTTCGGTGTGAAAAGTTTATCAGTCTCGGTTTAAATTACCAAGACTCTTCTATTGGCACAAGAACAGTAAGCACAATAAAGCTGAGAAAGGAAAAGAAATTAATTACAATTGTTCAAATTCAATGTTTTGGACTTCTGTCAAATAAAGATTCAATTCTCATGAATATAAAGTTAAAAAAATAAACCGTTTCTAGAATATGGCGAGGAAATATAAACGCAAAAAAGCAAATAGAAAATAGTTCAAAGTTAAGCTCACTACAACAAAAATCAGTCACCACCACAGGATTCAAATGAAAATCAGTCTCAGTCCATTATGTGAAGAAGGCTGAAAGTTAGCTGTCTATTTTGGGTGCAACTCCACTTATAAGCAACTCAAGTACTTCAAGCCAAATTATCCTCTCAATATTTAAAAGCCTTCTGCGGCTCTGTTCTTAGACTTGCAATAACACCACAGAAACTAATCCACTTGCTTGTTAATAAAACATTTTACAACTTCTCAAGCTCTAAAAGGAGGGAAGTGTTACCATTTTAAAATATGGGCTCATTTACCGGACAAAGCAACAGAAAAGACACGAAAACACCAGAACAATATTCTCCAACGATTTACCTAATTACAAGTCATTTTTATTCTTTTATCTGCATAACTTGAAAGAAAATGCAACTAGTCAAATATAGCCAGCAAGTCTCTGTATATCAGACTGCATAGCCAAAACAAACTATCAAGGAAATTGCAATTTCACTGCAATGTGGTCAAGTAAACCTTGTCTTTCAAATTGGGATCCAAAAAGTTAAACCTCTTAGCAGAAGAACAAAATTTTATAACTTCTACAGTACCCAAATGAGTAATAAATGAATAGATAAAGGAAGAACATAGACGTACCGCTCCATGCTTGTGTGCTATTGTGTCCGCATTGGCTCTATCACCTCTGGCCCCCAGCCAGCCTTTTGAGTTTGCCTCTTCATCATTTATGGAATTTTTTAGAATTTCAATTTGATCTTTGCATGCTTTTATAAAAGCAGTAACCTGCAGCCAATCCAACTTAGTCAAGAAATATTCAAAAGGAATTCAGTCAAACATCCACCTCCTTCCACATAGACCAAAATGATAATTTACTTAGCCACAAGGGGGAAAAACATGCTTCTTTTTCTCTTTCATTTGCTACTCTAATTTCCAACAATCAAAAGCAAACAATGGGCCCATTTGAGAAGAGCCTTTTAGGATTAGCGTTAGAGTTTTTGATGATTTATTAACAGTAGAGATTAAATTGCTAAAGCTAAAAACTAAAAGCTACACTTAGATGGCTTTTTACAAACTTTGATGCTAATTGCTAATGCTAATACCTAACGATGCCAAAGAAACCATCAAGTATTTCTGAAATTAAAGCCACCACAGAAACATGGGAACTCCAAAACCTTCTGAATCCTAAATTTTCCTTCATGTTTCTAGTAGTCTATCAAAATTCGAGGACACCCGAGTGAGCAACAACACGATTCACTGAACTAAATTTGCATCAGACTATTGTCAGAAATCTTTGTGGCTAACATACTTCATGTTCAATGCTGTCTCTCTCCTGCTCCGTGGTCCGATGCAGATCCACATAATCCTTTCTATGCTTCAAGATGAACTGATCCAAAGCCCCAATGCTCTCTAGCTAATGCAAGCCAAATCAAGTCAAACCCAAAAGCAAACTAGCCAGAAATGAACACACTCTTGCAAGGAAAAGGAAACCAGCTCGCATACGGTTTTCATTGAAGCTTTGGTGAAAGGAGTCAGTTGCCGTGGCTTATGAATTATGAAGGACGCCATTACTGCCACCAATTTAGCCTGCAAATTCATCGTACAATATCAAAAAGAAAACCAAAATAGCCAGGATACGTAGAAGAGAAGGAAGAAAATGATAGAATACTTTACCTCGTTATAACCCATGGAATTCGCAGCGCTCCTCACAGCATCTTTGAAATCCTCGGTTCTGTCCCTGAATCTCGACATCTAACTGTTCGGTTCCGAATTCACGGAGAGTAGACGACATAAACAATTTCGCCCAGTTTCCGAACTGCTTGATCACTCGGATCTAACTTTACAGAGCAAGGGGTTGAGCGGAAGTCGGGAGTTGAAGGCCTGACGAGTGAAGAAAAGAAAGGAAATACCAGACACAGGTATATCGGCAAAAATCTCAAAATTGCCACTAATGTTTTGGGTTGGGACTAAATCTGACACTAAAGCTTTTTTTTACTCGAATTCACACTAATTTTTTAAAATTGGATCAAATCAACCAATGACTGACCGTTAAAAGTTGTAAATTTTTAAATTTTAAGGTTATATTATAACTTTTTAACAAATTCTAGGATATTAAATAGTTTATCCTATTTTCTTTAATAGAATCTAATCTACATTCACCAACACCTCCACCAAGCTTACTACCTCCATCATCTTTACCGCCAACACCAACCATCCTCATTGCCAATCCTCATCTTCCTCCATGGTCTCTTCCTCCAAAATCCATGGTTACATGCTCCTCTTAACCCACCCCATACCTAAGCCCATCTTCAACAATCCACCACTCTCCTTGACACTGTAGTCGCAATCTCAGCCCTAGCCCCAACTTCAACTGCATCAGCCCTTTGACCCCGTACAATCTGCTCGAGCTCCTATGGACGCTTCAACTACCGACTAGATTTCTTTACGTCTACTCGGTCAAGCTAGGAATAGACTTCATTTCCCAGTGCAATTTTAGCTCTAGAGAATGAGAGAAAAGTGCATCAATGGTTGGATGGCTAAAAATGGATCAGTTTGTGTTGCCACATCTAAGGCCAAGTTTCATGGCGAAGGAGTAGAGCCCTAGATAGAGAGTGTATTGAGGTAGGGAGTTGGGCCAAAGACGTAACAGCAAGGATGGTTGGTGTTGGAGGTGGATGCTAATAACGAAGTTTGTTAAAGAAAAAAAATGATAATATTACATAATATCTTTAAAATTTATTGAAAGTTACATTATCACTCAAAAATTTTAAAACCTACAACTTTTAGCATTCAATGGCTAGTATGAGCCAATTTTGAAACATTAGTGAGAACTTGGGACAAAAAAAAACTTTAGTGACAAATTTGGTCACAATCCAAAACATTAATGGTAAATTTTAGATTTTTGCCCAAGTATATCTATCTATTTTATGTTGGGTAAATTGCACATGTGGCCCCTAACATTTTATTATTATCCTATTTTGGACCCTAACCTCAAAATCTCATATAAGACGTCCTCAACATCAATTTTTTGTTCCATTTTAGACCTTTGATGGACGGAAAATGTTAAAATTGATGGAATTAGCCACATAGCATGCCAACGTAGACAATTTGCCACAGTGGCATAATAATCAACTGCTGGTGATGATGTAGCAACAAAGAAAAATAATAATAAATAAAAATATGAAAAAAGAAAAAATATACAATTTTTTTTTTAAAAAAAATACCTCCTACGCTGGGCTCAGCCTCCTCCCTCCCCCACCGCCTCCAACCCTCCCTCACCACATTTAGGCTCTGCCTCATCCGCCGCCTCCAACCTTCCCCCGTCACCTCCAGCTTCTACCTCATCCACCATTTCTCTTTCCTTCCTCCCCTCTTTCTTTCTTTCGTGCCCAGTTCAATTAGAAGGTCTGATGGAGACTAGATCTTGTCGGAGATGGTGAATAAAATAGAGGTCTTGGTGACTTTGCCGTTGGTACAAGGAGCCACCGACGTGGAAGAGTCCCAGCCGTTAAAAGTGTCAAATGGGTCATCAAAATTTAAGCAAAAGTTTGTCAAAGCGTCGATCTCCGCATGGCTCCGGGTTCCATTCCGGGAAACATTGCCAGAGGCCTTCTGTTGCTCTCCCCAGCTTTTAGTGATAAAATCTAACAAGTTGAACAAAATCAAATGAAATTGTGGACTATATGGCCGTGAGATTTGTAGGCCTCTCACAATGTTTGACTAGTTCTTTGGCAGCTCCACTGTGCTCAGTCTAACGGTAAAAACCAATATCGTCAGTCAGACAAGTGTTAGAGGAAGCAACATCTCTGATTCTCCAATTAAATCTCACTGTGGAATCGTTGACATCTGAAAAAGTCGATCTTCGATGGGCCTGGAAGTTTTTGGTTGAAAGGACGGCATATCATCAATCTCTAATGAACCTAGAAGCTTTTGGTGCCACTGGCTGGACCTACGATGGGTCGACTAGCAAATCGATGAAGGGGCGGATGAGGGAAGAAGGCCAAGGCGGCAAGGGAGGGAGAAGCTTGGAGGTGGTGGTGCAAGGGGGATTTTTTTTATTAATTTTTTATTTTTTTTATTTTTCATATTTTTATTTTTTATTATTTTTCTTCTTTGCCACATCATTATTATGTCGCTGTGGCAAATCGCCCACATTGACGTGCCACGTGGCTAATTCTGTCAACTTTAACACTCTTCATCCATCAAATGTATAAAATGGAACAAAAAAATTAAGGTTTAGGACGTCTTTTGCGAGATTTTGAGGTTATGATCCAAAATAGGATAACAATAAAATATTAGGTGACATGGGTGCAATTTACCCATTTTATGTTGCTCAATGAGTGATTTATGTAACTACTATGAATAAAATATAAAAGTGCTAAAAAGATTAAGGGCTTAATTTTCATCCGTAGTTGTAACGTATTTTTGGTGCTTGGACGTAAAGATCGTATGCATAAGTTTAGGAATTTGTTATCTATTATATATATACATATATGTAAAGTAGGATATAAGGAATTAAGGGTTTTTTCACTTAATAAAATAAATAACAATTTGACACATCTCACTTTTTTTCTTTATAAATAAATTCTAATGTGTTTACATTGTAGAAAGGCTAATATACCAACCAGACCCTTTAAACACCTGGGTATTAATGTATTTTCAGTTAAGATGTCAGACTAAAAGTTGACACATGTCAATCAATATATTTAACGAATGATTTTCCTGAAGCAATAAGATGAGTTCGCCCTTCTCACATATAATTTGTTGAAAATGTGTTGGTATTGTTGACAATGTATCTCAATAATTGGTTATAACGTTAGTAACAACATGTCATGCAAAATGGAAAAGCAATAACACGGTTTTCCATTAAATTACAATTGATTGGAAAGTTACAATCATGATTTCAGCAAGTTGAGCCCTTATAAATATGACCATAAACTGATGCAATTTACAATATATGTATTCATTTCTTTGTATACATAATACATTCCCTACCTATAGCTGAATCCTGTGGGGTAATTTCCAATATCCATTGTTCCTACTTAGCATCCAGAGGTCACCTTTATTTGAAATTGAGGCTTAAAACTGTTCAAATGGAAATTTTATTGAGGAATTTCTTTCCGTTCTTTAACCAACTTTTCTCATCAGTTCAAATATTTCTCTCACTCTCTTCTTCTTGGCTCACTGTCTGATGATTCCTTTCTTTCTTGGTTGTGGAAAGTTGGTGTCTTATATAAGTTTTCTCTTTCAAGTTCATCCATGGCACACAATTTATTTCAAAGCTTTGTACGCTTTTTTTTGCTATAGAAAATTGTAAGAATACTCGATATAATATGCTTGCACATTAGTTTTTTGCAATAAAGGTTAGGAAATTAAATTGAGTAAAATAAGATAAAGTGGCATTACGGCTTACAAAATCATAGGTGGACATATATGCATTTTGCACACCATAATTTATTTAAGAAATTACAACAATCTAATCTTACTAATTTCTCATCTTATCAGACAATTCTATACTTCATTTTTCACTCAATTTTTGATTTTTAAATTTGAGGTTCACCTTTTTTCATATAAATTATTGTCAAAAACTCTTAAAACATACTACTCCATCCATCCATCCCAATTTTTTTGACTCATTTTTTTTATAAAGTTCTAGCCAGCTTTATACTTTTTAGCAGTATTTTCTCAAGCTTCACCCTAAAAAAGTAGCCATTATTTTCTCCTACATCAGTTTTTTTAAGGACAAAAAAATTCAAAAATAAATCTAAATATGTACATATAAAGTATGGTTCACTTCTGGATAAAACTGAATTTTCACATAATGATGCGATACGAAATTGAGACGTGGGAGATTTTTAAGTTATATAAGAAATTGACTTTTTTTATGCCATTTTTCAATAATACCCATAATACAAAACCAGTACAATAAATGAAACGTTTTTATTCTCTTTGTATTTTTCAGTTATATGGGGTAAATTGCATAGGTACCCCCAACTTTTAATTATTGTTCATGTTCTGACCCTAACCTTCACTTTACTCGCTACGTGTCCTTAACCCGATTAAAATATTTTATTTTGACCTTTGTATGGATGGAACTCATTTAAATGGAAAGCAAATGGCACGATAACGTTTATGTGGCACCAGAATGTCCACGCTGGCCCAGTAAATACACAAGTCATTGCTTTTGGACAAGAAAAAAAAAGATCAAAAAATAAAGAAAACAAAGAAGAGGGGGATGGGACAGTTCATCAGTCTTCAGAGCAAAGTAGAGTAGAACAGAGCAGAAAGAGTGGAAAGAACAGAAAGAGAGAAAGATATATATATATATATATATAGGGTTTAAGAAAGAGAAAAGATCTAACATTGCATAGAGAATAGAAGATTTAGAATCACGAAACCGAGAAAAGGAAAAAGCGTAGAAAATCCAAAAAGGAAAAGAGATTCCCAAAAAGAATAGTAGAAGGGAAAGTGAAGAGAGATGAGAACGAAGTCTGCCCACAGTATAGTAAGTGTATCTGCTTTTATAATTGAGTGATGAAGAATATTTTAGAGTTGAATGTGGATGGGTGGGGGCATTGGGGAAGTAAAAAGGCATGGTGGGGTAAGTGGATGGTATATGTGTGTCATATATGTGCGTGGCATGTATGTTTCTTCTATGTGTTATATAGGGGAAAGGGGACCAAATGGGGACCATGGGAGAATATAGAATTATGCGAAAGTGGGTGAAATATAAAATATTGATGATTAACGTAAAAAGTATTTTCTATTTGCAGGAGTTGGTGATGGTGATGGTTATTTCACTGTGAAGATGTACCATAGGGGCTTTTTTGGAAACTTACCATGGAAGACGTATATTGAGGGTTTTGTTAACTATTGGGACTATTATCAATTTGATAGGTTTAGTCTAATAGAGATAAATAAAATGGTGGAGGAGTTGGGTTACTTAGGTTACATAGCCTACTTCTAGTTATATCCGGAGATGCCTCTTAATGATGGTTTAATCCCTTTTAAAGATAAAGCTGATGTGATGCAGATGATGAGGTTTTATTTGCCTGAGAATCCTATTATTGAAATATACATTATGATGAAGAGCAAAGTAGAGATGATTAAGGATGAGTTGGCCTTTCTAGGAAAAATTAAAGAAGCTATTAGTCTTATGAAGGTTGTGATAGAAGAAATTGTTCAAGAGGGTTATGAAAGTTGTCCACAATCAAAGAAAAAGTATGCTACATCTACAATCAAAGAAAAAGGTGAAAGTAGACAAAGAAAAGCACTAACATGGATTGTGGAAAAGAATGAAAAGCAAATGTTGGCAAGAGATGTTGAGGAGGGCCATGTACATGCTGAACTGAATGTGGCAGCTGAGAATGTTGAGGTCAAAGATGAGCATGAGGTAAGATCTAAGAATGTTGAACCTAATGATAAGGCTAAAAATGAGCAAATGGTAAGTTCAGAGATTGCCCCAGTGAGTAATAGCAATAGGGCTGATGAAGGGGATGATAGTAAAGCAACCATAGAGGATGTAGACTATTAGCCTGATTCTGGAACAGAAAGTTGTGAAATAGAGTTTTAAGAGTTAAACAATGACATTGGACAGGAAGATAATGACGTTGGTGATTATATTCGAAGAACTAGGGTAGAAAGTGATAAAGGGAAGAATTCATGTATGGGTTTTACATATGAAGTAGGGTGTAAGGAAGATTTGGACTTTAATGATTTGCAAAGTATATACTCAAATAGTGATGAAGGTCATAGGTACCCAAGTTTCAATGAGAGATCTGACATAAGTAACCCTAAGTTCCTTGTGAGTCAGAAGTTCACGTCCTTTAAAATGTTGAGAAAAGTAATATGCGCTTATGGAATTAAGTCAAGGTGTAATGTAAAGGTTGTGAAAAGTGAGCTTTGTTTGCTATAGCTTATATCACTTCATCTAACATTTATTATCTTATTTTTTTATCTAGGGAATGCTTCCAGCAGTGCATGAGTTGTTTCCTAAAGCTGAGCACAAATTCAGTGTACGTCATCTCTATAACAACTTCAAGAGTGTCCATCTTGGAGAACTGCTAAAAGAGTTGGTTTGGTCAGCTATAAAAACTAGTTATGTGGTAGAGTTCAACATATATATGGAGAGGATTAAGGTAGCATATGAGAGTGCTTGGAAATGGTTGTGTTCTGTTCCTTTAGTACACTGGTCAATGGCACATTTTAGAGAGTATTCTAAGTATGATATCCTCCAAAATACTATCTATGAGTATTTTAACGGATTTATTTTAGATGCTAGGGACAAACCAATTCTAATAATGATAAAGATTATTAGAACCAAATTAATAGTGATGGTTACAAATAGAAGGAGGGCACTAAAGAGTTATATAAGGGTTCTGTGTCAAAGGATAGTAGAAAAGTTAAATAAGTCAATAGAACATGTTGGTTGGTATATCCCTGTAGGTTTTGAAGGATCACAGTGCTAGGTCAGCACACCTAATGCCAATTTGTGGTTGACTTGGCAAATCATAGTTGTAGCTATAGGAAGTGGAACTGAGTGGGATTTCATGCCTATATGTTTGCTCTATCATTGGAGACAATAGAATGAGAATAGCGGACTATGTTCATTCATGCTATAAGACAGAGACATGTGCAAGGACTTATGCACATGTAATAAGTCCTATAACTAGTATGGAGCAGTGGCATGAAGAACACCATAACCTTGTTTGACCCCCCAATTGGGAAAGATTAAAAGAGGCAGGAAGCAGAAGAATGGGAGGAAGGAAGAGGGTGAAAGTGAAAATGCAACTAAATTGAGAAGATTTGGTATGAAAATGCATTGTAGTGTTTGCAGAGATGAGGGTCATACAAAAAGGATATGTAAACAATGAGAGGGAACAAAGGTGGCAGGAACCAAAAGTGAAAGACGGAAAAAACTCCAGGTACAATCTAACTATATATGTTGTTTTGCTTTGAAACAAATTAACTATCATAACATAAACTTTGTCTGAATTGTAGGCTTAGAGGAACACAAGTAGTAAACCATAAGAAATAAAGAACACTGGGGTTAGTCAGGAACAGAATGACCCTAGAGCACAATCCCAGCCAATTGCTCAATCAACTGGTTCTGAGTTCCTTTGACGCAACATCAATGTTAGGCCTTCAATGTTCAATGAGACAAAAAAATGGGCTAACCAAGAAATGAGGCAACAGGCAAAAGAAGGGGCTCTTGTGCTTAAAATGTGTGATATATTTAGAAATTATATTTTGATTACAGAAGTTGTAGTTTGTTTAGTACAGTTCTAAACACCTATTTTTTTTATTACAGTACAAATGACGTTATTTTGGTTGTGGAATGGTGCAGTAGTGTTCAAAGAGGTTCAAGTTGATGTTTTTTGGGTTGTGAGATGATGTGGTTGTTTAGAAGTTGGAATCATACACTTGTTATATCTATAGTCATTCCCAATTAAATGGAATTATGTTTTCCTTTTCACTTTGCCGTATCATCACAAATTTTTATTCTATGAGGACATCACAGAAGCATCCTAGAAATAATGAAAATGTGCTGAAGTTGGGGGTAAAAATTACATTTGTTATATCAAGTTAGTGTTAAGTTTGAAATCGTCACATAAAAATAGAGTCTGAAATGGAACACATTAAAAAGGTTGGGTGCAATTAAAGGAATAAGATACAAAGCTTAGGGAACATAATGAAACACAACATAAAAAAAAAAGGTACATAATGGAACACATAAAACTAGTTTATTCACACCCATAACTTGGTTTACTCACCCTACACCACCATTCTCATCCAGCAGTAGCCCACAAGATCGAACCCTATATACATCACCCCTCAGCTTGACACGGGTGAATTGTACCAATAAAAAGACCCATAATTCTCAGCTTTCTTTCCAACAAATTTAACAAAAAAACAAAAACAAAGGCCTCTATGTCAAAACATCTTTTCCCCATAACAATGTAGTACAGGAACAAATTTTCTGAAATCTTTTTTACCATATAATTGCTGCATGTTAGGGACCTTCGTCCTGGATTAGCTTTTGTCCACGATGTTACCAGGGTTGCAGGAGTCCCACACGAATAGATCCTCATCATTACTCCCTCCATTTATGTTCAATTAAGAATGATCCCAACAGTATAAAGGTAAGTAAATCCTTAGATCTCCAATTTCTTCCTTCTTCCCAATTTATGGCCGTTTACATTCTCATTTCTGTAGTTGATGGGGGTGGGTGGCTACAATTACATGCTTTCACTCGCCAACAAAATCACGAAACCCTTTTTTAGAGGGAAAATTTCACTCCAAAGCAGCCATGTAGGAGTCAATAGTCTACTTACTAGGCCTACGTGGACATTCCGGTGCCACATTAGCGTTAATGTGACGTTTGCCATCCATTTAAACGAGTTAGGGACATACAGCGAGCAAAGTGAAGGTTAGGTTAGAAAAAGAACAATAATTAAATATTAGGGATTGCGCGTACAATTTACCCTAGTTATATGTGAAGGTAAAATTTGGGATAAGCAAATAAAAAAACTAGATAAACTTTTTATTCTCTGCAACTTTTTCAGTTTATATGTTAACCCTATGTTTTTGTTACCATATGTTTCTTATTTAGAATTTTCATATGTTTTCTAATCAATTCCCTTAATCAAAGATTCTATAATATGTCATTTTCCTTGCTTATAAATATTTCTCTTATATACAGTAAAACTAAAGTATAGACCGAATTTAAGTATTTATTTTTATACTAAATTAATTTAAATAGTAAATTTTAGTATTTATTACCATATTACATTAACACTCACACATAGCAGAACATATTTAGGGTTTTTTTTGTTTAAGAATAAAAAAATGAAAAAAAAAAATAAAAAATGACAAAATTGCTCTTAACGGATTTTTTTGGCACTATTAGAATCAATGAGATCATTACCAATCCTACACCAAATGGAAAGTATGTATTTATTTACACAAATATATTCGAAAAATTAGCACTCAAATTAATTAGCATCAATCAACATTTAATTCATAAATCAAATAAATCAACTTATTTTACTAAAATTTTTTGATGAAGACGTATCACAACTAACAAAGGGGAAAAAATTTGCATTCAAACTAAAAATTTGCATTTAAACTAAAACTATTTTGAATATGAATGATTTTCCCCTTAAAAAATTTACGAAATCTATTTCAAAAAATACGTAGTCGACATTACTTCAAGAAATCTTATTCCTTAACAATTCTTTTTTTCACCAACAATCAAAAGTAAACTAAAATCTTCATTTAAATTTAAAGTTGATTGTGGATTGCAAAAAAAAAAAACCACTAAATATTCTTCCCAATTTTGACCATATTTGACTGTCTATCTAGTATGTATGAATTTGAATTAAAATTTTAATATTTGATTGTTACTACCCAAACCTATATTCATTTTCTTTTTTTTATAAGAAATGTTGGATTTTTATCAACTTAGTACGCTGTTCATGGTGAAACTAATTTCATCCATTGTTTTGCATGACTATGATTTCAAATTTTACCTCCATCGGTTTGGCTACATGCATGGTCAATTAATTCAAGTGAATATGTATATAAGGATGTGCTTTTTTATACATAGAGATTAAAATGTATGTAATTTATATTATTTTTTTTTCATTTTTACCCCTAAAGCTAAAATAAAAAAAAACTTTTTGAATTTTGTATAGTGAGAGTTTAAATGAGAATTGAAAAAAAATCCTTTTATGGATTTTTTGTAGCTTTTAGATTTTGTGTAGAAAGAGTTTAAATAAGGGCAATAATATAAATTGGACATTAAAAACTTTCAAAAAAAAAAAAAGAAACAACTCATTCTATTTTTTAGGGTAGACAGAGTAATATAAGGTACAAATACCTTAATTAGTATAGCCTAATTAAGTGACACGTTATATTTGTCTTCATAAATGTTAAAAGTATCTTCACTTTTAAAATAATATTTTATAATAATTAAATATATATACCTTTTTGGAACTCGATTCAACTTGGAATCCATTGGCAACACTGGGTGCGTAAACTAGTTTGGTATATTGTTTGTGTTTGCTTCTATCGCAAATAATAATTTATACTTTTAGGTAAGGGAGGAGCCAGAAAATTTTTTAAGTGGGGTAAAAAATTATATATTAAAAATAGTGGAGGAAAATATACATATTATAAAGAAATTATGGGGTTAAATGTTCAATTATTGAAACTTATGTATGATATGCGTAGTTTTCCCAAAAGTGAATGGGGGCAATTGCTCCCTCTTGAATATATGTGGTGCCGCCTCTATTTTCAGATGACTTGTTAATATGTGTAGAGCTGCAATTGATAATTGAAAATATTAATTAATATTACATAAGCTTATGAAATTCAAAAGCCCATGATAATTAAGTTCAATGTACAAATTTATAACTTAAAATTTAACATGATATTATTTTAAATCTCTGAAATCATCAAGAAAGTTAGAAAATTTTCTCTCTATTTATATGGGTGCATTTGTGTATAGACAATGTCATAGACTCATGGGGACTTGGAGAATATGCTATTCTCATAAGAATTTGTACCAACATTTTCAATTCTCCTGGAGCAATAAATCCTAAAATTAAACTTTCACCTTATTTTCTCTCTTTGGTATAGATGAAAGATCATATCAATAGTTCTACAATAGTCTTTTTTTTTTTTTTTTTAACAAAAGACCATTCTCATTAACTATGGGACATACAACATCTATTATAGAAATAGAGTAAAAAGGAACAGAGGGTGCTTGGCTTAATTGTAGGCCTTGCACATTTTTCAATTCCCCGTGATACTGTAAAATGAATAACTAAAATAGGTATGGTATTCAAACTTACAGACTAAAAGAGATAGACAAAAAACATAAATAGAAAAAAGATGTAACACACTAACAAACCAATACTTTATTGGACTAACATACCAATATATGGTTAGACTAACAAACCAACATTCAAATGCAAAACATGGATGACGATTCAAACAAATGAAAAAATAAAAATAAACCGTCACTCAATCCATTATTTAGAAACACATCACTACCCTTGCTTCATCGCTTTTCGCACTCTGCTTGATCCACTAATACCGAAACAGATCACCTGGATCTGTCTGTCGTAGAGCATCAGATGAACCGAATGATCCTCATGCTAACAGTGATAAGAGTTTTGTGGAGAATGAAGAAAAAGAAACGGTGAAAAAAAGATATAAGAGTGACTGATTTGGTGGAACAATAACAGTAAATTAACTAGCCAGATGTGAGGAAAAGAACATAAAGTCGATATAGAATGAAGGGGGAAAGCGACACCTCTACAAGAGTTTTTTCTAGTTGTAAGTGATGTATAGCTTACAACTAGAAAAGATTATATCAATAAACAAGAATAGGCTCAAAAATAGAAAAACTTGAACCCACAGTAAATAAAACCAAGTTAGAATTTTCTATTACTTTTCCAAATTCAAAGATTTGTCTCACACTCAATAATACCCAATCAATTCAGCAACATTTGTCATAGCTAAAGATAGTTCTAAACCTCTCATAATTTGTTTGAATTGAAAGCTCTAATTTAGCAAACCAAAACCATAACTTTTTTCTCTCAACTTTAGGTGAGAGTTTAAAATTTTACTAAGAGTTTTGCCTATATTTTAAATAAAATAAGAAGGAGAATACAATTACCTGAAATTCTTAATGACCTAATTTTAACTACTCCCTCCATTCCATATTTTTTGAAATTTTCAATTTTTTTACTAGACTTGAATTTATTCATATTATTACTTGTTAGAATTTTTTTTTAAAAAAAATATATCTAGAAACTATAAATCTTTATATATTTTTTATATATAAAATTTTTTATTTATATACTAAAATATTAAAAATAAACAATTATAAATTAATTAGTAAATAATGAATATTGGAAAGAATTTGGGGTGTAATGAATATTATTTTGGGTTTTTTATAGTTACCCACTGAACTTTAGGCGATATTGCACATTGCCTCTCTTGGGTTTGAAAATCTATACTTATCCCCTGTTTTTTTTAACGCCGTTAGTCAAAATTACAGCCAATCACATTGAACTTAGTTTGGTTTATAATTATACCCAAAGCTTTAGAAATCTACAACTTTCCAAGATTGCCCTTCCCCTCATCTTCTCTCCACTTCCATCCTCTTCTGGCTCCACTTTGACCCATCCATCTCTAGCCTCCCTTGCCTCTTTATGTGACGTCTCCTTTTGCTCCAGTACCTTTTCCTCCAACCCCCTTGGCGCCGCTCCATAGGCTCTTGATGGAGACCTTGGGTTGTTGCATTAAGACTTGCCCAAACCAAGGCGGTAACGACCATGGGATGCTCCAAACATGTTGAGACTGCAATAAGTACATCGCCTCCCAACTTTTGGCCTCCAATAATGAGTTCAACCCTGATTCCTATGACGCCACCATGAAGGATATCAATGCGGCGGCCAATGACACCTCGAAATGCAAATATGAAGCATAAGGGTCAGCTTTGGTTGAGCTCAACTCTGCCTTTCTCAAGCTTTGTGAAATTTGCGTTATTTCTGCTAAGTTTTTTGGTCTCAAAATTTTGAATTTGCTTATTGACTAAGAGCTATATGACACGATCCCCGTGCCCCTGCCCGGGATACCCTGTGAGCGTTTGTCTCACGGTGGATTGTAATTGGCTAGCTGGTTATGTGTGTGGATTAAATCCAATGCTACTAGTTGATTAACCTAGAAATGCAATATGTATGCACTTATGCTTTGACTTGGTTTATTAAAACCATAAAACATTTAATCATTTAGACATTTAGCCGGCTAAGTAAAATTCTATATAAATAAATACAAAATGCCAAAGCATAGCAAAATCAACCTTTGAGTGATTAACTACACATACACCGCTCGTGAAAGCATTTATACATAAGTAACTAATGCTCTCACCCAGAGAACAATCCCCTGAGTCAAGGACTCTTTATAACATAAATACTGGAGGCAAAATAAAGTACTGTATCAAAATACAAGACTTTGCTGAGATCTTTTACCCTAGCTCCCACTTTGGACTCCTGTCCCAGTGGCGAGTCTCACAAGTCCTGTGCCAAGTGCTACTAGGCTCTGCAGCCAAAGGAAGAAACAAGTTAGTACCACAGCCTGACCAACAGACCAATTAAACACTTAAGCAGGCTAGAAACTTAAAGTTTCTCAACTACCGTACCTTTACAGACAAAAAGGTACTACCGTGATAATCCTCAGTGATTATCCGGTCCTGCTACTCCAGACTCTGCATAACAAACAGGGAGTGAGAATTCAACATTCTCAGTAAGGGTCTTCGATGTACCTGCAAGAAAAATTACTAGGACTCTGGCTGCGAGCTCACACAGCATGAGGGTACTAGTCATATATATATAAACTAGGTCGGTAGACCTCTCCTCAAGTAGTCCTCTGTATCAGGCCAAGTGCAATCACTTAGCAACCTGACACATATACAGGCCAAGCGCCATCACTTAGCAACCTGACATATAGGCCAAGCGCTATCACTTAGCAACCTATCATATGGCTCAAGGGCGAACCTTAGCAAGCCTCATTCAAACATAGAACCTCTCACCTAATTGTTATGCAGGGGAATTTATGATGGGACTTGTAGACTAGGCCGCAGGGCCTCTTTGATGTAAACTAGATGAACAAGGTTTCGCCTCGTGGCCTCGTGGCTCCGGCACGGCTAGGCCGACGAGGGTTCTAAACCTCTCACCTGAGCTATTGATAGCTAATTAAGTTCAATTGCAACATTTGTTTCCTTACTTGTTGCCTAAGCAACTTACTTACCTCAAACAGTTCAAGAAAACTCATACTTCCGGTGGGACTTTCAGAAGTCTCGGAGTACCATCGGGATCCTCGGACCCTTAGGCACGTTCCGAACCTTCCGTAGTCTCGGTCGGGTCAACGCAGCAAAAAGTCAAACCCTCCATTTTTAGGTGTTGGCGCCGCGTCGCCAAAGGCAAAAAGAATTGGCGACGCGTCGCCGACGAACAAACGTTCTGTGACTGAAAAATGAATTGGCGACGCGTCGCCAATTTTCGGGCCAATTGGCGCCGCGTCGCCAATTCTGCAGAAATGCAGAATTTGGCCGATTGCTGCTACGAACTTTGGCAACCAAATACATATAGCAAACATGCATCAAAAGTTACCAAATTTCATACACATGAAGTACATGTTGCAAGGAACAAAACCAACTATCAAAGCCAAACTATGATGCATTAGAAGCATCAAACCAACCCTTCGAATTTAGCTAGTCCATCATAATTCCCAAAACGTTTCTTCATACCATAACCAAAAATTACTCAACTTTCTCAATCCATTTTAATCCAAAAGCAATCCAACAACTTAAAAACACTTTCTCCCTTACCTTAACACCAAGAACAAGCAAGAATTCGAACCCTTCCTCTTCCAAACAAGCTTCCAAAGTTCTACACAAAACCATACCAAAACAAAGCTCTAAAACATCAAAAACACCTCTTCCAACCAAAACCCAAGCTTCCAATCAACCAAATAACACGAATTCAATCAAGAACATGAATCATACCTCGTTCAAAAACAGGGGATGGAGAAAAACGCCTCTCCAAGCTTCAAAAACATGGATTCAAGCTTGAAAATGCATCCTCCAAGCTTAAACACCCTTAATTGCGCCTCTTGACACCAAGATCACTTGATTCCAAGTTCAATTTGAGAGAGAAATGAGTGAGGGAAGCTTAAGAACGTGTTAATGGTAGCTTCTCCCCCTCTTTCCCTTCTTAAACCCTCACTTAGCAACCAAGATCACCAAGGTTTCAAGTTAAGTGCAATTAGGTCCCCCATCTTTGTAACTTGACAATTCTTGATTAAATTCTTGTCTATTTGTTGAGTTTGAGTTAAGGTTAAAAGTTAAGTTCTAAAATTCATTTTAAAACACTCGGGACTCGTCCCGGCCACTCAGGGTGCAAAATTACCATTTTGCCCCTGAACTTAGTTCAGAGCTTTATTCTTGTCGGAACTTAGTGAACTTTGGCAAACTTCTTAATTCTTGCTAGGCAAACTCAAATTAAACTTCTAAACTAAATTCTAAAATCCTTACCTCCCTCTAGAAGGGCCGTAACATTCTCCCCTCCTTCTGGAATTTGGTCCCCCAAATTCCGTTGCAACTCTGGAAAAACACCAGGATATCTTTTCAGCATATCCTGCTCTGTCTCCCAGGTAGCTTCCTCCTCACTATGGTTAGACCAAAGGATCTTAACCATCGGAATCCACTTAGTCCGCAGTTTCTTGACTTGCCTATCCAAAATCTGAACTGGTTTCTCTTCATAAGTCAAGTCCTCCTGAATGGGTATCACTGAAGGATTTACTACCTGTCCGGGCTCAACTGTGCACTTCCTGAGTAAACTAACGTGAAACACGTTATGCACTTGAGAAAGGTTAGGCGGTAAAGCCAACCGATAAGCAACTTTCCCAACTTTCTCTAACACTTCATAAGGTCCAATGAACCTTGGAGCTAACTTGCCCCTCTGTCCAAAACGACTAACTCCTCTCATGGGCGACACTTTCAGAAGTACTTTGTCACCAACCTCAAAACTCAATTCTCTTCTCCTTCTGTTTGCATACTTAGTCTGTCTGTCATTAGCTGTCTTGATTCTCTGCTGAATCAACTTAATCTTAGCTGTAGTGTCAGCTATGATCTCAGGTCCAATAACCACTCTGTCTGTCGGATCTGCCCAACAATGAGGTGTCATACATCGTCTCCCATACAAAGCTTCATAGGGCGCCATTCCAATAACAGATTGATGACTGTTATTATAGGCAAACTCGATCAGTGGTAAGTGCTGATCCCAATCACCTCTGAAATCAATGACACACATGCGTAGCATGTCCTCCAAAGTCTGAATCACCCTCTCTGACTGTCCGTCAGTCTGTGGATGAAAAGCAGTACTAAGGCTAACTTTACTGCCCAATGCTTCCTGAAAAGCATTCCAAAACCGTGATGTAAATCGTGGATCTCTGTCTGATATGATCTGATCTGGTATCCCATGGAGTCTCACAATCTCCCTGAGATATAACTGAGCCAACCTCTCCAATGTATAGGTGACTCTGATCGGTATAAAGTGTGCCGACTTCGTCAATCTGTCAACCACTACCCAAATAGCATCATGTTGATTCCGGGTGGTCGGTAACCCCACTAGGAAATCCATAGTAACGGATCCCCACTTCCTCACTGGTAGAGATAAACTCTGAAGTGTGCCTGCTGGTTTCTGGTGTTCAGCTTTCACCACCTGACATGTCAAACACTTTGCCACATGTCCTCGTACATCTCTCTTCAGTCCTGGCCACCAAAAATGTGTCTTCAGATCTTGATACATCTTACTAACACCAGGGTGAATACTCAATGTACTGCTATGTGCCTCCTGTAGGACTTGCTGCCTAAGTCCCTCAACATTCGACACATAGAGTCGATCACCATAATGCAGTATTCCATCTTTGTACTTGAACTCTTTCTTCAAAGCACCAGTCTTAGCTTCACCTGAAATCTTCTTCAACAATGGATCTTTCAACTGAGCTTCTCTGACTCTGGCTAACCAAGCCGTCTGAATCTCCAAAATGTAGACTAAGGATTTTTCTCGACTTTGCCATAATTCATGCAAAGCTAAGAAACAATCCTTCAATGCTCCTTCTGAAGAATCTGTAGCCTGATCCTTGGACAAGATCACTCCTGTGTACTTCCGGCTCAAAGCATCTGCTACCACGTTCCCTTTACCCGCACAATACTCGATCGAACAATCATAGTCTTTAATGTACTCAATCCATCGCCGCTGTCTCATGTTCAGATCCTTCTGAGTAAACAAATACTTCAAACTCTTGTGATCAGTGAAGATTCTGAACGATCTTCCCATCAAATAATGTCTCCATAATTTCAGTGCAAAGATCACTGCTGCAAGCTCAAGATCATGAACAGGGTAGTTCAACTCATTAGGCCTCAGCTGTCTCGAACCATAAGCAATCACCTGACTGTCCTGATGTAGAACACAACCCAAACCTGAACCTGACGCATCAGTATAAACTGTAAAGGCTCTGTCCGGGTCTGGTAACACAAGTATGGGTGCACTGGTCAACTTTTCCTTCAGCTTCATGTAGGCTTCCTCACACTTCGGTGTCCACTCAAATTTCTGAGCTTTCCTGGTCAATGCTGTCAACGGCGTAGCTATCACAGAGAATTTCTCTATGAAGCGTCTGTAGTAACCTGCTAGACCCAAGAAACTCCTAACCTCTGTAACTGTAGTCGGTCTCTTCCAATCAACCACTGCTTGAACCTTTTCAGGATCAACTGACAAACCTTGAGCACTAATAATATGCCCCAAAAACTGAATCCTCTCGGACCAAAACTCACACTTAGAAAATTTTGCATAGTACTGATTATCCTTCAGCACTTGCAAAACCGTTCTAAGGTGCTCCTCATGCTCTGCTGTAGACTGTGAATAGATCAGAATATCGTCGATGAAGACCTCAACAAACTGATCCAGAAATGGCTTAAAGATCCGATTCATAGCTTCCATAAACACTGCTGGAGCATTAGTCACACCAAAAGGCATAACCGTATACTCATAATGCCCGTACCTTGTCCTGAAGGCAGTCTTCGGAATGTCTTCCTCCTTAACTCTGATCTGAAAATACCCAGACCGAAGATCAATCCTGGAAAACACTCTCGCTCCTTTGAGTCTGTCAAACAAATCATCAATTCTAGGAAGTGGATACTTATTCTTAACTGTCACTGCATTCAACTTCCTGTAATCGATGCACAACCTGAAAGTTCCATCCTTCTTCTTCACAAATAACACTGGAGCTCCCCACGGTGATACACTCGGTCTTATGAAACCTTTCCCTAGCAGTTCCTCCAACTGCTTCTTCAACTCATCCATCTCAGGAGCCGACATCCTATAAGGTGGTACTGAAATAGGCTCAACCCCTGGTTGCAGATGGATAGCAAACTCAGTATCCCTCCTAGGCGGTAACCCAGGTACCTCCACTGGAAACACCTCAGGAAACTGATTAGCTACAGGAATGCTTCCCAATTCTTCCTCTATAGCTACTCCATTCAACGAGTAATACTCCTCTTCACCCACTACAGGGATGGTATCTACAAGTCTAAGGTGTAAACTCTTAGCACTAGATGCCAACCCTCCTGTGCAAGTCACTCTAGCTCCATGAGCATCAATAATGTCAACTGAGTGATTCGCACAGTTAATTTGTGCCTTGTGCTTACTCAACCAATCCATTCCTAGCACCAGGTCATATGATTTCAACTCAATCACCCACAACTCACAACAAAAGTCATGATCACCTAACTGCAAAGGATACCTAGTAACCACTTCATTGGTCACAATAAAACCTCTCCCTGCAGTCCTGATGAGTCTCAACTCACCCGCAATTTCACGCTGTAAACTATGCTTATCTACCAAGGCAGAAGATATCACTGAAAGAGTAGCTCCCGTATCAAAAAGCACTCTAACACTACTGCTCAGAAAAGTAAAATTACCTCGTACAGCTGGCGGTTCTCTGGCCGCCTGGTTCGTCAAAGCGAAGACTCTTGGGTTCACTGCTGCAGCAACTACTCCAGGCCGGTTCCCAACGGCAAGCGGTACCGGAGGTAAAACCCGAGATGGACCTGTAACTGAACGAACTCTTGGGCAGTCCCTGGCCCAATGCCCTCTCTGACCACAGACATTACAAATATCTGTACCCAGAGTACATGGTCTTCCACCATGGAACCGTCTGCACCTAGGACACACACCTGTCCTCCTCTTCTTAGATGGATCCTGGTTCCCTACCATTGGTCGCTTTCCAGCACTTTTCCCCAAGTTAGATGGCCCAGCTTCCACCTTTTTCATAGGTGCTCTGGAATCCTCGAATTCCCTTTCCAATGCCAATGCCTTCTGAACCATCTGGCGATAACTCCTGATGTCAACTGTCGCCATATACCTCCTGAAAATAGGCTTCAGGCCCTGAGAAAACTTCTTGGCTTTCAGCTCCTCATTACCCAACATATATGGAGCATACCGGATAAGTGAGTTGTATCGCTGCTCATACTCTCGTACTGACATCTCCCCCTGTGTCAGATTCTCAAACTGGATCCTCCTCTGATCCTGTGCAGCTTCACTAATATACTCCTGTCTAAACTTCTTTTCGAAGTCTGACCACTTGAGCACCTTTTTCTTGTGCTCTGGACGAGTGCCATTACTCTCCCTCAATAACTCCATCACGTCGTCCCACCAAAGACTGGCTCTCCCTCTCAGAAAGAAAGGTACTAGAACCATCCTCTGCTCTGTCTCATAACCACCACAAGTAAAGAGGCGGTTCATAACAGACAACCAATCCTCTGCTCTGTCAGGATCTCCCGTCCCATCAAAGCTAGGTGGATCAACTGTCTTAAACTTTTCCAGCAACCTCATCTGATGTGGAGTGTCTCCCCTCCTTGGAGCCTCCATCATCTCTGGTTCCTCAACCTCCTCAAGAACTTGATTTCTGGGTTCCTGAGCTCTAGGCACTTGCTGTTGTTCAGCATGCCTTTCCTGTTCCTGTTGTGGCTCAACTTCCTCCTGGACAACACCTCTGTCCCCATAATCTCTGAACATCTCTGTTACAAGAGTGCTCATGCCCTGTGCCACCTGAGACATAGTCTCAGTCAAACTCTGTAGCACTCTGGATATCTCATCCAACCTCGCCACAACTGGGTCACTAGAACCTTCACCAGGTTCCCTAGTCCCCCTCGAAGTTCCAGACCTCGTATCAACCATAATAACCTGCAACCACAACCAGACAACATTTCCCCAGATGTTGGTCAGTACTAACTTCCTAGCACTTGGACTTTACTACTAGATCTCAGTCTAAGCCTCCAATATCCATGAAATAAAACCCTTAGCTCTGATACCAAGAACACTGACACGATCCCCGTGCCCCTGCCCGGGATACCCTGTGAGCGTTTGTCTCACGGTGGATTGTAATTGGCTAGCTGGTTATGTGTGTGGATTAAATCCAATGCTACTAGTTGATTAACCTAGAAATGCAATATGTATGCACTTATGCTTTGACTTGGTTTATTAAAACCATAAAACATTTAATCATTTAGACATTTAGCCGGCTAAGTAAAATTCTATATAAATAAATACAAAATGCCAAAGCATAGCAAAATCAACCTTTGAGTGATTAACTACACATACACCGCTCGTGAAAGCATTTATACATAAGTAACTAATGCTCTCACCCAGAGAACAATCCCCTGAGTCAAGGACTCTTTATAACATAAATACTGGAGGCAAAATAAAGTACTGTATCAAAATACAAGACTTTGCTGAGATCTTTTACCCTAGCTCCCACTTTGGACTCCTGTCCCAGTGGCGAGTCTCACAAGTCCTGTGCCAAGTGCTACTAGGCTCTGCAGCCAAAGGAAGAAACAAGTTAGTACCACAGCCTGACCAACAGACCAATTAAACACTTAAGCAGGCTAGAAACTTAAAGTTTCTCAACTACCGTACCTTTACAGACAAAAAGGTACTACCGTGATAATCCTCAGTGATTATCCGGTCCTGCTACTTCAGACTCTGCATAACAAACAGGGAGTGAGAATTCAACATTCTCAGTAAGGGTCTTCGATGTACCTGCAAGAAAAATTACTAGGACTCTGGCTGCGAGCTCACACAGCATGAGGGTACTAGTCATATATATATAAACTAGGTCGGTAGACCTCTCCTCAAGTAGTCCTCTGTATCAGGCCAAGTGCAATCACTTAGCAACCTGACACATATACAGGCCAAGCGCCATCACTTAGCAACCTGACATATAGGCCAAGCGCTATCACTTAGCAACCTATCATATGGCTCAAGGGCGAACCTTAGCAAGCCTCATTCAAACATAGAACCTCTCACCTAATTGTTATGCAGGGGAATTTATGATGGGACTTGTAGACTAGGCCGCAGGGCCTCTTTGATGTAAACTAGATGAACAAGGTTTCGCCTCGTGGCCTCGTGGCTCCGGCACGGCTAGGCCGACGAGGGTTCTAAACCTCTCACCTGAGCTATTGATAGCTAATTAAGTTCAATTGCAACATTTGTTTCCTTACTTGTTGCCTAAGCAACTTACTTACCTCAAACAGTTCAAGAAAACTCATACTTCCGGTGGGACTTTCAGAAGTCTCGGAGTACCATCGGGATCCTCGGACCCTTAGGCACGTTCCGAACCTTCCGTAGTCTCGGTCGGGTCAACGCAGCAAAAAGTCAAACCCTCCATTTTTAGGTGTTGGCGCCGCGTCGCCAAAGGCAAAAAGAATTGGCGACGCGTCGCCGACGAACAAACGTTCTGTGACTGAAAAATGAATTGGCGACGCGTCGCCAATTTTCGGGCCAATTGGCGCCGCGTCGCCAATTCTGCAGAAATGCAGAATTTGGCCGATTGCTGCTACGAACTTTGGCAACCAAATACATATAGCAAACATGCATCAAAAGTTACCAAATTTCATACACATGAAGTACATGTTGCAAGGAACAAAACCAACTATCAAAGCCAAACTATGATGCATTAGAAGCATCAAACCAACCCTTCGAATTTAGCTAGTCCATCATAATTCCCAAAACGTTTCTTCATACCATAACCAAAAATTACTCAACTTTCTCAATCCATTTTAATCCAAAAGCAATCCAACAACTTAAAAACACTTTCTCCCTTACCTTAACACCAAGAACAAGCAAGAATTCGAACCCTTCCTCTTCCAAACAAGCTTCCAAAGTTCTACACAAAACCATACCAAAACAAAGCTCTAAAACATCAAAAACACCTCTTCCAACCAAAACCCAAGCTTCCAATCAACCAAATAACACGAATTCAATCAAGAACATGAATCATACCTCGTTCAAAAACAGGGGATGGAGAAAAACGCCTCTCCAAGCTTCAAAAACATGGATTCAAGCTTGAAAATGCATCCTCCAAGCTTAAACACCCTTAATTGCGCCTCTTGACACCAAGATCACTTGATTCCAAGTTCAATTTGAGAGAGAAATGAGTGAGGGAAGCTTAAGAACGTGTTAATGGTAGCTTCTCCCCCTCTTTCCCTTCTTAAACCCTCACTTAGCAACCAAGATCACCAAGGTTTCAAGTTAAGTGCAATTAGGTCCCCCATCTTTGTAACTTGACAATTCTTGATTAAATTCTTGTCTATTTGTTGAGTTTGAGTTAAGGTTAAAAGTTAAGTTCTAAAATTCATTTTAAAACACTCGGGACTCGTCCCGGCCACTCAGGGTGCAAAATTACCATTTTGCCCCTGAACTTAGTTCAGAGCTTTATTCTTGTCGGAACTTAGTGAACTTTGGCAAACTTCTTAATTCTTGCTAGGCAAACTCAAATTAAACTTCTAAACTAAATTCTAAAATCCTTACCTCCCTCTAGAAGGGCCGTAACACTATATAAGTGATCTATGTAAATCTTACTAGAAATAAATCTGTTCACATATAAAAGTAATAAAACAAATCTGTTCACATATAGCAGTAATAAAACAAACACGCAATAATTATATTAATATAAAAAATTATAAAGTTCATCAAATTTTCTAGAAGTTTGCAAAACACTCCCACTGATATTAGTGGAAAATACAATATGAATATCTAATTATTTAAATTTAATTATTAAAGATAATTTTTTTATTTAATTTTTTATTTGTCCCATCATAGTCTAATTATTAACAATATAATATTTAGTTCCAATTATTTGCCTCCAATTTTGAATAGAGTTTATGGAGTCAAATATTAACTTTGATTCATTTTATTTTTCTCCAATGTATATTAATTAGTGAAATTTCAAAGATAAGATTGGAGACAAATGTGTTATTGCCCCATTATATTTGTCTAAAAAGCTAGTTCCTCATATGGTGAATTCAAAATAAAATAAAAAAAAAGTAAAATGAGAAATGTTGAAAACCAATTTAATTTGAAAATACAAGGTAAAACAACATTGCTGATCCTAAAAAATGAATTATTAGTAATTATTTTTTATATATAGAGATTATTCACTCAACTTGAATAATATCGATTGAAACTTTCTATTTAAAAAGGTTGAAAAATAATTTTTAACTGTTTTTGAAAAATCTTGGTAGTATCTCTTGATTTTTATTTTTCTTAGTTAGCTACAAAAAAATTATTTTCTAAAAACATTATCCAAGTGATTATTAATTAGATATTTAAATGATATAGTTCTAGAAAAAAAAAATTAATTGAAGTGGCTAGATGCATTAATGCGTTGACCTTCCTCTTTTCTCATTCAATTTCCATCGATTCACGGAAGGATAAGTGGGGTGAATTTGAGTGAGTCTGAATGGGTCGAGGCGAGCAAGTCAATTGATTTTGGGTACAAGGTCCGGGAAGGAAGCAGTGGAGCAAGAAGGCAGGGTTAGATATGGAGGCGGGGAGGTGGCAAAGGTAGATGGGGTCAAAGTGGTGGTAGCAAAGAATATAAGTAAAAGATGAGAAGATGAAGGATGTTCTTAGAAAACTGTAGATTTCAAAAGTTTTTGGTATAATTGTAAATCAAATTAAATTTAAGATAATTAGCTATAATTTTAACTGATGACATTAAAAAGGTAAAAAGTTAAGTAAGTGTCCAAGTGTTATATCACCTCGGAAAATTGACCGTGGTTTTTTCAGGTTTGACCCAACTCCGATTTCAGTTCTCTGCTTACTCCTTCAATTTCCAAATTCAATGAAGTACCCCCCCAAAAAGAAAAAATCCAAATTCATGTCAGTAACTTTTGCGATTTAAATGATTCGTTGGAATTTGTTGACGATTCGCTGTTTGGAACAGAAAAATCAGCTTTTCGATTATAATGACGGTTTCAAGATAGTTTATGATTTGATTCATAACGCTAGCATTGGGTTCTTGCTAAAGTTTGAACTTGGGGTTCATAGTAAACTATTTGGTCTAGTGATTCTCTAATGTATCCTATGTTTGGTAACAAAGGACTCGAGATATATTTTATAAAGTATAAATGAGTTCTGGTTTTGATGGGAGAAATTTTCAAATTTCATTTGGCTACTGTTGGTACTTGAGAGGAGGGAGGGGGTGAGCGTTGTTGAACTTTCTCTTTAGAAAGATATGGTTTTCTTCCCTGAGGGTTTCAATTTGTTTAGGGTTCATCAGGGACTAAACTTAGCTCATAGGAATATGGTCTTGTGGTGCCTGGTTGGATTGAGTTTGTTTTGATTTGTTTTCTTGACTTATAACATTTCTTGTGCGATACAGAGAATGGGTTTGTGGGCATTGCTGGAAGGCCTTTTGCTTCGTACAAAATCATTGGCTATACTGAATGAGGATAGGTTTGTTGCTTCTCGGGGTTGGAGCTTCTCAGAATTTTCAGCTGGCCGGACAAATTAAGTCACTTAGAGGGCAGAGTATGGGAGTTCGTTTTATACTGCTCAATGCCACGTGCATAATCGCAAGGTTGGTTTTCAGGGTGACTCTGCAAGGGAAAGGCATGATTTAAGTTCTTACTTGCTTACCCAAGATCCTGTGCAAGAATATAGTAGTATTTGATCAATCTTAAGCTAACTGGACTGGTTGCCCTCTACTTGAAATCATGAACCAGGCTGCCTATGCTCATGTTATGTAGACATTTTCTAGGGTCAGGTTTGCCTCTAGGTAGTTTTCTATACCAAACCGGATTTGCTTCTGCATTTATAATGTCAATATTGGTTGGGAGGTGATGTGACATCTATTTATTAATTCCTAGTTGCTATTGAAAGGTGTGGAATAAGTAGAGTGCACAAGCATGTGGACTGATTTACTGTAGTTTATGGATAAATGGAAAGAAAACTGCTTTTAAATGTTACCTGAACATAATAATCAGCTCAAAAATCAATGAGATAGATACTCAAATATTTCTTCTTAGAACGTATTGATTTGACCATACCCAGCCTCTGAAGCTGGTTTGATGAGAAAAGGCATGTCCTAGAGTCAGTTGAACTGAAAATATTGTGCGCAGAACTTTCTAAAATTGCAGAATCATCTACACTATCAAAGCAATAAGGACTGGATTAGTCCAGTTATTTGTTACTGCTGCATTTATAAATTGTAACTGTGATTAGCGCTAAGCTCAATTCTTGTTCCATGGAAATTAGTTCTCTTCTTAACCTACTATGTTATTGACTTTAGCTATGAAAGTAAAGGCTTGAACTTCTAACCCTCTTGGAGTGACAGAAACAAATACACTTGAGGTACTGAAAACATAAATTGATCTATCAGGGCTGTGTGACAGCATTCATTGACTGGGTTTCCAACCTTCTTTTTTTAACGAAATAATTTTATAATTTTTGAGGAAAAGAGATTTTGCGGTTTCTTTATAGCAAGCTCAATGCAGTGAACCATTTGTTTGTATCTCCTTGCACTGTATAGCTTCTTAACACATGAATAATTCTCATGTTGCATGCAGAAATTGGCTAAACGTCCTCTGGTTCTCTTTGCTTAGTAGTTATTTCGAAAATCGGATCTTGCATACCAACTTTTAGCAACTGCTTCCAACTTTCCTATGGAACTCACAAAGCTTTTTGCCTCCAAAGAGGCTTCGGAAGTTGTTACTAAGATAAGACTTGTATAAATTTTGAGTGATTGTGTAAAAGGAGGTATTTTGGCTGAGAGATTATACTTGTTTCATTAGTTTAAGTTTCAGTGAAAGGAAAGCAAGAAGCGAATACCCTTCTACGTCATCTCAGCCCCCTCCCATCATGAAGATCTCTTTCGATTATCAAGTAAGATGCTCACTACTGGTCAGCTTGTTGTCATGCACCTGCACCATTTTGCTTGCCGATCTTTGATCAAGAGGATCTAACTTTCACTTGCAGTGGTGAGCTTGGACAATTTCTTCTTGCTGTTACTGAACAAATATTGAGAGCTGTAATAAGTGATAGATTCTGTAAATTAAAGAAGAGGAAAACAATATATATAGGACAGGGATATATATATATATAATGCGTTTACAAGATATGATTGTGACCAATACAACTACAGTAATATATGATACACGATCAGAGAAATTAGGTTTTTTTTTTTTTTTTTGATACTATCAGAAGAATTAGGTTAAGGATACACAATCTATACTAGACTGTTACTAATAACTCATGCAATTATCTTTTATGAAGTTCTTTTCTCTTTCTCCACGTTTGATTTAAAATGAGGGCACAATGCCGTAACTGTTCTCTGTCATCATGGTTGTCGAAAACATCTGGTCTACTTCAACTTCTACATCTGTTCTCTTTGCAAAGCGACCTTTGATTCGTGGTCTGGTCTCTGCATAAGCTTTTCTGGATGCATATCTTATTGTCTTTTCAAACTTTCTGGACTTCTTCTTCTCTCTGTAGCGCAGGACCCTAGCCTCCCTGTCCAAGGGAGTTAGTTGAGTTGGCACTTGAACTGAAGAGCCTGAGAACAGGTCAATGGTCCCTTTGGGAGGCCTTGCATGGGAGTTTGATATTTCACTCATTGTTGATTCTGGCACAACACCGATGTCTAAGGATGAAACAGAAACCTAGTTTATAGAGAGAAAAGAAACAATGAACTTTGTTAGCTTACTGTATGGTGAGTTGAAAGAAGGAGAAAATGTTAGCCTTGTAGGAAAATAAACACAACCTTTAGCAACAGAATAACTTAAGTTTATTTAAATTTCACAGGACCAAATGCTATTTAAAGAGACAATTCACCACATTGCTGCACTGGGACACATCTAAGTCAAAGTTCAACATTCAGGCCATCAGAATACTAGGCAAAGTTATTAAAATGTTTTCATGGTGAGTTACCTGTTTTGTATTATGCAAGTTCTCCCTAGAATGCTGACCTGGATTTAAATCATAGCTTAAAATTAAGAGGAGGTCCAAAGGATGTTATTCGGATTCTTTTGGAGGAGATAAAGTAAAAGGAACAAAAAGAGGGGGGGGGGGAGGGGGGGATCCAGCGGGGTTCTTCAGCTGCTCCGCAAAATTGCGTAGAAGTCGAAGTATTCCTCAGGAGTAGAAAATTAGAAAAGATAAGAGGAAAGCTTTTTAAGCTTGGGAATGTGCTAGAAATTACAGTTTTGGAACGTAGAGTTCAGATGAGAATTTTCAGCATAGTTTATTGATGAAGCTGAATAAATAAATAAACAATCCTTCCTAAGTGCAATTTATTTATAAAAGATCTATTGTCTGATGTCTTTACGACTTTACTTGTTGGCCCAGAGAGCTAAATCACGGGCACTAGATTCAATCTGGGGAAGAAGAGGATAGATCAACAGACACTTAACTTCAATAAAGCACACTCAAAGACAGGATTCAACGGGGCAATAGGGAGAAAAAGGAGTCAAATTTATGGGGACTATTAGTATAGTTTATTGAGTTAGTTGCATATATAAATTAAATAAAAAAAAAAACCCTAGTGCCAACTGAATATTACAATATTCACTTGAGGAATCAGGGAGGTTTGATTCAATTCTCTCTTCTTTTTTTTTTTTTTTTTGTTTTTTTGGTTCAAAAAAAGCGTGTCTTGAAAAACTGATACAAGAATAGGTTTGGATACACCCAGACCACAGCACAGGTACAAAAAGTAGGAAGTTAAGATTGCGTAAATTGGTGGAAGGGGGGGGGGGAAACCTTACGCTGTTGCTAATGGAGCCATTATAGCTGTATGAGGTCTTTGATGGCTCATATTCCATGCGGAAGTGAGAATTGCGTGGTTTCTGCTGCAGCTGATCTCCATTCTGTATGGGGACGAGACTGTCAACCCCATTAATTTGCTGCTGGGTGGTATATGATTGGCGACTGTGGCTGTATTCATCTGCAAACTGAGTCTCTGCACTTGAATTGTACTCCACAAGATCCAAATATTCATCTTCTTCCCCTCCCAACAAGAATCCATTATTATTCTGGTTGGTGCCATCCTTCCCAGGATTAAGCAGTAGCCACGAAGCGGCCTCATCCTCATCCCCTTCAGGGGCTATAAATCCATCCTCAGTTGCTGCTGCTGATGCTGATGCTACTCTCCTAGTACTACCTTGGTCACAGGTTGGCACACAGCCTGAGATTGGAAGAATTGGAATGCGCTGGTGACGGCGTGCGAGTGGATTGGCGGAGTGGATGTCTGCATCACAAGAGGTGCAGAGGGAGGCAGCGTCTGCTTTGCAGAGCAAGGCTGCAGGGGCACGTTCACATGCCTCACACACCCAGACACGCTCATGGCGTGAAGCCAGGCGGTTAGCGGCATGCACACGGGCATCACAGCCACCGCACAGGTAAGCCGAGTCGGCACGGCAGTAGACGGTGCATGCTGCAGACTGGCATGTGTCACATGGTCGTGCCCAGTTGTTAACAATCCCACCCCCATCCTTAGTTTCCTCTTTCATCATCCCTTAATTTCTTCTGATTCTGCTTGCGGCGTAGAAAAGTGAGGCCAAGGGCAACCTAAAGAAAATCCAGCTACATCCACGTGTCACGAACTCAGAGGCTACGAAAAGTTTTACCCGTTATCTTGTGGTTCACTCGCTGAGCTCCTGCGGGCCCAGGCCCAGTGCTGCTGCTGCTTTCTTTTTTGGAACATTTTATTTTATTTAATGCCAGGTAAGTCCTCGACGGTCTACTCGACCCTCACATGCCGCAAGCATTGCAAGGTACGTGCTCTCCCTATAATGATGACATGTGTCAGTTGATGGTGCCTTCTGGGTTTGTAAACCTGTCTGTGAATAAAGATAGATGTGCCGGGATGTTCGTCTGACAGGCTAACACGTGATTGTGTCTCAGCTTTTTGCTTTTGTGTCGTGGGTGTTCAATTTCCTTGTACAGTGTTCCTTCAGTTTTCATTCTTGTGCTGTGAAAATCTGACGCTATATAAGGGTGTTTATCAATTTGTTCAACTCATAAAATTAATTACTTTGAACCAAATCAAACCAATCATAATATGGGTTTTATGCGGATTAGAGTTGGGTCAGGTAACAAAACGTGAAATCCTGTCATATATATAGGGTTGGTGCGGGGTTTTCAATTTTAAAACCTTGCTAACCTACATCAACGCAATTCTAATCCTCAATTCCTAAATTCTTATCCCTAGTTTGACACCCTTACAGCATTAATACTAATTAGTAGTTAGTCTCATAATTTGCTCCTTATCAAATCAGGTAACATATTTTCTCCAACCAAGTGTAGTAATGCTACATGCATTAAATTTTAGCATGCATAATAGTTTAGCAAAATAAGTATATCAAAGATCTTTTGATCAAACTTAAAAAAAAATTATTTGTATTAAAATTAACTTCTTTTTTCTTAAAAATTTATTCATAATCCATGAGCTGTAAATATCTTAGGAGACAATATTTAGGTAGACCATTCGAAGTCCAACTATATATTTAATAATATAGTTTTCACTTTGTAATTCAGAAGTAAAGAAGCGAGATGTATAAATTTTTTGTACTTTGTATAGGTACATTTTGAAAAATCAAATGAAAATTTCATAAAATTTATATGTAAAACCAAAAAAAGAAAGAAAAACAATAGCATATAATAACTTTTAAAACCCGATTATACTGAACCAACCCGAACAGTCCTTATACAGGTAGGGTTTCAATCGAATTTTTATTCATGTTGGTAGGGTTAGGTACTAGAATGTACAATCCAGTTAATGTAGCAAAGCGAGTTGGGTTCTACTAAACCCGGTCAAATCCGACCCACGAACACTGATCTTTTATATGTATATATATATATATTGCATCATGAGTTGTTGGCAGTAGAATTTGGTTTCTGTCCCTTGCAGAACTGAAGTTCCCATCTTCTCGTTTCGGCTTTTAACACTTTTGAAGCTGGAGTTTTTTAGCTTCAGTTTCTCTGTATTACCTGATTGGATCCTTGTTCCAAGCTAAATTAAGTGTTGGATACTGCACTACCGATTTTCATTACGAGCCTTAAATTGACTAATAAAGTTCAACCGCATTCACCTCAAAGCATTGATTCAAGGAAGAGGGGAGGGAGAAATTAAACCCTAAGAAAGCGATATGAGATAAGGAAGCACAGAAGCATGTCTGTGTCAGCGTCGCAATTATCTTGTTAACTTTTCTTTTCCTCACTCTTTTATGGCTACAAGTTGGTCCCCAAACAGTCTAAGTATAGAACCAAATTTAACAACCCAATACGTGGAACAGAATGGGTAAACCGTTATTTCCTAATATAAAATTTGAAAGTTGGGAAAAAGCCCAGCCACAACCCCTGTGCACTTCATTTGCTTTGCCCTCTCAACAGTACCTACGTGGATGTAACATGACCGTTGGTTTGATGAGAGGCAGCTGACTCGGACGAGTCCAGGAAATTCATCCCACCAATTCGATATTGCCAGGTAAGATGTCAACAGATAAAGTTAGATGTGCACCGCAAGCTGTGATACTAAGAGCCTAGGCCTAGAGGCTGCCTCATCTCCAATCGCCTTCAAATCGCCCCCATCCATAAATCTATCTATCTCTTTAACGTCGTTTTAGTAACTTTAACTACAGGATTGTTCACTCACACTCGCTCATATGTGTATGAGTGGTCTTAACGCAACCCGTTTTGCTTCTTGCTTAATAGCAGTAATTATAAGAAAAAGGCTAATGAAAAAATTATAGCCACTACATTTGGATAAGGTGAGTGGTGAGATTAGATTACGGGTCAATTCAGATTGAGAAAGTTGTAGCATTAGCATGGATCTTTGTCTGGATGGTTGCAGACGAGAACAGCTCAACAAAATTCTGTGTTGGGGGTGTGCAAATTTAAATTCTTTCCCCTAAGCACCGCCCCTCCTCCTTCTCTTTTGTTTATCTCTTTTCATCTCTTCCTTTTGTACATGTGAGAATCCAACGAAGAAAAAAGTGAAGTTGACAACTACATATTTCTAACAGCTTCTTTTTTTTTTTTTTTTTTTAAATTTATTTGCTACATCAGATTTTATTTATATATTTTTATCCCTGGGGCATTTTTTCAGTTTCGAGGAGGATAATGATTTTGTCTACCAACAGAATTTGCCATAAGCTGTTAAAGCATTTGATAATTTATTTAAAAAACAAAGAACATTATACTTTTTCTCTAAGGTTTGGTACTAATTATGCTAACACCTCGTAGATTGGAAATCTAATCTTACTGGCATTAACTTTTAGAATTCAAAATTAAATTACTTAATAACTGTATTTCAATAAATTAAAACTATTATCCAGTAGTAATTTTTTAAAGTTCATGAATAATTTAAATTATCAACTCTTCCCTCTGAATATTTCAAAAATTAATTTTTTCCCTAGAGGTGTTGAAAAACTGAAGGTGGTAAAGAGTAGTTTTCCAAACTTAAGGGTTATAAGTGATTAGAATTTAAAGCTAAACTTTTTTCTTTTTTTTATACCTAGAAGCATGTACAAGATATAGTATGGTATTAGAGAGTTACTAAAAAAAGTTTTAGAGGAAAGTGTAATTGACCTTCCATAAAAAGTGAAACTAATTCCTTTTCATATGGCTGAAATGAAAAGTTCTATTGAATAAAAGCCTTTTCTTTTGTAAGTATCATATGGCAAGTAAATTGCCAAGGTAAAATGTGAACTACATCATTCTGCAAATAAAAAAAGACTCACATGTCCTCAGTCCATCCTTTTGTTTTGTGCGATGGCCATGGAAAAGAACGATGATAGCTTCTCCTCCTCCTTTCTCTTCTTCATGATAGTGGTGACAGGCAGAGTTGCACACAAGTTAGTCGCCATGGGACAATTCCAGTAATTGCCAAATAAGCAGCCATCGGGTGGCAGTGAAGAGGCTGTGGATCTGCAGAGAAAGGTAGGGACGGATCATGAAGGACTCACCCTTTTGATTTGGCATTGCCAGCCAAATTATATGTATATCAAAATAATGTAAGAACAATTTTGATATTAAAGTAAAATATGTACAACACATAAAGACAATTGTATAAGCATATAATTACATACGTACAAAATAACTTTTGTTTATACATTGGATTAATATATTAAAATTTAAGCAATTAAAATGTGTACAAATGATTGAATATATCTATAACATATCTCTAATATTATTTGTAGATATGTGTCACATTACTTGTTTTAAACATCAAGTTTTATACATATCTGTAATTTGATTTGTACATATCTCTAATTTTAGGGGAAAGGGGATTTGACGCGTTCACACACACACACACACACACACACACACATATATATATATATATTTTTTATGGGATGTTTAACTCATAACATATCTGTAATATTATTTGTTCATATTTTTCATTTTTTTGTACATTGAGTTTTTACATATTTTGTTGAGAATAATTGATCAACTAGTTTTCAATGGATCAATGACTCACAAACAATAACGACTTGTCATATTGATCAAGAATGTTTACCTTTATATAGGCTAGTTACATAAGAAACCTATTAGAAATAGAAGAAGTAATCTAAACCTAAACTATTACGTAACCCTAGTTGTCTTAAGATTACTTGCATTTAACCATGCACATGCATTAAAAACTACAAGTTGTCAAGTAAAAGGTCCTACATGGACTTTTCTCTACATTCCCTTCCTTAAACTAATTGCCTATGGCAATTAGTTTAAAAATATCACACACTCCCAGATGCTCTTGTAGTTTCTGAAATGTTTTAGGCCTCAAAGCCTTGGTTATGACATTGCCACTTGGTTTTGACTTCTACAATGCTCTAGTTCAATGACTTCTTCCTTAACAAGCTTTCTTAAGAAGTGAAAACGTACATCTATGTGTTTGCTTCGTCCATGCATGACAAGGTTCTTAGAGAGTTTAATAGTTGAACTATTGTCACACATAGTTGTAGTGCATTCCTTTTGTGTTTGCCCTAGATCATTTAATATCTTTTTCATTCATACAACTTGCGAAGCACAGCTTGCTACTGCCACAAACTCAACTTCAGTAGTTGATAAAGTAACTATAGGTTGCTTTCTTGAGGACCAAGCTACAGCTTTTGAACTTAGAAGAAACACATATCTAGAAGTACTCATCCTATCTTCTAAATCTCCAGTGTAGTCATTATCAATGAAGACCATCAAGTTTCCATGTTCTCCTTTTCTTATACTTGATTCCATAGTTCATTGTTCCTTTTAAGTATCTCAAGGCCCTCTTAGCTGGTTGTAAATGAAGCTCAGCAGGTCTACCCATGTATCTGCTAATAAGGCTAATGACAAACATCATATTTGGACAAATGGTAGTCAGATACATGAGCCTTCCTACTATTTGTTTGAAATAGGTCTCCTAAGTTGCTACTCCATTATCATCTTTACTTATTTTGACACTTCAAACAATTGGAATAGTCACTACCTTGCTCTCCATCATTCCAAATCTTTCTAATATCTCATGAGCATACCTTCTTTGAAAAATACAAATGCTACCATTTCTGAAGCACTTCTATTCCCAAAAAGAATCTCATTCTCCTTAAATCAGACATGTCAAATTTGGGTAAATTGCGCGCATTACCCCCAACCTTTAACTATTGTTCCTATTCTAACTATAACCTTCATTTTCCTCGTACAATACCCTAACCTCATTAAAATGTTTCATTTTAACCCCCTTTTAGATGAAAATTGTTATGTTGGATGGAAAATGTCACATCAGCATAGGATTATAAAAGAAAAAGCTAGTTTTAACTCCCTAAAAACTTTTTCCTTCCCAAATAGACCTAAAAACTCTGAAACCTAACGATCAGACCACCCTGTCACCACAAAAAAAAAATTAGAATTTTAATCAGCCTTCACTGTTTGATAGCCTTTTTTATCCTCTTTAACTTCCTACTCTCTCATTTCTTCCAAAGCTCAACCAATTTTTGTAAATTGAGCTTCAAATATTCAGGTTTCAGAATTTCAGATGCATATATATGAAAATCTGATGAGATTTGGAAGAAATGATAGAAGAGAAAGTTAAAGAGCATAAAAAATACTACCAAACCATATAAGCCGATCAAAATTTTGAAAAAAAAAATTTCCTGACATGGTGGCGTAGCTGCATCGATAAGTTTCCTGGTGGAGGTGCCATTATGTCGGGAAAAAAATTTCCAGAATCTTGATCGGCATACATGGTTTGGTAGCATTTTTCATCCTCGTTAACTTTCTTTTCTATCATTTCTTCTAAATCTCAACGGATTTTTGTAAATCAAGCTTTAAAGATTCAAATTTCAAAATTTCAAATCGAGATGTATGAAAATTTGCTATGATTTAGAAGAAATGATAGGGGAGAAAGTTAAAAATGATGAAAAATACTATCAAACCATGTAGGTCGATAAAAAATCTATAAATTTTTTTTTCTGCACGATGGCACAGCAGCCGGAAAACTCATCGGCATGGCGGCGCCATTGTGTCGGAAAAAATTTTCCCAAAATTTTGATCGGCTCATATGAGTTGATAGTATTTTTCATTTTCTTTAACTTTCTCTTTTATCATTTCTTTCAAATCTCATTAGATTTTCATATATCTGCATCTAAAATTATGAAATCTGAATATTTGAAACTCGATTTACAAAAATTGGTTGAGCTTTGGAAGAAGTAATAGAAGAGAAAGTTAAAGAAGATGAAAAAGGGTATCAAACCATGAGGACTGATTAAAATTCTAGATTTTTTTTTATGGTAATAGGGGTGGTCAGATCGTTAGGTTTCAAAGTTTTTAGATCTCTTTGACAAAGAGAAAGCTTTTAATTAGCTTTTTCCCTTATAATCCGGTGCTGACGTGGTCTTTTCCATCCAACATAACAATTTTCATCTAAAAAATGGTCAAAATGAAACATTTTAATGAGGTTGGGGTATTGTATAAGTAAAATGAAGGTTAGGGTTAGAACATAAGCAATAATTAAAGTTGGGTGTAGTGCGTGCATTTTACCCTGTCAAATTCCCTCATTATTGAATCTTTAGATCTAGCCATTAAGTCTTTGTCATCTCCAATGAATATTAAATCATCAACATATATGCTTACAATCAGAATTTTTTTTTTTCCCTTTCTTAGTGAACAATGTTTGTTCACCATTACATCTCTGAAAACCTTCTTCTAAGAAGAATGCTTCAATTATGCTAAACCAGGCTCTAGGAGCTTGTTTCAAACCATATAGAGCCTTATGCAACTTATAAACCAAGTGTTCATTCCTCTTTTTCACGTATTTTTATGGTTGTTCCACAAAAACATTATTATTTAGATTTTTATGAAGAAAGGCTGACTTTACATCTAACTGGAAAATTTTCCAGTTTCTTTAGGCTGCTAGAGCAATAATCATTCTATCTCTGTTCATTCTTGCCATTGGAGCATAAACTTCTATATAGTCTATTCCATGTTCTTATGTGTATCATTTAGTAACTAATCGTGCCTTGTACTTTTCCACCTCTCATTGTTAATTATATTTGGTTTTATAAACATATTTCACTCATGTTTTCTTAGCTCCTTTAGGCAGTTTAGTGAGCATCTAGGTTTTGTTTCTTTTTATTGATTCTCTTTCAGCATCCATTGCTTTCTTCCATCTTAAGTTTTTCACAGCTTCTTCGAAGTGGACAAGATTAGCTAGCACCAAATTTGCTTTATTATCAGAAAATGCTGTCCCACTCTTATAGTCATGTAACAATCTTAAAGGTTTCCTTTTTCTTCTTTGGTCTTTTTTTTTATTTGTTTTCTTTCTACATCTTTTTCCTCAACTCTTATTGCACCATAATTATTGTTATAGACTTGTTCAATTTCTGAATCCACTTCTTTATCTTCCCATTCTAGTTCCATCAGAATATGTCTTTCAAATTCTTTATTTCAATTCCATTATTTTTATTCTTCAAATATGACATCTTTATTCACAACAATCCTTCTTGTGGATGAATCATATAATCTGTACCATTTGGACTCTTCACTAACTCCTAGAAATACACAAGTGAAGCTCTTATCATTAAGCTTAGTTCTCTTTGCATCTGGGACATAAATATGTGCCACACTTCCAAAGATTCTGAAATGCTCAACTGATGGCTTAACTCCACTTCATTCTTCTTGAAAGGTAACATTCTTAACAGCTAAAGTAAGGCATCTATTTAAAATATAGATTGTCCAATTCACTACTTCAGGCCAGAAAGTCTTAGGAATTTTCTTATCTGGCAACATTGATTGAACCATATTCATTATGTTCTTATTCTTTCTTTCTGCCACGCCATTTTGATGTGGAGTAAAGTTATAGTTAACTACCTTTTTCACACCATTCTCTTCACAGAAGTTCTTAAATTCTTCTGAGTTAAACTCACCTCCTCTATTAGTACACAAACACTTAATGAATAATCCAGTTTCCTTTTCAACAAGCCTTTTAACATTTTTGAAGGAATTTGAAGCATCGAATTTTTCTGTCAAGAAATAAACATTCGCTTTTCTACTGTAGTCATCAAGAAAGCATAAAAAATACCCTTTTTTTCCATCCATATGAACAAGCTCTAGCTTTTATGTTGTTCTCCATGAACTTTCTTTACGAGTAAGGTTTCTGTGCTATTTTCCAATCAAGCAGCCAGTGCATGAAAGTTCTGGCTTTGATAGCATTGGTAATCCACGTACCATCTACTTACTTTGCAAAGTTTTTAGACCTTTATAGCTTAAATGCCCATATCTTCGATGCCAAATGTGAGTTAAATCCTGAGATCAAGTGTGAAGATACATTTCTTCTTGAGTTTGTGGTTTGCTCATTAGAATAAACATTCTATTGGTTGTCATGTTGATCTCAATGACAACCCTTTCTCTTGATGATATATTTTACACTTGCCTTCATTAGTTACAATAGCCATGCCCTTTTCTTAAAGCTAGTCAATACTCAACAAATTATTCTTTGAATCTGACTCATAGTACACTTCTATGATTGTGTGATTGACTCTATGCAACGATAGTCTTATACTTCATTTTCCCATTACATTCATCTTTGAATTATTTCCCAACTTTGCCACATGCATGAATTCTTTATCCAAGTTCTTAAACATGGATTGGTTTCCATTCATGTTATTTGGGGATCCTGATCTAGGAACCATGCATGTTCATTTCTTGCTTTAGTCATGTCAATATATGACATTAATAACATGCCCTCTTTTCCTTCATGTTCTATGTAGTTTGCCTCTTTGTCCCATGTGGGACATTCATACTGAAAATGTCCTAGTTTATGACACTTATAATAACACTCCATAATGGCTTCATTGAATCCTTGCCGACCTCTTCCTCTTCTTCTAAATCTTTATCTACCTCGACCTCTTTCGCCAATCCTATTCTCAGTAGTTACTTTTAGAGCTTGTTCTTCACTACTTGCTTTTTGAAACTTTTGCTCATGCATAATTAAAGAGCTTTGCAACTCATTTATTGATAAAGTATCAATATCCTTTGATTCCTCAATGGAACAAACAATATAGTTGAACTCATCAATCAATGATATGAAGATCTTCTCCATAATTGTCACATCTCTCATCTGTTTGCCATAGGTCCTTATCTTATTGGCCACAACCATCACCTTGGTGAAGTATTCAAAAACCATTTTTCCTGGTTTCATCTCAAGTGTTTCAAACTCCTTTCTTTGTGCTTGTAACATTGAGCGTTTCACCCTTGTATTCCCTTCAAACTTTCTCTTCATCGAGTCCCAAATCTGTTTGGAAGTATTCTTTTCCAAGATTGTCTCAAGGATGGTTCTATCTATAGCCTGAAATAGATAGTTTTTTTGTTATAGTTTTGTACTTTTAAATCTTTCAGCTTCAACTCGTCAAGCTTCTTCTGTTATGTTTCAGTGAGCACTGCTCCTTTTGGGGGTTGCATATATCCAGTCTCTATCAGATTCCAATATTCTTTGGATTTCAAAAAGTTATCCATTAACATGCTCTAATAATCATAGTGACCATCGAAGAGTGGCACAGCTAGCTAGACAAAACTCCCGTTGCTTTCAATCGTTATCTCTATTTCTTCAATTGCAAGTCACACTTAGAAAGATTGTTTTTGTTTCATTAGGCCCAGTAATTGCTCTGATACCAATTTGTTAAGAATAATTGATCAACTAGTGCTTAATGGATCAAAGACTTCCAAACAAACTGAAATAATGACTTGTCATATTGATCAAGAATATTTACCTTTATATAGGCTAGTTACATAAGAAACATATTAGAAATCTAAACCTAAACTATTACGTAATCCTTGTTGTCTTAGGATTACTTGCATGTAACCATGCACATGCATTAAAGACTAAACCTGGTCATCTAAAAAGTCCTAAATGGACTTTTCTTTATATGTTTAATATCTCATTTGTACATATCTCCAGCTTTAATGGGATACCAAATTTAGTGTGTTCACATTTGTTTTATGCTATGAATAACATTACTGAAATATAAATAAATATGAAGATCTTTTACTTTAACGCAACGTGATACAATACCTACAAATTGACTAGCTATAATTGAAATTACTATTTACCAGTGTAGCAGCAACAATAATTTTTTTTAGCAAGTCTTACATCTTGTGTAACGATCTCCTTATTAAGTCGCTGAAACCAAATATGTAACCATATTTTTAAGGTTTTGCTTACGAGTTTTTTGTCTCAAATTTAGCTTTAATGTTTCTAAAACTTGGTGCTACGATTCGGCTTCAAGTTTGTTTTGTCTTCTTTTGTTCGAGTTAGTTTATCCCTTGACCCTAGGGACTTAGTAAACCCTTTTAAAGTTGTCTTGGATTGGACTTCTATCCTAAAAAAAAAATAAAACTGGCCCATAAATTTAAAAAAAAAAAACCCTAAGAGCAAATAGTTTCCAACCAACCAAGGTGGAATTTCATTCTTACAGCCCAGAAGTAAATGTTATTCAAATAAAATAAAAAAAAATGAAAGATTTATTATATTTGAATAAAATAGTTCGGTTGTTTTTTTAGCTTAATGAGTTTAAACTAAAACTGAACTTTATTTTCGATCATCAAATTAGTTGTTGATCATATACTTAAAACCAAATAAACTAAATAGACCAAATAGTAATAAATATTAGATCATTGTCCATATTAACTCTAAATGTATAAAGCTATTTCTTAGTAATTTTGGATTATATGTTGCTGATCCTTCTTTAATTTTGGGTATTAGCTAAGTTACATAATCCTTATACTTTGAGTCATCGCTCCCACTTCTGCTCTCAATTGCGACTCTCACTTTCATTTTTATAACATTTTTACTTATTTAGATTAAAAATGTGAAGCTTTCCCGCTCTCGCTCCCCGCTCTTTCTTTCGAGAAGCTTTGTATGACTTAGGGTATGAGATGTAAAATTTTATATATTTATCATAAGTTTTCATTTAATATATGCCTAAATCTTATAAAGATAAACCGAACAAATTAATCCGAACAAACCAAAATGTACTTCAGATGATTCAGATCGGGTTTGACATGTAATTTAGATAATCTTGATGCATTTTCTAAAAATCGATAAACAATCAACTTTGTATTTGGATTAGTTTTAAATCGAACAAACCGAAGGCTCACCGCAATTAGAGCCCAACAAGAGCAAAAAATAAAGCAATATACATGGGCTCATGGTCACAAAGCTTGGCCCAACGTACTTATTATACCCATAAGGTCAGTCCAATGAGGACCGAAAAAATGTTGGTGTCATTCAAAACCATATGTATTTCCATTGGGCCATTATAAGTTAACAGCATGTTATAGTGAGTGATCAAATCATTTTAGGTTCAAATGTTTCATTCCAACTTCCGAGCATGAGGCAGGCTCGGTTAGAAACATCATTGGTACAGGACAACACTTAACGGCTACAGTTAATGGTAATAGTAATGTCGGCGGAAGTAGCGCAGTTTCTCTGTGAATTTGCGGTTAACTTCTCTATATTAATAAATATTATCTGCTCGCTTCAACAAATACTACTAATGATATGAGTTTTGTATATAATATTGTATTAATATGAGTTTGAACCATCTAAGTCTAAGTCTAAGTCTAAGTCTAACCTTAAAATTAAAATGCATATGCTTTTGGTACTCTCCTAAATCCTAATGCTACGTTCTCGAGCTCAACTATTGGATGGCTCAACTGCCATGATAGGGTTTAGCAAAGAGGGAAATGCTCATGCCTCCTATAATTTTAAATATTTATGAGTCCGACTAAAAACAAAAGTAGTCTACTCTTCGATGGTTTACTTTACTATATATATTAAACAGTACATAATCATATACTAGTAATTAATAGACATGCTCCTACACACTTTTGGTGTAAATGGCTCATAGGATTTATGTAGTAAATTCTAATCAAATTGGCTGAAAAATAAATTAATTCGGAATTTACCATACTCTATTTTGCGCTTTTAATAAAGCACCTCACAAATTTCACCTTGAAAGCTTTCCATAAACGGCATACCTAAAAGAAACCAAATTTCTCAGGAGGGGGAAGTTATCTGACTCCAAGGCTGAAGCCACCTCAATTGGGATTTACAATGTTACTCAGATATTGCATCTCATGAATTTCACGTCCAAAAAGTTCACATAAACAATATCTTGGTATTCTACCAAACAATAGACAGTAGCATCTTATCATGAAACACAATTATACAAAAAAAAAAAAAAATACCGCAGTTTCTGTCACTAAAATAACAAATACATGAAACTTCCATCCTTTTAGGTCTCTTCCTAGCTTCTACCCTGTACATCTTAGTAAATTTTTATGCTAAAGAACCGGTAAATTTTCAAAACCCCTTGAATCTCTGCTCTGCGACTACTATAGCAACCATACGACTCCACAATAATGTCACCACTAATTTTCTACTTTGCAGTGGAAAAAAAAAAAAGAATGGCGGTAAATTCACATGGAGCATATTCACCTTGGGCCAGATAGCTCCATTGCTTGAACTAATAGTGAAGAGTCATCAGTGAGATCAGAATACCTATCAGATGAGGAGAATTCATGAGGCTTGCTCTTAGTTGCTTCGGCTTGTTGCGAAGCTTCCCATCTCTCTGCCAGTCCATCACCTTCAAGCATGCGCACAACTTCAGACATTTTTGGTCTTTGAACCGGAAGATATTGGGTGCACAGCAATGCCACCTGAACCATCTCCTCGAGCTCGATTCTATCATAGTGGTTTTTTAGATCCTTGTCCACTAACATTTCAAGCTTCTTCTCGGTGTGAAGTTTTTTTACCTGCAATGCGAGCATCAAAGAATGAAATGAAGTGGTGGGAAAATATCTTCAGCTGGTGATTCTGGTACCTAAAAGCTTGTCAAGCACTATATTTTGGCAAAAAGTTTAAACAGATAAGTCTTACCCAATCAAGCATAGCCCCTTTCTGGTTAGCACCCTTGCCAAATTCTAGAGCTCTTTGCCCTGTAATCAACTCAAGTAGGAGAATTCCAAATCCGAAGACATCTGTTTTCTCAGATGACTGACCGGTGGATAAATATTCAGGGGCAATATGTCCAACAGTGCCCCTCACAGCTGTTGTGACATGCGAGTCTTGGTGATCCAACAACTTTGCTAGCCCGAAATCTCCCACCACAGCCTCAAAAGAGTCATCCAGCAATATATTTGCCGCTTTGACATCCCTATGAATAATTTTTGGATCACATTGCTCATGAAGATATAATAGCCCTCGAGCTGCTCCTAGGGCAATTCTCTTCCTTGTGCACCAATCCAGCACCGGTTTTCCTGTCAACAAAATGAGAACCAGATTCAGCCACAGGTAAGTCAGCAATACAGTGTGATGCATGCTATATAGTTTATTAGTTTTTACCCTTAAGACGGGAGGCTACACTGCCATTGGACATGTATGGATAAACTAGGAGCTTCTCAGACTGGGTAATACAGAATCCGTATAACCGAAGGAGGTTTCGGTGAACTGCTAAGCTTATCATCTCAACTTCAGTCTGGAACTGGATCTCTCCCCCAGCCGCATTGCCATCTTTAAGCCTCTTAACAGCCACCACTTTTCCGTCTGGCAGAATCCCCTTATACACATTCCCAAAACCACCCATTCCCAGAATATTCTTGCTGCTGAAGTTATTTGTTGCTATTTGAAGTTCTCTTAGCTGGAACCTTCTCAGATTTCCAAGGGAAACGTCTTCATGTTGCCGATCTAAGGTAAAATGGAACTAGAAGTAAAAATGACTGCATATCTTTGGGGCTCATAACTCTACAATTTAAAGTTCAAGGAGTGGTTTTGGACAGACCTTTAACATCGAAAAACATCTGTTGATTCCATCTCTGTCTCCACCAAAGGAGCAATCCAAATATGAAAATCATCAGGGAGATCCCAGCGCTCAAGCCAAAGGCAAGGGCTATTTTGTGAGTTTTAGGTCTCCCTGATGGTAAAGCTGCTTGATGAAAAGGAAAATTTCATCAGAAAGAAACAGGTATACTTGAATTAATACAGCCAGCATCTTGAGACTTATTCAGAAAGTAGACTTTCAGAGACTGTTAATTACATACATTGTGAAGTGTTCAAATTCATGGACATTGGCATTAGCATCACTCCATGGCACTGTGGCTCAGAACCTGTTGCACATATTAGAGGATTCCCAACAATGCTGCAACAGAAAATGAAAACAACTAAGCATTTGAATTTTCTGGTAAGATAGATGCAGAATAAGTGTTATGACATGAATGTACCTAAAGGTTTTAGCAGCTATCCTGGTGACAGGGCCGCTCAGATTATTGTAGGACAAGTCACTGAAATGTGTAAGCAATAATTAATAGAAAATGTCCAAGGAACCAAATATCAGCTATTAATTGAAGAAAAGGGTCAAATAAAAGCTAATGTATAAGAAAAACAACATATGCATCTTACAGAAATGCAAGCTGAGTCATGTTCGCCAACCACAAGGGAAATTCTCCAAAAAGACTGTTGTTATTAAGCCTCCTAGAATTGAAATTCCAGCAGTCAGGTCAGGTTAAGGGGCAAAGCATGGTGCAAATGGTGTAGGCATGTCCAATTGAAACTAAGCAACAAGTATTATCACTCAACAAGCAACAAAGTCAGTTTAACTTGGCTATATTTCTTACCTGTATAAGAGTTATTTTTCATTTACTTGTCACATTTTTATTTGTTTCTTGTTTAAATAGGGCACACTCACACTTGGAGCATCAAGTTCTTACTCAAGAGTTAATCCAGAAGGACGGATGTGTAAAAATAATTTTCATCTTTCAGCTCCTGAGTTCTATGAAAAAGACTAGGTACTTCAGTTCTTACAAGTATTGCAGGCTTCTTAAGTTTCCTAGTGATGAAGGTACTTTCCCACTGAAAAAGTTACTGGAAAGATCAAGTGTGTGAAGCTTTGAGAGTTTTCCCAGCTCTGCAGGAATTGGACCTGTTATGTTGTTATTCTGTAAGAGCCTGAAAAAGAGTCCATAGCAGCCGCATTAACTCAAGCCTGGCAACAGAAGTTCCTTAAATTTTCCATTTATAGAACAGTGATGCTGTTTTTACACTCCATTTTTTTTGTTAATTCATACTAAGGAAAAGGAGAAAGGGAAATTACTAACACAATCTGAAGGTTGGTCAGGTTCCCTATACTTGGAGATAGAGTTCCTGACAAACTCTGGCTTGGAACACCCCTGCAACAAACATCATTTCAATCAACTTCAAAAGATCTTTTATCCTGATCTCAGGAAAAATGCTTATGCCTGATGCACCAATCATTTCCCTTTTCCATAAAAAATTTGAACTTCCATTATCTTCTTCTAAGAGGGTTTACATTAAGAAGAATATGGGGGTAAAATGTTGGTGCTTTGTTTTTGCATGAATCTATAGTGTTGATACGATTTTTAACGGTTCATTCACGTCATAAACTTCATTCCACCAACCTAAACATTGTCGGGATTAAGGTGTAGTACGACAATGATGTTCTGAAGTTTGAAGTTTTAGCAACACTCACAAGCCAATAACCAAGGCTTCAGGTGAACAAGTGACCATAGTCCAGCTGCATGGATCAACAGCAGTCGCATCCCAATTATCAAGAACACCATGAGGATCACGCAGAGAAGCTTTTATACCCATTAAAGCTTGAACTGCAATGAAAAGACAAACAAAAAAATCCCCAATTTCAAACAAAGTGTTTCATGTACTCTCGTACTCTCTCTCTCTCTCTCTCTCTCTCTCTCTCTCTCTCTGCAGCCAATAGACAAACGCCATAGCTGCTAATTCCGGTGAAACAAAAGAGAGTCAGAGTTGGGTTCTTTTGGTTTACCTTCAAAGTTTACACCTTTGGGAGAAAGTAACCCATTTGCAGAAGCCCAGAATGAGAAGAAAACAACCAAGTAATGAGCAATTTCTTTTCTTCTTCTTAACATCTCCATTGAACTGAAACTCTCAAGATTTTGTTTTTCCGAAAAGAAAAGCTTCTTTTTCTTCTCACACTTGCTGGTTGGGATACATAACAAACTCTGAAATGAAATTTCTAGTCCAAGTAAATCCTATATCAGAACCCACCACATCCCCTCCTTTACATGCCAGAAAACCATCCACCGAAAATCTCTTGGCAGGCCCAAGAAAAGGAGAAAAAGAATCGGTCTTGTTGGTGGCATAAAGTTAAAGTGAAAGTAGCATGCCTGTCACAGGTTCAGGAGGTTGTTTAAAGCAAAGAATATTTGATGAGTATTACTAGTATATAATTACGACTAGATTAATGCCAATAATGTTACAATAAGCAGACAATATTAAGCAAATCTTCTGAGTTGAGTTAGCTTCCAAAGCCAGGGGGTTAAAAGGAATTTCTCACCACGCGCTTGCCTACAAAAAGGATGGAGTTAAAAAGAGCTATTGAACAAGAGAGGTAATGCCAATTTCATCGAAGTGGATGAATATCTTAGGCATATAATCCAAACCCCGCTTAGTTAAGACTCTGTTTTTCCGAAAAATAACGTAGAAATTAGTGTTACCACCTCAAAAACACACTACTAGTATTTGGCTTACATTTGATGCTCCGGCATTTCGAAAATTTCGAGTAATGGTAGTACATGCCACAGTAGTAATTGCTAATTATTTTAAATTCATGATCACGCATAGATATATATTAGCTTATCAAAATTTCAATTTTCACCTAATAAATCAAGATTCATATCGCTTATTTCCCTGTATTAATATGTATCAATTAGCTAATTCGAGACATTTGGAGAATTCAAACCTAGGTACTTACACGAAAAAAACTTGAGTAGTACCTGAGTACATTCCTGTTGCAAACCCTCATGAGCTTAAGGGAAAAGCCTCAAATTTGTCAATAATGTTTTGGATTGAGACCAAATTACCACTAAAATTTTTTCAATCTCAAATTCCCACTAATTATTTGAAAATTGGCTAAAATTGCTCATTGATGTTAAAAAACTGACAAAAATGAGAAAAATATTAGATTTTGAAATTTTATGGTAATAATGCAACTTTCAACAAACTTGAGAATGTTAGGTAATTTATCTATTTATTCAACGTGAAAGGAAAAAGCAAGGATTCTGGTCCACCTTGCCTTGTGAATGTTGCTCCGGCTGCTCTGCCTTCGGCGGCCTTCTCGATTGAGATACTTGGCTTGTCATCTGAAATATTCAATTAATTTACCCATTTTCCTTATTAACAACCAACACTTTGATTCCAATAAAATCTTCTGATGAAATGCCCTCCAATCCTGACTGTAAATGTTGTTCTCCATTTTTATCCAAGTCATCTCATATCTACTTGTAGAAGTTTGACCTATCGAGTGAAGAGCAACGATGCCTGAAACAAAGAGCAGGAGTAAAGGGAATCACCAAACAAGGAACTGAATGTGAAGCCTTCTTTGGGAACCGTAAACTCTTGGTTGGAAGTCTTCAACCCACCAGCGATTATTGATTTTTCTTGCATGGCTATAGAATTTATATTCTCTCTTTGTCACACTTAGGGAGCAAAGATTATAGTGAGACTATGAGGCATGAGATTGGATATTGGAGAAGGCCGTCAACCACTGAGTAGCCAAAGCAACTGCCATGGGTAAGATGGATTGGGTCCTTAAAATTTTCTTTTTAAAAAAAGCTATATCATTACCCTAAAATCTCTAAACCTATAACTTTTGCCCCCTTTTTTGTTAGCCTTTTAACATCCAATTTGGTTAGTGGCTAATTTGAGCCAATTTTTTAACATTAGTAGGCAATTTGAGCCAATTGTAAACATTAGTGGAAATTTGAGATAAAAAAAAACTTTAGTGAAAGATTTAGTTCTAACAAAAAACATTAATGGCGAAGTTGAGACTTTTGCTTATCTTTAATTATGTCCAAGGTATTAAGTACCGTATATTTAAGTATACCACACCCTGTAATTTCAATGTGTACTACATGGTATGTCATGCTGAATATCATTGTTATGTACTTAAAAAATGTTAGAATATTATTTTAAGATGGAATAAATTAATTAAATTTTTTTCACCTTTTTTATATGTATTCTATTTTTTTGCATCATAATTTGTCAAATATAAATAAGATATATATGAAAGATGATATTTTTCATATAAAAAAACATTAAAAAATGTTATATATAGCTCAAGATAAATATTAGTTAGTAAAAAAGCTTATTTATTAATACATGAGAAAAAATAAACAGTATTGTAATAATAATAATATATTTTCTAATATCACATTAAGTTTCTACATGACTCAAAGTATGAAGCTTCTATCCTAGGCTCCTAACTTGTTTTGTAAAAGTAACATGTTCATCATATATCATGAAATTCTGGTTTTGAGTTAAAAAATTCTGCAAATGAGAGTAATGTTCAGTTGGGGTAACATACACTAGAAATCCAACTAGGAGATATTGATTAACACCATGTTGTGGGTGAAAAAAATAATAATAATTGGCATCAAATAGATGATTAAAAAATATTATAGCTAATAATGATTAGCCTTCAGCCAAAGATGACAACATTTGTTACAGATATCTATATGATCAATACATCATGAAGCCACTATCATCAATTGGACTCATTTTGGGACCACTTGAAATTTCTTCAATATCCATCATAATTGAGTCAAATTGACTCACAAAGTATGTGTATTAATTATAGTTTACTATTTTACATATTTATGTATGATATTTTGATTAAAGTGATAAAAAAATATCTTACACATGCCCCGAGAAAAATAGGATGCTGAGGTACGTACCTTATAGTATATCATAGTATTATGACAAAATGTACATAAGTTATGCAGAAAACCGTGAAATAACACAGTATGCCGTGATATTTCTTAAGAAAAAAAATAATAAAATGTAAAACATTTGTACTGTGTATTTTTTATCGTGCTGTATACTACAAAACTAAAAAGCATAATTATTCTCATAATGATAGTTGGGAACTGAATCTTTTCTTAAATCTTGTCGTCAGTTTTATTTTTATTAGGGGTTTTTACAATTATCCCCCTAAGCTATAGGTGAAATTATACCTGCCCCCTATGGCTTGGAAACCTACACTTGCCCCTTGCTTTTTTAACATCGTCAGTTAGCTATTAGTGAAAATTATAGCTTGCCTCCTTGAATTCAATGTGGTATACAATTATACCCAAAGCCTCAGAAATCTACACTTTCACATTAATATATTTTTGGACAATTTCTTCATACTCATTAGTGCCTCATTCTCCGCCACCATTAGCGTCTCTTCCTCTGCCACCATCAGTGCTTTCTCTGTTAGCCCAAAATGCAATGCCGCCATCAGATTGAGTCAAAGGGAGACGAGGAAGGTCGAATCGTGTTCTGTCCCACTGCCATGATTTCTTCTTCAATGTGCCATTGTCTGTTGCCAATTAGCCACCATTAACCTTCACAACTGGTCGCCCATGCTCCGTTCCATTTTGCCTTACCACCAGCGACCCAAACCAAATGAGTTCTTCCATGAGTTGCGCCCTTTTGCCCATTTCATCCTCCACCCCCTTTTACCCAATAAAAATTTGTCGAAAGGCCAACAAGTTCTTCCATGAGTTGCATATTCAAGGCCGAAGCCAATTTGCTAGGGTTCTTTGATCAAGTGTTAGGTAGACCGACGGGTTCTTCAATCGATGGTCGACTGAACTAGCCTAGTGTTTCTAATGGAAATAAGGAGACAAGAGCAATGTGGTGAGGACGTAGTGGTAAGAGGAAGAAAAAGATTCAGGCAACGTGGTGGGGGAGGAAAAAAGACATTTAGGGCATGCAGTGGTGGAAGGAAGAGAGAGATTCAGATGACATGGGGAGGTAGCGCGTGGTAGGGAGAAAAGAGAGATTATGGCAATGCAGTAGCAAGGGGAAAAGAATTGTAAATGATTTTGACAGGGTGCAAATTATTACTTAAGTTAGTTTTGGGCAATTTTGTAAACCAAGCTAAATTCAGGAAAACTAGTTGTAATTCCAACTGACAGTTGACTAACAGTGTTAAAAAAGTAAAGGGTAAGTGTAGGTTTTCAAACCACGATGACAATTGTAATCTCACCTGTAGCTCAGGGGTAATTGTAAAAACCTTTTTGGTTAATTACATTACTTTAACAACGTATATTTTTTTATGATGTGTCTTCAACTATTTAATTTGAATTATTCATCATTTCACATAATTGATTTAATTAGCTTTGCTTTATTACCACAAGATGTTCTAACCCAACTGGTCAGACTAAGGGCCAATTTTTTCTTAAACTAAATAAGATTAATGCAAAATGTTTTTGCAATTTTTTTATCTAGATTTAATTTTATTTAAAAGCTAACATTATATAAGTATGATAATCCATTGAATAATATTTCTTTATAGTGTAATCAAATTTTTATTAATTTTTTAGGTTAAATAAGTAAAAAATTATAAATTTAATTAGATTATAAAAAATTGTTATATCTATATAATATTAACTTCCAAATAATATCAAATTCAGATAAAATATTTTAAAAATAAAAATGATTTATTTTATATTGTTTAATTTGAATTAAAACAAAATTGACACTAATAATTGATCATGGTTGCCTTTAGGGCAAAAATATTTATAATTATAGGTTGAGAGGTTGTCGGGAAGTCTGAACTTAACCTCTCATGCGTTACAGGTACAGCAGAGAAGTTATACTAATTGGAATGGGAATGTGAGAATCTCGAGGTCGAGGGGGGCGGGGGCGGGTCGCCCAAACTCGACACTGAAGATTCGAATGTTGATTTGGTCACCCACTCCAGTCCTGCTGCCGTATGTACGTAACGTATGCCTTTGTCTAAATTAAAGTTGCCCAGCCAGGCTTTGATGGCTCACACACTTGTATTGTATTTGTACTCCATTAACCTAGCTAATTTCCGGATATTTTATTATTGCTTTTTCAGACAAAAATATATGGTCCTGTTGATGTTAGGCTTCACGTTATTATGTTCTGATCCATTTTAATTTCGATTAAATATTAGGACAAAGTATTTGTTTTTTCAGTCAAAGCCAAACTTCATCCCATCATCTTTGTACTGATTACGGTAATTCTAAAAATAAATATTTTCTCCAAGAAAATAGCCGAACTCAAAAGTATTACATGAAAGGAAAAAAAAAAAAAGATTTGTTAAGTGCTTCCCAACATATTATGTGATCTTAGATCTTTCTGAATAGGAAAAAAAAAGTGCCTTTGGACGGTAAATAGTTGGCTTCTGGTACTTGCGTTTAGTTTTTTTTTTTTCTTAATTTTTTTTATTTTTTATGATAAGTGACACCTATGAAAAAATTCTAGCACAATGTTAAAAAGTTACAAAATATTTTTGAAAATGTACGTTGAGGTAGATTCTAAAATTTTATTCCAATAACAACTTAAAAAAAAAAACATTCTGCATCAATAACAGACGACTACATCTTTTACGTAAATATATTTGTTTTAGAAATATTTGTAACATTAATTGCTTTTTTTTGTTTATATTTTATGCTAGATTCCGTTTGAAACGTCAATAATTCGCGAAGGAGACTGCCAGGCCATCTTATTCCCCGGGAAGCCATTCGAAAACGAGCGTATCATTAATTATACATACTTTATAAACCAAAAGCTGCCACCCCATCGGCCCATCCCCTCCCTCTCTCTCCCTCTTTTTTCTTTTCCTTTTTCGCCATCTTTCTTGCTTTTCCCATGTAAATTATAAAACCTTCGATTTCTTGTTCAAAATACAAATTTTTCATTTGGTTTTGAAACTTGCACTTAATTTACTTCATACATATAACAATTTTTTTCTATCACAAGTAACTGGTTTTTTGATGGACGGGAAAGAAGATAGAAGACTCGAATCCGTGTGAAGGGTGTGGAAGTTGTATATATAACCAATTTTTATAGTGCATGTCAGTTACTAATATCAATTTTTTATTTTAATTTAAAAAAAAATTTACCAGTTTTTTTTTTATAAATTTAAAGTATTTGGAATAATTAACAGCTAGTTGAAACTAAATTTTTATTTTTATTTTGAATATGAGCGATTATTTTATTTGGAAATTTAATAAGTATATAAGATAAAATTAACATGTATTAAATTTTATGTAGAAGGAAAAGTGTAAAACTAAAGAAAGAAAATAGATAGGATATGTGTAAATAAACAAGGCTTATATATGATGGTAGAGGTTAGATGAGAACGAGGGGACCCCAAACAACAAAATGGCGAATTGAACTGAGAAACACAACAGGAGAAATTGACACAACACAGCAAAACAACAAATAACATTAATTAACATCTATAGATGTACAAACCTTGAAGAATGCCAATAATGTGTCGAGATTTAAGGGCTTAATAAATTACCGGAACAAATTAAAATTTCTCTTAATCTCGATCGACTTCTAATTTATACTCCTTCATTTCACATGTTAATTATACACACAAATGGATGAGACAGCAATTTTTTTTTTTTTTTTGCCAATGACGTTAAAATTTGATTGGAGTCTTCCATATGCAAGTAAATGTTGCATCTACAACTTTTTGAGTCAAACTTTATCTTGTCAGTTTTTTACATTCTCATGTTGCACGAAAATTTGGGAATCAGACAGGTCTTATAGCCTTCATTTGGAATAATATTTGAGATCAGTGTTTATGAACAGTTTCTTCAAGCCTTTAATGTTAAACGATGATATTAATAATTTTTTTAATTTTCAATACTAAACGTTAATATTATTCCCAAATGAAGATATATTGTTACAGGCAGCCGTGAACTACTATCACCACGATGCATATATTAAGATTAGCGCTTCAGTAGCCAACATTCAGAACGAAAAATTAAAATGAGGTCCAGCATTTCTATATATTTTTCTTTTAATTTTCCATGAAGTGATCCTAGTCCATGTAGAATTGAATGGTTGGGGGGGCACAGGGGAAGATGTTTTCGGAAATTATCTTCATGTATTAATTGATTGATCCACATGCATGCACCAAATTAACAAATTCAAAAAAAAGTCACATAATATCAGCCAATAAAATTTTATGATTGAACAACTATAACCTGAATTTGATTTAGTTGCGTTTACTTGTCCATAGTTAATAATATTACAATCTTAAGTTGATCTGAACCAATAAAGGAGTTGAAAAACATATTCTAGGATTAGACACCAAATAACTGTATTTTGTATTAACCTTATTAGACTATTAGTGATAAACATTGCGATGATCAGACCAAGTTCAAACAATTGTAACACTTCATTGGACATATCTGATATCTCCTGACACTGCGTCTAATGGTCAGTATCGATCCTCGTAGATAATTTATACACACATAATCCCCATCCCAAGATCTTTGTTTCATTTCAATTTTTTTTATTAAGTTTGACTAAAATTGATGTATATAAAAAAATTTTTAAAAAATTAGATTTAAAATTAAATATGAGTCTTATAGTTTCTAAATATATATATTTTAAAAAAATATAAAATAATAATATAAACAAATTCAAGTCAAATTTAAGTAAAAAAACTAAAATAAAACAAAAAAATTAGGATGAAGGGAGCATATCATCTCTTATTGATGGAAAAAAAAAATTCATAATCACCCATCATGCACAATGAAACAATAAATAAGATCAAATAAGCATGTACAAATTTAATGTGGTTCAACTCTTAAGTAACCTATATCTACAAATGAAAAAAATTAGATCACTCAGAAAAAAATATATAAATTACAGTAAAAGTATGACCTTAATGCTCATTGTGGCCTATATATAAATTCCCTGCACACTACTAACAACTTTAATATCTTTCTATTATACAATTATAAAATATGAGAATTATAAAAAATTTCTCATCCTACTCATCTCCACTTTCAGACCTTTGTCTTTTTTTTTTAAATCATTACATCTTATCTCTTTATCATATTGACTTTTCTCTCTTACTCAAAATCATAACATGAGAAACATTTTTATAAACCATACATAAATTTAGACCACATCAAAATAGAAAAACTAATTAATTATAAACAAAATCTAAATCTAATACTAAAATAAATTAAATTAATAACAACTTCAAATCATCGTCTACTTTGAATTTGAACAAATCGCCACAAAACTGATCCCGGTTGTTAATTAGTTAGAGATTTGACATGAATTAAGCTGGCTTCCCACAGGGTCTTCAGTGCCCTTGACTGGATCTTCAAATTTATTGAGTGAGGTGGGTGGGGGCGTGGGGCCGCTAGCGCGCATCCCTTCATAGTTCATAGCGGATAGATCGCAGACCGGCCATACGCTAAAGCGGCTACCGTATCGTATGATGATGCTCATCAAAGTTTCACTAAATTAGTTTGGGCGGGATTAATATAAAGATCCAAATTAGGCTAATAATTAAGATGATCATCATCACCGTTTCATTATATATAATGGGAAGTGCCTTTTTCTTTCAGCCAAGCCGCAAGCAGAGGAATGGCTCAAGTAGAATGAAACATATAGAAATGGAGCGCATGCAAATGAGTCGTTATAATTATGAAGTGGCCTTAATTAGTCCCATCTTCTTTTTGGTGAATTAGGCGTAGTATGTATTAATTAAGCAAGAAAGCAGTATTGCAAGCGTTAGCGAATGATAGACGCCGCTTCATGATCCGAAATCCTAACTGATCTAAGATTAAAAAAAAAAAATTCCCAATACAATCGGCTAAAAAGATGGTCATAACAAATTCTAGACAGTCCTGACACATAATATACCCTTTATCTCACAAATCTTGTATGGGTAAATTCCAAATTTGATCCCTTTACTATTCAATTTGTCCTAAAATTGCCCCTTAACTCTAAAAGTAACTACTAAAGTCCCATAATTAAAATGGTGTATCCTATCTCAGTCTGTTTCATCAGTTGAGCTATTATTTTAAATGGAACTTGACCACATGGCACCCATAATGCCACGTGACTTCCTCTTTAACTAAAATAGGTGACGATTTTGTATAAAAAGAAAATTTAAAACCCCAACTGACACAAATACATAATCTTGGGAACTTAAATATAGATAATGCAAACTCCATCTTCATCAATTCAGCGATTGAATCAATGAGGCAGTGGCAGTGGGGTGATAGCGATTAAAATGTAAGGCCGATTGAAATCTACAGCAACTTCTACACGGACAAAACAAAAGTCGGCAAACAAATTGACTCCTGCACGAACAAAACCCTAAACCTATAAAAATAGAGGACGAATCGACTATGGCAGCACCTTCGTAAAAAAAGGGCTGAAGCTAGCATGAAAACCTAAATAACATGTTCCTGCGTGGTCTTTATGGATCAAGGGCTATCGACGCCAGGACTCATTAGAGCCTCTGCCTTCATCTCCAGGGGATTGTCTCCTGGGGGTTGTAGAGACTAAGGTGGTTGATGGAGACAGTAAGAGGAAAGGTGGGAGGAGATAGATACAAGCGTGAAGGAGAAGGGTGATTGAAAGTGAAGGGCACGGCAATAGCAACGAACAATCGAAATGGAAGGAGAGAAGATTGGGATTTGATTCTCTTATTCAAAATATCGTTAAAGATTCTATTCTACGATTCAAAATATAGCTGGGATCCGATTCTCCTTTTCTATTGTTGGTGGCAGAGGTTGAGGGGTAGAGCCATTGAGGCAAAGGGAGAGAAGATGGTGGCGGCGACGAGAGAAAATTTGGGAAGATTTGGGGAATTTACGATTTAAGTTCCTAAAATTAGATTTTTTGTCAATTATAGTCTATGATTTATTATTCTTTCAATCATATCACTTATTGTCATGAAAAAGGATACCACATGGCATTGTGGAACCAAACAGGGGGTATTAAGTGTCACATATGCATTTTTCATAAAAAATAATAACAGATGAGACTCAAATAGGATGGATGTACTTCATGAGTTAAGGACCTTAATAGTCACTTTTAGAGTTAAAGGACCTTAATAGTTACTTTTAGAATTAAAGGACCATCTTACGACAAAAGTGAATAGTTAAGGGACCAAATTTGAATTTTACCTAACTTGTACCCTTAACTATTCATGACAATTGATTTATATATTTTTTTTAAAAAAATTCTTATAGAAATATAAAATTTTTGTATGAAAATGGTACCTTAAAAACTTTAGTTTATAAATATAATTTTTAATTTTTTTAATAACAGATTAATATGAATATTTAAGTCAAACTTTAATGATAAAAAAAAAATAAAAAAGCCAACTTTTGTGAAGCAAATGGCGTAGTGTTTTTTGCCGTGGGCAATTAAACATCATAAACAATTAATCCTTACATTGCTAATTCATTTTAACTTAAATTAACTTAATTTAAAATAATTTATTTTTATTTTTACATTTTTTTACTTGAAACCAATTTTATTTGAAATTTAGTTTTATGTAAATGTAACAATCCATTGGAAATATAATTTTTATGATTTTATTAAATTTTTATGATTTTTTTATTTTTAATGCCTAAAACTAAAAAATTTATAAAAATTGAATAATATAATGAAAATTTACTTTTAAATGAATTGTTATATCTATATAATATTGATTTTTAAATGAAATTAATTTTAAATTAAAATGAATGTAAAAATAAAAATAATTCAATTTTAATTAAGTTAACTTAAATTAAAATAAATTGATAGTTTCTTCATCAGAGATCTTCATTTAAAAAGAATTTGTCTACTAAAACTTAATGGATAATAAAAGGGAGAAAATAAGAAGTAGCTACTGGGTCCATAAGTACAACAGGGTAAAAATAGAAAATTGAATGATTTTCTTTCGTCGATTTGATCTTAATCTTAAAGTTAAGCGCTAACATACGTTAAAATGAAGAGTTTATGTCTATCGGCTACACATGACAAGAGAGATTCAGGCCAGGACTAGGCCACAATTTTATTCTTTTTTAATTATTTTATTTTAATTTTTATCAAACGTTCTTTTTTAAAAAAATAAAAAGAAAATGAAAATGAAAGTGAGAGGATTCGACTCTCGTAAGTACCAAATCCAATACCAACTAAGGTTCTCATCGCAGCTCATTAACTACTACTAGCTTTCACATTCATCTTCCAGTAGTGCGACACGATACACGCCTAAATCTACTTTGTCCTTGAATCTGAACCAAGACAACAAACGACAGATAAAATATAAAATATTACCCTTCCATTTCATATTAGTTTGTTCCTTTGATTTTTCATGCAATTTTAGAAAAGTTCGTGTTTTGGTGCTTCTTAAAAAAAAAACTGAATAGATGTATTTTATTAATTTTTTTAGGAAGAGTCTTAAATATTAAAATTTTCCTAAAACTAATAAATGTCAAATAATACGAAACAATAGGAATGCTATTGCTTCCTACTGTAGTGTGTGACTTAAATATAGGAGGGCATTGTTGTTTTTTAAACAGAGGATTATAATTCAACAAATTTTATATAAAATTTTAAAATACGTACTACAGATCAACGTAATAAACTAGTTTAGAGTGAAAATTATGGTAGTAATTATGCAATTGAAATAAAATTCCTCCGAAAAGCAACCACAAAGTTTTGACCAGAGCCCACTTCCCAAAAATGGGGGAAACATGTTAAGAGACAAAGGTAGGTCCAAAAATTGGGCCGCTTTAATTTTGTAATTTACATAAATTAGAATAGAAGGGATGCTTTTGAAAATCAACCGATATACATATACCGAGGGGAAAAGAGGGAGAGGAGAAGACCCAAAGGCAAAGGCAAATGCAAAGGCAAAGGTAGCGGACCCACTTTAAACATATTCACTTTTGTGATCAGTTAACACACCACACACAACGCAAACACAATAATTCACCTCACCCTCTGGCCTGGCCATGCCCTTATGTTGCAGTTGTACTTTTTAATCATGCTGCTCCTGATGCCTATCTGCTTACCCCCTCCTCCGTCCATCATCACTAACTTATGCCTTTTCTTCACCCTTTACTTGCTTAACCGGAAAATCCCCCTCCCCCTCCCCTACCACCGGCTTTCTTTCCTCCATCATCCACATTGATGATTCTCTTATTCATGTATATATATATGCTTCTAAGTCTACAAGAGTCCACATATAGTAAAACATGAAATTATCAATGTCATTTTATGTTATGGAGAAAAAGTATCAAACAGTTATTGCATAGTTTAAATGTATTAGCATAAATTAAATTAAGATTTTTCTACAACTAAAAGTGCCACAAAATATGATGATGTGGCTTTTTTTCATCCAACTTATTTAGGTTTGGGGTTAGTATACAACAAACCAAAGGTATGGGATGGATTTGCAATAACCCTAAAAGGTTTGGACTGAGGGTGCAATTTATCTATTTTCTTCCTCCCTTCTTGGGCTCTGTCTGTATGTACAAAAATCACAAAAACTCTTGAGAAGGGCACGCAGATGATATTCAAATGTGATATATCTCTAGTCCCTCCGCTCGCTGCCTGATTAAATTACTCAAGTCTTGGTCCCCCCCCCCCCAAAAAATAAAATAAAAAAACAAAAACTAAGCTTCTTCTTAGAGTGTGGAATAACTGATCCGACAGAAGGACTGGAACACTGCACTATTCTGCACAACAAACAGCTACTAATCATAACCATATCATGCATGCCTGTGTTTCTTGTTGTGAGAACCTAACTTGGTCCTTTGTTTTCTCATCTCTCTCTTCACACACACACAAACACAATCCTCTTACATTGATTCATTCAACTCTAATTTGTATCTGCCTCTCTGACAAGTGATGAGAAGACAATCTCATCACCATCACCATGTTGCTTTCATTTGTTCTGTCGCACTCATAGCGTTTTGCCCATCGAAATGTCTGCCAGGCTCCTCGTGCAACTTCATTTTTGTTTCATCTCTTGTAAGCTGATTATTAGTATATAATCTGTACAAACGCCTATGCTCTAAGCCCCAATTAAAATTAAAGACCCATCTTTAATTAACATTTAACACCGGTTCTGTGGTGTCTTAAATTTCAGTACCATCAAAATTTTAAGCAATCACCTTGTTAAATTCCACTTGATCAATAAACCAAGAATGATATAGCTGTAAGTTTTGACAAAAAGTTTCATGTTTTTTTTTTTTCTCACATATAAAAAGGAAAAAAAAAATACAAGAAACTTCACCTTTCTCAAGTACAAGGGTGAAGTTCTAAGTATAGGGTTACCAGCGAAAGCAAGCGCCGTGTTCAGCCACTCCCTTGCAGATAACACTTGATTGTGTGATCGTATGTTTGGCTGCATGCAGAAATTATGAAACTGTTGTTTTTGCCTCCGGTCCCCAACCTTCAATTATGCACAAGAAAAAGGAGATTCTGACATATCAACACTACAACTTGTACCGATGCTTCAATCAGCAAAACGTCAAGCATCATCATCTCCTACTTACCCAAGCAACAATCCTAAACAAAATTGCAGCTCCATTTGGCAATAACTTTACCAAGTAACATCTTTGTTTCATATGTGAATAAAACGTCTCACAAAGCTCTAATTATTTATGGCTCTATGGGACTGACCATCACCATTCCCCACCATTAGCAAATTACATAAACTTCCACACTGGTCACAAACTTTACTGCCAAACAAACTCTTTAAGAAAGACCGGTCTGCCTTCGGGTTTGACATGCCAACTGCTAACAGCTACTTGATTCTTCGATTGCTACACGAACTAACCACAAAATGTTCATCTACTTTGCATGCTGTAAAGACCTCCATTTTTCCATAAAGTCCACAAAAAAGGTTCTAGCTTCGCTTTTGTGTGAAGAAAACCACTTTACATATTCATGAGTCCTTCAAAAATTATAGCCATTGGCACATCCCAGCAAAATACTCTCACCTGAAAGATGCTACTGATAAATGCTGAATGACCTCTAAATGAAGAAAAGCACCCCAAAAGAAGCCATCACCTTGAAGGATAAAATAGCATCTTATTCATGCTATTATTGTTTTATAGCAGTTATCTGTACATGTTTCAGAGCTCTATACTGATCAGCAAGTAGAAGCTTATTCTAGATGCATGGATCTACTGGGCATCAACCAGAGAAGTAAAAGAAGACAAAATTTTTGCTTTATCAACGCATCACGCCTCAGAAAAAACAACTTTAATCACAAAGGGCCATTGATGGATGATGAAATATTCAATGAATTGTAAAACATACAAGTTAGATGCATTTAGATATAACAAAATGACTGCATGCTAGATCAGCTTCAGGGTCAATAGATCATGAAACTGAAGAACAAGAGAGGTGTTCTTTTCTCTCACTGCATGCCGACAAGAAGAATATCTGGACAAAAACACAAAAAGGACAAAAATTCCAAGTGCACTCAGATAGACAGAAGGTTCAGCAAAAACAAAACATGCACTCTAGATAATAGTCACACCCTACTGCAAGCAGGATTTTGATGCATTGAGAAGCGATCGAAACAAATCAGAGGCTGAAGTGCATTGAACAGTCTTGTATCATGAAAGTCAGGCTCAAATAGTAGCTCCGTCCTACCAAGCACGTTCAGTTTTATCCAACTAGAATAGATTAACAGAAACACACAGCAAGTTAAGCATAAAAAATAATATGAAAGATTGCAAAGAGAACCAAGAGGAAGAGAAAAGATAGAAGTTGCAACGTATCTGTTGAAATATAAATAGATGCGCAAATCGCCAAAATACAAGTTATTAACCTAGCGTGAACCGACAGTCTTCAATCCCACAATGACATCAGGACAGGTATATTGACCATGAACCAGAACTTCTGCTTTTGGAGGAATGTAGTTTAGCATCTCTTATGTTATCTCGAATCCATATAAAATTACAGTCATATGATCAGGGAATGTAACAGAAAAGCTGCAAGTACGGATCAACGGAAAGGATCACGATACCAAGACTTTTGTTTTGCTCAGAAACAACGGGTAGAAGCTCTAGCAAACAATGTTAGAAATTCCCTAGCAAAATTTTGAACAAGAGTGAGCATACATAAACCAAGCAAAAAGTACAGCAAGGTAAGCATTCGGGTGAAACTTAAGCAACAGCAAAAGCAGCTGCAGCAGCTTCATTTGAGCTCTTCGAACAGAAGAGATCTAGAACATCTGCATGGTTACGGATGAAACTTGGGCATTTAGACAGCAAATCTTGTGCTTCATCATGCCTTGCAGCTTTGAAAAGGGCTTCAAAAACACGGAGCACCACTGAAGTAGAAGGAAAGCTCTTCGAAGCCATTGCCTTGAGGAAAACAATAGCATCATCACTATTTCCAGACTTCGACACATATTCGATGAATGGATCCACAGAAGGAGGGAACCCATGACATTTCATTAAACCTAGAACACCAACAGCATCTTTAAATTCTCCCCAAACAAGTAATTTCTTAATCAAAAGTTTGTAGGTATTATGCGATAATTTCAACTGGTCTTCTCTGGCAAATGCATGGACTATCTTGGATGCCTCTAGTGCTCTGTTCTTATGACAATAAGATTTCACCAACAACTCGAAAGCATAAGAAGCAGCAGACACGCCCTCACTTACCATCTTTGCTAAATAATTAGAAGCTTTGTCGAAATCCCCAGCATCACAATACCCTGCAGCTGAAGATACCCATTCCCTGTGATCTAAATTACTTTTTGACGCCTTCATGAGTTCAAGAAATATTGTCATTTCATCTTTTTTGCCAGATTTAGCAAGCTTGAAGGCAATTTGACTCAGGATATTACCCCCAACAACAAGCCCCCCTTCCTCCATCGCTCCAAGGATTTTGTCGCAATGTTCAAATCTACCAACGCTATTTAAAGATTTTAGAACTGAATTAAGCATGGAATCTGAAAACATATTTCCACCAGCCTTAGAAGCCCTCACAACTCTATGAAACAAACTCAAATCAAATTCTTTTGCAACTGCTATTTTTCTCATCAGAAAAGTGCAACATTGAATAGATGGCTTATTGTTTCCAGCCATTGCAAACTCATACAAGTTTACAGCTTCCTCAATCAACCTCCTTTTGCAAAACCTTCCCAAAACCTTTACTAATGTTTCCATCTCCATTTCATATCCCTTTGCTCTCATCTCATCAACAAGCTTCCAGAACCTATCAACACAATCTTCTCTCCCCAAAATCCTAGCCATAGAATTATAAGTTGACTGATCAAGGTTTGTTACACCACTCTCCTCAACCCACCTGAAAAAAATCAATGCCTTCATTGGTTCTGTAGTAAGGCTTTCCAGCACCATCTTCACCAAATCATATGAAAAGTCGGCATGGAGGGCTTGTATTTTCTCTTCAACACCGTGCCCCCACACTTCACTCTTAATCATTCTACTGATTCTAGAAGAAACCTTTTCTACGGAATTATCTATAGAGCCTGATGCAAAAAGTGATCTCAACTTCTCCATATCAGGAACCCAACCTTCTTTCTCAAACTTCTCCACAGCTTTATCGCGCACTGACCCAGATACCCCATAGCCTTTTTTCCTCATAGCATCGACCAGATCCCAGAATTCATCTCGGAGACCATTCGTAACCAGAACATGCAACATGAAATTGTAGGATTTCGAGCTCAATCTCTCCCCTTCAGTCTCTAAGACCCAATCAAAGAACCTCCTTGCAATATCAGGACTAGCCTCAAGGTGTTCCAACACCTTAAGAACCAATTCGTGGCTAATGGCAACATCATTAGACCCCATTTCTCTCGCGATGTCGCCCGCATCCTTAAATTTGCTGAAAACATCAGTTACAGTCACTAAAGCTTGATCTGTCTCCGTTTGCTCAACCGCTGGTTCAGATGAGAAGGTACGGAAAACGGAAGCTGTAGAAACTACAGGTAGCCTGGTGCCCAAATCAGGGCTCGCGAATCGATGGCCGGAACAAGTGTTCTGAAGGAATGATGAGAGAGAGCGAACGGAGTTAGGGTTCGCCAGAGACCTACCGGGGAGATGGACAGGCGAACGAAGGAAACTTCCCAAGAGAAACAAGCGCCATTGTTGCCTCATATTCTGCTGATGCGAGGCCGGGATTAGGGTTTTGCTGCGCCTGCCAGAAGAGAGAAACCGAAAGCTGTTGGGGAAGAAGCGGGTGGCCTACTCGACTGTGTTCAGGGTTTTTTGACTTTGTGAGGGCATTTCACACCAGTTCGTTTTAATTAAAAACAACTTAATTTAAAATGGTTTACTTTTTTTTTTTTATATTTTATATTTAAAATTAATCTTATTTAAAATCTAATATTAAGTAAATATAAAAAATAATTTAAAATAAAAATTTTATAATTTTATTAATTTTTATAATCTTTTATTTTTAATGCATAGAAAAATAAAAAATTTATAAAAATTTAATAACATTATAAATTTTTTTACTTTTAATGGATTATTGATAGTCTTCTATTTTTTAGCCTAAAAGATAAGAATTCAAATCCATATGAATACAACCGCATTACGTACCTACAAGGATGTTAGTGAGCAAGTTTGAGGTGAGTAAAGTTATTTTTAGATCATCCTTTCAATACAAAAGTCATACCCAAACTTTCCTCACAACCCACAGCTGATAAAATGAGATATTGTACTTGTAATACCCACAGAAATGATTCATATAATAAAAATAATAAAAAATAATAAAAACCAAAGAAGAAGGATAAGAACCGTAAAAAAGAAAAAAAATGTCACAAATCCTTTTATATTATGATTATGTTCTTTTAACAGCCATAAAAACAAACTAAAGCAACAAAGAAAAATAAAAAAGAAGAAAAATGTAGATAAATATAAATTTGGAAAAAAAATAATACAAAAAAATGAAGCTGGCAACAAAAGGCTGGAAAATTTGAAAAAAAAATGATGAAAAAACAATGATTACAAGTAGAAAAAGAAAGACAAAGTTACATAGAAAAAATGGGAATAAGATGAAAAAATAAAGAGAAAAAAAAGCCATAAAAATAAATAATGAAAAAAAAAACTAGAAGAAAAGGTGCAAGAAAAAACAGAAAATAAAAATGGGAAGAAAATGAAAAAAAAAACACACTAGGAAAAGAGTAGCAAAAATGGATTTAGCGCGAATCAAATCCACGACACCTTATTTCCACATACAGCATGCTAACCACTTCACCAAATGTAATAGTTTGTTTAAAGATTGCATAAACTTTATAGGTGCCATTTTTACATGTGAAACTCGTATGTAGAGTGTTCAATGGGTCTACCGGGCCAAGGCTAGGTTGGCTAGGTCTAGGCATGACTCACCTTAAGACAAGTTAGGTATAGGCCGGGACTGGTGTGAGCTTGGAACTAGGCCAGGATTTTATTTAATTAATTTTACATTATTATTTCTTTTAAAGAGAAAAACACTACTACGAGACTAGATTTATTAATTGAAAAACCAAACGACGCTTATAAAAACTAGAACGTGTAATACATGTGAAAATAACAAAACATTTCAACAATTACTGGATAAAAACATTAATAATCTCATCGGATAGGGCTTCATTGTCGAAACTAAGAGCAACATTAGGCCAATCATAGTTGCATTAACTTACCTTTTCAGATAACAGTTACATCCATTTATTAGGTTTTTCTATTTTCACGGAACTAAAACCTATTTTACTCACAACTGTTGATTGTATGCACACGAATACTATCATTTTCCTACGAAACTTGCATGTTTTGGACCTCGCATCATTCTCAAAATGAAATGTGAATTTCTGGCCACGCCCAATGTGAACTTTTCCTGAATTTTACAACATGGATGTGGATGCCTTTATTGGCCAGACAAACTTTCTTATGAAAAAAAAAAAAAATCATTCCAGTGGTACGGGATGAAGAGTCCACTACATCTTTATCCTTTTCTTTTTATCTTGATGCCATTAATAAAAGAGTAATAGTATAGATAAAGAAGCAAAGGAGGGCCGACGGATTTGTTCACAGCGTGAAGAAGCTTCAGCATGGGGAAATCAAAGGTGGGTTTGGCATGGATGAGGGAGAGGAAGGTTGAATCGGGTGAGTGATGGTAGGGATGGGGAAGAGGTCGGTGCTAGTCACGGGTGAGGATGATAGTGGAGATGGCGGGGTGTTGACACCCAATTTCGTCCGACCTGTAATTTTTTTTTTTTAATTAATTATTCTTATTATTACCAAAAATAATAAAAAAATTAATAAAAAAAATTTTTAGGATATGGGGGGCATTTTATTTTATAGGATTAGCTTTAAAATAATATATATCTATATTTGTGTATAAAAATCAAAATTAAAAAAAAATTAATTAAAAAAATTTAAAAAAAAATTTACTATTAATTAATTAATTATTTATTTTTTTAAATTGATTAAAACTAAAACTAAAAAAATTCTCCCCCTAGATACGTGTTTTCCTTGTAGCTCGGCCTCCCCCAGAACAAAACAAAAAAAATCTACCTACCTTACCTGCCCCTGACTTTGGCTCCCCCCTACTAGAGAAATCACGAACTCTCTCCCTTATCTCAGGGACCCGATTTGATCTCTAGAGAGTTCGATTCCAGCTCCTTCTCTGTCCAATCTATCTGGCTCTCTCTAGATTTTTCTGATCTTATCTTCTCGGCTCTGAGATCATCTCTCTCCGAGGGCTCTTAAAAATCTCTAACTCTCCTCTCTCGGGAGGACAGTTTGAGTTTTCCTCTCTCTGGCCTGGATCTCTAAAAAAATAGGACCCCTCTCTCTCCTGCTTCTCTCTCTCTCTCTCTCTCACTCTCTTAGCTCTCGCCGGAACCATCCCTCTCTCTCTCTTTCATCTCAGCTCTTCTCTGCATCTCTCGTCTTCTCTCCGACACGAACCCCCCCGCTCTCACGTGTTTTCTCTCGGCCTCTCACAGAAACACAAACTCCCTCGCCTCATTCCTCTCTCTCTCTCTCTTCCGGCGACTTCGCTCGCCTAACTCTCCTCCCTCTCCTTCCCTCTCATCCCGGAGCGTCGACGCCTCAGGATTTCCCCCAAAATTCACTGCCATCTTTCAGCTTCCTCCACTGCGCCGTTGCCTCCAGCTGCATCGCCGCTCCCTTTACCGCACCTCGTCGCGCCTAGCCCCCTTTGAATCCATTGCCTCGCCATCCCCTCGCAGCAGCGCCATCGCCGTGCTGACGCTGGAAGGAAAAAGGAGAAGTTAAAAACGTCAAACGCGTTTTTTTTTAATTGTTGACCAAAGTCAAAGACCTTTTTTTATATTTTAGGTAAAATCCTTATTTAGTCTTTAATTTTCTTTATTTTGATCATTTAAGTCACTAACATATCCGATTGAATTTTTTTTTTTTTTAAATCCTATTTCGTGTTTTGGTTGTGATTCTTGTTTGGATGAGTAGTGATGGAGAGGAACTTCGATTTCATGCTTGCTTTTTGAGTACTGTTCTATATTATGTTTTTACTGATGATCTCTGTTTGGTTTGGTTGCTGTGCTGTTAAACAGTATAAAATAATAAACAAAAAGATAGATTTACTTTTCTGAATATGGATGCTTTCGATAAAGAAAATCTATGAACTAAATCATCACTAGTATTTTCTTTCTAATAATCGAATCCTTGGATTTTTCATGCTATTCGTGCTACTGTGAAATAACTGTTCATGTTTTGTTTATTTTCCGAATTTTTGAGCATTTTGGCAGGGAAATGAATTAATTTTTTTTTTGGTAAAATCTTTATTTAATCCTCCATCTTCTTATTTTCTTCCATATGAGCTACTAACCTCCTTTTATTGTTTATACTTTTCTTTGTTTACTTTGTTATTGTTGGTTTTCCCTTTCATTAAATTTGATCATTAAATAGACATAGAAGACAACATAAAATTTTTGATTTGATATGTATCTTTATAGTTTAATTTTAATTATTGTAATGCATTAAATGTGTATCAAATTATTAGAAATCCGTCCTAAGATGGATTATTTGTTCCATATCCGGGTGGTCCGATAGGATCTATGGTATGGAAATATAAAAATTAAACTCCATGTCCAAATGATTCGGTTAGAATCCATGGCTTGGATATTAACTAAAAATTATTAAAAATAAAATAAAATTAAATAACGAATCCTAAGACGGATCATATCCATGTCCAAATGATTCGGTTAGAATCCATGGCTTGGATATTAAATTCCATATCCGGATGATCCAGCAGGATTTACAGTTTGGAAAATATCAAACTTTTAAAATAAATAAATTAAATAAAAACATAAAAATCCATATTTACGATATGGATTAATTGATTAAAATTTCATCAAATTCCGTGTCCAAATGACTCGGCAGAGTCCATGGTTCGGAATCCAAATCTTCCGTGTCCAAATGACTCGGCAGAGTCCATGGTTCGGAAGTATAAAATTCTATACAAATTAACTTAAAAATCCACATTTCGACTAATTCAGTTAAAATTTCTAAGTTAACTGAAAATTATTTAAAAGCAAAGTAAAACAAAATTAAAATCAACTAAGGTGCCAATTTTGGGCGCTATAACAATATTGTTTTAGCGTAACCGTACTCCCGATCCCCGAACTCTCGCAGACCAATTTTAAGGTGACCAATCGACCTAAGAAAACTGATTGGTGGCGACTCTCGAAAACGGCCCGCACGTTGCCACAGCTTGGCGACTCCACTGGGGAACTCCGGTTAGTGAGTCGAGCCTAAAACTTGATTTGTTTTGTTTTGCTTTGCTTCTTTTTATGTGGATTTATATATTATATTTACTTAAGTAATCATGCATAATGCATTCACAAAATGAAGCTCTATACCCGAGCTTCCTTAAATCAAACACGATTCTTTCTAAGCGGAATTGGTGTTGCTGTCCTTGTGAGGCCACGGTCTCCAAGCCTTCACCGGTTTCAAAGTAGCAAAGTAGTGTATTGCCTTCTGAGACGGTTAGTCTCTGCATGGGCCCACGAAAAGCTACGACTCGAATTAATCCATTCCTTACATAAACCCTAGAGGTTAAGGAATCGGGCTGTCACTATGATTTAGTGACGGGATTCGAGAACTATCCCTTGCCTTTTTGATAAGCCACCTTATGCATATAGAACTCCCCACTTAACCATAGAACTAACCATAGAATTTCTACCATTTTACCAACGCCATAAGCATATCCTTGTTATGCTGTGTTGTTACTCTACACTTTTCTTCATATGGTTTTAACTTGTTTATCCATAATACTTCATGAGTTGTTAATTACTATTTAACTTGTTAATAACCTTATTTTTCTTTTGTTATACTTCCATTCTGTGCAATTATTCTTCATGCATCAAAACCACGCATCAAATTATGCTAACTTTTTGGTCTTTTTAATAATAACTAGAAGTCTTGAAGTTTCACAATAGTTGATAATCAAGCTCACTCATTGCATACATCCATTACATCAATCACATGCATATAAAATTTGATAAAAATAATCTCATTGCATGCATTCCATTACATCAATCACGTGCATATAAATTTTGATAAAAACATAATCTCATTATGTATTGCATGCATCCATTGCATCAATCATATACATGTAAAATCTAATAAAATGAATCTCACTTTAAAAAAAGAAAAATTAGATCTCAACACCAATATCCAACTCGGCTCCAAACAAGACTAATGGCAGAACAAACTGAAGGACGTCTCATAGATATAGAGTCCAAGATAGAAAATATGGCCGGAGCAATTCCCTCCTCATTACACCAAAAAATGAAATTCATTTTTGAAGGAAAGTTAATCACAGTCTTTGCTGAAGAAGGCATTCTGCTATCATCTATATCAATAGTAGCAAAGACTGTAATGCCCGGACAATCCAAAGTGATTAGGTCCCGGGTTAAATGGATTTGGAGCATAAGAATTTTTCCTTAATTAGGAATTTAGCTCAATTAAATTGAGAAGACAATATGGCATGTGCATAATTGAGTGTTGAACGTCTTAAAAATAAGCTTGGCTTAGGCCAAGAGAAATAGTAATGAAAATGGTGGTTTTTAAAGATGAGGGACTAAATTGAACAAAGGGATTTTTAGTGGTTGGGCTCAATTGCCCAAATTTAGAAAGTTGGAGGACTAAAGGGGGAATTATGCCATTTTAATGGCTTTGGATGCCTTAGCCAGCCATGCCCCTCCAATTCCCAATATTTTATGTCACCTTCCTCCAAATCCTATTATTTTAATCCACCTCCCACCCTTAATCATTACCTTGGATTCTTTCTTCACCTACTTTTGACTTTTTCTACCAAACTTACACAAAAGTCTTCCAATTAGTCTTCCATCCATTAAATCTTGTCTCCCACTCATTTCAAACACATTATTAATTTCCTATTATTTTAATCCACCTCCCACCCTTAATCATTACCTTGGATTCTTTCTTCACCTACTTTTGACTTTTTCTACCAAACTTACACAAAAGTCTTCCAATTAGTCTTCCATCCATTAAATCTTGTCTCCCACTCATTTCAAACACATTATTAATTTCCTATTATTTTAATCCACCTCCCACCCTTAATCATTACCTTGGATTCTTTCTTCACCTACTTTTGACTTTTTCTACCAAACTTACCCAAAAGTCTTCCAATTAGTCTTCATCTCTTTTAATCTTGTCTCCCACCTTCCAAGCACATTATACACTCATTTTCCTTCCCATATGGCTGGCCATTACCTTCCCACACATTAAAACATAATCGCTCCACTCATTCAAAGCCATTTGCTCTCAAACTCTCTCATTCTCTCTCCATTTTCTTCCATACCAAGTCTCATCATTCCAAACACATTTCCAACTCTTTTCTCATCTAAATATTCGTCCATAGCTAGAAATAATCATTTCTCAAATTAAAACCAAGTATTCTTGGTTGAATTCAAGCTCTAAGACCATAAAGAGCAAGAATCAGGTGAAGAATTCAAAGAAAACCAAGGAGGAAAATTCGGCTATTTCCATTTCTTGGAGGTTTTAAACTCCACTCAAGGAGCTCTTTGTGTGATTGAGTTCCTAAGTTCATTAGAAGCAAGAAATCAAGAAAAAGCTTGAAGAACATCAAGCACAAGAAATTGGCCTTACCTCTTCTGTGAGGTTCTGTAAGTGTACACCAAGTGTTCTTGGTATTTTGTGTTATTTGAGTTAATCACCAAGTGTTCTTGGTATCTTATGGTTACTAATAAAATTCGGCCCATCTTGGTTCTTATGCTAGAAAACAATTTCTAGAGTCAACAAGCAAGGAAAACGAAGGAAAATAAGCTTATAAAGCTTTCGGTGTTATGGGTAAGGATTCCTATACTCACTTTATTGCATGGTATAATTCCATGGCCTTTTTATGTGAGTATTCGGGCCCCTAGGTGATGGTCAAAGAACCATGTGATCCTAGGAGTGCTAAGAGGGCTTAAGTTATGTTATTGCTTCGGCAATTCTGTTTTGCTCATGAGCTAAGTTAAGTAAGCAAGCATTATGGGCTAGGAGTTAAGGCGGTCACCTTAATTCCTATGCTAAGTGAGCTCTCCGAAAACATTAAGTATATGAAATTAATGAACTAAAACTTGAGGGATGCTTGCTGCCCTTCTGTGAACAAAGTGTTAAGTGGCGTGTGTTTGTGTGCTTCTTTGATTTGTTGTGCATGCTAACCCCCGATTATGATATTATTGCTATATGCATGTATCTTTTTGTTTTCTTTGTCTTTATGTTTCCTTTGCAGGAATAAGGATTATTTTGCCATTACATTATTGGCATATGTTAGGCCTTGGAGGCCATAAGTTAGGTATTGGATGCCACGGAATCCTTATTGAGTTTTATAACTCACCCGCCCTACTCTACTTTTGTAGGTAAAGGTTTGCTTGAAAGATCAAGCTAAGAGTCTTGAGTACTCTTTCTGTATTCTAAGGTTGGATTTGTGTATGGTATTGCTCAAAATATTCTAAGTATTCTAAGTATATAAGCTACTTGTAAACAAGCTAAAAAAATGTGGACTTTCTGTGCAGGACTTGAAGTCTTAGAATTGTGGGAACAAGGTCTATTAAGGTGGAAATTTGTGTTCCATGGCTTTGTGAATTTATGGCTTGCTTTTAAGCATGTTTTTGTTGGTCTAACTTTAGTGACCAAATTATGGACTTAGCTAAAATTTGGCCAAACTTGGCTTTGGGCTTGTATTATGGACTTGGACATTTTCGGGTATTTTTATTGCTTGGTGGACTTACCAAGGCCCATGCATGAATTTATGGGTTATGTTTTCATGAAATTTGAAGCATGTTGAAATTGGGCTTAAATAAGAACTTAAAAATTTTGATTTTATTCTTGGTTAATTTTGGGCCATATGCATGTTAAGTACTAAAAGACCCATAAGCCCATGTCTATGTTAAAAGCATGCAATGTCTGGCTATGTATGCTCATTTAGTAAAGAACATGCAAGTAAACTTAGAAAAAGCATGAAATTGGATGCTTGTGTAAAGTTTGGCTAATATGAAATTTAAATGCACGTATGTGAATTAATACATGCCTAAGCATTAGTTGCATTTAAAGGCATTAAGTGATTATGTGCACTAGTGAACTCCAAAACGCATAAGCATGCAAAGCATATGCATGAAAATAAGTTTTTAAACTTAAGTTGGTGTTTTAGTTGCCATGCATATTCTTGGCTAAGCTCGGTAAAGACCATGAAAATGAACACATGAAATCCACATAGGCACTAGCTTGTTTCTGAGAGCACATCAACTTAACCTTAATTAAAGAACTTAACGAGCTAGTACCGATAAGTATCCTGGGGTTCGTGCCTATAAGTCTTAGTGAGTTTTAAAAGCCCCTTCTGTGTAATGAAAACTTCCGCTGCATGTTTTAAGTAATCAGGCCCAAATGGGCCAGGGGCAGTTTAGGGCACGACAAAGACCAAGTGACCTTCTCTTCCAAGTTGGTGTGACTCAAATCCCAAATATAACTGAAAATTCTGTCATATTGAAACTCAAGGTCCAACAGTTGGTCGAGTCCAAGTTCCTAGGCCTGATGTGATTGGTAATTGAAAATGAAGATTTTGAACTGGAATTACATTGATTTTGGAAGGGCTCCAAGTCAGATCTGACCTAACAGTCCGCACACACTTTTGAAGGACAGGGAATCCTTTGAATAAACTTGTATCTTTGAAAGCTTGCAAAAGTAATTTAATAGTAAAAATCTCCTAGATTTAGTCCAGAATCTAGGGTGTAGTCTTTGTTAAATGGACACCTGCTATTCTTTTTCTGGTGCAACAAAAAGATGTAATGCGTGCATTCTACTACTTTCCATTTTTACACTCTTTGCCATTATACTATCCATTATTGCCATCACACTTTACTTTTCGACAACCGGTAATTCTTTTTGTTCTCTAACAAAAAGATGTTGCGTGTGCATTCTACCACTTTTTAATCCCATTATTACTTCTACACATTCTACCAATTTTTACCAAAAATTCAATTATTACACCTACACATTCTACCACTTCTTACCAAAAATTCCGTTTTTACATCCATCTCTCACTCCTTTCCATTATACTATCCATTATTGCTATCACACTTTACTTTGAAAACGATACTACTCGTGGGTGAAAATAAAAAGTTAAGAGAGATTTAATAGTGGCGATCTTGAAAGTGCTGTCAAATCTAGTAAGAAGGATTTCATATGTTGCACCTCAACCCTCAAAAGGAATTCACAGTGGTTATCAACATCCTTGCAAGAAGTCCGGGGTTAGCTTCCAAATCCAAAGAAGTTAGCTCTCATATTAAATGGCTTCAATGGTCTCTCAATTCTCATGAATGCTCAACACAAGCAAAGGTTCTCAGTTCTCTGCAACACAAACTCCAAAAAGAAAGAGAAATTCGTCCCTTCCATCAAAAGACAACAAGGGGAAATTCAAAACCAAAAAAGGACTGAGAACAAGCACGAGCAAGCAAAGCCACTTGAGTCATCTCACTTCAAGAGAGTTATCAAGTATGTCATCACCATAGCTCACAAAAAAAAAAAAAAAAAGGAAACAAAAAAAAAAGAAAAACAAAAAAAAAAAGAAAAGAAAAGAGGCTCAAGTTAGAGCAAAAGAAAGAAAACAAAAAAAAGTGAGCTATGGATTCTAGACTGAAAACCTGCAAAGGTGGTTTAGAACACAAAAGCAACCCTCAAACCAAGCATGCATAAAGATCACAATAGTTGGGGGGCAACAGATGAGGTCTAACTTTCTGGAAAGAGTGGCAAGTTGAGGTCATCACTATTGAGTTTTTCACCACAATCAAATTTGCTCACGAGTAGTATTAAAAGACCCTTTTTCCACACCACTTAAATTTAACTTTCCTCAAACCGAACATCCTCATTCAGTTAAAAGACTATCATTGTGAATCATGTTTCTGCCTTGTTTAATACTGCTCATGAGTAGTATTAAAAGACCCTTCTTTCAAACCACTTAAACTTAACTTTCCTCAGACCGAACATCTTCATTCAGTTAAAAGACTATCATTGTGAATCATGTTTCAACCTTATTTAATACTGCTCACGAGTAGTATTAAAAGACCCTTCTTCCACACCACTTAAATTTAACTTTTCTCATACTGAACATCCTCATTCAGTTAAAAGACTATCATTGTGAATCATGCTTCTACCTTATTTAATACTGCTCACGAGTAGTATTAAAAGACCCTTCTTCCACACCACTTAAATTTAACTTTTCTCAGACTGAACATCCTCATTCAGTTAAAAGACTATCATTGTGAATCATGCTTCTACCTTATTTAATACTGCTCACGAGTAGTATTAAAAGACCCTTCTTTCACACCATTCAAACTTAACTTTACTCAGATCTAATATTTACCTCTTAATATCATTCTTATTCAGCTAAAAGATAGCAACAAAACAAAAAAAAACATTCAAACTTAATTTTCCTCACGCCTAACAGTTACCTCTCGATATCATCCTCATTCAGCTAAAAGGCTATCCTTGTGAATCATGTTTATACCTTATTGCCTTGCACAGTTTATGTCTTCGAGTTGGAAAGGGAAGAATGGCAGGATATTTTAATTAAAAACAAAGACCGTAAATTACTTTGTCAAGCTTTGTAAATTGATGAAAGTTTTTCTTTAAGGCCAAACCATTATTCATTAATGTGTGTAGACTTAAAAGTGAGGATATAGCTTGAGTCTTTCTTTAATAAGATGTGGTTCTTGTAAGAGAAATTTACGATCAAGTACCATCACAAAGGTCTAGAAATGCTCGACCTTCTGTTAAATCAAAGGCGAGATGATATCTCTTTCCACATAAACACCATATTCAGGGGGGCAAAGTAGTCTCTACGAAGCATAAGAGGAGTACTGCCAACAAAGAAGTTCAATAGACAAGGGGGCAAGTCTTATGGATCAAAACATGAGTTCAAGGAAGAGCAATCATTCAGATTATAATATGGGGATAAGTAAGTGTCGGCACGGTCACAAGAAAAGGGGCAAAGCAGACATTGAAAGTAAAGCCTTTGATGGTATCAAATCTATGACAATGGATGAGTACCCGAAAGAGATATAAATTATGAGGCGGGCCAACTTTAAAGAAATTGAGGCCAAAATTCAAGAACAAGTCAAAGAAAGGGGATTTTGAAAAGAGTTGGGCTTTTGAGGCAGCGAACAAAAGCTGGAAAGCATAAAGAGATTCAATGATAGTCCAAGAAGGCCATCACAAAGAGAATCCAGTAAAACAAAGATATAAAGAACTAGATCCATACAAAAAAAAGCCATTAGTTACACATGCTCTGCATTCATGCATTTCATATCATGCATACATAGCCTTTACATAACAAGGACCAAACGGAAATCACATTCACAGCATAGTTACAACAGTATAAGCTGAGATCTCAATGTCATCAGCTCTTACCAATCTATCACTGGATACACAGCTAATATGCGGGACCAACCCGCATCAGGAATTCAAGGATAAAGTAGACAATATTGTCAAAAGCTTGGCTACCGATTCAATAATCAAGGCTACACCTGGAAGGATAGGATTGACGCCAGCTAGTAGTATCCAAGATAAAAGATAGCTATAGCCAAGGATAAGGCAGATATAAAAAAATATATAAAGTAGACAATATTGTCAAAAGCCTGGCAATTGATTCAATAATCGAGGCTACACCTGGAAGGACAGGATTGATGCCAGCTTAGCAGCATCCAAGATAAGAGATAGCTGTGGTCAAAGATAAGCGCGGATATCGAGAAATATTGTCGTCGAAAGCAGACAATGGATTCAATAATCAAGGACTGGATTAATGTCATGCCTAACGAGATATCAAAGATAAGAAATATCTATGATACCAAAAAAAAGTAGGATCCACTTTTCCGGTTAAACGGCGGATACGGTACTCCGTGACTCTCAAGTCGGTTCTCTCAGTTGCCCATAATAACTGATTCTTTCCTCTCTTCTTTCTTTTACTTCCCTCTAGAAAATGGATCTTACTCTTTCTGTCTTACGAAAATATTTTCCTTCTCTCCCAATGAACATTCTCAAAAAGATCTACCAAGTTCGCTGTGAACGATTAAGAGTTCTGATGCGCAAATGAATCCTTAAAGATGTGCGGTGGTTAATCGAAGCCAAGGTTCGTCTGGCAAGTGAAATCCCAGAGGCATTTGTGTCTCACATGCCTGGTATAGGCAAAAGCTCTTATGCCAAAAAGCGAAGAGCGAAAAGGTTACAAGTCTGCCATAAATGTGGACGGTGGACTTGTAATACTAAATGTCGTTCTTTAGGGATGATCTCTGATAATCGAGAAGATAAAATACGATTCATTAAGAATGGCCTGAGTAAGGACTTGTTGGATGATATCCAATTGACTCTTGAGACGCATTCTTGTGGATCTGTGCAACGTGAACTTCTTGGTTTATGGAACATTTTTCATGAAGAACGAAACCGTTACAGTCCCGGGAATCTGACTGTAAATGACCCTGTTTGCCAGCTTGTAATAAAACTGGATGGAAAGCAAATCCTCGACTCATAGAAGCCGTTAATGCCGTTACTGGACGTAAAATCAGTGGAAGATGTGAGCCACAGTCACAATTACTGTACATACAGTTTGTTATATTTGGAAAAGTTTGCATTTTCTTTTGACAGATGTACATGCTCCCCTAAGTGTAATCGACACGTTATCCATTTTCATCACTATAAATGCGTGTTCTTCCTTCTGATTAAGCAGCGGATAAGATACCCCGTGACTTCTAAATTCGGTTATTCCAGTCTCTTACAATAACTGATTCATTTCCCTCTTCTCTCAAATTCTTCTCTCATCAATGGATTCTACTCTTTCTGCACTGTGAAAATACTTTCCTTCCCTTCCAATAAAAGTTCTTAAAAAGATTTACCTTGCTAGATGTGAAAGAATCAGAGTTTTTACACCCAAAGGCATTCCCGATAATGTGCAGTGGATAATTGAAGCTAAGGTCCGTTTGGCGGGTGAAGTTCCAGATGCATTTATGCCCCGCATGCCCGGTTTAGGTAAAAGCCGTTATGCCAAAAGGCGAAGAGCAAAGAGACTAGGCGTGTGTTATAAATGTGGGCGATGAAATTGTAATACTAAATGTCGCTCTTTAGGATACATCTCCACAAATCGTGAAGATAAAAGAAAATTCATTAAGAATGGCCTGCGTAAGGAATCTCTGGAAGATATCCGAGAGACTCTTGAAACACATTCTTGTGGAAAAGTGCAAGGTCAAATTGTCAAATTGTGGAGGACTTACCATAAAGAACGAAACCGTTACAGTCTTGGGAATGTGACTTTAAACGACCCTGTTTGTCAGTTTATAAGGAAACTGGATGGGAAGCAAATCCCCGACTTATAGAAGGCATTGAAGCCATTACTGGACATAAATCAATGGAAGATGAGAGCCACAGTCATGATTGCTGTACATATAAGCTGTCATTTGTCTTTTCTTTTGACAATAATGTACTTGCTTCTGTAAGTGTAATTAACGCATTATCCCTTTCATCACTATAAATATGTGTTAGTTATTTTCGTTTCCTACAATCACTAATTTCTTTCTTTGCCTCCTTCATCAATGGAGTCTTCTCTTTCCGCCATACGAAAGTATTTTCCTTCCTTCCCAATAAATGTTCTTAAAAAGATTTATCAAGCTAGATGTGAACGATTCAGAGTATTTATGCACAAAGGCATTCCTGATAATGTGCGGTGGCTAATTGAAGCTAAGGTTCGTTCAGCTGGTGAAGTTCCAGAAGCGTTCTTTCCCCGTATGCCCGGCTTTGGTAAAAGCGCTTATGCAAAAAAAAAAAAGAGCAAAGAGGCTAGGCGTTTGTCATAATTGTGGATGGTGGATTTGCGGCAATAAATGTCGTTCTCCAGGAGTGATCACCAGAAATCGTAATGATAGAATAAGATTCATTAAGAATGGCTTGCATAAGGAATCTCTAGAAGATATTCGAGAGGTTCTTGAAGCGCATTCTTCGGAATAGTGCAATTTGAGGTTGTTGGATTATGGATAATTTTCCAAAAAGAACGAGATCGTTACAGTCTTGGGAATCTGACCCTAAACGACCCTGTTTGCCAGTTTGTGAGAAAGCTAGATGAGATACAAATCACCGATTCATAGAAAGCATTGAAGCCATTACTGGACGCAAAGCCAGTGGAAGACGAGGATCAAAGTCACGATTACTGTACGTGCTAGCTGTCGCTTTTGAAATTTTCCTCCCCTTTTGGTAATAATGTATCCACTCTTGACGTGAGCAACAGTCACGATTACTGTACGTGCTAGCTGTCATTTTTGAAATTTTCCTCCCCTTTTGGTAATAATGTATCCACTCCTGACGTGAACCAAAGTCACGATTACTGTACGTGCTAGCTGTCGCTTTTGAAATTTTCCTCCCCTTTCGGCGATAATGTATCCACTCCTGACATGAGCCATAGTCACGATACTGTACATGCTAGCTGTCACTTTTAAAATTTTCCTCCTCCTTTGGCAATAATGTACCCACTCCTGACACGGACTACTGTATATAGCTGCCACTTTTGAAATTTTCCTTCACTTCCGACAATCACGTACCTACTCCTGACATAAGCTACAATCGCGACTACTGTATATTTTAGTTGCTTTTGAAATTTTCCTCCTTTTTTGATGATAATGTACCCACTCCCGACCTGAGCCATAGTCGTGACTACTGTGTATAGCTGGCAATAATGTATCCACTCTTGAGAATAAAATTATTACTTTATCTTTTCATCTCTATAAATATATCCTTTTTTCTTCTTTTCTCACAAGGGTAAGGATAGGAATGGAGAAAACCCCAACTCGTAAATCCCGAAGTATTTGTGTATTTTCTGGGGCTTTTCCTGGAAAAGATGAAGAGTATTTAAAGGCAGCCAACCATTTGGGTAGAGTATTAGCTGAGCGAAAAATACATTTAGTTTATGGAGGAGGTAGTGTCGGATTAATGAGAGGTGTAGCATCAGCAGCATCTTTAGGAGGAAGTCAAGTTTTGGGCATCATCCCTGGACCTTTGAAATTTGTTTCTGGGGGCACGATTGGAGAAGAATTAGTGGTTAAAAATTTGCAAGAGCGTGTGTTACAAATGCTTTTAAATGCTGATGCTTTTATCACTCTACCAGGTGGTTTTGGCACATTGAGAGAAGTCTTTCAAATTGCTTCCATGGCCCAACTTAATTTGCATAAAAAACCCATTGGGCTTTTGAATGTTAACAATTTCTTTACAGGTCTGATAGCTTTTATGGATTATGCTATGTAGAAGAATTTCATATCAAGAGTGGCACGGCGAATTATAATATCCGCAAAAACTGCTGAAGAATTGCTAGATAAAATACAAGCTTTTGTTCCTGAACCAGATCCAGCAATGATTCGGATAGACTGGACACGACAGTCTTTCCCGACCAGTTCACTCCCATAATGGTCCTCTACTCACCCTGTTGAAGTATTGTGGAAGAAAGAAGCGATCTGATCCGTTTTTCTTGTCCTTTCGTTTTAATTATCAGCATTTTCTTTCGCGTTTCAGTTTTTCTTTTCAGGGAATTTCTTTTTTTATAGGATAGTTTCACCCATGCTGATATTAAAACCATAGGACAATGCTTTTAGGTTGGAATGGCTGAGTAAAGAGTAATTTTTGTTACTCTTGAGACGCATCCTATTAGGTCTACTAGGCATAACATTTTAGGGTAGTTAAGCTTTAACTTTATTTGGATGACATATCTCACAAGGGAATCTATATTTACTAAAGAAAATATTAGATGAACCTTGGATATTGATTCCAAACATCCGTTCCCTTTACATAATTTGTCAGTGTTATTGTTTTCATCAAGATTCACTCATCTTATCGAAGTCTAAATTTCTGCACTCACCTATTATGAAAATTCACACTTCCAAATAGAACATTTCAACTTCGATTGTCTGAGGTACTTAAAAAGGAGGAAAGAGTTTTTCTCCACAATCAAAATCAATTTCGAAAACAATCAATTTTCATCATCGGGGTTTTAAGGATGGAACCTTTGCCTCGAAAACAATCATTAAATAGACATAGAAGACAACATAAAATTTTTGATTTGATATGTATCTTTATAGTTTAATTTTAATTATTGTAATGCATTAAATGTGTATCAAATTATTAGAAATCCGTCCTAAGATGGATTATTTGTTCCATATCCGGGTGGTCCGATAGGATCTAGGGTATGGAAATATAAAAATTAAACTCCATGTCCAAATGATTCAGTTAGAATCCATGGCTTGGATATTAACTAAAAATTATTAAAAATAAAATAAAATTAAATAACGAATCCTAAGACGGATCATATCCATGTCCAAATGATTCGGTTAGAATCCATGGCTTGGATATTAAATTCCATATCCGGATGATCCAGCAGGATTTACAGTTTGGAAAATATCAAACTTTTAAAATAAATAAATTAAATAAAAACATAAAAATCCATATTTACGATATGGATTAATTGATTAAAATTTCATCAAATTCCGTGTCCAAATGACTCGGCAGAGTCCATGGTTCGGAATCCAAATCTTCCGTGTCCAAATGACTCGGCAGAGTCCATGGTTCGGAAGTATAAAATTCTATACAAATTAACTTAAAAATCCACATTTCGACTAATTCAGTTAAAATTTCTAAGTTAACTGAAAATTATTTAAAAGCAAAGTAAAACAAAATTAAAATCAACTAAGGTGCCAATTTTGGGCGCTATAACAATATTGTTTTAGCGTAACCGTACTCCCGATCCCCGAACTCTCGCAGACCAATTTTAAGGTGACCAATCGACCTAAGAAAACTAATTGGTGGCGACTCCCGAAAACGGCCCGCACGTTGCCACACGGGGCAGAGTGACGGTGGGTGAGGGAAGCAGATGAATGAGAGTGTTGGTCGAAATGAGGAGGAGAGTTTTTTTTTGTTAGATTTCAATTTTTTTTAAGCATTCTTTGTTAAAGAAAAAAGTTTTTAAGGGTTAAAATTAGCATTTCCCCCTACAATTCTATGTTGACGTGGTATTTCCGTCTAAGCTACCAAGTTTTGTCACTTAAAGGTCCAAAATGAAACGTTTAAATGAGATTAGGGACTCTAAACGTAAAAGTTTGAGGTTGGGGTTAAAATTAAAAAAATAATTAAAAGTTAGAGTCTAATAATGTAATTTGCACGTGATTGCATTGTAGGCGATCTTTTTTTTTTTTTTTTTTACTTCCAAAAACTTTAAGTTATTGCGGGCAAAGCAACGTATACTATTGAACATTGGAGAAACAATGAGGAATAAAAGAGGTGAGTAAAACAACCAAAATATTTTGGTGATTGTCGTTGATCCAACCAAGCTGAGTTGAGGAATTAAATTATTAATTTCTTCCTAATATTAATAGGGGGAGATGGATCGATGCAACGCTGTGAGATGAGTCGATAATGGCGGCTTGTGAGGTTGGAGGGAAACGAAGAAAATGGAATGGTAGCCTTTTGTTTAGATTAAAAAGTTCAGGTTTAATTTGCATGTCAGTTTATTATAAAATTTTACTCATTTTCCCGTTTGATGGGAATGCATTTTTTTTTTTTGTTTTGGACAGCAAAGAAATGAAAACTTCTTTCACATAATCACAGTTACATCCAAAAGTTCCACCAGCAAACTGGATCCATACAAACTATGCAACAACACTCGTCACTGCCAAGTCCAATTTTCAATTGCCAGCAGAGGGTTTAACCTCCATTCCACAAAGCTACAATGTGATTCTTGTATGCCTAGCAGACTCCCACAAAAAGGAAATTTGCTCTTTTGACATGTGGAAATTCGGTCTAGTTTTCAAAATTAACCTTAGATCATTGGCTGGTAACAAATCCATTTGCCAATATATATATATATATATACCTCACGCATTTGGCTGCAGCCAACCATAACGTGATCAAAGCCCTCCAGATGCATATGTTCACTTTTGATTGGCATCGGCGATGTCCAACATTCTCTTCCTGCTGCTCTATCCTCCAGTCTAATCCCTGCAAAATATTTCTGTCCACGACCTTAGTTTGGAGCTCTTTAATTGAGAATACTCCATTGTTACTTGAAAACCAGTTCCCTCTTCCCCTGAACTGGCAGCTAATTCTCACAAAAAATCAACATCTCTTCCAATTCTCTAGATTCCCTTCCCCTTAATTTTGCTCATCTAACTCCACTTTTATCTCCATATTTCTCCCTCCCAAAAACCCTTTTCCCCTACCTTTAGCTCCTTATTCCTTTCGAGCACATACAACCTCTGGAACCTACCCTTTAATCTTATATTATTTGTCCAAATATCCTTTTTTTTCCCCTAAATTGATATAGAGTATCCAAAATTGAGCAATGAAAATTTTCTACATCAAACTTATTGTATAACAGTGGATTTGGATTTATTTATTATTTTTATAGAAGAGTACTTCACTCCAATTACCAGCGAGTCAAAAGGCTTCTTATAACCCAATGACATGAGATACTAAAAAACAACAGAGACATATAAAATGGTCAATAAAAGGCTATGTATCACTGTGACATCAAGTGAAGGGAAGAGAATTAGATCAAACTGAAACATTCTAGGAAAACCAACATAATCCTGGAGAAATAACTCATAAGTAACTGGAAAAAAAACCAGATAAAGTACAAGATAAATAAAAGAAATGACATACGATCATCCCGATTTATTATTTGCAAATGTCTCATTGTTTAAGTCTTAGCCGCTTTTCATAGCCACCAACTTTGAAAATAGAGTACTTAGATCTGTCCACCGTAAAGTGTTAGAAAAACCAGATAATGCTTTTATCAATGGTGGTGAAAGAATTTTGTGGGGAGAAAGGACAGTGAATGTGATTGAGGGGATGAGAGAAAAGGTGGTGCGGCTAGGGTTCCCTCTATCTATTTCCTTCTATTTAGTCAATACTCTGCATAAATAAATAAGAATATTTTGTGGATGTGGATTTATATAGAAAGAATAAAGATGTCTTAAAATACACACACATGCATACCATGTTCTTATTCCATATATTTTTAAATTCTGACGTAATTTTATTTTCATTCATTTATAATTTATTAAAACAAGACTTCTAAATTGTATCCTCGTCCTCGCATAGCTCAGCCTAATGGGAAATGCATCTAGTGGGAAAAACTCTTGTATGCATCCATAAAAATTTATGCATCTAATGGCAATGTTTGGCGTGTTGGCAGGTCATGGGTTATGGGTCCCTGCCTTTTCTTCCTTTGATACCCCTAGACTTGGATAGAATTACATTTTACCATCCATTAATGAAATTCTCATGTGGCCAAGCAGCTCCACCTATCTACTCTCCTTGTTCAGCTCCTGTTTTGATTTTTTCCCACACTTTGATCATTTGGTTTTTTCCCTTACTCTCACAATGTTCGAAGTTGTTTGTTCATGACAAAACGGTTGATTCCCGGTACGAACTTGGCTGCCTCTGTCTCAATTGGAACCGAGTTAGTTCGAACCTTCTAAGCTCGTCAACCGAGCACAGTGAGGCTCACCACGGCAATAGGAGGACAACATTTGAAACTTCTGAGGGAGGGTTTGGCATTGGGTTTGGTGATTCTGGGTGATTTGATACGGTGATTCAGTGATTTGGTTCGGCGATTCTAGGGGCAGTTTGGTGATTTGATACAGTAATTTGATGATTAGGTTTGACGATTCTAGGGAGAGTTTGGTGATTTGGTCCAACAATTCGGTGATTGGTGGCAATTTGATCAGGCAATTCTCAGTGATTTAAGATTCGGTGTTGTACGAGAGATAGAAGAGTAGAAGAAGCTAATGGCCGGTGTTGTGCAAGGGATGGAAAAGTAGAAGAAGCTAATGGCTGACTTGTAATTATGGGAAGCTTTAAGGGGAATAATACACCGGGACTCTCTCTCTCTCTTCGTCATGCAGTCAAAACAATTTAATAGAGGCTCATTAATGGCCTCCGAACTAGGCCTCCTGTTGAAAACCATGTTCAAGTTTGTTTTTGTTTTTTTTTTTCCTTAGCCATGTAATATTTATGAAAATAAAAAAATAGTAGTGATTCTAATTAGCAAGTATTGCGAACTTTTTTCATGATGATGATGAAGATCATTATATGTTTTCCTTTTCCCTCTTAACAGTCCCGTTACATTTTGGATTATTTTGTCAGTCCAAATCGTTTTACTCTCCGCAAATCAAACAATAATCTATAACTAGTGAGGTTTTTCTGTGGGAACAAAGACAAACAAAAACTGAAAAATGGCGCATTCGTATAAGAAGCAATTATTTGATGATTCATAAATTTAAGAAATTAGTACAAAAAAGAACCGACTACAATGCGGTCAAATGACCATAACCAACTTGGTAATAGCTTATGGAGTAATTAATAAGGGCTTAAGTGAAAAGTTGAAAAGTAGAATTAAGGAAATGAAAGATTGAAAGGAAGCATGGAGATTGACATTGATGCATGAAACCATTTCATTTCATTTGTTCATGCGGCCGGTTGCGTCCTTTGCTGCTTGTGCAGCTCCCTCTGCCTTCTTCTGCATCTGCTGTGCACCCTATTATATTCATCATACATACATAAGCAAAAATAATCACATCAGATAAATCCCCAAACTTAATTAAACATACTGGTATTATTGCTAATACTATTAGTTTTGAACGACCAATAATTCATTAATTGATGTTTAATTAAAAGTATATTGAACCTGTTGCAGAGAGTCCTGGGCAGAATGAGCAGCATCTTTAGCATGGTCCATCATGTTGCCAGCTTTCTCCTGTCAAAATATATACTACTAATTAATATCGTAATTAATTAAGCAACTTGATGCTTAGTGCAGCTGAATTAATCAAGTAATTATTACCTGAGATTGGCCCTTGGCCTCACCAGCTTGGTAGCTCAAGTTGTTTGCTTCTGAGGACATCTTCGTTTGCTCCCTAACACACGGACACGGTGGCTTGGCTTGTTTCGGGTGAATACTTTTTGGTCATAAAATGTTCATTTTCTTGGGTTTTTATATCAACCTCTCTCTGATATGACATTGCCACGTTTCGACTCCTCCGAGTTTTAAGCTCCCAGGAACCGAACCGATTCCTCCAAAACAGGTCATGGCTAAGCTGAGTTTTAGGCCCATGGTTCGGTCTCTGACCTTGCTGTTTATTCCAAAACAGCTCATGGCTAAGCTGAGTTTTAGGCTCATGATTCGGTCTCTGACCTCGCTGTTTTTTCCAAAATAATCGCTACATTGTTAATGAATCCCCAAGGGAAAAAGTAAATGAGAAATGACTATTTGCCCCAATTTTCTACTCGGCCCTCGAACTATCACAAGAACCCTTGCCATATGGGTGTGACAGCTCCGACATACATCCCCAACCTGTAAATAAGTTTCTCTGAGTGATGAAAATGAAAAGCTGAGAACAACTTGTTTCAAACAGAGATTTTGTTCAACCTTAATGGTGTGATTTCCATCTGTCTAGGAGTCATGGGCATAATCCTAAGGCACCCAACATTTTTCTTTTAACTTCATTTCATTCTTAACATGTAAAGTATTTCATAAATACCGCAATTTCACTGCCTCTCTGCTCTCCTAATTTGGGGACTATTTTGCAAATTCAATTATGAAAATAAAAAGATATAAAAAAACACTACTAAGTTTTTACCTTTACCTATTTTCGAACCCCATAACTATAGGGAGTCGTTATTTCCCGAGTCGCGCATAAAAGAGATCAATTATATTAAAAAAAAAAAACAACAACAACTCCAGTGTTAAAATTCTCTTGCGAGCTAAAAACATCAACTATGCACTACAGATACAGGGGACAACAGGTGAAAGGGTTGAAAGGCATATTGCTTCACTAGTTTCAAATTCCGGACTACAATGCTCTATCATCTTCAATATACAACAATATATCCAGTAACCTTTAGTGGCACAGCCCAATAACCTAGTACATTACACCAATTGCCCTCTCAGAATCCATAGTCTCGAGTTCTGAACTATCAATGCTCTAGCATGTTCTTTGATATACCTATTTAACATGTGTTTGGATACCACTTGCGAGAGGCTGCATGGTCTTCAGGTTGAACCGGGCCATGGGAATTTTTGTACTAAAATCTTCTGTTTTTGCAGAGGATTGATTCATCCATGCAAGAGGGCACAATGGCAACTGATGAAGAAGGCACTCTAGGAATGCTTCAGATATCAGGTGGCCCTGCTAAAACAACAAAGAAGAAGGATTTACCGGTTCACTACCTAGCTTCGACGATCTCTTGCTGCTGCTTCTGCTTTCTGAGAGTTTCACAAGGTTGAATGAGCTTCCCGTTCTTCTTCATGTACTCATTTTGTGATTCATCCAAGCTCCGTGACACCTAAATTGTAAAGCAGGCTTCACAATTAAATTCTTTATTTTAGTCAGTCGCTGAAACTATTCTCCAGCATATCATGTAATCAAATTGGTATGCTTCTACTGTCTCCCAATCAAGAAAGAGAACCTTTATAGAGTAAGCCATTGGCAATAGCACATCTGGATCCATAGCATCATCAGGAAAGTTCTTCAAAGCTTGAATAAGTTTTTCAAAAGGCAATTTTATCTGGCGGAAAAGATGGGGCTGTTTTTAGGCATAAAAACAAATTGGTACTCAAAGAAGCAAACGCATGAAATTCTAAGATACCCACCAAGTCATTTTGGCAGTATTTCAACAGGGCCAATCCCACTTTGAAAACAATCCTGACGCCCTGGGGAAAGGACACAAAACCAAGTTTAACCGGCCACCTGTCAGTTGTCACGCACTAATACACCTCATGTAATGAAGCTATAGAAGGAAAACATATCTGACCTCATAGAGAAAGACATCCCAAATTCGAAGAGCCAAAGGGAAAGGGAAAGAGTATGAGAACACAGTTATGAACCACTGACTGGCATACATGCTAGGATTTATCATTTCCCTGTTGAAATGCTCCCCAAGCTTCGGCAGCTGCTCCCTAACCAAATGCTCAAACTGGAACAGGTACTGCTGCACAAGAGGCAGCCCAACCTATCAACAGCAAATTAAGTTTTTAGTGACTGAACAAGTGTTGAGTGATCCAGATGCTTCAAAGATGAACTGCTATGCATTTGGACACCAGAATGATCTTGCTCTGATCTACTTAAACTACTGTTAAGAATCAAAATCCTAATTTATATTTTCGTCCAAGAAATAAAACGTAGATTTTAAAAGTATGTTCAAGAGATCAAGCAAGAATTCCTCCTAAGTCACCGTTGAAAAGCTCCATTCTACTTAACAAATTACTTGCAGAGGTAAGAAAGAAGTTAAAACTTGTCCGAATGAAAGAAACCACCTGATACAATCCCTCCATTGGTGCATGAACAGCTCCTTTCAGCAATGCCACCAGTAGCCAAAAAGCATCCTCTTCGCTCATGTAAAGGAGTAGAATACCGGCTAGAAAACCCATACCCTACATTTTCGAACAAAAAGTCACGGCTATTATTACCTAAGACAAAATATGAGTGCCAATACACGAGCACATACCAAATCATAACCAACATCTCTGTCAGATTCAGAGTATTCCTTCAGAGCATCACACAAAATACGAGTGTTGAGTGTACAAGCCACATACCTGAACATAACCAACATCTCTGTCATATACAGAGTATGCCTTCAGAACATTATACAGTGACCTTTGACCAGGCCCATGTCTCTGCTGAAAGAATACATGTGATGGAAATGTGCGAGAAATATCCCGGATTATGTCTAACTCAGAAGCGGAAGTCTCATATATTACAAGTTGCTGTTATAGGAGCAGAGTTTTAGTAACAATCTTAGCAGATATAAAGAAGTAGGATCGTCATGATTCATGATATGAAGTTTCATCATCTAAAATGAAACCAACGCCTAGAATCAATAAATTTTCTACTTGGTAATGATAATATGGAATAATCAAACAATTATGTTCAAGGATTTAGCTGTAGAAGTCTAAAAGATTTCATTTAGATTATTATCAGTATTAAACAAAATGATATAGAACTCAACATTCTAATTACCCCCCCCAAAAAAAAAAAACAAGAACAAAAACAAACAAAGAAAGATGTAAAAAAAGGAGGAGAAAAATACTAACTGACAAGGGTGCACAAAAGTGAGCGTCAGAGAGCACGTAAGAAGGGAATCGATTTCAATTTTATGCTAGAACTTGGAAAAAAAAATCTGTCAACCAAGAAACTATATGAACTCAAACAACTTCTATCATGCACAAGAAGAGAAAGAATCAACCAGTCAAAGCTGAAGAAATATATGCATATACCTCGTACACCCCAGGGTTCATCAGCAAAAGGTCCCGACTTCCAGAGATCAGCTGCCAAACAAGTCCCCTTAAGCAATCAGGAATTCCTTTTCTTATTCGCCGTTTAACAACATGAGGCCTTCTCCTAACATAATGCTTCCAATCACTGCCTCCAACACCAATCATTTTTCTCCATTTTCTAATCCTTCTACCTTCCCTGATCAGTTTTTTTTTTTTTTGCAGACAGCATTAGGCAGAAACTAGCTGACAAACAACAATACTACAAAACACAGATTCTTTGTGAATAAAACAAAGGAGGAAAGTCATTTCAGTGTTTGCAATTTGAAGTATATCTCCTGAAGATGTAAATGCACCTCTCGTGTTCAGTGGCTGATCTACCCTTCACTAAGCTTTCCGCATTACCGTCCTGCTTTATGAATCCAAATTTGTCTACTGCCCTTAGTAGAGGAGCTGGTCCAGGTTCATAGTTGTCTATCATCCTTGCTCGTTCCATTCAACTTACAAAAGAAGCTCCAGTGTGCCAAAATGCAATTCACAGAGCTTGATGCTCCTCGACATGGTAGCCAATGCTTAGCGTCTGTGTCACTCAAAACTCAAAATCTGAGAGCGAAGTTGCAAGTGCTTAACATAACCACAATAAAGTAAAATCAGTTCCAAATCTAACCTTGTCAGTCTGAAAAGGGTACAAAGAATGCCAGGCTTCACAGGGCTGCTTTTATACCTATTTGTGCAATACCATAAATATCTATAAATAAATTTTAGTAGATTTGCAACTCAGTTGTGGCCAAATGAGTTTATTAAGACATCAACAGATTCTGAAGTGAACCAGGCTCCTAACAAAAGATTTTCTATAGTAAGCTATAAAGCACTGAAAAAATGTTAAAGAACACATAATCTGGCCAATGCTCAGAGATCAAAGAACTGGAGATCAACTGTAGAGAACGGCTGACAATGAAAGTATCTTCCCGCAAAGTAAGAACTAATGATTGGTAAGAAGAAAGGTAAGAACTAATGATTGGTAAGAAGAAAGGTAAGAACGAATGAGCTTAGCCTTGAAGTAAGCCGCGAAGCTCTAACACACCAAACATCAGACAAAAGAATGAGCACCCAACATCTTCTCCGAAGCTCATTTTCATAAACCGAATCAAAGACAATTGTTAATGGTGGCCCATGACATGGGAAACCCTCATTTCAACTTTCAGAAATACGTAGAAAGAAGAAGAAGAAGAAGAAGAAGAGGAAAAGACAAAACAAATAAACAAAAGAAAAAAAAAGGAAAAGGAACAAATACGAGAGAATTATTGAAAAATACAAAGTGGATATCTGTAGAGAATCAGCACTTCAGGAATACATGAAGAATTTGATCGAACCCAACACGGAAAAATGGGGAAACAATGCAGAGGGAAGGACGGATGGGGGGAAAACTAACGCATCGACTTTGAGTTGACGATGAATCCATGATCTTACCGCGAAGATCCGCAAGAAAAACTGACGAAGGAAAGAAGACGAAAGTGTGAGAAGATTCATTGTGTTGCTATCGATCCGTCTGTGCAACTGCAACTTCCCAAAACCAATCCAAGCTTAAGCGTGTTTTCTTTAACTTACGGCTTAAATGTAGAATAGCACTCCAAACTTTGCCTACTAGATCACTGAAGGGGGTGAGGTGAGCATGGTTTGGGTAAACCCGAAACTGAAACCGAACTATCCCATTGGGTTGGGTTGGGTTGGGTAAAAATTGATCATGGTTCTCGGGTTGGTTCCACATATAGGAGAACCGACGGTTTTTGGGTTGATTCTGATTCCATATGGAACCAACCCGAGGTTGAACCGAACCCAAGATATATATATATAATTATATAATAAAAATTATAGTATTACTAATATATCCATACACACACACACATATATTTCTTTGAAGTATTATGATGATTATTTTGTGTTTTTATATTAAACTCTTAAACTGATGTTCCAAATTGAAACAGTATGTAAGTTGTAGGATCATTTATGAAATTTCTCCATATTTACTTAAATCACTTTGCTTCATAGACCCACCACTCCTAAGTCATTTTGCTTTCGATCTTTCATTCCAAACTACTCTTTATGACACAATTATGATATTTTTTTCATTTGAGTCATGTAAAATTAAAAATTTATGACATCAACATATTTTAGGTTTTGATACTGAAGAAGATGGTCTTAAAGACTCAATTTTTCATATTGAATGTCATACCAATATTAGAATTACTGGAATGAAATAAACTAGTTGAGATAAAAGATACTCCACAAGCAACTCTTCTGAACCATTTTTGTAAGAACAACATTTTAAACTCTTTTGAATGTATCTAAGTACATATATTTAAATATTAATTTAATTATATATTATGTTGAATATGTCATAAAACTGATTATGGATGTAGATTTATTGAATTTTGGTGTTGTTATAGGTATATGGTATAACCGAAAAACCCGAGAACCAGAACCGAGAAACCCAGAACCATGGTTCTGGTTTTGTTCGGTTCTCGATTCTGGGTTGGGTAGAAAATTTTTGGAACCGAGGCCATTTCGGGTTGGTTCGGTTCCACCATAAAACCGAACCAACCTGACCCATGCTCACCCCTACTGAAGGGCCTAAACTATAAACTTGCATAACTTCGGGCTTATATTTCTTAATTTGAGGCAGTTTATTTCATAAAATAAGTTGATCAATTTGGTGAAGTCATGAATTTGGACATCGTTTGCCACCTTCTGACTAAGCTGATAAACTCAGTCACATTATTACTCATGAAAGTACTCAAATGGCAGCAGATGATATCCAAATACATAACTTTACTTGATGGATCAACTAACTTTCTGGACTATATCACCTTAAATTCAAAAGTATGAGTCCTGAGTTGTGCTGATTCATAATTCAAACCCTTAAGTGATCTAATAGGCAAAGTTCGGGGTACTATTTAGCATTTAAGCCTTAACTCCCAAAGGAGCGGGATAACTCTTTAATTCGGTCATCGTACTTTTCTATAAGTTTCGATCGAGTCACCGAAAATATATTTGGCTTCGCCGTGCCATTGACATATGACAATGACACCCATTTTATCACAATCTACCCGTAGGCCGGCCGGAGAGATACATCGGATCATCTCCAAATATCCAATCCACGTACAATCTTGCTTGCCTGCTTCAGTTAGTCGCGCTCCCAGTCTCGCACCCAAGAGGCTAAGACAAGACCCAACCAACAAAGCTGAAGACGAAAAGGGTTGCAACGAGAATTGGAAATTTCATGTGAGTCGATATAGAACCAAAATCTATTCTTCCTCTTCTTTGCTTTCGTTTGCACAAACAAGCTGATAATCCAGGGTAAGGCACGTGCTTCCAATACCGAAAAGCATTATGTGTTGAATCAAAATATTGGCCAGTTTTTTCTGCTTTTCAGTTTTCTTGGTATTTTTCCGAGTTAGTGATTTACAACGGCAACGCCTTTAATGGGTCCTCTCGAGATTCGTGGGTGAGCGGTTCCTTGTATTGGACAAACGTTATGGCTTCTTGTAGTGCTGCTATATGGAGTTCTGGGTTTTTGGTTCCCAGAAAAAACTTGTTTGCTGGTAGTGGAAGGTTCAAGAGTTCTACTAGGCCCTGCGGATTTTTCAGTAGTTTAGACGTTTGTAACAGCTCATGGTTTAGTCATTCACTTGGGCTTCAAGAATGCTGCACAAGTCGGAACTATTGCTTTTCTTTTAAAAAGGGACGAAATGGGAGCCTCTTGCTGGGTGTTCAAATTTGTTGGGGGGCAGCGGACAAGGAGTCTAGGCCATTGATGTGTGGAACTAGTGGGGATAAGATTACTCATCTTGATAAAATAGAAACTAACAATTCGAGAAAGAAGTTTTTGCTCAGATTGTGGCCCAGGTTGAAGTTTGTTGCAAGGAAGATGAAGAGACTTCATGCCAGATCAATGTTAAAACATGTCGTGCCTTTTCTGCGGAAGAATATGAGGAATGTGATGTTTTCTGCTGCCATATCCTTTGCATTGGGAATGTGCTATCTGTTTTTGAAATTGACTGCTTTGCCATCTCCCAAAATTGTTCCATATTCAGAGTTCATTACAAGCCTTCAAAATGGTTCTGTTACAAAGGTGCTGCTTGAAGAAGATTCTCACCGAATATATTACAATATGCTCTCCCAAGGAGATGAGAATGTCAAAATGTGGGCAACAAAGTCTCCAGAAATTGAAGATGAAAATTCTAATTTCGGCGATATGGCTGTGAGACATGATGTGAATTTTGGCCAAGCACTCAAGGTAGATATGTTAAGGAAACTAATTACTCCCAAACATTCGGCTCCCGCATGGCACTATTCAACGAGAAAAATAGATCGTGATGAGAAGTTCCTTCTTAAACTGATGAGGGAAAAAGGAATAACGTACACCTCAGCACCTCAATCAGTTTGGGTTTCAATCAGGAGTGCTTTGCTGATGATAATATCTTTGTGGATTCACTTGACTCCACTGATGTGGCTTCTGTATCGTCAGCTTTCTCCTCCAAAGAGTCGAGCACGGAAGCAGCTTCCAGATAATGAGGCAGTTGGTTTTGATGATGTTGAGGGAGTTGATGCTGCCAAGACTGAGCTTATGGAGGTATGCGTGATGCATAAATTTTGCTTGGTGGGGCATTCTTTTCAGTAAGCCAGATGCTGATGCATCTCTATTTCCTGGTCTTGATTGATTGGCTATGTATTAAAAGTCATCTTCTGTGCCAATATTTTAAACTATGCAGGTCAAAAGACAAAACTCTTTTTTGTAGTTCAGAGTTTCTGTCTAAATTCATTTTAGACAAAGATTTCAATTTTTGCAGTAACCTCAGAAGAGCAGAAGATGCCTGTAGGGGATTTTATAGTGTTGGCCAGAATGAAGTTAACCATGCATTAGCTTGTGCTGGAGGATCCTGTTGTTTCCTCATATTGGTCTGAGATTTTTACTTTTAATTTTTCAATGTTTGGGAAACAAACAAATGCCCCATCTCATTTGCTCATACTACTAATTCTTGTCTTGGTTACTTCTCGGGTCTAGCACTTTCTAATTACTAACGACACTCTGTTGGCAATAGGCCTAAGCATGTTTTGTTTATGGTTCACAAACTTTATTATCCTTGTGTCAAAGATCTTCTTTGAAGCTTGTCACAAGGTATATTGATTCTAGTTTCTGGAACATTTTTTTGTCTTGCATCTATTGGAACCAATTCTTGTGGATGATTGTTGAATATTCAAACAATCAATCTGTAGGTCTTGACTCATAATTACTTGGATACGGCTAGTGGCTATTCATGTCATTCTTTTATTTTATCTTTTCTGGAAAATTAACAAATTTTAGTTTGGCTGTCCATTACTACAACCACCTTTTTGTCCCAGCTTGGGATTTGCGGTGCATAATATACAATGTTGCTTAGGTGAAATTCTTTCCCAGTGTTAGGTATCAAATTTTAACTTGCATGATGAAGATATCATGGTATTTCGTCCTAAATATGAATGACAGTTTGCTTGCCACAGTTTCAAAATCTATCTTACGTACTCCTATATACAGACCCAGCTTTCTGTTTTGATGTAATTCTTGTCCGTAGGTAGTTTCATGCCTTCAGGGATCCATAAGCTACGACAAACTGGGAGCTAAATTACCTAGAGGTATCCTGCTGGTTGGGCCCCCAGGCACGGGGAAGACATTGCTTGCCCGTGCAGTAGCTGGAGAAGCTGGAGTACCCTTTTTCAGTGTTTCTGCAAGCGAGTTTGTGGAATTATATGTGGGAAGAGGAGCAGCCAGAATTAGGGACCTTTTCAAGAATGCAAGGAAATCTGCACCCTCAATTATATTTATTGATGAACTTGATGGTGTTGGTGGAAAGCGTGGCAGAAGTTTCAATGATGAACGTGATCAGACACTGAATCAGGTAATGAAGATTTATCTGATTTGCATTCTGTTTGGTCATGTTTTTTCCCTTCTGTTTAATGCTGATGTTGGAGATTATGTCCCAACACAAGGCAACTCTTTTGTTCAGTTTCTTTGCTCCTGTTCAAAATCTGCAGTGTTTTACTACCTAAAAAGGGGACTGGAGAGATGAGACAGGAGAAAACCTAGAGAGCACAACATGGTCCAAGGATTTTTGCTTTTTCTAGCTAAGCTCATTCAGTTTTCTTCAAACAGTAGTGTAATTGAGTTCCTTAAGAATCTTCTATTCTAAACTAGGCATAAATTGCCAACCCTTGAATCACTGTAAACAAAAGAAATTTAAATTTAAATGATCTCCCCGTGAAACAGCTAGATTAGTTATTTACTTGTACATATGGTGTGTTCTCTTCAACATAATGCAGCCATTGACATTTGGGTTTCTGTTCTTCATATTCCTTCACAGTTGCTGACAGAAATGGATGGATTTGAGTCTGAAATGAAGGTGGTTGTGATTGCAGCAACTAATAGGCCAGAAGCATTGGATCCTGCACTGTGTCGTGCAGGGCGTTTCTCAAGAAAGGTGCATGTGGGAGAACCAAATGAAGAAGGAAGGAGAAAGATCTTGGCTGTGCATTTGAGAGGAGTTCCGCTGGAGGAAGACAGAGACCTCATCTCCGACTTAGTTGCTTCTCTGACCCAAGGTTTTGTAGGTGCTGATCTCGCAAACATTGTGAATGAAGCAGCTCTGCTTGCTGCTCGCAGAGGTCAGAATAGAATATACTGCCCCCGTTACTTTATTCCTTAAACATAATACCATTGGGAATAATATTGATAGCGTAATAGATAGGTTCCGCTGTTACGTTCCTGTGTCCAGAGTATCAATATAAGTCCTCATCATTTTTCTCTTGCTTGGCAGGTGGTGAAACTGTGACGAGGGAAGATATTATGGAAGCTGTTGAAAGAGCTAAATTCGGGATCAATGAGCAGCAGCTGAGGCCTAGTAGCATAAGCAAGGAGCTTGTGAAATTATTCCCATGGTCATGGATGCCTTCTCTGACGGGAAGGACTAACTGGGGACAAGATGGTCTGAGTGGACCCTTTGGCTATCAAACTCTAAGCTAATGAGTATATATATCCAGCTTTTATAGTCTATCATGATTATTCTACCATGATTATTACATGTTGGGGTCAGGTTTTGGGATGGGTTATCTGGTGATTCTTTGTTTTGTGTTTCTGGATCTACCTAGGTCTTAGTAAAAGGGACTGAAAGGTCAAATCTTGGATGCCATGCCTGGGTGTGATGTATCAGTATCAGGGGAAGTCCATTGAGAGTGACAGCGTTTGTCTTATGGTTGGATGTACAATTTGATTCACTTGGGAATGAAGAAAGATGGAATCTGAGGAATCAACAAAAGTGGCTGAGGAATCTCGTCGGAGCCGGCATGCCTGGAGTTGAACATGATGATGATGATGATGTAGACGTCTGAGGCTGAAGCTAGCTAGTGGTTTTGCAGCTGGACGGCATGCTTTGATGCTTCCTGCCTGGCTCTCACTTTCACCCTCTCAAGCCGGGTCAGCTTTTTACTTCCCACGTACTTGTAGTATCTTGTTAGCTCAATTTGAAATAAATATACGACGCTAAGCAAAAAATCACATGCTGAGTTTGTGATGTTTGTCAGAGGCCAATTCAAATGCATCAAGCAACTTGCTTATATATATATATATAAAGCAATTTTTAAAGTTGTTCACGTCCACATCCATACAACCTCTCTCTCTCTCTCTCTCTCTGGCGTCTCCATCATTTATTAATTTAACGCACCACAGACGACGTTAATCGTTTATTAAATCTTCTTCTTTGCTTTTGGTTGGGACTTGGGAGGGGGAGGGGCTACACATAATTGAATTTTGGAACACACACATAAACGTCGTGGGGCACACTTGGTTATAAATTCACAAATACGGGTCAGGTCCCCGTTGATTTGGTTAAAAACATTTGTTTTTCTCCTTCTTTTACGCCTTATTTTACCCAAACTTGGATTGTCAATACCAATCTATACATGAATTCCAGCCCAGCTTTCGTCTTTGGTTCAGGCCATTTGCAGACTCTTCAATCTTCTCCACACCTCCTTTCTGCTCACCCAAAATGTAAGGACTCAATCAATCTAATTCTAATGATCTCATCTATTCACGTATAAATGTATCCTGGCACCGAACTATCAACAGAGAATGAGTGAATGAATTTAGCCATCTAGCTAGCTAAGGTTACTTGCCTGAGAAGTTGTCTATCCTGAGCTGAGGTAGAAAGCAGTCCCCTATTCTCTTCAGCCCTCCTCAGCAGGTAAGGCATCACCATCTCCACGGGCCCGTAAGGCATGTACTTGCTCACTTGGAACCCTGCATTTCGCAACCCAAAAGACAATACCTCCGCCATCCCGTATAGTTGTGCAAACTCGAGCCTCTGGTTCCCCTTTGCGATCCCCAAGTCCCTTGCCTTGGCGGCAGCCAATTGCCCTGTTCCATCATCATTATCCCCTTGTGTCAATCTTGCTACTTGAAATGCATCGTCATTCATCACAAAGCTGAAATACGCAGCCTAACCTGATTCCACATTGTGAGTTGCAAGAACAACCCCTCCATAGCCCTCAGCGATCCTCTCGAGCATAAACGAAGCACACTCGTTATAGCAGTGATGCGTTTCCTCGATGCTGTTGTGGACCGGGGATTCATACCCCAGAGAAGAGGCCAGTTGCCTCTCACTAGACATGTATGCACCCCTCACAAGCTTAAACCCCATGGGAACTCCCAACTTCTGAGCGGTTTTAGCCACCTGAAAAAGACGTTCCTTGGAGTCCTTGAGGTAGGCCTGGATGGTGCCATAAACAGTTGGCCTGTCTCCAACCTGGTTGTACATTATAGCTGAGGAATATGTGAGGTAGTCAATCGAAGGCTGCAGATAAGTGTCCTCTGCATCAACCAATAAGGGCATTTTTGCTTCCAGACATGTTTGGCAGAGTTTAAGTAATCTTTGGTGGGCTATTTGGAGGTCGTTTTCTTCTTCAGGAGTCAAAGGTTCTGGCTTTTGGAGGGTGTGGTATAGAGGGCTCGAGTCTGAGAAAATGGGAAAAGTGTGGAGCTTCCAAGGAAGGTGAAGACATGGGTCCTTGTGTTGCCACCTCAGCAAGTCACTGACTTTACGCAGCAACCGGGTTGGGCATATCGCTGTAATTTTTACAATGACGAAACTTACCTGTGGTGAAAAAGAAAAAGGAAGGGGAAACGGAATTCAAAAACTAAAGGAGATTATGGAGGAGTAACATACGAAATTAAGAAACGCTTTCAGATTTGACTCAAATCTTAACTTAACGGATGGCTATCTAGCGTGCATAACAAGTGGTATACAATGTTTCCAAACTCCAGGTGTTAATTGCACATATCTATGTCTCTTCCATCGATCATCACGAGGATCTTTCAAACATGATGATTCGTCCAGAGCCCACCGCTTGCCCTTTTCTTTTCTTTTCTTTTCTTTTTTCCAAAAAATTTCCAATAACCTGATGAAATTTTTAAAACTTTAAATTTATTTGAAATGCAGGTCTGGTCTTATGAATTTAATTGTATAAAACAAAAAGAGAAGAGAAAAATTGGAGCTGAGGTAACAGGTGTACCACCATTAACAATATATTCCAGCATTCAACGTGGATTGCATGCAGCTTATTTATTTGTCAGAAGTGGCAGAGTAAGAAACAGTAGCATTAAGTTGACAAGTAAATGATGAAATTAGGTGGTGCTAAAAGGAAAAAAAAAAGTACTTAAGAGTAAGTAGTATTTTATTTTTATTGCAATACTTAAGATTAGATGCTAGCTAGTAGTATTTTCATGTCTAGAGAAAAATGAAATGAGAGGAGCCAATGTTGAAAAGTAAAAATTAAAACACACGACGCCTCGCCTGGGAAAATGGCCGAAACAATATTAATTACTTACGGAGGACGGCGGAAGAGACTGGGTAAGCTCTACGCTCTCCAAAACCCCTTCCAGATTCCGATCGCAAGCATCGTTCTCGCTGGTGTGTTCGACGGAATAGAACAGCATCGACCTCAATCCACTCCTGTTGACTCGCCGGACGCACTCCCCTGCCTCCTCCGCGCTCTCCCCCGCACAGAAGTGATCAAAGAAGCTGCGTCTCAAGGCCCCCAACATTAGTTTGCGCGTCGTTTCCATCTCCATCAGCCTAGAATTCATGACCCACATTCCGAGATCGACCATAGGCTCCATCGCCGCCGCCTGGAGGACGGCGCATGACCGGAGGAGCTTGGCCGTCGAGAGGGAGGCGAAGAGGCTGCGGTGATCATCGAGGTTGAGAGTCGGGGGAGTGAGCTGTGTTGATGGTTTTTGGAGGGTGGGCGAAGGCTTGTCCTGGAGACTTAGAGGAGAGACGGCGGGGGAGGGGGCGGAGTTGAGGCGGTGGACGACGTTGCGGATGAGCTTTGGTTGGAAAGCTCTGTTGTTGGCCATATGACCCGGGGGGGGAGGAGTTTGTTGTGTTGTGTTATGGTTTTGGTTTGGGGGCCTTTAAATGGACGGAGAGTGGAGATTCGTCAGCTTTAAATAGGCAAAAACGATCGACTTTTGTTTTTCTTGTTTTGAGAAAATTGACAGTTAAAAGTAAAAGTAAAATGCGTGAAAAGTAGAGGTCAGGGTACAGTTTGGCTGTTGTTAGTTGGTGTTAGAAAAAGTTGTATTGTATTGAATTGAATTGTAGGAGTGAGGATTAGGAACAAATTGGAGAAACGTGGCGATTAAGGTATATAAGTAAAAGCGTGGGAATTGGGATGGTAGAATATGGTATGGCAGCGCGGCTGGCGGATTAGAATGACAGCAAAGTTAACGCTGGATTTTCTTAGCTGGCCAGGCCCACCCACCACGTAACTCTTTGTTGGATGGACATATTTTCTGTTCTGAAAAAAAGTAGTTACGACTACTAGGAAACCAACCTGTCCCCATTAGTAATTTCCCAAAATTTGTTAGGTTTTTCCATTAATATCTGAGCAGCGAGCTGCGTCATATTGCAAATTGCAATGCAATTGGGTTTTTGGGTACCAACTCAGGACGATCAATATCGGTCGAGCCGACAGCTTGTCAGGTGGGCTCCACTCCATATCCATCCATCACATCGATTCGTCGATCACACCATTGACCACCTACCTCATCACCCCCTCACCGTACTGTCCGGCCGGACGCATCTAAACATGCACAAATCGAGGCTCAGCTGGGCGCTAATCTCCTCCACTCTCGACCTGGCGAACCATCCCTCCACCCACCCAGTTGCCCACACCATTACCGCTCCGTCAACAAATCAATCCGTTACGATGTCGGGGGCTTTATTTCTTGGCTCAGACAGCACACGACTCCATGAACCGATCGAAGGATGCCCGGGATTGAAAGAACCTCAAGGATATAGAGCTTTTCGGGGATCCATGTTGTGTCCATGAGTCAGAAATGGGGACGATCTCGTCATGGTAGGTCGAGCATGACAGGTGTAGATACCAGAGAACAACAACCTTAGAGCTTCATATAACCCAATTACTCATTTCCCACCTGAGACGCCTTTTTGTAAAAGATAAATCATGCAACACCAGCTAAAGCGAATAATCTCTCATTTGAGCACTCAGGAATCAATAGTATATAGTAATGTAAGGGGTTCAATGAGTGAAGGGAAGGTGCATATCTGTAATCTGTCTGTACACCAAACTGCCTGCTTTTGTGCTCAATAAGTGTTGAGTGACATGATAAAAATGAGGGAAATGGCACTAAAATGAATATTTGTATATAATATAAGGACTAAGTTTGTATTTTATAAAATGAGCTGAGTCATGCCAAGTAATAAATCGGTCATGTTTAGTTTGAAATGTTTATCGAACTTAATATTATGTTTATGTTTGGATTCATCAAAAATATAAATGAGCTTTAAATCAATTGTGCTCAAATTGTTCACTTGAAATAATAATAAATAAATAAATAAGAGTTAAATTCAAGCTAAACCAAGTAATAAGTAAATCAAGTTTTATTTGAATTACATATCGAGTTTGATATTTCATTCAAGTAATTTGGCTTAATAACAACTTGAACAAGCTTTAATTTGAGTCAAGTTGAAGCCAAGTTCAAGCTCTTCATTCTTTTTCCAATCTAATTCTATCTAGCACATTAAATTACTAAGTCGGAGCATTTCAATTTTTCATTTCCACTCTCTAGCAGCTCCTTACCTTTTCTTCCTCTTCTTTTGTCTTGGTGACCTCTAAATTCTAAACTTTAGTTTCATCTCATTCTTATTTTAAATGTGGTTTTTTCAAAGATCCCTTCAATGTTTCTTTTTATTGGACAGTTCCAAAATTCTCATAACGTTGCCTCCGGGCTATTCTCTAATCTTTGCCTCTTTTGCTTTTTATTTTGTCCTTCAGTTACTATTGCTTTGCATACTGGGAGAGGAAAAGGAAGATGAAAATCGAAAAGCTTTGGTGATTACCTCTTCACGCCTTCATCTTCAGATACTTTTTTCCTTTACTGCTAGTTCAAAATGATTTCTAGTTTATGGTTTCAAGTGGTTTTGAATGATTTTTTAACCTTGATCAAAACCCAGACCGACGAGGCTGCCGGTTTATGGATGGCCCAGCCCATCCTATCCTGGTTTAGCAACCATGGCTTGAACTAGGAGAGAGATTTGGATGGATGAGGTTTTGGGTTCCTTCTCATGGTTAAAAACTACGCATATGGGGGTGCCCACATCTTGTAAGAGGCCTAAGTTAACGACACTCAAGTGCCACGTTAGAGGTTTCATCTGCCATGTGAATTGCCATCCAATTAAGAACCAACAAATGATATGCTGCTAGAATTTTAGAACTTTCTTAGAAAATCATGCAATGTTAGGACTAAAATAGAAAATTTGTAAGATTGTAGGATTAAAGGCAGTATTGTACTGATATAAGGGCCGAACTAGACTAACCGGTTCAACTATGAACCATTGTCTTTGACACTCTGGCTATCAGCTCAATAGATTTTTGGTAAAAAAAATGTTCAAACCGGTAAATCATCAGCTGAAATGTTTTTGCTTTAGGATGATAGACAACGGTTATGATATTTATTTGGGAAAGTAGGGTAAACAATGGTCCAATCAGTTGGACAGCAAACCAGGGGTTCTCTTTGAAGATTCAATTCTTACAACATTGACTTTGCCTTGGTACTAATACTGCTCCACATGAGTTGGATAAGCATGGGACAAACTCTAGCAGACACCAAGAAACCACAACATAATAACTTTCAAGGCGGCTCTACTCCTATGACCTGGGCAAACTTCTCGAAACAAATCTTACGGAAGAGTATGAAAATAATTCGATCTTCACATATATGTAAACTAAATAAATAATGCGAGTGAAGCGTTTCCATGTTTGCTCATTACGGGAGAGATGCACATTGATCTGCCACCTATACCAACACCAATACCACTACCAGTACCGCACCATAAGGAAAGCCTCTTTCAAGTTAGAAGGGTGGGTTTGCCAAAATAGTTTAGATGCCAAAAGATAGCAATACAACTGCAAGCATTCCATCTAAAAGGCTTTATGTGGTATTTGTATCGCGCCTCATCTATTACAAATCTATAGATGTTGATGCATCTCCCCGCATTAACAACCTCTTAGAAGGACCCTGGACTTCACACACTGTTCATCATAATTTTTACCTATACAAATGCATATACGTCCCAAAATTTTTACTCTGCAATAAGTTATTATCATCGAGATCATCAAGTTCCCTGCATGAAACAGAAAACGATCTCAACTCCTGCTCGGATTGCCTTATGTTCGGTTATGCAACTCTTTCTCTTACTTTCCCGCATAGACAATTTACATCAGATATTCCAATGGATTTGTTTTAGCAGAAGCAAGGAGGAAATTACCTTCCAAGCTTACGTCAACTTATCTCGGCTGTGCTGTAGTATCCCATATACATCAACTATACCAGGCGGAAATAATGAGTCTGTTGCAGCCCTTACCGCAACCTTTGCTACCGACTCGACATGTACTGGAGGGATGAACAATGGACCAATAAATGGTATTCGAGTCAATGGCCTTGTATGTTGGAGAATCTGAAGCAAATATACTTGTTGAAGTTGATGGAAAATGAAGAACAAGTTAATTTGAATAAATAAATGAGTGCACTAGACGAGTATGTATAATGCAGGCAACAAAAAAGAGGACATGATTAAGAGGGAAAGAAGTAATCTGCAAGCGCCAACTGCCAGTAACTTACCAGCTGCATTGGAGCTCCAATCACACTAAGGGGCAGTTTTATTTTCCCTAATCTGCGGGTTCCATGAATAAAACCTGGCCTCAGAATTACTCCTGCAAATCAGCAAGACTTTGACTTCGACTTTCAGATCTATCTCGTGACTTAGGAATAACCCCAGTAGAGAACAATGTAAAATGTAATCAAGGAAGATGGATCTTCATTAGCACCATGTACTGGCTAATTCATACAACAGAAAGTGATGCATTTTGTTCTATACATGTGAGGGAGGTTATAAATGGTAGCAATTTTCAGCCCCCATTTCAAAATGAGGAAGGTGTCTGATCGTCTTCGGAGCAGAACTGTGGCCATTGTCATGTTGAAAACAACAACAATAACATCAACATAATCATATCTCACCTTAACCCCAAGTAACTAGGATTCAGAACATATGGCCTCACAATTAACTCATAGTATTTGTAACAATATTATGAATTCACACAAAAGAATAAAGTGGAGAGTTGAAACTTCAACCATAACTTCAATGATACCCACAAGACATGCTCTTAAATACTTTTCTAGTTGTATATAAGAAAACATGCTGGGCCATAATGTGGATAAAAATTTAGTTACAAATAAGAGATAGATATATCACCTCCATTTGTAAATCTAGCCATTAATTCAGCTTCAGTTGCCCTCTGCATAGAGTTAAAATAAGTCTGGATTAGGCAAAGCACAACCATGGAAGCCAGAAGTTGAAGTTACATAAATGCTGTCCTAAAAGCCACTAAAATTACCAAGTCAGTTTGTTAAAGAGGTCCCACTAACTTGATGTATCTTGTTAGAAACAAGCAATAAAAATTAAATCTATTAATTCAGAAGAAAAGAGAAGCACTTGTACATGTGAACTTAAAAGACTAGGTTTCTGCCCTAGGTTTGAGAAGAACGGTAAATAATCAAACAAACACATAAGAATTACATTAAAGCAAACACGTGTTTTGCGGATGACTTAATTTTGCTCTGCAGAGCAGATATCCCCTGGGTTCTTCATATGAAGATGGTTCTAGGGGAGTTCAATAAAGTACCAGGCTGGAGCCCTAGTTCAGATAAATCTGAAATCTTTGTGGGAAGGGTGCAGTGGCAGCTGAAGGAGGAAATTGTCCAGGCAGCTGGGTTTTGAGAGGGTCAGCTTCCAATTAAATACTCAGGGGTTCCGTTATCTTCATCATCTCTTAACGTGACGGACTTTGTTCTGCTAGTGGCGAAGGTGCATAAGAAAGTGCAGGGCTGGATCAAACAATTTTTGTCCTATGCTGGGAAGCTGCAGCTCATCAGGTCAGTCCTCCTTTCTACCCAGGTATACTGGAGTTCTATGTTTCTTATAACTAAGAACGTGTTAAAAAAGATAAAGGTTATTTGTCATAACTTCTTATGGTCTGGGAAGGCAAAAGGGGATCGGAAGGCTTTAGTTGGTTGAGAAAATTTGTAAACCCAAACGTGAAGGGGGTCTTAATCTGAGGGACATAGTTTCTTCGAATTATGCACTCATTGCCAAGCTAGTTTGGGATATTCATTCCAAAAACTGCTTGTGGATTCATTGGATTCATGCATTCTATATTAAGAGTAAGGATTTCTGGACCATTAAATCTGTGTCTATGGATTCCTAGGTGTGGAATGGTGTAATCAAATGTAGGACAGGTTGGTGAAGAAGTGTGAGGGGGATGGATATGGTTCTGGAGGCCTTCCAAAGTGGAAAAGTTTATGACTATGAGAGGCTGAAGGGTCAGAAGGTTCCATGGGAAGCTGTAATGTGGAATGGGTGCTCGATGCCAAAGCACTGTTTCATTTTATGGTTACTAGTCAAAGATCGGTTATCTACTCAGGATAAGAGGTGTTGACAGTGGCTAGCTAGGCCGAACAGGTGGTACCTGTGTTTAGAAATAGAGGAGAGTCAAAACCATCTTTTCTTTAGATGCACCTTTGCACATGATTCTTCCCAGGAACTATGAGATGGCTAAAAATGAACAGGGGACTGTGCAGATAGAGAGAGGAGATCTATTGTTTTAAGAACTACATTTAAAGCAAAAACTCCCCTAGGGAAAATGTGTAGGGCCATCCTTGCCGCTGTCTTTTTAACCATATTTGGAAGGAGAGAAACAATGGATGCTTCAAAGATCATCAGTTCAGGAAGTTATTGACAAAATATGTTTTCATATTTGTGTGCGTGGTAACCATTTAGAGTTAGTTAGGAGACTTGGTTGGAATCATATTCTATATTACTGATCTGTTTTGGTTTTATTGGTTTGGTGCCATGGTATTCCAGACGTAATTGTAATTGGTTCATTCTTTATAAGATTTACCAACCCCCCCAACCCCCCCAACCCCCCCCCCCCCCCCTCCCCCCAAAAAAAAAAAAAACAAACAAAATATTGATTCCAATTTTAATCAAAAACCTGGAAGCCAAGATAGCCACTTAACAAACAACGACCTCATAAGAAAACTCACGCATACCATACCTTACCATCATAATATCCTTTCAACAAATAATTCACCAAACCAAAGTCCGCAGCAGAAATGTAGACAAGTCTCTTCACACCTGTAAACATCAGGATGATGAAGGATCATGACACAAACACTCAACAACTACCTCAACTTACTTAAGGGCACAGAAAAATAAATTCCAATAACGGGTGTGAGTGTGCAGATTAGTGGGGTTAAAAGAAACCCACATGACAAGAAAAAATGTAAACTATTTGGAAGAAAAGAAACAGAACTTAAGCCAGCAGATTCTCTTGTATTCATAACTCAATCTCATAAGCCTACAAGGACAGCCAAAAAACCATCAGGAAAGAGACAGCATTTCAGCAAAACAATTGCATGGAAGATCTTTTGATCAAACTTAAAACAAAATTTTTTTTTATGGTAAAACTACTTGTTTCTTGAAAACTACTAGTTCCTAATCCAGGAGCTGTAAAGATTTCAGGGGGCAACATTCAGGTAGACAGTTTGAGGTCCAATTGTTAGTCTAATAATCTCGCCCCACTTCGAAATTCAGAGGGAGAGAAGGGAGAACCATTATTTCTGTCAATGTCATCTCCACTCAGATGATTGTACATATTTAACCCTTCTAAGACAAAAGAACAATATATGGACAATTACTTTCTTTACCTTGTACAGATACATTTTGGAAAACCAAATGAAGCTTTCCTCAAATTGATATGTCAAACCAAAACGAGAGAGAAACACATGCATGCAATGCGACAGGCGTTAGCATTTGTGGAATCATTAAGAATATAATAGAAAGCACCATAAACTTTTTGTACTTGCACAGATACATTTTGAAAAACCAAATGAAATTTCCAAAAAATTGATATGTAAAACCAAAAGAGAAATGAAAACACAAGCACACGATGTGACGAGATCAGCATGCCTAGAATCACCAAGAATATGATATATTCAGAGGGAGCAAAATACGTATTTACCATGTTCTGCAGCAGCTGTAACAGCATTTATGTTTGCTGTTCCATTGATTTTGTACATGTGTGAATTTGAACCAAAACCACCGACACATGAGATCTAGGAGTCCAGTGTTAAAATGAAGCAGGCACCAAGTGGTTGAGGAAACCATTCGGAAGAAAAAAGAATGCCATGAGAAGCAGCAAACAAATGAAACGAAGTCAACCCCTTTTTCAATTTTCTTTTTCAATCACAGTGCCACTAAAAGCTCATGCACGTGATACACTGAAAAATCCAGTAAGCATTTATATCTTTTATAGGAACAGTGCATAATATCCCATCTTCAAGAAATATCATTTTCTTGCAGTCTTTTTCCACTGTTATCATTTTCCTATAAATTTACTAGGAGAAAAAAAAACTGAAAGCAATGAATATAAGGAAAAGGATAGCCATGAATGACAAAACCAATCTTAAGTTGTGTTTATTTTATATAATTAATAGTATTAAAAATCAAAATAACAATCTCATTCCAGTGAAAATTTTGAGTACCAAATAGCAGATAAAGCTATTATACCACAGAAGTTGCCTCATCAAGAACATGCTTCAATGAATCTGAAGAAAGCAAATCTCCTGTTGAAAGAAAGCATATCAGATAGCATGATATGATTGCTTGATAGATGATAGCATTGGTTAAGATCTCAATCAGTTAAAAAACAAAACCAATGATATAATACTTCATTCGACCTTTGCACCAGCAGACATTGTCAACCCACGGTTCCTGGAGAGATGGCCTCCCTGACCTATTCATGGACAAAGTTAATAGTTTCATGTAAACTAAAATGTCTGCATATCAATGAAGTAGCGAGCAGGTAACAAATGTTCAGACATTAGAAGAAAAGAAAGTAAATACTACCTGACCTCATCACACACACACAAAAACAAACATGAACAGAAAACAGGAATAGTACAAATGAAAATTCACATTGTGTGTTTTAGGGAGAATGGTTTGGTAATTAGAACATATTCCACAAAATTCATGCCAAGAGAGGGAGTAGGCTCAGAATTAAATAAGGAGGGAGTCAATTCTTAATAAAATCCATCACTAAAGCCTATGCAAAAACCATAGATAGAACATAGCAGGATCATGCCAAAAGCATGAAAAGAAAACACGGACTATTATAAGAGAGGAAAATCAACTTCAGCAGGAACTGAGATTCTCTCAGGGTCTAATGACCATCTAATGATGGAGTATAAACAAGTGTTGTCCATGGGTACTGAAAAACTGCTACCTGCTTACACTAGAGACAGGTATCTCATGTTTGACGGCTTCTTTGCATATGTGCGAGCCAACAAAGCCATTGCCACCTAGGACAAGTAACTGATACAAAGAAAAATGACTAACAAGAAAAGAATATATATATATGTATATGTATATATAGTTATATACATACATAAGGGAATACATTTTCGAAGAGGCTCTGAATAAGATAGGTACCTTCTCTTTCTGAGAAGAATTAACTTCCTCTCTGCCATCTGCTTTCTCCAGGGCTGTACACAGCAACTTCCTATTTCTGGTTTCACCAATTGTACTGTTCCATGATCAAGAATACGGAGGGAAAGATGTCACTATCTTCGATAAAAGGACATGTTCCAGAAATTTAGCAGTAAAATTGTTATCACAAGATCAAAAATCAATCAATTAATTGGCTAATGTCGTAGCAGTGCATTGTTTTTGGACGATAGAGGGGGAGAACTAAAATCCATTTCCCGGACCCATGAAAACTTGTCCTCATTGAACTCTACAGCAAGTTGTCAGCGAACCCAGTTTATAGATGATTCATACATGCTTTATGCTTCCAACAGACGGGTTTACAAACTAATTTCGGAAGATTCATCAGGGTAAACGAAAAGAACGACGCAGAAACAAACAAGTTATCTATGCCCAGGGCACTGAAATAGGCCGATCAAAACCTCATAATGGTAGTGAAATTTCTAAGCTACTTAACAAAACGGAACAAGACTAGATAGCGAAATCACTCACTAAAGCCGGGCAAGTGAGGACCGGGAGTGAGACAAGCGTGAGACGATCGTCTTCATCTCTGTTAAATCACACAATTTTCTGGGTTGCTCTGCGGCGGCGTGAAAATATTTTGAGGACAATACAATACAATACTCGGGATTGGAATATGGAAGCGGAATTTGCTTGCGATCTACCTTTTTTAAGGCGCTATGAGTCGGAATATCTGGCGCGTAACGTGGACAAGTGTGTTGCCCTGTTGGGTTATCGCCAGCGAACAGAACCAGGCACCGACTAATGGGCCCATGTTTTTAATTAACCCAACCCGTAAGTATTGACTTAGTACAGGACTCGGAATGGGCCGTAGCAAGCCACCACACTAATTGACGTGCGTTAGTTTCCAATTTTTCTTTTTATCCCTGACAAAATTAGCATGGTAAAATGCCAAATGCCGAAGTAGTTCAAGAAAATTGATTAGATCCCCAGCCCTTTGCCGTAATTGCTGAAGGTTTGAAGAATACACAAAAATCAGGGATTTCGGCCCGAGCTTCTCCATTTTTTGTATAATACTCCAACACTTATTTGGGTATTTTTTGGACTCTCAAAAACCATATATTCTCATCTTTTTTTATATATGAGTTCCTCCAAACCGTTATATTTTGTACAGATATTCCTAATTACAAAAAACTCAGTTAGACTTGAAAATACTTGAAAACTCTTTATAGTGGAAACGAATAAATGTGGTTTGATAAAACAAATAAACAATGTTAACTAGCAGGTGTGTTCATAGATCACATTGATTCTAGTAGTAGATAAGATATGACTTGTCTCGTAAGCATTCAATTTAGGTCATTTTTGTTGACATCCAATTTCGTCCAACCATAAAAAAATTTTTAAAAGAAATTAAATAAAAGAAATTAAAAAATTATTATTTTTATTATTATTATTATTACTAAAAATTTTAATTAGTTTAAAATACATTTTTGTTTTGTGAAGATTTGATTTAAAATGATATATGTGTGTATTTGAAAGAAAAAAAGAAAACTCCAAAAAAAATGGCAAAATTTAAAAATTTGAGGTAAAAATGACAAAATTAAGAAGTTTCAGGCAAAATTGACAAATTCTGAAAATTTCAGGAGCATTTAGTAGTCTGTCACATAAAATTTTGAGTCGCCGACGTTTCTGGCCCAAATTGACAGAAAACGACAAAATTGTCAAAATCAGAAGCTTCAGGAACTTATCCAGAGGCTGAGAGACGTAAAGGACTAAAATTGTCATTTTACTAATTTAAGAGATAAGTTTGAAATTTTTTATTAATTTATCCATCAACAGTTCAGCTAAACTTCCTCTATAAATAGCCCCCCAAATTTTGTGCTGAACACAGAAAAAAAATAGACAGAAAGCTTAGAGCTCCGTTTTAGAAAAAATAAAAATTACAGACTTAGTCCCTGTCCCTCTTTCCTTTTCCCAGAAAGTCCCAAAAGTTTCTCTTCTGACGTATAGACCATCTTCTTCCTCCGTTTTTTTTCTGTTTCTTCCTTCTCCTTCGCTGCCCGTCGCTCCACGCCGTCCTGCCGCCGCCCATCGCTCCCCCACGCTGCCGTCGCGCCGTCCCCACCTGCCCCTGGCCGCGCTGCCGCCCCGCCGCCAGCTGCCCCTCCTTCCCCCCCTGCGCGCGCGTCTGTTTCTTTCGTTCCCAAAAATTCAAAATTGATTTCTAAGGGTAAACCCTTGTTTCACCTATCATCTTTTCAATTTCTTTCACTTTAGTCACTGACTTTTTATTTTTTTCTTACAGAATTGATTCCTAACCCTTTTAATTTTTACTTGTTTATTTATTTGTTTATTATTGTTATTATTACTAACCCTTCTTTTTATTGTTATTATTATAACTAACTTACTAAACTTATTATTATTATGACTAACCTTATTATTATTTATTATTATAACTAACTTACTAACCTTATTATTATTATGACTAACCTTATTATTATTATTATTATGACTAACCTACTAACCTTATTATTGTTACCTCAACTAACTTACTAACTTTTATTTTTATTGTTATTAACATCTAACTTTACTAACTTTGCTAATTTTTATTATTGTTGTTAATTAATTAATTTAATTAACTTGTCTAACTTTTTATTATTGTTGTTAATTAATTAATTTAATTAACTTGGCTAACTTTTTATTATTGTTGTTAATTAATTAATTTAATTAACTTGACTAACTTTTTATTATTGTTGTTAATAATTAATTTAATTAACTTTGCTAACCTTTATTATTATTATTTTTAAAGTGGATGGCCAAAAAGCCCCACTTTATTATTATTAATTTTCCTTTATATAATTTATTTCATTTAATTCACCTTTACCCATAAATAATAAATAAATGAATGAAAACTAAAAGAAGATTCTTTTGTAATTAATTATTAAGGCTAATAAAAATTTAAAAGCCAATTATCTTTTGATATTTTCGAATACATGTTTTTATTATTTCTTTAAAGATATCAAAAAGTTAACTTGTTATTCTTTTCGATTAATAAACAAACATGATTAAAAAATTATACAAATCAATTTTTTTAAACATATCTTTAAAATAATGATCTTTAAAATTTAAAATTCAAGAAAAATCCAATAAAATTATAATTAGAATTAATAATTAATTAAATAATTAAAATTTAATAAAAATTAAAATTCCATGACCAAATGATCCGCCAGGATCCATGGCTTGGAAATATTTTTAAATATATAAATAAATTTTTCTTTATTAAAAATAAAAAACTTTGGACTAATATATTAATTATTTATTAAAATAATAAAATATAACTTTTTAGTTTTTTTTATTAATAAAAAGAATAAAAAGAATAAAAATTTTGGGCTAATATTTTATTCAGTAATATTTTTACTTATTTCTTTTTAAAATAATGAAAAGATATAAATTTTTGTTTCCTTTATAAAAATCTTAGTCAAATGATTTCGAAAATAATAAAAATAAATAATAAAAATTTAAATTTTCTCTTAGATATTTTAGACTTATATATTTTCAGAGATATAAATTAAAATTAAAAAAAAAATATTTCATTAAACAAAAAAGAATATACAGAAAAATATAAATATCAAAACTTTTGTTTTAAAATACATATAAATTTTTGGTTAAATAATCTTTTATTCCAAAAAAAATTAAATAAATATCAAAACTTTTCTTCTTTTGTTTAAAATATACATATAAATTTTTGATTTTCTTAATTAAACAATTATTTTTGGTTAATCTTTTATCAAAACAAAATAAAATATTAAGACTTTTATTATTTTAAAATATACATATAATTTTTGGTTTCTTTACTGAATAAATAAGATCTTGATTTAATAATTTTTTTGTTTATCTTTTATTAAATAAAAAGAACAAACATAACATAAAATATAAATCTTTCTTAATTAATTTATTTCTTTTTTTAATAAACATAAAATAAATCTCAAGATTAATTAATTAACTTTCTTATAAAAAAATTAATTACTTTTTAATTCTTTTATAAATTGAGTAATTATTTAAATAATAAATATCCTTCATTAAACAAGGAAAGATAAAAGAAAGGAAAGATAAAAATCAAAAAGAAAAGAAAGATAAGAAAAAGAAAAGAAAGATAAAGAAAGAAGGAAAAGAATAATAAAATATAAAAAGAAATAAGAAAGATCTTTTAAAGATCATTAACAAAAAACCTAAAATTTTAAAAGACTTACAAAAATAGTAATTAAAATAACAATTACTTCCATTAAAATAAAAAATCCATATTTACAATATGGATTAAATTGTTTAAATTTCACCAAATTCCGTGTCCAAATGACACCGCAGAGTCCATGGTTCGGAATAAAAATCTTCTGTGTCCAAATGACTCGGCAGAGTCCATGGTTCGGAAGTATAAAATTCTATACAAATTAATTACCAAAAATCCACATCCAATTAATTCAGTTAAAAATTCTAGATTGAAAATTAACTGAAATTTATTTAAAAGCAAAGCGAAACAAAATTAAAATCAACTAAGGTGCCAATTTTTGGGCGTTTTAACAAAGTTGTTTTAACGTAACCGTACTCCCGAACCCCCGAACTCTCGCAGACCAATATTTAAGGTGACCAATCGACCTAGGTAAACAGATTGGTGGCGACTCTCGAAAATCCGACGTTGTCACAATTTTATACTGATACATATAGTTAGATCAATTTCTTCTGGTATCTGCTTCTATGAAATAATCACTATCTTTTTTTTGTAGTTTTAATTCATTTTCACCATTATATAATAACACATGAGCATTTCTTTAGTTTTTTTATAATTCATATCACCATTTATTTGCACTTTTATTTAATTCAAACAAACATTCAATTTGGTTAGTGTATCTCTGGTTTCTAGAGTCGTCTGAGCTATAAATCAACCTGCATCTATGCAATTAAGTTGTATATCGGTTCGAAAAGACTGATTACCTACAAGTGGACTTGATTATTCTTCCAAATTGTTTTAAACACTCCTATTAAGAGATGAGATACTTTTAGTACAGAAAAGTGTTATAATACTTCAATGGAAAATTGAAAAGTTTTAGCACTTCAACGAAAAAAAGGTTTATGACTAAAAATGTTCTCCCTCTATTAATTATCGCCTTGTAAGATTATGTCCTCAACGAGTTTTTAGCTTTTCAAAAGTGTTCTGGACCATGTTTTTGTAATTTAAGAATGACATTTTTTTATATAATTATAATTTACCTCATGAGATTTAAGTGAAATTATACTTTAGCCTCTTCTGTTTTAAAAATATACACTTTGTCTATACCTTTTTAATACAATATAACAGTAACTTTTGAAATCTTTATGGTATTTTTTTCTACAGTTAATAGACATTTTGAGTTATCAGTTTTTTCTTTCTGTATTTCTTTCAGTTTTTAAAACCGTATTTTTTAATGTCAATTAATTATAAAAAATACTATACATAATGAAATTGCTTAAAGATGATAACCGTATAGTCTAAATTACGATTTCAGAAGTTACTGTTGGACTATATTAAAATGATTGGGGTAAAGTGTATTTTTTTTAAATAGGAGGGGTAAAGTGTAATTTCATCTAAACTTCATGGGCCAAATTGTAATTAACCCTATTTTTTTAGTAAGATATTGTTGGTAGCTCCATCCAATATCAAAATGAGCATTGAATACTAACTAGTACGTTTTTATACTTGAATACTGTTGTTTTTACCTCAATGTAATAATAAAACAAGTACCAACTACTAAATTTTTAACCTTTATATCCATTTTTTCTATATTCAAAAGCAAGGGATTAAGCAAGAGTAATAGGAAATAAAGGATTGAACAAGGGGATGTACTATAGGGACACTATCTCAATGAACAATAATGAGCAAGCATTGAGCAAACATTACCAATTCTAAGCGTATTTGATGAATTAAGGTTACTATGGATGGAGATAAACGGCACATGATAATAATAGTTTGAGCACAATCAATTAGTAAAGTAAGAGTTGTCTTCCAAAATTGTCTAGTAGCTAGAATAACACCCTTTATAACATGAAGTTTAACTTCTAGTATGGAGGGCAACAAGAAAGCTAACATTCATCTTGGAATATAAGTAAAACATTAGCACCTACTCGAAACATTGCCACAACATCAACATTTGAGGATCAGTGTCATGCCCCTTACATAATTAAAAAAAAACTGGATTTTGCTCATATGAAAAGTAAGCTGAGTACTCCACAAGTGTCATAGAGGGTTTTGTGGATTATAAGGAATAAAAAAAATGCATAATCTGGTAATCCTAAGCTAAAAACATTTGTTGAACTACGCTATCCCCTCTGGCTATGAGAAAATAGGCTTAAAATGAAGCACATAAAAAAATATACTCATTTCTCCCCCAAACACATAGTCTAAAGGGTGGAGACTAAGTAATAAAGGTAGTCCTCTCTCTATCTGGGCTTGTTAATCAATAACCAAATATGCCATGTTCCAAGTAAGAAAACTTCATAGTCCATACTATTTAGAGTCACACATAAATTACACCAAACCTAAGCCAAGTCTTGATAAGTCCAAAACATAAGTATTGTTATTTTATCTACCAAGTCAAATTTGGGGAAACTTGGCAGGGAAAAATCACCATGAATGGTGAGATTAATTGATGTGGGAAAAGCATAAAAAATACATTTCCAAAGAAAGACATTAAATGCCCATATTTGTTTTTAGAACGACCTACATAGAGCCCTTTGTTATTGGGCATCTAGAAGTGACGGTACTTTAGATAATGGGTGCGAACTTCTTCATGATTTCCAGAGCATACGCATGCTCCAAGGAGAAAGCTTATAAAGCTCAGTAGGGTCCCTACTACCAAAAGAGGACGAAGGAAGAATATCACAAATCTTAGTGACTATCCATTTTAGAAATAATGAGCAAAACAAAGAAATAATTCAAATATCTAAATTTGCTCTAGTGAGATTGAGGACCTGAAGATGTCATAATTGATGGTACACTTATAGGTAAATAGACTAGTTGGTGAAGACATTGGGCTTCCAGGTGTTTTCCCTGACCCTAATGGATCGATCTTCATATATTCCCCAACATATATGTGGCAGACGTTCTTTCATCCATACAAAAGACTATGCCATAGAAAATATGCATTTTTTAGAAGACTTGGCCAACCATATAGGATGAGAACCTCCATATTTACCCATTATGGCACTGAAAACAAGCTTTTCCAAATCACCAATAAATATACTAAAAAGTCTTAATCAATGAAGCTTAGTTGAAAAGTTGAAGGTCTTTTATCCCATGGCTTCCAAAAAATTTCAAGATCATCAAATCTCCTTTGGACTTCATATGCATAGTCTTTTTTAGTGTGAGATATTGACCACCAAAAAGGAATAAAAGTCTTGGACAAAGAATCTGATAAATTGGCTTAAACCTTACTGAGGGACACAAAATATATAGGCAATGATGCAAGCGGATATTGAATTAGGGTTAATCTTCCTATATTTTAAAAGGTTCAATTTTCAACATTTAGTTTTTTTTTTTAAATCCTTGTCAGCCAAAAACTAGTACGATGCAGATCATTACATATCTTGAAAGCAAAGGAATGTTGAGATAATGGAAGATTTATTCCAATCATGAGAGAATACATACCGACCAAACATCCATTTTGATGTTTGATAATTAACTTTCTAACCAATTGCAATAAAAATAGAGTTGTAAAGCTGCATTAAGGTGTTGATTGCTGTAAGAATGGGGTAAAAAAGATTAGGTAATCATTGGTAAAAAATAAATAACTGATTATGGGCATCTTTGTACTAGCTCGAAGTCCAACAAAAAATCCAACAGTTTGAGATGAATTTATATGGCTTCATAAAGCTTTTGCATAGAGGATGAATAAGTAAGGAGATAAAGGGTCACTGAATTGGATTCCTACCATCGGGACAACCAATCCATAGTGCTCGCATTCACCAAAATAGAGTAAGAAACTGTACTCATACATTACATAAAAATATGGACTTATAGATCTGAAAATTGTATGACCCTAAAAACTTTTTCAAGAAATGACCATTATAACTTGTCACACGCTTTACACATATATAATTTCAAAACTACATTATATCCACAAGGTATTGTTGAAAGATTAGTGCGACTAACAATATGCAAGAACTCGTGGGTAATAATAATATTATCTTGAATAGAATGCCCAAGAATAAAAGCATTATGGTTCTCTAGTACAAGCAAGTTAAAAACAAACTTCAGCTAATTTACCAGAACCTCAACAATAACCTTATACAATGTATTACATAGAAGTAATAGGCCTTAGATCATCAAGAGTTAAAACCTCTTACACTATTGGAATCAAAGTAATAAAGGTATAATTAATCTATTTCAAGAGCATACCCCATCATGAAAGGTAAAGATGGCATATATGATATACTATCCTAGAAGGTTGCATAATCTTTTAAAGGTAATTGGTTGTAGATCATCTAAATCTTGAGCTTTATAGTTTTTTTTTTATAATAAAATTTATTTTTCAAACTTTTTTTGGGTGAACAAAATTAAAAGTTAAGATCTTTGAGTTACTGTGAGAGTGCACACATATTTCATTTTGAGCTTACATGGGTGGAGTAAGAGGCTCATAGTATAGAGATTTGAATTTATTATGAATGAGAGACCAAATATCTTTATTCTAAGTGAAATCATCGTCCATCTAAGTGTTAAACAGCTGAAATACGATAAATAATTGTTTTTGTAGCCTAAAGATTCTATAATCCCTGTAACTTTGTTAACTCGAATATTTTACCCATGAATTTTTACTAGGGTTCACTCGCCCCCCTCCTCATATTTTGAAAATTGGTTTTTTTTACCCCCTAACTCACTTAAATGACTGTTTATGTTATATGAGATGAAGATAAAATAGAAAATGAAGGATTAACTAAACCATTGGCTTGACTTTTATGTTATTTCGATTATCCACTTCAATCTTATCGATTTGAGCAATTCAGAGAACCACCAATCTTGTATAATCTTACATAATCTAAACAGCATTTTGAAAAAAATGATTCATTCAATTCTAATACTCATCTTGTTTCACAAAACTAAAAAGTTTATATGGAAAAATGACTAGTTAGTCTTTCATCTTTTTTTTTTAATCTTCATTTTGATTCCTATATAATCTAAACAATCATTTAAGTTGTTGAATGGTAAAAGGTACAAATTTCCAAAGTTTCAAAAGTGAATAAACCCAAGTCAAAGTTTATAGGATAAAAGGTCCAAATTAGTAAAGTTTAAAGGGCGATATGGGTTTTAGGTCATTTATTTTGCTTTGGTTGAGATATGAAAAAGTAGTGTGGTCACCAAGAGCTAACCACCTGACTCTAGATCTATAAGCACATATTCTTTTGTTATGTCTCTTTATTTTCAATGGGCAAAATTAGACTCCTTTTGAAAGTAAAGTGGTAGATTGAGAGGGGAAAAAACCAACAACAATGATGTAATATATGCTCTTAAATGCCTTTTCATTGGGTTATAGTTGTGTAATGGATCACAGACACACCAAATGTGTTTGTCCCATTTAATGCTGTAAGTTTGACATAGGTCTCATAACATTGGACGACATGATTGTGACGGTTGTGTCAGTGACCTATTATGCTCTAGGTTTCCTCTTCCAATTTGTCTTATTATTTTATAGTTTTTTTAAGAAAACCTTATTATGAGAGACGACAAACACGGCAAACACATCTGTGTCGTTTGCCTCTATGGCACAGAGATGGACGACCCAAATATGTATAATTGTACGTCACATTTGTGGCCTAGTTTGGGAATAATTTTTAATATTAAAATTTTAAATAATTTATTTAACAATAAAAATTAAATTACTAAAATTAAAAATTAAAAATTATTATTGAATAATTTTTTTAAAACTCCAACAATAATACAAAGACCGGGACTTTGCATGGAATTACGAAACCATTGGCTTGCTTTTGAATCTGATGCTGATGCTATCTGAACAGCGTGAGACGAGCTTTTTGAAACGGTTCGTCCATCTATGAGTGGATCAAATACATAGCGTAAATTGGGGATCACAGGGGCGACGACGAGCCATCCATCATCGGTGTGACGATTTTCTACTTCCCGACGGTGCGTCACAGGCAGACATCTGTAGATTCAGCTATTTTTCCTTATCGGCTGCCCTCCTTGATTCTGGCGTTTCCGAATTCATAGTTTTCGGAGGGTTTTGCAAGTTCTCATCGTATCAGCTCTTCGTTCAGGAGGTACGGTTCGCTTTTTCTCGGTCTGGTGTGAAACATCTGCCTGATGAGGACAGAAGTGCCTAAAAGAAGGGTGGCATTCGTTCTGATTGATGGATTGGGGGATGTATCGCTGCCAAGGTTTGGTTTTAAGACCCCCTTGCAGGCAGCCAGAGTGCCCAATTTGGATGCCATAGCATCTGCTGGAGTCAATGGACTCATGGACCCTGTGGAAGTAGGTTTGGGTTGTGGAAGTGACACTGCCCACCTTTCTCTTCTGGGGTACGATCCTAGAATCTATTACCGCGGCCGCGGTGCATTTGAATCCATGGGAGCCGGATTGGCAATGTCACCTGGAGATATTGCCTTCAAGGTCTGTGTCACTTTTGCTTCTCTCTATCTGTTACTTCATTCTATTATCTCATTCCTCACTAATTGTTCACCCTCTATGGGTGGATCACCCAGAACCGAAGCTTTTAGTTAGTGCATAGACACACGCAGACACACGCACATGACACAACACACAGCTCAGAAGAACATAATTTCAATACAAGTCCTTGATTGGATAAGGATATAGCCTCCCCTCTCAAATGCAACTTGCAAGGCTGTTTGCGCACCAGATTATACCAGGGATTCTGATGAATTTGCTTCCAAGCAGTCCAAATGACTCAAAGAGGGATCAATGAGAATTTTTCCCTTGGTTCTAAAAAGTCATGTACCTAGCTCATGACTATTTCTTGTTACTGCATCCCTTGCCTGGGCAACTTATGCAACACCTACATCTGCACCCGCAATTTCTTACACAGAGACAGTAAATTACAAGTTTTTGTTGCAAGAAGTCTAATTGGTTTGCCCGGAACTCCTCTTGAAGTAAAGTGATACTGTTACTTATGTTGCCCCTTTTTTTGCTAATTAAATGTGCAGCACTTTCACCTTATAATCATTGGCTTTCCAGTCTAATTTTGCAACCATGGATGAGAATACTGGAGTAGTTACAAGCAGGAGGGCTGATAGGCATTTCGAAGAAGAAGGGCCCATCCTATGTGCTGCACTTGATGGAATGAAGATTCCTTCCTTTCCTGAGTATGAAGTTAGAGTCAGGTATGGGATTATGTTAACGTAAATTTTCTTGTTTATCGGTGTCGTATGTGAATGTAATTAGTCTGAGTGAATAATGTTTTTTCAATTAGCTACTTATCCAGGAGTCTTCATCTTACTCTTTTATTTATCTGTTTATTTATTTACCCTAACTTAGTATAATTTTGAAACCACAAGTAAATTTGATCCTCTAGTTTATTCATGTTCAAAGTTGTTTTAGTTGAGCTGCAATCTGTGTTTGGTTCAATTCCCTTTAATTTGCTTGAACAAATCCATAATATGCAACTACAGAATTCAATTGAAGCCAGTGTTGCATGATTCTATATTTGATAATAAGGTATAGAAATACTCACTACTAGATTGCCAGGTATGCTACAGAACACAGATGTGGGGTAGTTGTCAAAGGACCAAAGTTAAGTGGAAATATATCAGGAACTGATCCATTAAAGGACAACCGCTTGCTTCTGCAAGCTAAGCCTTTAGATGATTCTGATGAAGCTAGACACACTGCTGAAGTCATTAATGAATTGTCCATGGAGGTATCCCGAATCCTTGTTTCTCACCCAGTGAATGCAAAGAGGCTTTCAGAAGGGAAAAATATTGCCAATGTTGTCCTTTTACGAGGCTGTGGTATCCGAATTGAGGTGCATCTTCTATTCTATGTCATGGATCTCTCTGAAATCTTGTTTAGCTTGTTTGTATGACATACAATAGTAGCATCTTCACTCCAAAGGGAGGTTGGCCTGGCATGTAGTGATTTCCTAGTTGCGTCAGCTTCATGTTTGGCTTTCATCTGCTGCCCTGTTAGATTACTTGACCAATGCTCCTTGGAAAGTTTTATTTCCTTGTTATTTGATTTCCAGTGCTATATTTTGACTGGGATAACTGTTTAATAGGCATATGAAATTGGAGTTTGTTCTACTCAAGGTTATTAAAAGCGCGCTTTAGCGCGCTAAAAGCGCAAAGCGCTGAGCGTTGGGACTCTGGCGCTTTTCGCCATGAAAGCGAAGCTCCTTTTAAAAAGCGCGCTTTAAGCGCCCAAAGCGCGCGCTTTCTCCATAGCGCAAAGCGCGCTTTAGTTAAGTTGTAATTTTTTTTTTAAATAAAATAAAATAAATTTATCTAACTTACACTTACAGTTGATCTTTGAGTATTCTGAGACTTTGGATTTAGAGTATTTGGTTTTACTATTTTTCTATAAATTGTTATTACTACTTTGGTACATTATATGGATGTGTTTGTGTCTTTTTATAGATATTAAACATATTCAGTAGCTTATTTTGGTATTTTTATGTATCTAATTAGCTAGTTACATATCCTAGAATTTATCTCTAAAGGAGCGCCTTACTTCATTAAAGCCCTCACTTTCGCTTTGAGCTTTGCGCTTTGCGCTTTGGAACCCTTATCGCTATAGTGCGCTTTTCGCTTTTCAAAACCTTGGTTCTACTTCTTTCTTTTGGTTCCTAAGAGATGCTTTTCTTGTTGTTTATTGCATTTTTCCCCTCATACAAATGTTTCTATTCTGCAGGTTCCTTCATTCCAGAAGAAACATGGCCTATGGCCCTGCATGGTGGCCCCTACAAAAATTATAGCTGGACTAGGCTTGTCTCTTGGCATTGATATCATAGAAGCTCCTGGAGCAACTGGAGACTATCGTACACTTTTGACTTCTAAGACGACCGCCATAGCCAAGGCACTCTCAGCTCCCTTGCAGTCATGCCCTAGTGTCTTTGTACCAGGGGAGGATGAGCATAAACCTGGCCGAACTGATGGCTATGATTTTGGGTTTCTTCACATTAAGGTGATTGCACTTTTGAGTTTGTTTAGTATTCAAATGCAAGACTTGCTGCTGAGACATTTCCTAACTGATTACTTTTATTCCTTCTAGTATTAATATGCAATTTAGAGTGATACTACTAAAAGTGCCTATTTCCACTGATATCTTCAAATACCAGGCAGTAGATGATGCAGGTCACGATAAGGCTAGTGTTTTTAAAGTGAAAGCACTGGAAGCTGTTGACCGTGCTATCATGCAACTGGCTAAGCTACTCTGGGAGGCTGAATTGAAAGGGAATTTTGAATATTTCCTTTGTGTCACTGGCGACCACTCCACACCTGTTGAGTACGGAGACCACAGCTTTGAACCGGTTCCATTCACACTGTGCCGGTTGAAAGCTTTTGTGGGTGCTGTTGGTGGAGAGTCCAAGCTCATGGTAACTTCACTTGAACCATTCCCTCTGCCAATGGTTAGGGCAGGCGAAGACCTAAGTGAAAATGTTGGGCCAGAGCTAGCGAGAGAATGCACAAAACAGCGTTCTTTCTCAGGGGATTCAGTTTTTGAGTTCAATGAGATTGCAGCAGCCAGAGGATGTCTTGGTCGTTTTCCTGGAGGAGAGATGATGGGAATTATAAAGAACTACCTTAAAGTGTATGAGTGAGCTGGTAGTCAGGTTCTAACCCCTAAGCTTGTTATTTCTTGGATGGCTTTGAGATGGGGTGAAAACGGTTCCTTCTTATCTGTAACAATCTTCCACTGAAGTACTAAAAAAACTACTCTCAGTTTATTTCCTTCGCTGTTATGTTGTCTTTTGTGTCGGCGTTACCTCGAAATCTAACATGGCAACTTGAAGTTTTCATTTTGGTCCCAAATATTCGATCTTAAGACGATCACATGCGAAACAAATGTGTCCACTATTTGAATCAATAATGGATCTTAAGAAATATCTTTATATATAAATCACCTTTGCATGCCATGTAACAATATCATGCAATTGGGTAAATTATGACACAATATGAAGTATGAAAGTACTATAAATTGAAAAAAATGCTACATTCAAATTTATAATTCAAAGATTTTTCATTCATGGAATTTTCAAAAAGCCGTTAAAAGCATAAATGAAGCTTATATGTAAAGCCTTCCCCATTTTGAAGTTTATATAAATGTGAAAGATTTAACACCTCCATTGTCCAATAACATGGTATTTTCATTATTAAAAGTATTGTGTTAATTTATGGACTCTTTTAGTAAGATAGTAAAAATGAAATATTTTTAATATATTCAAGATCGAACGTGAATGTGAATATATTAGGTAAAGTTGTAAATGAACCAAATAAATGCAAATAAGTCATGTTTATATTCATTCATTTAACTTTTAAGGAATACGAATAATAAACGAATGCAATTTTTTTTTGTGTTTGTTTATTACTAATTGAACACAAACATAAACATGAATAATTAAAGTTGATGGTTACCACAAACCTGAATCGGAGCGAATATAGCAATGGGCGACGGAGTAAAGGACGATGATGAGAGACATTATATATTAGGGTTATGAGGCTTAGTTTGGTGTGACAGTAGATTCACAATATTAGAGAAATGACCAATTAGGTACAGGGAAACAAAGAAAATAGATTAATTTGGGGAAGATTGAGACATAATAATGAGTGTGTGAATTAGTTAGACACTATGAAAATATATGATGTATAAAAAATATATAATAAATATATAACTAATCTATAAGTACCTAAATGAAATGACAATTCAAGAACCCAAATGAACTCCCGGCACATTTCGCGAATTAAAATTCAAAATTTGGGTTCTCCCGGCACAAATGAGCTCGCTCCAAAAACCTTTTCTCGATCGATCCGTAAGTCCGTCAGAGTATCGATCTGTAAGTCCATCAGAGCTTATCGGCGATCGAATTCGATTCGATTTCCGGCAAACTCTTTACTGATGTCTACGGACTCCGGCAAATTTCCGATCAAAGGCATGGAATCCGTGGTGGCGACCGTGAGCGGGTTCCACGGGTCGGAGCGTTTCAACCTCATCAAACTCATCTCTCTCTCCGGCGCCAGTTACGTCGGCGCCATGTCTAAATCGACCACCCATTTAGTAAGTTACCTGTGAACTTTGTCTTCCTTTCTAAAGGAAATAACATTGCAAACTGTATCTGGGAATTCATGAAGAGAAGATCGGAATTTGAACAAGCACTGGGAATATTAAATATTAAGTCCTGTTTTCTTGGAACTCTATTAACGGTAGAATAGAGGTGAATTTCGTCTTTGGGCCTTTCACTTTAGCGGTGACATTTGGCCTTTCATTCACTTCCAGGCTTCTTTACTGCATTTTGCTTCTCCGTTAACTTCTCAAGGTGAATTGGGAATAACTTTTTAGGTTTTGATCGAGATTAATAGCGTGTACCGTAATTTCGAGCTGTGAGAGTTCCTAGTTAACTGATGAGGCTGTTGGTCTTTATCAATCTGTCGAGGATTCCAGTAAGAAGTTTGTTCAAAAAAGTAAAATCTGACACTGATTTTGTGGACCTGGAAATGGGAACTGCACTCCAGTAGCATATATCCAATCGTTCCACTTTTCTGTGGTTACCTTTAAGTAGGCTTTTAATTTAAATTGGATAACCAGGTGTGTTGGAAATTTGAAGGGAGGAAATATGAGCTCTCGAAGAAGTTTAAGACTGTAGCTGTTAATCATCGCTGGGTGGAAGATTGCATAAAGCAAGGGAAGCATGTATCGGAAAGCCTTTACATGCTACAGAGGTGCAGTATTATACTTTCACTTTTCTTTTTGGATAAATTGCATTCTTCAGATAACCTCTTGTTACAGATTGAGGTCAGTGCTAAAGTTCATTCTAATGTTTGTTAGGCTGGGAATATTTAGTTGTTAACTCTTTTAGATTGAATGTTGTTGTTTTGATTGCTTGTAGTGGGGAAGAAGTTGGATCTTTGTCACTTGAAGGCCTGATTCCTGAAAAACTGGACTCTGACACAAAGAAATGCAAAGCGCTTAATGATGGAACTGACCATCTTGTTGACTCTAGAAAGAAAGCATTTGATATTGAAGCTGGGACTTCTGGATCATCTGTTTGGACCAGATCAGTATTGTTGGATGAGGAGGTTCCTAGTTTACAACTTCTGTGTTTTTCTTATCCATATATCCTTTTTAAATTCATATCCTTCATGTCAAAGGAGCAGATGCAAGCTAAGAGAACATATTAGAGTAGCTGCTTCCTTTGTTTAGACTTAAAATATATCTTCCTAAAGATGACATGACATTCAGAGAAAGTGAAATAAGAAATATGTTAATTTTAATGCTTAAGCATCGCTCCACATTGACAACAGCAATAAATTTTCAGTAGTAGATAGAGACTGTAAACTCAGGAACTCAACTAAACTAAGATATATAATATGAAAAATTTCAAGCCTAATTTCCTAACTACTATTTACCGTTGGTGCTTGGTTGTTCTTTAAACATGTGAGTGAAAGCCCCCTCCTGTGAGGAATTTCTTGTACTGGAGAATTTTTTTCCTACTTGTTTGTAACAGAATTTGATTCCTCAGGTTGAGGTGGTTAGTGGAAGTTCTTATAAAAGGAATTCAAAATCTGCTGGCAAAGCTTTGGAGAGGAAGAGCTGGTCGAGCAGAGGGGATTCATCCGGAGATGTTCCTTTGACTAGATCAGTTGGAAAGAAAGTAATTCACTTTACTCTTTGTCTTTGCTGCTTCATATAGTTAAAAAGACATTCTGAAGTAGCCTGGTTCTTTTTATACCTCTTTGCTATCATGGATCTTTTCTCATTTTTTGGTTTCTCTTTCTATTTTTAGTTTGTTTGTTAGAAAAATATTTATTGGGAATGGGAAGGCATCAAGAAAATACCAGTATCCTATAATATAAGGTCTTGCTCAGTTGTATAAAACATAGTGACAAAAGATTACTAGTAACCCAAAAGTAAGAGTTTTTACTTATTTTTTAGTGTACGCAAATGAATGTCTCCACTTCAAAATCTCTTCTGTCATGCTCTTTCTGTACTATCTAAAAAGTTCAAATAGAAGTACAGAAAGATTTGTCATTCCATTTTTGATTGGGGAAAGGACACAACCAAGCTGAAACTTCATCCCACGACTCTCTAGCTTAGGGACAGTATTGCAGCCAATGAACACTGGCCTCTGCCTAGCTTTTGCACAAAAAACATATATTGGCTGATAAATGGAACCAACTACACCCGTCATTCTTGCTTGCATCACAATTTATGGTGATCTCGCAATTGAAATTTAGTTTCATCATGTTGTGCCCAAGTTTAAGGCCCCACTATTCTTTGTCCAGTTTAAAAATGGATACAAAGCACTGATATATGGAACACATATATCTCATGCTTGATAAGGACATTCACTAGTTCCTTGTTGCTAGTTGTGGCCAGCTTTGCTACATCATGAGGCTATCATGTTTGTCCCTTCACACACATGGATTGATTTTCCTGCTAAGAAGCTTCTGCTTACATGTATCCTATTGTCTGACGATTTAATTCCTTTATATTTGGTGTTGTACAGCATTAGTTTCCTCAACAAGGTCAATGCATTTTGTCTCAGATGCACTGAAAAGGAGGCACTATTTTCACTTCAATCTTTTGGTGCAGTTGGCAAAGAAAAGGAGGAAATTCTTGGATACAGGTGACACCTCTTTGGCTGAATCTTCTCATGAAGGGCAGAGGCTTGTGAAGAAGACTGTGAATAGATATGTCTTGGAGTCTGATCTTTCGGACTCAGACCAGGATTTCTATCCACTCAGAGTCCATAAGCGAGATTGTAAGGTCTCTAACATGTTCACCAATTCACTTAATGATGGGAATGTCAGAATTTCTGGAACTGAAGGGACATCTCAAGCTAGTCCCCTTAGCCGGAGGGTGTTTGTAGAAGAAGATATTGAAGATGTTGATGAGATCAGAGTGCTAAACCAGCCATCAGCTCTGAATGTTTCTGATAAGCCTGAAAAGTGTGCATTGTTGGTGTCCAACAAGACTCACAAAGGAGGCCCTGAGCCTGAGAATGCGTGTGGAAAAAGCCCCAACGTTCATCAGAAAGAGAAAAGCTTACCTACTCCCCTGGAATTATCTTGTGTTATATGCTGGACAGAGTTCAGTTCAACTAGGGGGGTTTTGCCTTGTGGTCATAGATTTTGTTATTCATGCATCAAGGACTGGGCTGATCACATGGTAATCATTCTATTTGAGTTCATACTTTCCCTTCCGCTTATGTATTTTGTCGATTTCCAAAGAGATAAATCTTGCATCCTTTTTATTATGATACATGGCTTGCATTTGCATCATGAGATTCAGAAGAATTTTGTTACTTCATTCTTAATATACATAGCATTTTTTTTATTATTTTAATATACATAGCATTTAAACTCTTGTTATCTGATGTATGCAATATGATGAGATTACAGATGGCAGGTTGCAGTCTTATAATAAGCAAAAACTTTTTCCTTCATTGGACACTGTCACTGCCTTCTAATTTCAAGTTATTTCTGTTTTTTAGCAATGCAACTAAAGTTCTGATATTGTAGGCTTCAATGAGGAAGACCTCAACTTGTCCTTTGTGCAAGTCCACTTTTGTTAGCATCACCAGGGTGGAGTGTGCAGCCACATCTGATCAGAAAATTTATTCCCAAACTATTCCGGGTGCTGATTATGGAACGAATGTGTTTATTCTTCTTGATCAAGAAAGACTACAATTTGGTGCGAAGGTAATATTTAGTCCTATTCTACATTCTCTTTTGGGTTCTGAGAGTCATATCTTAACTTGCAACTGTGTGAGCTGAATATGCTAAAGAGACTTTACATCTTGATAGACTGCCATATAGCTTTATGGTTATTCTATTGAGTTTTTCCTGAGTGTTACTAGTATTGTATGAGAATAAGCAGCTGTGTAATCTCATTTGAAGTACTAGTTGTTTTGCTTATTAGGTACATAGGTGGCAATTATGTTGGAGGTGGTAGTTTGTGGAATATGCATGCGCCAGCATGTATTCTCGTTCCATGAACCATGCCATTTAAGTATTATTGGTACACCGAAAGATGGTAAAAAAGTTATAGATCAGGATTTTGGTGCATCAAATGCAAGTTGTGCTTTTTGCAGAAGTGTCTTTACCATTTGGTTCTGCTGTGATGGAATCAACAGGTTTTGCTGCTTACTGATGCAGTTCCGTTCAGCTGATCCTAATCTTCTAATTTTATGGGCTTTGACAGTCCTCATCAGGTCCGGTTTGTATCCGATGTGGTTCCCAAGAACCTGTAGATCTTCTCATCAGGTGCCACCTTTGCCAAATACGGAGCATACATAACTACTGTCTTGACCCTCCTTTATTGCCTTGGACCTGCATCCATTGCATGGATCTCCAATCATTCTACCATAGGGCATTCTGATTTGCAGGGCACTGGAAATCTAGAACATCTTGTTTACCCGTTTAAAGAATTCAATTTCTGACTTGAGATGATGAGTTTTTCAGCTTTTTTTTTTTTGGGTAAAATACAAGTCCCTCGTACCCTTTGCCTGTATCTCTTAGTAAATAAATTGGAACCTTGTGTAAGCATTTGTGCTCTGAGCTGTTTTTAAGAATCTCTTGCATACATCTTATATGAACAAATTCAGGAACGATTTTGCAGGGACAGATGCTAGTGCTATGATTTTTTTTTTCTTTCAAATTTGTGAACCATGTTTCATATGGGCTTTTTTTTCGAACTCTGTGGAGTTTGCACCCCTTCACTGATATTGGAATTGAGTGATGCGACCTTTCAAGTAAAAATGAAATTGAAATTGGTTTTGATGTGGGAATATGGGCCACATATGGCCAAAATTGTTTGCCAATAATCTTCAACACCAAGGCCTGCGTCATGTTTCACTATCCCTGGAATGGTTGTGGTCGTGTCACGTGTGCTTTTACGTTTCTCTGTTGTGTCTTTCTCATCTGTTATTCTAATAACTTCCTGGTAAGGCAGCGACCATAGAGGTAGAGATAGAGAGAGTTACATAAATCCTGACTTGTTTTGTGGCCCTTTTTTTGTCAGCGTTGCTACTTTGTTGCGTGGTCTTGCCTCTCTTAGATCGATCAAGTCTAGTGTAGTGAAGTCAGAATTTTGATTTGAACAAGGCAGGCGCAGGCTTAAGTACTCACTGGAGGAAAAGAAAAAAAGGACACAAAACTACACATTTGGGTTTAATCTAGATTCCTTCCACACGTTCACGTCAAAAATTTATGGCTTTGATGATGTGTTCGGTCCCCACCCCCCAGCCCCCCCTCCCCTTCTTCTTCTTCCTCTCTTTTCTTTCCTTTTTTTTTTTTTTGGTTTTTCGCGACTTGAATCAGTGTTTTATTAACTAATCCTATTTGGTTCTACTTTAATCTTTTACAACTCAGGAGTTCTGCTTTTTTCTTTTTCTCCTTAAGAGAAATTTAGAACTTTAGCTTCTTTTTGCTTGTAGTTCTGTTTCAATTTTTACGGAAACAGCTTTAAGAAAACAGGAAGTAAGAAAGTTTGACGATCGGATAAAGTCTGGAAACAAAGTAAATATAGTGGCGTGCCATTTGATTCTCATGTTTTTTCAGACGATTGATATACAGTTAAAGAAGTTGACAAGATTATTTACATGCAATGGAATTAAAGAGAAAGTAGATTGCATCGATCAACTGATCATGTGATTGAGGAATTAATGTTAAGGATGATCAGAAGGCGTAGGTGCGGGTGGCGCGAGGGGAGTCGGCCATCTTGAGGGTCTTGTCAATGAGCTTGCGGGCCTTCCGGCTCCTCAGTTCCATCCTCATGCTCTCGCTCTTCTCTATCTTATCATAATCGCTGCTATTGGCTCTGCCTTTGCTCTTCATGTTCCTCAGATTCCTCTTCACCTTGGACTTCAAGTTCATCACCAGTCTGTTAACGTTGAGCCCCATCATCACCCTGATCGATCGATCTTTCATTATCCGTGCGTAATATTAATTGATTAACATATATACTTGAAATCAAACAATTAAAGTCCTCATGATCATGCAAATTAACAAATTATCCACCAAAATAGATATTAGTATTACCAAGAGAATCAAGTAGAGTTTTTGGTGTACTTGTACCTTAATTATACAGATGTGCGTGGGGGCAGAGAGAGAGTAGAATTATATTTGTAGACTGTAGAGTGCGTGGGAGGTGCTCTGGGTCACAGTACAGGGATGAAATTAATAGGGAGGTGGGGAGGGGTAGAGGGAGGGAGAGTGGTGAACAAGTGACAGAAGCAAAGGGAATGACAGAAGAGAAGAAAGCTTGGAGCGCTTTGGAAGGAAGGCCACGCAATTTATACTCCTCTTACACCCTAACTTGTCTCTGGCTAATCTGAGTCATCTTTATCAGTTTTGATTTATTCTTAGTTCATGTTTTCATTTTTCCTTGTTCTCTGCGAATAACGAATTGTCAAATTCCCAGAATACCCTTCCTTCCTATTGCTTGTCATTTGCAGAAAATTAAGGACATGCAGGGAAAATAGTAATTCATGTCTCTGTGCGGTTGTCAAAATTAAGAGGTCATCTCTGTACGGTGAAGTGAACCTTGTACAACAACTTCCAAACCTAATCTGTACGGTGAATGTACCCTTATCACTTTGCCTTCAAAGTTAATGTTTTTACAATACCTCTATATGTATATATTACCGCCCAAGATGTGATACAAGCAAAAATTAGTACTAACAGCAGTATAAATCTTGACGAAGCATGTATATACTATCTTTTTGCTTCAGTTATTACTCCATTAGATATTCTTTTTTCTTTTCGAATTCTAATTTTTACGTCAAACTTTAGCCAATGTTATTAATTAGGGAACAGAGTACATAACTTATTTTAAGATTGAGATTTGGTTATTTGGTAGTTTACTTAAGGGTATAAAGGAGCTGGGGCTCATATTCAGACTTGAGCTGGAATTGATTGAACTTGAACTTTGAAGCTTAATTTTGGCTTAAAATCCCCTAAACTTGAAAGAAGGGCCCTTTTATAGAATTTATTATATTTAATTTAGAGATTTAAATCAATAATTTTTTAATTTAAATTTTATATATGTTATTGTTGTAGGCCCACTAATAAAAAATGACCGAATACTTTCAAACTCAAAATCAACCCTTTAAAAAATTAGGCCCATTTTCAAGTTCAAGCTCGTTAAGGCTCGACTTGTTGCTGTTCAAAAAAAAAAAAAAAAAGGCTCGACTTAATGAGCCTCGCCTAAATTAGCTGGATGTCAACTGAATTTAGGAAGTGCAGCTATCGATCTTCCAGCTGGATTATTCCAACTGATGGATGTTTATATTATTATATGTCCGCCTCTTTAGGACTTTTTACCTCCTTCGACTTGCATCAGCGTTTGCGTTGTTTTTTCCCCCTTCATAGCCACAGCACAAAATCGGCCCTTCAAGTTCAAGTAACACGACTTTGTATTAATTATTCATTCCTAGAAAACCCACTTTTCTTCCATGGATAAATTGTATTGATGGCACCTACTGTATTTAATACTATTATTGTTATGTATACTGAATATCTTGTAAGTTATAAGTATATCATATGGTATACTGTACTATGTACTATTATCATTTTCATAAAAATATATTAAAATATTAGTTTAAGATGAGAAACATTAAATACAATTATTTTACATGATTTTATATGTATTCTAGTTATTTTTAACTTAATATTTCTAATATAAATAAAATGCATATAAAAGATGATTTTTTTTATACCAAAACAAAAAAAATGAAATATATAGAACAACATAAATATTATTCAGAAAAAAAACTAATTTATTAATACTAAAGTAACAATGGTATGAAATGATATAAAAAAATAAAATAAACTGCAAAAGAATAAAGTAATATTTAGAAATGTGAAAGGGGTACCACATTCACGTGTAGCTTTTTTATCCCATATTTTCTTGATTATATTGAAGTAGTGAAAAGTGAAAAAAGAAATAAAAGAATTATGTATCAATTTTTTTTTCATTTTATATATGCCTATTCATTATATTTTGGTATTATATGTGTGTGTATGGGTACATTAATGTAAAATAAAAATAAAAATAAAATTTTTAACTCACAGTATACGGTATAGCGTGTGGTATATCATAGTATTTCATAGTAAATTATGTAAAACATATTACTCTCTCTGTTCCACAAAAACTGACTTTTTTATTATTCACAGCAATTAATTTATGATTTTATTTCTTTTAAATTTTATTATAAAAATATGAATATTTTATATGAAAATGAAACTTTAAAGATTATAGTTTCTAAATATCATTTTTAAGAATTTTTTTCAATACATATTAATATGAATGTATTCAAGTCAAACTTTAATAAAAAAAGATAAAATGATCAATTAATGTGAAACAGAGGGATTAAAGTTTAGCGGTAAGTGTGTACCTGTGATAAGCATGGTATATTGTCCGGTATTCCGATTCGCAAAAAATGGTATACTACATATTTCATACCTATGGTAAACAGTATACAATGGTATTTAATACTATGATATGGTTCATAACCTTTAATTATTATTTTGTTTCAGTCCCTACTTTATTAATTGTTTTGTTTTAGTTTTAAACTTATTAAAAGTGCTTTGTTTTAGTTCTAAATCCATTTAAAATGTGTCTGGTCCCATTGAGCGAAATTTGTTCACTCAACGTATTTCAATAGTAACAAATTTTTAGATTATAACTAGATGCATGCCTGTGCTTTGTAGTAGGGCTATACAGATTTAAAAGTAAAAGTAGAGAAGACTCATCAAATTTCAAAATAGGCATCAAGGGCAAACATTTCATGCGCTATGGCTAAACCATTTTGCTACCAATAATGCAATAGAATCCGGGGTTCAATCATCCAATATGTGGTGCATGTTATCTTCTTGTAGCATAATGTATTTTGCGTGTTTAATTATCTTCTAGCATCCTAGCGTATTTTATTCATGCCAATTAGTCTATTAAAGTGGGTATGCAACTTTAAAACTTATGCCCTTTAACTTGTGGCTATTAGGGTTTATTATTCAGTTTTCCAGTTTTAAGAAAAACAAAAATATTGAATTTATTCAATTTTTAGTCTTATGTGCTAATAACTGAATTATAGAAGAAAATTGAAATAACCGGTAATCAAAATAACTGAATTTTTTATTATTATTCAATTTTTAATCGAAATAATTATAATCTATACATGCATATTCCAAATCTCAAACACCCATCACAAATTTCAATCTAAAGACACATTCCAATCACATAGCAAACATCTATAATCTATTTTAAATCCAAACATCACATACATACACATAACAAGTATTCATCACATACATAATGCTATCCAAATCTCAAGCATAAATACTAGTAAAATAAAAATTCAGTTATTTCAATTAACCAAATTTTAATTGAAGCAAACCGAAAATTAAACCAAATTTTTATATCGACTTTCAGTTATAACTAAAAACTGAAATTATATCTAAAGGCGATAACCAAAAACTAAAATTTTTTTTCAGTTATTCGGATATAATTGAAAATTTTCTCACCTCTGGTGGCTATTGTAAAGGCATTAAGATGAGCAGTTGAAGCAAAGTTTTCTACTAAAGCTGAGACTACTGAATGGGGGTGCAGATATGAGCTGGAGAGAGTATGAAATCTGCAACTTAAATCCAAAAGATCTTGTGTTTCTGATGAGCGAACTTCTCACTATATGCATTGAAGATTGATTCCTGTTGTCTCTGCAGTTTTTCCTTTTAACTTTTGAATTGTCAATCAGGTAGCATCTAATTCATTTTTGTTATTTTCTCGCATGATGCAACCTTGTCTATTTACCTTTTATTGATACAGGAATTCCTTTTCTCTCTTGGAGCCAACAGTACTTTCTTCATAGGTTTGTTCTCCCTTCTTCCTTTACTTACATTCCTAAGTCCAAAGGCCAATGAAAATAGGCCTTTCCTTAAATCACTAACATAATAGCACCCATCATTGATAGGAAAGTGTGATTAGAACTGCTCGTCGAGTGCCTTGAAGAAGGAAGCAATAATCAGAGTTTTGGAGATGTAGTGACAGCCTCGGTTGCATCAGGAATGGGCAAGGCACTAAATAGTGTCTTTGATGAACGATGCTTCTGTCCTATGTCAACAATTGAATACTAGGAAGCACAATTTTATGCCAAATTCAAAGAAGCAATGAGAAGAGGCACCAACTCAACGTGGAAGGGAGAAGTAGAAGAGCTTAGCCGAATTCAAAGAAGGAAGAAGATGATTCACGGAAGATAGAGGGACAATGGGTGGGTGGAGACCAAACAAAGAAAATAAGGGCGGACGTAAGCAAAAATATGGAACATTCAAGGAGAATAGGGTTGGGACGCACAGCTAGAGATAGCATGTGAAAGGGCAAAAAGATTAAAAAAAAAAAAAAGGAAAACAGACCAAACTCAGCCAAGAAATAGGTAATGTAGCAGTGAAAGTGTTCCTAGTGTCCCATCAAAGCCTGTTGCTCTGGTTAATATAATTTAAACTAATATTTGGTACTGTCTTATAATAAATTTAATTTATATAATAATATTTTATAATTAATAAATAATTTAAATTATTTTTTTAGTTATAAATTAATTTTATTTTATTTAAAAAAATTATTAATTTAAATTATTTATTGACTATAAAATATTATTAAATATTTCAAAATTTATCATAAGACAGTTGATTAATACTTAATTTATAACTTTTTAATTTTTGTGTCAAACTATTATTCTTAGTTAATAAATTTCATTCAATAAAAGATCAAAATAAAATAATTTTGATAGATTTAAAACTAAAATAAAGCATTTAATATGTTGAAGACTAAAAAGTAAAATAGGATGATAGCTAAAGCCTACAGATTGAGGACCATCCACCCAATTTACATTGATCTTTTTTCGAGATTACCAAAATCCTTAGACGGGTAAGGTGAGGTGGATTGCCATCGGCCAAGCTTTGCGTTGCGTCTTGGAGAACCTTTAACTTTAAGACGACAGTAATTACATGGTGCATCTGATTTAATTATATAATTGTATCTGTATTTAATTATTTCAGTTCTTCCTCGTAATTTATTTGTGTGAATATACTTTTGCTGATGCACATCTTGCATCCAAATTTTAAAAATCAGTAACACCTAAGAATTTTTGTATTCATCAAGGGAGACTCTTTTTTATAGAATAATATATCGAAAGAAGTCCTAATTAATAATTACACCGCTGCATTCTAAAGATATTATTTTTAGATGGGATTGGGCATGATCTAAATATGTTTTTTGCTTGTTTTTCAAAATTGAGTTCGTTTCTTTTTCTCTAACCTTAATTGCTGTTATATGAGTTCCAAATACAGTATATTAAATTAAAGAGTACAAGGTTTTATCTTATATTTTTCACATAAACTTATATGTTAGTGAGTGATTTACCAGAATATTTATATATTGAGACGAATATAAAAAAATAAAAATAAAAAGTGACGATAATTACGAATGAAGGGGTAAGAATTTTAACTATGCAAAGACTGCACGTCTCTAACTGTGATACCAGTTGGGTTACTCTAATAATAATAATAATAATAATAATAGTAATAGTAATAGTCATGGAAAAAAAACCTAGTCGCCAACTCTCTCTTTCTCTCAAAGTATCTCATTGCTAGCTCTCTCACGTTTATTTTTCATTTCTGGCTAGAGTCAGACGTTGATATAGATTTGGTTAGTTCACATTCATTCTTTTGATTGCTTAACTAATCTTATCTAGTATTATATATTTGATTTTATAGCGTATGTAATCTCCTTCCAATTAATCTTGAAGTTTACTAGTGATTTTAGACTCTCACAGTAGATCTTTAATTGGAGACGGACAATGATGGATTTAAGTTTTTTCTTAGGTTTATTGGAATCTGCCTCTATCGATTATACTGACACTGGTCAACAGATATCAAGACAATTGCATACACTAATGTCATTTTTTTTAAAATTTTATAAATAATTTTTTTTGTTTTTATACATAGTCACTTTCAAACCTTTGATATATGATATTTGATTATTCTAACACTGTCTGATTAGTGAGTACTCTACTTCAGATCTATTTTATTTTTGCTCTACATAAAAAAATTTGGCTCGATTTTTCTCTCTTTCCTTTATTTAGTATCATAAAAACTAGTAACCTTCTAGTAATTATTTTTATATTCTTGTTATCTATTAGCGTCATATATAATTGTTAGTGGTACCTCGGTCACTCTTAGTTTCAATGGAAAAAGACTCGTGATCGGTTCTGATCTTAGTACTTGTTAGTCATTATGTCACTGGCACGTTTATATTTTTTATGCAGCGGCACATTAATATAATAAGCCGTCGGCGAGGACTTGGTGATCGAATCAGAGAATCAGAGGTAATGGATTTTCAATTGTATTTGGCCTTCACTTTTACTTTTACATAAAGAAAATTAAGAAATGTTGGCTGCATATGTATGCAATGAAACTCCTTTCTTTTTTTTTTTTAAATGGTATGCAATGAAACTTTAATCTTCACTTTTCTCTTTACTCTCTCCATTCTTGTGAAATTGGGATTTAGAAAGTATTTATTAATGCAGCCCTAAAATTCAGGAAATCTTTTATTTTTAACGTTTCTTTTTATTTATTTATTTATTTTTTTCGGCACGGCGGTTGTAACTTGCAGCCGCTTCTGCTCTTGAGTTTCATAGAAATTATGTTGTTCTGTAGGTCATTAGCTGCTATTCGGAGATTAGATGGGAGCCCACTAAATTCAAATATAGTTGGACTTGGAGGAGTCCCAACCATACCTTGAAAGCCCATCGGAATTTGGTTCACTAAAAAGGGCCTGATAATTTGGTGGGCCTATACTATGTACAATGGCCTTATGGATCATAGGTCTAGATCACCTTATCATCATCAGCATCACCATCTTTATTGCTGTTGTCATTGTTATTGTTATTGTTGTTGTTATTGTTATTATTGTTGTTGGTATTGTTGTATTTGAAGCCAAGATGAATATTGCTAAACCTTGAGTAGTGCATCTAGATGCATGATGAGCAGTTACATTAGCTTGGGTTCAATGCTACATTTCTTCCCTCATTTTTATTTTAAGGGTAAATTTCATTTATAGTCTCAAACTTTATTGTGTCGTCCTAAATGAGTCTTTAACATTCATTTTGTCATCTTAAAGTCCCTAACCTCCTTACTTCTATCTCAATCGCAGTCCATGGTTAATTTTGGCAGAATTTTTGTGACAAATGCCAACATTGGTCTTACATTTTTTATTCTCACTCAAATAACCCTCAAGCTAATAAATTTATTACTACAATCATCATCTCCCCCTTTTTTCCTCCCTCATCATCTCCAGTCACATATTTCTTCCATAGCTTTGCGAACTTGGAATCATGGTTGCATCTAATCAAAGGAGGAAGCGTAGGGATGTAGCTCACATTGTAAATTAAAATTTTAACTCACATTTTTTAATGCATTCCTAGCAGAGGATTAGATGTAGTAATCGACTCGATCGCTGGTCAAATTGACAACCATCATGTCTTTGCTTGCGTTCCCTTCTGTTTAGATTATCATTACATCGTCGACCAGAATCTTGGACGCAAACAAAGCCAAAGGAAGAAGGTTCTCAATCTCGACAATGGACCTTCTCTGGAAGTAATTGTGGTAGTGAAGCAACTTTTTTTTTCCCAATTCTGCGTCGAGCTCAGCAGCGCCATCAAGAGCTTGACGTAGGCTGCCTCGCTGTTTGGCTTATTGGCATCGTTCGAGACCTCGGCAAATATGGCGTAGAAGTCGCAGAGAAGATCCGGCTCCACCTAGCCCGTCGAGACAATTGAAGAGCACCTAGGTGAAGCAATCATTATGGATCTACCGATTGATTCCCAAGGTAGACCAGGTTTTCTTCATGAGCTCAAGGAGCTCGTCGACCTTGTCAAGCACGAGGGTTTCATCGTGGAAGTCGAAGACAGAGCGGAGAAGGGACACGTAAAGGTGTATGTTGAGAGGGAAGCTGTCGGCCTAGTAGCAGACATTGGTAGCCGAGCTATTGGAGGAGCGCTAGGAGAGGGAGGCTACGTTGTTGTAGAGGGTGCGAATGGTATCGGGGTTCTTGCTAGTGTCAATGGGGCGAGAGTCGGTGGAATGGATGATCACGCTGAAGCGGATGACGAAGGTGTTGGATTTGTCGAGGAGGATAAAGGGGTGTTGTAGCCAACTCACCTTAAGGACCTTGAGCTATTGTTTTTGCCACAAATGTGCAAGGATGTGGTGGCCGGAGATGGTGAAGGAGGAAGATATGGGAGATGATGGTTGTAGTGATAAATTTATTAGCTTGAGTGTTATTTGAGTGAGAATAAAAAAATATAAGACCAATATTGGCATTCGTCACAAAAATTCTATCAAAGTTAACCATGAAAATGACGGAAGGACTACGATTGAGACAGAAATAAGGAGGTTTGGGACTTTAAGAGGACAAAATAAAGGTTAGAGACCCGTTTAGGATGATGTGATAAGGTTAGGGACCATAAATGAAATTTACCCTTTACTTTAAATACAAATTTACTATCCTTAAAGACTTGAACTTTTAATTTTAAAACTATGGTGTAGGTACCTAAAAATTTTTAGATCTGGCTCAAATCGGTTGTTTATAGGATAGAAAAAAAAAGGTTATTGAATATTGGCAAAAATAAAGAACAAACCACGAATATTTTCAGGTGGCTTTGAATCTGGTCACTAATGTGTTTTTTTCCAAATAAATCATTAATATTTTAAAATAAGCGAAAATAGGCAACTTGCTAAATATAGTGTTTAAAATAAAGAATATTGCGTCAAATAAGGTTGATGTGACAAAAAAAAAGTCTCCTCTGTTAGTCCTATAAACTTTTATATATTAGTCATATAGCTTTATATTTTTCTTCTCATGTGATATATGCCTGTACTAAAGTCTAGCCGCTAAACCATTTTTCTTCTCTACTCCATGGAGGTACTAATCTCGTTTTCCCCACCATCAGGTACTGGGTTCACTTTGCTATTAATGATTCTCTTCCTTAGTAGGCTATACAGAGGGATTCTAGCCATTCCAAGTTTGGTTGTGCCTTCGACTACATTGCCAACCTCTGAAAAAGCAAATCAAGCCTTTTCCTGATCGATTTTGTTGGTATGGGTTGATTGAAACTTTTGTAGAGATTAAAGTGTTTTCACTTGTGGTTCTTTCAAGTCAAATTCGAGTGATTTAAGTTTGGTTGGTGTTCTTGACATTTTTCAATAACCTAAGGCTTTGTTTTTCAACTAAAAAATGGTAAAATAAAAAACGTGTTAATTCAAAAAACAACACGGGCTGGGGTATAAACGGGCCTATTGGGTTTCCGGGTCAAGGTAACGAGTCAGGGCGTCAGGTCAACAGTTTATGGCATAATTACAACTTGTGCCATTGTTTTTACCTACCTAGTTCCCCACCCCTACCTGTCACAGACTCTGTCGATCGCAATGCATCTACCATGGTTGTTGCGGCGCCGCCCCCACCATGCGTAGTTGCTCTTCCAGTCTCAACTCCCTCCGTCCGCTACGTAGAGCAGCTCCACTCGCCTTTCCCCTCCCCCAAGGTGAGTTATCAACCGATTCTTCTTCTGATTTTTCTTTATTTCGGTTCAAAGTTACCTCAAGCTCGTTTGTAATCCCTTAGAACTCCAAAATTGTAGGTATATACCAGACGATATAAGTTTTCGTGACAGAGGCGGAGACCAATTCGTTGCTTCTCGGGCATAACCTCTCACGCTCGGCCACTACCTCTTCCTGTTGTAACGGTGCTCTGAGATAATCCTCCACTCCAGATCAAAGGCCTCCTGTTCGCGTAGTTGGTTAACGTTGTCCGCCGCATAGCCCACGAAATCGTCAGAAATCTCCCAAACCCAGTTCATTGTTGCCGTCCTCAAATCTGGTAATGTTATGATTCAATGTGTCTTCACTCTTCATTTTGTTTGTTATCAAGTCTTCATACGAGTTGATGGCATGTCAGCGGTTTTTAAACAGCCTACTTGTGAAGAGGAACGAGTAAATGCTCTTCAGGTGATTAAAATTTCCCCTCATTTGTTTTTCACAACGACTTTTACGGTTCCCTTTCTGCTAGGTGTGTAGATATAATAGAGTTGTTTCATCTGCAGAAGTGAGAAGTATTTATAGGAGAGAAGAACGAAATTTAAGAAAATATTGAAACCTATTTTATGATCTCGTCACATCTTGAATTTGGATGAAGCACTTGAACTAATTTGTATAAATCAAACATTCATTGTTTATAAGAGGAACAATGTGCACCCTGTAGATAAATGTTCTGTTCACCTTCTTTGCCTCCAGGGACTACAATTTGTTCATAGAAATGGACTTCTGTAGATGATTTCCTTAAAATATCCATAAATAGTTCAAACTCTTTCATGATATTTTGGGTTGAAAGTTTATGTTTCAGTTGTGTTTTTCCTCTTGTTGTATAGGCCATCAATTCCTACCAACACCTGATCACATGGCATTACTTATGCAGTGTCCTTTTCCACATAGATATGCATTCCTTGTATTGATGTTCATTTATGTGTGTCTTTTAGGTTGAAATCCTGACAGTTGTCATTATGTTCTGTTGCTTCTAGGCCTTTCTTTCATGTCTAACCACTTCAATCCATACAGAAGTGCCTCCTCCTGATGTTACAAAAGTTAGGCATAGCATGAATTTATCAAACTATTAAAAATTAAAGCATGATTGGTTTGAGAACTTTGTACTGTATGTATGTGTATTATATTATAAATCATTTTTTTCCCTTTAACCTTTCTACTGTAAGTTGCACATATTTTTTTGAAGTATAAAAGAAGTAGCTAGTGTATCTTTTGGGGGGAAAGGAGGAGGGGAAAATGCAAAGAACCAAAAAAAAAGTAGTGCATCTTTTTCCCAAAATGAAAAATAGAATTGCATTGAATAAACTTTTATTAAACTATTTAATGAAAGTTGTAGCATATGGAAAGTAGCAGTCGAATGGCAGTAGGAATGCAACATGCATCTTAAGAGATCTCTCCTATCATGGTCTGAAACCTGACATAAGTGCTTTCTGATGGTTTTTGTAATTCACAAATTAGGCACATTGAGTGTGTGAATTCTTGATAAATTCACTCCTAAAGTGGAAGTTCGCTAACTGTGGCATAATTCGTGCCCCTATTAGACACTTTCATGTAACTAGGCATGTATCCGAGTTATATGTAAGCCAGGCACATTAACTACTTATATCGATTCTGTCTATTTCAAATAAATATGCGTGTTTGGCTGGATGGTTAGCGCATCGATGGAGGGGCAGGGGCACATTAACCCTTTAGTTTTTGCGTTTCTTTACCAACGGGTTTTTTTTTTAATCTGGGTTTTCACGTTTCTCCCCCATCTGTCTCCTATTTCAGTTTTTTTTATTTCTTTGCCAGCTTGTTTTTGCTTTTTTGCCCTTTTCCTTTTTTTAGTCATTTTTATATTATTTCTAGTTTTGTTTGTTGTTTCGTTTCAATTTTATTCCTTTTTTAATTTATCAACCTTTTCTTGTTATTAGTTCTATTTCATTTTTTATTATTTATATTATTCTTGCTTTTTAAATATAACTACTTTTTTCTTCATTTTATTTTCAAATTTGGCAACTAATAAAAGACCTACTAACTAGTTGGGTCAAATGAATAAACAATTACCGGTAAAAGAACAGATAGTTTGTAAAAAAGAATACATATATATAAATAAAAGAACAATTGATTTCTCTTAAAAAAATCTAACATATACACATAAAAGAACACATATATATAAATAAAAGAACAATTGATTTCTCTTAAAAAAAACTAACACATACACATAAAAGAAAATATAGATAATAATAAAATAACAAAAAAATCAAATAGATAATAATAAAAGAAAAATCAATTTCACCTTTTTATGATTTTTATTTATTATTTTTAGATTTATCTATTCTTTTATTAGTTCTTATTTATTCTTTTACCATATTTATTCATTCTTTTATTAATTTTATCCATTCTTGTATTAGTATTTATTTGTTCTTTTTATATGTCATTTTAGCATCTATTGTTTGTTGTTTTCCTTAGTTTTATATGTTCTTTTTCATCAGATTTATATGTTCTTTAATTAAGTTTTATTTGTTCTTTTATTAGATTTATTTATTCTTTTATAAGTTTTATTTGTTCATTTATCAATTCTTATTTGTTCTGTTATAAGTTTGATTTATTTTTTTATTATTTTTTATCATTTTTATCTGTTCTTTTATCAGTTCTGATTCATTCTTTTATAAATTTTATCTATTCTTTTATGAATTTCAATAAACTATTTATTTTTCTGTTCTTTTATTATTTTTTTATTTGTGTTTTTGAGATTATTTGTTAGCTTTTTTTAGGGAAATTGATTGTTCTTTTATTAGTATCAATTGGTTATTTTTAAGAAACTATCTATTTTTTTATGAGTAAATTATTTGTTCTTTTAACGCAACTAGTAGTTTGTTCTTTTATTAGTTACAAAATTTAAAAAAAAATGAAGAGAAAAAGATAAATTTGGAAAAAGAAAAGAATATTAAAAATAATAAAAAATTGAATTGGATTAAGAATAAAAGGTGCATAAATTAAAAAATAAAAAAAGTAATGAATCTGAAAATAATGAAAAAAATAAAAAGAAAAGGAAATACGGGGAAAAATTAGAAAAGGAAAATAAAAAATAAAACTGGAAAGTTAAATTTAAAACAAAACTGGAAAAAGAAAATAAAATTGAGGAGATGTAAGGCAAACGGTAAAAAAATTAGGGGAATTGAGAAAGAAAACTGAAAAAGCCCAAAAAAATGAGAATTAAAAAACTAAAACCAGAGCCGAGGTTTCTATGACTCGAACCCAGCCATCACGCTCTAACAACTTATGCGAATCTGGTGCAAAAATAGTATATAAGTCTTTGTTAGTGTGGCTGTGTGGGGTCAAAATGAAAAATCATAAAATTTTCAGGGAGGGCGCACGGAATTAACTGGGCGTACGTAAACTTACTCATTAAAGAAACCTGGAGCGAGCCGCCCTATGTGCAATCGTTGGTCAACAAAATCTATTTAAATAAATATATGTACAAGGCTAGCGCTGGATCTGGGTTAAAAAATTAGTATAATATATATAAATATATAATTCGATCTACAAGTTAGCGAATTACGTGATCAATTATTATTAATAAAAATTTTCCTAATTAACTAATTTTCGGTCGAAACCCCAATATTCCAATTTCCAATCCACTAGCCATCATTCATCAGCTAGCCAAAACACAATATATAGAAACTAACTAACCACCCTCCTCACCTCACACCATTTTTATAACATAAACTTATATACTTTCCCCCTCCAATCTGCTCCGCGGCCCAACTAGCCATTAACAAGTATTATAACGCTCTGATCTCTCTTCTCATTTCTTACTTAATTGCAGATCGATGCCTCTCCAATTCACCAATAAACTTGTTCCTGCAGTTGTTGCTTATAAATTTGCAGGCATATGCATGGTGTGCTGATCCAGTGGAGGCGCATGCAGGAACAGAATATATATTAATTAATGAAGGTTAGCTCCATGGAAGTCCAAAGAACGCCGAGCAGAGTGGCACTTGTGGTCCTTTTTACCCTCATCATCCTCACCATCATCCCTATCTTCTACCCCTTGCTAAGTTTCCGCCTCTACCTGCTCAGAAACAAGGACCGCTCTTCTTCGCCACCTTCGTCTTTCACCCTGAACTACCTGCAGGACAATGATGATGGGATGGAGGTGGAGGAGGAGAGCGAAGAAGCGTGCGACATATTCACCGGGGAGTGGGTGCCCAACCCTCACGCCCCCTACTACACCAACTACACCTGCTGGGCCATCCACGAGCACCAGAACTGCATCAAGTATGGCCGCCCCGACTCCGACTTCATGAAGTGGCGGTGGAAGCCCGACGGCTGCCAGCTCCCCATTTTTAATCCGGCCCAGTTTCTGGAAATCGTAAGAGGCAAGTCTTTGGCTTTTGTGGGTGATTCTGTGGGAAGGAACCAAATGCAGTCCTTGATTTGTCTTCTTTCTAGGGTAAGTAATAATTATTACTGCTACTCTTTTAATATATATATAATCAATGGAAATCATATTGCTACATCTAATGTTATGTGTATATGCCAGTATAGTCGTATATTGAATGGTTTCATGCGTTTTATTAATTTTGTTTTCTTTATTTTGGTCTTTCTTATATCGATATGCATGTATGTATATGTATATGTATATACCGTATGAGTATGATATTTCTTAAACCGTACGTATCTTAATTATTCAATTTATTGATTATTTCGAGCAATTTAAGTAATGCCAATCATTTGAGGTAAATCACTTTTGGCTAGGTAATACATTACATCATGAGTTTGATTATCTGCATTTTGTGTGTGTCATTTCCCCTTCTCTCTCTCTCTTGATAATTACCTGGGTTTGGTATAACTTTATATAGGATTTCGCGCGCGCCTTTAACGATTTGACTGTGTGAGCTAAGAGAGAGGTTAGTTTACCTAATTAATCCTGTGTGTGAATAATGAGTAAAAGATTAGGTGAAATAATTGAGTGTGGACAAGATCGATGTAAGAATTGCTTCACTGTATGGCATGCATCGATCGATCGATATTGATTTTTGTTTGTTCATGTATGAATTTTCTGAAAATGATCATATTTATTTATTTTTTTGTGATGTTGTGGAGCTAGCCAAGTAGCTAGCTATGTTTCACTTTAAAAGAAAATTTATTTTGGAGGGTTTTTCTTTCTGCTGTGTATGTGCTATTTGATCCTTGTTAATTTGGAGCTTTAGAATTTCCAATAAACGTAAATACTTGTAATTACTAAGTAAAATATTACGTACTAGTATTATGGATGCAAGAAATGTCCTGCTCTCATCATTTAGCTAGTACAAATATAAATAATTATTGGAAAAGAAAATAAAAAAGAAAAGTCTCTAGAGTTGATGACTTTAATAATTGTTGCAATTATAAGGAGGAGAGAGTGATGTAGCTAGTAGTAGTAGTTAGCATATCAGCTTTATTTAGCCAGCCAGGGACACGTGATGAGTGAGACAGACAGACATACATGCTCAAGGCTCAGGCCTCCCTCCATCTCCATGTGTTACGGGGCACCAGCACCAGCTAATTAAAGGAATATCCTAATCCACATGCTCAGCCTCAGATTATTGTTTATTAAATAAACGTCTAACGACAAAGATTCAGTTCAGCCGGGAACTGTAGAGTAGAACCAAGCAGCCAGTTTGTCTTGTGGACTCCAAGCCCAAGGCCCATGTATCATAGCCCAACATATGCTCTCCTAGTTTTAGATTCCTTCCTCTCCCTCGTGCACTCCTGCATGACCTGTCCTCACCTGACCTGACCCCTCCATATTTTAATTAAATTTGATTCCTTCAATTGTAATTTAAACGCCAATCAATGGGATTTATCGTTCTTGTTTGTTAGGGTAATTGTTACTTACTACAATAATTAATTTCCAGGTCGAATATCCCATAGATGTGTCGTACACGAGGGACGAACACTTCAAGCGATGGCTATACACGACCTACAACTTCACCGTGGCCTTCTTCTGGACGCCTCATCTGGTGAAGGCCAACGAGGCTGACCCCAATGGCCCCACCAACACCGGCCTCTTCGGCCTCTACCTGGACGAGTTCGACGAGAACTGGACCTCCCAGATCCAGGGCTTCGACTACCTCATCCTCTCCGCCGGCCACTGGTTCTTCCGCCCCATGATCTTCTACGAGAAGAGCAGGATCGTGGGATGCCACTTCTGCCGGCTCCCCTACCTCACCGACCTCACCATGTACTACGGCTACCGGAAGGCCTTCCGGACAGCCTTCAGAGCCATCAACGAGCTGGAGGGCTTCAAGGGGGTGACGTTTCTGAGGACATTCGCGCCGTCGCATTTCGAGGGGGGGCTGTGGAATGAGGGAGGCAACTGTCTGAGGAGGCGGCCGTTGAGGAGCAACGAGACGAAGCTGGAAGGGACAAACATGGAGCTGTACATGGTGCAGATGGAGGAGTTTAAGGCGGCGGAGCGGGAGGGGAGGAGGAAGGGGAAGAGGTACAGGCTTCTGGACACGACACAGGCGATGCTGTTGCGGCCGGACGGGCACCCGAGCCGATACGGGCATTGGGCCCACGAGAAGGTGACGCTGTACAACGATTGCGTGCACTGGTGCTTGCCGGGGCCCATCGACTCTTGGAACGACTTTTTGTTGCACATGCTGAAGATGGAGGGGGTGCGATCCTATAAAGACCGCCTCCAAAATCAAATTTGATCCCACCTTTCTTTCCTTTCCTTCCTTCCACGTCTCCTCCTTTCTTTTGCTCTCCAATATGGAAATTGCTTGGTCTACAATACAATCAAGCGCCTTTTTTCTTTTCACAGATTAAGTCAACAATTAATTAATACTCCTATATTGATTACTTTATTTATTTTTGTAATTACATAATAAATTAAAATAATGCATGCTATTAATTTTGTGTATGACTCTTGCTCTGATGTACAAATCAATTATAGTATATCAATAAGTCCATATATATTCACACATAGAAAATGTTATATAATCGGTGCAGTGCAACAAAAGAAAATATAATTCCTACCGATCGAATGTTTTAAATTTTCTTCTGTAATTCCTTGTTTTTTGTTGATTACTATTATATATATGCTCATTCTCGATCTGTTTATAAAACAAAAAAAAAAAATACTCCATAATAATTTAGCTATGCTCTTAGTCATCATGAGAGGCTAGCCACCTCATCTAACATATATGATGCCGTACGTCAAGCTTTATGAATGCTTGGGGACTAAATTAAATACATAAGCAGACAAAGAACATGGATTAGCACAGCATTGCTTTGGGACCAAACAGCTTTCCACCGTCAGCCATGAACGTTGCCAGCTAATTAATGGAATGGATTTGTAGGGTTTGGCCAGGGGAACAATTAATAGCACCATGTCTAGCATTAATCTAATTGTTAATTTTTTAGAACCTTTGCTAATTCAATTTGATGTAGTGTGGGACTTGTGTTCTAAATCCTGGAAATTAAAGGAAGTTGGTCTGTGATGTCCAACGACCCACCACGCATTAGCGGAAATTATCTCCCTTTGTTGCTGTTTGACAATTGGCGGGGCTTTTGTAGCCGGAGGAGAACCTACGTACCAAGACCATATCTGGGCCACAATTAATGCAACGGGTTAGATCGGGAGAGAGCAAGCAGCGGCTCGATGTGGGCTTGCTTCTGTGCAGCCACGCCACAAGGTAGGCTAGCTAGGACGACGATGGCTTGACGCGGTGAGCAATTTGAGAGAGAATTTTTTTAAAAAAAATAATTTTTGTGTCAATTTCTTTATTTTTTTCTTTCTTTCTTTTTATTTTTTTGGGTAAAGCTGAATGCTCTACTAATTAATCTCGTTAGAAAAATAAGGGATGGTGAAGATGAAAATTTTCTTTAAGATGTGAAGCAATTTCACTTTCTTAAAAGCAATTATTTCCTTACTATAAAGTGTAAAGTACTAGAAATATACCTCAATGATACAACAAATCTTTATGAAAAATTTCTTTCAAATTTGTGAAATATCTTATTTATATAGCAAAAGAAAAAACACAACTCTCTCCTTAATGGACACAACTATTTATAAATATATGTGTCTCTTTGAATAAACACAATTATTTATAAAGAACTATGTCTTTTATAAATAATACAATTGTTAGAAGATTCACAGTACTTTGAAATTGATACAATTGTTTATGAAGAATTGTGTTCCTTGCAAAGAACACAATTAATATAAGAATCACAACTCTTTGAATTTTAATTAATTTATAAAATTAATTAAAATCAAATAACCAAAATACATTTTTCATTTCTGTGAAACTCACAAAACTACTCATGGAACATAAAAAAGTTCCAACAATCTCCCACTAGTTTGTTAGTTACACGTTAATGTTCACCAGACAATATATCATGCATACAAGAAGGTATCTTTCAATTTGTACATTTAATTAGTGTATATATATCTCAAAGTTCTAATGAAATTATAGACATCATGAAGATTTGAACCTGAACTCCTTGTATTAGAATAGGAGATATAACACATATAATACTTATCAAAATTTAATCGAGATTTTTTTTCTGCTTTAGTTCTATTATGTATGACCATTTGCTAATTCCAGATTTTGTAATATTTATAAGAAGCTCCTCAATCTTCTTAATTTAGGCAGGTACCAAGTCTATACCAAGTTATGTCAACATTTTACATAAATAAGAGTGATCACTCTGCCAATATTAATCATGTTATACACTAATACATCTAGACTTTTCATTACAAATATCACTATATACTTTCGAGATAGTAGTCTTAATAACATAGTGTAAACAATTAGCAATATCAGTTGTAGCCACAACTCTCTTTCAAATAACAATGTGCAAACTATTCTAATTCCTTGTCTCCAACACACAAAGCAATAAGCTTTGACCCTTTGTTGAATTAGTAATACAAATTTAGATGTCAAATGCATAGCATTTTCACACAAAAAAATATCCACCTATAAGTGGTTTTCTTTCACTAGTCTTACTCAGTTTCCAATACACACGCTTCTAGCATGGGGCGATAATTTGAATAAAACAACTTTAAAGCTTTTGTTTTTTTTTAAATATCTCGAAATTCTTGGAATTACTTTTCAATGTTCTTTGTCATTTTTGCTTGTATATAGGAAACAACATATACCATATCTAGTCTTGTACAACTTATGGTGCCGTATATCAGATTACCAATAATATTTTCATGCTTTTTTTAGTAACAATTTTGCCAATATTATTTGACAATTTGATGAACCTTAAATATTTGTTGTATTCGACCCAATCAAATTGAAGTAAAATTGGCTCACTAAACCATGGGGAAATTTTATTCTGTTCTAATTGTATAAGGCACACACAATCAATGATGGTAAAAAAGCAGTCATTATTAAAGATTCACATGCGACTTTTTCAATTTCATACTTATTAAACAATAACAAAATGATTAATCATCATGTAGAGTCAAACAAGTACTAATTGGATTAAATCACTAGTATGAAAATCACAAAACAATTATAAGGGTAATTCATTTGTAGAGATTCTATAACTATATAGCCGTGCAAGTTTCCTACATTTGAATTTTGATTTCAAATCGAGAAACCATATTCTTTGGCATCAATCTTCAATTCACTTCCATCTCTATTGAATAATTATCTTTAAATTATTAGAAAAATAACAAAGGATGGAGATGAAAAAAAGCTCAAAGGCGTTAAATAATTTCACTTTCCTAAAGACAATTGTTCCCCTACTATAAAGTATCAGGAATATGCATCCAAGATATAATAAAGCTTCATGAATAATTGCTTTCAGATTTGTGAAATGTCTTATTTATATAGAAAATGGAAAAACATCACTTTTTGAATTGACACAACTATCCAAAAAAGAAATGTGTTTCTTGTAAAGAACATAATTGTTAGAAGAGTCACAATTTTTTGAGTTTTAATTAATTTATGAAATTAATTACAATAAAATAACCAAAATATATTTTATATTTATGCGAAATTTACACACTATATACGGGACATAAAAATGTTCCAAAATATCTAATTTTGTATTTCAGTCTGTAACGTTGGTAAACATTCATGTAAGAGCAATGGCTTTATGAAACTTGAGTCAGCTGGAGCGGGACTGACTCGTGAGGAATTGAAAAGTTAAAGGTAACTAGCATAGAATGAGTTCAAGTTGGGGGATTACCTCATATGAGTTAGTTAAGTCAAGGGACCACCTGGGATATTTAAGCCTTAGTTTATAGACGCCGGACGCTGTCGCTAGCTGAAAATAAGAGAAATTGTGCAAAAAGTTAAGGTTGGTGATAAAAATGGGGAAGACATGAAAAGTGAGCAACTGGTAATGATCATTGTTAGTTCGAGAAACAAGCAGCTAGTCCATCTATTATTACTGATTGCCCACTACTCCGATTAAATCCTATCAAGCTATTTGTTTTAAGCCAGCCACCGACACAACAGGCAAAGCAGAACTTATATATACATATATACCGAAATCAAGCTAGCATGCAGATATATTACTCATAACTTTTAGCCAGAATCTGATAAACTAATCAAGAAGCTTGAATATATATACAAAAAGTTAGCTAAAGGATCATATTCATATTCAAAACCAAACTAATTAATATTTTACAGTTAGTTAGTCCTGTCTACCATATATATATATATATGGAGGCGATATCAATTGAGTACGTGATTAATGAAAGGGAAACTTGAAATATATAGTTAATCACTAATTAATATATAGTCAGTTGGTTCAAATGTCAAATTAAAAAAGCTGGGCCTGGGCGGGGGAGATGAATTGAAAATATTCGGTAGGTTGGATGTCGGCTTTTGGTATGTTATGAGATTGAGGTTGAGGCTGATCGATCGAGTGTATGAACCAATGGCCGAAGGTACGTACCTCGGTTGGACTTTTCCCCCGATAGAGGAATTAAGGCAGGCTGGCTGGCAGGCTGGCGGGCTGGCTGGGTCTCTCCTATGATTGATTAAGATTAATTAACGGCATGCATGATGAAATACTATTTTAATAATTAATGCTCCTTTTTATTGCTGGCTTTACTCTCCATCTTTCTGTCAATATTTGGAGCCTTTTCAATTCCTTGATTCCAAGAAAATGATGACGACTATATTAATTAATTAATTAGTACTATCGACCTATCATTAATTAGTTCCCCATAGATATAGTTGATTCATTAATTATCTAAAGTTAATATCTCAAATAAAATGCGACCATGCATCTCAAAATCATTGCTCCCCTCTTTTTCTTTTTCTCTTTTTGACTCCCACTATTAAAACAACCTTAACTTTCAACTGCCATTCCCAACTACTGGCCGTTAGACGTTGGAAATCTTATGTTTCCAACAGCTGGCAGTTGGAAATCCATTCGTTGGAAATTTTACTTCCAACAGCCCAGGTTTTAGCAGTTGGAATTTCCAACTGTCAACCGTTGGAAAATAAGCAGTTGGAAAATTTCCAACAACTGTAGTTTTTTTTGTTATTTTTTGTGTTCCAACTGCCTGAGCAGTTGGAAATGAGGCTGGGCGGTTGGAAAAATTAATTGAAAATTACGTCATATTTACTTTCCGTTTCGAATTATTTTTTCATTGATTGCACTGTTCAGTCGAATTGATTGTTTGCTTTAAATGTTAACCTATTATATTCTAGATAATTATTTCGATTGTAGTCAAATTATTTACTACAATTACATAACAATATATATTAAACGACATAAAAACATACACAATTCAAATTACTACGTCATTATATAAATGTATTTATAAATCCACACATAAGCATTTATAGTAGAAATTACTTGATCGTAGTCTCCAACTAAATGTTTGTTTGCTAATAAACACACATAGTAGCATGATATACTTGATATATTCTTAATCCGATCCCGAGTCATTATCATCATCATCTGCAGGAGGCGCGGGCAGTGGTATGCCAATTGAATTACATATGTACTCGAGCTCAATCCGTTGTCTCCTCTTCAGACGCTCTAGCTTTCATTTATAATGTGATGCTTGTTGTGCAGTTTGCTCCGCTATAACTCGCTGTACTTGTTGAGTGAACTCCGGAGTCTGTGTGACATCAACATGTGCTGCATGCGTAAGCGTTAGTCGTCGTCGTCCAAGCACAACATGTTGTTCTGATCCAAGTTCAAATACACGGCCTTTTTTCCTGCCCCCCGCAGTTGCACTCATAATCGCAACCTCATCTATGTCAGGTGCGCCACCATCGTCACCCGGTTGCTGCGTTGCTTCCTCAATCTCAGCATTTATTATTGCCTACATAAAGAGTAACGATAATTTATTAGTATTAAGATCAGAAATTAAGGCTGTAATTCTATAGCATGATACTTACCGCAACTTCTTCAGTGCGCCTGTTAACGTATTCCCCGCTTTTTTTCTTGAAAGTTTGTTGCATCACCTTAAATAAGCTAGGGTCCCTTTTCTCCGGATTTTTTTCACGCTACATTGGAAACGTACTAACATTAATCTTTTCACAAAGTAAATAAGTTGAATTTGAATTAACAGTTGGAAATAATTTTACCATTCGTTCTCGGTGTTCAGTTATTGAAACCGAACCTCCTGCATAAGTAGCACTTGCTGATCCTGTTGAGTTAGATGACTGCGATGATGAAGCTCACATTGTCTTCCTCCTTCCACTTCGCTCGTTAAACTCCGCTGACGCCCACCATTCCTCAAATTCTGCATACTGTGCGTCCGTCATAAAAGATGCCCTTGTTTGCCGTTTTTCCGAATTTTTCTCCCGCCAGATGTCACCCAGTGTGCATCGGTAATGACTCGCCGCCATCATATGCCAAACGCGATAGACCTCATTATGGTTAGTCGGATCCCATTCACATAATCCCTACACGTTATAAAAAAATATTTCTTGCATCGCATTGTTGACAACATGGTGAATAAAGTTCAAATAGTGCGAAGACAGTGCAAACCTCAAATACGCGCCACCACGCTTGAATATCTGCCCTACTTGCGCTCGTTCAGTCATGATGTCCCTTGAAGTGTGTGGTGAAGCATCTAGTCACCAACCGTGTTGCTCTTGATGGAAGGAAGCTACATGAAGTGCATGTTTTGAGACAATACATATTATTATTTTACTGCGACTTCACATACTCGATGTTAATTTAACAATTATGGTTCAAAAGGCTGCAATACTTACATGTTTCTGTGAGGTATTATCCGTAAGCACGCCTGAATCTGGCATTGGGATACCGTTGACTGACCAATGGAATTCCCACCATCGGGTGAAACAACAGGGGCCAGAGTATATCGAGTAGCACTACGGCCGACAGAAGCACCGTGGATATCCCCGCTGCCAGGGTGAGTATCTGGAACATTTGTTGGTTTTGCTGAGGGTTATGCATCTGAATGATGGGAATGCGATTGGCCAGCCCTTTCATGTCGAGGAATTGGTTCTGCCAATGCTTCTTTCATCTGCTGAAATAAGCCTTTCCCTAGCCGACGTGTATACGTCGCATCTCCTTTACGTGACATCTGCATTATTTTAAAAACCCATACAGCAGTTTACACAACTAACATACAGAAATGAAAAAAAAGCTTGCTAATTAATATTGCCTGCACCACTTTAAAGTTTGACTTAGTATTTACATATATATTTAAAGTTATTCCACGTTCTCACTATAACTAGGTAGTTAAAACGTTTACATTCTTGTCAATGGACTACATTGTCCTCAGTTTCTGTCTTAGATTCGCCACTATCAGTATCCCCAGATTCAAATTCATTTTCTTCATCACTTCCTTCAAGGGACTCCTCATTGTCAAATTCATCGTCATGTTGTAAAGTTTCTTCCCTGATTGGCATGTCTTCCTCTACTGCTTCCCATACTCCTGTTTCAGCTAAATTGTCGATTGGGTCATCCATAATAATTACAGACGTGTTCACACCGGGCAATAATTCTTCCTGAAATGCATCTTCGACATCATTTACATTAGTATTCACGATGCGTCTAGGTTTTATTTTCAAAACCGCTAACCAACCCATTTTGTCACGTGACTTTGTTGGTTACGGGGTGTAGTACACTTGATCTGCTTGGGATGCAAGAATGAATGGGTCAAATTTCCCATATCGGCGCCCATCACGGACCTCAACTATACCATATTGCTTATGAACCCGAGTGCCACGCTCTGATGTAGGGTCAAACCAAGCACACCTAAACAATACAACTTTTTTGTGTGGCCAGCCAGGATATTCAAGCTGAATGATTTATTCTAACACCCCATAAAAATCACATTCAACCTCACTTGCTCCTGAAGTCCTTATACATACTCCACTGTTAAATGTTGCGTTGTCACGACCCCAGTCGTTAATGTGGAACTTGTACCCATTTATGAAGTAAACAGGCCAACTTTCAACACGACGTGAAGGCCCGCATGCAACATCCCACAGGAAGCGGTCAGTGATAGTGTTACGCACATCATTCACCTAGTTACACATTGTGATACTTTGAATATATGTTACCATTCAAAATGCAAAATATGGGGTAAGTTTAAGTGTAGAAAACTTACATAGTTTCTAAGCCATCTCTTAAAGTTATTTTCAATGTAGACATCTATGTCGGACATCTGTATATTGGGTTTATGCGTACGCACTTCATCAACAAACAAACTACAAGATATAGAAAAAGGGGCGGTGGAGCATAAACTTCATTAGTTTAGTATAAAACAAGAAAAATGGTAGTATTTGAGATAGTTTATAAAGAAAATGGGTCTTATTTGACTTATTCGAGGTACGGCTTCACCTCCTTACAATTTAGTAACACATATGTAGATGCGACCCTCAATTCATTGTCATCAAGATATCGATATCTTGATACACCATATGACCGCCTCGGGTATCTAAAGATAGACCACATCGATTCATCATATGGTCTTTCTCCGCCATCATCATTATGAGGTATTCTAGTTGCCATATGTGGAATATTTGATTCAAAGTAGTGAGAGCAAAATGTTGATGTCTCCTCAATTAGATATGCTTCACAAATTGAACCCTCAACATGAGCTTTATTTGATACTTTCATTTTGAGGTCATGCATACAACGCTCAAATTTGTACATCCACCTATATTGAACGGGCCCTCTAACCCTTGCTTCGTAAGGTAGGTGCACCGGTAAATGTTCCATCGAATCAAAAAAACCTGGTGGAAAAATTCTTTCCAACTTACAAAGTATGATAGGAATATTAGCTTCCAACTCGACCATGTGATTCACATCTAACTCTGGAGAACATAAATCTCGAAAGAATTAGCTTAACTCGGTCAACGGTTTCCAAATATTTTTCGGAATTGCTTGAAGTGCAATTGGGAGGAGCCTTTGCATCATTACATGACAATCATGGCTTTTCATACCAGACATCTGACTTACATTACTGTCAACACACCTCCCAAGATTCGATGCATAGCCGTCTGGAAGTCTAAGTGCTTTAACCCAATTCAGGACATCAGATCTCTAATGTCTGTTTAATGCAAAAGTGGCTTTGGGTTTAAATGCTGTACCATCGCCTTGAGGAATTACATTTAGCTCTGAGCGACTGCACAGAATCTCAAGGTCCTTACGAGCCTTCACGTTGCCCTTAGTTTTATTGGACACATCCATCACTGTATTCCATATATTGTCAAAAACATTCTTCTCTATATGCATAACATCCAAATTATGACGGATTAAATTACTCTTCCAATACGGCAACTCCCAGAAAATACTTCGTTTAGTCCAATTATGAGTTCTGCCATAGCCTGGTATGGTTACAACCTGTCCATTGTGAACTACAGATGGCAAATGTGCAATACGTTTAAATATTGTCTCAGGCGGTAGATGCTCAGGAAGCAACGATTTCTCAACTTTTCCTTTCTTAAAGGCGACTCTGTTTCGCCTATATGGGTGATCCAACTCGAGAAATTGCCGATGACAATCAAAGAATGAAGTCTTCCTCCCGTGCTTAAGTTGGAAGGCTTTACTAGCTTCCATGCAAATAGGGCAAGATAACCTCCCATGAGTCATCCATCCAGACAACATCCCATAAGCCGGGAAGTCATTATGGTCCACAAAATCGAAGCTCAGAGCTGAAAATTTTGTTTCAGTGAAACATTCCATGTTTCGACCCCATCATCCCATAGCTACTTCAATTCATGAATAAGAGGTTGTAAATACACATCAATATTCTGACGTGGAGATCGAGGCCCAGGTATCAATGCAGTAAAAAACATATATGGTTTCTTCATACACATCCAAGAAGACAAATTATACGGAGTAACAATGACAGGCCAACATGAGTACTGTTTACCAGAGTTCCCAAAAGGCACAAAGCCATCAGAACAAACTCCAAGACGAACGTTACGGGCATCCGCCGCAAAGAATGGGTACGTGGAATCAAAATGTTTCCATGCTTCCCCATATGAAGGATGTTTTAAAACATTTGGGTCGGATCAATGCTCACTATGGCACTTCATGTGCTCCGCAGTTGAAAGTGAAGCATATAGTCACTGAAGGCGAGGAGTGAGTGGTAAATAGTACATAGTCTTTCTTGCTCTATCCTAACCCCGCCCAGCTTTTCTCGGTTTAAACCGAGATTCACCACAAAACTTGCATTGTGAACCATCTTCATCATTATTCCAAAACAACATGCAGTCGTTAAAACAAGCATCAATTTTCACATGGGCAAGACCTAGTTGTGAAACTAATTTCTTCGTCTCATACCAATTGGATGGCATCTTGCTGTCACTTGGCTGTGTCTCTTTCATCAAGGCCGCGATACCATCATAACACCTTCTTGGTGTGTGATATTCTGCTTTAAGGTTTAACAAACGAACTGCAGCAGACAGCTCAGAATGCTTCTCACATCCATCCCACAGAGGTGTACTAGCGGAGTACAGTAAATCAGAAAATCGTTTAAAACCTTCATTAGGTTCTTGATCTACTTCAGTGAAATTCTGATGTGCACTTAGTCCCGCTGCATCAAATATCATTCAAGCATATGGATTTACATTTGAACTGTACTCAGCATTCTCATATCAATCACAATTATCAAATGGCTGATGTAGAGATTCATTAAATGGCTTACCATGAGCTGTCCAGTTGGTGTAATAAGGCATGAACCTCCATTTGTATAGATGAACTCTAACGTCATCACAATCCTAAAACCTCAAATTTTTACATCTCCTACACGGGCAACGTATTTTGTTTCCATCCATGTGACCTGGGTTACTACAGGCAAATGTTATGAACTGCTGAACCCCTGTCTCCCACTACTCTTTGTACCCAACTCGACTAGGTAAATAACGATTATTATACATCCAACAACGTTCTTGATCCATGGAGGCCTACCATTGGAAATTATATATTTACCTTCATGACATTTATGAAACCATTAACACATAAAATTAATTTCTTCAACTAAATAATATAAAAAATTATTTTATCATCACATGAATTACTATTACATATAAATATTTTATCCATATAATTACTATTGCTACTACTCTTACTATTACTATTACTTTACTACAGGCTCTTCAAAAGACATTTATTCTTTAAATTATTATATATTTGCATTATTTATATTAGAATTATGATGACTCTTATTGGATTTATTATTGGTATAATAATAATTATTATCATTATTATTATAACTATTAATTTACTACTAAGCTAAACTATAATATTTTATCTTCCAATTATTATATATGTTTACTATTATAATGTAAAATAATAATAATTAAAATTATTATTATAAATTATAATTTTGTCGATTAATTATTAGTATAATAATAATAATTATTATTATTATTATTACTATAACTTTACTACTATTCTTACAATTATATTTATTCTTTCAATTATAATATATTATTAGAATTATTTTTATTACAAAATTCATTATTATAATTATTATTAGTAATATTGGATTAGTTCTTACTTTAATTATAATAATAATTATTATTTTTATTACTATTACTAGTACTACTACTACTACTACTGTTAATATTAATTATAATAATAATAATAATTATTATTATTATTATTATTATTGGATTTATTATTATTAGTCTTATTAGATTTATTATCCAAATAATAATAATATTAATAATAAAACCTCCATAATTACTATTTTCTTTATAACAATACTTATTATTATAATTATTATTGCTCTTATTGGATTAATTATTAGTATAATTATTATAATAATAATTATTATTATTACATATACTAGTACTACTACTATTACTATTTTTAATATTATTATTATTATAATTATTATTATAATTATAATAATTTTTTTTATTATTAGTAACTCTTATTGGATTTATTATTATTGTAATAATAATTATCATTATTATTATTATTACTATTACTTTACTACTACTCTTACAATAATATTTATTCTTTCAATAATAATATATTATTACTATTATTATTAGTATTATTGTTATTATTATTATTATTATTATTATTATTATTATTGTTATTATTATTATTATTATTATTAATATATTTGTTATTACTCGTAGTGGATTAATCAATTTAAATAATAATAATAATAATAATAATAATAATATTTATTATTATTCTTACTGTGACTTTACTATGACTCTTACAATAATAATTATTCTTTGAAGTATTATATATTATTGCTATTATTATTATTATTGACATATATTATTATTCAAGGGCAAACTTAATCAACTACACTTACGTAAATAGAAATATTTTGTACATTTATATTAATTCCAATTATGAAAACATTGTAAGAATGATTCAAATTAAACATTATACACACTAACAATATGTGTTACCTAAACAATTGACAATCAACAAAAGATTTCGTATTTTTAAAAATACTAACTACTTTCAGATCACATAAATATACTATCTAAACTATGTGCTTAAAACAGTAAGTTTATTAATTTATAAATATACTAAGTAATTTCACAAACAAATATACTACGTAAACAATTAACTTAAAACTAATTATTCCTACACTTAAAGATACTAACTAATTTCACACCAAAATATACTACCTAAATAATTTACATAAAACTAATTAATTATTATTTTTAAATATACTAACTAATTTGAGACATAAATATACTACCTCAGCAATTTACTTAAAACTAATTTTTACCTATTTTTAAATATACTAAGTAATTTTAAACATAAAAATACTACCTAAAAAAATTAGTTAAAACTAATTACTAACTATTTTTAATTATACTAACTAATTTCACACATAAATATACAACCTAAACAATTTACTTCAAACTAATTATTTATTATTTTTAAATATACTAACTAATTTTACACATAAATATACTACCTAAGCAATTTATTTAAAACATACAATTAAATAATTTTAATTATACTAACTAATTTGACACATAAATATACTACCTAAAAAATTTGCTTAAAACTAATTATTTTCTATTTTTTAATTAATCCCAAAATTAAGAAAAATAGCCAAAAAATGGATATAAATGTTAAATTATAATGGGTAACCCAAATACTTCACATCCAACAATCAACAACTACAAATCACATACATTTTACATTTTTCAACCCAAAAAACCATGAAATTATTCCGGATTTTAACTATAATAATTGAAAAAAATTTTTAAAAATGTTTCTAACGAACTAACCTCAAATCGGATCCTAAACTTCCTTCAAATCCCTCCAAATAGCTTTGAATCAACTACAAGAAGCAAAAACAAAACACATTATCAACATCCAAATCACAACGCAAATCCGCAAAAAAAATGAGAAAAAATTCAAAATAAATACAAACTAACTACAGATCAAGCAAAACCATACCAGATCCACGTGAATATAAGCTCTACGAACTCGATTCACCCCTTAATCAAAGATTCGAAGGTACTGTGTGTGTGTGTGTGCGAAGAACGAAGAAAGAGACGCGAACGATGCGCTCTGGAGAAGACGAGCGCCTGGGGGGAGGGGTGATTTTAAATTGAATATTTCCAACGGCCTTAGCCGTTGGAAAAAAAGATCAAAGTGCACCGTTTCATTAAATGGCTTTCCAACGGCTTCAGCCGTTGGAAAATTTTCAAACCAAAACTGCATATATTTTTTTCCAACTATTATAGCCGTTGGAAGCTACATGTATGAACCATTTAATTTTCCAACGGCTTAACTTTGCAAAAAAATAATGACATAGTTTTTTCCAACGGTTCTAGCCGTTGGAAGCTACATTGATGTACATTTAATTTTCCAAAGGCTTAAGCCGTTGGAAACTTTGCAAACTAAAATTGTTTATATTTATTTTTTCCAACGGTTATGGCCGTTGGAACATTTTCACTTCAATTTCGCATATAATTATTTAAAATTTCCAACGGCTAAAGTTGTTGGAACTATAATATATACAAATTTTGCTAAGAAAACCCATTAATTTAGCCATTTTCCAACGGTTCAAGCCGTTGGAAGTATTATATATATATAATTTCCACAATTTCCAACGGCTAAAGCCGTTGAAATTATTATACACTATTATCTAGATTACCTCTCTCAAAATTTCCAACTGCTAAGCCGTTGAAATTTTTTTTTTCTTCATTCCAACGATTTTGGCAGTTGGAAATTTCCAACTGCTTGACCGTTGGAAATAAGGCAATTAGAAAAACAGGTTTTTTTAGTAGTGTCCTTTAATTTTAGTTGTTAAAGAGCGAACTAAATGATTCCCAATGCGCCTGCATGCATTTAGTCCTTAATTCCACATTATCAATTTATTGTCCCAAATGCAACCAAGAGGGGATGAATTGGTTAAGTTTCAAAGCAAACCAAAAATGTTTTCTTAAAGCTTCAAACTCAAATGTAATTTAAGGAACAATAATTAATCTTATTCTAATCAGAAAATCACAATCCATCTAAACGTTGCTTTGAAAACAACCTTTGAACTGTTTTTGAAAACAAACAAGTTCAACCAAGATAGGTAGCATAAAACACCAATCAAGAATCAAGTATGTAGAAAGAGAGAAAAGCTTGCACAAAAGAATTTTTATAGAGGTTCGGTCTCTCCTCTTGAGAGTCTATTCCTCTCACTAGTTTTGCCAAAGGCTAACTAGAAACCTTTTTCACTCCCTTTCCCTTACAAGGAAATCACTCAATCACTCTAGATAAGCTCAGTAATTTCGTGGTTACAATGTGGTAAGAACAATAGGACCTCTCAAGGCTAAATAAGCAAGTAAAAGCACAAGTTCTTGGCAAATATAAAGTTTGAGCTATTGATGATGGATTCTCTTTCTTAGTTGCCAAGAGAGTTTTTCTTGATGATTCTTGATATTTTTATACTCCAATGGATGCACAAGAGACGTTGAAGACCGTTGGAATGATCAGAAAAGTCCCCTTGAAATTTGGTGAATGTTGCTGTCAATTTGATAGAAAATCGCGTCTGTCGCCCAATTTCACTCGGATGAAAAATTTTCACTCAGTTAAAAATTCTGTCTGATAACGAAATCTAAGATTTGACCTCCAACGGCTATATTGGTAATTAATGAGCTGTCAGCACTTTATACATATGGAAATATGATGTGGCATGAATTTATAAATAATTTTTAAAGATTTTTTGAACCGAGAACTCGCGTGCAAGTTTGGAGTCCATGTGTTCACCCGATTGAAAAATTTTCATTCGAATGAAATTTTTGTCCACAATGAAAATTCTCTCGAGCTCGAAAACTGGTTTCAGTTTCAACATGTTGAAAGATTTTCACTCAAATGAATTTCTTGTCCAGAAGTAAAATCCTCTCGGGTTCAAAAACTGGCTTCAGTTTCAACACGTTGAAAGATTTTTACTCGAATGATTTTCTTGTCCAGAAGTAAAATCCTCTTAGGTTCAAAAACTAGCTCCAGTTTTAACACGTTGAAAATATTTCACTCCGTTGAAACTATAGTTCCAAGATTTTCTTGCTTCCAGACTTCCAAACTTCAAAAAGGTTTTTGCCAGTGAGATTTCTTCATTCACAAGTAATGCTTGAATCACCACAAATATTTGATATATACTTGAGAAAACAATTTTTCTATCAAAGATTAAGATTTTATGAAAGACCGACCAAAGCACAAATCTTTAAATAAAGCCTTGAAACACATAAAACAAATATGTTTGTTATCATAAAAATTAAATAAATATAAGTCATGAGATGAACAAATCCAACACAATTTAACATCGATATAATAATAATAATAATAATAATAATAATAATAATAATAATAATAATAATAAGTAAATTACCCATGTAGCTCCTACCATTTTATTATTGTACCATTTTAGACCTTTCGTAAATGAAAACCTTTAATATAGATGCAAAATGTCATCATGGCATGTTAGCGTGCACAATTCACCATAGTGGCATAATAACCAGCTGCTGATGATGACATGAAAAGTGAGAAAAATAATTAAAAAATGATTACAAAATGGGAAAAAAAAAACACATACCTCTCCTTCCTTCTCCCTGCCTTGCTACCTCTAGGCCGTTTGCCGCCTCTACCAATCCCCTCTGCCACCGCCAACCACCTCCCCCATCTTGCCTATCTCTCCCATCCCCTACATCCCATTGTCTCTCCCATCTCCACCTTAGGCAGCCCAATTCTTTCATCCCTTCCTCTCGATGTTAGACGATTAGGTAAATTTGGGGGCCAATTGGACTAGGCATGGAGAGCTCTCTTGGAATTAGAGGCTTCACCAAAGAGCTTCGCCTAATTTTGAGATTCCCTAAACGAAGATGGCTACTGTCAGTGGTAGATGAATCGACAATGAGGACTTGAATTGACAAATCTGGTTGCGAAGAGGGGAGGAGGAGCGTCGAATGAGCTCGGAGGCAGCGTGGGGTTTCTAGAGGCAGTAGAGGGGAAGAGGAAGGAGATGTCTGGCCTTTTTTATTATTATTTTTTTCATATTTTCATTTATTATTATTTTTCTTTTTTTTTTTCCCACATCATCACCAACAAACTAATTATTGTGCCACTATGACAAATCGTGCACATAGGCATGCCATAGTGGCATTTTCCATCCACATTAACAATTCTCATCCACGAAATCTAAAAAATGGCATACTTTTAGGAAGTTTGGAACGTCCTATATGAAAAATGTAGGATAGAGTCAAACATGGTACAATAATAAAAAATTAGAGGCCACAAATGCAATTTACTTCTCTAATAATAGTAATAACAATAATAGCAAATAACAACAACAACAATACCATTATAAAATCTTATTTCCCGAAATCAATAATATTATGAAAAACTTGATCTCCATTTTCCTTTTAATTTCAACTGTATCTTCCATCACATACATATGATCACTAGTTATAGTATATGATTCGTTTACAAATTAATCAATATTCCACCATGTGTTGAAGGAATTGAGAACAAATTATTAAATCATATATATTGAAAGCTAGCTATTAATTATTATTTGCTGAGGTATTTATATACAATTAGGGAAGATGGCCAATATGTATGAGTGAGTTCTGATGTCCTTGTCCTCATTGCCCACGAGATATCTTTATCATTCACAAATAACTAATTAATGATATATAAGTATATCATAGTACTAGTTAACTAGCTTTAATATTTCAAGTTGTCTCAGGAACAAACTATGAATAAAATACAGTTGAATTTAAAATGTGAAGTGTATGGATACTAAAACAAAAAATTGAATAGTCAGTGTTGTCATGGATATAAAAAATTTGGAAATAATAAATAATGTAATCAAGATTTTAAAATAAAAATAATAGCTAGGTCAAAATGTTGTTCATCAGAGTAACACTTTACAAGTAAAATAAACTTAGAGTAACACGCGTATTGATATTGTATGCAACAATTTACGTAAGAGGCACGATTAATACAAAATAACAATAGTAACATGTTATCAGTTAAGTTCATAATAAATCATACTCAAAATGAAAATAATATATATCTTAATGGTATTTTTTTATTGTTTTTACTTTTATATACATAGTAACAATAGAACACTACTTAGATAATGAATTATAAAATGCCTAAATTAAGATAATTATGTAACATATTAAAATAATTTTAAAAGTTAACGAGTCATTGAATATAATTAAGATCCTCACCCCAAGCTGTCAATTGTTTCCATGCCCCTTTCAAGTTTTATGAAACAGGCAAGTTCACCTCATACTTTACAACAACTCTCAGGCCCCTTTTACTTGTAAATGCTTTTCAATATAAAAAAGAAAAAAACATAAAAAAGTGTTGAACTATGGTTATTAATTTTACTTATTCATTATTTTGTGATGTTGTGTCATGTGTGTCAACTTTATGATATTCATATATATAATCTTTTCTTTTGATTATTAAAATGTATTCATATATTATTTTTTTTTTGGGTAAAAGAAGAAATTGTACCATTAAAGTATAAGGCGGAGAGTAATTTTACCACTAAAGTATTTTTCCAGATAAATTTACCACTAATGTTTTTGAAATAGACATATTTGTCATTAATGTTTTGAAATACCGGAATATTTACTATTATAGTAGTTAACTTTGGGAATATTCTGCTATCACAAAAAATATTCCATAAATGTGGTGGTGAGTTGGATATTCCACCAGCCATGTCAACTAATATGTGACATATTTACCATTAATGTTCTTGAAACAGGTATATTTACCATTAATATTTTTTAAATAGACATATTTGTTATCAAGTTTTGACATTGGTAATGGTGGTGACATCCAAGAAGGGGAAACGAAATGAGTTCAAATGGCGGTTGATCACACACAAGACACAACAAGCAACAATTGCCTAATAATTACAGCTGCCGGAGTTGACCAAATATATATGTTTAGGTTGCTGCGATTGGGGCTGGGGCTAAGATTGCGACAATTATGTGACCGAGTTAAAAAGAAATCGTGGTGAAAGAATTTATCAACACACTTCTCTAAACTTTCATTTCCAACCGGTTAAGGAAGATAAATTGGAGATTGTGACTTTGGTATTGGAGATGAAAGATTAAGGTGAAAAATAGGAAAGAAATACAACTTGAACAACTTCACAATAATTTTTCCTTTTTACCATTTTCACTCGTGCCTTCACATGGGCTCCACATCAACAAATATTATCACATCATTGCTCTGTCGGTATGTCTTAACATGCCATTAACTGTAGTGTCAAACATGTCTATTTCATAAATACTAGTGGCAAATTTCTCCAAAAAAAATACTTTAATGGTAAAATTGCTCATTTTGCCATTCTTTTTTGTGTAAGAACTTTCAATATCAAAAAGTCGTATTAAGCCGAAGTTAAGGAGAATCGCGTTCGAAGTTAAGGTGAAATTCTACGAAAGTTTGCTTTTACATTTGTAATTATTGAAAAAGGTAAATTTAATTAGCGGGGGAGTGTAATACGAGGCAGCGACAATGATCCCATCCATCCAACTCGTGTCTCCGAAGCAACGCTAGCCAAAGCTATTCAATTCCCAGCTCTCACAAGCTTACTTGCTCCTTCTACCACCAAATTACAGTTCAAGAAATGAAGGCCCCAATCATTTTGAGGCTCATGGCAACACGTTAAAGCTAGCTCGCTAGCATGTTCTGGATGAAGCAAAGTCGACAAAGCTGAAGCAATGATACAATTAATTGGGTGCCTGTTTATAACTTTACATTGTTTGTTTCCAAATCAATACTATTGGAATCTCTCTCTCTCTCTTAATATATTTTCTCCTGTCGTAAAATAAAAAAATAATAATAAAAACAATATATATTTGTCTATCGATCAAATTCACCAAACAAATTAAAAACCATATGGTGCCTCATAGGCCTCGCAATAATTCATAAAAGAAATGGTTCCCTTTTGAGCTTATATTGCGTTTCATGCACAAAATGGAGATTATATATAGCAGGTCTGATGACTCTGATCAACTGTTTTCTAAAACTACTGGTTGCTTCCATTTCCACGAGTCTTGAACCATTCGCAAGTACTGTAATAATATTATTTTAACCTACAAAAGAAAATAGTACAGATTAGGTGCATCTCTCAGAGGACAGATCTGTTGCATAAGGCTGTCTATGTTGATAAATACTTCATTAATTTTTCAGTAAGATATTGGTCAGTCCTCCCTTTATTTTACATCTAACAGCCGGGCTCTTTTCCCCCCTTTATATTTCTCATCTCTAGGCTAGGTGCCACCCTGACCAATAATTTCTCTTTCTCTTTTCCTTAATTAGTCAGATAATGCATTATTAAAAAGGCAAAAAATCTCCGGATTCTCTTCACCATGGCAAGTCCTGATTATTTACTACAATGTTTCACTTGGGAAAAGAAGAATCATGACAGCTATTTGGCAGGAAGTATATGCCCAAGCCTCAGCTTCTACTGTTGTCTCAGACTACCCTCAGCATAAGTAAACTGAAACTACAAAAAAAAAAAAAAAAAAAGTCATTGCCAGCCCTTTTGATTCATATAACCGAACCACTTCCTCAAGTTTTCTTTCTTCAGGCTTATGTATCAACCATGAAGCTTCACAAAACCTTTCAGCTTCCCATCTGGAAGAACATTCCACATAACAGAGTTTTCTTCTCTGCTCTCAGCCTGTTCGTCTTCACTGCGCTCTCTCTATGTCTCCTGAAAAGCTCAAATTATTCACGATTTCCATCTTCCAAGAACAATCCCACCGGTACGAGAGACCAAGGGTCTGATCAACAATGTGACATATTCAGTGGAAAATGGGTGCCTCACCCGCAAGGGCCTTACTACACGAATGAGACTTGTGGTTTGATCATTGATCAGCACAACTGCTTGAAGTTTGGGAGGCCTGATACCGAGTTCATGAATTGGAGGTGGAAGCCAGATGACTGTGACTTGCCTTACTTCGATGCAGCTCAGTTCTTGGAGCTAGTCAAGGGAAAATCAATGGCTTTTGTCGGTGATTCTGTTGGAAGGAACCAAATGCAGTCCCTACTATGTCTTTTATCTGGTGTAAGTGCCTCGGCCTACCAATTATCTCAAGTACCCTCTTTTTGTTGGTCTGGCTCAGTGACTGATTCAAGTGATTAACAGGCTGCTTCTGCAGAGGATGCCTTAGACAGGAACTCATCACATCCAGAGTATTTCAAGCGCTGGTTCTACAAGGACTATAACTTTACCTTAGCCACGTTATGGGCACCGTTCCTGGTTAAATCAAGAGATGCAGACCCTCAAGGCCATTCCTTCAACAGTCTTATAAACCTCTACCTGGATGAAGCCGATGAAGCATGGAGCGGAGAGATTGAGCGTTTCGAGTACATCATCTTGTCTGCAGGACAATGGTTCTTCCGGCCATCGTACCTCTACGAGCAAGGCCAGCTTGTCGGGTGTATGAATTGCCACGAGAAGAATGTGACAGATATAAGCAGGTACTATGCATACAGAATGGCCTTCAGGACCGCCTTCGCAACAATGTTAAGGCTTGAGAATTACAAGGGTATAACGTTCCTGAGGACGTTTTCGCCATCTCATTTCGAGAACGGAGATTGGGACAAGGGTGGGAATTGTCCAAGAACGAGACCTCTCGCCAGGAAGGAGATGAGTTTGGAACAGTTCAATGTGGATTTCTACTTGACACAAGTAGAGGAACTGAGGAGTGCGGAGGAGCAAGGGAGGGATAGAGGGGTTCGTTTCGGACTGATCAACACTACAGAGATGATGTGGCTCAGGCCAGATGGTCATCCGGATCGTTTTGGGCGCTCACCGCATAAAAACACGACAGTGAACGACTGTGTGCACTGGTGCTTGCCGGGGCCGGTTGACACATGGAACGAATTCTTGCTATACCTGATGCAGAGGGAAGCTCTGTTGAGGAGAAATGGCTGATTGAGCATTCACATCTGCGGCTACATACTTCCTTCCATTGTTCATATCATGTGCTGATCAATTCAATTACACAACAAACCAAAGTCTTGCACATTTTGGGAAGACAGATAGTAATAGTCAATTTGTAAAGGGTGCTGTACTGTTTAGATATTTGGTCGGGAGTTCTTACATTGCGCACCTCTTAACTTGAGAACCAAGGGGCTTAACTGTCCATAATTATCAAAGTTCGATAGTTGGTCCTAGGATTTAAGCCTGGATAAGAAATATACTAGACTTACGTGACAGAAAGACATAACTTTCATAAGAAATATGTCATAGACTAGACGGATTATTTTTGGATCCCCGAGTGGGCCCAGAGCACACGGCCAGGGTGAGCTCATTATGGACTGATCATCACACAATATTATTGCACAATTGTTCCCCCTGACCTAGAGTTGGGACATGGGCTAGTTTAACCTAGCCCAAACCGAGACCGGCCAACAAGCCAAGCTTCAGTCAAATTCGTACAGGCATGACCAGGCAAAAACCTGAAATAAATGGGCTGAATATGGGCATGAATGAGAGGGTTGTGCAAAATGGATTGCCCCGGCCTAATACTGAACCCGCCCTGCCCCGCCGAGCCTACTTGGCTGAGGACCGGCAGGTCCGGGCCAGGCCTAAAGCGCCCTTAATGGCTCTTCTAATAGACACTTACAAAAAAAATTTAAAAAATTGGGTTAATTATAAAGTAGACCCTCCAACGGTTTTTTGCTCCATTTTAGCCTCCAAAATTTCATTTTCACCCCCTCTCATCAACTAAAGTTTAAGGACGTTTTAGTTCAAATAATTTTTGACCTCCTCTATAAATACCAATGTTGTTTTCACTCTATCCTCACACCATCACTCAATCTCTCTCATTTCTCTACTATATTTTTTTCAAGTATTCGAGTTTTTTTCTTAATCTTTTCCAAATTTCTTACTAATCTCTGCCTAATATCTTCATAATCTACTCTTAATTTTGTATTAATCATTACTATTAATTCATGACTCATGGCTTTAAGAGAAAAGGGCAAGTTTATGGAGAGTTCATCTTCCTGCATCATCGGCCTCCGAGGCTTATTCCATCATCGTTCTTGGCTTGCCGATAAAGGCATCTCAATTGAAGGGTTGCACGATGATGATGCCGAAATCGATATACTGAATTATGATTTAGGACTCAACGATCAATTATCGGATGATGAAGTTGAAGAGTTCGATGCGACAGCGGCCAAAGATCCATCAACACAACCGACGCCGATAAATCATGGACCTGTTATAGAGGAAACCCAAAGATAAGGTAAATCCTTGAAACTAGCTGCATGAGTTTGGGAGCATTATGAGCTCATACACGAAGGGGAGTTGAGGTACAGGAAATGAAAACATTGTAAGAAAAAAATTGTTATATAAAAAGAATTCCGGCACTGGAACGCTGAAGCGACATATTGAAAATCAATATCTTACCGTCCTCTCTAGTGCCAGGACTAGTTTTAGAAGACAAACACAACTTGGGTCTACAACTGGCGTTGGTGGGCTAGGTATAATTCGTTTTAAATAATAATCTAGTAGAGAATGCAAAATAAATTGGATAATGTTGACTGAAAAACTTTTTTCATAAACTGAAGATGTGTCTAAGAAAACCACTAAGAAAGAAAACTTTAGATTATTTGAAGCCAGAAAATCAAATTTGTAAGCCTATTTTTCTGCTCTTAATCATTGTGTGACATTCACTTATGATAAATGGATATCACCTATAAGTCAATCATTTTATTGTGTTACTTCTCATTGGATTAATTCTGATTGAATTATACAAAAATGAAATTTGTCATTTAGGGTCATTGAAATGGACCATACTGGTTATCACATATTTAATTGCATCTTAGAAACTTTACGTGATTATTTTTGTGCCGATAAAGTCCCGTGTATTTCATTTGATAATACTTCAAACAATGATGTTGCCGCTCGCCTTTTGAGTTAATCATTGAAACCACCTCTTAACGGTGTATTCTTTCACGTTAGATGCATGTGTCATATTTTGAACCTATATGTGCAAAAAGGTTTAAAAAGTTTTCCAAAATGAAAATTTACGTATTCGGAACTCATTGACGTATTTAAAATCAAGACCTGTTGTATTTCATGAATTTAAAATATTTTTTTTAATTAAAAAGAATTTTCTTGTAAATAGTTTAAATTGGATTGCCCAACCCACTGAAACTCCACATATTTAATGTTGCAAGATGCATTCTCGTATGCAAATTTTTTAATGCATTTCATGAACTTAAAAATGAGTTGTGAATTTCTTACGACTGAAGTTTGGGAAAAATGTTCCAAAATCGATAAATTGTTTAAGTTTTTTTACGGTTTAAAAATGATGAGTTGTTAAAATCTACTATCGAAGCCATGCGGGCTAAGTGGATTCAGTATTTCAAAAAATTTCACCTACCTTTTTAGTTGCTTCGTTGTTTGACCCATATGTCAAATTAATGGATACAACTACATTACTTGAAGAAATTTTTCATACTTATTTAGAAATGTCTCATATAAATGTTTTGGCTATGTCTGCTATTGATTCTGAGTACTTGCATTCTTTATACAAGTTATATTACGAGTGGCATTCGGATAAGGTAAAATTTAAAGCTTCTCAAACCAAGTCTCTAAGGAGATCAATTTCATCAAAATTCAACCCGACCCTCCAAATGCTCAAACGACCCCCCTGACAACATCGAGATTAGCTGAGGTCAATGATTATCTCAACACATCGCTTAAGTCAAGCGATGTCGACATATTGAAGTGGTGGAAACAAAAAAAATTAAGGTTTCCGATCTTGTCGATAATTGCACAGGATATTCTTGTCATTCTAGTCTCTACCGTATTATCCGAGACAACGTTTAGTACAGAAAAACGGGTAATATCGAAGAAACAATCAATATTTGACATCCGAGGCGGTAGAAGTATGTGTGTGCAACCGAAATTAGGAACTCGCAGCACTTCGGCAGCAAGACCAAAATAGTTCAGATGATGAAGTAATATCCGATACTGTGACTTAAATTTTTTTTTTTCAGTCATACATGTAATTTGTATTTGATTTGATTATGCTATTAAGCATATATCTTAGGTTTCTATTTTTCATCATTTTTGAAACGTTTTAGCCATTTCAAAATGTAAAGCCCATTCCGATTATTTGTAAGTGTCATTTGACTTTTTCTACTTAATAAAACTTACATCGGTGATTATGTTTTTTCTTAAAAATATTTATTATATATACAATTAATTATGTTTCTAATTTTTTTATAATAAAAAATAAAAAAAAACTTCCAAACTTGCCCTACCCCAGTACCGGCTCGGGACTGCCCCCCCTGGGACCGGTTCGAGTCCGATCCTCCTTGACCTAGAGCCTAGGACTGGCCGGTCCCGAGTCGGGTCAACCCAGCTCCCATCTCTACTCGACCCGAAGATAGTTCAATATTCCTCACAATAATGCTTTTAATTGGTTTTTTTTTTGCCACAATAATGCTTTTAATTGCTACTTTACTCGCTCTTCCTAGCCGATTTTCTTCAATGGAGGAGGCCCTCGTAGATAGGGCTGAAAATGGGCCAGGCTTTATTTAGGTAGCTCAAACTCGAGCTCGAGTAAGAGATTTTCGAGTCGGGTATTTTCGAGCTCGAGCCGAAAATTGGGCTCGAGTTATTTTCGAGCCGAGCTCGAGCCTACACATATTCGGCCCTTTAAGCCCTCGAGCTTAATAGGCTCGATATTTAAATTATTGGGCCTTATGATTAGGTCCATCATCCCAGTCCCAGCCTGCTCCCCTTCGGCCCTTCCCCTTAGTCCCTCTCCCAGTGGTGACCCAGTCTCCCTACGGATTCGAAATCAGACAGAGGTTACAGAGCAAAGAGTTCAGAGTCTTCAGACTTTCGTGAATCTTGTCAATCGTCACTCTCCCGAGTCCCTCCCGACTCCCAACTCCACGACGCTGGAGTCCCGACTCCCGTCAGACCCGTCCCGGCTCTCCCCTGCCCTGACTCCCCACACCCAGTCCCCTACTCCGCCTTGGCTACTCACCTCAGCCCTTCGTAAATCGTAAATCGTATCCCTCACCTTCGCAGTCGATTCCGATTTCAATTCCGGTACTCGTGCCCTACTCTGATTTCGATCGCCCTCCAGAGACACCAGTCTCCTCGTCGGAGCACCACGACGGTGCCAAGAAGGAAGAATCAGTCAGGCGGTGCCGCGGTGCAATTTTCAGCCCTAGCTGCGATTGACCCACCTATAGTCCAAGATACGCATCAGATGCCGGAGACAGAAATCGACACCGCAACTAGACGATATCCGACTAGGAGATCCAGTTCGGCAGCTCTAGACAGAAATCGCCGTCTGGAGGAAGGTGATAGCTTATTTGTAATGTTTACAAAATTAGGCTAAACTGGAAAAGGATTAGAAAGTCTAGGATGGATTTTGTCATTTTCTCTTGTTTAGTTATCTCTATAGAAAATTATAGATTTAGTCCCTAGCTTTTATCTAAGCTGCAAGTATTTTGCTAAAGTTTTATATGTGCTATTCGAGCCCAACAAGCCTTCGGGCCAAACTCTCGAGCCTAAAAAAATTGGGCCCGAGCAATTTGAGCTCGAGCTTGGATAGTATTGAACGGCAAAGGGGCCGAGCTCGAGCTCAGTGGGCTCGAGCTCGGCCCGGCCCATTTTCAGCCCTACTGGTAGGACCAGGAACTTTCGCTTCTAAAATTTGATTAATAAACCAACCGCATTTTATACCGACCCCATGCACTTTGTACTGCAATACGAGTACAGTTTCAATTCACCCAAAGCATGGGAATTTAAGAATAAACAGTAGCAAATATACAACAATCGCCGCATAAGTGTGCCACAGAAGAGGGTACAATCATGCCTATGATACAACAAGAATGGATCATATTTGGCTATTTAAATGCCATTACGACAAAATCAACCTTTATCTGGAATCGCAGTCTTCAAAAGGATATCTTGATGAAGACCAAGATATGAAGAACTAGAATGTAAAGCACAAACATTGACCTGAGCAACATGAGCCTGTGCTGATTCTCGTTCTTGCCGCCATTGAAATAAGGAAGCCTGTCCTGCCCATCAACTGAAGAATCTGAAGAAGATGATTTGTCAGAGTGGCCTCTTCCAAATCTGTTCCTTGCATTATTAACCTCAGTGTTGCTATTCTCGACTTTCATCCACAAACCATTCAACTTCTCTAGTTCCATCTCTTTCAAATGAATTTCACCTATTAGCCCTTCAGCTTGGGCCTAGAGGCAATGATGAAGAGAGATGAGACATCAATCCCAATGGAGGGGGGGTGATGAGACAGTAGAAGTTCAAGCTGATTTGAAGCTTCAGTTGAATCAAATTTAAGTAATAAGACGCACCTGCTTTGCTGCAAGCTGCTCAATTAGACTGTGGAGTTGTTTATCTAATGCCTTTTCTCTTTGCACTGTAGAGCAGAAACTGAAATCTATTTAGTATCATTCGCACATTCACGCAAAGCCTGCTTCTGTAGTTTGAATTCAGGATATAACTGTACTTTGAAACATGAGATACGAGATTTCTTTAGAACATTCAAGGTGGGAGAAGTAAAGAATGCTCTACAATGAACGATCTCTCTCTCTCTAGTTTTCACTTTTCAGTAATACAAAGTCAGATACTTTGAGACCCAAAACATATGAAAAAAATATACTATAAAAAGCGATTAATGGTGGCATAGAGCTGAAATTTTAAACTGAAACACCAGAACAAAAAACACAACAATCTATGACCAAATGACAATACTAACACTAACAAACAAACAAAAAATAGTGATACGATGGACTACCTGGGGAAGGTTGCTTCAAAGCTTTGTTCTGAATTGTTGCCCATTTCTCCTCCAAATCTTGGACTGTTTTTTGCATTGACTTCTAAAATATGAAGCAACTTAGCATAAAAAACAGGAGCAGCAACAATGACACAGAGTTAAAGAAGGGAGACTGGAATGGATAGCATAAATAACATACCAATTCCATTTTTCGGTTCTCTAACTTGTCTAGTAGAGCAGCTTTTGATGCTTCTGCCTCATCTCCAGACTCTGCATTCACCACATGTTGATTCATAGCTTCATCTGATCTTTCAGAATTACTCTGTGCACTTTCCAACTCAGCTTTCAGGCTTCTCTCAATTGCATCCATTTCCTGTGAGGATTGAAAAGAAGGCTAAAACTTTAGATAAAGAAGAGTCAGTAATTGATACTTTTGCTGGACAGCATAGTCAACATGGTGACATCATCTCAACATTGTTGATGCTAACACAACCTCATATACGTTTTTCTCAAAGATATAAATTTCCTTCCATCTTAATGGTTTTGAACCCTTGACAATTCCCTTGACGATTTAAGCCAAATAGATGACTAAAATTTTAGAACGAACATGAAAAATGAATCTTATTGGGCACCTTTAACTTGGTCCGGAGGGCATCTGCTTCCTGCATTTTCTCCTGTATCTTATTCTTGCAATCTGAAATAGACTTTTCATATGCAGCATTTTCTTGTTGTAAAGTCTCCTCTCTCAACTGGGCCTGCACGTAAAAATTAAAGAGAAGTGAACACCTTGGGAGCATGTCAGTATCTGGTCCATAGAAGTTCGAATAAAAAATTATGAACAAAGAAGAAGCTTAAGAAGCCCATTTTCCCCACATGGCAGTTATTCTTAAGCTACCATCCATCTCCTGCCACTGAAAAGATCTTCCAATCACACAAAGCTTCAGCGAACTACTAACTTAATGATCTTATCTAAAAAATAAATCCTTGGGAATCCGACGACTATACTCTGATGTTTATGAAAGTTTCACTGAGGTAACCTAGAGCCCGATCACTGACTTTGAAGTAGAATTATTCCAGCAGACAACAATTACTCAAAATCATTTGATCCATGATAATCCATATAGAGCGTCGCACCATGGATTTCAATGCAAAAAGATACAAATCGCATTATTTGTTCACCCGAATCCAATCGAAGCCAATTGAAACAAAAATTCTAGAAACAAGAATAAGAGCAGACTGATTCGTATGAAAACCAAGAACGAGAGAAATTATGAAAACCAAGAACGAGAGAAATCTCAGGTGAAACTAAGAGCAGAGAAGGGAAGTAACCTGCTGGCGAGTAGAGGAGTGGGCGTTGAGCTGAAGGGCAAGGGCGGCGTTGGAGGCGAGGGAATGGGCGTGGAGGTGGGGGAGACGGTGAGAGATGTCGGGAGGAGGCAATCCAAGGCGCAGATCCTGGATCGTGCGGCTGAGGGAGGCGGCCTTTTGGTCGAGTTCCTGGGCGTATCTCTGCTGCTCAGGCGTAAAAACAATGGGGATTCGAGAGTCTTCGTCTTCATCGTTGCTGTGGTGGCCACCAACTACATCGGCCGCCCACGCTAACAAACCCGCCATTTGGATTCTCTTCTTCCGATCAACCTCCGATCCGGAGACTCTCCTCTTCTCTCCTCTCCTCTAAGCTGTTCCAATAGAACAAGTGCCGAGGAGCTGTTGAAAGTTTTGGTCTGAATCTGAAAGGGCCCATGGGCCTAACTGTGGTGCCTATCTTCGCTCAACAACTGGTCTCCTAACCCAAAACCGGATCCGGCTCCTCTCCATTGACTGGATACTCGAAAGGCCGGTCACACATTCTGATGCTTCCACGTGTTTTAATAAATGATCAACGGCCACGAACAATTTCCGTCTTAATCAGCGCGCTTTAAGCTCTCCTCTCCTTCCTCCTCCTGTTTCCGTCTGCCTTCTCTCTCAATCAACAAATTATCCTCAATTCTTTTTCTGATCGGCAACAGTTTTTCTTCAATTGGGAAACAGAATTCATAAGATGTACCATTCATTGATCAATTCTTTCCAGTCTCAACTGATTGTGCATCAACTTTGGAATCAACTTTATATTTTTTTTTCTATGACTTACAAATTCGTTATTTTGGGAGCACTTTCGAATTTAGTGACAAAGACTCCCAAGATCCAGAAGCTTCTGCCATTTGCTTCATGCTTAGAAGGTGGGTGTTGTTGCGCCAATTTTTGCCCTAGGCATTTTTTCAAGCAGGTGGAGAGCATTATAAAATTCTTCAAAGTTGAAGGGTAAAAGTTATCCTAAATATGCGCAAATTAGCAATTGCAATTAATCATCCACAGGAAAGAAAGGAGGAAAAAAATCTCTGAAGCTAAGGAGCAGCATTACGTTTTATCTCTTTTTTTTTTTTTTTTTCGTTTTTTTTAAGAATACTCTATGGTTCCATAAGAGAAATTACAAAAATCCCACTATGGTTTGACCCAATTTACACTTTACTCCCTACTTTCTTTACAGTGTCGGGCAACAATTTCTAAAACTCTGATTTAAATTTTCTGATAACTATATTTTAGTAATTTCAAGATTTTTTATATTTTTTTCACAGCTAATCGGCCTTTAAAAAATAATAATATGCATTTACAGGGAGGAAAATGCATTCATAGAAAGGTAAAACTAAACAATTACAATGTCTATTAACTATAAAAAAATATTAGAGAAATTAAAATTATTGAAAGCTGACTATTGTATAGTTTAAATTACAGTGTCAGAGGTTATTATCAGACAATATTAAAAAAAATAGGGGCAAAGTGTAGATTTTTAAAAATAAGGGGCAAACTATAGGTTAGAACAAACCTTATGGGGTAATTGTAATTTTTCCTTCAAACAATATATGGTAGATTAAAGTGCTTTTATTTAAGCACTTGTTAAAAGGGAAAAACAAACAAAAAAAAAAGATGATGATGAAATGAAAAAGAGAACAAGGAGCAAAACAAAAAAAAAACATAGGAGCAAAACAAAAACAAACATCTACCTAGTTCATTTTAATTTAAGTAAATTTAATTTAAATTAGTTTATTTTTATTTTTATATCTTTTTAATCAAAATAAATGTTATTTGAAAGTTAATAATATTTAGGTGTAATAGTATATTGATTTTAAAATTTTATAATTTCATTAAATTTTTATTAATTTTTCTTTTCTAAGTCATTAAAAAATTATAAAAATTTAATTAAATTATAAAAATAGATTTTAAATAGATTATTACACCTACATAATATTGATCTGTAAAAAAAAACTATTTCAAATAGAAAAGATATAAGAATAAGAATAAATTGATTATGTTGATTTTAATTAAATGAATTGGTGCCTCTTTTCAAGTCAAGTAAATCAACGGCACAAAAGACATTTTATAAAAATAATTGTTATGTGATGATGTGGCAAGACGAGCCACAAATAAAGAGTAAATTATATAAATGGTCCCTAACTTTTAGTCATTATTCCCTTTTAGTCACCAACCTATTGAATATTTTGTTTTTATCCTAAATCTATTAAAATTGTTTCATTTTGGTCCCCACTAGATGCAATTCATTAATTCAGAATAATTGTCTGACAGAAATTTTTGAAATTATAATTTAAATATTCGATAACTATTTCCCAGTAAATTTAAATAGTTTAATATTTTTTACAGTAAATATACAATTTAAATTAATAGTTTTTTTCTTTCTGGATGAAATAAGTTCAATTTATAGAGAGAGAAAAAAAAAAGATGATTTGCATTTTTTATTAACAATAAAAAAGTTATTATACAGATTAAATTTATTGTAAAACAATTACTGAAAAGTTTAAATTATGATCTAAAAAGTTGTTATTAGATAAATAATTTGAGTTAACAAATTTCATCAAATTGGGACTAAAATGAAACATTTTGAATATATTTATGACTAAAATGAAACATTTTAATAGGTTAATAATTAAAATAAAATATTCAATAGGTTAAGAACTAAAAAAAAATAATGACTAAAGGCCACGGACCATTTAGGAAGTTTACTCCACCAGTAAATGAAGTTAATATTGGGCCATTAGCCAATAATAGAGGCTGCTTGCATGCATGCTTGGACGCTGGGCAAGTAGCAAAAGGTAACGGATTCATTATTTGCATAAAACTAAAAACATCAAAAAGATTATTTTGATTTGGTAAATGATTTAGTTACTTTTTTAATAGATTCCAACGGTAACTTTTAAAATCTTAATTTAGACATTACGATAGCTATCTTCTAATAATTTTAATCTGTATGATATTTTTTATTACAGTTAATAGATATTTTAAATTATCAATTTTTTCTTTTTGTATTTCTTTCAATTTTTAAAACATCATTTTTTAATGTCAATAAATTATAAAAAAAATGCTATATAGATTAAAATTACTTGAATATGACAACAGTGTGGTTAAAATTAAGATTTCAAAAGTTGTTATTGAATTGTATTAAAAAGGTAAGGGTAAAATGTATATTTTTAAAACAAGAGGGGGTAAAATATAATTTCACATAAATCTTAGGAGATAAATTGCAATTAAGCTTTTCACAAGTTTGACCTTTTGATCCTTAAAGCTCCAACTTCCTAACAGTTTCTGAACCTTCAAAATCATATCGCTATGGCAAGAGTGGATATGCTATAAGATATCTTGGTCAGCACGATGTAGTGGGTATTTTTTTATAATAAATTTAGTGCAAAAAAAATTAAATAATTAATAATTATAAAATATAGGGAAAAAATTGATTAAGTCTGAACTAACCTAAACAATAATTGAAATTAGGTAAATAAAAACATAAAATCATATGTATTTTGAAATATATAATTCTTTCATTAAAAATAGTTCACTAAAAATTTTCCTCTTTTATCAACTTAAATTATAATTTTTAACATCAAAGAGAAATTTATTTAGAAAAATTTATTTTCAATTTTAACAAGTATGGACCAAATTATTTTATTAAACCATAGAAAACAATTCATATTGCAAAACATAATCATGAATAACAAAATAATATGATTGAAACACAAAATTGTGCTTAATATATATTAATAGATTTACAATTTGACCATTAAGACTTGTCTTGACATTAAGTAAAATCTAAGTATAAATAATTATAAGTACATAGAGTAGTTAATTGAATATGTGTTTATATAGTATCAAAAGAGCATTAAGGATAACAAGCAAAAAATGATTAAAGTAATTCTATTAATCAATTCAATAAAACCATAAAAAGAAAGAAAGTTTCTGGTGTTCAGAAAGTTTTTGATGTTCATAGTGTAGGATAACATTGCGCAATATACATGCATAGTTTTTCCAGATTTTTTACTCATTAATGAATTAGTAATAAAATAAAACCTTTTAAAAATTGTGCACTCATACATAATACAATTTATTCACTTATTTCAACTAATCAAAACTCTAAATCAAATCTATGTAAAGCGCACAAACATTATGAAAAAGTGTGTATTTGTTTTAACTAATTAAAACTTTGAATCAAACCTATATAATTAAAACTCTGAGTCAAACCATGCAAAAAAAAAAGCTTTTAGCATTTAATATACTTAATAAGAGCATATCTGAAAGTCTGCCGCACTTGTGATCAGGGATCAAGATAGCTCTCTTCCCTTCTCGTTAAAAGCCTTTGACTTATAGTATATATAAAAATTTTGATTAGCAAAAAGGAAAAAGAGGAATATGACAGATCATAAAAGTAGGGAACCATTATGGCAGAAATGTTATATCTATGGACTAAATAAGAGATTTGACCATTCTGCAGGAGAGTAAAACAAACTTGAAACGGTTGGCAATGCGTAAAAAAAAGAACAAAATACTTTTGGGTTCCTGTAATGTTTATTATGGCTAATAATATTCCCCAATCTTTATGATGTAACAATTATGTTACCGCCAGTGCCAGGCGGCAACAATGGTCTACCCTCTAGCTGGTGACAACAAGCAAAAGTAGGGAACATTATGGCAGATGTGAAACATTTAGGAGCCAAAAGATAAATTTGACCATAAGTTGGAAGAAGCAAAAAAAAAAAAACTAAAAAGAAACCACAGTGGAAAACTACTGATGATGATAGTAAAAACTCTTTCTTCTTTAGAATGTAGTATAATTACTAGCAAATGTTTGATCCAATTGTAAAGCGAGATCGGGTATGTTTTACTTTACTTTATTTTTTCTTCTCTTTTAACTTTTAAAATTACATCACTAAATTTGAATGATTTTGATACCCTGATTTGCCTTCTGCATATTGAAAAAAAAACCTAGACCAAACTATCCGTGGAATGGAGTGGTAAACAAACACTCATATTCAAATCTTATTAATAAAAAAATTGCCTTTTAGGAAAGTTTCTCCGATGAATAAGTTCAACTTGACTTGACTCTGAATTAGTCAACACCTAATGTAATTTTTAGATAAGATGAGTGTGGAATAAAAAAATCAAAAACACTAGAAAATGCGTTAGCATGGAACTTGTAATTACTTCCTCTATCCTAGAGACCTAATATGACCGTTTATCTTAATTTTAAAAAAATTGAGGATATGGTGCTATGCTATATCACTAACTTTAATGATGATATTCTTTACTTTCTTTAGCTAGTAAATAAAACTCTTCTGAAAATGCATGATAGGTATCATTAATTTTGAGATGGAAACAAGCTTTAAGAGTATCAATTTATATGAGATGGGGTAATATATTGACAAGGCATACATAATTTTTATATTTTCATATTCGACTATACATCAATTAAATCATAAATGTGCTAACATGGTAGGTTAGGACTCTTTTATTAGTTCTATCTGTTCTTTTATCAAGTTTATTCTTTTCTGAATATTATTTGTTCTGTTTTTAATTCTTGATTGCTTTTTATCATGTTTATTCTTTTATGAAAACTGTATATTTATTTAATCAAATTTTTTATATGTAGTTGTTTGTTATTTTTTTAGTTATTTATTATTTTATATAAATAGCTATATTTTTATTATCAACTATTTGTTCCTCTATCTCAATTTATTATTATTTTTATAATTTTTATTTATTTTTAGATAAACTATTTATTTTTATTTTATTAGTATATATTTTTTATTTTATGAGTAATTATTCTTTTAAAAGTAACTATTTTTTATTGGCTGAACAAGCTCTATATATTTTTATTAGTTGAAAATTTTGAAACAAGAAAAAGAATAAAAATTAAAAAATTAAAAAAAGAATAATAAAATAAAAATTTAAAAAATGAAATAAAGCTAATAGGAAAAGGTAAGCAAATCAAAAAAATAAAAAAAGAATAAAATTGGAAACAAAACAACAGACAAAGTTAAATACAAAAAGAAAGGTAGAAGTTGCAAATCCTTTTATTTTGTAATATTTATTATTTAATCTACCAAGGAATCAAAAATTATTTTCTTGGTCTATGAAATTGTTTTTTTTATTTTATGAATTTATTTTTACTTAGCATATGAACATCACTCAAATCAGAAAGAATAGGGGGTTTTGGGAAGAAGCCTTTGGACAATTCTAATTTTATTTTCTGTTTTTTAGTCTATTTACTTAGAGTTTATTCATAATCTAAATATATATACATATATTAAGTAAAAGCATATTCAAAGGGTAGGATGAATTTTTCACATAACAAGTGAAATTTAGCGTTAACACATGGCCAAGCTTCAATTTTTATTAAGTAAATAGTAACTTTTTACACATGGACTTTAAAAAATACCCAACTACCCAAATGAATATGATACTGACACATGACACACTGTAATTCAAAAATTTGCTGAAGATAATAGGTTAGATTTTAGTTCAACTAATAGATTAGATTAGAATTAATTTTAACAAATCTATTATATATTATTAGATAATTTTCTAATTTTTGATCTCTCTACTACAAGATCCTAAACTCATCTCGCGAACTCATCCATGCCTAGGGGTGTTCATGGGTGTGGGTAGGACTAGGTTCCGGTTCAACCCGTTCATACATGCATCATTGATCGGGTTTTACATTTCACTATCCAACCTTACCACATACCCCCATATTATATTTAAAAAACTGACTTGCATAAAAACCGGTTCAGGTCTGTTCAGTATGACCCGATGTCTACATTCATTTATAAGACAATAAATTTTCATCCAAAAAAATTATAAAAACACACAATAACTTTAAAATGTAATTTCTAAAAAAAAAGTGTCTCAATCCAAATAAAATTCATGTCACTAACAAAACAATAATCAGAGGGACAACTGAACAAGTAATAATAAAACAAGGGAATGACAAAGACACAACAACTGCAGAGAAAAGAGAAATCAGAAGAGTAATAACAAAACAAAGGAATGACATCCGCTTGTTCCCTTCTCCATATAAAGTTTTCTCTTATAAAAGAACAACAAAAAAAATCAAGCTATACTTTGTCATAATCGGAAAAGGTACGAAGTTACTTAGCTAGCTTTGCATGCACCTGATTGTAGTTTTTGTCCATTGTGTCTTTGGAATATGTTTCTGTTAGAAAAAATTGTATTCTTGCTCGGCACGACCTACTAACTCAAGTAATGTGTCTTAAATTAATGAAAAAGAAAACGTCAGAGAAAGCAAGAATATCCAGATTATTGAAACAAAACTACCTTGGGCATGTAAACTGGTGTCAATCAAGGTAAAATGGCGGCAAAAAATTAACTTCTAGGTAAAGGTGGGAACCGGGTAGGACCAGCCTGGGACCGTCCGATCTTGGTCCTGGGTCCTGAGGATCGGGCTCGGCCCAGTTGTAGGCGGGGCGGGGCAGGGTGGGTTTCGTTTCATATATATATATATATATATAACCATTATTAATTATATAAGTCATAAATATTTTTAAGAAAAAACACCACATCCAGTATAAGTTTTATTAAGTTAAAAAACCAAACGACACTTACAAATAATCGGAACGCGCCTTACATTTTAAAATGGCAAAAATGTTCCAGAAATGATAAATAATATAAACCTATGATCTGTGCTGAATAGCATAATCAGATCAAATACAAACTACATGTATGATTGGAAAAAAAAAATTCAAGTCTCGGTATTGGATATTACCTCCTCATCCAAACTCTTTTGGCCTTACTGCCGGAGTGCTGCGAAGCCCCAATCTCGGTTGCACACGCATACTTCTACCGTGTTGGGTGTCAATCTTGACCATTTTTCTGTTATCACCTGTTTTCCGGCACTAAATGCTGCCTTGGATGAGACGGTCAATATTGGAACGGCAAGAATCTCCTGTGCGATTATCGACAAGATCGGAAATCTTGATCTCTTTTATTTCCACCACTCTAAGATGTCGAGGTCGCTTGCCTTGAATGATGTGTTAAGATAGTTATCGACCTCAACTAATCCCAATGTCATCGGTCGGAGTCATTTGAGCATTTGGAGGACCCGGTTGAATCTTGAGGAGATTGATCTCCTTGGAAGCTCGGTTTGAGGAGCTTCGGATATTACTTTATCCGAATGTTGTGCACAATATAACTTGTATAAAGAATGCAAGTACTCGGAAGTAGAAGCAGACATAGCCAAAACATTTATATGAGACATTTCTAAATAAGTATGAAAAATTCCTTCAAGTAGTGTTGTTGTGCCCATTAATTTGACATGTATGTCAAGTAAAGAAGTAACTAAAAAGATAGGTAGAATGTTTTCAAAATATTGAAGCCACTTAGCTCGCATGGCTTCGACAGTCAGTTTTAACAACTTATTAACTTTAAACTGATGTAAAGCATATGTGATGTTCTCTAAATAAAACAAAACTTGATGACTTGTTGGGTAGTAAACACCAGAGAAAAATTCAGTTGCCTCGTAAAAAAACTTAAGCAATTCACCGGTTTTGAAACATTTCTCCCAAACTTCAGTCGTAAGAAATTCATAACCCATTTTTAAATTCATGAAATATGACAACAAATTTGCATACGGTAATGCATTTTGCAACATCAAATATGTGGAGTTCCAGCGGGTTGGGCAATCCAATTTAAACCGTTTTCAAGAAAATGGTTTTTTATTTTCAATACAAAAGCTTTTAAATTCACAAAAAATAGCAGGTCTGGACATCAAATATAATAATGAGTTTCGAATAGGCAAAATCTCATTTTGGAGAACTTCTAAACCCTTTTGCACACAAATGTTCAAAATATGGCACATGCATCTAACGTGAAAGAATACATCGTTGAGATGTGGTTTTAAGTTTTGACTCAAAAGACGAGCGGCAACATCATTATTTGAAGCATTATTAAATGAAATGCACAAGACTTTATCAGTACAAAAATAATCACGTAAAGTTTCTAAGATGCAATTAAATATTTGATAACCATTATGATCTGTTTCAATAACTTTAAATGACAAAATTCATTTTTGTATCATCCAATCAGAATCAATCCAATGAGAAGTAACACAATAGAATGATTGACCTATAGGTGATGTCCACATATCAGAAGTAAATGCCACACAATGATCAAAAGCAGAAAAATATGCTTACAAATCTGATTTTTCGGCTTCAAATTGTTTAAAGCTTTCTTTCCCAGCAGTTTTCCTAGATACTTTTCTAAATGCAGGATTTAATTGTGATTTTATTCAAGATTCTAGGTGGACATCTTCAGCTTGTGAAAAAGGCTTTTAGGTAAGTATCATCCAATTTACCATACCTTCTCTACAAAATTATTGGTTAAAATGAAATATACCTGGTCCGTCGGCACCGGTTATAGACCCAAGTTGTGTTTGTCCTCCAGAACTAGTCCCGGTACCAAGGAGGACGTTAGGATGTTGATTTTCAATATGCCGCTTTAGCGTTCCAGTGCTGGAATTCTTTCTATACACCAATTTTTTCCCGCAATGTTTGCATTTCCTGTACCTTGACTCCCCTTTGTGTATGACCTCATAATGCTCCCAAACCCAAGCAGTTAGTCTTGTGGATTTACCTTATGCTTGAGTTTCTTCCACGGCGGGTTCATGACTTGTAGGCGTCGGTTCTGTTGATGGATTCCCAGACGCCATCGCATCCAACTCTTCTACTTCATCATCGGATAATTGATCATTGAGACCCAAATCGTAATTCATCATATCGATTCCGGCATCATTAGCGTGAAACTCTTGAATTGAAATGTCTTTATCGGCGGGCCGAGATCGGCAACGGAACAAGGCTCGGAGGCTGGTGGTGCGGGAAGATGAACTCTCTATTGACTTGCCCTTTCCTTTTGAAGCCATGTCTCACGTACTAATAGTAGTGATTAATGCAAAATCAAGAAGGGATTATGAAGATATTAGGGAGAGATTAGTAAGAAATTTGGAAAAGATTAAGAAAATAAGGAGAATGCTTGAGAGAATATAGTAGATGAAGAAGAAAGATTGAGTGATTGTGTGAGGATTGAGTGAAAATGGCATTGGTATTTATAGGGGGAGGGAAAAAATTAGTTTGACCAAAAGTCCTTGAAATTTAGTTGTTGAGATGGGTAAAAATGAAAATTTTGGAGCTGAAATGAAGCAGAAAGCTGTTGGATGGCCTGCTGTGTAATTAGCCTTTTTTTTAAAAAAACCCTTGTAGGTTGCCGTTGCTGCGAAAGAGCCGTTGAGCGCAAGGCGGGCCGGTTCGGTCAAGTCCAAGGCGGGTTGGCGGGGTGCGGCGGTCCGGGTCGGGGCGGGTTCCGCAGGTTTGGGCTGGGCTTTTTTTCTTTCATCTGCATCTCCTCCTCCTATTAGGCCTATACTCTGCTCACAAATATAACGGGCTTTTGCCGGGGCGAGCCAGAGGGTTTGACCGGTCTGGGCCAGGGTTGACTGGCGGTCCTGTCCCGGTTTAGGCCAGGTTGCGTCCCACCTCTACTTCTAGGCATGGAATAGATTGTCCATTTTCACTTGTCAAAACCGAACATGTTCATTATTCATATCCACAATCCAAAGATTTATAATAGTAGAAAGAATAGACAATAAAACCTAGGAATACAATATAAAGATCTCCTTGGTATATTTGCTAAGAGATAACAATTAACCGGGCAAAACGTTTTACCCTTTTCTGTTAGTAGGGCCGAGAGAGACTAAACCGGCAAGGAAAGTCAATTGGCGACGGCAATCGAGGAAAATCAATCAACGACAACAATCACGCAAAGAGAACACTGAGGGCGAAAGCGCAAAGCATAAGCAGTAGTGGTAGAGCGAGGGAGGAAGAGAGCATACCTATTAGACAAATTCGACGCCGGCACCCCAACGGTATGAATTGCGCAGTGTGAACTAGTAACAAAGCAACCTGTGCGTATGCAAAGAGTTGAGGATAAAAGTCTAAGACGACTCAGACAAGTAGAATGTTAGGGATTTGTGAGTTAGACATTTAGGAATCTATAAATAGATATGAAAGCAGGTACATTGGCTAAATAGTCTTTTCATAATTCAAAAAAATTCAACTTTAATTCTCAAACTGACATGTGTACTTAAAAAATGGTTATAAAGCAACACGTGGCGATTCCCAATTATACCCTTAATTACACATACGTGTCCAATACAGATTGGCTATTAGTTTGACTTCCAGCGGTTTAAATTATTTTGAATTTTATGTTCTCGATTTTTAACATGCAACACGTGTCCAGCTAATGTAAAATTTAACTTTCATTTTTTTCCCACCAGCATACCATTAGGTCACGTCCTATCAACTATGAATCAGTTAATCAGTTTTATGCAGTTTTAATTTAGAGAAGTCATGCGATTATATGGCCTTTTTTTTTTACCCACTTTCTCATCTTAACTGCAAACCACTAAGAGTAACTACCTTATAGCCCACTTTCTCCCCGCCCTCTATTGCTTTCTCAGAAACCGTCCCCCACCTCACTACTGCCCCACTAAACATCATTCATCATAAAAACCTAAGAGAACAAAGCATTACAGTTTACATTCGTGAAAGTAAAATTGAAATTGCAAAGCTTTTCCATTTGGTGAGAGGATTGTCTTCGACCTTCTGCCAGCTATCTCCCCACAACTGTTGCTTTATCTGAATGTTGCTGTCGATCTTACCTGCAGTAAGCAAAGGTTGTATAGTTTCAGTCATACTGCTCATTTACCAAACAGTAGCGAAGAATCTCAATTTTGAATGCATTTTATGCAGAAATCACTACTTCAAACTAACACACAAAGATTTTGTGAGTAAGGTGTTCCACAATTTACAAAGGTATCATTGTTTCTATCTAAATTAATAATTCAAGCATTTAAACTATATATATTAACCTTTGGTTATTATGGACCTACTGCAAGGAAGACCATAGAAAGGAGACAGAGGTAAACAGGAAGGAGCAGGGGAAAAAAAGACAACAAAGTTCAGAGCCAATAAATCATACAGTACCAAGTATGAAATCCTCTTTAATTAGATGTTATGCATGTATAAATTTATTCTTTATGTAATTAAGTTTTTTTTTCTTTGTTCTACCCATAGAGCCAACAAAAGCAGCCATATAGAAGTAGGTATGAGATTTCTAGCACTATATGTTATGCATCTTTCAATTCATTTTTTAGGCAATTAATGATTTGTGCTTTTTATTTGTATGAAATTTATTTTCTAAATTTACAAATCAGTCACAGAGCCAAAAAACATAATACTATAGTACTACATTCATACTATCTATCCATGTTCTATAATCAAATTGCTACCTTTTACAATTTTTTTAGAAACCAGGAAAGTGGGGGTCTATATGGCATGACCTAATACATTTTTGTTAAAAAAATAATCTTAGTCATACAAAATAGAACCATATATGCAGAACTGGAATTCTATTCCTATTCTATTTGTTAATCTTAGTCACATTAAGTAACTATTTTTTTTTCTTCAAGTTCTATTGTGATCCTATCATATCATTAATGTCATTATTTCACTATTTGTCCACTTGAATCAAGTTTCCATCTTTTATGTTCTACTTTTTTTCCCCTCCTCATGCTACTGCTATTCTTATTCATTTATTAGTCAATAGCCTTACCATTAAGACAAGAGCATACATAAAATACAAGTAAAGGAATGCACGTATATATGGACGTAATTCAGAAAAACACCATTTGTCCATAAATAGCTGATGCTTTAAACCCTTTCGGTCCCTTAACAGTCCCATTTATCCATAAACAATGTCATGCGTGTTGTTGTTCATCTTCGCGAATAACATTCTCATCTCGCTAAATAGAAGACAGAAAATAATGTTTAACAAAACTCAGAATCAGGTCACAAACACAGAATTGTTACCTCACTGTCAACAGAAGAGGTGCGTGACATATACGCAGTCACAGTAGCTGGAGCCAGACCGACAAATTATAGATCTGTATCGATCAGACCCCGTCCGTTTTTTCTTGGGTTTTATATTTTCCCATAACAAGTTTTTGAAAACGTTTTGTTATTAAATAAATCACTTTGGCAAGGGTTAATCAGGGAAGATAGCTAATCTAAACCATGTAAACATCATACATTCTTTTTTATAGAAAAACCAACCCAGCCACTTTGAAACACGATCTTGGGAAAATAGTCAGCGTTTTCGATAAATTGTTTTTGACAAAGCAGAATAAGAGATAAAGATTCATTGGACCATGTAAATGTCTTTTAAATCTAGAAAAAAAATTTAGCCAGCACGGCGGCGCCGCTGTCTGGAAATTCATGGCGACGGTGGCTGTTGGCCGACAAATTCATCGAAAAGGCGGCGAACCACTTGGAAACTCATATGCCCGGTAGTTGTAAAGCTTAGAAACCCAGAAAACATCGAGAATTCTTGGAGAAAACAAGAGATGGATGGAGGAGCGGGAGGGAGGCAGAGATAGAGTGAATCACATAAATCTGGAAAAAAAAATTTGCTTACACGGTGGTGCCGCTGCAAAAAATAATTCTTAAATATGGCCGCTGATGGCCGGCATATTCACCATCACGGTAGCGGACGACCGGATAACCCATTCATCGGACGATGATGTAGACAGAAAAAAAAAAGTAACCCACGCCCCAACCCTACAAACCTAGAAACTGGCAACTTCTTGAGACAAGGGAGAACGACAGGGAGGAGAAAAAGAGAAGAATGAGTTTTGCCCTAATTTTTGTTTTAATACTCCCCAAATTACACCCAAATCCCTAATGTTTGCTCCGCATTTCATAAATTCTCGTATCTCCTAAGCGTCTGTCATATATACCCTAACTCTAAAAAAATCACAGTTTATGTGACAGCTCTCCTAGTTAACTAATCAAGTAAGTGTTTATTTACTTTGATTAAGTGTTTATGAAATTAAGTACCTCAAATTAGCGCCTTGTTAAGCAAGTAACATAAGCTTAATCAAGTTAAGTGAGTTCCTAAGTGTGATTTGGCATAGTTAAGTCAAGACCATTAGTTGTTCTAGCTTTTAGAATCATCCTAGTAAGTTTTGACAACTTGTGGCACTAAGTGTTCTTTTTGAGCCATTTAGAACTTAAGTGGCTAAAGTGTTCAAGAAAATTAAGTTTGGGAAGCTCTTTAGTACCTTTTAAAACAAAGAAAAGTGAGTTTGGAGTGTGAGTTGGTGAGCTATTTGAAACAAATGAAAGTATGAGGGCTTAAGTGCAAGGGAGAGAAAAGTTGCTTAATAAGCTTATAAGTTAAGTTTCTTCTTCTCTTCTTCATACTTAGCCATTTCATTGCAACACCAAAAATTCGTAGCTCCCTCTCCTCTCCCAAATTCACAGCCCAAGCTTCCATTTTCTTGCAAATTCTCATTGAATTAAGGGTGCCCAAGGTGTTAGAAAGATCACTAAGCCCCTTTGCTAGTGTTCTTGCTTCCTTTGATCTTTGGAGCTTGTTTTGGAATCCAATTTTCGTAGGTAAGCTTCTTGAGATCATTTGGTGTGTTTATAGGTTGTTTCTAGAGCTAGAAATGGTCTTGGTTTGATTGGTTTGGGTGCCAAATTTCGTTGGTTTTAGGCTTGGAACTCAAGGAAGCTCAATTGAGCTTAGGAGGCTTTGTTGCATTGCTTGCTTTGTGGCTAAAATTGAGGTAAGGGTTCAAGTAATTAAGCTCAAATAATGCATGGTTTTGTAGCTTTGTGTGTTGGGATGAATTAGAAACAAGACCCATTAAGTTTGGATTAGAAATGAGAGAGTTTGAGTAGTTTGTGTACAAGAACAACGCTGTCGCATAAACCCAGAAAATCGAGTTGGCGACGCGTCGCCAATTCGTCCGTGAATTGGTGCCGCGGCGCCAAGAAGCGAAATTGTACACAGAACGTTTACTCGGCGGCGCCGCGTCGCCAAAAGCATTTGCTCTTTGGCGCCGCGTCGCCAAATGCCAATTTGGCCTCGATTTCCGGCCATCCTAAGATTAACTTAGACTCTCGGTTTCTATCCCTAGGCTATTCTAAGACGTTCCATAGCCTCGGTTGGGTCTAGAATTCGTTCCTAAGGCGGGAATTGTGCGTTATTTGGAAGGTAGTCAAGTTGTGTGGTTAAGTATAAAAGAAATGTGACTTGGTGGCTAAGTAACTCATAGTATTTAAGTTTTTACATGGAAATTAAGGGGATTAAGTGGGTTTTTAGACTCTTTATTGGCCATATAGAGTATCAATTACATATGGTCAATAGAGAGAAAAACCTAAGTCGATCCCAACCAAGCCATTTGGTTTGGTAAGTGAGCCACTAGTAGTATTTTGAGTTAAACCTTGAGGGTTTGACTAGTTAAACCACATAGTAAGACTACCCTGTACAATAAATCAAGGGTAAAGGCGGGTAAGTTTGAGATAGGTGACGACCTACTCTAGAACCCGTAGATGGGACTTAATTGAGGTAAAGTGTCCGGGATACGAGGGCCAGTATCTCAAGTACCTCAGCCGTTTGAGCTCACGGCAAGAATTAAGGCACTTAAGTGCAGAAAGTCCCAAGTGCATGTGTTGTGTGCATTCCATACCATACATCCATACATTGCATTTTTGGCATTTTGTTGATTGTTTGTTGTTTGAATTGCATGTTTGATTGCTTGGTTGCCATATTGCATATTTGTTGCATATTTCTTTGCAGGTATTCAAGAAGGGAATCCTTACTGAGTACTTTTAAGTACTCATTCCCTTAGTTTTATTGTGCAGGATCTAATCCCGGGCCTAATCACTGAGGTGATAGTCAAGGCCTAAGCTTTCTGTTTTGCAGGTATTTTATTGAGAATCCTAGTGATTCTAGTTTCTTGCAGTATAAGTTATGTGCTAACCAAGTTGTGCCTTTACAGTGTAGAGGCTAAGAGTACACAAGAACAAGGTCTAGTGAAGGGCTACACTTGGAGCTTGACTTAGCTCAAGGTGGGCTCAAGTAAATGATCTTAGTTAGTAGTAATTTTGTCTCTTGTACATAGTACTTTGTGTACTAAGTAAGTTGCCTCTATTGGGATACATTACGATGTAAATCCATCTTGTTACTTTTGGGTGCATGCTAGAGTTATATGTATGCACAAAACTGTTACTTGTAGTTAAAGCAACTAGTATTTCAATGACTTGGTACGTTTTCAGTATGTTTTAATGAAATGCTCGAGCAATGTTTTAATTCAAGACTTTTAAATTTCGGTTGCATTGCCAAGTCAGAAGCATGCATAACTTAATCTGAGTAGGCTAAGTAACTAGTTGCATATAAATTGTTTTAATTTATATTGACGAGTAATAGTTAGCCAACTGTAACTAGTGGGATTCATTATCCCTAAGAGCCTACAAGATTAGGGGCACTGGGCCCCGTTCCGTCACAGAAAATTGGTATCAGAGCGGGTTAATGTTCCTAGTAGAGGCAATAAGTAAACTAAGATCAAAGTGTTCTTGTGTTAAGTGTGGTTAGTACTGCTTATAAGTTGCTCTGGATATGGTCTTCTGGCTGTGGTTGCAGGTATGGTGAATACACGGGCTGGTACTACTGCTGAGGCTCAGGGTTCCGGTGCAGGAACTAGTGATCCTGGTGGATCAGATATGAGGGAAGTGGTTTCCTTGTTGAGGAGACTTAATGAGTCGATGGACCGGATGCTTCATGGCATGGCCATTTTGCTTGAAGAGCGTGCTCAACCTCCAGTACAGGGGGAGACCTTGGAGGACCCTAATGGGGTAAGGGCCGAAGTGCACCAAGGCCCAACGGTGCACCAAGGTCAGGGGAGAAATCCCCCGCCCCAGGGGCAAGTGCAAGGTCAGGAACCGTCTAATGAGCATGTTCAAGTGGAGTCCAGTGAGGACAGTGAAGAGGACAGTGAGGAGGAAGATGAGGAGGACATCCATCCAAGGAGGAGACGGAGGAGACCCGTCATTCCAGACCATATGGGACTTGTTTCCTTATGCCGGGATATTAACACTCCCAAGTTCAATGGCATAGGAGATCCCGATATGGCAGAAGGGTGGTTGTATCAGATTAATGAGATCTTCAAAAACATGAAGTTGGATGACAAAGTAAAGATGGATTTGGTGCCTTTCTTTTTAGAAGGCAAGGCGTCATTATGGTGGAAGGATGTCATGGAAAGGCTTGATGCTTATAATGGAGGGAGGATTGGGCAAAGGCCTAAAGAACTTGATTGGATTGAATTCGAGAAGGAGTTTCGAAATGAATTCAATAGTGAGGCTGCCCAGGATCAAAAGCGGATTGAGTTTGATGAACTAATCCAGGGAAGGCTAACAGTTCATGAGTATGAAAGGAAGTTTAGTTCTCTTTTTCGGTATGCACCCCATTTGGCCGGGAAAGATGAACTAAAAGCAAAGAAGTTCATTCGTGGACTTAGGGTGGAGCTGAGGAGTTTTCTGACAGTGATAGGAGTTTGGACCTATCATGAGGCTGTCCAAAAAGCCTTAGTGTTGGAAAGGGAGTTGATGGAAGCAAAACCCAATGAAAAGGCCGTTGAGCCGAGGGTTCCAGTACATTCAAGGTTAATGGATAAAAGGCCTAGTGTGGGAGGTGATCAAGGACCTTCCAAGAAAATCAAGAAAGCTGCAAAGGGCCGTTGTCCTAAGTGTCAGAGATTTCATGGTAGCAAACCTTGTACTCTTGGAACCGATCTCTGTAATTACTGCCGTCAGCCAGGACATTGGGCGAAGGAGTGCCCAAGGCTTAGGCAAGACCAAGGTCAAGGACGACCGGGAGCTTCAGGAGTTGGTAGTGCTGGTAGTACTTTTGTCAGAGTTCCTCCTGTGCCACCACGAGTTTTTGCACTGGCAAGCCAGGTATCCAGAGAACCTACAGCTGTGCAAGGTAACTTTAATGTTCAGGATGGTAGTATTAGAATTCTGTTTGATACTGGTGCTACTATTTCTGTCATTACTTTAAGCATGGTTGTTAAGTTTGGTTTGCATAGAACTGTACTTGATGAAATGATGTTCATTAAGTCAGTGGGGAGTAACCTTGTGTTTACCAATGAATTGGTTGTGGGATATCCTTTGGAATTAGGAGGTAGTAAATTTTTAAGTGACCTTTGGGTCTTGGCCTCAATTCCTTATGATATTGTCCTTGGAATGGATTGGTTAAGTAAGTTTAAGGCCCAGATTGACTGTGCGGGTTGTAAGGTCACTCTTGAGGATGCCTCAGGGGTAAGTATAACTTGCACAGGCGGTTTGGCAAGTAGTGTAAAGAGTTTGCACCTCAAGTTATTGGAGTCCATTCCCGTTCCGAGTGAGTTGGTCGCTTGCTCGTTGAACGGAGTGGCAGTCGAGGAGCAACTCAAGGAAATTCAAGTAGCCAATCTATTTCCAGAAGTTTTTCCTGTAGACCTCCCAGGGTTACCTCCAAGAAGGGAGATTGAATTCTCCATACATTTACAGCCTGGGGCAGAACCAATTTCCATACCCCCTTATAGAATGTCAGCACCTGAAATGGATGAGCTGAAAAAGCAATTAGAAGAGTTGCTTGAGAAAGGCTTTATTAGGCCAAGTATTTCCCCGTGGGGTGCTCCAGTGTTGTTTGTAAAGAAAAAGGATGGAACCTTAAGGTTGTGCATAGACTATAGAAAACTGAATGCAGTAACGGTAAAGAATAAGTACCCATTGCCCAGAATTGATGATTTATTTGATAGATTAAGAGGGGCGAAGGTCTTTTCGAAAATAGACCTAAGGTCTGGATATTTCCAGATAAGAGTTAGGGATGAGGATATCCCGAAGACTGCATTCAGGACTAGGTATGGGCATTATGAGTATACCGTTATGCCGTTTGGAGTGACTAATGCTCCGGCAGTTTTCATGGATACCATGAATCGGATTTTTAGGCCCTACCTAGATCAGTTTGTTGAGGTGTTTATTGATGATATTTTGGTGTATTCCCCGACTCCCCACGAGCATGAAAAACATTTAGAGATAGTTTTGCAAGTACTCAAGAGTAATCAGTTTTATGCCAAACTATCTAAGTGCCAGTTCTGGGCAAGTGAAATTCCTTTCCTTGGACATATTATAAATGCTCAAGGATTAAGTGTGGACCCAGAAAAGGTAAAGGCTGTGGTGGAGTGGAAACGCCCAACAACTGTAACTGAAGTTAGGAGTTTCTTGGGTTTGGCAGGCTATTATCGAAGGTTTATTGAGAAATTTTCTATAATAGCTTCGTCATTGACCGCCTTAACAAAAAAGGCACAGAAGTTTATTTGGACTCCTAAGTGTGAGGAGAGTTTCCAGGAGCTTAAGGAAAGGTTAATTTCTGCTCCCATCTTAATCCTACCAGACCCGCATGAGACTTTTGTGGTTTATACCGATGCATCTGGGACAGGATTAGGATGTGTGTTGATGCAGGATAAGCAAGTGATTGCATATGGGTCTAGGCAGTTAAGGCCTAACGAGTTGAATTACCCAGTGCATGATCTTGAGTTAGCAGCAGTTGTGTTTGCTTTAAAGCTCTGGAGACACTACCTTATGGGAAGGTCCTTTAAGATCTTTACAGACCATAAAAGTCTGAAGTACTTATTTACCCAAAAGGATCTTAACATGAGGCAGAGAAGATGGGTCGAGTATATCAAAGATTATGATTGCTCGATAGACTATTGTTCAGGTAAAGGCAACGTGGTTGCTGATGCCTTGAGCCGTAAGTATTCTGGGGTAATTCTCTCCAAGGATCAAGTAACACAAACCTCAAAAGATCCTAGTGCAGAGCAATTCACAGTTTTATATGAATTGTGGAGAGAATGGGAAATGGCTCAAGTCATGGTCCTTGAAATTCAGTCAGCATGGTTGACTAGAGTTAAGCAAGCTCAAGAGAGTGATTTGAGCTTGAAAAGAATTTCTGGGGAGGAAAAGCATGGTACTGTATTGAAGGAATTTCAGTACAAGGATGGGTTACTTTATTTTGGTGACCGGCTCTATGTGCCAAGTGAATTAAGGCAACAAGTGTTGCAGGAGGCACATACGAGTAAGTTTAATGTTCACCCTGGTGTGAATAAGATGTACCATGACCTTAGGACTCATTTTTGGTGGCCAAAGTTTAAGAGAGACATGTATGAATATGTGTCTAAGTGCCTCACCTGTCAAATGGTGAAGGCAGAGCACCAAAGGCCATCAGGAATGTTGCAAAGTTTACCACTCCCAGAAAGGAAATGGGGATCCATCACCATGGACTTCTGTGTTGGGTTGCCAAACACAAGAAGTCAGCATGATTCCATTTGGGTGGTGGTGGATAGGTTAACAAAATCTGCACATTTTATCCCCATTAAAATCACTTATACCATGGAGAAATTAGCCCAGTTGTATATCCGAGAAGTAGTAAGACTTCATGGTATTCCTGATCAGATTGTATCTGATAGAGATCCCCGTTTTGTTTCAAGGTTTTGGAGTGCCTTTCAAAAGGCTATGGGTTCCGCTGTGAACCTAAGTACTGCATATCACCCTCAGACTGATGGGCAGACTGAGCGGGTGATCCAAACCTTGGAAGATATGTTACGAAGTTGTGTGATGGACTTCAAAGGGGATTGGGACCAACATCTGCCTTTGATTGAATTTGCTTCTAATAATAGCTATCAAGAAGCTATTAAGATGGCGCCCTACGAGGCTTTGTATGGGCGTAAGTGTGTGACCCCTCATTGTTGGGCAGATAAAGCTGATGAAATAGTTGTTGGTCCAGAAATCATTGCCGAGACCACGGCAAAGATTAAGTTGATCCAAACAAGGATCAAAGCTGCCTCAGACCGGCAAGCTAAGTACGCCAATGTGCGAAGAAAAGATTTAGAGTTTGAGGTAGGAGACCGAGTACTCCTTAAGGTCTCACCTATGAAAGGTGTGGCTAGGTTTGGTCAAAGGGGTAAGTTGGCACCAAGGTTTATTGGTCCTTTTGAAATTCTCGAAAGGGTAGGAAAAGTGGCTTATCGGTTGGCTTTATCGCCAAGTTTAGCCCATGTTCATAATGTGTTTCATGTGAGTTCCTTAAGGAAGTGCATTGTGAACCCTGGGCAAGTGTTAACCCCGCCCACTATTCCCTTGAGAGAGGACCTAAGTTATGAGGAACATCCTATCAAGTTTCTTGACCGACAAGTCCGGAAACTAAGAACTAAACAGATCCCAATGGTCAAGGTACTATGGTCTAACCATGGGGAGGAAGAGGCCACTTGGGAGACCGAGCAGGATATGCTAAGGCAATATCCAAGTTTGTATGCTCAATTAAGTCAGAATTTGGAGGACCAAATTTCTGAAGGAGGGGAGGATGTGACAGCTCTCCTAGTTAACTAATCAAGTAAGTGTTTATTTACTTTGATTAAGTGTTTATGAAATTAAGTACCTCAAATTAGCGCCTTGTTAAGCAAGTAACATAAGCTTAATCAAGTTAAGTGAGTTCCTAAGTGTGATTTGGCATAGTTAAGTCAAGACCATTAGTTGTTCTAGCTTTTAGAATCATCCTAGTAAGTTTTGACAACTTGTGGCACTAAGTGTTCTTTTTGAGCCATTTAGAACTTAAGTGGCTAAAGTGTTCAAGAAAATTAAGTTTGGGAAGCTCTTTAGTACCTTTTAAAACAAAGAAAAGTGAGTTTGGAGTGTGAGTTGGTGAGCTATTTGAAACAAATGAAAGTATGAGGGCTTAAGTGCAAGGGAGAGAAAAGTTGCTTAATAAGCTTATAAGTTAAGTTTCTTCTTCTCTTCTTCATACTTAGCCATTTCATTGCAACACCAAAAATTCGTAGCTCCCTCTCCTCTCCCAAATTCACAACCCAAGCTTCCATTTTCTTGCAAATTCTCATTGAATTAAGGGTGCCCAAGGTGTTAGAAAGATCACTAAGCCCCTTTGCTAGTGTTCTTGCTTCCTTTGATCTTTGGAGCTTGTTTTGGAATCCAATTTTCGTAGGTAAGCTTCTTGAGATCATTTGGTGTGTTTATAGGTTGTTTCTAGAGCTAGAAATGGTCTTGGTTTGATTGGTTTGGGTGCCAAATTTCGTTGGTTTTAGGCTTGGAACTCAAGGAAGCTCAATTGAGCTTAGGAGGCTTTGTTGCATTGCTTGCTTTGTGGCTAAAATTGAGGTAAGGGTTCAAGTAATTAAGCTCAAATAATGCATGGTTTTGTAGCTTTGTGTGTTGGGATGAATTAGAAACAAGACCCATTAAGTTTGGATTAGAAATGAGAGAGTTTGAGTAGTTTGTGTACAAGAACAACGCTGTCGCATAAACCCAGAAAATCGAGTTGGCGACGCGTCGCCAATTCGTCCGTGAATTGGTGCCGCGGCGCCAAGAAGCGAAATTGTACACAGAACGTTTACTCGGCGGCGCCGCGTCGCCAAAAGCATTTGCTCTTTGGCGCCGCGTCGCCAAATGCCAATTTGGCCTCGATTTCCGGCCATCCTAAGATTAACTTAGACTCTCGGTTTCTATCCCTAGGCTATTCTAAGACGTTCCATAGCCTCGGTTGGGTCTAGAATTCGTTCCTAAGGCGGGAATTGTGCGTTATTTGGAAGGTAGTCAAGTTGTGTGGTTAAGTATAAAAGAAATGTGACTTGGTGGCTAAGTAACTCATAGTATTTAAGTTTTTACATGGAAATTAAGGGGATTAAGTGGGTTTTTAGACTCTTTATTGGCCATATAGAGTATCAATTACATATGGTCAATAGAGAGAAAAACCTAAGTCGATCCCAACCAAGCCATTTGGTTTGGTAAGTGAGCCACTAGTAGTATTTTGAGTTAAACCTTGAGGGTTTGACTAGTTAAACCACATAGTAAGACTACCCTGTACAATAAATCAAGGGTAAAGGCGGGTAAGTTTGAGATAGGTGACGACCTACTCTAGAACCCGTAGATGGGACTTAATTGAGGTAAAGTGTCCGGGATACGAGGGCCAGTATCTCAAGTACCTCAGCCGTTTGAGCTCACGGCAAGAATTAAGGCACTTAAGTGCAGAAAGTCCCAAGTGCATGTGTTGTGTGCATTCCATACCATACATCCATACATTGCATTTTTGGCATTTTGTTGATTGTTTGTTGTTTGAATTGCATGTTTGATTGCTTGGTTGCCATATTGCATATTTGTTGCATATTTCTTTGCAGGTATTCAAGAAGGGAATCCTTACTGAGTACTTTTAAGTACTCATTCCCTTAGTTTTATTGTGCAGGATCTAATCCCGGGCCTAATCACTGAGGTGATAGTCAAGGCCTAAGCTTTCTGTTTTGCAGGTATTTTATTGAGAATCCTAGTGATTCTAGTTTCTTGCAGTATAAGTTATGTGCTAACCAAGTTGTGCCTTTACAGTGTAGAGGCTAAGAGTACACAAGAACAAGGTCTAGTGAAGGGCTACACTTGGAGCTTGACTTAGCTCAAGGTGGGCTCAAGTAAATGATCTTAGTTAGTAGTAATTTTGTCTCTTGTACATAGTACTTTGTGTACTAAGTAAGTTGCCTCTATTGGGATACATTACGATGTAAATCCATCTTGTTACTTTTGGGTGCATGCTAGAGTTATATGTATGCACAAAACTGTTACTTGTAGTTAAAGCAACTAGTATTTCAATGACTTGGTACGTTTTCAGTATGTTTTAATGAAATGCTCGAGCAATGTTTTAATTCAAGACTTTTAAATTTCGGTTGCATTGCCAAGTCAGAAGCATGCATAACTTAATCTGAGTAGGCTAAGTAACTAGTTGCATATAAATTGTTTTAATTTATATTGACGAGTAATAGTTAGTCAACTGTAACTAGTGGGATTCATTATCCCTAAGAGCCTACAAGATTAGGGGCACTGGGCCCCGTTCCGTCACAGTTTAGCCACCCTTCAAACGATTTCAACTGATCCCTATGGGCTTAGCCCAACATTAATTCCTCTTTCTAATTTCCTAGACATTAAATTATTGGGCTCATTTATTACTGCATTCCTTAATGACGTTTGTGGGCCAAAGTTATGTCTCAAGCCCATAAAATTTATCTCATATTTTTTACATTCACGATATAAAAGCTTATACCTTTTTCTTTTTTATTTTTAGAGGGAAAAGCCCATGTCTTTTTCTATTTGAAGAACCGGCTAAATAAGTATTTAGTTAATATTCTTCAATGTGTGAGTACTTCAACCATTATTTGATATATACTATTCTATTTATCTAAGTATGCATTTAATTTTTTTGGGCCTTCTTTCATTTAAATTGGGCCACTTTTGTTTAATTCTATTAGGCTATTTTAATGCCTTCAAAGTTTTTGGGTCTATACAATTTGGCTGATATGAAGACTTTTGCATTAACTTCTTACTTATATTATAGCTGTTACTGAAGCATGTTGACAGAAATTTTCTTTATAATCTTTACCATTATTAAATATCATTTCTATTTAATAATGTACTCCAAAAGCTACACCATGTATGGAAAATTTTTTGTATTTAGTGATTTTTTTTTTATAATTAGAAGCATCTATACAAATATAAGAAAAAAAGAACATTAAGTTAAGGGATGGGGCAAATGTTTGATTTTTCGTAACATATAATTTTATATAAACTATTTACCCGCCCGTTAGACGGGTTATGAAACTAGTTAGGGAAATAAGCAGGTTAGGGCGGGCTTATACAAGTTTTAAAATTTGAAACCCTACATATACTGCATTGTCCACCAGGTTTATATTTTTACCACCCAATCTCATCCTAACCCGCATAAAGCCCATTTCCCCATTGGTCAGATTTGGTTTGGAGCAACTGAATTTACAGGTTTGTCGGATTGAATGAACACCCTATCTATGCCAAATTGCTACCCCCAACAGCAGTCATTTCTCCCGCCCACTGGTCACGATCACGTCTGCCAGCCATTCACGATCGTTGCCTACAAGCCATTCACGATCGTCGCCCGCCACCCGCCTCCCGCCTCCTCCAGTCGTCGACATCTTCTTACCCCAGTCATCAGTCTCGAGTCCCCCTACCTTTCACTCGCCTTGAACAAAACTGTGAGTTGGTCTCTGGATCTTAGGTTTTTGTCTTAATTTCCGATCTCAGGTGTTGTCGTTCCAACGTGTTGTTCTATCGAGTACTTCCGCGGACGCTCTACCAAATCAACCGGCCATCGTTTGGGTTGTCCACAACATCCTGCACCAGTGCTCAACCAAATCAACTGAATGCGGAGCTCCAGGAGCATGGTGGTGGGCTTGGCCTCGGTGGGTTTGGCGGCATCGTGATTTACGGCGATGGCCATGATCGTGGAGGCTTTGAGCTACAACAGAGGGCAGCCACTTCTGATCGTGGTGGCGCTGGCGCAACTGTGGGTGGCATACAATATATTGCAACCCGCTCTGAACCAGATTAACTGGATGAGGTCGTAGGGGAAGTTAGTTTGTGAGATGACTATGATTGCCTTGCACCTATATAATACAATACTCATAATGTCCACAAACTTTTCCTTTCCTTGTCGGTTTTCAAAACCTTAATGCCGGATTGCCGGAAGGAAGGTTATTGTTCTCTATATCTTTTGGTATCAGCATGTCTATTGGCTGAATGTTATTTGTTGTCTAGATAATTGAATAGCTTTCAGTCAGTGGCCCTTCAGGCTGAAGGAAATTGCAGAAGAATACAGTTTAGAATGGTATAGTTCCAAAATTGAAGCAGAACTGAGCAAAAAGCATGAGGATATGGTGGTACTCTTACTAACCTATTTTTTAACTTTGTTTTCTAATGTGTACAATTTATGTTCTGGTACCATTTTCTTTATCACTTACTTTTCGGAGTTCCTTCCTACTAGATTGAAAAATATATCCTCTCATCTCATGTTTGCAGAGAAAAGGTCGCACTTGGGCTCTGCTTTAGGCACTGATTCTGGGTCTGACTCAGATTCAGATTCAGACGCGTCTGATATTGTGAAAGAGTTGGATCGGGTTGATAAAAAAATTAAGCAGCAACAGAAAGAAGCAGGAAATGAGATCAAGATGAATATTAGCGACGAACCTGACGAATTCAGATTGCCATCGCAAGAGGTTTTATTTGAATTTAGTGAAATGGGAATTGGTTTGAGATGGGAAATTTTTGTTATGTTCTTAATTTGCTTTGTAAATGATCTAGGAACTTCAAGCGGAGGCACAAGGTCCTGCTGACCTTCCAAGTCTTCAGAGGAGGATAAAAGACACTGTACAATTTTGATTATCTTTCTCTTTTATTAATCACATGTTTGTGAAAGAATTCACTTAGTATTTTGTTTAAATGAAATTCTTTATTTGCAGTTGTCTGAGTGCTTTCAGATTTCAATAACCTGAGGCCCAAGGAAAGCACTTATTCGAGGATGGATTACATTGAACAACTGAAGATGGATTTGGTTTCCTAAGCTACAATAAATTTTCAATTGGGCTTCATAGAGGTGACGCTCAAATCTTCTGCTTCATGTCTGCAAAAAAACTGACATTTGCTGGCTTATTGCCTGTTATCGTGAAAAGTCTAATTCAGAGTAGAAATGTTTATTCTTTCCTCATTTCTACAAATTTTAACCATCCACAACAGATGTTTCCGGCTGTTGAGCTCATTGAAGCGTTTGAAAAGCCTAGACATATTTGTTTAACGAACAATTCAAAGGTACATTTAGAGTTTCACATCTCCATTTACAGAGTAGTGTTGGGACCACGCAGTGGGTGATAACTTCGGGAGCAAGATGATTAGTAAAAATGACACCAGAAAATTTATGTGGTTCACCCTTAATTTTAGGGTTACGTTCACAGGACAAATTCTGATATTTTCTTCCACTATAAAAAATTGTAGGCTTACAAAAAGAGAATATTCTCTAAACAAAAAATTCTAGAGGTATGAGATAAACCCAAAATAGTGGCATTCAAGTGTTTCCCAAACATCTCAAAAAATTATCTCACTATTTTGTCACTCTCAAAAAATAAATGTCTCTCTCTCTCACAATTTTCTTTTGCTCAGAACAAATGAGCAAGCTTTCATTAGGATTGTCTTCAAAAAATATGAAAACAGAGTGGCCTTTTATAGCTGAGGCTCTGCATCCGATTCTTCAATTTCTGCCGCGATTTGAGGCAAATTTTCCACCTCCTCCAGCACAATTTCAATTACTTCTGTGATCAGCCGCAATTGTTGAAATTACTCTAATAGCCAACCGACGTTTTTTACCAAAACAAAGAAAAAATGGAAAAAGAGAAGAGAAGAAAAATAATAAAAAATTGAAGGCCCCACATGGGGGTGGGAAGTCAACATGTGGTGCCATGTAATACATACATACATACATACATATACTCATATATCATTGAAATTAATTACATCTGGTATTCTTCCTAGATTCATAGAGGGGATCTGGCTGATGTTCTCTTAAACAGAGTAAACTTGGATCCATTGAGCAAGTGCCAATTGGTGCGATGCCTGAGTATATAGCTGGACATTGCATGGTTTGTTATCTTGGATTACACTCCTGGTATTGTGGCTATGAATTTTTTTCCTTCAGAAATCATAATTTCTGTCTCTAATTAACAGCTCCGAAGTTCAAGCTCTTTTTTGCAAGTTATGGGTCTTGCTCCTTAGGAAAAGGGGCGAGCAGTTGATGTGGCGCAAGTTTTACTGTTCTTGGTTTCACTACTTGACAAATGAATTGAGTTCAAGGGAGAAAAAGAGAAGAATAATATGTCATGTTGAATTTGGGTTCTGTTGGTCAAAATGAAAGAAAGGGAGAGAGGACGAGAAAAACAAAAAGAATGTAATTAATTATTTACATTCCATTTTCCTTAGATCTCCATTGAGTTGGTATATTCTATACGAGACTTAACTATAACTGCTCAGTCTGCTGATAAAAATGAACTACGCTTAAAATAGGGATTAAAATGCTCCTCCCCGTACTAGGCAGTCAGGCCCGCATTATCCATAGCCTAAATATGTTCGAGTAAGGGTTGACATATTAATGGCATTAGTGATCGGTATTAAATCTTATTGATCCTGCCCTTCATTATGAAGATATTATTTACTGAAGTGTAAATGGCAAAACCTGGTTGCATATGTATTGGCTTGATGCAACACAAGAATAAATTATTATGATTTTTCTTTCACAAATTGATGGAGTGGCTTATTTTTTCACCTTGCTGTAGTCTGGAATGTTTATAGATCTAGTTAGTTGATTATTTTCTATTCAAAAGTGTTTTCCAATTCAGTGACCTACTTGAGTTATCTTGGGTAAAAATAAGTTGAATGTGCCAAAATAGTGCCTTACTAGCAAATTTAAATATGGCCCACACTTTTTGGCCCAAATATTTTACCCTAAGTGATACAAAGGATCCCAAAAGCATGAGCCAAGAGTGGAAGTGCGACAGGGAAAATGTCACTTTTAAAAATGAGAGTGATAGTGGTAGTTGAGAGTAACAGCATGAGAGTGTGAGTGACGACTTAAAATAAAAGGATTATGTTACCTTGATTTTTTTTACATTAAAATTAATATTTTTTTGAAAGGATTTTATGTTTATTAATTGTCATAAAACATTGTTTGTTCTAAAGTTTTTCTATGTTTATCAATTTTTCTATATGTGCCACACTATAATTTGAATTAGTCTAAAGTGCGTCTGACCTTATAAGTCTATATATAATTACATACCAAAACTACCATTGCTACTAAAAGTTACGTGTGAATACAACAATTCACGCTTATTGTTGAAATTGCACATATGTGCAAAGAAGTTATGACATATGTATAAAGCTAGGACGAGAAAATTAGGACATATGTACAAATAGTTTAATACATATGTACACAAGACAAAACACGAGATTGAAAATAAGTGTAAACACGACGATTAGCACTTTCCTCCAAAATTGCATATATGTACAGAAAAGCTATGACATGTGTATGAAGCGTGGAACGAGAAAATTAGGACATATGTACAAATAGCTTGATACTTATGGATACATGGCAAAACAAAAATGTGAACATAACAATTCCCGCCTCCCAAAAAAAATATACATATATATAAAGAAAGTGAGTGATCTGTATAAATAATGTGTAGGTTTAACATCTTATAGAAAAAAAAGTATGAACACGTCAAATCTTGCTCCTCACCAAAATTAGAAATTTGTCCAAATCGAATGGCAGATATATAGAAACTCAATATATAAAATAAGTGACAAATATGTATGAAACGTGTGACCTATTTATATAAATGAGATCGCATAATTGTTACGACTATATTTTTTTTGTTGGTTAATAACTTTATGATTTCTTCCACATTACAATTACAATTTTATTTCTTTATACATATCATTTTACGATTGTATACATAAATGTGCTTGAAAAAAAATATTAGGCATTCGTTTAGGAAAAAAGAAAAAGTAAAAGATGAGGGACAAAGAATGGCTTTTATACCAAATCCTCTTTTTTCTTTTCTCGTCGAAGGTCTTCGTCTTCAACCTGCTGTTCGTCGATCGTGATTCCGCCGCTTGCGTCCATCATCGTCGATCGTGATTCCACCACCGCTGCTTGCATCCACCACCGCCAATCATGATTCCACAGCCGCCCACCACCGCCGATTATGATTGCGCCGCTTGCATCCTCGTCATCGTCTCCTCTGCCGGCTTCGGTTGTTTTGTCTCCAGCACATCCCTCTTCACCGCTAGCTCGTCAATCACCTGCTCTGATGAATTGACTATCTTCTTCTCCGATCCGTCTCCTTTCTTCTTCCCCTGCTTCTTCGATTGTTCCAGATTTTCGATTTGTCAATCTGTTGTGTGCTTCGTTGAGAATAAGACAAGACATGGCTAATATTTTTTATTTTCATATGAGTAAAAATGTAATCTATATCTATAAATAGATATGAAAGCAGGTATATTGGCCAAATAGTCTTTTCATAATTTAAAAAAATTCAACTTTAATTCCCAAACTGACACGTGTACTTCGAAAATGGTTATAAAGCAACACGTGTCGATTTCCAGTTATACCCTTGATTACACATACATGTCAAATGCAGATTAACTATTAGTTTGACTTCCATCGGTTTAAATTATTTTGAATTTTATGTTCTCGATTTTCAACATGCAGCACGTGTCCAGCCAACATTAAATTTAACTTTCATTTTTTTCCCACCACCGTACCATTATGCCACGTCCTATCAACTATGAATCAGTTAATCGGTTTTATACAGTTTTAATTTAGAGATTTATTGTTCTTTTAAGTCATGCGATTAAATGGCCTTTTTTTTCGCCCACTTTCTCATCTTAACTGCAAACCACTAAGACTAACTACCTTATAGCCCACTTCCCCCGCCCTCTATTGCTTTCTCAAAAACCGTCCCCCACCCCACTACTGCCCCACTAAACATCATTCAGCATAAAAACCTAAGAGAACAAAGCATTATGGTTTACATTCGTGAAAGTAAAATTGAAATTGCAAAGCTTTTCCATTTGGTGAGAGGACCGCCTTCGACCTTCTGCCAGCTATCTCCCCACAGCTGTTGCTGTCGATCTCACCTGCAGTAAGCAAAGGTTGTATAGTTTCAGTTATACTGGTCATTTACCAAACAGTAGCGATGAATCTTACTTTTGAATGCATTTTATGCAGAAATCACTACTTCAAACTAACACACAAGGATTTTGTGAGTAAGGTGTTCTACAATTTACAAAGGTATCATTGTTTCTATCAAGCATTTAAACTATATATATTAACCTTTGGTTATTATGAACCTACTGCAAGGAAGACCATAGAGAGGAGATAGAGGTAAACAGGAAGGAGCAGGGGAAAAAAGACAACAAAGTTCAGAACCAATAAATCATATAGTACCAAGTATGAAATCCCCTGTAATTGGATGTTATGCATATATAAATTTATTCTTTATGTAATTAAGTTTCTTTTTTCTTTGTTCTACCCACAGAGCCAACAAAATCATCCATATAGAAGTAGGTATGAGATTTCTAGCACTATATGTTATGCATCTTTCAATTCATTTTTTAGGCAATTAATGACTTGTGCATTTTTATTTGTATGAAATTTATTTTCTAAATTTACAAATCAGTCACAGAGCCAAAAAAAAAACATAGTACTATAGTACTACATTCATACTATCTATCCATGTTCTGTAATCAAATTGCTACCTTTTACAATTTTTTTAGAAACCAGGAAAGTGGAGGTCTATATGGCATGACCTAATATTTTTTTGTTAAAAAAATAATCTTAGTCATACAAAATAGAACCATATATGCAGAACTGAAATTCTGTTCCTATTCTATTTGTTAATCTTAGTCACATTAAGTAACTATTTTTTTTTTCCTTCAAGTTCTATTGTGATCCTATCATATCATTAATGTCATTATTTCACTATTTGTCCTCTTGAATCAAGTTTCCATCTTATATGTTCTACTTTTTTTCCCCTCCTCATGCTACTGCTATTCTTATTCATTTATTAGTCAATAGCCTTACCATTAAGACAAGAGCATACATAAAATACAGGTAAAGGAATGCACATATATATGGACGTAATTCAGAAAAACACCCTTTGTCCATAAATAGCTGATGCTTTAAACCCTTTCGGTCCCTTAACAGTCCCATTTATCCATAAACAATGTCATGCGTGTTGTTGTTCATCTTCGCAAATAACATTCTCATCTCGCTAAATAGAAGACAGAAAATAATGTTTAACAAAACTCAGAATCAAATCACAAACACAGAATTGTTACCTCACTGTCAGCAGAAGAGGTGTGTGACATATACGCACCGTCACAGTAGCTGGAGCCAGACCGACGAATTATAGATCTGTACCGATCAGACCCAATCCATTTTTTCTCGGGTTTTATATTTTCCTATAACAAGTTTTTGAAAACATTTTGTTATTAAATAAATCGCTTTGGCAAGGGTTAATCAGGGAAGATAGCTAATCTAAACCATGTAAACATCATACATTCTTTTTATAAAAAAACCAACCCAGCCACTTTGAAACACGATCTTGGGAAAATGGTCAACGTTTTTGATAAATTGTTTTAGAAAAAGCAAAATAAGAGATAAAGATCCATTGGACCATGTAAATGTCTTTTAAATCTAGAAAAAAACTTTAGCCAGCACGGCGGCACCGCTGCCTGGAAATTCATGGCGACGGTGGCTGTTGGCCGGCAAATTCATCGAAAAGGCGGCGACCCACTCGGAAAATCATATGCCCGGTAGTTGTAAAGCTTAGAAACCCAGAAAACATCGAGAATTCCTGGAGAAAACAAGAGACGGATGGAGAAGCAGGAGGGAGGCAGAGATAGAGTGAATTACATAAATCTGGAGAAAAAAAAATTTGCTTACACGGTGGTGCCGCTGCAAAAAATAATTATTGAATAAGGCGGCTGATGGCAGGCATATTCACCATCACGGCAGCGGACGACTGGGTAACCCATTCATCGGACGATGATGTAGACAGAAAAAAAAAAGTAACCCATGCCCCAGCCCTACAAACCCAGAAACTGGCAACTTCTTGAGACAAGGGAGAACGGCAGGGAGGAGAAAAAGAGAATGAGTGTGTGTGCATGGACAAAAGGGGGTAAAAAAGGGAAAAAATTGGACATAAATGCACATGGACAAAGCACATGCACGACATGCATTTGTGAGTGTGTGCGCACAAAAGAAACATAAGAAAACATATGATTATAGTAATTTCAAAGGTCATGATGCACAAACTCTCACTAACAGAACCAACATGACTAATTTAGAACACTTAAAACAAAGATAGGGTTATGGTTCAGTCAAACGGCCTGATGTCTGGTGTGCTATAAAAAAGAGGCAAAAGTAATTATGTTGAAGACAAAAACTATTTATGTGATGCTTAATGTATTACTTCCATACCGGGAAAACCATCAATGAAAATGCTCAAGCATTTAGGAAGTCCAGAAAAAAAATCCATTATCAGATAACTTGTGAGCATGAATTAGAATACTCACTACATAAGGTACAGGTGCATCTAAAAAATCAAGTATGTCATCTGGTAAAACCTGGAAATTTAACAGATAAAAACTGAACTCAGAAGATATAGATAGAATCATGAGGGGAAAAACAGAGGAATTATGAAAAAGCTAATACCGGCATCAGCAGGCTTTGCCATTTGTGAGGCCGAATCAGAGGTATAACTGACAACACTGAAGCAGATAAGAGACCTTACATATAATTGGGAATTCCATAATATTTCAGAGGATCCTTAAACCAAAACCACAAAAGAAAAAATCCATGTCTCTCAAGTATAACCAATTAACTTGCTACAGGGGAACTATAAGTTAAAGATAATTTGTGAACCTACCAAATTAGAACATACAAAGATGATCTGCTTCTCCAGCATTGCTGCTGCAAACATGGTCAAAGCCTGCAATTTATACAACAAAATCAACAGCCAACATGCAAGATGTCCATATCAAAGTTAAAGCAGACAGCCTCTATCAACCAATTGAGCAACTATCGTTAGAAACAATTGACATTATGGAGTTCACGCCAAGCATAGTTCTGCAGACACATGACATATTAAAAATCTGAATGCATTTCAGTTTGGAGACAGATACACTGCAGTAACCTAGATGGCATTGCAGCCCAATTCAAAGACTAAAGGCGAAGCATTTCCCAGAATGGCATATGTAAACCACAACCAGTATATTGCAGGAATAAGAAAAAGATGAAAAGTGTCATACATGTTCTAGGCGAAGGGATCCACACATGCTTGCAACAGCCTAGGTTGAAAGAGCACTTGCTTCTTCTTCTGCCAAAAGTGCACTGTGTGCCTGGTGGAAGCAGGCATAAAAGGATTAATACAAAAAACCACAATGAAGGAATATACATGAACTAAGTCCTTGGAGGAAAAGAAAATAAATCCAATGAAGACGTAACCAAGAAATGAAGACAATTCAATGAAACTAAACACACTTACTTCAGCAAATTCAAGACTTGTACTGCAAGATCTTAAATCAATAATTGAACCAGCAACATGCAAAACTCTCTTGTCAGGTCTATGATATTCCAAGGGATGAAGATGCTCCAGGGGATGAAACTTAATTGTTGATCCCCTTGCAGGGCATGGGAACTGATAATATTCACAAAGTATCTGCAATGATCCATAATTGTGTTGCCTGCAAATTGGAGAACTATGCTTCAGAGATATCGAGTAAAGAAAAAAATTATACCTGATCAACTCCTCGCCTGGAAACAACTCGCCGCCGACGCCGCCGCCGCGTTTTCTTCATCCCACAAACAAGCCCGTTCTTCCCCGTCACAATTTCTCCGGCGGAGGAAATTCGATGACCCAAATGGACACAACAAAATCACAAAACAGAGCTTCTGTCAGTATTTCGTTTGATTTCAAACTCGATTTTAAACAAAATCAAACTTTCTTTCACAATCTGTTAACATAAACTTATGGAACAGGGATATGTACCTCTAGATCTCGGATGCCTGATGCGATCTCCCAACGGTTAAACAAAAACCATCCTCCAGATCTCCGATGCGCGATGCAGCTCGCCGGTACCAGAGCCAGTACACAGAGACACACAGAGGGAGAGGGAGAGCGAGCCAGAGAAACGGATCGATACGAAGAGCTAGGCAGAGAGAGAAAGAGAGAAAGAGAGAGACGAAGAAGAACAAGAAGCGGAGGCGAGCTGCATCGGGCACAGAGAAGAGGTCAACCAGAGAGAGAGAACAGAAGAGGCGAGCTGAAGAAAACTAGAAGCTAGGGCAATTGTCTGGAAGTTGTAGCGCGTGCGACACGAGTTTTGGGCTAACATAGTGGCCCATTCACCATCAAATCATTTGGGCTTTATATGTCTTTGTTCCCAGCCCAATATTTCTTCGAAATTGATTATGTGTTTCGGTTTTTATTTCCTTCGCAAATACTTTCGGTATGGGGTCAGTTTCTTTTTCTCCCAAAAATGTTTCTTTTTCTCCCAAACATGTTTAAAGGCCAGCCTTTGTCACTTTTTTTTAAAAAAAATGGCCCACTTCAGCAGTGGACATTATTGGGCCTGTATTTCTTTTTATTTTCTAGGCCACATATAAGTACGTTAATTATAGATTATTCTTTTTCACATGTGTTTTTTCCCCTTTGAATTTTTTATATTACATCCTAACAGATTATTAATAATTAATACGATGATTTAAAATATTTTTTATCTTTTTTATTACTGTTGTTTCCCTTTGTTTTATTTTGGGCGTTCCTATGAAGTGTATTAATGTTTTTTTTACCGTTCATAATTATTATAATTTTATCTATTTTTATTATAATTTTCCATATTATATACAAAGAAAAGTTTTGATAATTATTGATAATTAATAATGGTTTTACTAAAATTTTACAATTACTGGATATGTTGGGGGCAGAGGGAATTCATAATATTATGCATAATTCTTATGCTCAACACTCTCATTTTGATTTTGCTGCCAAAATTCAATCAGTTATTTCTCCTCCTTTCACTTTTCTTTAATTTCAGTTGATAGCCATATTTTACAATTTCTTCTTCCATCACCACTTAAATGTTATATATCTCAAAAAATCATATTTTAAATCATCGTATTAATTATTAATAATCCATTAGCACCCAGAATTCAGCTTCATCTAGGTCACATCCTATGATTTTACTTAATGTTTAAATTTCTCTCTATATATTAATAAATGGACTGTACATTTTTATATGGCCTACTATCCCGTCCGTTAGACGGGTTATGAAACTAGTTATAGTGGTAAAACATGTGTATATAAGACATTTCTCTATAATCTTTTATAAATATGGAATATTTTTTAAATTCTCACCGCAAATTCACCATTATATATGGTAATTACTAAGATAGTGCCTTTACTCGACAAAGATAGTATAAATTCATAAGAAAATAATAGGATATAATTGTATTATTATCCTGCGACAAGGCTACTAGGAAACTTATTATTACACTATATTCTAAAAATGAACATGATTACTGTTAGATGAATAGTAGTAATTGTTTTGAGTTGGTTGAGCTCAATTGGTTATGGGCAGTGATTCAGCAATTTTTTTTTTTTACTTTTTTCAAGATGCGATTTGTTTTTTTTTTTTTAGTTTTATCTCATTTTGTAAAGTACTTGTTTTTTTTAGGGCTTAGGTTGCAATTTTCCTGGTTTTCATCTGTCTCATATTTTTTTGGTTAAAACACGATTTCATTCTCTAATTTTCTAATTTTTTTCTTTATTTGACCTGAGTTATGTCCCTATTACATTTTAGTCCATGAATTTTATAACTATTTAATTAAATCTTCTATTTGTTCTCTTGGCCTTCAAATTTTTCTTTTTGTTTGATTTTCTTTATTGTTGTTTTCTAATACGAAGCTTTAATCATTATTTTTTCATTATTGATTATTAATATTTGTAGCATTAATTATTTATTTCAAGCTTTGTAGTTTAATAAAGTAATTTGTTCCATAATTGTTAAATTTGAGAGTAAATGTTTCTAGATAAATTTTACATCTATATTAAAAATTAGATTTTGTGTTACTAGGAGATGAAATTTTTTATTGATTTTTTTAATTAACAGACAAAATATGCATTATTTCGAAACACATAACGTGTTTTGTGTTGCACTGTTATTATTAAAATTTATTACAAAAAAAATCCACTACAATGTGTGGGTCACTAAATCTCTCCATTTTTTTTGTCTTGATTATAACTTTTTTTTATTGATTTTCTTTATTGTTGCTTTCTAAGGTGAGGCTTTAATCATTATTTCTATCATTATTATTTCATTATTGATTATTAAGATTTGTAACATCAATTATTTATTTCTAGCTCTATAGTTTAATAAAGCAGTTTGATCCATAATTGTTAAATTTGAGAATAAATTTTTCTAGATAAATTTTTCATTGATATTAAAAATTAAATTTTTTGTTAATAGGAGATGAAAATTTTATTGAATTGTTTTTAATTAACAGACAAAATATGCATTGTTTCGAAGCACGTAACGTATTTTGTGTCACACTTTTATTGTTAAAATTTATTATAAAAAATATCCACTATAATGTGTGGGTCACCAAACCTCTTCATTTGTTTTCTTGGTCTCTAATTTTTTTATCATTTTTTATTATTTTCTAAAGCAAATATTGGTAACTATGATTTGTTTCTCTTATGTTTTTTATAGTAGCATTTTTTAGTCTAGTTTCTACCTAGTAAGGTGTTAATATTATTTTATTCCAAAATTACGAAGGCTGAAACTTGAAAGCATATGTATTTTTTGTTATATCAAGTTTCTATATCTTCCCACAAATTTATGTAATGATCATATGAACTGCCGCAACGCGCAATTTCCATGAACCTCATTATTACTATATTCTAACTATTCAAAAATAACTATTCAATGAATAGTGTCCATCATATTAGGCCTTCAATAAACAGTAAGTTGTGCTAAGCCTTAGGGTGAGGCCTTATCCTTTTCATCTAAAACGACACTATTTTATTTGGGTTGATCTGTTTACCTTTGGCCTTCATAGGTCAAGGCTTATTTTATTGGTTTCTACTGTTGGAGGCAAAAATTTAGTTTGTTTTTCGTTTTGACAATTGGTGTGGTGGTTTTTTTTTGTTTGCTTCATTATTGTGATTTTGTCCAAATATGTGGATGGAGGGATGATGGTCAGATGCTCTTCAATTGATGGGATGGCCGATTTGTTGGATGTTGGCTAGTTTGTTGATTGGTTTTGAGCTTCCCCAAAAGGTGTGGGCATTGATGGCCGAGGGCCAACTCTCATCTATTTGTTACTGGCAAATCTTTTATTGTTGTTCTTGGGTTCTCGATGTCAACATTATTTAGGTGATTCATTTGGTTTATTATATTATGAGTGTTGGGTTTTTTATGGTGAGGTCGGTGATTTTTCATGGTGTCTATTGTTATATTGTTATGGTGGTTATGGTGAGAACTGATTTTTGTTTTCATTTTTTCAGACAATCTATTGCCTATTGGAGTCATATGTGGTCTGAGCTTCCTGTATTTGTTAAAAAAATTGGTTCTTCTCGCTTCACCTATTTTTTTTTTTTTTTTTGCCATTATCTTTGTCTATGTCTATGGTAGTTACCGTAAGAATTAATATTTGTTTTCATCTTTGTATTAACTAAAACGGTAAGGGTTGATGTGACACTTTGTTTTTTTTGGCATTGGGGTTGTTTTTTTTATCTGTATTTTGTTTTTTGCATTTTTTTCCCTACATTTTTTTTGGGGGGGAGTAGTTTTTTTGTCTTTTGGCTATTTTTTCTTGTTCATTTTTTAGGTTTTTTTCTAAAAAATGAAAAATTACAAAATTGATCCTCTATTTATTTGTTATGATATCTTCTTATTTCTAGTTCTCATACTTTCAAAATAGGCATTTTACCACTTTCTTCTGAACTTTTGATTATTGTATTTTAGGCTCCCAACTTTCATTAATCACTCTTAAGGCTCTGATTTCTCTTGAAAGCCCAAATTTACTATATTAATTTTATGACATATATTTTTTATTTACTAAATTTATTACCACTACCTTCTAATCATATAATTTTTTTTAGATTTTTTAGATTGATCAGAGCTTATTTTTGAACTCATAACTTTTTTAGTATTTTTTCTATAAATATAATATGTATGAAAATTTGTATCTTCATTGATCATCCTGCAACAATGTGCAGGTTGCAATCTAGTAATATTTTTAATCCTATTATTTGCAAGATTTCTTTAACTGTAACTAATGTGAGTGAAATTAAGTCAAGTCTAATTTCAAATAGTAATACTACAAATTAACGTGCAGCTGGATCACGTGCTTTTAGGAATGTCAATAGATCAGATTTGGGTTGAATGAGGGTATACCCATATTCTACCCATAACCTTGAATGCTCTACCTGTATCCTACCTATCACCCCATCGGATGGATAATTTTTACATCAATGTCTTATCCATCACTCTATCGGATGGATAATTTTTACATCCATATCCTACCCATTTTTAGACAAGTTGGATCGAATAAAACCCATCCACCCACCACACCTCCACAATCACAATTTTATTGAGTTATGTCATGTCTAATATTACATTTATTGCTATTAAAAATATTCATTATATCTTATCTATTAAAGCAACCCATGTTTGTTTTTAATTCTATATAACTTATCTATTATACTTTTATTTTCATCACATAATTAATACTAATACGTTATACACATGCTCACACACATGTATATATAAGTTGGATGTGGGGTGTGTGAACCCTAAACACATATCCTATCCAAATCTGATGGGCAGTGAAAAAAGAAAAATCACATCCGACCTAAACTTGATTAATTGATTAAAAAACTTAACTCATCAAATCAAATATAACCAGATGTCTATCGAATTAGACATCCATTAACATCCTTGCGTGCTTCTGATTTTTAATTCATTTTTAATCCAATGGACAATAAAAGTAATCTGATCCAAAATAATAGTCACACACTTTAGTAGAATAGGCCAAACCGGGGGGTTTATTGTAAATTTCCAGTTATACAATTACCCTGAAAAGTTTATTTTCGCAAATTAATTTGTCCCAAATTGATCAATTTATCTATCAATTTCACCATTTATAGTAAAATCCAACCTATCAATAAAGGAATTATAATATAATATTGAATATTTGTTAAATTATATAATTACCAACGTAACCAATTTATCACTATAATCACCGTTATTATTTACACATGGCATTTCACATACTTCAAAGGTAATTGTAATTTTTTTCCATGTAAAAATAAATTTAAATTGGCTTACCATGAAAGTAATAAATTGATGTTTGATAGGGCAAAAATTGTTGTTTGATAGGGCGAAAATTGCAAAAAAATAAAAATAAAAAGTAATTTGTGTTTGAAAAATAGATTAGTAATTACATTTTAACAAGACAAAAATTGCAAAAATAATAAATTATATCACATCTTAATCTCTTGTCAAATCAAATATTTTAAAATTTTTGGAACGAAGAGAATAACACTTTTTATATTTATGTTTTAATTGTACTTTTCATTATTTTATGGTATTTTTTGAATTACTCTTTCAATAATAATAATTTTTTTAATAACCTTCGTCTCAAATTTTTTACCTCATTTAAAATTTTTTTACTTAAGTTTGATTTGAATTTATTATATTATTATTATTATTATTATTATTTAAAATATCATATTTAAAATCTATAAGTCTTATAGTTTCTATATATATATATATATATATATATTAGTTTTTTAACAAATAATAATATATATATATTCAATTCAAACTTTAAAAAATTGAAATGGAACAAATAACTCGGGATGGAGATAATATTTATGCAGTATTAGAATATATTATTTTCTAATATGTAATATAACTTGGAATTCTAAGGCAACGCCGAATGTAAACTAGTTATTTATATTTAATTATTTCGTAATTCGATTCATGCAAAATACCATTATATTATATAAACTGAACAAAAGTACTCTATTATATTCATAATAATAAGATGAAAATCATTTTTTTAAAAATTTCTAATAATCATTATTTGTATGACTACTATATTTATTGCTTTATAACAAATAAAAACAGTTAAAGTCATTTGAATTTTCATTAATGTATAATCTTTTATTGTAAAGAACTGTCTGTTTTTGTATTATTTTGAAATAATTGCATATATAAAACATCAACCCATACATTTTATTGGCAAAACAACTAGTGTATGTATATATATGGGTAAAATTACTAAGATACAAGGAAAATAGTCTAAATTTGCATCCTACTCACATCCATAGAGTATAAAAAAAAAAATCTAAGTCTTCACTAAATCCATTCAATTGTAAAAAAAGGATACGATGTAGTCAAATATCCATAATATTCGTTGATATCCCTACGGTTCCAACCGCAAAAGATATATAAATACATATTTTTAAATTGTAGTTACCGACAAATAAAACCATGAGAAAATGTGATTCAATTGTAAAATTTTGAAATCCAGCGATGAGATTGAAAAAGAATAATGGTATGACAATAGAACAATTAAACTTGAGTTGAGCCACAAATGGAAACTTGGAGTTTGAGCAAGCTGTGTTGAGGCCGAAAATCGTGTCATGTTGGCTTATATATTCCAACACATAACGCGTTTTAACAGATCCCACGAGGACTTGCTGATGGCAATCAGCAAACTTGAAAGCAACATATTGCAGCCAAGCTATTTGCCTTCTAATCTTATGTTTGAACCAGCTCCATAGCCATTTGTTCGAGACGATTGTTTTTTGTTTTTTGTTTTTGTTTTGGTTAAAAAAGAATTAAACAACAAAGTCTTGACTTAGCAATTAAGATTTGTGATTTTCATGTTATAGATTATATGCTAATTCAATTGAAAATTACAAACATTTATCCACACAAAAGAAAAATACAAATCTTAACTGTTGAGTCAAGACTTCATTGTTAATCATTTTTTTTAACAAAAAAGAAATATAATCTTCTCAAAGAAATGGGTAGCCAGCAGCTTCAAATTTCAGATTCGAAGGCAAAGGGCCTAGTGATTTTAGAGTTGTGATTATCACTAGAATGTTAAAATGGGCTCCTCCATTGACGTCTATTTGAAAAAAATAAAAATAAAAATACCACTACAATTTAATTGAGAAACATTAAATTTGAGACAAACTAAAATATTGATGCACTACTCCTAATTTGATTACTTTTGGGATGAGAATCCCAAAATTAGTACGGAGTGTAGTATACTAGTAAAATGTATCCCTTTCTTGCAGGTTCCCTTATCTGGATTCAAAACCCTCCCTCCCGAAGGAATGACTTGGAATCCACATCATCTCCCCTTCAACCTCACTTCCAATCCAATCTACCCATCTGTCCTCTCCTCTCCTGAGAATATATACATAAGCCCCTCCCACCTTCACCGAGTCAACTGCCTCTACCTTTCCTCGCAGCAGCCAGCCCAGGCAGGCGGCAACAAGTCTCAGCAGACCCATCTCTATCTCTTGTTTTTTTTATGATCATTTATTATTGTTTTTTTTTTAATCTTCGATTGGCGTATTACTATTTCGCCCATTAAGGAAACGAAAAATGTTGAAAAAACTCGGGAGAAGAGTCTCCAAAATCGTCACCAAGCCCTTTAAGAAGCCCAAAAAACAGCACAAACCACCAAAGCCTCCCTCTCCTCCCCAAGCCCCGCCACAGCCACCACCCCCTCTCCCACCACCTCCCCCACTCATGTCTCCACCAAAACCCAGAAACCTCCCCTTTGTCTTCCCCAGAACAGAGTCATCTGTAGTTCCTGATCCTTCCATCTTCTTCTCTCCATCTCTCCTCTCCTCCCCTCTCCCCACCAACTCTTTCTTCCAAAACTTCGCTCTCAAAAACGGCGACGTTCCCGAGTATATTCATCCCTATCTCGTTAAGCCCTCCCTTAGCTCTCTCTCTATCTCCTACCCATCTCGCTTCCACACCTCTTCCTTCTTGTACCAGGTTTTCAACGCCGATCTCACCATCTCTGCTCCCGATGGTCCTGACTCGGCGTCGCAGGGCAAGCACGTAATCTCCTCCTATGGCGACCTCAGTGTCACTTTAGATTTTCCCTCGTCGAATCTTCGCTTCTTTCTCGTTCGCGGGAGCCCCTTTCTGACCTGTTCCGTGGCTCGGAAAGCTGGAGTCTCAATCTCTACCATTCACGCCATTCTTTCATGTTCGTCCAACGCTTCGCTGACCAAGCACGCCGTCCAGCTCAACAACAACCAGACATGGCTCATCTACACGGCTTCACCCATCAAGTTGGTGAATAGTATGTCGTCCATTCAGCTCGACGGATTTTCGGGTATCATTCGGATTGCACTGTTGCCCCAATCCGACCCGCAGAACGAGTCCTTACTGGACCGATTCAGCCATTGTTATCCCACTTCAGGTGATGCTGTTTTCACCAGGCCTTTCTGTTTGGAGTACAAGTGGGAAAAGAAGGGATGGGGTGATTTACTTATGTTGGCACACCCTCTGCATCTGAAGCTACTATCTGGAGATGATTGTGATGTGACTGTGTTGGAGGATTTTAGATACAAGAGCATTGATGGTGAGCTTGTAGGTGTTGTTGGTGACTCGTGGGTTTTGAAGCCAGACACAATTCCAGTGACCTGGCATTTAATAAGAGGGTTAAAGGAAGCGGTTTTTCCTGAGATTGTCGATGCATTGGTTAAGGATGTTGAGGCATTGGATTCTTCGGCCATAGCCACAACTTCTTCCTACTTCTATGGAAAGTTGATTGCAAGAGCTGCAAGGTTGGCCCTGATTGCGGAAGAAGTTTGTTGTCCTGATGTACTCCCGGCAATAAGGAAGTTCCTGAAGGATGCAATTGAGCCATGGTTGGATGGCTCATTTAATGGAAATGGTTTTCTGTATGAATCAAAATGGGGTGGAATCATCACAAAACAAGGATCTGCAGATACTGGTGCAGATTTCGGGTTTGGCATATATAATGATCACCATTACCATCTGGGGTACTTCCTTTATGCCATAGCAGTGTTGGCAAAGATAGATCCTGCGTGGGGGAGGAAGTACAGGCCTCAGGCTTACTGTCTTATGGCAGATTTTATGAACCTAAGAAGGGGATCAAACTCGAATTACACGCGTTTGAGATGCTTTGATCTCTATAAACTGCATTCTTGGGCTGGAGGACTGACAGAATTTGCGGATGGACGGAACCAAGAGAGCACAAGTGAAGCAGTGAACGCATATTATTCAGCTGCGTTGATGGGGCTGGCCTACGGGGACACACATCTTGTGGCCACTGGTTCAATGCTTGCAGCATTGGAGATTCAAGCTGCACAAACATGGTGGCATGTTAGAGAGGGCGATGACATGTACGAAGAAGACTTCAACAGAGAAAACAGAGTGGTGGGAGTACTGTGGGCTAACAAGAGGGACAGCGGCCTCTGGTTCGCTCCTCCGGAATGGAGAGAGTGCAGACTCGGAATTCAGTTGCTGCCGATACTTCCAATCACTGAGGTGTTGTTCTCCGACACTGGCTTCACGAGGCAGCTGGTGAGGTGGACATTGCCTGCTCTGGGGAGGGAAGGGGTTGGTGAAGGATGGAAAGGGTTCGTGTATGCACTGGAGGCGACTTATGATAAATGGAGTGCCCTGGAAAAGATAAGGGGTTTGAAGGGTCATGATGATGGGAACTCACTTACCAATCTCTTGTGGTGGGTTCATAGCAGGGATGAGGAAGAAGACAGAGACGAGTGTGTAGGAAGAGGAGGGAAATACTGCTGGTTCAGTCACTATTGCAACTGAATTTGCTTGTGTTTCTGTCATTGTAATTGGCCTCAGTGAGTCTACTGGCAGTAATTTCAAACTGTGGTGGAGACAGATATGAAAGTTACACATCTACATTTTAATTTTGCTATTCAATTCCAACTATTCGGAAATAAAGAGGTATCAATTGATCGATTGATTTTGGTATTTGTTGGGGTTTTTTGGCGAGAGCGTGGGAGGTATGTGTAGGGCTCCATTGTGCTCGCAGGTGGGACTGTGAGAAGGGGAGTGAATGTTAGACTTACCGCTGGTTTCCCATTCTCTACCAGTGTCTCAGTAATGGTTCCACATTGATCCGCCTGATAGCCAAAAATAAAGAATTCAAGACACATCAATTTCAGGTCTTATGTTAGGCCTCAAAACTGTAACTCAGAAGCAACAGTGAAAAATGGGAACATTTCAAAAACAAAAAGTTACATTAAATAGGAGCAAGTGAAAAGAGTGAATCATCAAAAGAGCACACATCAAACCTTTTAAAATACAGTTGCCCCAGTCCAAACAACCCATTAGGAAACAGCAGTGCTACTAAATCAAAGTAAAAACAAGCGTTTATATGCGTACCTGTATCTCGTTCATCAGTTTCATACCCTCAATGATGCAAATGACTTGACCTTTTTGCACCTTAGCTCCCACCTGAAAAGCAATGTTTAACAGTTTTGTTATCATAGTTTTAAGCAATGGTTACCAGTAGAAACGGCAGCAGATAAATCTTTGCTTCTGACTGTAACATGCCCTTGACAGATGGAGGTTCACCTGGGGCGAGACACCTGTAGAATGTTCCGGCCATAGGGGCGGATGGGAGGATCCACCATTGGCAGAAGCAGGCACTGGAGAAGCTTGGCTTGTTGGAGGAGCAGGAGCTGCGGTGTATGCAGTTGGAGGTAGGGCTGAAAATGCTGCAGGAGGCATGCTTGTGGCACGGCAACAGCAGGAGATGCCGCCGGTGCCACCTTTTGCATTGCAATGCTTCTTTTTTCCTTATTGTCGCCTCACAGTCCAATTGCTTCAGTTCCAGCTACACAATATTCCTTGGCCTTAAAATGCAATGCCATGCAAACCTTGGAAAGAAGTGATTTTATGTTTATGCTTATGTCCACTTAGAAATCAAAGACATGCCGACTTACTTACTTGACAAGTTTCGAAACTTGTGCTGTGAAAGCAGAGATTTCTGCTGCATCAGGAATAGTCTTCTTAGCTGATCCAACCTTCTCCTCTGGTGATGTAACAACAGGGGCCGAATTTGAAATTGTCTCTGCACTGCAGCAACTTTCTATAATAGGGTAAAATCCAAATATGGCCCCATTACTTTAAGGGTTGTCCTAAATTGGTCTATTACCTTAAAAAATGCTTCTAAAGTCCCCTATCTCCCTTAACATGTCTTATTTCAGTCCATTCTGTCAGTTGAACCGTTATCTTAGATGAAAGATGCATATGTGGTACCTACTTTGCCACTTGACATCCTATGTCATAACAATAAGTGACGGGTATGAAAGAATAATAAACATGATGTTAAAATTGATAGAAATACATAATCTTAAGGACTTAACATGTACATTAACCAATAATCTTCTTCTTCGATCCATGCCGCCGCCGACCTCCTCACTGCCTGTCACGATTCTCTCTATCCGGTACCTGATTTGATTCACGCCCCGCCAACGACACCCAGTAACAGAGAAATCAATTTAAAACATCAGTAGCAATACCAATAATCAAACGGAATAACTCAACAAGCGTTGTCAACAACAGCCAATCACCAAAACAAGAAGATGGTCTTCTATCTCCTAGTACTGACGGCTGCGGCAATGCCTTTTCTGGCGGAATCAAGCGATAACAACAACATTTTATTGCCCTGTGCTGACACGAAGGTTCAGGTTAAGGACGGGTTCATGTTCGGCGTTGCGTTCTCTTGCAGAGTGTTGTTGTTTTCTTCTTTGCGAGCCGTCATGATCCCCAGATTTGAAGCTGCTTCTGTATCTTTGTTGGTCTCTTTGCTTAGTACCCCTTGTAATTAACCGGTATGTAATTGATGTAAGATAATTTAAAAAAAAAAAACAACAATCAAACGAATCATGGCTGATCTGAAGGCTTTGTTACTTATTCGGACCTTATGAGAAGTTGAGAACCGTTGATCTGGTTCCGTTAATGAGCTTAAGAATGCGCTCTGGGAGGGCAGCAATAGACCCTGTCACGATTTCTGACCAACAACAGAGCCCACATCGCGATTTTCTCTAGCAGGTTGGAGCTGGCGATGGAGGGGCGAGGTGAGTATCGAGGGAGGACCCTGGGTCAAAGGCAGGAGAGAGCGACAAGAGGAGAGGAGAGAGAGATGAGGGGTCGAGGGCTTGGTGGACGGCGAGGGAGTGGGTATCGAGGGAGGGCCGGCGGCAGAGTAGGCAGAAGCGAGGCGGAGGTGGGCGGCAGCGTAGATGGCGGAGGTGGCCGAGGATTTGGGGAAGATTATGGGTTCATGTACGTGTTAAGTCCTTAAGACTATACGTTTCTATCAATTTTAGCCTCATATTTATTGTTCTTACACACTAGTCACTTATTATTATGACATAGGATGTCACGTGACAGAGTTGGTGCCACAATAAGTGTCTTCCATCCAAGATAACAAATCAATTGATGGAATGGACCAAAATAAAACACTTTAAGGGAAGTAGAGGACTTTAAGGGAAGTAGAGGACTTTAAGAGGCATTTTTGCAGGTAAGAAATGACTTTAGGACAACCATTAAAGTAAAAGAACTATGTTTGGATTTTACCCATGTATAATATATTACAGAGGTAGGTATAATCAAATATCTTATGTCAGCTAATATAAGTACAAATTTATAGATTGAAAAAACACATCATTAAGCTAGATAGACATGTTTTGAGTTTTTTCTTCTATGTGAGAACGAAAAAGGACTGGTCAAAATAGGAACTTGGATTGAAAGCTAGTAATTTTGTGGGTTGAAAAAAATGCAAAGGGAGGTTTTATATGGTGACTTGATGACTAAGATCAAAGAAATAAGGTTGAGAGAACAAAGAAGAAGAAAACTTTAAATGGTTAAGAGAGAACAAATATGGGCTGTCCATAACTACGATAAATATGCAAGAGAAAGAGACAACCTACATCCGCCATTAGTCGTCACCATAACAAACCTCAACTACATTTATAATGCAATTACACTCCACTTGGAATTATTGATTAGCATTAAAACTTTGAAAAAAACTATTAAATGGTAATTCTTAACAGTTAACTTCAATGATTTGATTTCATCATTAATAAATTATCTAAAACTTTAACATTAATTACAAAAATTGCTCTAACAGGGCCTTTGCTACTATTTTTTTGTCTAACTATGCTGGAGAATAGATCGCTCCATGTCCATGGACCATAATAAAACTTGCTACACCTACTAACTTGAAAATAAATAAATAGAAACTTAAATAATAAGTTCACGACATATAAAATACTTGCATATCTACTCCTGTTCAGAGGAGGCTAATGCGTGTAATTACATGCCCTCATTTTCTCTCCTAACGTTCACACTAAAGCTTGTGTAGGATGGTCTGATCATTGGAATCTAGCTGTTATTTTGTTGAAAGAAGTAGCCAAATCCTTGTTTGGCGGTGGTGCATAACATAATCCTACCATTAATTAACTTTTTCAGCTTTGATTGTTCTTTTATTATTGAGTCATTAAGTTGTTAGGGTTTATAATAGTTGAATATCTACTTTTTAACTTTCCTGGTGTTGATTGTTTAGTTTTCTATGCCTGTGTGCTTTTTTTGTGGATTAGACTAATCCGCTTAGTTGGCTAGCCATTTCTATGTCTCCCGAATCTTTCCCAAAAACTTGATTTGAAGCTTTTCATACGTAGCATTTATGAACCATGTTGGTTTAAACTAGTCTTTAACTCCCTAATTGCTTCTTTATCCTGTGATTTTGGTTGCATTTAATGCACTGTTCCACTGCACATGCATCCTATTGTTCTCTCAGTTGACACAACATTTGTTCATTCTACTTTCCAATCTCATCCCTTACTTTGTTCCATCCCATCATCAATTCTTTATTATTTCATGCCCCCCCCCCCCCAGAATGATCTTCTACTATGCCTATTTCCAATATTTTCATCTTTATTTTCAACTTTTCCTCAAACTTTCTTCCTTCTATCACCACTTATTTCTATTCTTTCTATGTACCTTCTTTAATTCAATTATCCTACACTACTATCTTTCTCTTCCAGCATCCTAAACCGCCTTGTTTAGGCATTTATATAATCCCCCAATAAATATACCATCCTAGCCCACAGAACAAACAAAGCACATAGTGCACCTTACACAATGGCCACTTTTTCAAAAGACCAACTTCCCCTTGAAGGCCTCTTTCTAAGCCTCGATACCAAAATGGTAAATGACACTAAGCAACAGCTTCAACTTTGACTTTTCACCGAAATTATTAATCCTTAATATTTCCAATCCTATATCAACTACGCCCGGCAGTTGAAGAATCCAGCTAAAGTGATCAATTTGGTCATTCATATTCTAAGGAGCTACGCTTTCCATTGTTTCTAAGTTTATTATTCATTTCCAGACAGTGTAAAACTTAGAAACAATGGAAAGCGTAGCTCCTTAGAATATGGATGACCCCATAATCATTGTGCAACATCTACAGTTTCTTCTAAGGCCTTAGGATCATTCTTTCAACTCTATTCCAATATGGGTCCAAGTTCACCATCTCCCTTTTATGTATGTCAATCCCACTATTGCCAGGGATATTACAGAACGACTTAGACATGTTTTGGAGATTGACATGGCTGAGCATTGTCCATATAGGTGGCACAACATCAGATTTCGCATTCTCCTTCCACTTTTAGATCTCATTTTCTCGAGTTTCTATCTTTGACTGCAGAATGGGGATAAAATGTAGGTATGATTTTGCTATAAAAAAATCTTCAGAATATGCAAAAATTATGAATGTATTAGACACTATCGTAATCATTGTCCTACATTGATCTCTAAAGCTTTTAGAGCATTCCATAATTGCCTATCATGGATACAACTATTCAACCTAGATAATGTCAGGCATGGCTATTCATTTCCCCCTTCTCTAATGAGCTATAGGCCTTTGGTCCCCTTGATATAAATACAATATATGGGACCATAACCACGCTCAAGCCTTTTTCTGTTGCCTAGATGACCTAGAGGATAAGGCATTACACTATTGCTCTTCTTCTAATGATGAAGTAGATTAACGTATCTTGGACAAGTTACTGGTACTGGTTAACCTTTTGCCAATTCCACTGCAAGAGAATAACGTCGTGTTACGAGAGTCAATGATGGCAAATGATGCCAAAACCACGCTCAAGACATAACACCTGGTGCCCATAATAAAGATGCTAGTATGGAGAACCGGAACGCTGCTGAACCATAAATGGAAGATGATGGCCTAAAAGATCCTGAAAAAGACCCTGAGGAACTACTTAACGAAGAGCTCAGACTTGACCTGGGCTTCTAAATCCCAGAAATGCCCCTAGAGATAATCTTTCCATGGATTCGAAGGCAATAAAAGTTTTATTAGATGACATCAATAGTGGGTCAAATTCCTCCATGGTAGCTTCATGGAACTAGCATCCAATTGATGGTAATGAGATAATCCAAAATTTGTTCTATTTCAAAGCTCTTCTTTCTTTACATGCAGAAACTTAACGTTGGATGAGTGGCACTTCCTCCACATCATCCTCCTCTACTAGCCATGGATCAAAAACTTGTTGTCACCTTATAAAAGAAAATAAACAACTGAAGATGACAAGTCAAGGAAAGACAATCCCAGCAGCTGCTATTTTACACTATATGACACCTTACTTGATGACTTCATAGGAACATATAGTGCTGGCCTTGAATGAATTGACATTCATTTCTTCAAACACTCAAAGGTTTCTTAAGGATTGCCGTCTACATGACATAGGGCACTTTAAACAACCAAAGAAAAAACATGCCATGCTTTTTTTTATTCTACCTGTGAATACAAGTAACCCTGCCTAATCCCATCTAATCTCAAGCGTATCAAGCCAACAGATGAGGAGAACATGGACATGATTCATAAGGCAAAGAAATGTGCAGCTTTACTTCCCCCTATGGTTTTCTATAAATCTTTTCAAGGATATCCAACTATTCTCACATGAGCAAGTGATGGAAGATGAGAAATTTCATAATACTCAGCTAGTTTTTATGGATGAAGTTGCATTGGCACCACCGCACAAAGGACAAAGCCAGCAAAACTTTAACATGGATCAAACCCTAGAGTATTCATGAAGCTTTTAAGCTTTAACTACCGTGGTCTGGGATAGGGCAGCAATAGTTTACCATTTCAACTCCTTAGCTCACCATCACCATCCTCTCTTTGTGTTTCTTATGAAGATAAAATTCCAATCCACTACTCTAAATAACACTCTTCGTTGCCTAGGATTTCAGAACCACTTTTGTGTAGATGCAGTTGGAAGAAGTGAAGGTTTATGGATTGGGTGAAATCCTCCTGTTGTATGTTGTATCTTATCTAGTAGCCCTTATCTTATTTGTTAGATGTGAAAGATGTTCATGGACACTCCTGGTTGCTCACTTGTACCTATAACTACCTGAATGCCCAACATATGATGGCTACTTGATTATGTATTAAAGAAGTGATTCAGCAGTATGATCCACCTCTTATTATGATTGGAGACTTCAACTAAGTCTTGTTTTAAGATGAGAAGACCAGTGCCAATTCAAACTTCTTTCCTAAAGCTGAACATTTCCAATTTGTTATTAATGACCTTAATCTCATACGTCTCCCTTGTGATGGCCCTAAGTTCACCTGGACAAATCTCCAAAAATGAGAAATGGAAGTTTTTTAAGGTTTGGATAAAGCCTTTGCAAATCAGGCTTGGTTAGAACTTGCCCCTGACATGAGACTTCTTAACCTTGACATTCACAAATCAGATCAAGTTCTTTTCCTCCTTGACCATTATCCTTCAAGAAATTTTTTTCATCGACTGCTACAATTTAAGATATTTTGGCTTCAATTTCCATGGTGCGAATAGATAGTGAATTTTGTTGGGTCATCCAATATTCATGGATCTCTAGTGTCTTAAATTATAGCAAAATGTAATCAGCTAATCACAACTCTCCGAACATGGAGTAAAACCACCATAGGAAATTTACCTCAAATAATAGCTTAAGTTGAATGAGAAATGATCTAAGTCCAACTCAACCTGAATACTTAGAGTAGAGAAAGATCTCTTAAGCTTTTCAAACAATAGCATATTAATCTTATGGCAGCTGAAGAGTGCCATTGGGCCCAAAAATCAAGAATCAAATGGCTTGCTTTCAGAGACTCCAATACTTAATTTTTTTATAGAGCAACAAAAAATAGATGTGCTTTCTCTCAAATTTTGGCTCTTCAAGATAGTAGTGGGCAATGGATGTATATTGAACATGTTATTAGGACACGTATTCATGAAGCTTTTGCCATACAATATAATCACCAACCTTTGGATAGCTGTGAAGCTTAAGACACCATTTATGCTTTCATCACTAGAACTTTATCTCCTCAATAGAAAACTTATTTTCTTTCTCCATTTATAGAGGAAGAAATCAAAAGAACAACTTTTTAGTTGGGAAACTTTAAAGCCCTAGGTCTTAATGGAATTCAGTCGGTAGTATTTAAGAAATTCTACGAAACTATTGGGCAGTTAGTTACGATAATTGTGAAAGTTTTCTTCAAAAAGGGGTTTATACTTTGACAAGCAAATAGAACGTTCATTACTTTGATTTTGAAGCATGAAGAAGCTTAAAAGGTTGATGATCTCTGCTCTATAAAGGTTTTGGTAATTTGAAACCAATGTCAGATTCCCTAGTATCTCCATCCCAAAATTCTTTTATTCTAGGAAGATCTATCCAATATAACATTATTATTGCATATGAAATTCTGCATACTTTCAAGAAAACCAGTCGAAATAGTGGTTCACGAGGTTATAAAGCATTTCTTAAACTTGACATTTAGAAAACCTATGACCGACTGCAATGGTCATTTGTAGAAAAAGTGCAATGGATCCACTTTATTATATAGTGTATTACTACCGTATCATACTTAATTATAGTAAATGGCAGCATTGCAAAGTGGTTTAACCCTACCATATGAATTCGTTAGGAAGGTTCTTTGTCCCCATACCTTTTCATACTATGTGCTAAAGCACTATCTAGCTGTCTAAATCACACTCAAGCTAAAGGAGCCTTGGTTGGTCTAAAAGCAAGTAGAAATGGCCCTGCTATTAGTCATATTTTCTTTACAGATGACTACCTTTTTATTCTTTAAGCCAATAACATCTATATTTAAAGTCATCAAGGAAGTTTTACAACTATATTCAATTGCAACAGGGAAAGATATAAACTATCTTAAATTATAATAGATGTTTAGTGACAATGTTCCTTCGTTAGTTCAAAAGGAAACATGTCAGTTTTTACTCTTCTAGATAAACAATGGTATTTTACACAACCTTGGATTACCTTTATGTCAAGATTTGAGTAAAACCTCATACTTCCAGTTCCTAGCTAATAAAGTCAAGAAACGTTTGAAAAGCTGGAAACTAAAGTTACTGAACAGTGCGAATAGGCTAACTTTGATTCAGTCCACACTTTCCTCGATCCTTATTTTTCTCATGTCATTCTTCAAAGTGCCTATTACTATGGTGGACAATATATCAAAACAATTTATCAAGTTTTAGTGGAAAATATTGGCCAACATGTATGAAGTCTACATGCGGCATCAAGGACTTATTTAATTTCCAAAAGGGATAGGCAGGCTCAAAATAAAGGATAAACGCTTATTCAACCAGTCTTTTTTAGCAAAGACTTTCTTGCAGATCTTTATCGGTAACCCTAATGAACTTGTCTACAAAGTTTTGATGGTAAAATATGGGTATTCTCATTTCATTTAGAGGTAAAAGTAGCCTCTAACACATCGATTGTGACATAGTCTAATATATGGTAAAGAGTTAGTTCGAAATCATCATTGTTAGGTTGTAGGAAATGGAACCAACATTGGAGTTTGGGAAGATAATTGGATACCAGGAATTAACCCATCCCAGTTTTTAATATGACCTTTATTATTCCTCTAATATGAATCTTATGGTCTCTGAGCTAATAAATTTCACAAACTAAACCTGGTCTTGGACCTATCTTAATCAGTTTTTCCCATGACAGAACATTGACCAAATCTTGAGAATATCATGTTCTTTTGACCAGGAAAAACAAGATTCAGTATTCTGGTTGGGTCATTGTTCGGGTAAATCCTTTACCAAGCAAGGTTATAACTTAGAACTTAGAAAGTAATCAGCCCTTGTTCTTAATGCTGTAGTAACCCATTTAATCCAATGCACCCCACCCAAACTTTTCTACTACCCTTCAAAAGATATGGACAAGTCCTTTTCCTCCAAAGTTTAAAACTTTCCTGTGGAAATGCCTTTTTAATGCCCTTTCCACTGCAAAAAACCTAGCCTTACATAGAGGACTTATGTCACATTTATGCACCAGATGCCAATTAGAAAGTGAGACATCTTTCCACCTTTTTTAGGAATGCAGAGGCACACATGAATTCTGGGGTAATTTTTGTATAAGACCATCTACTAAGAGTTATCCGAGCTTTGAGCATGGCTTACTGCAATACTAGCTGGACAACATAAGTGGTAGTTTGAATGGATTGCATGCCTGGTCTCTACTTTTTGGCTAATGTGGTTAGGAATGAACGAGTGTGTTTCCAGAATATCACTTTTCATTCTTCTTCAATTATAGCTAGAAGAGACACCCTCATCCATCAGCTCTACACAGTAACGGAATATCAGGCAACATACCTTCATTCATTTTATAATCAACCAAACCCACTTTACCATGTTTAGGGTTCTTCTATTTTGAAGTCGTTTCTATCACTCCGAAAATCTTCATTGTAAATGGGGCTTGGAGACAATCCACTAGTTTAGAAGCTACTGCTTGGATCTGGATGGGTATCAGCAGACAACCAAAACTCTAGTATGGAACAGATCTACAAGTTTGTGCATCAGCTCTAGAAGCGTAACTCTATAGCCTTTTTTAAGCTAGTAAAGTAGTTGACAACTACAAGCTTTTAGCAATTACTTTTCTCTTTGGATGTGTGCAGGTATTACAAGCTCTTCGAGGATCCATAACATTGAGTTCACACCTTCTGCACATAACTCAACAGATTATCGCAAACTTCAACGCAATTCCTAAGACTACGATGGTAATCGTCTCCAAAGAGAAAGTTTTGGTAGCTCATAATACTACGGCCAATTATCTCCCTTAAATTCCTCTTTTTTTTATTGTACTATTTTGGATACAAAAAATAAAATTAAATAAATAAATATGCTTAAATCACTAGTTGGTCTCTCAACTATCATGGATCTAATATTTTGCTTTTGAGCTAAAATTTGCTCCTAAATAGAACCCGAATTATCAAATTATGCCAAATTAACACCTAGATGGCCACTTACGGTGATGATCATTGTTGCAAATAAGTTGGGTAGGTGTTTCATAATGCAAATGTTCATATATAATTGATTGGTCCTTTGATTTTCAAATTAATCAAATAATTTAAGTTATTGCATACAACATGGAGTAATCAATATGGTGAGGCCAGAGTAGGGCAAAGATTCATATTTCATAATACTGAAAGCCCACTGAGGTGTTGCCGTTTTAACTGTTCCCACTCCTGGGCCTTGTCTCTGGCTCCGGATGATCACACAAATAAAAGAAAAATATTATTAGAAATTTAGAATCGGGATGATGTGTACTTACCACCCTCGTGCTTTTATTCCATCTAATTTTCTCTACCTACCTGCTGTCTTCACAAGCTCTGAAGCCGACCTCTAGAACTAGAATCGTAGTATTGTGGTATAAGGAAGGTCAGGCCAACAATCCAACTCGAACCATTTCGGGCTATAGAGATGGAACAAGTGGCTCTGGCGAAACTGTTACAAGCTGTGCCTGCTCCAAGGGAGGAAGCCAAAGAACGTGCTCGGAAAGTTTTCCGCTCCACTTTGAGTGCAAGAGAGAAGAAAGTGATTTGTGTGACTGGTGGCAACTCCTCCTTGGGCTCTTCCATCGCCCGTGAGCTGCTGGCCCGTGGCTACCTCGTCCGCCTCACTCTCCAACATCAAGGTACCTGCACTTGCACTTGTACTGTTTCATACTTCCCCCAACAGGAGACGGACACCGTGTTTGTTGTTACTTGTGCTGCTTATCCATGGTTCTTGAGGTCGTTATTAGGATGGTTGGTTAACAGCTTTGATGTCAGAATTAAGGTATTAGGATGTAGATGTGCTTTCCCTAGAGAATGTGGGGGTGGGGGTAGTTGTTTGAGCTTGAAGAACTGTTGGCTTCTGTTTTGCAAATGCCAACTTAATTAGGCTTGTCAGCTGTCTTATGGGCAAGGAGAAACTTTTATCCTCTTGTTTGTACATGTCATTGAATAGGGGAACTTGATGATTTAAAAGAAGTGATGAAGGAGGAGGAGTTGAGTCTTGTGGAAAGTGTTGTGGTGGCAAAGATGGAAGACCCACGAAGTCTTTGCGATGCTTTCAGAGGCTGCCATGCGGTTTTCCACACCTCTTCTTGTATTGATCCACATGGGATTTCTGGTTACAGTGTAAATTCTTCTTCAATGCTTCGTTCTTGTGCTGTGTTTCAACTGGTGCCCATATACCTGTCATTGATTAGTTGGAACGATTTTCAGGAACAGATGGCATTTCTGGAGACTGTAGCAGCCAGGAATGTCATAGAAGCTTGTGCAGAGGCCGCCTATATCAAAAGGTGTGTCTTCACTTCCTCTCTCCTTGCCTCTATATGGCAAAATGAGGGTACAGCTACAGAGAGGAGGATTGACGAAAGCTGTTGGAGCGACATCGAGTTTTGCAGAACAAATAAGGCACGATTTTGTATATATCAACTGCTTTATGCTTAATTAACACTTTGAAGTTGTTTATATCTCATATGGGGCATCAACCAAGCCTTAACCCCAATCAATATTTGGATGGTTTTACGAATTAACTGTGTCTCAGTTCACATTTCATGGTGTTAATTATATGTAGATGCTTAATTCGATCATCTAATTATAATGATGAGCTTCTCTGCTTTGATCTATGGACTGTATCTGTATATAGATGGTTACAGTATTCATTGTTTTTGGGGAACAGCTTTGGCTTGCATTAGGCAAGACAAAAGCGGAGAGCATTGCTTGGAGGAAGTCGAAAGAATTGAAGGTGAAGCTTGTGACGGTGTGCCCTGGCCTCCTCATGGCTCCTGCCTTCCCAAATGCTCACAAAGAAACTTCTGTACCGTACCTCAAAGGTATGTTTAAAGCCATGTCAAACTAGACCACATTGGATTGGAATGCACTTCCTTGTTCGTTTGTTTTGATGAAATATCTTCACAGAACAGGAATCAGAATCACAACTCAGTGACATAAGCACACATAAGAGATGTGCATGATTCTCGTGTTGTGTGTGTCTGTGTGTGTTTCTCTCATATCATTTCATTTGAATGATTACATGATTGTAATTGCCACACCTATAGCTATAGAGTTGGCAAAGTTTATGGGAGTGACATCTTTAGCATGTAATGCAATGTGTGTACCCACTTTGATTTCTTATGCGGTGAAGGAGGGCAGAGGATGCTACATAAAGGACTCCTAGCAATTGGGGAGATGAAGAAGGTGGCGGAAGCACATGTCCAGGTGTACGAAGCGATGGATTATGGAGCTTCAGGCAGATATCATTGCTTCCAAAGAGTGGTCAGAAGCGTGAATGAAGCGGTCGAGCTTGAGAACGAGCTGAAGATGCAAGGGCTGTTTTCTGGAACAAGGTTATTAGAGGATGCGGAAGAAGAAATTTGTAGCAGGCTTAGCAATTCAAAGCTGAAAAGGTTGTTGTCTCAACGGCAATGCTCGTGTTGTGAAGAATGAGCGCGGTTGGGTTGAATCACTTGTCTGCTCCGGTGTGGTGCATCGGGCTCTAACATGTGCGCTGTTGGTGTAAGAGTTGAAGACAGAGAGCCCCAAACCAAAGACATGGTGATGGCGATCGCATCTGATGGGAGTGTTGTTGTTATATATTCCTTTTTATATACTCCCTCCATCTAAGAAAGACAGGCCCTCTTACCTTTTTTAATTAAAATTTGACTTAAATGTATTTATATTATAAATTTTTTTTATAAAATATATTTATAAATTAGAGTCTTTGAGGTATTGTTTTCATATAAAAAAATTTATAGTTGTATAAGAAATTTGTTTAAAAAAAATAATGAATTAATTGCTGTGAATAGTAAATAGGACAGGTTTTGTAAAAAAGAGGTAGTATAATATAAGCTGCAAGCAAGGGATAAAGGAAGGCCAATTTTTTTCTGCTGCTGAAAAACTATCATATATTCTCCATCTAAGGGAAACTAAGATCGGAAATTAATTCAAGTTTTACATCTGGTTTGGTTTGTTTCAATTTAAGGCAATTAATTTTAAAATGGTTTATTTTTATTCTTATTTCTATTTTACCGGAAATTAATTTTAATTAAAAGTTAATTTTATGTAGTTGTTATGCTTCATTGAAAATATAATTTTTGTAATTTTATGAAATTTTTATAAATTTTTTTAGTTTAAAGCATTAACAAGAATTTAATAATATTATAAAAATTTACTTTCAAATGAATTATTATATCTACATAATATTTTATTTTTAAATAAATTAATTTTAAATAAAAAAATATAAAAATAAAAATAAATTAATTAATTTAAATTAAAATGAATTGGCCTTAGCCCTAAGTTTCTTTCTCTCTACTTTCAATGAAGCAGGGACTTAATGCCCGCGCAAACCTTAGTGACTGTAAGTGACTCAATTTCAGGGTAAAAGCAATTATAGCTGATTTTCATTTCATTTTATTTTCTTTATAAAAAGCACAAAGTAACAAAAGCGCCATCCAACTTTTAGGTTTAAACCATCATCTCATAAAACTTTATTTGGTTCCCACTTGCATATCAAAGTTTTTCAAATACGCTATAGAGGAAATACACCGACTATTTTCCAAACCTTTGGCTAAGGTGAACCAGTTGCACATGTATCTGATAGTAGCAATGCCAATTGCTGAGTCTAGAAAACTTATCAACACCATTGTAGATTTGTTATTAGACTCCGCTAATTTATGCATTGTTATTCCCAAATGAATAGCACCAATGGTCTCAGGCCTTTAATTCCTATTGAAAATTTGTCTCTAATCTTTATTTCATTACAAATTAGTTCTTAACTTTTATAATTTATTACATATTGATCCTTAACCCTAGACAAATATAGAAGTTTGATTTATAGAAAAGAAAACATGTAGTTTAATTATCCAATAACTGGAAGAAAATTATATTATAATTTAAATTTATTGATAACTACTAAATAATTTAAATTAGTTAGCTCTCATGAATTATTTGATATTAATTTTCTAAATTATAATTTAAACTATTTGATAATTATTTTTTTTATAAATTGAATTGTGCTAAAATTTTCTAGCATTTAATGGAAGATTTAAACTATTAGTTTTTCTTCTTTATAAATTGATTTTTAGGGCTAGGGACTAATATGCAATGAATTATAAATATTTAAGATTAATTTGTAATGAAAGAAAATTTAGGGACCGATTTGCAATGAAAATTGAAGGTTTGGGACCAATAGTGATTTTGACCCCAAATGAAGTTATAGATAGTTCTTTACTTCTTTTACCTCCAGTGGTGCATACTTGCATACTGGGAAGTGGGAACAATAGAAGATCGGGCGGAGGAGTCAACCGAGGTGGTAAGGTAGAGGCAGCGGAGGCGAGGGTGTTGGTGATTTGGGGAGGAAGGTTAATCGCTGTTTTAAATCCCTCAAATAATGTGTTTGTGTTGGTTCCGAAGCTAAAGTTTCTTCTGCTTTCAGTGTTGTCATGTATTGTTATAAAAAGGATTTTATATGGTATTTTAGACTGTCACATCATCAAGTTTCATTAAAGATAACAAAAAATAGTTGATGGTAGGGACTCTGGTGGGACGTGTGTTACAATGTAAAATACTTTATTATGGCATAAGTTGAAGAAGTAGACCAGTTTAGAACAAACGTAAAAGTTATGGGACCGCAATTGAACTTTACCTTTGTCACTGACTCATTGATGACGGAAATGCACACGAAAATGCGTTCGATGGGCACCTGGTTATGAAGAGTAAAGCTACATGGCGGTTCAGCAATTTTGCCAAGGCCATAGAAGAAGACTTTCAGTGTCTGAAATTGGAAAATCTTCCGGTTCGGAGATTGATTCGTTGATAGGAGAAATAGAGGACTTGTGGGAGACGATTCCTCTCTATGCTTAAGGTTGCTGTTCGGTTATATTTTTGCGATTAGGAGCCGCTATCTTGTTATGAAGAAATCGAAAATGAGAAACGAAGCAAGCAGCAGTGGCGGCGGCGGCAACGGTAGAGGAGAGAGCGTGGTGGTGGATTGGGGACGCCGTCGAAGCCCTTGCGGCTATTGCAAATCAGCTGGGCGCACCGGTGTATCTCATGGTTCGTCGTTCCATTCTTATTTATTAATTTTATGTTCAGATTTGTTGATTGGGATGGACTACTTTGGTTCCACGTACTCTTTCGAAATTGATCAGAATCCAAAATTTTTAGCTTTCAATTTTACTACACTAGGTTGCTCCGAATTTGGTCATACAATTTGTTAAAGGATCATGTTTATTTTGGTTCTCGAGGTAGAGATCATTATCGTTTACTGTAATGAAGATGGGACTCTAACGTCTTAATGGATTGCCTTTTGGCTTACATCTTCTTATGTTGGTGATAGCAAAACTACCCGTGGCTCCACACTGGACCGTGGATGCACTTGATCTCTATTCAAGCTCCGATCACCTACATATAAAGATAAGGAGAAGGGCGTTACAAGGACCCCGAGTGTAACGCTGGGTGACCTTAGTTTGTAGAAGAAGAAAAATATACTCCTTATATTCATAGTGAATAACTGGGTCGTATGGACATTTGCCCTAGTTTACAAGCCTACTTGGTTTTGTTGGTTCTCATACCGTTAATCTGGTATTTGGGCCCAGTAATCTATTGACTGTCGGGTCTTTTTCAGGTTATCTGTATCAATTGGTATCAGCTAGTAATTAGATTGTCATTGTTGATTATGTTTATTACTGTCTTGATCCTGCAGGTCTGTGGGCTCATAGCCTTACCGTGGACGACTATCAAGGTTTGTGTATTCTGTATTTTACTTATTGACCATAGACCCTCTGTTCATAACCCAAACCTTCACCCCCCCCCCCCCCCCCTTTTTTCCTTTCTCTCTCTAAAAAATCCCCGCGGATGCTTCATATTTGTCTGATATATTGATTTATGCTTCCAATTTGAATTACAAAGTTTAACTGCATTTATAAAGCAAACCTTGTTGTTATTGTTATTCTTATTATGATTATTTGGATGCGTGTGTTAATCTTATCCCTTTTCTCCGTTCATGCTTCCTGCTTTGACCATGCTAATTGAAAATGGCATAAATTAACTTCAATGTTGCTAACTCTGTTGTTTTGCGTAAATTGAGTAATGAAACCTGCCTTCTGTTTTACGTTATTTGAATTGAGTGATCTAATTTTAATTCTAATGAATAGACCTGCTTGACCGGGGCTGGAGAAGATCAGGCTGTTTCCTCTACAAACCAGAGATGGAGATGACCTGCTGTCCTTCTTATACAATTCGGTTGAAAGCAAATGATTTTGTTCCTTCAAAAGAGCAACTTCGAGTATATAGACGAATGCAAAGGTATTGTCAAGTGTTGTGTGAGCATATAGGTGATTGCAAAGGCATCGTTGATTGACCTCTGAAAACTTATGATCTCTGATGGCAGGCATTTTTTCTTGCCATCATGAGTTGGTCATTCTCACCCATATGGAATATATTTCCATCCTGAAGCTGTCCTTTTTCTCCTTTATCCTCATGCTTCAAGTTAAACAATTGAAAGAAAGATTGTTTTCCGTTTGTTAGATTTTTTAAATCTTGATATTTGCAGGTCGTGAATTAACCATATGTGTTTAATAATGTCTTCTTGTGATCTTCCTCCTTTGAGGAGTCTTGTGCTTTTGGCCACACTGAGCCTTGATGTTTTTATGTTCCTAGGTTCTTAGATGGCATGCTGGATGGAGAGAAAACTCTCAATCGTGTAGGCAGCCCAAGTGCTCCTAGGGTAACAGGCAGTGCTTTCCACCTTGAAGTTTCAAGCTCAGTAACAGATGAGTTACTCCGTAAAAATAAAGAGGAGAATAAGGCAGAACAGTTTATGCATAATTTATCCGACCAAATCGATATTGCAATTTCTAAGTTTGTTGAGAGTGGGGAACTGCCATCTAATGTTCAATTTCCCAAAGCTGTGGTGAAAATGGTTTCGCAGTCCAAAAGAAAGTTATTAGTTGAAGGATCAGAAAATCTTTTGTACACCAGCAACATACCCTTCCTAATCACTGCTGCTTTGAGGCGGGCTAAATTGGCTGAAACAAGAGCTGATCGTTTGATAATGTCAAAAGATAATACGAAAGAAATTGGTATTTCTCCCAAGTCTATTGCAGAGAAGTTGGTGAATTCTTTGAATCAGCTGGTAGAAACTTCTGGCCTCTCCATCAGAGCTTGCAATGGCCATATTAATATTTACTCTGCTTCCCAAGAGGTATCATTGAATGGAGATGTTCAAGTTGTTTCCTTACCTGAAATATCTGCTAATGACAGTGGAAGTAAAATCTCTTGTGAGAAGAAGAGCTCTGAATGTCCACAAGTGAAAAAGCGAAAGTTTGAGGTACGCTTGAAACGGTCGAGTTTTGATCCCGAAGAGTATGCATTATATAGAAGATATCAGCTTAAAGTGCACAATGATACACCAGATCATGTCACAGAAAGTTCATACCGGAGGTTTCTTGTTGACACTCCCTTAGTATTTGTTTCTCCTTCTGGTGATGGTGCCAGCCCTCCTTCTGGATTTGGCTCTTTCCATCAGCAATACGTTGTTGATGGTCAGCTTATTGCGGTTGGAGTTATAGACATCCTGCCAAGATGTTTATCAAGTAAATATTTGTTCTGGGATCCTGATTATGCCTTTTTTTCTCTCGGTAAATACTCAGCACTGCAAGAAATAGACTGGGTCAAAGAGAATCAAATCCATTGCCCTAGTCTCCAGTATTACTATCTTGGTTACTATATACATTCATGTAACAAGATGAGATACAAAGCTGCATATCGCCCATCAGAGCTGCTCTGTCCCCTTCGTTACCTGTAAGTTCCAGATCTGGTAACTGGTAGGTAAATGAATACTAGAACATGTCATTTTTCTGCATTGGTTTGGTAATCTTTGGTTTTGCTGCCATAATCTTTTGGTTGTGTCTGTAGTCATATTATTAATTTGCACTAGGTAGAAAATAACAAAGAATTTCTAACCTTTTGACTGTGTACAAACTTCTGAACATTGGCATCAGCCTACCATTCTTTAGCAAAAATAAATGCTCTATATCTTAATCATTTTGACAAGGTATCTAAGCATTACATGTGGAATCGTCCTTTGTAAATGATAACTATAACTTAGATGCCTCATGGCTAAATCCTTGATGAAGAGGGATCATGTAATTCACATACAAATGCCCAATCTGATTATATTCTTGTCAATATTCCAAGTTCAAATAGATGAAATCTGTGTTTCAGGTGGGTTCCGTTTGATGTAGCAAGGCCTCTGCTTGATAGGAGGAAATACGCTGTCCTATCTGATTTTGCTGATTCACAAAATGGAGCATCTTCCAAATCCTTTCTTTCTGAAAGCGTTATGGAAAAGGATGATATTGACCCAGATGGCTCAAACGATGTTCTCATAGTTGGTGATGAAGAAATGATTGATGTAGAAAGCTCTGAGGATGAGTTGGATGCAGAAGCAAGTGATTTAGTTTCTCTTGGAACAGAAAATGGCCATGATGTTGCAAACATTTTACTTGGTCTGAAGGGATCTCGGGTCAGGTATAAGGTATGTATAAGTTGATGCCCATTTGAAGCTCTTTAATTTTCTGTTTCAAGTATTTTCCTGAGTGAAATATGGTTTTGCATTGACTTCCCATACTTCAAAAAAACAAGAGTGAGAAAACGAAGAAACTCCTAGTCTTCTATGATCAGATCTATAATCTAATATGGGTATTGATTTAGAGTTGATACTGTATTGTATGTAAGGGAACATATCTGTAAGTTTGGATAGTGGGTGACTCTATAAAAGGAATCAGAGCACTTGGTTATGGAACTGGGGCAATTCTGAGCTGGGAAATTTGGCATGCTTGATTCTTATTTTCATTCTTCTTTTTGTTTTGCTTTTTTTTTTTTTTTTTTCCTGTGAAGGATGTAGAAAGAGCATTTGGTCCATCTGAGAGGAAATACGTTGAAGCACAACTGCAGCGTTACCAGAGCGTTGTGGGTGTAGAGCTAAGTGAGCGGTTGATTTATGTGCTTGGATGAGTCTATTCGACTGACTCGCAGGTGATGAATTATGTAGTCGTTCTAAATGTTTGCAGCTAACTTACCAGACTAGGAGGAGGAGGACAAGGCGAAGACTTGGGCGAAGCTCATTGGATTGAGTTGAAGGTTGCTTCCATTTTCAAGTTATTTCTTCTCCTGCTCAAACGCTTGGCCCCTCCCTGCCTTCTAAATATGCTTTATCTTTATTTGCTTTTCTCAATTGAGTAACAATTTTACTTTTTCGCCTTCTACCTGTTCTCCTTATATTCGGCTTTTCATTTTGTTATTCCAGCAAAAACCACGAATTTTATATCGATTCTATTTTTAACCTTAACTTTCTCACTGCTTCATTTTCTTAAAGTCTTTCCTTTTTCTTTAGAATATGTGACAAAAAAATTATACCAGGAATCTCCACGTTGCAAGTTTATAGGCTTCCTTTCTCCTTTTTTTGGAGAAAATGAGAAGTTTGAGGTGATGCGGTTTTGCTTCTTCAGGGGTTGTTTAGTAACATTTCCTGTTTCTTGTTTTCTGTTTTAATTTTCAGTTTCCTAAAGAAAACGTGGAAAGGACCCGAAGAATGAAAACATTATTGTTTTCAATATTTTTAAAAATAGATTTCAAAATTGAGAAACATATTGTTTTCACTACATTTTCACTTTAAATATTTATGTGGTGAGCACACTTTATAACTTCAATTAAAAAAAACATTGTTTTTTAATTCTGAAAATTGAAAATAAAGCAGAAACAATATATATATATAAACTAGTCGTAAGGAATTCAACAGAAATTATGTGTATTTACGGGTTGTCGCTCGGGTCAAAGTAAAACCTAAAAACAACCTACGTTATAAATTTATGATGGTTCTTAAAAATAGCAGAGAAATTTGAGGCGTTAAACGTTTACGTGTTAGTTGTTAATTTGTTATATCCCAAAGAAATTCAATGACGACTACATGCACCGTGTACGATTCGTCACTTTTTTGTGTAAAAGAACGAAAGAAGTCGATTAAGAAGTTTGGAGGGACAACCCTCAAAATCGAAGATAACGGTTCTGTACTTCGTCTCCTATTTTCAATTTAACATTTGAACAATGTACCATTTCAATATACTCCTTTATCTCGCAAATGATGAAGTGGTTTTAATCTTTTTTGGACAGGACAAAGAATAATAAGTTTTATCAATTTTCTACCGGAGGGATTATTAATCGAAAATGACTTATTTCATTTTCACAATATTATATAACTTTAATAATTGAAGAATAACAATTTTTTTACTGTGATCTATTATTTTTTTTGGATTGAGTAAGTAAAAACTTCACAACAATTTAACTACAATATAAAAAGTATTTTTCAATGGATTATTTTACTTATATAATTTTTAAATAGCATTGGTTATACATAAAAAAACCGGTAAAAGTAAAATAAGTCATTCTGAATCAATTCAACTTATTTTTAAATTTTCAAGATCTGAAAGACAAACAGAACAAGAGTATGTGGCATTTTCAGGGGAAGATGGTGGAGGTAGGGTTTGAACATCAATCTCCACTGGGTATCCCTCGTGTCTTAGCCATAAGATCAAGGCGCTTGGAATGACCTAGTTTGTTAAACTCAAAGTTCCCTTTAACTATCCTAACCACTCTAGAAAAGTGGCGGAAAAAAACATATGTGGAGGTACGAAGTCGGAAGTTCACCATTTTCCTAAAAAAATGTCACTAAATATTGGTCAAGGATATTTTTTACATAAAAAAAAAAAAAGAAAAAGGAATTCCCCTATTTCTCCCAAATAAATAGTACATCCTAACTTTATACCTTATAAATATGCTTATGATTATAAAAAGGCCGAAATGCGCATATGATCTCTTAGCTTTGCCAACTCTAATGAGTTAGTCTTTTATCTTTGAATCTATACAAGTTAGTCCATTAACTTTGAAAAAATTAGCAAGCTAGCCCAGAGTGGATAGAAAGCCAAACAGTGTTAAGATTTTTGCTAATGTGGTGTAGGGCATTTGTGGGGTTGCTAAGTTGGTAATGGCAGGAAAAGGGAGAAGGAAAAGGCAGCAATTTATTAGTTAGTACTTATAGAATAAAGGATGAGGACCATAAAATATTGTAAGGCTGCTAGGTTGTGAGAAAAATAGAGAAAATCTGGAGCATTTAACAACAAAGAAAATAGTTGGAGTTTGGCAACATTGAAGGGGTGGTAGGGGACCATCTGATGAGGATATAGACTTGGTAGAGAAAGGAAAATTTTGGTAAGTGCGCAGTGAATGTTTGTTTCACCTGAGTGAAGAATTTTTTTAGTTATGTTAGTATTATATACTACATGGTGGATGTGTGCTTGTGTGAGTGAATTATTTGGGCTATATGCCAACTTGTTTGAGAAAATTTTGAAGTTGGAGGACGATTAAAAAAATATCAATGTTATTTAGATGTTTGTTACACTGGTAAGTTAGATTGCAAAGTTAAAGAACATTAGTGTAATAATTTACTGACAATATGTTTGTAGGTGGGCATTTATAATGGTAGTGTTTGTACTGTATTTACACCATGGTGGACAATTTATTGGGGAATCAAATAGTAGATAATAATGGTAAAATATGTTCAATGGTTTATTATAAGGACAAAATATCATATTGGTGTGTGATGGAACAAATGAAGTACATAGGGTATGAGAAGGAGGCTGTAGGAGGCATATATTTTTGTATATGCACAAAGGGAAGCAACCAATATATATTGTTGCATGATGATGCATCGACAGTGGATATGGTAAAGCATGTTGTTAAAGTTGGTGTTGTGGAAATATATATCCCTCACAATGTAGACAAGCTAACAGTGAGTAAGGGTCAAAGGTCAAGTGAGCATGTTTTAAGCTATCACGTTGGAGGGGAAATAGATGAAGAAGTAAACAATTGGTTGAGACATGCAATTGGTCAAATTCTCAAATTAACAAAGAATTTGATAAATTGATTAATAACTTTCAAGGAACAACCAATTGGTTTAATAAAGTGTTGAACCTTTACAAGAAGAAGAAACCCATGGTAGAGATAAAATGCAAGAGGTGGCTGAGATAAGTGAAAGTGATAGTGGTGATGATAATGTAGACTTAAAAGCAGAGTATACAGCATAGATTAGTAAAGTAGATCTTTCCCTATAATCTAATGAAGGTAAGGAATTAACTGCTGCAATTAGAGTTGACCCAACCAAATGGTGTGAGGCTTATTTCTTGATGACGCCTAAATGTAACTCAGTAGATAACAACTATTGCAAGGCCTTCAATTTTGTTCTTGCTGGGGCTAGGAGTAAGGCCATAATATAAATGTTAGAGGACATAAGAAAGTACGTTATGCTAAGGCAAGTGAAAAGAAAAGCTTTTGGAAAAAAAATGGCAGGGGAAATATGGACAAATGGTGGTGTTAAAACTTCAAAAAAATGTTAATGAGAGCTTTGGATAGCGTGCAAGATATAATGGTGACAATGGATATGAGGTGAAGAGCAACAGTAATAAATTTTCAATACTTCTTAACCTCAAGTGTTGTGAATGTCGAGCATAACAACTATTAGGCATCTCATATGTGCATGCATACAAAGCAATAATCAGCAATGCAAAAAAACTAATGGACTATCTATCAAATAGGTATACAAATGAAATATTTATGAAGTACTATGTTTACTCAATTGGGGTAATGTTTAGTGAAGACATGTGAGAGGATAGTGGCTTTGAGTTTTAGGCTTCCATTATAAAAGGCAATGCCTAAAAGGCCCAGTAAGACAAGAAAGAAATCAATATATGAGCCTAAAAAGAATTAGAACAAACTTATAGAAAAAGGCAAGAAAATGAAATGTAAGAAATGTGAACAAATTGGACACAGCAGCAGAAGTTGTGACGGACCAAAAAGAGAACCATATCATGAAACTCAAATCATAGTAAAATCATGTTTTTTGTACATATAACATGAATATTAGTCTCCTGCTATTGATTTACATGGTTTTAAATGTCTTTGATTGTTTATAGGGAGATGAAAATGTTACATAATATTGTTAAGATTTTGGCAAGTCAACATTCAAAAGCAGGTGGAAGTAGCTCAAACATGGTTAGCTTGAAATCTATTTTTAACATTATCTTAACTTAAACACATACTTAATAAATAGCAAACAATATCATATTTGTCCATTGAAAAAAAAAGTTAATTCTGAAAAACAAGTTAGAGTACCTAATGTTCGAACCTTGAGAAGACATGATGTTAAGTCAATAATCACAGGCCAACCTTACAAAAACTCTGAAATTTTTTAGTAGAAGATATATACATTTTTCCTACATTTAGCCTCCTGAAGTACTATTGATACTAAGAATTTGTTCTTCAAACTTTTATTACTGGTAGCGATACAAGAGTGTGGCAACGTGCGGAACGTTTTCGGGAGTCGCCACCAATCAGTTTTCTTAAGTCGATTGGTCACCTTAAAATTGGTCTGCGAGAGTTCGGGGATCGGGAGTACGGTTACGCTAAAACAATATTGTTATAGCGCCCAAAATTGGCACATTAGTTGATTTTAATTTTGTTTTACTTTGCTTTTAAATAATTTTCAGTTAATTTAGAAATTTTAACTGAATTAGTTGAAATGTGGATTTTTAAGTTAATTTGTATAGAATTTTATACTTCCGAACCATGGACTCTGCCGAGTCATTTGGACACGGAAGATTTTGATTCCGAACCATGGACTCTGCCGAGTCATTTGGACACGGAATTTGGTGAACTTTTAAATAATTTAATCCATATTGTAAATATGGATTTTTTTTATCTTTGTATTTATTTAATTTATTTAGTAAAAAAAGTTTTCCAAACCGTAGATCCTGCCGGATCATCCGGATATGGAAATTAATTTTTTATAATTAATTATTACATTCTTACTTATTATAGAATTAATTGTTAGTTTAATTACTAATTCGTAATTCTTTTTGTTTATGAAATTTTTAGATTTATTAATAATCTAAAAATTTTATTTATTTATTTTCTTTTATTTTCTTTTGATTTTATCTTTCCTTTCTTTCTTTTCTTTTCTTTTTCTTATCTTTCTATTCTTTTTTTTTTCTTTTCTTTTTCTTATCTTTCTTTTCTTTTTTTTTTTATTAATTTTTCTTGTTTAATGAAGGATATTTATTATTTAAATAAATACTTAATTTATAAAAGAATTAAAAAGTAATAAAAACTTTAAAAAAATTTTGAGATTTATTTTATGTTTATTCAAAAAGAAGGAATAAATTAATCAAGAAAGATTTATATTTTATGTTATGTTTGTTCTTTTTATTTAATAAAAGATAAACTAAAAAGAAAAATTATTAAATCAAGATCTTATTTATTCAACCAAAAAAAATTATATGTATTTAAAAGAAAAATCTTAATATTTTATTTGATAAAAGGTGAATCAAAAATCAATTATTCAATCAATATTTAATTAAGGAAATAAAAATTTATATGTATATTTCAAACATAAAAGAAAAATCTTAATATTTTATTTTGTTTTGGTAAAAGATTAACCAAAATTAATTGTTTAAACAAAAAAAACAAAAATTTATATGTATATTTTAAACAAAAGAGGAAAAAGTTTTGATATCTAAAAAAGATTATTTAACCAAAAATTTATATGTATTTTAAAACAAAAGTCTTGATATTTTTATTTTTATATTCTTCTTTGTTTGATGAAAGTTTTTTTTTAATTTTAATTTATATCTCTGAAAATATATTTAAGAGAAATTCAATTATTATTTATTTATTTATTTATTTTTGTTATTTTTTTTTTTGAAATCATTTGACTAAGACTTTTATAAAGGAAACAAAAAGTTATGTCTTTTCATTATTTTGAAAGAAATAAGCAAAATATTACTGAATAATATTAACCCAAAAATTTTACTCTTTTTATTCTTTTTATTAATAAAGAAAAGTAAAAAGTTATATTTTAATAATTAATATATTAGTCCAAAGTTTTTATTTTTAATAAAGAAAATAAATTATTTATATACTTTTTTTAAAAAAATAATTCCAAGCCATGGATCCTGACGGATCATTTGGTCATGGATTTTTTAATTTTTTTTAAATTTAATTATTTAATTAATTATTAATTTTAATTATAATTTTATTGAATTTTTATTGAATTTTTAATTATTATTACTTTAAAGATATATTTAAAAACAGAATTGATTTGTATTTTTGGAATTATTTAATTATGTTTGTTTAATAATTTTAATAAAAGGAATAAAAAGTTATGTTTTAAAATAATAAAAGATAGTTAGCTTTTAAAAATGATTTTTCACATAAAAAAATCTTCTTTTAATTTTTATTTTTTATTTTACTCATTTACTTATTTATTATTGATGGGTAAAGGTGAATTAAGTGAAAATAAATTTAACCACCTAAAAATTATATAAAGTAAATAAAGGAAAATTAATAATAATAAAGTGGGGCTTTTTGGCCATCCACTTTAATAACACAATAATAATAATAATAATTAACAAAGTTAGTAAAGTTAGTTGTTAATAACAATAAAAATAAAAGTTAGATGAATTAGTTGTTAATTATTAACAATAATAGCAACAATAATAATAAAAGTTAGCAAAGTTAGTAAGTTAGTTGTTAGTAACAATAATAATAATAACAATAATAAAGTTAGTAGGTTAGTAACAATAATAATAACAAAATTAGTAAGTTAGTAACAATAATAATAATAACAATAATAAAGTAAGTTAATAACAATAATAATAACAATAATAATAAATGTTAGTAAGGTTAGTTGAGTTAATTGTTAATATTAACAACAACAATAATAAAAGTTAGTAATAACAATAAACAAGTAAATAAAGAAGAGTTAGTAATTAATTTTCTGCAAAAATAAAAGAAAGGTTAGTGACCAAAGTGAATAAATATGAAGAGATGGAGGGTTAAACTAAGATTTTACCTAAAGAATATGTTTTTTTTTTTAATCCTGTTACGTAAAACGCGAGGGTGATGGGCGACGGCAGCGAACGGCAGGGGAGCTGAGGCAGGGCTGGCGGCGGGTGGTCCGGCAAGGGCGAGGGGGAGGCAGCCAGGACGGAGCACGAAGCGGAGGGGGAGGAAAGGGAAACCGGGACGGATCGCGACGGGCTCGGGGCCGGAGAGACACGACGGAACGGCCGGGAACGGCGACGGCGAGCGTGGCGGGGCGCGGCGGTGAGCGTGGCGGGACTACGGCAACAGCGTGGGGGCACGGGGGAGGAAGAAACGGCAGCTGGGAAGAGGAGAGAGAGAGAGTATACGGAGAGGGGAAGAAGATGGTGTGTTTAAGGGAAAAAAAATTTCTGATTTTTCTGAGAAGAGAGAGAAGGGGCAGGGACTTAAGGCAGTAATTTACGCTTTTTTTTAAAACGGAGCTCTAAGTTTTTTCTCTATTTTTTTCTGTGTTCAGCATAAAATTTGGGGGGCTATTTATAGAGGAAGTTTAGCTGAACTGTTGATGGATAAATTAATAAAAAATTTCAAACTTATCTCTTAAATTGGTAAAATGACAATTTTAGTCCTTTACGTCTCTCAGCCTCTGGATAAGTTCCTGAAGCTTCTGATTTTGACAATTTTGTCGTTTTCTGTCAATTTGAGCCAAAAACGTCGGCAGGCTCAAAATTTTATGTGAAAAACTACCAAATGCTCCTGGAACTTTCAGAATTTGTCAATTTTGCCTGAAACTTCTCAATTTTGTTATTTTTATCTCAAACTTTTTAATTTTGTCATTTTTATGGAGTTTTCTTTTTTTCTTTCAAACATACACATATACACACATATATCAAATCTTCACAAAACAAAACAAAAAAAAAAATATATTTTAAACTAATTAAAAAAAATTTTAGTAATAATAATAACAATAATAATAATAATACATTTTTTTATTTAATTTTTTTTATTTAATTTTTTTTAAAATTATTTTAATAGCCGGACGAAATTGGGTGTCAACAGCTGCCCCCCTTTGCATGCTTCATGGAACATGATGTATGCAAAGTTAGTTACCAAATTTCGTCCAGCTTAGCTAGGCATTGAAAACCTTCTCGCCGCCTAAACTCTGAGGTTTAAGGAAAGGTCCTTAGAACCTCTAACGATAGGAAAGGTTCTATCGTTGTAAGATGGACTGAATAATTGATTATTTGTTTGAAGTTTAAGGAAAGGTCCTTAGAACCTCTAACGATAGGAAAGGTTCTATCGTTGTAAGATGGACTGAATAATTGATTGTTTGTTTGAAGTTTAAGGAAAGGTCCTTAGAACCTCTAACGATAGGAAAGGTTCTATCGTTGTAAGATGGACTGAATGATTGATTGTTTGTTTGAGGTTTAAGGAAAGGTCCTTAGAACCTCTAACGATAGGAAAGGTTCTATCGTTGTAAGATGGACTGAATGATTGATTGTTTGTTTGAGGTTTAAGGAAAGGTCCTTAGAACCTCTAACGATAGGAAAGGTTCTATCGTTGTAAGATGGACTGAATGATTGATTGTTTGTTTGAGGTTTAAGGAAAGGTCCTTAGAACCTCTAACGATAGGAAAGGTTCTATCGTTGTAAGATGGACTGAATGATTGATTGTTTGTTTGAGGTTTAAGGAAAGGTCCTTAGAACCTCTAACGATAGGAAAGGTTCTATCGTTGTAAGATGGACTGAATGATTGATTGTTTGTTTGGGTTAAGGAAAGGTCCTTAGAACCTCTAACGATAGGAAAGGTTCTATCGTTGTAAGATGGACTGAATGATTGATTGTTTGTTTGAGGTTTAAGGAAAGGTCCTTAGAACCTCTAACGATAGGAAAGGTTCTATCGTTGTAAGATGGACTGAATGATTGATTGTTTGTTTGAGGTTTAAGGAAAGGTCCTTAGAACCTCTAACGATAGGAAAGGTTCTATCGTTGTAAGATGGACTGAATGATTGATTGTTTGTTTGAGGTTAAGGAAAGGTCCTTAGAACCTCTAACGATAGGAAAGGTTCTATCGTTGTAAGATGGACTGAATGATTGATTGTTTGTTTGAGGTTTAAGGAAAGGTCCTTAGAACCTCTAACGATAGGAAATGTTCTATCGTTGTAAGATGGACTGAATGATTGATTGTTTGTTTGAGGTTTAAGGAAAGGTCCTTAGAAGCTCTAACGATAGGAAATGTTCTATCGTTGTAAGATGGACTGAATGATTGATTGTTTGTTTGAGGTTTAAGGAAAGGTCCTTAGAACCTCTAACGATAGGAAAGGTTCTATCGTTGTAAGATGGACTGAATGATTGATTGTTTGTTTGAGGTTTAAGGAAAGGTCCTTAGAACCTCTAACGATAGGAAATGTTCTATCGTTGTAAGATGGACTGAATGATTGATTGTTTGTTTGAGGTTTAAGGAAAGGTCCTTAGAACCTTTAACGATAGGAAATGTTCTATCGTTGTAAGATGGACTGAATGATTGATTGTTTGTTTGAGGTTTAAGGAAAGGTCCTTAGAATCTCTAACGATAGAAAAGGTTCTATCGTTGTAAGATGGACTGAATGATTGATTGTTTGTTTGAGGTTTAAGGAAAGGTCCTTAGAACCTCTAACGATAGGAAATGTTCTATCGTTGTAAGATGGACTGAATGATTGATTGTTTGTTTGAGGTTAAGGAAAGGTCCTTAGAACCTCTAACGATAGGAAAGGTTCTATCGTTGTAAGATGGACTGAATGATTGATTGTTTGTTTGAGGTTTAAGGAAAGGTTCTTAGAACCTCTAACGATAGGAAAGGTTCTATCGTTGTAAGATGGACTGAATGATTGATTGTTTGTTTGAGGTTTAAGGAAAGGTCCTTAGAACCTCTAACGATAGGAAATGTTCTATCGTTGTAAGATGGACTGAATGATTGATTGTTTGTTTGAGGTTTAAGGAAAGGTCCTTAGAATCTCTAACGATAGGAAAGGTTCTATCGTTGTAAGATGGACTGAATGATTGATTGTTCTCGAGGCAAAGGTTCAATCCTTAAAACCTCGGATTGATTGATTGATTTCGAGGCAAAGATTCCATCCTTAAAACCCCGATGATGAAAATTGATTGTTTTCGAGGCAAAGGTTCCATCCTTAAAACCCCGATGATTAAAATTGATTATTTTCGAGGCAAAGGTTCCATCCTTAAAACCCCGATGAAAATTGATTTTGAGGCTAAGGAGCTTTCCTTAGGACCTCGAGCGAAATTTATATGAAAGCAATTGAAATTGGAATAATTTTCTTCGAAAGTGTGAATTTTCATAATAGGCGGGCGCAAAGAATTAGGCTTCGATAAAACGAGTGAATCTTAATGATGACAATAACCCTGACAAATTATGTAAGGGGAACGGATGTTTGGAATCAATATTCAAGGTTCATCTAATATTTTCTTCAGTAAATATAGATTCCCTTATGAGATATGTCATCCAAATAAGGTTAAAGCTTAACTACCCCAAAATGTTATGCCTAGTAGACCTAATAGGATGCGTCTCAAGAGTAATAAAAATTACTCTTTACTCAGCCATTCCAACCTAAAGGCATTGTCCTATGGTTTTAATATCAGCATGAACGAAACTATTTTATAAAAAAAGAAATTTCCTGAAAAGAAAAACTGAAACGCGAAAGAAAATGCTGATAATAAAACTAAAGGACAAGAAAAACGGATCAGATCGCTTCTTTTTTCCACAATACTTCAACAGGGTGAGTAGAGGACCGTTATGGGAGTGAACTGGTCGGGAAAGACTGTCGTGTCCAGTCTATCTGAATCATTGCTGGATCTGGTTCAGGAACAAAAGCTTGTATTTTATCTAGCAATTCTTCAGCAGTTGTTGCGGATATTATGATTCGCCGTGCCACTCTTGATATGAAATTCTTCTGCATAGCATAATCCATAAAAGCTATCAGACCTGTAAAGAAATTGTTAACATTTAAAAGCCCAATGGGTTTCTTATGCAAATTAAGTTGGGCCATGGAAGCGATTTGGAAGACTTCTCCTAATGTACCAAAACCGCCGGGTAAAGCAATGAAAGCATCAGCATTTAAAAGCATTTGTAGCACACGTTCTTGCAGATTTTTGACCACTAGCTCCTCTCCGATCGTGCCCCCAGAAATAAACTTCAAAGGTCCTGGGATAATGCCTAGAACTTGACTTCCTCCTAAAGATGCTGCTGATGCTACGCCTCCCATTAATCCGACACTACCTCCTCCATAAACTAAATGTATTTTACGCTCAGCTAATACTCTACCCAAATGGTTGGCTGCCTTTAAATACTCTTCATCTTTTCCAGGAAAAGCCCCAGAAAATACACAAATACTTCGGGATTTACGAGTTGGGGTTTTCTCCATTCCTATCCTTACCCTTGTGAGAAAAGAGGATATATTTATAGAGATGAAGAGATAAGGCAATAATTTTATTTTCAAGAATGGATACATTATTGTCAGCTATTCACAGTAGTCACGAGTATGACTCTGGTCAGGTATGGGTACACTATCGTTAAAAGAGGAGGAAAATTTTTAAAATAGCTGCTAGCATGTACAGTAGTCACTACTGTAGCTTACGTCAGGAGTAGGTACGTGATTGTCAAAGGAGGAGGAAAATTTCAAAAGCGACAGCTAGCATGTACAGTATCGTGACTATGGCTCATGTCAGGAGTGGATACATTATCGCCGAAAGGGGAAGAAAATTTCAAAAGCGACAGCTAGCACGTACAGTAATCGTGACTTTGGTTCACGTCAGGAGTGGATACATTATTACCAAAAGGGGAGGAAAATTTCAAAAGCGACAGCTAGCACGTACAGTAATCGTGACTTTGATCCTCGTCTTCCACTGGCTTTGCGTCCAGTAATGGCTTCAATGCTTTCTATGAATCGGTGATTTGCATCTCATCTAGCTTTCTCACAAACTGGCAAACAGGGTCGTTTAGGGTCAGATTCCCAAGACTGTAACGATCTCGTTCTTTTTGGAAAATTATCCATAATCCAACAACCTCAAATTGCACTATTCCGCAAGAATGTGCTTCAAGAACCTCTCGGATATCTTCCAGAGATTCCTTACGCAAGCCATTCTTGATGAATTTTATTCTATCTTCACGATTTCTGGTAATCACTCCTGGAGAACGACATTTAGCACCGCAAATCCACCATCCACAATTATGACAGACGCCTAGCCTCTTTGCTCTTCTCTTTTTGGCATAAGCGCTTTTACCAAAGCCGGGCATACGGGGAAAGAACGCATCTGGAACTTCACCAGCCGAACGAACCTTAGCTTCGATTAGCCATCGCACATTATCAGGAATGCCTTTGTGCATAAATACTCTGAATCGTTCACATCTAGCTTGATAAATCTTTTTAAGAACATTTATTGGGAATGAAGGAAAATATTTTCGTAGGACGGAAAGAGAAGACTCCATTGATGAAGGAGGCAAAGAAAGAAATTAGTGATTGTAGGAAACGGAAATAACTAACACATATTTATAGTGATGAAAGGGATAATGCGTTAATTACACTTACAGAAGCAAGTACATTATTGTCAAAAGAAAAGACAAATGACAGCTTATATGTACAGCAATCATGACTGTGGCTCTCATCTTCCACTGATTTATATCTAGTAATGGCTTCAATGCCTTCTATGAGTCGAGGACTTGCTTCCCATCCAGTTTTCTTACAAGCTGGCAAACAGGGTCGTTTAAAGTCACATTCCCAAGACTGTAACGGTTTCGTTCTTTATGGTAAGTCCTCCACAATTTGACAATCTGACCTTGCACTTTTCCACAAGAATGCGTTTCAAGAGTCTCTCGGATATCTTCCAGAGATTCCTTACGCAGGCCATTCTTAATGAATTTTCTTTTATCTTCACGATTTGTGGAGATGTATCCTAAAGAGCGACATTTAGTATTACAATTCCATCGCCCACATTTATAACACACGCCTAGTCTCTTTGCTCTTCGCCTTTTGGCATAACGGCTTTTACCTAAACCGGGCATGCGAGGCATAAATGCATCTGGAACTTCACCCGCCAAACGGACCTTAGCTTCAATTATCCACTGCACATTATCGGGAATGTCTTTGCGTGTAAAAACTCTAATTCTTTCACATCTAGCAAGGTAGATCTTTTTAAGGACTTTTATTGGAAGGGAAGGAAAGTATTTTCGCAGTGTAGAAAGAGTAGAATCCATTGATGAGAGAAGAATTTGAGAGAAGAGGGAAATGAATCAGTTATTGTAGGAGACTGGAATAACCGAATTTAGAAGTCACGGGGTATCTTATCCGCTGCTTAATCAGAAGGAAGAACACGCATTTATAGTGATGAAAAGGGATAACGTGGCGATACACTTAGGGGAGCATGTACATCTGTCAAAAGAAAATGCAAACTTTTCCAAATATAACAAACTGTATGTACAGTAATTGTGACTGTGACTTACATCTTCCACTGGCTTTACGTCTAGTAACGACATTAACGGCTTCTATGAGTCGAGGATTTGCTTCCCATCCAGTTTTCTTACAAGCTGGCAAACAGGGTCATTTACAGTTAGATTCCCGGGACTGTAACGGTTTCGTTCTTCATGAAAAATGCTCCATAAACCAAGAAGTTCACGTTGCACAGATCCACAAGAATGTGTCTCAATAGTCAATCGGATATCATCCAATGAGTCCTTACTCAGGCCATTCTTGATGAATCGTATTTTATCTTCTCGATGAATCGTATTTTATCTTCTCGATTATCGGAGATCATTCCTAAAGAACGACATTTAGTATTACAAGTCCACCGTCCACATTTGTGGCAGACTCGTAACCTTTTCGCTCTTCGCTTTTTGGCATAAGAGCTTCTGCCTATACCAGGCATGTGAGACACAAATGCCTCTGGGATTTCACCTGCCAGACGAACCTTGGCTTCGATTAACCACCGCACATCTTCAGGGATTCCTTTGTGCATCAGAACTCTTAATCGTTCACAGCGAACTTGATAGATCTTTTTGAGAATGTTCATTGGGAGAGAAGGAAAATATTTTCGTAAGACAAAAAGAGTAGGATCCATTTTCTAGAGGGAAGTAAAAGACAGAAGAGAGGAAAGAATCAGTTATTATGGGCAACTGAGAGAACCGACTTGAGAGTCACGAAGTACCGTATCCGCCGTTTAACCGGAAAAGTGGATCCTACTTCATTTTGATAGATATTTTTTATCTTGGATATTCCATCGAGCTGACGTTGATCCAGTCCTCGATTATTGAATCCATTGTTCGCTTTTGACAAAGTTTCAACGACAATATTTCTTGATGTCTGCCTTATCTTTGACTATCTCTTATCTTGGATGCTGCTAAGCTGGCATTAATCCTGTCCTTCCAGGTGTAGCCTCTATTATTGAATCAATTGCCAGGCTTTTGACAATATTCTCTACTTTATATTTTTTTGATATCTGCCTTATCCTTGGCTATAGCTATCTCTTATCTTGGATACTACTAACTGACGTCAATCCTGTCCTTCCAGGTGTAGTCTCGATTATTGAATCGATTTCCAGGCTTTTGACATATTGTCTACCTTATCCTTGAATTCCTGATGCGGGTTGGTCCCGCATATTATCTGTGTATCCAGTGATAGATTGGTAAGAGCTGATGACATTGAGATCTCAGCTTATATTGCTGTCAATGTGATTCCCGTTTGGTCCTTGTTATGTAAAGGCTATGTATGCATGATATGAAATGCATGAATGCAGAGCATGTGTAACTAATGGCTTTTTTTTTTTTTATGGATCAAGTTCTTTATGTCTTTGTTTTACTGGATCTTCTTTGTGATGGCCTTCTTGGACTATCATTGAATCTCTTTATGCTTTCCAGCTTTTGTTCGCTGCCTCAAAAGCTCAACTCTTTTCAAAATCCCCTTTCTTTGACTTGTTCTTTGAATTTTGGCCTCAATTTCTTTAAAGTTGGCCCGCCTCATAATTTATATCTCTTTCGGGTACTCATCCATTGTCATGGATTTGATACCATCAAAGGCTTTACTTCCAATGTCTACTTTGCCCCTTTTCTTGTGACCGTGCCGACACTTACTTATCCCAATGTTATAATCTGAATGATTGCTCTTCCTTGAACTCATGTTTTGATCCATAAGACTTGCCCCCTTGTCTATTGAACTTCTTTGTTGGCAATACTCCTCTTACGCTTCGTAGAGGCTACTTTGCTCCCTTGAATATGGTATTTATGTGGATAAAATGTATCATCTCGCCTTTAATTTAACAGAAGGTCGAGCATTTCTAGACCTTTGTGATGGCACTTGATCGTAAATTTCTCTTACAAGAACCACATCCTATTAAAGAAAGACTCAAGCTATATCCTCACTTTTAAGTCTACACACATTAATGAATAATGGTTTGGCCTTAAAGAAAAACTTTCATCAATTTGCAAAGCTTGACAAAGTAATTTATGGTCTTTGTTTTCAATTAAAATATCCTGTCATTCTTCCCATTCCAACTCGAAGACATAAACTGCGCAAGGCAATAAGGTATAAACATGATTCACAAGGATAGCCTTTTAGCTGAATGAGGATGATATCGAGAGGTAAATGTTAGGTGTGAGGAAAGTTAAGTTTGAATGTTTTTTTTTTTTTTGTGGCAGTCTTTTAGCTGAATGAGAATAATATTAAGAGGTAAATATTAGGTCTAAGTAAAGTTAAGTTTGAGTGGTGTGAAAGAAGGGTATTTTAATACTACTCGTGAGCAGTATTAAATAAGGTAGAAACATGATTCATAATGATAGTCTTTTAACTGAATGAGGATGTTAGGTCTGAGGAAAGTTAAATTTAAGTGGTGTGAAAGAATGGTCTTTTAATACTACTCGTGAGCAGTATTAAATAAGGTAGAAACATGTTTTACAATGATAGTCTTTTAGCTGAATGAGGATGATAAGTCTGAGGAAAGTTAAGTTTAAGTGGTTTGAAAGAAGGGTCTTTTAATACTACTCGTGAGCAAATTTGATTATGATGAAAAACTCAATAATGATGACCTCAAACTTGCCACTCTTTCCAGAAAGTTAAACCTCATCTGTTGCCGGGGACTATCGTGGTCTTTATGTATGCTTGGCTTGAAAGTTGCTTTTGTGTTCTAAACCGCCTTTGCAGGTTTTCAGTCTAGAATCCATAGCTCACTTTTTTTTGTTTTTTCTTTCTTTGGCTCTAACTTGAGCTTCGTTTCTTTTTTTTTTTTTCCTTTTTTTGTTTTTGTTTTTGTTTCCCTTTCTTTTTTTTTTTGTGAGCTATGGTGATGACATACTTGATAACTCTCTTGAAGTGAGATAACTCAAGTGGCCTTGCTTGCTCGTGCTTGTTCTCAGTTCTTTTTGGTTTTAAATTTTCCCTTGTTGGCTTTTTGATGGAAGGGATGAACTTTTTTTTTTTTCGGAGTTTGTGTTGCAGAGAACCGAGATCATAGCCCTCTTGAAGTGAGATAACTCAAGTGGCCTTACTTGCTTGTGTTTGCTCTCAGTCTCTTTTTGTTTTGGATTTTCCCTTTAATGGCTTTTGATGGAAGGGATGAACTTCTTTCCTTTTTTGGAATTTATGTTGCGGAAAACTGAGAACTTTTTTTTTTTTGTTTGTATTGAGCAATTGTGAGAATTGGGAGGCCACTGAAGTCATTTAATATGAGAGCTACCTTGTTTGGAAGCCAACCCCAGACTTCTTGCAAGGATGTTGATAACCACTATGAATTCTTTTTTTTTTAGAGTTGGGGTGCAACATCTGAAATCCTTCTTACTAGATTTGACAACACTTTCAAGATCGCCACTATTAAATCTCCCTTAACTTTTTATTTTCACCCACGAGTAATATCATTTAGAAAGCAAAGTATGATAGCAATAATGGATAGTATAATGGAAAGGAGTGAGAGATGGATGTAAAAACGGAGTTTTTGGTAAGAAGTGGTGGAATGTGTAGGTGTAATAATTGAATTTTTGGTAAAAATTGGTAGAATGTGTAAAAGTAATAATGGGATTAAAAAGTGGTAGAATGCACACGCAACATCTTTTTGTTAGAGAACAAAAAGAATTACCGGTTGTCGAAAAGTAAAGTGTGATGGCAATAATGGATAATATAATAGCAAAGAGTGTAAAAATGGAAAGTAGTAGAATGCACGCATCACATCTTTTTGTTGTACCAGAAAAAGAAAAGCAGGTGTTCATTTAACAAAGACTACACCCTAGATTCTGGACTAAATCTAGGAGATTTTTACTATTAAATTACTTTTGCAAGCTTTCAAAGATACAAGTTTATTCAAAGGATTCCCTGTCATTCAAAAGTGTGTGCGGACTGTTAGGTCAGATCTGACTTGGAGCCCTTCCAAAATTAATGTAATTCCAGCTGAAAATCTTCACTTTCAATTAAGAATCACATCGGGCCTAGCAGCTTGACCTCGGTTTGTTTGATTTGTAGGGGAATGGCCTCGGGACTTGACGGCTTAAAAGTAGGTTTTGAGATTGGTATAGCATTGGCTTCTTGTTCTTTAATGATCACATTCAGATCATCATCTTCATCTGACATAAAAACGATGAGTTGGGATGAGTCTATGAGTCTTTGCAGATTCTCACGGAATTCTAAGCATTCTTGGATAGAATGACTCTTATTGTCATGAAAGTTGCACCATTCCTCATCTTCAACTTCTTCATGTCCAAAAGAAGTCTTTTCCATGATAATCCCTTCTTTCACAAGGCATGAATACACATGTTTCAGAGGAGTTGTAATGTCATTGACTGATTCTTCATCAGCTGGTGTTCTTCAATCATATTAACCGGTTTTTCTTGATGAGGCGGTAATGGATTGTGGGTGACATTTGGCTCATCAGAAAAGTCCAACCATTTTGACTGAATTAATTGTTGGACTTTGCGTTTCAATGCTATGCAATTTTCCAGGCCATGGCCTGGAATGCCGTCATGATATGGGCAATTTATATTAGGATCATACCACCTTGGATATGGGGGTTCCAGTGGCCTTGTTGGAATAGGACGAATGAGTTGACTTTTAATAAGTTTTGGATATAACTCAGTGTAAGTCATCGGAATTGGTGGAAATACTTCTCTTGGTCTTTGTGTAGGTACTGGAGGAGTCGGAACAGGTGGCCGTAACTGATTAGGCCTGTTGAGAGGATAATTGTTGGGCCTATTGGGAGGATAATCATTGGGCCTATTGGAAGGATAGTCATTGGGCCTATTGGTAGGATAATAATTGGGCCTATTGGTAGAATAGGATAGGCGATGACCGGTAGCCAGAGTACCTACGAGGGGAATCCCTCTTCCGTGTCCTATTTGTTGTACTTCTTCATCTTTTGTTCTGGATGGTCCTCCTCTTTTCATAGGATCGCTAAAGGACTCAGCAATCTTCCCAGTCCTAATCCCATGCTCAATCCTTTCTCCAAACGTGACAACATCGGAGAAATTAGTTGCAGAATTGCCAATGAGTTTGTCATAATATGGATATTTCAGTGTCTGGACAAATAAAGTGACCATTTCTCTTTCTGTCATGGGTGGCTGAACTTGTGCAGCTAAGTCCCTCCACCGTTGGGCATATTCCTTGAAAGTTTCTGGCTTTTTCTTCTCCATGTTTTGGAGAGTTTGGCGATCTGGAGCCAAGTCCATAACATGTTTATAGTTGCTGATAAAGGCTTGAGCAAGGTCATTCCAAGTTTTGATATTTCTTGGACCTTGGCTTAGATACCACTGTAATGCTGATTTTGTGAGACTTTCCTGAAAAAGTGCAATCCACACCTTTTCATCTTTTGTGAGTGGTTGTAGTCTCCTTAGGAACAATGTGATGTGAGTGATGGGATCACTCGTTCCATCGTATTTCACGAAATCTGGCACCTTAAAATCTGAAGGGATTACGACGTCTGGCACTAAGCAGAGGTCATCCACCGAGAGAGATCCGAATGTAGTGCCTCCTTCAATGGCTCGCAGTCGCTTTTCTATTGTTTCGAGTTTTTGAGATTCTCCTTCTTCTTTTGGTAATATCTTCTTCTCTTCATGTACAGTGTCTTGTTTGAGGTGAACACTAGCAGACGGTCCTGATTCTTGAAACAGGCTTTCTTGGACTGAGACTCGTTGCGGGGTGAATCCCGGAGGATAAGTGGGATCTTGTACTTCTTTGATGGGAGCTTGAGTTGCTTTCCCTTTGATTAATTCCATCAACTGTCTCATCTGATCTGCCATACTTTCTATCTTTGACTCCATCTCTATGAGACGTCCTTCGGCTTGTTCTGCCATTAATCTTGTTTGGAGCCGGGTTGAATATCGGTGTTGAGGTCCAATTTTACCCTTTTTAAAGTAAGATTTATTTTATTAGATTCTATGTGTATATGACTGATGTGATGGATGTATGTATGCAAAATGAGATTATTTTTTTATCAGACTTTACATGCACGTGATTAATGTAATGGATGTGTGCAATGAGATTATGTTTTTATCAGACTTTATATGCACGTGATTAATGTAATGGATGTATGCGATGAGTGAATTTGATTATCCATTATCGTGGAACTTCAAGACTTCTAGTTGTCATTAGAAAGACCAAAAGTTATTATAGTTTGATGCGTGGTTTTGATGCATAGAGAAAATTGCACAAAACAGAAGTATAACAAAAGAAAAATAAGGTTATCAATAAGTTAAATAGCAAGTAATAACTCATGAATTATTATGGAAAAACGAGTTAAAACTATAAATATAAAACACGAAGAAAATAAAAGTGTAGAGCAACAACATAGCATAACAAGGATATGTTTATGGCGTTGGTAAATGGGAGGAATACTATGGTCAGTTCTATGGTTAAGTGGGGAGTTCTATATGCATTAGGGTGGTTTATCAAAAGGCAAAGGATAGTTCCCGAATCCCATCACTAAATTATAGTGACGGCCCAATTCCTTACCCTCGAGGGTTTGTGTAAGGAAAGGATTAATTCGAGTCGTAGCTTTTCGTGGGCCCATGCAGAGACTATCGTCTCAGGAGGCAATACACTACTTCGCTACTTTGAAACCGGTGAAGGCTTGGAGGCCGTGGCCTCACAAGGACAACAACACCAATTCCGCTTAGAAAGAATCGTGTTCGATTTGAGGAAGCTCGGGTATAGAGCTTCATATTGTGAATGCATTATGCATGTTTTTATATAACATATGATAATAAGCAAAGTAAATCAAAACAAATCAACTTGTAGGCTCGACTCAATAACGTCGATTCCCCAGTGGAGTCGCCAAGCTGTGGCAACGTGCGGAACGTTTTCGGGAGTCGCCACCAATCAGTTTTCTTAGGTCGATTGGTCACCTTAAAATTGGTCTGCGAGAGTTCGGGGATCGGGAGTACGGTTACACTAAAACAATATTGTTATAGCGCCCAAAATTGGCACCTTAGTTGATTTTAATTTTGTTTTACTTTGCTTTTAAATAATTTTCAGTTAATTTAGAAATTTTAACTGAATTAGTCGAAATGTGGATTTTTAAGTTAATTTGTATAGAATTTTATACTTCCGAACCATGGACTCTGCCGAGTCATTTGGACACGGAAGATTTTGATTCCGAACCATGGACTCTGCCGAGTCATTTGGACACGGAATTTGGTGAACTTTTAAATAATTTAATCCATATTGTAAATATGGATTTTTTTATCTTTGTATTTATTTAATTTATTTAGTAAAAAAAGTTTTCCAAACCGTAGATCCTGCCGGATCATCCAGATATGGAAATTAATTTTTTATAATTAATTATTACATTCTTACTTATTATAGAATTAATTGTTAGTTTAATTACTAATTCGTAATTCTTTTTGTTTATGAAATTTTTAGATTTATTAATAATCTAAAAATTTTATTTATTTATTTTCTTTTATTTTCTTTTATTTTCTTTTGATTTTATCTTTCCTTTCTTTCTTTTCTTTTCTTTTTCTTATCTTTCTATTCTTTTTTTTTTCTTTTCTTTTTCTTATCTTTCTTTTCTTTTTTTTTTTATTAATTTTTCTTGTTTAATGAAGGATATTTATTATTTAAATAAATACTTAATTTATAAAAGAATTAAAAAGTAATAAAAACTTTAAAAAAATTTTGAGATTTATTTTATGTTTATTCAAAAAGAAGGAATAAATTAATCAAGAAAGATTTATATTTTATGTTATGTTTGTTCTTTTTATTTAATAAAAGATAAACTAAAAAGAAAAATTATTAAATCAAGATCTTATTTATTCAACCAAAAAAAATTATATGTATTTAAAAGAAAAATCTTAATATTTTATTTGATAAAAGGTGAATCAAAAATCAATTATTCAATCAATATTTAATTAAGGAAATAAAAATTTATATGTATATTTCAAACATAAAAGAAAAATCTTAATATTTTATTTTGTTTTAGTAAAAGATTAACAAAAATTAATTGTTTAAACAAAAAAAACAAAAATTTATATGTATATTTTAAACAAAAGAGGAAAAAGTTTTGATATCTAAAAAAGATTATTTAACCAAAAATTTATATGTATTTTAAAACAAAAGTCTTGATATTTTTATTTTTATATTCTTCTTTGTTTGATGAAAGTTTTTTTTTAATTTTAATTTATATCTCTGAAAATATATTTAAGAGAAATTCAATTATTATTTATTTATTTATTTATTTTTGTTATTTTTTTTTTGAAATCATTTGACTAAGACTTTTATAAAGGAAACAAAAAGTTATGTCTTTTCATTATTTTGAAAGAAATAAGCAAAATATTACTGAATAATATTAACCAAAAAATTTTACTCTTTTTATTCTTTTTATTAATAAAGAAAAGTAAAAAGTTATATTTTAATAATTAATATATTAGTCCAAAGTTTTTATTTTTAATAAAGAAAATAAATTATTTATATACTTTTTTTAAAAAAATAATTCCAAGCCATGGATCCTGACGGATCATTTGGTCATGGATTTTTTAATTTTTTTTAAATTTAATTATTTAATTAATTATTAATTTTAATTATAATTTTATTGAATTTTTATTGAATTTTTAATTATTATTACTTTAAAGATATATTTAAAAACAGAATTGATTTGTATTTTTGGAATTATTTAATTATGTTTGTTTAATAATTTTAATAAAAGGAATAAAAAGTTATGTTTTAAAATAATAAAAGATAGTTAGCTTTTAAAAATGATTTTTCACATAAAAAAATCTTCTTTTAATTTTTATTTTTTATTTTACTCATTTACTTATTTATTATTGATGGGTAAAGGTGAATTAAGTGAAAATAAATTTAACCACCTAAAAATTATATAAAGTAAATAAAGGAAAATTAATAATAATAAAGTGGGGCTTTTTGGCCATCCACTTTAATAACACAATAATAATAATAATAATTAACAAAGTTAGTAAAGTTAGTTGTTAATAACAATAAAAATAAAAGTTAGATGAATTAGTTGTTAATTATTAACAATAATAGCAACAATAATAATAAAAGTTAGCAAAGTTAGTAAGTTAGTTGTTAGTAACAATAATAATAATAACAATAATAAAGTTAGTAGGTTAGTAACAATAATAATAACAAAATTAGTAAGTTAGTAACAATAATAATAATAACAATAATAAAGTAAGTTAATAACAATAATAATAACAATAATAATAAATGTTAGTAAGGTTAGTTGAGTTAATTGTTAATATTAACAACAACAATAATAAAAGTTAGTAATAACAATAAACAAGTAAATAAAGAAGAGTTAGTAATTAATTTTCTGCAAAAATAAAAGAAAGGTTAGTGACCAAAGTGAATAAATATGAAGAGATGGAGGGTTAAACTAAGATTTTACCTAAAGAATATGTTTTTTTTTTTAATCCTGTTACGTAAAATGCGAGGGTGATGGGCGACGGCAGCGAACGGCAGGGGAGCTGAGGCAGGGCTGGCGGCGGGTGGTCCGGCAAGGGCGAGGGGGAGGCAACCAGGACGGAGCACGAAGCGGAGGGGGAGGAAAGGGAAACCGGGACGGATCGCGACGGGCTCGGGGCCGGAGAGACACGACGGAACGGCCGGGAACGGCGACGGCGAGCGTGGCGGGGCGCGGCGGTGAGCGTGGCGGGACTACGGCAACAGCGTGGGGGCACGGGGGAGGAAGAAACGGCAGCTGGGAAGAGGAGAGAGAGAGAGTATACGGAGAGGGGAAGAAGATGGTGTGTTTAAGGGAAAAAAAATTTCTGATTTTTCTGAGAAGAGAGAGAAGGGGCAGGGACTTAAGGCAGTAATTTACGCTTTTTTTTTAAAACGGAGCTCTAAGTTTTTTCTCTATTTTTTTCTGTGTTCAGCACAAAATTTGGGGGGCTATTTATAGAGGAAGTTTAGCTGAACTGTTGATGGATAAATTAATAAAAAATTTCAAACTTATCTCTTAAATTGGTAAAATGACAATTTTAGTCCTTTACGTCTCTCAGCCTCTGGATAAGTTCCTGAAGCTTCTGATTTTGACAATTTTATCGTTTTCTGTCAATTTGAGCCAAAAACGTCGGCAGGCTCAAAATTTTATGTGAAAAACTACCAAATGCTCCTGGAACTTTCAGAATTTGTCAATTTTGCCTGAAACTTCTTAATTTTGTTATTTTTATCTCAAACTTTTTAACTTTGTCATTTTTATGGAGTTTTCTTTTTTTCTTTCAAACATACACATATACACACATATATCAAATCTTCACAAAACAAAACAAAAAAAATATATATTTTAAACTAATTAAAAAAAATTTTAGTAATAATAATAATAATAATAATAATAATACATTTTTTTATTTAATTTTTTTTATTTAATTTTTTTTAAAATTATTTTAATGGCCGGACGAAATTGGATGTTAACAAAGAGGTGCACAAACTTCAACTTGTGGAAGCTGGGGCAGAGATGGTGTATGGGGCAGGGGTAGGGCCAAAGGAACCGCGGTACATATAGGGATATACATAGATGAACAAGGGAGAAGCATATTAAATGTAAGAAAAATATTAAAGTTCTCTCATCTTGACATCAAGTGTACACCAATCCTAATGATTCTTTTTTGTTTTTTTTTCTTACTAGCTTGGAATTGCCTTTTCAACAGTTCTTATGATACTATGGAACAACCACTTTCCTTTTGTTTAATTTTGTTCAGTCAAGTCAACTAACATAGAAAACAAGTCAGCTCCTAACTTGCCAACTGATTGTGCAAAATCACCCTAACTCTTAAACCTGCACCTCTAGTTATGCAAAATCAGCTGGTCATATTACTTTTGTATTTACAATTACTACAAACCAATTTGTAGTTATAATATTTTGTACATGAAACTTTCTTTATGCTCATGTTATTTAGATTGAGCCTTCTGTTAGTGTATAACTTAGGTTCTGAAGCATTATGTATTGACATATACTATTACTATCAAATGTATTCTACTTATGTCAATCCTTTCTTTACATTACTCTTTACATCCATATATATGAATAAGAAATAAAAGTTAGAAACATTGATGCAAAAGCCATAAATCAAGTAATTTCATTTCCTTCAACAATTCTATTTACAGAATACAAGCAAGGCCAACAACACATAACAATTACATTTTTCCTATCTTACCATATCCTCCCACCTCTTGCCTGAGCCTACATGCATTACATTCTTATCATTAAGTAACCATTGCCAACATGCATAAACACAACAACCAACACCACAAGTAGAACAAACATTCCAAAAAATAAAACACTTATAAACCAGTTTCATTTTAACCCCTTCTCAATTCTGAATACTACCAACTTCAGGGCATCTACTTCCTTCAAGGTTTCTTGAATCTATTGCTCACATCCATAGTTGGCACCACCATCTCCCATTTGCCTCCTCAGCCTTCCAATACCATACTCACTTTTTGTCTGTTTTGAACGTAACTCTCTAATTAAATCCCTGGAATGCTAACACAATTCTGAATCAATCCACACCAACAAATTGCACCAATCTTTTTGCTTCAATAGACGGATCATCCTTCATAAGCCAAGAAATCGGAAACATTAGCCATTATGCACGAAACTCAAGCAATGTAGTTTTACAATTTGACAAATAATAATAGAAATTAACTTTTACCCAATACTTTGAGCAACCAAAGAACCTTCGACTCAGATTCTTGGTGTCTCTTCAGGCCTTGTAAACCTTCACCGGCAAACCACAATAGTAGATCTCCATCGCCGCCACCTCTGCCACCAATTTCTTCCCTACACTTCATTGAGACTTCACTGAATCAACCAACATTTAGGATCGTCAGAGGCCTCCTTCATGAATAGTGCCGCCTGATTTGGGAATTTGTTTTGCCTTCCCCTCACTCGACAACCAGCCACTTGATGAAACCTCTATTTTTAATCTACCTAAGCATCTAACACATGATGTTAAGTTACAGGATTCATAACTGGACACTTTCCATCATACCTTAAACTACGTCATTTAATTTAGTAAAGTTGAGGGACTAGCACATTTAATCTAGAAAGCTAGATGACTAACTCACATTGAGTCAAATAAAAAGGACTAATTCATATTGAGTCAAATAAAAAGGACTAACTCACCACCGCTTTAGGTATCAGCATTATGGCTTTCAACCTAAATGGTTTCAATTTCAACCAATCCATAGTTGATAGTCAAGGTCGTGTAATTAATACTTGGGTTGATTATTATTAATCGTGCCAACCTTGGTATGGAAGTTATGCATGAACGTAATGTTCATAACTTTCCCCTAAACCTAGATGCTATTGGAGCTCCATCTATAACTGCACAAGACTTTTGTCTTAGTGTATATGAATTTTTGAAAAGAAAAAAAGTAAAGGGGCAGTAAACGAATCACGCATTTTGGCCTTATAAAAAAGGAAAAAGAAAAAGAAAAGTAAATAGAAATTTCCCGTTAACGTCCCTGGTAGAACAAGGCACTTAAGATCCAACTAGTTTCATATCCCGTCAAACGGACGGGATAATGGTTCTTATATAAACATTTAATGGTTGTTGTACGCAAAAGATGTAGTAATTCAGTGTGAAGAAGGACATATAAAACATTTACTGTAACATCTTGCATGAAAGCCAGAAACTCATATATTGAAAGGGAGTTCAATTGATGGGAATTCTGCTCTCCACAACTTTGATCCTGTCAACACACAGGAAACGTGAGTTAGATGTGGGGTTTTAAAAAAGGGCGAATTTCAAAAAAACCCCTGAGGTTTAGTGAATACTTCACTTACCTCCCTCCTGTTTGGAAATTCTCCCCTTTACCCCCTTAGGTTTAGGGGGAATTTCAAAAAACCCCATGAGGTTTAGTAAATACTTCACTTATCCCATTCCTGTTTGGAAATTCTCCACTTTACCCCCTTAAGTTTAATAGATCCTTCACTTACCCCCATCCATAATATTGTAAATAATTTTAATTTACTTACAATGCTCAATTATTATTTAATTAAAATTATAGTCTTTACAGAATTGTAGATTTTTATAGTAATAAAACATGTAAATAATAAAATGAATACTTAAAAAAATAAAATCTATTTATATGAACTTTTACATACTGGTATATGAATAATAATGCCCTTGTCAAATGTGGATACTGTATTTACTTAATATAATTTCCCAATAATTATTGTATAATTACTAGAAAATTTAAATTTTCTATTATTGATGAACATTTCACCTAGGTGAAATTTTAAAAAGGTGACAATTGTGATAAAAAGAGGGTGTAGAAACCTTACTAAGCATTTAAGGGCGAGATTATTTTGCATTAGTTTTAATGTATTGTTGTACATTATTCTTATATAAAATTATTATTTACTTTATTTAAAAAAAATATTATTTAATGAAAATTTTAATTTACTAAGCTTTACATTTTAAAAAGTCTAAAACTACCTGGAGAGTCATAAAAATATTCTAAAATTATTTTTTAAACATATTAAAGTGTAAAATTTTAATAGATTAATAATTTTAGACAAATAATCACTCTATATAATATGATGCAAAAATGATAATTTTACTTATTGCAACATATAATTGATAGTTTTATATATTAATTTAAATTTTTTTTCTTATTACATCATACACTTTTATTTTTTAAGGAAGTTTTACATGTCTATAATATAATAATTATTTCGATTATATGTATATAAAATGAACAATACGTAAGTTAATTAAACTAAATCTTAGAATTAGATCATTTTTTCATCATTCTTATATAAAGTGATTATTTTGCTAAAAAATATTAATTTATTAAAACCTTACACTTTAATACGTTTAAAAAATAATTTTAAATATTTATGTGGCTTTCCAGGCAATTTTGGACTTTTTAAAATGTAAATCACGGTAAACAGGTAATTTGAGTAAATAATAAATTTTTTTTGAAATAAAGTAAATAATAATTTTATATAAGAATAATGTACAACAATACATTAAAACTACTGCAAAATAATCTTGCCCTTAAATACTTAGTAAGGTTTCTATACCTTCTTTCTATCATAATTGTCAACTTTTTAAAATTTCACCTAAGTGAAATGTTCATCAATAATAGAAAAAAGAATTTCTTTCTTTAAGTAAAGAAAAATTAATAATTTAAATTTTAGATTAATTATACAATAATTATTGAGCAATTAGACTAAGTAAATGCAGCATCCATACTTGACAAGAGCATTAATTTTCATATACCAGTATATAAATGTTCATATAAATAGATTTTATTTTTATTTTAAGTATTCATTTTAATATTTATGTGATTTATTACTATAAAAATTTACAATTCTAGAAATACTATAATTTTAATTAAATAATAATTGAGCATTGTAAGTAAATTAAAATTATTTACAATATTATGGAAGGGGGTAAGTGAAGGATCTATTAAACTTAAGGGGCTAAAGTGGAGAATTTCCAAACAGGAGGGGGTAAGTGAAGTATTCACTAAACCTTAGGGGGTTTTTTTAAATTCGCCCTAAACCTAAGGGGGTAAAGGGGAGAATTTCCAAACAGGAGGGGGTAAGTGAAGTATTCACTAAACCTCATGGGGTTTTTTGAAATTCGCCTTAAACCTAAGGGGGTAAATGGGAGAATTTCCAAACAGGAGGGGGTAAGTGAAGTATTCACTAAACCTCAGGGGGTTTTTTGAAATTCGCCCTTTAAAAAATAATTTAGTTTCAAATTTAAATGAAAAAAATAAAATAAATATTGGATTTTGGCCCATCAAAGTGGGCTGAAAATTAAGGGCAAATCATAAATAAACAACCGGCCCAAAGGAGGACAAAAATGTTTAGTTGCACAGCCCAAATAAATTCTCCAATAAAAGAAAGGCAGACCGACCCAAAACAGCCCAAAAAAAATCAGAATACAAATAGTCCAAATAATATAAGTCCAAGAATATGTTTGGTGTCATAAAAAATGAAAGCCCAAAGACAATAAAAAAAAAATTGATAGAGTTTAATGGATACAGAAAAGAAAATGAAAATTTTCAAAAGCCTAAAAAAACAGAAAGGAAAAGTGCCCAACTCGCGTGGCGTAAAGAATTCAAAGGCTGAGAATATATTTGGTGTCATAGCAAATGAAAGGCCGAACACAATCATTTAAAAGTTGCTAGACTTAAGACCTTATTAGGCCAAGAAAATAGATGAAAATATTTAAAAGCCCAAAAAAAAGGAAAGGAAAGACTAACCAGCATATATATATATATACGTGGTAAAAAAATATCATTTTTATACAAAACAAACGGGAAGAAGTCAAATTTAGGCAAAGTACTGTAATTGTTAATTTTATAAAGTTTAGGGTACAAGTAAAGACCGATGAAGAGATAAGGGACTTTATTGGACTGAAGAACATAGAAGAAGGGTTGGAAATGTGATTTCCTTAACTATAAAATCTCCTCTTAACACAAAACGCAGGACTTTTATAAATATCTATCTTTCTCAACCCTCTTTTTGCTGCTTGCTTCTCTCCAGTGAAGTGCCTTGTTCCAAGTTTTTGTGGTGGAGCCGTTAGCTAGTTGAAGTTTCTGGCATAGACGATACCGTAGGGGTGAATTTCCTGGCTTTCCACCGCCGTGGACGGTGTTTTCTTTTTCAAATTTTTGAAAATCTCACATCATCAGATTCTTCTTAAAGTCCTTTTTAAGTTTGTCTAAAAGCAATTTCTCAAATTCCTTCCCTATTTCTCTAGATCTACGGTGAAATGGTAGGGAATTTTTTTTGGCCAGAAAGATGAATCCTTTCTTTATTTTTATTCCCCAATGCCCGATGGATGATGTTTCTAGTTTCGTTCCGACGTTGAATCCATTTATAGTCCTTTCTTTGGCCGAAATAGGAGCTACATCATTATTTTATGTTCTCATATACATTTTTCAAAACCCTAGATCATACTACGTCTTCGACTCATCCCTAACTCCGTTAAAGCTTTTTTTTGGCAAAGTTTGAAAGGTTTTGTAGATCGGTTGTATAAGGTTCTGAAAATTTATTTTCCGAAAAAGAGAAATGGTTTAGGGGTTTTTAAAAAAGAAAGCAACAGGGATGATCTATCAGGAGATGTCAGATCTGTGGTTGATGCCATGCTGGCTGAACGGTTGGCCACACGCTTTCTTCTCTAGAATGACTTCCTCATAGAAGGTACTTTACATATTCAACTTCTGTTTTTGAAATGTAACATATTCTGAAACATCAAATTTAAAGGCCTAACATGTGATGTTTTCTTTCCATGTTTTATGTGAGATACCTATGACATTAAGTATTGGTCTCAATCATCTACTCTAAAGGATTAACACATCTCATTTTTTTTTTCTACATGTTCTTTGACTGATACAAGTATGGTGACAGTGGGACGAAACAGAGATCGAAGGTGACACTATTAGGAATTCTCGGCACAGAGGTATAGCTTAAAACAATCTGAATAAGAATTTTAACACAATTCATGAACTGTATAGGACTGGTTATTTTGCAAAAAAAATTTCAAAGATTAGGATGGAAAAAATTAGAAGCACATTGCACTTTTCCATATGAATTAATAATAATATGTATGTTATTAGCAACGAAATGCATGGTACTTAGAGTAAAAACCTCCCTGTAGCAACTTTTAAATGATAAAGTTGGATAAACATAAATGTACAAACATATATAAAAATAGCAAAAAGTCATAGCACATGATATCAACATAATTAAATTGGAACTTGTTACTTTTGATGCTTCTTCTTTCTGTTTCTACTGTTAATTCCTCTCTGCCGACTGTGTTGCCTCCAATGCATGGAAAACCTGTCAATAAGTATACTTAAAAGGTGCATGAGCGAAAAAAACAATATTCATCCCTGTTTTCATATTTCATCCGCCTTTCTCCTGCACTTTCCTGTTTGTGTTGTAAACTGGGATTTCTGTATGAAATGAAGAAGTGAGTTAGATGTGTTGTTATTATATACTTAAAAGGTTCATGGGAGAAAAAAAGGAATATTCATACCTGTTTTTAGATTTTGTCATTATTCCTCCTGCATTTTCTTGTTTGTGTTGTAAACTAAAATTTCTGTGTGAATTAAAGAAGTGAGTTAGATGTGTTGTTGCTATATACATAAAAGGTTCATGAGAGAAAAAAAAAAAAAGGAATATTCATACTTGTTTTTCGATTTCGTCTTCTTTCTTCCTGTACTTTTCCTGTTTGTATTGTAAACTGAGATTTCTGTGTGAATTGAAGAAGTGAGTTAGATGTGTTGTTGTTGTATACTTCAAAGGTTCATGAGATAAAAAAAGGAATGTTCATACCTGTTTTCAGATTTCATCCTACATCCTCTTGCACTTTCCTGTTTGTGATGTAAACTGGGATTTTTGTGTGAATTGAAAAAGTGAGTTAGATGTGTTGTTGCTGTATATATACTTAAAAGGTTCATGAGAGAATGAAAGAATATTCATACCTATTTTCATATTTCGCCTGCCTTCTTCTTGCACATCCTTTCTGTGTTGTAAAGTGGGATTTCTATGTGAATTGAAGAAGTGGGTTAAATGTCTTGTTGCTATTAGAAAATTAAGGACAAAAACTCAATTTACATTCTCATTACTGGTATAAGTGAGTGCTGTAGAAGCAAGAATAAGTTGAATGAATATCTGAGGTGGTTGCGCTCGATTACTGATAGAAAACCAAGAAGGCTCCTATATCAAGAAGTCTGCTGCTGGTATACAAAATGTAGTGTAAATTTTTTGGAAGCAGAAACATGTAAACTGTTGTGTATTATATACTTATTACTTGATTGTGAATAACTGCCTTAGTGGATAGGGCCGATATATTCGTACGACGCATAGAATGTGGAAACCTGCAGCAGTAACTGCAAACAAAGTGGGAAACGTGTTTCGGAAAACAAATAACTGTTCACATAAAAAAAATCCCAATAATATTTAAAAAGTAAAAAACTTTATTTCCTTGAATAACTTATGTACACGGGTCATTAGGCTGCATACATTTGCAACACTATAAATACAGTTTTTGTGGGACGAAGTCAAACAGGAGGCCAATTCATGGCTGACACGTGTTTCAGTGAAGGGGTAATTTGGGAAATCACCAACTGTCAATCTGTGCAAATTTGTAAAGTACACGTGCCAGCTTTTCAGAATTTTCAAAATTTGTGAAAAATGTGAAAAGACTATGTAGTCAAATTACCTGCTTTCACATCTATTTATAGATTTCGAATCTCTGAGGTAATTAAACTACGTCGTTTCTGTCTACTCTCTAGAAAGTGTAGAGGTAGAAGAACTAGGACTAGTGGTTGAAGAGAAACAGCACAGCAGAGACACTCGTCCGTCGTCTTCTAGAAAGAATCATTAGTCTGAGGCGAGCGGAAGTAGCCGGCGCGGTTGAACCCTAGTGAGAGAGAGAGATAGAGAGATGGGGGAAGAGAGAGAGGATCCGCAGACACTGAAGAGAATAGCGGCCGCGGCGTACGATTACGAGAACGATTCCCGATGGGCTGATTACTGGTCAAACATATTGATTCCTCCCCATATGGCCTCTCGATCTGACGTCGTCGATCACTTCAAGCTCAAGTTCTACCAGCGTTACATCGTACGATTTCAATGACTACACTATCTGATAAACTCTTTGTTCAGTAAACAATCTGGCACTTCTCCATCTGGGCTGTTGTGACTCGTTCTTGAAATTGTTGGTTCTGCAAATCGGGAATTCGATTATTGTCCGCCTTCATACATCTGCTTTGGGCACTTGTGTCTGTCTGGGTTTTCTTTGTCTTCGTGGTGGTTTATGTGGTTTATGCAATACTCTTAATTGTGGGTTTCCGAATGTCTTTTTAGAGTTGCTGAAAATCCATGTCTTTCTATAGTTGTCCGTATCATTTACCATTTCTTGATTGCTTTATGTTTACTAGTTTGGTTTCATGAACTTCGTGATTGATGTTCGTACATTTATCTGAATATGTTCCATATTGCTTTATCCATGGGGATAACTCGACTTTGGTACATTTTCTTGATTTTAAGTGTTTATTGATTTTGAGCATCATTTATTCTGGGAACTCTCTATTAAGTCTTCCAAGTCCTGTTCCATCACAGTGATTGGGCCTGAGTAAAAGTATGCTTTAGAGCGTCTAGTTTTCTTTTGCTTCCACACCACACTAGTGTTATTTGGTGGTATAAATTCACATCATGTACAAGAGTTTGCTTCATTTTCTTTATTGTCCTGTTCTTCGCTTGGAAATCATTTTTAATATCCCATGAGCAGGATCCTGACCTTGTTGTGGAGTCTATGACTTCAAGCGGTTCGTCACAATCAGCAAAACCATCTGCTACATCCTCATCTTCATCTACAGCGAATGAACAACCTCGAGAACAACGTAACACAGGTTTCATGTTATCATCTCAGCAGCTAAATGCAGGGAAAAGAAACATAATTAGCATTTCTGTAGTACTTTGAGATTTCATCAGCTTATGCTCAATGCACATACTGCAAATTATTTCCTTGGATTCAGATGAACTTAAATCTGAGCTTATGCTGCAGGTTCCACAACTAGAAGTTCAGCAACATCAACAGCAGCAGGCTCAAATGAAACCCCCATGCGTTGGGATCGTCAAACAATTCAATTTTCTGTCAATGCTTGGGTATGGTTATGATAATGGTTCTTGTTTCCAGTTTTTAATCAAGCTCTAAAGTTGGTAACTGTGGATGTTGTCCTTCAACATGATGCAATTGTTCTTAAAGACCTTTTCAAGCTTTGAATCAATTTTCAGACATATGTCAGATGCCATAATTTTCTTTGATGGTCCAGTTCCTGGTTTGAGTTGAACAGAAGATTCATGAGGTGATGAAAATTAAGTCAGCTATTTGGCCATATGAGAAACCATTGCTACAAATGGCACAGAAGCACGTCCAATAATGATCTGTTCCCTACCCTCTTTAGAACTTCTTTTATAGGAAAAAAAGAAATAATGGTTCCTTGCACGTTGTTTTAGTTGTTTATATCCCTTGGTTGCATTTGTTCCTGCAGGTTTTGATTGTTGCTGTGTTTGCCATCTTTCCACTTGTTCCTAATGGTCTCTCAAATAGGGCTTATAGACTATCCTTTATGGGCACTGCTTGTTCCTCTCTCTATTCGTTGTACTCGCTCTATGGGGTACGTATCATTTACCTGTTATCATGTTCCTCTTGGTTTTGAATTGCTGTTTTTTGGATCAATCACTATAACTTCTTGTGCAGAAGCCCAGGGCATGGAATTTGCAGGCTGTTCAAGTTTATCTTCAGTCAATAATTGCAACCAAAGATTTTATCTACTTCATTTACTGCATCACTTTCGTCACTTCAAACCTTTACCGTAAATGTGAGTATTAATTTGATCTCTTAAATCTGACTGGCCTTTACCCTCTTGTTTATGTTTTATAATCCCTTGCAATGGTTGGTCCTTGCAGTTGCTTTAATTCCCATTTTGTGTCGATCACTGGAACATGTTGCAAAGTTTCTGAGGCGTAATTTCAGTCGTTCTACATTGTACAGGTAAAACAGTTATTTAACCATGGGATGAATGTGCATGTTGTTGTTGTTATTGTTATTGCTATTCTGGTTGTTGGAAGGAGGGGGGACAATGTAGAATTCTGCTTGCAGTTACTTTTCTCTTTTTTGAACCAGATTTCCTTTGTGCAAACAGGAAGTATTTGGAAGATCTTTGTGTGTGGGTAGAGTCCAACACCACTACACTCAGCATACTCTCTTCACACGCTGAGATTGGACTTGGCTTTCTTCTCATCATTTCATTGCTCTCGTCAGTATTCTGATTGATTTTGTCTCTTCTATCACCGTACCTAACCCGCAAAGAAAAGCAGCTTATCAATGTAATGAAACTGATATCCCATCATTCTATATTTTTGCAGGTGGCAACGCAATATCATCCAAACATTCATGTATTGGCAGGTGTGAAAATGCATGCATTGCTTCTGCATCTGCGTCACTTTTGGTTATGAAATTGTTTTTATTTGACTTTGGAAAATATATTTAAAAATAATAATAATAAAAGTTTTTTTTGTTTTTCAATTTGTTCCCTGTGTCTGCTGATATTGATTATAGGCTACATGTACTAAAGGATTGGTACTAAAACTTTTCTAAATCCTGCATGGCACAATTTGATTTGCAGTTAAAAAAAAGGAAGTGAGACCTGTTAATTTTTCTGCGTCGAATCGATTCCTGCTACCTAGGATTTTGCCTAAGATTTTGTAGAAGTTTTAGTGCATGTAGCAAAGTTCGCTATTATATCTATGAATATGCTGATTGATTATTACCTTTTCTTGATTGTAGTTGTTGAAACTTATGTATCATGCTCCCGTTACTGCCGGTTACCACCAAAGTGTGTGGGCTAAAATTGGGCGGAATGTTAATCCACTTGTTCAGCGTTATGCACCATTCTTGAGAACACCAATTACAGCCATTCAGAGATGGTGGTTCAGATAGACTGCTTCAGACGTGGTGATGAAGAATGGTGGCTAATTGCGTCCTCCCTGAATAAAATAAGCCGTTAACTGCTGTGGAGCTTCCTAAACGATTTTCAAGTGTCCAGCTTGAGTAACTTGCGAGGACGTTTGCTTGAAGCAATTGCAATCCTCGCATAATCTAGACTCGGTCGTGGCCTTCCTCTTTTTGATAGTACGATGATTTCTCTATGTTTGCTCTAGGTGGTAGGCCTTTAAGCAGACTGTTTACATGTTTGAATCGTGGTAGCTCTTTGTAGCCTATTCATCTTTATAACTTGGAAAGCTAAATCAACTTCAATGCCAGGTGTTGCATCAAGCGCCACAAATTAGGAGGTTTTTATTACCATTTTCGGCTTCATTAAGTAAAAGAATTCTGAGATTGAATAAACCCGGAATGATAATTTTAGGCCACATAACGTTAGGGCTATGAACGTACGTTCAGTAGGATTCTATTTGACAAGTAGCATATGCTAGTATGAAAATTAATTGATTGACAATTCTTACAAGTTCTGGAAAAAGAAAGTTGGGAAGGAAAACAGGATTTCTCAGCATATTGGCATTTCCAGGAATGTGATCTACTTCAAGATAACTGCCGCGTTTCTCAAAGCCAAATACCTCTGTACATGCTCATTGGGGAGGGATCTAACAAGCTTAAATACATCAGCATTTGCATATCGAAGATTGGTTCTTGGATCATGATAAGGTGCCTGCAACAGTGATCAAGTGAACGGACTAACTCAGCATAAAGCATTCTCAACTCGGTAAGCTTCAAGTGAACAACCCACCCCCAAGCCCCACCTCTGTTTTCACTCAAATTCAGGCCCAGTTTTAGTCAAATGATGCAAGTATGCTTATATGGCATGATATGAATAGCAAAAACGACATCCTCGAGCACATAGTAAACTGTCCATGGCCTATAGGTACTCCATAATGATAAATTGAATTCCTGAAAGAAATCAGACCTGAACAGTAATGTTTTCAGGTTGACTAACCTACTGAACAATATCTAGCAAAGCCAAGCGCAGTTGAAATGGAGACTTTGTGTTTTTTCATGAATGAGACAAAGTGTAAACTTTATCAGTAAGGCTTTTTCCTCAATCAAGGGCGGAGCTAGAAAATTATATTACCGGGGGCAATGAAAAATATAATTAATAAAATAGTTTCATATTTACAACTGTCAACGACAAGGTTTCATAGTTTGAAAATATTGCATAATAATTATTACCTGTATTACTAAATACATCATTTCTAATGTTTTAATAGATTTTTTTTAGAATCAATATTGGTTTTATGCATGAACAAAGTTTTTTTATTTTTATTTCAAGTAGCTATAAGCATAAATTATATAAAAATAAAATTTAGAATTTCATACAATAATATATTACTACTTTTGAGTAAGAAAGGGGAAAAAAAGGAGACAAGCTTTTGCGGGCTGCAGTAGTGTCAAAGAAAAGAGAAGAATCTTATTCACCACCTATTCTAATTATTATTTCTGCTTTTTAGTCTTTAGTACTTAGTTGGTGATTCTCTTTTTCATAGCTTGTGTCTTAAATTCTATAATTATACTAACAATTCTTGTCATATTTAGTTTCACCACTAGCTTTTATTTACTTCTATTTAGACCACTCATCAAAACTAAGTTCATGCACTTTTGACTTTTCAATGAGTAGGGGTATTATTAAAACATTCTATGGGGGTAGAACAAATATTTCATAAAAGATCATTCACCAATTATATACTTTTCAAAAATTCAGTGGTGGCAATTGCCCCCACTCATGCAAACATGGCGCTGCCCCTGTCCCAACAAGAAAGCTTGAGCTAGGTGACCTCTTATAAACAAAAAATAACTGAATAAACGATGCCAGCACAAGTTAGAAGGCCCAAGCAAAGACTAACAAGCACACACAAAAGATATATGACATAGCAGAAGATATTAGGAGCAAGCACTTTACATAAAGATCGACGCTAATTCAAAACTGAGCTTCAAAGTAATCAAAGTATTCTCCAAATCTCAAGGGGTTTAGCATAGAATCCCATACCTCAAAGCCAGTGACATCACAGATTTTTTTCCCAGGAAGCATGGAAGGTGGTGATTCGATGCTAATATCTAAAGAATAAGAACAATCCAAATAAGATTATGAGATCACGCCAGGCTCATCATTAGCTTGGAATCATATGCACATACCTCTCGCCAGTGTTTCAACAGTACAAGGCCGATATGATGATTTATGAGTTATAGCATCTAAAATTTCAAAGGAAGTTGATGCACCTTAATTTCTGCTAAATACCCTTTTCCATAGTGAAATCATATCCATACAGATCGCCTAACCTAAATGACTACCCACGATATTTAAGATCCCTCCAAACAACAGAAAAAAAAAAATGAAACAGAAGTCCTGTATGAGTTCACACCCCCTTGGTGCTCCTTTTAGATATAAACATGCACTTTCATCATCACAAAAGATGTTTACCATATACTTTACCAACTTTACCACACACTATATAAACTACCAACGTTTATGAGAATGAACTACCAAAAATGGTGTCGTGAACTGTTACACCTTTAACTATGTAGAAAATTGTTTCACTTGTAACTCCTCCAAGGATTGATGGAGTAACAACTGATAAACGAGGGGGAATGAACTACAAAACCCTTTGAAACAATAGTTGATAACTGCCATAAAGGGCCTCTAAGGGCCTTTCTTTTTTGTGTTAAATAACTCATTATTCAATGTATTATTTTCATTTTTAGTGATTTTTCATCTAGAACTACTGTCATTTGAAAGTTAATATTATATCCACCTAATAATCACTTGAACAATTTTTTAACAGAATAATTAAATTTTTTCCGAGCTTTCCCGTACCTAACCAAATAAAAGCAAAAATCAATAAAAAAATATTTAGTTTTTTAAAAAACATCTTTAAAAAATATTTTTTAACTAACATACAAATTCAGTAAATAATCACTAAAATTGAAAATAATCCATTAAATAATTCATTATTTCCGAAACAAACACAGAATTGAAGGTGATGTTGGGGCAATTTCAGAAAATGGGGAGATTTTGTCGCCTGCCACAGGCCTACTTTGTATGTTCAACTACTTAATCCATCTATTCTAGACAGTTCTAAGCATGGACAATGCTATCATTGAACATCAACGCTTCCTCCTGATCTTATAATCTTCTGTTCAGTTCACATATCGGGAATCTCATTCTATTCTCAGAAAACAATATAAGGAACAAATTTGTCGAACCTCTGGGAGGACGGAGGAAGGAACTTACAGTTGGGCTCATCGGGAGGGTAATTGTGAAAATTCTCAGCTTGAAGGATTTGCTTGAGGTGTTTCCAGCGGCTTTTGGATTGGCCCTTTGGGTACTTGTCGTAAATTTGAATCTTCTTGAAGCTGAAGTGAGTCGGCAACACGATCTCGGCTTCTCTCACCTCCGCTTCCATCTCACGCAGCTCGGCCAGCGCGGACGAAACCAAACCCTACCCTCCTCGCCTCGCCTCGCCTTCCCGGGCTAACGATAGATTGATTTTCTTCCGTTCCGAAACCTCGTGATTCGAGGGTTAAATATACTGCAGTATAACGTTTACTGTGGGTTTATGGCGTGCGATATAAATATTTTTATGTTTTATCATTTTATCATATAGTATATTGTGATATATCATGATATTTTGTGATATACCGCATACTGCTCACTATTTATATATATATTTTTTAAAATTGTAGTATACTGTAAATATTGCGTGATACGTACCGCAGTATTTTATTTTGTATGGCTATTTGTTTCATTTTACATAAAAAATATCATAAATATATAAAATATTAAAATATAAATAATACACATATCATAAAATAAATTTTTATTTTTATTTTTTAATTATTTTTCTTAATTAATATAAAATTTAATGGATATTAACAGCTTGAAGATCCTTGTGGTGTTGAATAATATCCCCCAATTAGATTTCTGGTACATAATACCCTAACTAAATATTTTCTATCATATATATTTTATTTGTATTTGACAAATTATGATGAGAAAAATTCGAATACATATAAAATGTGTAAAAATAAATTATTAAATAAATTATGTCATCTTAAAAAATATTCTAACATTAATTTTTTTACAAAAACGATAATGATATGCAGCTTTGTATACTATGCGATATACCTTAAAAATTTAGGGTGAGATATATATAGTAGTAATGGTATTTAACACTTTAGTTATGGCTCTTGATCAATTTGCCTATCATAGTTTTAAGTAGTGCAAAATTCATAACTAAAGCTGAAGTTTGGTACTAAATTGTGTAGCAAAGTTTTGAATTGGGGACTAGTTATGTCATCGATGTAACTGATGATTGGAACTTCTTGTTAGATGTTAGAATATTCCGTCTAGATATAATTACATGTTAAATGAACACAATTACGTGGCAAATGAATGACAAAATGATATGTTAACTAGGCAAAATGTAAGAATTATGTGGCATTTGGGGATTTATGGAGAATTTAGGTTGTCCTCCTTCGTTCCCTATCCTCCTGCTCACCCACCTCCACCGCTAAGCACCTACTCTACTCCATCTACCCCCTTGATTCCTAGCTTTGCTCCATCTGCCTTGTCGATTCCTAGAACCTCCTCCACTTTATCTGCTTCCCTTTCAACCCTTCTTCAATCCATCAAAAAATGAGAATCGAACAACATTAGGTTGATTTACTATGACTTACTTTGATTTACTCTGCCTTGTTCATCAACTTTATTGACATTGTTTGCTGGCAATGCATGGTCAGGAGCATGAATGTGGACACCGGCAACATTGCTTGATTTCGCGTTCAATCAATTAATCAAAGTAATTATGCAATTAATCCTTCCCACAATGGTGAATGACACTACATAAAAGCGCGAATCATATTTTGAGGTCAAAGCTTGTTCTAATCAGATTGGGCGATAATATTGTTGCCGGGATTAATTCAAGCAAGAAAAGGTAGTATTGTTGGAGTCATTAAAAGTTGATGGGTCAATTTGTATGATTTAATAAAGCTAGGAGTTAAGTTGATAATTAAGTCACCACATCATTTGCTGATTCACTATTCCATTTTACATTTCAGCACTACTAACTCCCAGTGATGAATTTTGAGGTTGAACTAAAACTTTAATTATAAATTTGACACTACTTAAAATTATGGTGAGCAAATATGTCTAGAGTCATACCTATAGTAAATTTTATTTTCATACTTTTACCATTATCAAATTTCGTCTCTTCATGAAAACTATCTAGCTACATACGTAATGTACGCAAAAGAAAAAAAGGAAAAAAAAGCACCAACAAAATTAAAAAGCGAGAAATAATGCCACTAATATTTTGAGGTCGAGCCTATTTTTTTATCCTAAAATTCTACTAACATTTTAAAATGGCTCAAATTAGCTACTAGTGATCTAAAATTGGCTCAAGCTGTACTGTTAAAAAAGATAAAGTAAAATGTTGAAAAGCAGTAGATTTTAATATTTTAGTATGACAATGTAACTTTTGACAAATTTAAAGACTTAGGATATTTTATCTTTTTTTTTTTCCTACGCACCAATTGAAGAAAAAAAATACAAAATATTTAAGATCAAAAAAATTTGAGCCAATTTTAAAACTTCAGTGGCCAGTCGACATCTTAGTGAGAATTTAAAATTAAAAAATTAGTAAAGGGAAAATTACCAAAACTCCCTAAGGTTTGGGCAACCTACAATTTTATCCCCTTTTTTTAAATACCTATAGTTATCCCCCTCCAAAACTAACTCCGTCAGTCACTGTCACAAAAAAAGGAAAACTGCCTAATTTTGCCTCCCTAGCATTTTTTCTTAGAAATTTTGTTCCCCAACTCATACATCTAACAAACTACTCCTCCATCTCTCTTTACTGAACCTTCTTTCATGACAGATTCCTTTTCTGGGCCGGAGAAGATCTGCGGCTGCGGCGGAGAATCGGAGCATGGAGAAAGGCAATCGCGTTGAAGAGGGCCCGAATCGGAGAGTGACTCTAGGAGGGCGAGGGCTGGCGCAACGCCGGATCCATCGGACTCAACGGCGGACAACTTAAGGAGCAAATCGGACGGTGCGAATAGTCTGTTCAATTGCCCTCCAACGGTGCGTCACTCAGTCTTTGCCATCGAGATCGCTACCGATTGCAACAACTGGAAGTCACGAGGCTTCGGCAGAGTTCAGTTCACTTCATCGAGGCCAAGTCACTGGCCCTCTCCTTCTTCTTCCAAGACGACCTCCGCTACCTACGACGACACATTCCTCGCCCGGTTCGAGCCCATCACCAGACCGAGAATGGAATTTTACATGTGGGTTTTGCCCGAAATTGGAGGGCGTTAGGGGCTGGGTTATGCCCAAAATGAAGTAGGCGCTGGTGTCGATTAAGCACGAGAGTTGGAGTAAAGAGAGAGAAAAGGGATTTGATGAAGGAGGAAGAAGAAAGGTCAAGTGAAAAGGAGGAATCGATGGCGGATTCGGTTTGGGAAACGAAAGGTACGGCAGACGATTCTCCTTGCTTGTCTGCTTTGCCTCGGGTTTGGCTCGCGAATCCCTCCGGCAAGTAACTCAATACGTCTTCGTTCCCGTTTTGGTAATTTGGAGGAGTCATGGCGGTGGACGGGAGATCGACGATGCGGAGGATGGGGATGAGATTGGCTATTCCAAGATTGGTATAGATATGTTTGAAAGGGTTTTAGTATTTTAGGGGGAAATTTTTATGAAAGAAAGTTATGAGGACAAAGTCCGGCATTTTCTCTTTTTTATTTTAATTGTGAATGACGGTGTTAACTTTTCAGGGGGTAACTGTATATTTTTTAAAAATGGGAGATACAGCTGTAGGTTACCCCAAATCTTTGGGGGTTTTCATAATTTTTCCATTAGTAAAAGATTAGATCTCAACAAAAAATAATAGCAGTATATTTAAGATTTTTTTTGCTTAAAAACAATTAACACAAATCCATCATTTACTACGTATGAGAGCAAGAGTGGGAAAGTGGGAATAACAACAATAAAACATTATATTTTAAACCTTAAATAGGTAAAAATGTTATAAAAATAAGAGTGAGAGAGAGAGCTTGAGAGCGAAAGAGCAACATTTAAAATAGAAGTATTAAAAATAAGAGTGGGAGAGGGAGCATAAGAGCGTAGGAGCAACATTTAAAATAGAAGTATTATGTCTCTTAGGGACGGGATGCTGTACTTTTTTTTTTTTACTTAGAATACAATACAATACAATGTATTACAAGGTTATTAGAGGAAAATTGGGGATTAGGTGAGTTTTTTTATCTCCAGAGTAAGGGTGTAAACAAGCAGAGCTATATCCAAACACTCTAAACTTAAAGCTTTGCTTATTAAGGATTAACTTGGCTCAAGTTCGAGCTCAACAAGCTTAAAAAATGGGCTTTGAAACTCGGTTTGAAAAGGTTCATACTTGGCTAGGTGGCTCGATAGGCTCAAAGTTCGGTTCATGCTTGATTCGAGGTTTGAGCTATATTTAAGAAATAAAAATTAAAACTTTAGGGTTTATGTATATTAAAAATAAAATTAGTTTAGTTTTTATATTAAAAAATATTAGGTTCATTAGACTCCATAAGAGTTCAAGCTGAATAATACCATGTTTGAAACTCAACTCGTTATGAGTTTTAACTTAAAATAAAACTCGAAACTCGGTTTAAAACTCATTAAACTTGACTTAATAATAAAAAAAAATAGAGCTCAAATTGTTTGATAAAATGACTTGCTCGTTTCCACCTCTATTCCGAGAGGCTTCAACCTAAATTCTTAAACTGGGAATAGCCTTGGTACACATTAAAATGATGATTGGGCCACAAACCTTCAAGTGTGGATTGATATACTGGAAAGTGAATTTCGTGACGAGTGAAAATCTCTAGAGACCGATTTGGGATAAAAAGAATGGAAAATTACAATTATCCACTAAGGGTTATCTTAATCTATAATTTACCCCATTTATTTTAAAAAACCTATACTTTGCCACTGATTCTTTTATATTGTCCGATAACAATTTCTAAAACTATAATTTAAATTATATGGTAGACACCTTTCAGTAATTTCATTTTCTCTAATATTTTTTTTATAGTTAATAGATATTATAAATTATCAATTTTTTCTTTTTATAAATATATTTTTCTTCTGATAAATGAATATCAGTATTTTTCAAATGTTGGTTAGTTATGAAAAAAATATCAAAAATCTTGAAATTATTGAAATATGGTTATTAGATAGTTTAATTTAGGGGTTTCAGAAGTTGTTGTTGGCTCCTACAAAGAAAGTAAGGGGTAAAGTGTAGGTTTTTGAAAATAGAGGTGACAAAGTATAGGTTATAGCAAACCACAAGGGTGCTTTTGTAATCTTCCCTTAAAGGAAAGAAGGGATTGGAAAGGCCAAGAGTCGCAGCGATCCCAACCCTAATCACTAAAAGATGAGTCAACGCGGCTACGAGACGGAGTCGGGCAGCGGCAACCGCCAGAGTCCACACGAATAAAATTCACCCTCCAAACTCCAACTTCAACTTGAAGTCACACAACACAACGGAACGCCTTCCGTATTACTCTCATTGTATCCCCAATCTCAACAGCTCGTTACACAGATCCGGTTATCGAATCCTGTCTCTGCCTCTCTCAGGCACAAAAATTAGAACACAAAGTCAAGTATCAGCACGAAAGGTTAGTCAGTCTTGTCTTCTGGTTGGCTTACTTAAATTTGAGGAGCAGCTACTTCAGTCTTTTATGATTTTGGGTTACCAAAATCGATTAATATAACTGTTTGTTTCATTAGAACGAATAATGACTTCTGATATGGTAGTAGTATTTAAGAGTGGTGGAATAGTTTTCCCAATATTTGTGTTCTTCTTAGAAGTTCCCTCTTCTAAGATTTCGTGTTCTTGTAGTGCAGGGTGGTGTTGACTTTTGAAGGCTGGTTTTGGAGTTATTCTGGTGGAGCAGTGTGCTTTGTTAGGAATATGGCGGCGGAGGATATCATAAAGTACAAGATTCAACCAATTTCTTCTTTGTGAGTAAGACTGGTCTAGTTCTTGATTCTGTTCATCGCTCTCGTGATTCTCCAGCTCTAATTCTATTGCTGAAGATGATGGAATGTCATTGAGAAGACAAAATATGGATACTAGGGGAGGTGACATTGTGAACAGGGAGAATGCTTTGACAGAGATAGAGGGAGGCACTGCTGACAATTCATCCGACATGGAATTGAGCCTTGAAACGGATGAAGTTAATAGTCTTGGGGATAAATTCAACCCCCAAGTTCATGCACGAACTATTACTGTTAACGTTGAAGGGGAACCGGATACTTTCAGTTCTAGGGTACATGCTGATAATGGCTGTCACGAAGCCCAAACTGAAAGCCCCTTACACCACCCTGTGACAAGTGGTACGGATATCCTCTTTCATCATTTATCATCCCGTGTTCTCCCTTCTTAATTATTCTTCTTCTTTGTTTTGTTGTCGTATGCCCTCTAAAACTCTTAATGATCAAATCTAAATGGTCCTTCCTCTGAAAGTTTTATATTTTTTGGGTTATCTCAGGAAGCATATTATTGTACTGAATTTGTTTCTACATAAGAATGGATTCTTAGGTTATTTCTTTCTTAATGTCTTCCACGACATGACATAACAGCTAAATCTGGTGTCAAGAGAGCCCGTATGACATATGATGACCAGCAACCGTCCGTGCATGTTGTATACAATTCCATAACAAGGTTAGGACTTGACCATTGGTGTTACTTCAGGAGATCACACATCACGTTTTTGCATATATTTTTTTCTGTTTAGTGAATAAGCACTTATGTTGCAAATATTTTTTATGGGAAAGTATAAAAAGGTAAAAAGAACTGCTTAAAAGCCTTGCCTTCACGTAGATCATTTATGAATTTGTTTTGACAATTTTTTGATAATTTACCAGAGCTAGTAAAAAACGGCTCCAGGAGCTTTTGCATCAGTGGTCAGAATGGCAAGCTGAGGATTGCTCTTCAAACAAAGTAAGTGAAACTGTAAAACTTGTAAAGCTTATGCTCTTTGATCCTGTCTGTATTCCTCATCTCTGTAAGCATACTAATGCTGGAGACTAGTTTGGCTCTCATGATACTATTTCAAATGGTGAAGAGAAGCTTTCTATCACTTAACAACTTCATGGGTGTTCTCTTTTAATCCTGTGCACACGTGCTGGCCAATATACATGGTTAGACAGTTCACTTGGTTGTGCATTCAACGTTTCTAGTTTTGTCTAACCAGGTCTATATATCTTGTTTAGGATCCAAATGAAGTTGTCGAATCTGGTGAAGAAACATACTTCCCTGCCCTACACGTTGGAAGAGAGAAGTCCTCTGCCGTGGTAGGTTCAATGTTGGCCTGCTTCTGTGTTTGTCTGTGTAATCTGTGTGTTTAATGTGTTTTGGGGCGTGGTTTTGTTACTGTCACTGTTTGCGTGCCGTGTATGATCAATTTTCAACTTGTCTCCAGAATCTGTTGTTCTGTGCATGTTCACTTATATCATTTGTCCACCCTATGACTTAAAGTGCACCTTCTCCTTTGATCTTTTTTTTGCCAGTCATTCTGGATAGACAGCCAAATAAGGGGCGAACATCATAATGGTTTCGTTCCTCCAGATGTTAATTCTGTGCCTCTCTATGACCGTGGGTGTGCATTGGGTTTGACTTCAGAAGATGTTTCGAAAAATTTGTCTGGGTAAGTAACGTTCTGGATTCTATAACTCTAGTTAATATGCTAACTGAATAAAGGTTATGCTTTATTCTGGATTTGGCTTGAAAGTTGATGTATTTGAGACTGGGTATTGTTTTCTCATTTTTGTTTCAGCAAAATTTGATGAACAGAAGTATTGATTTAATCCAACTGGTAATTCACAAGAGAGAATTTTTGGTAGCTTAGTTGCAAATGGATTTTTTTTGGTCCTATGAACTTGTGTTTCTTTGACATCTGATCCTTTTATCTTTGAATTTGTCTCTAACCTTGTACTAGTGCTTAAAGAGGGCAATAATCAGTTTTAAAAATATCCCTCTTGGTTGTGGCTTTGCTGAATAAAAACTCAGCTAGTTTGGTGGTTGATGTAGTTCAGTCTGTTCAGAGTAGCCAACTTCTGCTCCTATATCTACTTGACAATCTTTCCTGACCTAAATTGTTCCTTGTAGATCCTTGGGGATGATTGACAATGCTACCCGTTGTTTCAATTGTGGCTCCTACAGCCATTCTCTGAAAGAATGCCCAAAGCCACGAGACGGTGATGCTGTAGATAAGGCTCGAAAACAATATATGGCCAAGAAGAAAAAGCAGCATGGTGGTTCTCGTAATCCAATTCGTTACTATCAGAACTCGCCAGGTGGAAAGTATGATGATCTAAAACCAGGAACTCTCAGTGCTGAGACTAGACAACTTTTTGGCCTTGCGGTAAAGTGATGTTAAAGTCTTATTTGCTCTTTAGATCTCTTCTAAGTCAAGGATTTTGCAGTACTTTTAATTCCAGACTTTGTTGTTTGTGTTCATTTTGATGGTATTAGGCTTCTTCCCGTTTATTTTCAATTTTGATTTTTCTTATCAATTTGTTATTGCAGGAATTTGATCCACCCCCTTGGCTCAACAAAATGCGAGAACTTGGGTACCCTCCTGGATATCTAGGTGACTCCCTTGGTTTTGTTAATTTTCTGAGTCATGATGTTCACAATTCAGTTCCTGAATATCTAGGTAGATACCTCTAGGTCCTCTAGACTTGTAGTGATGCTAAAAACAAACTTTTGGTCCATGACTGTCACCCCCCCAAAAACACTACAAAAACTTTATTGCGTATAGACCTCTTTGGTCAGGTCTATACTACTATTGCATCTTCATCCTTAGCAACTGGATTACAATGGCATGTTTGATAAGCCAAGTTGCTCTTGCCAATCTTTGCAATTGGTCTAAGCTTAATAATAATATCTCAGCTTAAGTGAGGCCTCTTATGGATGGACTAAATGAACTTCATTCATCCTGTTGCAGAGCCAACTTGGTTCCAGCTTCATGATTCTTACTCATCCAATTTGTGATTTCCTCTTTTTGTTTAGCATTACGTCCATTTTAACATAATCCATTTGTTTGTCTTTTTCTTCTATTGGATTATTTTTAAGTTGAATACTCACATGCACCAACTTCTTTTTGTTGGGATAAGTTCAGCTCCAGAGGATGAGGATCAGCCATCAGGGATTTCAATATTTGCTGATGAGGAAACCAAAGAAGATAAGGACACAGAAGTGATTCAAATGAGGCATTCCCAATGGAAGCTAAAAGAGATTGTTGAATTTCCAGGAATAAATGCACCTATCCCAGCAGATGCAGATGCCATGCGTTGGGCATCTGTTTCTTCTTCAAGTGGTGATCTACCTAGAAGAGGGGCTCACCAGCAATCTGCTTATAATCCTCAGCCTGATGGTAAAGTGCACCATGGGCAGGGATTGTTCGCTGATTACAGTGATGAAGGGCCCCCAGGGATTAAGCAGTTCAGCCCTGTCATGTCTTATACTCCAAGAAACAGAATACACAACACGGGTTTCTGTTTTCCCAGTCCTAGAGATCACGTTCAGAATTCAACAAGCCCAATCTCGGGTAGATCATTTAGGGGTTATGGTGAAGATGGCCCTCCGGGTATTAGGCAAGGATTCAGCCCTTTGATGTCTTACCCTCCAAGATATGGCATCCGCGGTAGCATTTTCAGTTATCAAAGTCCTAGTTATTATGTTCCGAGGCCTAGAAGCCCAGTCTTGGGTAGGGTCGCTATCGGACAGAAGTTGGGGGAACCCTTTAGGTTGTGGTGCCCTAAACGATGATGGAACCCCTAGCATTGATGCACATAATCAACGGTGGCGAAGCTATGGGAATTACAGCAGGTAGTGCATGGCAGAGGCATTTGCTTGGTGCCATCAGGATGTTATTTAGCGATTAGCCAATTTATTCATAACAACACTTGTAGTATGGCCATAAAGTCTACGATGGTATAAATAACGGTATGCTTTCAGATATATATAGGCGGTTGTGCAGTAACTAGTTAAATATACAAGTGATATATCAATTTGTAGGAACAAGTTATCTATATAACCATTGGTAGCAAAAGATACGAACAGCTATAGGACCATTTTCAACATATGTTATTGTAGTTTCTCTAGAAAAAAAAAACATATGCAATCATATTTGTATATAAATGAAACCAACAATTTTTTTTAGGAGAAATTAAAGGTGATATATTTAAAAAAATCTGAAAAGCAATCACCTATTGTTGGTTTAATTTTTAAAATATCTCTGTTTGTACCAGGTTTTTATGAAATATTAGGATTTAGCATGTACATTAATAAAGAGATAAAAGTTAGTGTGTTGTTTTCATTTTTCTTGTGTATAAATCAAGAAATAAGAAAGAAAAAAAGTGAATATTGAAACGATAAAGGTAATATGGTAAAGTGATTTACTAAATAGAAAAATATTTAAAATGATCTAAAATCATAAATGTCGCAAATAATGTGAAACTAATTGATAATGAACAAGTTTATAAACGATTAAATTGGTAGCCATCACTTAATCGATATATTACATATTTTATTTTATTATTAATAAAGAACTTTCAATGAAACGGAAACCCCAAAGGGGATGATACAAAGTGGCTAAATCGAGTCGAGAGATATAGAAACAAAATACGATCCTAGATCAGAAGAGTTCTACCTTGTAGCAGGGTTACCAGCAGCTATAACCGAAGAGGCATTAGCATTTAAAGACAAGTAACTAGTCCTCTAGTAAATAGGAAGATAGGACAATCCATAAAGACATTTATGTCGGTTTCTTGAAGATTTGCAACTAGGTCATCAACAACCTGCATTCGTATCGTTCAAAAGAGAAATTAGTTTTGCACCACAGCTTGCGTATGTATAGATGAAATCATCAAAACTTGAGAATACATCTCTATTGTAAGAGGGGCGAAGGCTCAATTTAAGGGGTAGTTTAAGCCATACACAAAGGGCCCTGGCCTCCACCGTTAGACTTTCAACACAACCTAAGTTCCCGCAAAGGGCCACTACAGGGTGACCCAATAAGTTGTTTCTAATGATACCTCCAGCTCATGCAGCTGCAGCATTTAGATTCCATTGAAAAGAACCATCAGCATTTAGTTTGTAGCGGTTTGGGGGGAGGGGGAGTCCAACAGATATTTGTTGGTACCAGATGCCTCCTGCTAGAGTTTGCATTAGGACCAAGTGCCCCCAATTTACTCCACTGCTTTCTCTCAAATTCTTTGAGCCACTTTGTGGCAACACTCCCCAAATACTACAAAAAATTCTCTTATTTCTGGTGCACCTCCCAAAGGTAAAACATAAACAAAATACTTAAGAGGAACCTTACGAAAGGTAGAGATTTCTTTAGAAAGGCAGCCTGATTAAACCCGATTCAAAACTGAATTAGCTATTAGCTTAGGAGCACCATCTGCAACTCCTCCAAAGTCACTTTACTTCAGCTGCAGTGAAAGACATCTTCCCCAGGATGATAAAAAAGGAAACAATTTAGACTAACATCCATATCCCCGTGAGCCAAGTGGGAGCAAGTAGGCAATTTTTCTTTCAACAGAAGCCATAAGAAGTATTTAATTTTAGACAAAATGTTAAGCCTCCAGAGCCAGTTCCAATTATTACTTTCTGGATTCTGATAGATCCCTTTGATGAAGTCATCAGAGGACTTGAAGCTAAACTCACCATTATTAGTGAGATTGCAAACATTTAGATTGTCACTGGTATGACTAGCAAAAATGGACACAACTTCTTTCAAAACATATGGGGAATATATATTGGAGAGATATTGTGTATTCCATTTTAGATTTTCCTCCCCAATGTTTACGGGGCTAAAAATTTTGGATCTAATTGTTCACGAGTCAAGCCAATTATCAAAGCACCAGCTGGTACCCTTTCCGATAATCACAAGTTTCCTGGATATATCAGGAGCAATTTCAACCTTTCTAAGCTCCTGTCAAGTGTAGAGGCAAGACTTGAACTAGTTTGTTAGGCGGGAGCCTCAGACAAAATAAAAAACAAAACAGCAAGCAAAATTTTTCCATCAACCGTGATGATTTTACAGCCTTGTCACTATCAAAACTCAAAAGACAATTACAGACTGATCAAATTCTCTCAATCTTCAGGTTGTACCACACACCACACCCAAATCTAAGTGACCAAATCCTATTTATAATACTACAAAACCTAACCTGCATGAAAATAGTAAGACTGAAATCTAAACAAAACCTAAATCCTATACTAAAACAAATTGGTGCACCTATACTTGGCGACCAAGCCAAAAAACCTACAACACCAAAAACGCAACATTGGATCATTAATTCCGAGCACTAACTTAAACAAGCTTCGGTCATTATATCGCATTTCCATACAAATTGGATCAATAACAAGTTCTGACGTGGAGCATCTAGTGGATGGGTTCTGGGAGCGAGCTAATCATGAGAAATTAAAGGAGTCTAAAAAATAAGTCTTATGCAACCCTTAACGTCCTGGGGTCATAATTTTTATTTCAATCATCAAAGTAACTATTATAATATGTCATTTTGAAGAAAATTTTACATTCTACAAGTGTCATAAAGATTTGCCCTTTATGACCACGTTTTTTGGGTAAAAAATACATCATTTTGAAGGGTATCTGAGCATATAAAGTGTGTGTCAATTTTTACTACTTGTTATTTTCAGTTTTGCTTATTTATTTTAGACTAAGGTTTCTTTGTAGGCCTATAATAGGCCATCTTACATTTTATTATTCATTTTATCAATAATATTGAAATGTTCCACTAACTTTTGCACTCTCTACAAATGCATTTTTGTTTTTCCTTTTTTATTAGACGTATTGTGTGATCAATTTCGTTTTTCACTGTATGAAGTTCAAATCAACATCTTGCCTCGTAAGACTTGGCAATGAAACTTTTGAATGTTGTGATTGATGTATCAAGACAATTATAATAAAGGAGCTTGATTCAAGCAACTGTCTTTCCTAATCCCAATGCCACCCTCATATGTAGGCTTTGAAACATTTTTCTAATTAACCAAATGAAGCTCCCCTTTTTGAGTTAAGACCCAAATAAAGTTTCTGTTGATTTTATCAATTCTCTTAAAAGTTCAAACAAGAAGTTTCATAAACTATGTATAATAATTAGGGATAGTGGAAATAGTGATTCTACTAGCTAAAGATAAATAATTAGCTTTTCAACTAGTCAGCTTTGATGCATTTTCTTTAGAATGAAATTGCAATCATGTTTATCCTACTACTTATAAGACATAGGAAAATTGAGATATTTGCTATGGTTCTCACTCTCATGAATGTTTAAAATACTATAGCAACCAACTTTAGCAATGGCAGACCCAAGTTTTTAGGCTCCCCGGGGGGGGGGGGGGGGGGGGGTATAGGGCTAGGTAGAGGCGAGGCTAGTGATGATCACTGAAACAGACTAGAGAAGAGAGAGATAGAGAGACGTTGAGAGAGAATGATTTTGGATGAATATGCAATGTTTCATAGGTTAGGGGTAAATTTGCAATGAAAAGTAAAGATTTAGCACAGTTGGAGCTAGTTACCCTTTTATATTCTTCACCCAATTTTGGGGGGGAAAAATATGTACCTGGTCCTTAGTCTCTCATAAAATGACCAACTTAGTATCTCATATTTACAAACTTTCAAAATTCTTGGGGGGCAGCGGCACCCCCACCCTAACGTGGCTCCGCCACTGAGCTTTAGCTTCAATGAAGACTTTTTTAGTTAAAGATGACTTTATGATCTAATATAATTCACATACCAGAAAGTTCACAAAAAGTATTTGAAGTAGAGTAACAACTAAAACAGTTATCAGAATCAGCTTAAGCAACAAGAATCAAATCATCACCATAGAACGGATGAAAAATGATCATATCAATTGAGCCCAATTTAAAATCTCTCCAACTGCTCAAATTTATTTGAAAGTTTAACATTCTTAATAGAATTTTCATGTCGAGAATAAAGATACAAAGGAAAATAAGGTCCCCTTGGTCTAATGCTCCTAGAAGGAATGAAGGACTTGGTAAACCCTCGATTGATCAAAATAGCAAAATCGTAGAGGAGACAACTAAGCATAAGTTTGGGGTAAAATTCAAATTTAGTCCCTTAACTATTCAGTTTGTCCTAAACTGGTCCCTTAACTCTAAAAGTGACTATTAAGGTCCTCTAACTTAACCAATGCGTTCAATTTGAGTCTCATCCATTATGTTGGTGTTATTTTTAACAGAAAATGCATATGTGGCACTTAATACCCCTTGCTTGGCCCCACAATGCCATGTGACATATTCTTTTATGACACTGAATGATAAAATTGAGAGAATAATAAATCATAGACTAGAATTGATAAAAAACCTAATTTTAGGGACTTAAACTGTTAATTAACCAAATCTTCTCAAATCTAATCTCGCCGCCGTCTCTCTTCGCCGGCCAAATCTTCTCTCTCTTCATCAATGGAGGGCTCTTGGTCACCATCGAAATTAGGCTGTGTCATTCACGGTGAAATTGCCTTCGTTCACCATCGCGTCCATTCAAGGCGGTTCGCGTCGCGTCCGTTCAAAGCTCTCGGTCGAATCAAGAAAAGGGAAAGAGCGACGCCATGGGGGAGGGTGAAGGGAGATTAAGGCAAAGAAGAGGCGATGAAGGAAGGAAATGGATAAAAGAGGAGAAGAGAAGAGACGAACCAAGAGATTGTGGCGGAGGGAGAGACGGAGTCGATGAGCGGAGATGGTGACGGCGGCGATGGTAGATTTGGGAAGATTTAGTTAATTAATAGTTTAAGTCCTTAAAATTAGATTTTTTTTATCAATTCTAATTTAGGATTTATTATTCTCTCAATTTTGTCATTCGGTGTCATAAAAGAAGATGCCACGTGGCATTGTGGGGCCAAGCAAGGGGTATTAAGTGCCACATATGCATTTTCTGTCAAAAATAACGCCAACATAACGGATGAGACTCAAATTGAACGCGTTGGTTAAGTTAGAGGACCTTGATAGTCACTTTTAGAGTTAAGAGACCAGTTTAGGACAAACTGAATAGTTAAGGGACTAAATTTTGATTTTACCCCATAAGTTTGATAATGTTATTGAGAAAATTAAAGCAAATAAGAGTGTTTCTGATAAAATTTCATTCAAGTTCGTCATGGACTTTTTAAAGATCAATCTCAATAAGTATAAAGCTCTTCTTATCTTTCTTTTTTTTATTAAAAAAATGCGTGACAATAGGATTATGATCAATGCACCTATGTGGAATAATATTTTAGTAATAACAAACAAATACAAATATAATTTAATATACATAATGTTGATGAGTTTAAAGAATGCTTCCTTATGTTGTGACTCTTGAGTTTTATCATTGAAAAGTAGCTATTGATAACCCACAACAAGGGAGACATATTGCAGCCCATCTATTAATGGATATGAAAGTAAGAAGAATAACAATACAAGCATTCCTCGCTCTCAATTTTTCCAATTACCTGTACTTTCAAGTGTATTCTTCATGTTTTCCCCCAACTATATATCATGTGTCATACACATATGCACCATCAGGTTAAAATAAATATATATTTTCTTATCAACAGATTTCAACCCACGTTTACATACCCAGTAATATTACCATATATTTTTCTAAGCCACATTCACAAGCCCAATTAGGCTTTTGCAATTTTTTCAAGGCAGTTATGTCTCACCTTTTCGACCCACGTTCACCTATGGCAGTAAGCTAATATATCATCCCTCCCCACTATTCCATTTATCCAAAATTCCATAACATGCTTCAATTTAGAAATGGGTATATATTTGACACAGCTTTACATTTTTCTTTTCCAAAATTTTGCAATTCATTCCGTCTTCCAGCAGCAATTTCTGAAGCCGCAGCAATTTAGACGTTTCACCAGGCAATTTTTGTCCTTCCTCTCCAGGAGTAGCAGACATGTGGAGCCCTCATCCTTCACCTAGAAGATAATTAAAGGTTGTCGAATTTTACCATGGAAGGCAAAAAAACAAATCTTATTCATATTTCCTACATACGCAAAAAACTGCTATAGCAAGGAAAAATTGCAATAGAAAATTCACAATCCACAAGAGGCATCATACTTCTGGGTAAAATTCATATTTAATCCCCTAACTTTAAGGGTTATCCTAATGTGGTCCCTTAACTCAAAAAGTGACTCTTAAAGTCTCTTAAATTAACTTAAGTATTCTATTTTGGTTCCTACCATTAATTCTATCGTTATTTTGGATGGAAATTGCCCACGTGGCATGTATATTGCCATATGGCAGTCTCTTTTATGATAAGAAGTGATTAGATAAGAAGAACAATAGAGTTCAAGCTAAAATTGGCACAAAAAGTAATTTTAAGGACCTAAAAGGATAGTTAAACCAATCTTCAACGCCGCCTCCCCTCTCCCTCTCTCCGCCGGTGCTCCATCTTCCTTCTTCCTGACCGACGCTCCACCTTGCCCCCTTCATCCAGCCCTCGCCGCCTCGTCTTGCTCTAGAGTCGCCGCCCAGGGAAAGGCCCGATCGCGATTCGCCCTCTGCATCCCATCGTCTCCGCCTCCACTGCCAAAGCCACCCATCCACCTGCAGGCCGCCACTGTCATCGCCGGTGCCTCGCCACCTTGACCCCGCCATCTGGTAAGCCCTCTTAGCTTGTTTGTGTCGCTGGAGAGGCGTGGGCAAGCTCGATCTTCGGGTTGAAGCGTGGAGGCATGAATTTTTGCGGGGGGCGCCAACGACGGAGAGGCGGTGGAAGTGTGAATCACGCTGGACTAGGAGAGACAGAAGCGGCGTAGACGGAGGGTTGGCAAGTGGGTGGCGGCGTAGAGAAGAAACAGGGAAGATGGATAGACGGAGAGGATGAAATTAGGGTTAAGTCCCTAAAATTATTTTTCTGCTTTAATTCTAGCATGAAATTTGTTATTGTTTCAGTTTTGTCACTTAAAGTCATGAAAGAAGATGTCATGTGGCAGTTTAGGTGCCACATAGGCAATTTCCATCCAAAATAACGTCTGAATTAACGGTAGAGATCAAAATAAGACACGCGAGTTGAGTTAGGGGATTTTAATAATCATTTTTAGAGTTAAGGGACCACATTAGGATAAACCTCAAAGTTAGGGGACCAAATTTTGATTTTACCCTCATACTTCCCTTTTATTTTCAATGTATACTTTCATTATAGTTATTTAATCACAGTACCACTATGTATTCATGACAGCAAAAATTCACTCTGGTTTGCACCCAGCAGGATCAATAATGCAACAAACAAATACCATGTATTTTATATGGATGCATTTCGTATTTAAATTCCTTTATCATTAGTTAAATTTCTCTATTTACGTAAAATAGTTATACTCACTTTGTTTAGTTTTTATTTCTACCAAGAAATGGTAAAAATGCATGAACACAGATAAACCTTAGGATCACATGGTAAAGAGAGCATGTAAAATATATAAAGAACTAGGTTGTACAACTTCAGCATTAGTTCTTATTTCTCTAAAACCAACGAAGTAACTTATTCACATTTCCAACTAACATAGAAAATTGCAACAGGAAGGAAGAACTACAAAATTGCAGTAGAAGGGATGAAGTAAATGTTATTGTCGGAAATCAGACATGGAATGAAAAATCAGACATGGAAAAAACCACTGTCGGAAACATCATACCCACAACAAAGAGTTGCTGTAAACTTCAAGTCCACGACGGCGACGAGTCGGGAAACTTAAAGAGACAGCGGCGGCGGTGGCATCCCATAACCCCTGAGTCCGGCGAACGGTTTGGAGAGAAGCGAGAGGAGGAAAAGAGAGTAGGGCACTCTTCTAGGTGTGAAAGAAGGAATATGTTTTTATGGATTCTTAAAATGACAAATTGGACAGTTAAGTCCCTAATCTATGCCTTTGGACATTTGAGACCCAAAAGTTTATAAAATGACATTGTTAGTACTCTATCTCCTTAATCCACCTCTTTGACCGTTTCTAACGTCGTTGTTTGCCAACAAAATCAATTTTCTTTTTGGGCCAGCATCAACTTCATTCTATTTTGGCCAATCTAAAATTTTTTTTAGCCCCCCTTCAAATAGAATTAGACTTGCTTTCATGTTTAACATGCATATGGACTGTTAGGGCTAAGAAACTATTACGGTGCAAACCTTTTGTTTTTTTTTATTCCTCTAGTTTTTTTTTTCTTTTCATTTTTGCCTTTTTCTCATTTTTTACGTTTTTCACCCTTACTTCCATTAAAAATTTTATTAAAGTACTTATTATTAATAAATTTAATTATTGTTTCCTTAATATATTGCGCGAACTTAATACAATATTTTTATCAAAGTAATCAATAAAGTTTTTTTTTTCCATTCATTTGGTTTTTTATTCTTTTGTTTGCATTTCGAACAATTATGTTTTAATTAAATAAACATTCTAGGGTTACATTTTTTATTTATAAACATTTTCAATTTTATTCTTCAAATTCAATTTTTAAGATCTTATATATACATCGAGTAAAGATATGTTTTTATATAAATTCTTGTCCTGTCCATTAGATGGGCTATAAAACTAGTTATATAATATAGGACTATATACTGAGTACAGTTTATGGAATTAGATGTAGTGAAGTAGTATAATAAATAAATGAACCCAAACAAAAGACTTGAGAAAATAATTTTGAGTAAATTTCATAAATGGTCCATAACATTTAGTCATTATTTTCTTTTAGTCCCTAATCTATTGAATATTTTGTTTTAATCATACATCTATTAAAACATTTCATTTTAGTCCTAAATCTGTTAAAAACGTTTCATTTTGGTCCCAGTTTAATTAAATTTGTTAACTCAAAGAATTTGTATGATAACAACTGTTTAGATTATAATTTAAACTATTTGGCAACTATCTTCCAATAAATTTAATCTGTATAATAATTTTTTTATAGTTAATAAAAATTTCAAATCACTTTTTGTTTCCCTCTTTAAATTGAACTTATTTCATTTAGAAAGAAAAAAATATTAATTTAAATTATCCATTTACTGTAAAAAAAATTAAACTGCTTAAATTTACCGGAAGATAATTATCAAATATTTAAATTATAATTTTAAAAGTTTCTGTTAGACAATTATTCTGTGTTAATGAATTTCATCTGATGAGAACCAAAATAAAACAATTTTAGTAGGTTTAGGACTAAAATAGAATATTTAATAGGTTAGGGACTAAAAAGAAACATTGACTAAAGATTAAGGACTATTTACGCAATTTACTCAAATAATTTTCGAGAGCCCAGCCAATGCAGTCCAGAAGATCAAGAAAACGGTGCGTTTGGGAAATCTTCGGCCCCAAGGTGTACAAGCAGAATAGGATACGGACCCAGGATCACTCGGGTCTGCCTCTGCCAGTTTTTCTCTACGTTGGCGTTGCGCCGAATCGATTAAGCGAAGGGTTTTTCTTCTCACCCGGGCCGTACGTCCTCCTTTTTGCCAAGCAACCATATCCTCCTCCCATTACAATTACATTACCAGTACCACTAATGTGAAGAAACTCTTTTGATTTTGTTACTCCGCCTCTTGTTTAACTCTTCTAGAAGTCTCTCTCTCTCTCTCAGGCACTATCCTTGTAGCTGATTTTTTTCTCCAATTCTGAACTTCAGAGTTGCATATGCTTATCCTAGGTAATCTTCCTTGATTTGCTTGTTCAGTTGTTCTTAGTCGATTGAGCAACTCTTTCTGGTGCCATTCTGAATCATGGCGACCCTTTGATCGAATTTTTTGGAAGTGCTGAATCTGAATGATATGAGTCTGCCTTTTGTCCATTGAATGTGGTCTTCTTTTTATTATCTCTTTTCCGTTTCCTGCTGTATATGACATTCGATACGTTTATTTGTTTTATTATTTTCTAAGAGAAAAAAAAAAAAAAAAAACACCCATGCATTCTGTTAAAGAAAACACTCTTCACTGGTCTTTTACAGTTGGTGCTTGACTTGGGGCCTAAGAAAGATCCCTAGCGTGCCTACTTATAGGCCAGAGGGCATCAGTTTCCACTTTCCAGGAGATTGGGGATGCGCTAAATGGCGCAAAGGTGAGTATTGGCCTGATGCCGCTTTAGCAGGTCCTTAAATCAGGTTGCCTGGAACTTTCAAGCGTTAGTATCAAAGTTTGGCTCCCAACATGTGAATCTTGTGTCTACATTTCACTCATTTGGTGGTGTCTCCCATAAGATATGCGTATTACTATCTTTCACTTGATGTTATATTTGCTTGCCGGTTTAAGCTCATTCCAAACAATGCTGTGTGTATTGGTTTCTCACTCTCTTGAGCTGGTGTTTTGTATATATTTCACATACAAAGCTTTGTAGATGGGGATGTCAGGAACAGTGAATCATATTTTCCGTTTCTCTTTGATCTATCTCTAATGTATTTTTCTTCTTTTATATGTTGGCATTTTTTTCTCATCTGCTGAATGCTCATTTCTGTGGATTCTCATCATTCTGGAACTAGAAGGAGTAAAAACCCGTCTAACATGTTTTCTATTTCATTTACGTGCTATTGCAAGTACAATTGCCTGCAATATTCTTTTCTATGAATCTTGCTGCACATGTAGCACTCTAGGTTCCAGTCTGATTTTATCACAAAAGTAATGGGTTGTTTCTATGTTTTGACAGTTCACTCTTTGCAGGATGAGTACATCTCCACAATTCGCCACAATGCCCACAAATGTCTCCATGATGGGCTGGACCTTCGGTCAGAGAACTGATAATCCTATCCCACAGTTTTCTGGTTCCCTGCTGGTGGGAGGGAGCAGCTTATATCAATCAAAAAATTGGGGGCCATGCAATTCAAGTGACAGGCGCAAGGATCTTAGAGTTGTTCATTGTCGAGATTTTATAAGAAATAAGATGTAAGTCTCAGAAAGTTACTGCTGATGGCATGATTTGGATTGGTCTCCAGAGCTTGTAAATGAAGTTAATGTTAATGTTGGATCCTAGTTTATCTGTTCTTTTTCTTGATCTTGACCACTAACATGCTTCTGCAGTGTTGAGATATTCAACTGGAAAACAAATCATGCATGCGAGAACAAAACATCAAGGATTGCTTGTTTCTTGGAAAACCAATTATACATGGATTCTACTTCAATGGTCAGTATTTTTATGCCTATATTTAGAGTTGATTTTTGGAGTGGTTTGGGAGGGATACATCAACAATCCATCTGGATCTCTGATATTAGTTTAGATCATGTTAAATAAATCAATGCCGAAGGAAACCTTTTTCCTAGCGGCAATGAGATTGGTCTTCATCTAGCAAACTAGGGTTCAAACCTATCCTCCCCTTTGGTCTAGGTCTACTTCTCATGTATAGTTCCCCCACCACACACACACACACACAGGGAAACCGAAATCAGCGTCCAAGGTTCCCTTCCATTTCTTTTCTTTTCTTTTTTTTTTTAAATAACCTTAAAATCTAAAATATGAATCATAACATTTCTTAAAACTATCTTCTAGGAAGAATACATGAACTTGGAGAGTTTGGAGTATCGCTTACAGGTCTTGCTTCGGAATAAGATGGTTCCTGTAAAGTGTGGCCAACAAGTTCCACACTGCCTTCAAAATTTATGCCTTCCGAGCTATATGACGGGGAAAAACTCAGGTGTCGTACACCATTCATTTGAACAGCTAAAGAAATCTGAAAGTTGCCTTACTCCGGCTGGTTACACTGATCAACGTGTTCTGTCAGAAGGTGAGCCTCATGAACCAGCCATGTAGCTTTCTCAGGAGAAAGAAATTTCATTTTTACGTTTATTGATTAATCCAGTAATTGCACTTCCATCTAGAAATTTGTTTATGTGGATACAAGCTGGGAACTGGGATGTTAACCATTTCTGATAAGAATAGTGTGTACTTATTGCTAGACATTGAGCAGCCTGTCAGTAGGATGATCTGTCCTGAATAATCTTTGATTGTCGCATTTTCAGGTGCAGAGGGTTCATGTACTGTTGGAACCTTTAGGAACCAGTTAATCTGTAGTTCTGCACCATCAATTGAGGACCTTTCTCCTCTAGGATGCCTTGATGGTGGTAAGATTGGTTAAGCAGAATCCCAATGTTTTTATATTATGCTCCAAAGTCGTATGATTACAAGCTAATGGCACTATTGCTTGTTGTTATGATATGTAGTCTGGCCGCACAACATTAAGATTCCAGAGATTCTGTATTTTTTCTTTTCAAAAACCTCCATTTTCTCCTTTTTGATTGGTTCTTTCTGAATGCTTTCTCTGAACTTTTCCTCTCATCTTGTTTGACAGGAAAGGTGAATATGATGGGAAATAGTGAATTCTTGGGCCATAAGCAGAATGTGCATTCTGTGTTCTTTCCACCTACAACTGTAGATGCATTGGGCTTTTCTGGCTTGAACTTGCAAAGCTCGGGGGACAATCTTCAGTTAGTTTCTGATCACTCTGATATTCTGCATTGCAATTTTAAGACTCGTTCTTCATCTATTCTACCAGAACCTCAACAGAATCTGTTGGGTTCTAAAGAGAGCAGGCAGTGGCCTCACCATATTTCCTATGAGGCTGAAGCAAATGATCACACATTTGAGGAACTGGTAGTTGCAGACGTGGCATATAAGCAGCATCAGCAATCTTTTGAAGAATTAAATTCAGACCCTGGCCTGCAATTTTCTGTTGAGCAAAAGATTTTGCTTGCTTATGTTGACTACAGGAGATCACAAGTGCCAGCAACAGATTCCCAAGTGTCTTTCATCCACTTCATGCATTCAGAAATCTGCTCTTCAGACATGTGTAGATGTGAAGTCTTTTGGTCACTCGTATCACATTTTGATGTCTGTCAACATGCTGATTGTGATGTTTGTGGGCCTGTGCATCATTTATCTGTATCCAGTAATGACGCCCTGTCAGTTGAAAATGTTAAAAAGAGTCTAATCATCAATTTTGGTGATAGAGATTCTTGTGGGACTGGCTCTGGAAGTTCAGAAAATATGCAACCTCCCTTGAAGCGTTCAAGGACCCAGAACCCTTTTTGTTCCTCTTCTGCTGATGTTGGAATTTCTCATCTTCTAGCTCCACTCGCTAATCAGAATTGTGATTTTGAGCTCCCAGCATTGTGGCAATTGCCTGAATCTCCATCTTCCATTGCTTCTGATGCTATACATGTGAATACAGAGATGGTATCACATCCCACAGACAGTTCTATATGCACCAGAGTGACAGAAAATGATGCTACAAGTAATTTCCACTCATCTTCTGCTGAGGTGAATCACTCTAAAGAGGCTTTAGGAAGTGAAGAGATGCATCATGCAGAGGAGGAGATGGAGCTTATAAGCGTCAATGATACCACAGGATCTAAAATGGACAACTCGTTTGGGTTCAGGTTGAACATGCCTTCCATCCTTTCTGAAGAACTTGTTCATGGTTGTGAAGGAGGAGAAGTGAAGGTCAACAATATGATCAGCTCAAAATTTCCAGAATCAGAAATGGGCATAAGTGGCATTGCTTCTGAGTCAGGTTCCAGAGAAGACATAAAATATGACTGTAAGAAAAGATGTGGGGTGTCAGTAATTGAATTTTTCACAACAGAGCAGATAGAGGAGCATTTGTTGAGTCTTAGACAGGAAATTTGTCAGGTTAGTTATGTCAGTTTTCTTTTTTCCTGCTTTTTTTGTGTTTAATTCTATGCCATGTACTGCTTTGGTTATATGACTTTGCATAGTTTCATATTTTAGGGAAAGATGATTTCATTTGAATGATTTAGCATGAAACATGTTTTTTAAGGCGGTTTGATCTTGTATGGCCTAATTCTGTCACAGAAAGGTATGAGAAGTTGGAGGATATGGCGAGTGGGTAGTTTGGTGCATAATATTAGTTGTAACATTAACGAACAGATCAATATTAATTTGTGAGGACATATCAGCCCAGGTGGATGACGAGCTTAGGAAACCTTGATCAACTTGTGAATTCTCTGGACAGCTGGACGTTTATGTGAAATTATAAATTAAAAGATCATCCTGCAGGAATCATAATCACATAGATAACAGCAGTTAGCAGCCATGGTCTCTTGGTTATTAACTTTGCACTACAGTGATAGGACTAGCATCTTGTTCTTTGAATTTTATAAAATTTGGTCCTTCACTTCCCTTAGGCATAGTGAGAGGGGGAGATTTTAGTTACCTATTAATATACAAGATGCAACCAGCTGCTTAACACCTACATGCTTTTATGTTTTTTTTTTCCCTTTTAGGGAAAGGTATACGGGACAATGAATTCGTGCCAATTATGTGGGACAGATAAGCTTACACTTGCACCACCACCATTATATTGCTCATCATGTGGTGCTTGCATTAAACGAGGCATGATCTATTACAGTAGGCCAGAAGAAAATGGTCTACGTCATTGTTTCTGTACCAAATGCTATAGGGATTCTCGTGGGGGGATTATCATATCATATGGGATTCCTGTTTCCAAAGCAAAACTTGAAAAGAAGAAGAATGATGAGGAGATAGAAGAGCCGGTAAGATTTTGCTATTTTCGTCTTTGACCGAAACTTCTATTTAAATTATGTAATATACTTGTCTCTTGGTGGTTATGTTTTCCCCAGTGGGTTCAGTGTGATATATGTGAAGGCTGGCAACATCAAATATGTGCTCTCTTCAATGATAAAAGAGACATGGAAGGAACAGCTGAGTACATCTGTCCTAAGTGCTGCTTAAAAGAAATCCAAACTGGAGTATATGTGCCCCTACATAGTATAGCTCGCTTTAGTGCAAAAGATCTTCCCCGCACAAGCCTCAGCGATCACATAGAGCAAAGGCTTATTCGGTGTCTCCAAGAAGAGAGAGAAACCAAAGCAAAGGATACAGGAGAGAGCCTTGATGCGGTAGGATGTCTTCTGCTAATAGAGCAATTTGTGTTCTTATGCACACACAGCTATTTATGATTTTCATTCATCACAGATGTTAACTACAAGTACATGCAACTAATTTGCCAAGGAATTATGGCTTATTACCATAAAAAGCATAATCATCGTCAGTTGCAGAAGTTTGCAATAACAATTAATCTACACAATGTTCTGAGAATAGACAAATCAAAGAGCATTAAAAGTGAAATCTCATAACTTGCCTCTAGCTAATTGTATAATTCATAAGACTCCCAAGAGAACTTTACATTTTTTACCTTGTTCCTAGGATGTTTACAGTTATCTGTTATTATATTGTTATCTACATAACCTGAGTGAAGGTAGTTTTGTAGGTTATCATAAGAATTTATGAATGAAATTTCAGAGTGCTTCTGGTTCAATTAGAGAGAATAACTGAGATAGGCAGACAGGTTCTTTCAATAATGCAAAAGGGTTGTGTTGCTTTTATAGGGTGAAAGATCAGAGACAAGTACAGTGTTCAAAATTTGACAAACATCTCCCCTGTTGGGATACTTTCCTGCCTACTTCCGAGAATAAGTTTTATTGATCTAAGTTTCAGCTTTCATCTTAATTTCCTTAAAAAGGGGAACAAGAACTTATTTAAGGCTAAAATTTTCACTGATTTTGAATACTTATTAAAAGAACCGTTAAACAGTTTAATGATTTTTTGAGGGATTCCTAGTTCTTTCATGTATACTTTTATGTGTTATTGTTATTACTCTTATTTAAATAAAGCAAGAGAAGAACAAACAAAAGAAAAGACTTTCCGCAGATTTTTGCATCCTGATTTACTTGAAATATGAAACTGGGAGTCCCATATTTGTCTTCAAATTTTGGAATTTATTCTTCTGGATCCTTCATTTGTTGAAATGGATTTCTTCCATGTACATGATTCCTATTTTGAGTCTATTGGATTAGCTCAGTCATTTGTTACAACATTAATTTGCCACCAGGTTCCCACAGCTGAAGGACTTGTTGTCAGAGTGGTGTTATCTGTAGACAAACATTTGAAAGTCAAGACGCAATTTTTAGATATTCTACAGGGTGAGAATTATCCTGTTGGGTTTCCATTCAAGTCAAAGGTAAGTTCTAGTAGTTAATTGTTCCTTTCAATACAAGTTCCTTGTCAAACATCTTCCTCCATAAAAAATGAGTGAGTTAGAGTGTTTTTCAAGAATTTTCCAAAATGGGAAGATGATTAACATTCCAAAGTATTTCTCAAAAAAGTGCTGAGTAAGTAACAGTCATGTTTTGAAGTGGTAAATGAGCTGCTTTTCGGCTTTCTTTAACAAGGACATGTGCCATGTGTCCACTTAGTTGCTTTAGTTCAAACTGCTTTTGGCCTAGTCTCTATCTTCTGGTTTTCTTCCTTTTCTTTATCTGATTAGAGCTTCTCTTCCATATCAGGTTATTCTTCTGTTTCAAAACATTGAAGGCGTAGATGTATGCCTTTTCAGCATGTATGTTCAGGAATATGGATCAGAATGTGCTTGTCCAAATCAGCGTTGTGTTTATATATCATACCTAGATTCCGTTAAATACTTCAGGCCTGATAGAAAAACTGTAGCTGGGGAAGCTCTTCGTACCTTTGTTTACCATGAAATATTGGTATCTTCGCTGTCTTTTCTTTCATTCTTGGTTTAAATTTTTTCAGATCTTTTTTGCTTGTATCACTGACTAATATGTTGCTGGATTTTTACATTCTATTATTTCATTAGATTGGATACCTGGAACACTGTAAGGAACGAGGATTTGCCACCTGCTACATTTGGGCCTGCCCACCACTGAAGGGAGAAGATTATATCTTATACTGCCATCCAGAAGTTCAGAAGACACCAAAACAAGAAACGCTACGGCACTGGTCTCTCTCTCGTTTCTCTTTCTTGCACATACACAATGGTTCACAATTCTTTATGTAGGGGTTGGTAACATAAAGATCATGATCTTAGTTAACTGTCAAATATAATATTGAAGTTATGAATTTATGCCACTATGTATGTCCCTGTCCATATTTCTCTGCATTTGCACTATGATGGCTGTGACTTGCATCTAATCCAAAACTGCAGGTATCGGTCAATTCTACAGAAAGCAACTGACACAAACATTGTGGTTGACTTTACAAATATATATGATTGCTTCTTTGTACCTAGTGGACAATGTAACTCCAAGGTTACAGCAGCTCGATTACCTTATTTTGATGGTGATTATTGGTCTGATGCTGCCGAAACTTTTATCAAGGATATTGAGCAAGAAAGTGAAGGTGACTATAGGAGGAAAGTGACAAAGAGGACTCTGAAAGCAATGGGGCATAAAGATCCTATTGGTACCAACAAGGATATTCTACTAATGCATAAGGTTAGATTCTCATTTGATTTATTTATTCATTTGTTCTGGATAACATTCGTATCTAAAAAAATACTCCCTCAGTCCCAAAATAATTGTCCACATTTTCATTTTGAGTTCTCCCATTTTAATTATCCACTTCTATAATTGGAAGACTCAATTTAGTACTTTGATTAGTATATCTTGCATGCTTATATTGGAGAAGTTGAATGACAAAAACATAGATACATTAAATGAGGGTTAAGATTGGTATAATACTCAGCTTGACCAATGAAAGACTTCATTTATTGTGATTTCCTTAAACCATGTGTTTTTGTCTACTAGACATTTATTTTTGGAATGGAGGGAATATAAAACATTCTTTATGATATCATTAGGGAGGAATATACATGCATATAGCAGCAGTTCGCCTGTAGGGAGGAATCTAATATTTTCATCTGTGAAAAGATTCATAATTGTTTTTCGCTAGTGTTTTTAGTGTGTAATATTATCATCAAACAATGACTTGCTGGAGGTGCAAAGGCCACGTCTAGAGTTGCTTTTGTTTAAACAATTATTATCGTTCAACCTGGTAACATGAAAAAATGACAGATTTCCTTTAGATTTATCGTTGAGGACATTCTAGTCATACTGATGAAGGTTCTGATAATTCTACTAATAGTTGTGCTCTCTGTTGACAGCTTGGGCAAGCTATCTTGCCAGTGAAGGAGGATTTCATCATAGTCCGCCTACAGTATGCTTGCAAAGGGTGTAACGAAGTGATTTTGTCTGGGTGCCTCTGGCAATGTTGTCAATGCAAAAATTTTCAGCTGTGCGAAAGGTTGTAATTTGCTCTCTCTTCTGTTTGTTTTTTTGGTGTCCCTTAATTGAAGGTCTTGGTTTCAAGACCAAAAATTTTGCAAACTAAGCAATTACGCCTGCTTGTCCTTTCTTATGGTGGAGGGAGGCGGGTTGTTGGATGTGTTAAAGCATCTGACCCAGGACCAACTGGTGATTGTGGAGAGGCCTCACTACAATATAAAGCCTTAGGATTTTACCACTTAACACACTCCATTATGTGGACCATGACAATAATTGAGGCTTACAACTTGGCAAACAGGGAAGTGACAAACTTAGGCTCTACTGCTGTGTTAAAGTATCCAAATCAAAAACCAGTTGGTAAATGGTGGAGAGGGCTCAACCCAATATGAAGCCTTAACTTACCTCTTGACTTGGACTGTGTAGGATCATACCACCAACAACCAACATGGAGAGGCCCGAATGTCTTATTCCTCCCAATTTTCTAACTTCTTTGTCTTTAACGTTTTCTAAAGCCTTGTTTTATGGAGGGATATGCACTCAAAAACAATATCAACCGGTCCTAGAAATCAAGTTGGAATACATCTCAGAAGGGTTAGAGCTGTGCCCTCATAATATGTTTTAAGTTCAATCATCTTAACGGTATACTTGATTCACTAAGGTTCATTGCATTTTAAGACAAGCTCTGGGTTTGGAATTGGTTTAATAATGTTATAATTTGTTCACACATTTATTTTTCTTCTGATGAAGTTTTTCTCACTGCTCTCATCAACTCAATTAATGTTTCTGTTTCACCCTGTTGTCCTAGCAGCATTAAAGAAAAAAAAAACCAAGTGTCCCATCAATGGAGTTTGAGAACAAAAAATTTCATTCTCTTCCTAGCATGTTTCTGTGGGAGCCTCTACCACTGACATGGTTTTTGCTCCGTCACAAGAAAATTTTACACCCTTTTCTGTAACTCTCAGTTAATTTAAGGCATATTCTCCCTGGAATAGCTATCCTTGTCATAACTGAAGCGATAGTATACAATTTATTGATTAGAATTTCTAAATTGTCTTGCAGATGCAATGCTGCAGAGGAAAATGATCGAGATCAAGCTCATATTTTAAACAGTGGGGAAAAACATTTACTGTCTAAGGTTAATTTCTTTTGCAGTCATCCTCTTCCTTACATCCACATTTTCAATATGTACAATATTTCAGTGGAATAGCACTTCTTTTTTTTTCGCAGATTATGGTAAATGTCCCACCTGATACCCTGGATGAAGATACTATTTTGGAAAATAGCTTATTCGAAAACAGGCATGCTTTCATGAGCTTTTGTCAGGAAAATCAATATCAGTTTGACACTCTTCGCCGGGCCAAGCATTCCTCAATGGTAATCCTTCATTATCTTCACCATCCCATCCAGAAAACTCAACGTGATATCTGCGGTGTTTGCCGTAAAGATACAGCAAAGCAGAACAGCTGGATTTGTGATGTCTGCCCAAATTTTGCTGTTTGTGCTGCATGCTATCAGAGAAAGGGCGGTTCTTTACATAATCACACCTTGTCTTGGCATTCTTCTTCATTTGGTTGCTTGGCAAACAGTGAAGAGTCTAAGCCACAAACATCAACGGTAAGAACGAAACTTCTAACCCATGCTATCACTCCTTGTTTTGGCCAAATGTATCACTCTTTAAAACACAATAAATAGTATATTCAAACGGCAGTCTTATTCCAGTTGTCCATGGCGCCACTCTGAGTTGCATTCAAGATCTTTTATTTATGTCACATTTTCTAGTCTCCATTACTTGTTTTTTATCAGCATTAATGGAAGTAAAGGCTTCTATTGTCTGCATTACCTTCTGCCTTAGAGTATGCTAGGTTCGTTCACAAAAATGCCTTTGAATCCTTGCTAGTCAGAACATGTCATTATCTCCACCGGAGCTCAGGCACATTAAAGTGAATAGAAAATTTTTTGGTGCAGGTATTGAAACTCCAAAATCTCGTTCTGCATGCTTCACAATGTTCAATGAGCCCTTGCTCTTATCCCAATTGCTTTGAACTTAAGAAATTGTTCCGACATGTAAGTCACTGCATTGTCCGAGCACGTGGTGGCTGTGAACATTGTAAGAAGGTGTGGCTGGCGATCCAGTTGCACTCCAGAAACTGCAAAGAACCTGACTGCCATGTACCCCGTTGCAGGTTATTTTAGCAACTTTTCTAATTATTTCTTTCCTCCTAAGTTGGTTTAAAACATTCAGAGAAACCCAAAAGAAAGTCATTGTTGATCTGTTTCGAATGTGTAGTGATCTGAAGAAGCATGCTTTGGTGGTAGAGCAGTACAGAATCAAGTGTCAGAGTTAACAGAAGTTGATGAGGGAGTTGCATCCCAGGTGTACAGGTACGTAGTAGAGGATCATAAGCGGAGAAGATTGAAATGTACAGCGTAAGTGTAGATAAAGTTGCAAACTTGAATACATACATAATATGTGTAGGGAATAGTATAGTATAGCAACGAATTTATGATAACCGTAGATAAAGTTGCAAAGTTGGAAACTCATTAAGAATCCATTTTTATGGTAACGCCGGTTCATCTCCTCGTATATTGGTAGTGTCTCAACTCAAGCATTACTTTTTTGTGCATGTAACATGTCCATATGATCTGAGAATGCTTTTCCAGTGTCCTAAATCGCTTGTTTCGCCTTGGGGGTCATGCATGCACTCCTTTTATCTTTGAATAATGGTCTGTCTGACACATGATCATAGCCAGGGAATGCAATACAAAAACTTTCAATCGAATCAGATTTGTTCCCCCCCCCCCCCCCCCCCTGCTTTTTTTTTCTCTCTCGATTTTTGTCTTGTTTTTTTTTCCAAAAAAAAAAAAGGTGATTTTAAGTGTTAATCTGGTTGGTTTGTGGAATCAGTAGCAACCTTGTCATCTTGCAACCAAATCAGATATAATAAGTTCCAACTTCCAACCTTTCACTCTTGGCAGACAAAGATTTCTCTCCTCGATACACTGTCTAAAGTTGAGAACTCTCCTAATGAGTTCTACTCATCGAGCCCAAGATCTCTCTCGCTTAATCTTATCTTGACCCATTCTATTCAGACAAACATTCTGCAACAGGTGCCAGTGCCACTCTTCCACACATTCCAACAAAACTCCTTAAAACAAACCTAAGCAAATCAAAGCTCAATTGAATCAGATTGAACCGATTATTTTCCTCAACAGAGAAATTTTGCTTCTTAGGGAATCACGGCTGTGCTTGTCTAGATCCCAAACAGATGGAGTTTGAGACCCAAATGAATTTTGGTGGTGGACAATGAACCAAGTAATGGAAATGGTGAGAAATGGGGTCTAATACTGATGTAAGAGGGAGTGAATCCTGGAATATTGCAGTTCTAAAATAAATGATCAATGAGGATAGCAATCGAAGAACTTCCTAACAGCGATGAGGAAGGTAAAACAAGAAGATTCAATAATTGGAGTGCGTGGTCAAACATAAAGCACTAATGTGTTGTTGATGTGACATAAAATATTCTTATTTAGAAAAAAAATATTTCTACTATTAGATACTTCATTACTTCATACTAGATGGTTATTTTGTTCTTATTTTGCAGCTTTGATGGCAAATTTACTCTCATACATTAATATTAGAGGCAAATTTGCACCTAAAAAAATATTTGTTGCAAAATTGCCCCTTCAAATTAGGAACAATTTTGTCGGCTTTCCCTAAATTTTACAACAACTGACAAATATGTATTTTAAGAAGCTCAGTTTTAAACATGTTTCATTCAAAAATAATTAATTTCCTATTTTGTTTAAGTGGTTTCAGAGGGAAGAAATATTAGCTTTCAATTGACATTGCCGGTGCATACAAAAAATAGAAGTGAAAAGAAAGAAGAATTTTTTTTGAAAAACAAAAATGAATGAGCCCTAAACTGTTCTTAATAATAAGAATGTATTTAATCTTTTTTTTTTGTTCTAATCACTTTAAAAATTAACTTGTATATTATATTCATGAATAAAATTTCATTATTGAAGGGTCAATTTAGTTTAGTGCTTGTTTATAAAATTATTAAGAATGTTTAAGAGTTATTATTGATGTGCGAATGAATCTCTTCTTTTTCTTTTCTTTTCGTCATATTATTTCTTAACTTGGGAAGAGAGTGGCTCCCATAGGAACCGTTGACATACCACTAGGATATTTTCTTTTATGGTGTTGCATAAACACGGTATGTTAGAAAATAGTCGACACAAACTTTCAAGTTTCTGTTCATACATATCATCATCAAAATATATCAAAGTTTACTCGATATCGTATGAAGAGGAAGGGGCACTAGTAAAACAAGATCCGTTGTCGCTGTTTTTGTCCACCATCTATACAAAAAGACTGACAAATTTGCATTTTAATTGATCCAATCGCGCTTGCAAAATGCATCCGCATCTGCAAGCAACCAATGCCACTAAACTGGGAAACAAAAAAAAAAGGTACTATCTGTGTTACAATCAACTTCGACGTAGCCAGCCCGACATTAAAACTAGAGCCTTGTTCGGCGATTAGCCGGCCACCCACACCAAACCCATTTACTGCTAACAACTATTTCATCAATGAACACAGAAAGAGCAAACAAAGGCAGCCCGCCTGACAATCCTGAAACCTAACGAAACAAATGTTGAAGAATAAGCTTTCAGAAAACAAGAGACACAGTTATCGACCACCTAAATTCATATTGTGGTTACGACTGCAATTAAATCGTTGATACACACAACTACAATTTCTACAAATACGAGTCCTACCGGCAAATCTAAAATAGGACACTTCTACCTACCGCCATTATGTGGTAAAAAATTTCCACAGCTTCTTCCCCATAGACACCTCGCCTGGATGTGGCTCATACTCATCATCCTCTTCCTCATCCTCAACATCTTCAAGCCCAACCGCCACTTCCTCTGGAGTTTCACTCCTATAACCACCGTCTCCATCAGCATAATCACCAGTTTCTATGGGTGTCACACTGACCTCCTCACTTAACACCATGTTTTCAGTACGTTTCTCTCTGGTGTCAGCATCGCCATTTAGATTTGCTGCTGCTGCTCCATGCTGTCAAAATAATCCGACACAGCATAATAAGCTACCCAGACGAGAGATGAGCACACTACCACTAACCCGAACAATTTTAAACAACATGATCACCTCAGCTACAACAAACTTCCCCTCATCCGCATCCACTACTAATTAACAAACCTTACAGATGATGATTGAATCACATCCAACAATAATTGCATCACATCTAAACCCCCAAATATATAGAACCATACAAAAATGTAACATACTTTGAATTCAGATACAAACAGACTGATGATCCTAGTTTCAAAATATTACCTGTAACACTCCACCATTCTCAGTAACCGCCTTAGCAAAAGCTGCAGGGGCTTTTAGCTGGTTTGCCCCATTCCCTACACCTCCAATGCTATCATCCTCTTTGTTAAGGTCGGATGGGAATTTTGCAACTGTAACCCCACTGACACCCATTTCATTGAAAATCAGAAGTTAGATTATTGGCATGAACCCTCACAATTAAAATTCGAAATAAGTTTCAGCTACATCACATATTTACTAGAGTCAACAAAAATGAATAAAAGACTAACCATGAAGCTACAAGTAAAATCTTGACTACTAGCTGTGTATTATTCTGAGGACAATGTATATTCAGCCTACATACTTCTTCCAGTATTTACTGTTTTATGATCCATTTATAGTTTTCACAACTGTTATCTTGAAATACGGTGGAAATTTCATCACAACAAGATTCTAAGAGGCCTATATTAGGAAGTCAACACAAATTCAGAGCCAGCACTTAGCCTCCTCTTCTATCATTTTGCACCACAAAATTTGAAAGCAAGAAAAACAATAAATATCCTATAGCAAGTAAAAACGACAGAAGCTATGAGCTCTTTCCTAACTTTGAAGAAAAAAAAATTTCCATACTGCTGCTTGCTTTTTTTAACACTGATGTGAAGTTTCAAATATTTTCACAACTATCCCTAATGCCTTCTCATGTTTTCAATTGTTGAAAAAAAAAAAAAAGTATTCCAAATGGATAACCATTAAGAAAATGAGTGCATATCAGGTGCTGGAGCACTCCAATCACCATAATCACTTACATCTTGGGTCGACGCAAATTATATCTTCTCTCTCCAGGAGTTTGCAAATCAGGAGCAACCTTTTGTCTTCTCTTCTTTCGCCCAGTCACAACACTCTCTGACCGTACTTCACTATCATCGCCTCCATGATCACTACCCAAGACTTCAGATGTCTCCGCATGGCTCCGCTTCTGTGACTTTCTTGACAATCCCCTACCAGCAAGACTAGATTCATCAGGTTCTTCAGCATTGGCATGACCGGAATCATCAGCATTCATATTTGTCTTGTCAGTCTTATTTAAGTCTGATGCTTCTCCCTGAAAAGCCTTCATATCCTGCACAAGAGCCTTTGCAGGACGTGTTCTATTAATTCTGGTCCTGCCTCTCCTACGAGCAGCCCGACCATGATTCAAATCAGAACTAACATGATCTTCCCCTGCAGTACTGTTAATGATGCTCTGTTCGTCTACCGATAGATCTGGCACAACAGATGCACCTCTTGCACTGGTCTCAGATTGAATCTGTGTAGCATCATGAGCGCCATCTGCAATTGCAGAATCCAACTCTCGTTCATTGTTACCACTGCCTAACCTCACGAACGACCTTTCCATGTTAGCTCTATCAGAACCTAGCAGCTGGTCCCGCAAATTTTGACCAGCATTGGATTCAAACTTCTTTCCTGGAGAAAACATAAAGATTTTCGAGGTGCATTTCCGAAGCCATGACATGGTTCCACCAGAAATCGGGGATCCAGAGTCACCACCAGTTGGAGACATCACAGTAGGCAGCCCATCACCTTCATTCAGAACTGGATGATCTCTTATATAATCATCGACCACCCTCGCAACTGGAACTTCTGGATTCTCCATCTCCTGTAAAGCTTGTAGATCAGCAACCACAAACTCAGAGATAGTCTCACCACAAGTTTTGCAACTCTTGTGTTTTTCAACTAATGAAATAAAGTGATTCTTGTCCTTGATAAACTGTTCCCTTTGTTTCTTTAATCTGTTGCTGAGTTGAACAAGGTCATCAATATCTTTCCTTATCTCAACTTGTTGCCCTTCAAACTGCCTCTTGCTGGCATCAACTTCTTTTTTGTCCCTCTCCATTTTAGCTCTTTCCTGTTTCATTTCTTCCATTTCTTTCCTGGCCACCTCTCTTACAGAGTTGATGTTTCCAAGTTCCCTCTCTCTTTCTTCTTCAAATGACTTCTTCCTCTCCTGCAAATCCCTTTCCATCTCATCACGCCTTCTCTCAATATCACTCTCAAGTTTTCCTCTTTGCAGCTCAAGATCATAGATCATCTGACTTCTTTCACTCTGATATTTTTCAGCAATAACAGACTTCTCATGTTCCAAGCTAGCTCTAAATGATTCCTTGGCAGCCTCAAGAGCATCCAATTCTTCTTTTATGTTTACCTCCACCATCTGCTTCTCTTTTCTCAATCTTTCTTCTTCAGAAAGTTTCTTCTTCTCAAAGTTTTCCAGCAGGGCATTGATATTCTTCTGTTCTTTCTCAAGTATGGTTCTTTTGCCATCCAGTTCTTCCCACTCTCTCTCAAAATTCTCTTTCTGCTTCTTGAGGTCCTCAACTTCCTTCAGAAGCAGTTCTTCCTGTTGCCTGCATTTCTCTATTTCACTCTTGAGTTCAGACTGCAAACGGACATATTCAGACCTTTCTTCTTCAGTTACTAAAAGTCTATCCCTTTCCTCACGTATCTTCAAAAGCTGTTCTTCATTTCCAGCTCTTATCTTTTCAACTTCAGCTTTCAAGCTCAAAAAATCCTCTTTCTCAGCATCCAGTTGTTTCTTCTGTGCCTTGATGTCTTTCTCCTCAGACCTGAGTGCCTTCTCCCTTTCCTTAAATGCATTCATTTTTAACTCAAACTCCTTCTCCTTCTCTTTTAACTTCTCAAACTTCTTGTCCAACGCCTGCTCTCTTTTAGAAACCTTCTCCTCCATGTGGTTGAGTTCAGCCCCCTTCTTATCCAATTCAATCACCTTGCTTTTCAACTCTGCATCAAGAGATTTCCTCTTCTGATCAATTTCCAACTCGAATTCATGCTGCTTCTGAGCCAGAATGGCATTGTGCTCATCCAAGAGCTTCTGAATCTCAACCTGTGATGTTCATAATGAAAGAATCAAAAGTTGTTAAAAAAAAAAAACATGATCACGTAATACAGTTTATACAAATAGTTATAAATTTCTCAAAATACCAAGGGAAGAAAAGAGTAAGAAAACCTTAGAACTGAAAAACAAAACCATGATAGCTTATTGTCTCCACCTAAATCTTTTAATTTGACTATGGACACACAAATCCCCAACTTTTTTTCCTTCAGCTATTGAGAAAGGAATAACAAACTGAGACTCCTCATTAATAAGAAAACTGAAGGATATGCATCCCCCAGAAAACAATTAAAAATTTTAGAAATGTGAAATGACCTACCTTCTCCCGTTCATTCAGCTTCTCTTCCATCTCCAGCAAGTCTTTCTCCTTAAGGTCCAACTTCTTTCTCAATGCATCTGATGCCTACGTGGGTAACTACATCAATGAAGATATTTCCATGCCTAATTGTAAGAAAAAAATATAGCAACAGTTATGCATCTACCTTCTCTTCTGTGGCGAGCTTTGAAAGCCTATGAGCCAAATCAGCTTCTTTCTCCCTCATATCAAGGTTTGCTGCATCAATTTTCTTTTGTAGCTCTTCAAGGTAATTTTCTTTCTTCTTAATGATTTTATCGGTCTCATTTGCCCTCTCCTCTCTTCGACCAAGAATAATTTGGCCTTTGGCCAGCCTTTCCTCCACTTCTCTCAATTTATTCTCCCAATCTCGAAGGTCATCTCTTTGCTTCAATAAATCACTCTCATGTGCATCTCGCCTAAAAAGAAAAGAAAAAGAAAAGAAAAGAAAAGAAAAATAAAACAGGTAATTGATAAAAACATGAAATTGTAATCATATTTAGGAGCCTTACTTCTGTTAAAGAGAGAGTAATAAACTCATAATACACATTAAGCAATAGAAAGTACGGAAACATAAATTTAGCGTACTCTGAAATGAATGACAAGCGCTCCCTACGCAGTGCCTTTTCACTAGATTCAACCTCCTGTGACTTCCTTTCAATCTCTGAAGCTTTTCTGCTCACCTCAGCAAGTTTAGCATCGGCAGCACGCAATTTTGATTCCACGTCCAAAGATTTCTCTTCTATGCTGGCAATTAAAGCATTAACTTCTGCCAGCTTTGAATCTGCAGTGAACTTGATCTCTGCATTCTCTGAGCGCATAGCCCTTAATTCCTTGTCTAGCTGTTTCAAAAAACAAGCAACGCAAGTGAGTAATGGAGCCCACTCTTATTCAGCTAACATGACAAAAAATCATTAATAAAAAGCTCACATCGAGAACACATTGCTTCTCCACGCCAAGTGCTTTCCTCAAATTATCTTCCCGTTTTTCAACATCGCTAATTGCAATTAGATGTGCTGCTTGCTCACGCTTGAGGGCATCCTTTGCTTCTAGCAGTTCTAGTCTCAGTTCTTCCAACTTCGAGCCCCATTCCTTCTTTTCTATCAATAGGAGGCCCATGTTGTATTGGTACTCGAAAAGCTGAATTGATGTAATGTTTAGTCAAAGAAGAGTAGGGCAGTATATACAAAGCCATAGCTCGACGTAGAAATCACTGATACAGAACAACAAAAGTAAAACCAAAAAACATGACCTAGTTTTAATGATACAATAACACTAGAGCAGACTGGCGGAACAATAATTTATCCGGTGTAAGAGGCAAAAAAATATGAACTGACAAGGCGCGAAAGAAGAGCATTTCAAGAAGTTGAAAATCCAAATTAATCAATACAAAGAACATTAACACGCTAATAGGACCTTCGAACGTGAGAAAACAATGAACCAACCTCGTTTTCAAGCTTTGAGAGCTTCTCTGCTAGCGAATTCGAGCCGTCCTCGTCACGGGTATTAGGAGTAACGGGCTCAGCAAAAGCCACACCCTTTTTCTTCTCCACGGCACCATCTCTCTCGACGCTTGCATTCGGATCCGAAACCGAGCCGTCCAACTTCTTATGGGGCGTGAGCGACCAAGCCGACCACGGCTTCCTCTGCGGCGTAAACATCACGCTTATTACCGAATTCTGCCACCAACAAAGCTCGAAGTAGCAGCGTAGAGAGAACCCAACTTCATAACCAGTGAATACAGGAAAGCGAGAACTTAGAGGCGGAAATCAACCGAATCCGACGGAGAAAAAGAATCTTCTGAAATCCAACGAATACTCCTACCTGAATGAAAACATAACCCTAGGATTTCGAAAATCCTTTCCACACGGACGTGAAAAGGATTCCTCAATTCCGGCGAGGAGCAGGTTTTGGAATCCGGTAACGTCTCGAAACAGAAAGCCCTTTTGTTTTTTTTTTTTTCTTTTGTTTCTGTAGATCTCTTTTTAAATGGGCCCGGCCTTTTCCGCTTTGTGCATTTACTTGATTGTCCTTGAAATTGTGATTTTTGAAGGGCAATTTGGATATTTGCGAAGGTCCGAACATGGGGGTGTGGCGTGTTCGTTGTTGTGACGAAAATGCCAAGGTTGGTAAATGGCAGTTTGGAGTGGGTGGGAATGTAAAATATGGGAGTTAGTGAGGGCATTTTGGAGAGATGTGTGATGGCTATCCAGTGATTTGGAATAAAGAATATCCGACACCTAAAATGCCACGGTGTCTCGAAGCTATTAGCGTGGAAGAGTGACTTGATCGGAAGATTATCATCTTTCTTTTCTCATCTCTTTTTCCTCTTTATGACAAATGTTTTTTTTTCTGTTAGCTGTGGATTTTACGAGCTTTTTCGTCAAAATACATTTTTACACCAATCTACTGTATTGCTATCTTTATTATCATCATTTTGCAAAACCAACTAATTTGATATAAGTAGTGTTGTTCATTCAACTTGATCTACCTACAAAACTGGTTATCTTAAACTCAACTGAATTGATAATAATGTGGGTTAGGATTAAGTCAAGTAGTGAAAAAATTGGTTTAGGCTCCAATCATAAAATTCAACTATACCCACACCGATCCACTTCTTCTTAAATTCTTGAATTCTAATCGCTAATATGACTACTCAATACCCATGTCTCTCCCTCTTTGCACTTTACAGCTTAAAATTTGCCATGTTTTAGCATTTGTATGTTTTACTTCCTCATGGTTTGCATGCATATTTAGGTTTGATGTATGTAGGTAGGTTGTACTATTAATAAAAGAACAGTTGTGCGAGAGTTTGATGTCAAATTCTGAAACAACAAGATAATAAAATTTTTGCTGGTATAATTTAGGAGTCATACTATTATAAGACAATCATTTTTTTTTTTCATTTGTATTCAATGTGGTGATACATAATGGTGAAATTGTTAAAAGAACTCAATTATAAAACTTATTTGTGTGCACTAGTGTACATTTGTAAGTTCTATGGATAAGTTTAAAACAATACACCACATATGTTTTCTAGTGTACAAGTAACAATGGATGGGCTCTAAAGTTAACCTCTTTTAGTCTTTGACTAATTTATTAAATGCTCTCAGACTAACCCGATCATGTCTAACTGACTAAAATTGTCTTCTATTATAGTCAAGTTTTAATTGTATTTTTGCTCATATAGGTAGGATTAGGTACAAGCATGTGAAACTAGGTCAACATAATGAGGCGGGTCAACTACTACTGGAACTCGGTCATACCCCTCCCGCAAACACCCCTAAATATGAGTAAAAAGAGCTCAAGTGCGTTAGGCATAGATTACTAGTTGGATCTACAACTTTATGTATATATGGAAGAACCTCAATTTAAATAGGCTCCCACATCAATGTTAACAATATGTTATAATAATTAATTTTTATTGATTAAGTGGAAGATCTCATAAGTTGGGGTGTTAAAACCAGCTTAGAAAATTCCAAGCATTGGGTCACCCTATAGATAATGAGCCAAATTCAAGTTGAACCATATAGCCACGAAACCTATGTATTTTGACAATGGAAGCAATATTTTGACCATCTATTGAAATGCTTAACGACATCAATTTTAGTTACAATTTTTTGAAACATTTGATCTCTCCTAACTATTAGTATGTGATTCATCCATTGCAAGCAATTAACTAATTCTGTTGTTTATGTGCCAATAATTAAAAGTGATCAATGGTTCTGCCTATATTCTATTATATTTTTAAAAGGTCAATTTTTATATTATTTGTTCATATAAAAACCAACTACTACTTTGTTTGGGTAATATGAAACACTTAAATATTGATAAGAACATCAAAAAAGAATGAAATGACATATAATATAAATAACATCCATAATACATAGCATCCAACATCCACTAAGTCCAAATTATCCAAGAAGCCAAATGTATCAATTGTTCAAGTTTTAAAAATGGGAAATAACATACAAGAAATGTCTACATTAAGCATTGTAAGGTTTAAATGTACTAACACTTCCACTACACTTTATTCCCTTTATCTAAAGTTAGGTTTTTTCATAACATAGAGGGAGCTGAATACAAGCCACTAAATGGAAACAAGTTCAACCAAGTTCTAAGGACAATTGATAAATGCCAAAAATGAATGCTAATTTCCAAAATGATCTATAAATAACACCAAAGAAAAGGAAGAGATATGAATGATTGGAGAACTTATTGCCACAAATGCCAATTAACAAATCATAATGAACTTTTACCTTGCAACTGATTTCATCCCTCTCCATAATTGTTGCTTTTCCTATCTTCATCGATTTGGCTAAACATAACAGTTCTTGGAGATATGTTAGCTTCTTTATTTCCTTTACATGTAAAAAAAAAAAAATAGATAGCATAATAAAAAACATGAAAAATAGAGCAATGAAGTTTAAAAAAAGACATTTTTTGTCAAGCACTGTTTATGTAATCTTATAAAATTGAAATATGGTATGTTGGAAGGTAAAAAATAAAACTAACCTATCAATAAGTCAACACTTCAGAATACTTGGCTCTGTCATTTAAAATGTGCAAAATCTTTAGGCAGTTAGTCTCAGTGTTATGTCCTTCTAATATGGCTCTAAAACTAAAATTCATAAAATGGAGAAAAAACAATGCGACAATTATAGATCCTGTTGATTTTAGGCAAATATTTTACCAAACCAGTTAAATCAATATCTTGTCATTTCCCTGGATTAGTAACCACCAATTTCTTAAGTAAAGAATTATTTTATCGACATTAACTAGGACCATCAGATACCAAGCAAGAGAGATGAAATAGAGTTTAGTGACTTCAATAAATCAATCTAATGAAAAGTAGTTCTACAAGAACTCATCTAACATTTAAAAAAATTAAAATAAAAAAATGGTCAAAAATAAAATGAAGATCTTCTGGTGTCAGAAAAATTGAAAAAATTGTCCAACACAATTGGTAGTACAGGTTAATGTACTTCAAATATTACCCAAGTCGATGAAGTGAACCATAAATGATGCTACAAGAACAAGCAACTAGAGCAACATGTTTTTATCATTAAATAGTGCATGTAATTGCAATTTTTTGTCGCACAGTCATCGTATTAACACCTTTATCCTAAATATTTTATATGCTTAATATATATGCATATATGTAGTATTTCCTATTGATAGGAATAGAACAAAAGAGATCAAATAACAAAAAAAAATTAACTCATTAACTTTGTATAACCAATTTTCTATAAGCATGTGTTCGCTGGATTTAGTAAGCAAAGTAAACTAAGAACTAAATATGAGAAGAACATACTGAGAGAAAATAGGTCTTAAATCATGGAAATATGTTCTGATAAATAGAATGCTTTTAAATAGACTAGTATAGATTCTAGACATGTAAATGAATGTAATTTGTATCTCAAATTGAAAGAGTAAAATACATAAATCAGAAAAACATATTTAATTGATTTCTACCCTATTTCTCTGAATACAAATGAAAAAATATAGAGACAAATATACCTAAAACTCCATAGATAGCATGATAACAAGGCAAACCAAGCACGCATTTCAACACATTTAATTGTTTTCTACTTTGTTTTTCTTCTCCTTTATTTTTCAATAATCAGCAACTAACGTATTGAATTATTTCAGACACAAGTATTAACTCACTTGTTAGTCCATACCATACATATACATATATTCATGAACTCTGCTACTTTGTAACAATATTCAACATCTTCCATGTAATGTTGGTAAACAATAAAAGATATGACATAACTTATGGATGATCAAAATTAATTATAACTCCTAGCTATATATGTTTTGTAACCAATAAGCTAGATAAAGATTGAATTTTTGAAAGTCAAATAAAAGAAAAAAAAATAGAGTTCATTAATCATAATCATATTTGCCACAAAAAACCTCCCAAAAGAATTATTAAGTACATGTTCCAAGGATTCTTTATGATCGCTGACAGTGATAGTTCCGCTCAACTTTGTTAATTATACTAATTGCAACTAGGAAGAGCCACTATAGAAAAATACATATTGTAGAACACTTTAGTCAATTCACAAAGATAAGTTAATATTGGAACAAACTTAACTAACTACTCTGATTTAGCTCAATAATATAATGAGCCATCAAAAGGCATACTTAGGTTTTTACTCATATATGATATCAGATTCAGAATACAGCTAATTTCAGAGTTTAGAACACATGATAGAAATAACCTCATTGATTTGAACCTTAGGCAACTTGTTGCACCGCAATAGTTCTGACTTTACTATCAGTAAAAGACTTCACTTCCTTCAAGCCACAACAGATTAACATATGCTGAATCATTTAACTTTACAGTATTGCTTTTAAATTAAAAACCAAACATGGTAGAACCTCCAAACATGGTAGAACCTTACTTGCAAATGATTTTATGGACTTAAAACAAAAATATGGCATACTTACTTGATTGTGGTGTATGATTGTAGAATCATCCAGGAGTAACAATTGTCCCAATAAGATAAGGTGATGATGGGCGATGACATCAATTACCAAAACTCTTCTTTGCCCAATCAATCAATTAACGGATGGGTTGCCACATCTGAGAATGGCAAGGCGACGGGGGTTAGGTGACGGGTAACCAAAGACAAGAGTCGAGAGGCAAAACTCAGCTGGCTTGTGAGATGAGCGATTGAGAGGTTTTAGGACTTGTCATGCATGAATGAGGATAAGGGTTGCATATGTGGGTATACCTCTCTTTACTTATTCCTCAAGCTTTTTTGTTATGTTCAATTTGACCCCAATTTGAATGCAGGTTCTGAAACGATCAATTGTAACAATTTCTAAGCACCAAAAAAGTCTAAAGTAGTTTTTAGTAGCCACATCATGTTGTGCTTATAAATTCTAGTTTTTTTTGTAGTGTACTAAATATTGGTAAATATATAAAGTATTGGAATCGAAATTTTTGAATGAATTCAAAAGGCAAAAACTATTATCTTCACCAATGCACTTCAACTAAATCCAATCATCCCTGATAAGGTAATGGCAAGTTGGTTCCAAGAGACAATGTTTGAAAATATTGAATAAAAATTGATCTGATCAACCCCCGATGCTATATTTAGAAGTACTTGCCTAAGAGATGTTATTGTTTTTGCATCTGAAAGAAAATTAGTCTTTAACAACATACGAAAACTATAAACAAAAAAAATCTACAGTGTGATATTTCATTGGATAACTCAACTCACTAAATTGATTAAAGTTTTCTTATGAATAGAAACTTCTTCTGCTAAAATGACGATAAAGCACAAAGGGAGTTCCAATTGGTAAAAGCTAAACAAACAAGTGGTTATTAGTTATTATTGTTTGTTTTGAATTATACTTCTATTTTTCCATATTCTAATTTTATGTTAAAATTAATATTCTATTTAACTAATAATCACTTAAACTTTTTTTTGTAAAGTATTTATTTTTTATTTTATTTTTTCTTTACCTAGCTTTAGAAAATAAAAATTAAGAAAATACACTTACATTTTGCAAAATATATATATATTTTTTAAAAGTGATTTTCATAGTTTTTAGATGTTAAATTTAAATTGATATATAAATTGTGAAAATAATCATTATATTGAAAAACAATCATTAATAACCATTTTTCAATAATTTACAAAAAAAATACAGCCATAGGTGATTCAGAGGCTAATGACTTTATGCTACATAATGAACCAACTTACAACAAATTGTTAGTTTAGTGGCCACTACCCTCTAAATTTCAATTAAAAGGACTAATTTGACTGAGCTAACCAAGCTCAAGACTATTACATTTAGGTATTGGAAAAATGACACAGGACAGTAGTAATGTAATCAACTAACAATTACGCTTATGTGAAACTACTCCAACATTGAATTCAACCCAATTTACCAATAGCACCTTAATGAAAGCAACTGTCACCTAAAGGCCATGAGGCACATAGATTTATTATTAGTCTTTTTTTCTCAGGCTTTTTCTTTCATTTGTCATTTTGGGTCGTTACAAATTTTTTGTACCATTTTTTTTGTGTGCAAATTTTGTCAACCAAATTGGCTTTTGTACCCTCCTTTCTTCCCACTTTCAGTTTGGTTAGTTTCCTGCTATCAATTTCTAGGAAGAGCAATTCATCAACTTTCCTCTATTTTAGGAAAAACCCAGAAAACGATACCACTAAAGCTCCTTGTCTTTTTCTTCTCCTTCATCATACTTTTACTCGTCCAAGTTGACTTAGCTCAACTACCATTTTACTGTGACTTAGTAGACCCATTAACTCAATTATTAACAATTTGCAAAACTTCTCTGCCCATCATCTTGAGAGCTAAAGACCTCGTCTCCTAGTTAACACTGGACTAGAAAATCTCGCAGCTCATTAGCGGCTAACCTGCCATTCCCCACATCGGCATTTGGAGCTATAAATGGTGGTTAGAGGCCATTCACAAAGTTGCCCAGTTCGGAAAAAGAATCAAGGTAACGACACCATTGACGCTGCCATTAACTTCCCCCAACTCATTCTCACCATCATTTTTTTCGATGTTTACGAATGGTACCTAATCAGTCCAATGGGTCAATAATAACAACAACAACAACAAAATGAATTTATTGGATGTGGGTGGAGGAGTAAAGCTGGCAATGAGGTGGGTGATTAGGCGGCACGACAAATGGATGAGGTTGGGGAATGAGGCGACAGAGCATGGCAATGGAGATGGATTGATCAGAGGTAGAGTTAAGGAGAAAGACGATGAAGGACATAGTAAAATTGGAAAAATGTGAAAAAATAGTAGCTTTTCTTAATATAAATGCTAAATGAAAAATGGTGTAGAAAAAATATGACGGAGGATTATTATTATTATTATTATTGTTGTTGTTGTTGTTGTTGTTGTTGTTGTTGTTCGGTAGAGGGCACAAATCGTGCCAATTTGCCAAGCTTCAAGTTTATGCAAAACATAATTTATTGTAAAACTGAAAAAAAATTTTGAACTTTAATATGTTTTTTATGATTGATGCTTAAGCCGTGCTAGGGATAAATACTCTAGAATTTTTCTTTTGAGTTTTAAAACTTTTTATCAAATGCGCTCTAAAACTTTGCAAAGTGTTAACAATTTGTACTACTTTTACTACAACACAATTATTGAGCAGAAACATAATTCACAATGAGAAAACTAATATTTTGAATAATTCATTAACAGCTAGAAAAATTTTATATAGGTTGAATTTACTAGAAGATAGTTACTAGATAGTTTATATTATAATTTTAAAAAAGTTGATGTGAGAAAAATTATTAGTTCATGACTAATTATTTACGTACTTAAAAATTTTTATGACTCTTTTAGAAAATTAAAAAGTTTTAGGACTAATTTTTAATTATTGTTCAATTCTTACACCTAGCCTGAAAATTGCTCATAATAAGTCCATAATAAGTCCCTAACCCTAACAAACATTCCATTTTTATCCTTTTCTCAATGGATAGAAAATACCACATTAGAATAAGATTGTAAAGAAAATATCATATTTTATCCTTACCTTATTTTTTTATTTTAAATAAAACCTTAACTTCATTTTTCATGTAAAAATATCTTTTTGCGGTATAAAAGTCTTTATTTTAAACTTTTAGTTGAAGAATATTTAAGAACCAATAATTTATAATAAAAATTTAATAATGCATTAACCTTTTTAGACGTTGTAATAAAAAATTTTAGTTAAAATGTTTTTTTAAAAATGATGAATAGAAAATTTTAGTTTTAATCATTCTTTAATTCAAATAACCGTTTACTCAATAAGAGTCATAAACATAATTAAAAACAAACTTTATATAAAGAAATAGGAAAACAATAGTGCCAACCCCTGGGAACTTGATCTCTACCCCATAAATGCTGAAACTTTTCCATTTCTCATTTTGGACATCATTTCTATGTCTTTCATTTTTTAGCTCCTTTGGTGCATTGAGCCACCAACTCCTGGAGTGGCGTCACAACCCAAGGATTTGTAGCCTCAGAGGCACTATCCCTATGGCTTACCGCTACTTGCTCCAACGCGGTTGAGGCTGCAAAGCTATTGGTTTGCATGGCGGGCCATGGAGATGTTGCCGAATAGCCAACAATGCTTGTGCAATAACTTGTTCTACCCAAGTTCACCCTAAAAACTTTGATTCCATCGGTTTGAAGCAAAATCAATTAACCCAACCATGTGGTTAATGTTCTTCGGTTGATACCCTACGAAAATCACATATTTTTCTTTGACTTGCATACTCGATGGTGGGCGGAGAGGGACAAAAGTATAACGGGCATGAAGATGGTGGATGGATCATTAAATGAAAAAATTTTAAGGTTTATAAAGCAAAAGAAAAACTGACAAAAATGGAAATTTTTATGGGTTAGAGATCTACTACAAGCTACTTTCAAGTTAGGGGCAAAAATGAAATAATAATTAAAGGCTAAGGACCATGGATATAATTTATCCTCTATCGACACCCTCATTTTGTTGGTTCAATCGATGTAAATATTAATTTTTCACACTAATTAAGACAACCAAAGTGGAGAAAATGTTTAATTTAATAGATTAGGATAAAATGACAACTCTGCACATAGATTGAGAACCTATCATGTAATTTGTCTATTTCTGCTTTAGGCAATCTTCACCAATAGACAAAAATGACTAAGACCCAAAAAGTTTCACTATAGTAGTGGCATTATTTATAAAGCCCCTAGAAAGTTATTTAGTATATTGGATTTGTTTGAGAATAATGTTCCAAAGTAAGGTTAGAGGTCTGGATAAATTGTCAATAAATATGATAGCTTTTCTATACCCTTAATGCTAAAAATAGCCATTGAATAGTTTTTTTAATATCTGACATTAAATGTTGACTTTATTCCCAATGGAACCATTACTAGAGTTTAGCATACTTTATATATCAATGAAAATACAATTTTGTAGATGGTTGAGATGTTCAAATGGATGGATGTTCAAAGGGATGGATTAGCTAAAAATTGTTTCAAATAGCAAGAACCCATATGTTCTTTATTCTTAAAATGCTTATCCAATCCAATAACATTTCGGTTGGATCAGTTTTGAATTTTTATTCCTCTTCCTCATGGTTTTCCCTTGCATCAGTGAACATCTGTTGTTGTTGCTCCCATTGAAGATGAAGATTTCAGTTCCTGCTATTTGGATGGACCGCAAATCAAATAGCATAAGCATTGCAAACTAGCTTGGCAAAGGAATATAGGTAGGGGTTATGTCTGGCTAAGGAAAGAGGAAGCATAGTGAGCGAAAAGTTAGTTGTGGGCATATGAGTAAAAAGCATTAGGATGAAGGTGAAAACTAGACAAAATAGTAGATGCAACCATTTATATGGTATGGAAGCTTGAGAAATGAGAATCAGGGTACAGGGAGAAGAGAGAATGAATGAAAATAATAAAGCAAGAATTTGGGCCAAAGGACACGAGAGAGAGGTAATGTTAAACGGTGGGCTGAGTCAACCCGACCTAACCAGGTACCAACTCGGGTCAAACCCGGCCTAAGCACGGTAAAGGCAGAGTTTGGCACGGGGAGGACTTGGGAAATATTGGGCCGAATATGAGCCTAAAGCAGAGAAAATAGAGCACAGCCCAAGACTGCAAGAAGCCCAAGCCAACTCAACTCGGCCTAGGTATGTCCAATCCGGTCTGGGCCTACCGTTTCCAGAAAAGTGCCCAACGGTCGCTTGTTTCAAAACGTGGTGACATTACACCCTAAGGACATCCGATTGTTGACTAACGGTTATTTCAGTCCAAAACCTTTTTTACCCTCATCAAACTTTTAAAAATGGCTAGTTTCTAAAGTTATTTTTGTCCAACCAAATTTTTGCCACTTCTATAAATACCCACTATTAGTTCCTCACTTTCTCACACAACTTCATACTCTCTCCTATTTATATTGTTAGTGTTGTGCCCAAAAAGCCAATCATGAGATGATTGTATTTTTTGCAAATTGTGTCATGATATTTTATTGAGGCATTAATCCAGCAATTTTGTTTGTTGTTTTGTTTTTGCGTAACGTAATAAACATAATTGTAACCCTAGAATAATGATATTCTTAAACGTCCCTAGTATAGTATTATTGTGGAGTGGGTTGCAATAATACATAATGACTAGCATATGTGGAGACTAATATGAGATATGTAGTCTACATATGGGTACAAGTTGGAGAACTTGTGTACTGGACCGACCCACCATGAGAACACTTCATGGATCGTTATATGAGTGTCATAAGTGATTCTCATAGTGATCATGGTATATGTAGTCCTTCGACCTAAGATCATCAAGGTTCCCTAAATGTGAGTCACATACTTTGATACTTTCCTTTGTTGCTCGTAACTGAGTGAACTTGAAGGAGGTCATTGGGTATGTCACATATCATGCGGAGGGATTTGTATGATCAAGATGGGATTTGTCTCTCCTATGTAACGGGAGTGATATCTTTGGGCCCCTTGATAGAGTGAGACTTAGAAAATGCATGGTCATGCTCCGATGAGTTGATATATGATATCAATGTCATCAGTTTAAGTTAGTCTACTCGGTAATCAAGAAACCAAAGATTGGGCTATATGAGAGTGACACATTCCATGTCTCGTGCTTAGTCTTGATATCTTGGACAAAGGGACAATGGCATATATCGGTGATGATCATAAAGGTTTAGTCGATTCACCGACAATCTTGTCACTTGGGTAGCAATGATGTGTTGCTAGACACCGCTCATTGCTTATGATCATAAATGTGATTTATGATCATTGCCAACATGGCAAGAGCCTATTGGGTCGCACACGTAGAGCTATTTGGATCATTAGAGTGCATGGGCTAATTATTTGGGTTATGGTTTCACTTTAATTTCGTATTAATAATGGGCCAAGGAGTTGAGCCATTATTAAGCCCGAAATTAAATCCTAATTGAATTAGGGCTTTGAAACCCATTAGGCCTGGAAGTTGAGTCTCACTATAAATACAACTTTTAAGTGAGAAATTCGCAGGTCTCCTTGCCCTAGCCTCCCAAAAGGACAGCCACACTCTTCTCTTGCAATTCCTTGGAGGACGCAAGCTAGCACTGCGAGCACAAGAGAAACGCATCTGCCGGGACGTGGTGGAAGCGTGGTGATCCTGAGAGGCTCGTGTGGATACCATAGAGAGCCTGAACACGTCAACTGTTCAGGTTTTGTGATTCGACTCTACAGTTGAGTGAGAGATCTCAACCGAAAATTAGGTATGAAATTTTCGAACACCTGGTTTACCCCGTTTCACTTGGATCCTGGAGGGTTTCGGTTAAATTCCGCTGCGCTGTTTGGCTCCCGAAACCCAACATATATATGCTAGTTTCTTTACATTTTTCCTCAAGTCTGATATTTTTATAACAATTTTCTTAATCTCCCACTAATTTATTCTTGATCTCTTTTTAATCCTTATCCCGCACCAGTTTGAGGTCGTTCTTCCGTTGCAAGAGTTTTGCCTAAAAGGGAATTTACATCCAAGACAACCCCAAGCCCGCCAACATCGATATGATGAATATTGATTTGCAACTTGACGAGCAAAAGTCCGACAATGATGTTAAAGTCCAAGAAACCTCCGCTATGGTTCACAACTGACACCTTAAAGTCAAGTTCCAAAGAGTGGTGAAGAAAAATCTAGCCTCAAATCATTCATGTAAAAGCACTTTTGTTTGGAAGGAAGACAACCGATTTGCCAAGTGCAAGCACTGTGTGAAGAAGTTGGCGTGCAAAGTGAATTCCAAAACTGGGATGCTTCAACGACATATAAGAGCGAGCATCTGATGCACTATCCGAAAGCCAAATGGAGTTCTGATGGACAAACACAACTCAAATCTACAATCGGTGGTTCAGGTATCTTTAGATTTAATCAGCATGAGTGTAGGGGAGGTATGATTAATTGGATGATACTCACGGAAAAACCTTTTAGGCAAGTCAAAGACGTGCATTTAGAAAATTAGAATAGGTCTAATTTAAACTCGGCCTTTAAAAAGACATATGTGATAATTGTACGAAAAGAAACATTTAGAATGTATGAATTAGGTAAATCTAATATATAATTTTTTTTCTACAATTGATCGTTGCATTACTTTTACTAGTGACATATAAACATCTTCTATAAGGCAAGATTATTTTTGTGTTACTGCACACTGGACCGATAAGGATTGGGTCTTTTAAAAAGAAATTATTGCTTTTAAATGCATGGAATCTAACCACACTAGGTATAATATCTATCAATGCGTCTTAGATATACTTTAAGAATTTTTCTGTACTGACAAAGTTTTCTGCATAAGTTTCAACAATGCATCTGATGACGATTTTGCGGCCCAAAAACTCTGTAATGCATTAAAACCCCTTCAGAATGGTGTTTTTTTTCCATGTTAAATGCATGTGTTATATTTTGAACTTGTGTGTGCAAAAAGGACTTGAGGTTTTGCAAATGGAAATCCATCCAATTTATAATGCATTACTATATTTGAAGTCATGACCTAAAATATGTCTAGAATTCAAAGAACATTGCCTTCAAAACAACCAAACCAATCATTTTCATGAAAAATGTTTTAAACTTGATTGTCTTACCCATTAAAACTTTACATATGAGATGTTGATATATGCATATCTATATACAGCCATATTGACTGTTTTCCTAAACTTGAAATCAAACTCTTCTAATGGTTGAAATGTAGAACAAGTGTTACAAACTTTATCAATTATTACAATATTTGTATGAAACAGCTGTTTTTCTCTCTTGTGTTTACTATCTCACAGCCCACAAAGTTTTGATATATTTGGTAAACATTGTTTATGTTTTGAATCAATACAAGACAGATCCATTTCTAAAGGACACTATCAAAACAATTAAGGACAAATGAGTTTCATATTTTACAAAAATCCCCCTCATTTTTTACTTGCATATTCACTTGACCCAACCATGAAAATTACTAGGACATTGTATTTGCTTGAAGGATACTATAGCTTATTGGATATGAATCATAGTAGTTGTTTAGCTATGACAGCTGAAATAGATAAGCACTTGTGTGAGCTCTACAAAAAGTATTCATCCTGCTATAAAGACAAGGTAAGACCAACATCTTCCTCCATCGCATGCATCTTATCCTCCTTATCATCAACACCATTCAACCCTACAGAATAGCTGCTAAAGCATCTTCGACCCACATCATTTGACATTATGGAATGGTGGAAAGTGAAAAATGGCAGATTTTCGATTCTGTTTATTCTTATGAAGGAAGTTCTTACAGTTCCAGTTTTCACCGTTGTATCAGAGAAACAGGTCAGGTTGACGTTCGAAGCAATGGAGGTCTGAGTGTGCAACCATGGCTAGGGCCTTACTGTCTTAAGAAAACAAGACAAAAAAAGTTCAGAAGATGATATACAAGATGATGACGACGCTTCCACATCTTAGATTTTCCTTTTCCATTCTTAGAATATAATTGATTTGATTATACTGTGTAGCACAGATTATAGGTTTTTATTTTAATTCAATTTTTTTGAAATGTTTTGCCATTTGTCGTGTAATGGCCATTTAAACTTGATTGTAAGTGCCGCCTGGCTTTGTTATTAATAAAATTTGCACCAATGGTGGCATTTTTTTTCAAACAATTATAAAAATAAGAAAATATTTTCAACAAAAATAATAAATATTTTTTAAAATATAAAAAAACAAAAAAAATAAAAGTTTTTAAAAAAAAAAAAAAAACCAACCCAGGCCTAGACATGCACAGGCCCTTCCTAAGCCCGATCAAGGCCTAACACAGCTAAAGCGTGTTGGGTAGGGATGGTCCATCAAGACCACCTCTAGAAAAAGGTGGGTCATTCGTCACTCACATTATATTTACCTAATATGGGTAGATAAGATCTTATTTACCTAGTGAAAATTCTTTTAAGGTTAATTACAATTTGGCCCCCAAGGTTTAGGTGAAATTATACTTTATTTCTCTTGTTTAAAAAATATATACTTTACCCCCTGTATTTTTAATACAATTTGATAGCAACTTCTGAAATATTAATTTAGACTGTACAGTATTTATATTCAAGTAATTTCAATCTGTATAATTTTTCTTTTATAGTTAATTGAAATTTTTTAAAAAAAATATTATTTTTCATTTACAAAAAGAGAAAATTGATAATTTAAAATGTCCATTAACTAGAAAAAAAATACCATACATATTGAAGTTATAAAAAAATGGCTATTATAATATTTACACTAAGACTCAGAAATTGATGTTGGATTGCATTAAAAAAACATGAGATAAAGTGTATGTTTCTAAAATAAAAGGGGCAAAATATAATTTCACCTAAACTTTATGGGACAAATTGTAATTATCCTTTCTTTTTATACTATTATTAGTGAATTATGATTCTTAACTGCATCTATTAAGGAAAAAAAGCTTCATTAATATCACTGCATTATTTAGTTTTTGTGGATTGCTTGATTACAGATGTAGAAATCGAAAATCGAACAAAAATTGAATAATAAATTCAATTTTAAACTGAACCAATTCAAAGATCTGAATAATTTATTCAATTAATCCAATCCAAATCACTCAATCAATTTTTTCATGTTAATCTAAATAATGAACGCCCCTACCAATTGTATTAAAAAAATGTTAAAATAGTTATGAACAATTAAATCAAAATCAATTCAAAACTTTTTTTAAAATTGAGACATTCAAAAATTGTTAGCAATTAATTCAAGAAATACAATGACTTGAAAGGTCCTAGTATGTTCATGATGTCATAATTGGATAAAATGTTAGGGTTCAAAGTTTAAGGATGAAATTGTGACATTATGTACTTATTTAGAACTTCTAGTGTAATTTATCTTCCAATATCATGTTACTGATATCTTTGGTACGTGATATAAAATTGCTAACTTGGTCGGAGACTTTATGGCAGCTGAAACAAAAGAATGGGCGTGGGATTGCAAAGCGGAGCTTTCAAACAAATAAGAATCGAAGGCCAGGTGAGGCAGGTTTGGACCAAAGTAGAAAACGGGGAGTTGGGTCATAGAAGGAAAACGCAAAATATGGATTAGGCCAAAGGCGCAGAGACAGAACAGGTCAAACTCAAAAGCAAGACAAAGTCGCATGAAATGCAAGTGGTTCTATTGATTATTCAAGAAAGTTTGGGGGCTGAACTGGGAAATAACAAGCATTCAAGGATTGAGGACGAATTTCAAATAAAAAGCAAAATGCAAAGGAACAAGAAAAACGCGACAGAAGTCCCTAGAAAAGCATTCACCTGTTAAGAAGGAGAAAAATGTTTAAAAAGGAGCATTCTTCTATAAAGGAAGAAAAGTTATGCACCTTTGGGCAAGAAGAAAAAATAATACTAACCCCTTTAAGGCTACTTGGCAGGCTTCTACTCCTGATACTTTTAAACTCAACATATATGGTGCTTGTAATTTAATGAAAAGGACTAATGGAGCAGGGGTCTAATAAAAGATCGTGATAGAAATATTATCATTGCCTTTGCCAAAAAAAAAATTGATGAGACTACTTCTATCATGGTAGAAATATGGGGCATCTTAGAAGGTTTAAAAATTTTTCTTACAACCTATTATTGATAACTACAGGTCCTACATGCAACAGCTCCATGGGTACAAACTTCAACATTGTTCAGGGGAGGTGAACAAATCAGCAATTGGGTGGATTGGCTATTAGCAATTATATATGGGGTGGCTAATTTAGAAAGCCTTTAGTGTTATTTTCAGTTCTATGGTCTGTTGTAAGCAGGGGGTGTTGTGTCTAGGGAACTAGCCACTGGCAAGAGTTCCATTCTTGTACATTGCCTACAATTTATTAATATAATCTCATTTTTTGGTTGTTCAAAAAAAAAAGTGAACAAATCAACAGATTACATTACTAAGCTTGTAGCTACCATGGACAACACATTTGTTTGCTACCTAAAGTTTCTTACACCTAATTCGTTTTAACTCAAGTCAACTTAATCTAAAATGACTTATTTTTATTTTTAAATCTTTTTAACCTAGAACCAATTTCATTTGAAAGCCAATATTATATAGGCGTAATAATCCATTTGAAACAAAATTTTTATCATGTTATTAAATTTCTATGAAAATTTCTTTTTTAATGTTTAGAAAAGAAAAAATTATAAAAAATTAATAGCATTATAAACATTTTAAAATTAATAGATTATTTCACTTAAATAATATTGAATTTCAAATAAAATTTGTTTTAAGTAAAAAAGATGTAAACATAAAAATAAGTTATTTTGAATTAAGTTGACTTAAGTTAAAACAAATTGGCCCTTAAGGATTGTGCCCTCGTGTGTTTATTGCTGCTTTGTTGTCTAACAGAAGCTATTGCCCCTCTTCCAGTAACTCCTTTCTATAGTATTAGGTTACACCCCTAGTAGGGGGATAACTATCTTGTTGTAATTCTCCATTCTAATATACCCTTTTTCCAAAAAAAAAAAAAATGATCCTATTCATCTACAGTAACAAAGTTTTATTTTAGAATGTAGAAGTAATGTTAGTATTGGTAGGACCAAACAATGTAAGCTCCATATATTCCTCAATTTTTTCAAATAACGCATATAAATGTTGCATCATAACACTAATTTTTAGTTTTACTTTTTTTTTTGGTCAAAAACTAATATTATTTGATATGTAACTACCATAATTACTTGAATATTTTTTTAAAAAAATATTGATTTTTATGATTTTTTTTTCATTATATAACATAAAGGTATAAAAATTAACAAAAATAAATAAATTTTATAATAAATATTTTTAATAATTTTAAAGTATCTTTTGAGTTTTTTAAAGTGTAGTATTAATAAATATTCAATTTACCGAATAATCATAATGATAAAAATAAAGGCTTAAATATAAAAATGGACCCTCAGCTTGACTAACTTGTGATAGTCTAAAACTCAATACTCATTAAAAGTTAACCTCTAAACTTTACAAAAGTTAATGACTTTGTCCCTTCTTTACTGTTGTTGACTGACACTTTTTGAAAATAAGGTAAGGTGGTTGTGCAATGTTTTTGTAGCGTTGATATGTTATTTGACTTCAACCCTAAAAACACAAATTAGAAATAGGGGGAATAAAAGAGAATTCACATATCCCTATTTCAAAATAAAGAAGTTTCAACTAACAAAGGTCATTCAATTCAAAGTCATTAAACTAGACTAATAGGCTAATTTTTTAAAAAAGTAATTTTTTTTTCTAGAACATCTTAAATTTAATCAAACAATTGATGGAGTAATAAAAACATGTTTGCTAAGTTGAGGCCTAGCAAAGAAGTGCAAAATCTGAAATAATAAAGAGTTAGAAAAAAGAGAAAGAAGCAAAGAGTTTACAAGAAACATCATCTGATTCATTTACAATCTTTTTTATGGTGTTAAACAAAAGCTTATTGTCTATTAAGTACATGAGGAACCTTTTAATTGTGGGTTACCATGAATTTGCTTCTCCATTGGCTCTCGTATTAGTATCGCTATCATACCTTGGTGATCTAGATTCTTTATCACTATTTGCCTCTGAATTGGTACTGCACTTTTTGCCATTATTATTCCAAAGCCATATAGTGACAAACTTTATTTCCTCAGTAATGCCCTTATTCTCTATTGGGTATTGCTCTAAAAACTACTTCCTCTTTATCTTCATTGATGGCGCTGGGTCGCTGGGGTTCCTCGTTGAAGTTGAGATTATGTGTGCTTTCTTCCCTTCTAGGTGAAATTATAAAGCTCAAATAAAAGGGAAAAGAGAGATTGCAAAAACATGGAATTAGAAGAGATGAAGCGGAGGTAACAGAAGAAATGAAGCTCAAAAGATGGAAGGATGAAGGTTGCTTGGGAAGAAATTGTTTTTCTCCCCCTAATTTTTAATTTGAAGATTGAAATATGCTTCAAATTTTAATAGAGTCCATTTATTGAGTAGATTTTAGGATTGTTGTGATTAGTTTTAGTTATTGAGTGAGTGATTTTTATAGTAACTTATGCTTATTTTATAAGTTAGTGTTTATTGGAGGATTGTGTGGAAAAGAGCAAAAGAAGAAAAGAAAAGAACTAATTACAATTTGGCATCATGGCGCACGAGCTCGTACAAAGCGATGCCAATTTGCTATAGAAAAGGGATGAGGCATGTAAAATTATATAAATAATACAGTCTGATGCCAAACTCATCAATAGCAATGCTAAATTGGCATTGCATTAGTTTCCGACTTCAAGTAAGAGATGCACGTATAAAAAAAGCGGGAAACGGTTTTGTGCGACAACAGTTTTTGAAAAAAGAAAAGAAAGATGGCACAAAAGGCTTCAAGTTTCGAGGACGAGATTAACGAAATTCACCTGGGCTTTGAGGATCAATTTTTCTTAGCATAGAATTAATTATTCTTCTTGTTTTTTAATTTATTTTCAATTGTAAAATTTTGGATGATTATTGTGAAGCTTTCTTTCATGAGTTTTAGTGGCTAAATTCCTATTATCTCTTAGGGAACATGTGAATCTTGTTGAAGTTTTAATGCCTATTTAATTTTTTCCCTTCTATTACCATCTATTTCTTGTTAATTTTCTTTTATGATTAGCAAAATTCTATGGTCAAGAGTTTATTTCTTGATGTACGTTCGTCTTTGAGAGAAGAAACTTTTGTTGGAAGATTGGGGGAAATTGGCTATATCAACTTGATGATAAAAAAACCCAAGCATCTAGGAGGCTGAATAAACAAAATTGAGCTTAAAATCCTCTAATTTTATGCAGAGTAAAAGATTACCACTAAAATTAGATAGGCTTAGGATAATTCATCCTCAATAGAGGAAATTAGACACTGGTAAATTCATCTACAAGATTGGATGGGGGAAATAATATAAAAGTTAGATAGCATTAAGACTAGACAAGAGAATCTACCCCTATGAGAGTGCTTTGTGTTATTGATTCTTAATAGTCTCTCTAGTTATTGTTTAGTTTAAGTTTGGCTTAGTTTTAAGTATTAGTTTAGAACTTGTCAACCTTAATTATTATTTTGTTTATTTTTTGTTTATAGCTTAATTCTATTCAACTCCAATTTTTACTTTAATTAATTTCTACATTTTCTAGCTAAGTTTTACTAATTCACACAGTTCCTATGGAGATTATACTATAATATTCATCGCTATATTAAGATTAGACAATTTGTGCACTTGTAGATTTGCAACAAATTTTTATCATCATTGCCAAGGTTGTGTTAAAATTAGTTTTGCTATAGCTAGTTGGTGTTTATTTTAGGTTAATGTATTTTTTTTTTTTGGATTTTTTGTGTAATTTTTGTTGTTACTAGTGCAAGCCTAGAATTTCCAAAGGTGCTGATAAACAATTTGATCATTAGTTAGAGAGAACAGTCAAATCCATTAGAAAGAAAAACAAAATGAAGAACCAAGCCAAAACTGCCAGGGTAGCTGAAGCACAAAGACTAGAAAAGGAAATAAATGATTTAGCAGAAAAAGTAGCTCAACCTGAAAGAGCTAGATTGGTAGCTGGAACCAACAAGAATTGTAGAGAAAATATCAATAGAGTGGCGGAAGTTGATTAGGAAACTCTGAACTAGAAGCCGCTCAATGATTACCTTCAACTTATGGTAGCTGACAATTAGCATGGAATCCAAAGGTTGATTGTAAATGTAAGGAACTTCCGCATTTTCCTGGATTTAATAAATTTGGTACAAATGCACTAGTTTGGTGGTGTTCCTCTTGAAGATCCTAATGTGCACTTGGCTAATTTTTAGAAGCTATGTAACACAATTAGAATTAAAGTGGCTACGTCATGTGATATTAAACTTATATTATTTCTCTTTTCTCTCCGAGACAAAGCAAAAATTTGGCTTCACACAACTTTAACTAGTATAATGACCACTTGGCAGGAGGTAGCTCAAAAATTCATTATCAAATTCTTCCCTCCAACTAAGGCTGCAAAGTTAAAAGCTGAGATTGGTGCCTTTAAACAACACGATTTTGAGTCATTGTATAAAGCTCAGGAGAGATACAAAATCTTCTCAAAAAGTGTCCTCATCATGGATTCCAAGATTTGGTGCAAATTAAGATGTTCTATAATCGATTGAATGGACAAGCAAGAACTATTGGTGATGTTACAGCTGGTTGAACACTCATATCTAAGACTTTTTAGAAGGCATACAATCTTTTAGAAGACATGGCATCCAATAGCTACTAATGGTAGTGGAAGTGCAACCTAAGGTCTAACCAAAGAAGGTTTCTCCCTCCAATGATTCAGAAGAGAGTTTTAAGGAGGTGGTTAAAGGTGTTTAAAATGGTGAAGTTGAGAAGAAGGTGCATGAGTATCATGAGGATAAATAGAAATTAGTTTTTGTATCTACTAGTCTGTACCCTTGAAAGTTTTAAAAGAAAAGAATGAGTAGGCAGTTTTCTAAGTTTCTTAATATTTTTAAGAAGTTTGATATTAAAATTCCTTTGATTGATGTCATTGAGTAAATTCCTAATTATGTTAAGTTTATCAATGATATTGTCTTTAGGAAAAGAAAATTTAAAGATTTTAAAACTGTGCTTTAATTGAGGCTTGTAGCACCGTTTTACAGAAGAAGTTGCCCAAAAAGTTAAAAGATCCTGGTAGTTTTACAATTTCATGTGTGATTGAGAACTCATACTTTAGTAAAGTTTTATGTGATCAAGGAGCAAGCATTAATCTCATGTCTTTATCTGTTTTTAAGAAATTAAGAATATGTGAAGTGAAACCCTATACTATTTGTCTACAGTTAGCTAATAGCTCTTTCACTTATCTGAGATGAATAATAGAGGATATACTTGTTAAAGTTGATAAATTTATTTTCCCCAAGGGCTTTGTTGTTTTATATATGAAAGATCATTTTTTGCTACAAGTGAAGCTTTAATTGGTGTGAAGCATGGACAAGACATTTCGAGAGTCGAAGATGAGAAAGTAGTTTTCAACATATTCAAGACTCTTCAACAACCAAATGATGTGCCCACTTTCAGCAACCAAATGATGTGCCCATTTACAACTTAATTAATATGGTAACTCCATGTATGGTAACATATTTACCTTTTATTATTTCTAAAGATCCGTTGATAACATGGTTGAAAGGTAATAATGATGACTATGATTTTTTAGAAAGTCTTATATGGTAAGTGCTATGAAATCTTTGGCACCTTTAAAGTAAGTTTCCTCACCTCCCAAGTATGTTCCCCTATTATTTCTTTTTGTAATATTGAGCATATTGTTATATTTGAGTTTAGGGGGAAGTATTTGGGTTACGTAGAGTAGTTTTCATTTGAGTGCATGTCATTTCATTATTTGAGTTTTTTTTTTCATTTTATTTTTTTCTTTATTTATGTGTCTATTTATTGTGCTAATTTCTAAAAATTTCTAACTAATGATAAGAAATGGTGAAACAACTTAGTTAAGTTATTGATGTTCTGGATATTCCTCAAATTCGAGTGTTATTGGTTAGATTGAAAATTTGTGTTGCTTTGATACCTCTATATTTTTAACATAAAAAAATTCACTTTTATGAATGCTTGATTGAGTAAATAGGTTAGTAATTGCTAAAATCTTTGATTAACTTGAAATATTTACTTTATTGTTGTTTTATGGCTAGAGATTAAAGTAAAGAATAAGTTATCTACTCCAATGATTTAGATGCTTAATAACTAGGTGCCTTCTTCTAAGGTAAGAGTCAATCTTCACATAAAATGGTGCTTGAATTATTAGTATACAAAACACCCTCATTTTGTGTTGGATTAGTAGCTTGAATATTTGGGCAGAGCCCCAATTGTTACACGTGCTCAATGGAAAGCATAAGAGAGGGAAGAAGCTCAAAAAATAGATAAAAAATAAAAAAAAAAGAAAAAAAATGCTATTTTAATAAAATAGATAGCTTGTTTGAATAAAGTGCATGAATTAAGAGAAAGCAATCAGAAAAGTGAAATATCTAGAGTTGGTGAAGATTGAAGGTGTATGGTAATAAACTTACTTCATGAAAATATTTGACAATGGTGAATTAATTTTGGGAAAATTACAAAAATTTCCTTGTAGTTTTGTCTAACCTACAGATTACCCCATCTATTTTCAAAAACTTACATTTTACCCTTTGTTTGCTTTATAGTGTCTGACAACAATTTCTGAAACCTTAACTTTAAAATGTCTAATAATAATGGTCAAGTAATTTTAAGATTTTTCATATTTTTTTCACAGTCAACCGACATTTAAAAAATACTAATATGTATATACATGGAGAAAACTACACTTAAAGAAAGGAAAAACTGATAATTTAAAATATCTATTGACTATAAAAAAATATTGTAAAGATTGAAATTACTAAAAGATGACTATCGTATATTAAATACAGTTTCAGAAGTTTTTATTAGACAGTATAAAAAATACTGGGGACAAAGTGTAGGTTTCTAAATATAAATGGGACAAACTGTCGGTTTAAACATACATCAGGGGGTAATTGTAAGTTTCCCATTTATTTTAAAAAGCACACATTCACGTAGAGGCATCTTGGTAAGGTAAGGTGGTGATTGAGCTAAAAAGCTTGTTTGAGGGAATTTTTTACTTCAATTACTTGATTAAGTGATGATATTTGAGGTTTAAAGTCTTATAGTTGGCATGTGTAAATAGTTTTTATGTTTATATAGAGTCTTAGGTAGATGTTTCGTTCTTTTTGCTTGAGGATGAGTAAAGGTTTAAGTTTTGGAGTATTGGATAGAGTCTATTTAATGAATAGATTTTAAGATTGTTATGATTAGTTTTAGTTATTTAGTATGTGATTTCTATAGTAATTTATGCTTATTTTGTAAGTTAGTGTTTGTTGGAGGACTGTGTGGAAAAAGGGCAAAAAAAGCTGAAAAACATTAACACCAATTTGGCATTGTGGTGTATGAGCTCATACAAAGCGACACTAGTTTGGCATGAACAAGGGATAAGTCATGCAAAATTACAGAGACAATACGGTTTAATGCCAAACTCATCAATAATTGCTTGCAATGCCTGCTATAAAAAAGCATACATTTTTCAACTGTCAAATTTCTAGCGGGTCCAACATGAAGAGCCATTGGAAAATGGGGAGACTATTTTCCAACGGCTGACTATTGGAAAATTTGAAGACCATATTAACGCGTTGAGAAGTTGGAAAGTTTCCAACAGCCTAGCTGCTAGAAATTTTAAAATTTTAACTTCCAACCGCTAAGCCATTGAAAATTTTCAACACAAAAGTCATTAGAAAATGGTGCTATTCAATTAATAAATTTTACAATTTTTGAAAGTAAAGTAGTATTTTTAAAATATCTTTTAATAAATAATATATATATATATATATATAAACATATCATATTTACATATCATATATATATATATGTATATCATACTCATATATATGATGTATATAACATATATCTACATATATCATATATTTATATATAATTACATACATACATACATACATCAACTCAGGCCTAACCTAACCCTAACTATATATACCATCATCTTTCCACTTTCATCCGTCTCTAATTTCCCTATCATCTCTCATCTTTCTCATTTTTCATCTTTTCTCCGTCGTCATCCTTCAACAGCTGACGCCCTTATAGTTGTCTTCTCCACAATTGTTGTCGCCTCCATAGCTGCCTCCTCAGCCTCGCTGTTCACCTTGCATTGCATCGCCTCACCCTTCATACCCTCTCTCGGCCTTATTGTCGTCCTCATCTTTCCTCGTGTTCTCGCCTCTTCGGCCTCCTTAACATTCTTAGCCTTCTTGGCCTTTTCGACCTTCTCAACTTCCTCGACCTTCTGGCATTTGTGGTTCATTTTGTTTCAATTTTGTTTTAATGTAATTGTTACAAATCTAATGGAATTTTTCATTTTGGTGCAAATTTGATTAGGTTCCTTACTGTCTCTTCATTCACAATTTGTCAGCTGTTATATTGCAATAATTGCATATTTGATGAGTTTTATTTTTATTTTTTTGAATTTGGATTGTTGTAGAAATGTGATGGAATTTCTGTGATTTTGAATTTTGAATTGATTTTGGATTTTTGTGGTTTTGGATTGATTGTTGTGGGTTTGGATAGATGTAAAATTTTTTGTTTTGCAAGTTCAAATTTTTGTAATAATATATAAAAGATTTAAAAAATTTTAGTTAATAAAACATATAATTTTAGTAAATATAAAATATACTTTTAGTAAAGTATAAAATATATACTCTTGAGTTACATTTATTTTATTTTTTTTAAAAACAATTTTCCAATGGGAAGAACATTAAAAATTTCCATTAGCTTAAGCCATTGTCTAACAGCTTAAGTCCCTGGAATTTTGTTGGAAATTTCCATTGGCTTCTTCCATTGATATATTTCTAATGGCTTAGGCCGCTAAAATTTTAGAATGATTAGTTGTTGGAAAAACATTAAATTGTCAAAAATAACTTTTTGAGGTTTGGCCATTAGAAATTTTCAATGGCTATAATTCCAATGGCCAATTCTAGGGTTGTTGGAAAAAAAATTCCAACATGTGATTCACCAACATGTTAATTTCCAATGGCATCACATTGGAAATCCGATTATCCAACACGAGGCCACTGGAAAAAGCTATTTTTTAGCAGTGGCCAAGTTAACATCACATCAGTTTCCCAATTCTAGTAAGAGACACACGTATAAAAAAAGGATATGATGGTATGCAGCAGCCATTTTTTAAAAGAGAAAAGAAGGATGACACGTAAGGCTTCAAGCTTTAAGGGCGAGATTGAAGAAATTCACATGGGCTCTTGAAGATTGTTTTTTTAAGTGGAGAATTAATTCTTTTTCTTTTTCAATTTCTTTTCAATTGCAAAATTTTGGATGATTATTTTGAAGCCCTTCATGAGTTTTAGTAGGTAAATTTGTATTCTCTCTTAAGGGATATGAGAATCTTATTGATTTTTTTAATGCTTATATAATTATTATCTTCTATTGCCATCTGTTTTTTGTTAATTTTTTCTTGCAATTAATGAAACTATATGACCGTGAGTTTATGTCTTAATATAAGTTCATCTTCAAGAGAACAAACTTATGTTAAAAGATATGCAGAAAATTAGCTAGATCAACTTGAGGATCGAGTGACCTAAGCATCTAAGATGTTGAATAGACAAAATTGAGCATAAAATCCTATAGTTTTAGGCAGAGCAAGAGATTGCTACTAAAATTAGATGAACATAGGATAATTCGTCATCGAAAGAGAAAATTAAACACTAGTAAATCATCTACAAGATAGGATTGTGGAAACAAGATAAAAGTTATATAGCATTAAGACTAGACAAAAGGATCTTTTTCTGGGAGAGTACTTTGTGTCATTGATTTTTATTAGTCTTTAGAGTTATGGGCTAATATGAGTTTAGCTTTGTTCCAAGTATTAGTTTACAACTATTCATCCTTAATTATTATTATTATTTTTTTTTTGTTTATTGCTTAATTCAACTGTAACAACAAGATTTTGTAGGAGTCGCCACCAATCAGTTTTACTTAGATCAATTGAATACATGTTATGGTTTATAATAGATTTTAAGATCGTGAGTTGGCTATGTTAACCTAATCTTATTCTAGTTCCCATAAATTGGTACCATGGGGTTTGATTTTATCTCTTCCTAAATTCTTGTTTCTTTTAATGCCTAATCTCTGATAAAATAATTTTATGAATTTTATTTAATTATGTTTAATTACAAATCGTGAATCTTACTAGACCAACCAGATGTGGAATCCTTGATGTCCTTGAAATCTTAGAACTTTACCAAATCTACTAAATTTTTTTTTAAAAAATGTCTTATTCAAACTATGAATCTTATCAGATCAATTGAATTTGAACAAATAATCTATCTTGGGATTTTACCAAATTCATCAAGAGCAGATCCTTGAAAATTTATTAAGTAACTGCCTCAATTTAATTTTTTTTATAATTTCTAGAAGATGAGGTAAATTAAATTAAACAACTAAGTAACTAGCTTAACAAATACTCCCCAAAAGTTTTGCTCCATTTGTTTTTGGTAATTAATCTATGATTTTTTATTTTTAACATTTTAATACATAAATATAAAATCTTTGTATATGAATGATAATTCAAGATATGTAGTTTCTAAATATATTTTTTTTATTTTTTTAACAAATAATAATATGAATAAAATTAAGTCAAAATACAACAAAAAGTCAAATGTATCAAAATTTATGGGACGGAGGAAGTAGTTTTTATGTGTTATCAATTTTAAATGCATTATTGAGAATTAAATAAACATTAAAATCAGAACTATTCCAAACTTAAAAGAAAAAAAACCCTAACTTATATTTGTTTGCCAAATTAATAATTAAATCGATGCATGAGCAAACAAAAAAATAAACAGAAAACAAATAGAAAAGCAATAAAAAAAAAAAGATTGCTTTAAGTCACTTTTCTGAAAAATAAGAGAAAAACGTTAGTGACTTGGATGACCGAAATACAAAGTTTAGGAACTAAACAGGAGTTATACCGAAACTGGAGGTATTGGCGGATCGGGTTAGGATAAAAAGGGTCGGGCGCCGGGTGAGGAACCGGGTCCTCTTCGATTCACAAGATTGGAGCGTAACGGAACCTGCGGCGGCGTGGCTCTGCTGGGCCGAGACGCAGCAACCACAGGGAGGGGCGAATGCAGGCCGGGGACGACCGGCTGTGGCTGTTCGAGGAGGAAGATGCGACGGCCTGGAGCTCGATCTCTCCCCCTCTCGGTTTTAGCGTCACCGGCGACTGAGAATGCTTGGGAGCGGCGGTGTGAGGCGGCGAGCTGGGAGGGCTGACGGTGGCGGATTGGCGACGGGACTGCGTCGGCCAGAGAAACGGGACCTCCAGGGGTGGCGGCGCCAGGCTGAAGAACTTAGGGTTTCTGTGAAGATGGGTGACGAGACCAGGGGCTAAACGTGCAGTTTACCTTTTCTCAGAAACTTATGAGGCATTTGGATGTAGAAAACACTTTTCCTTTTCCTTTTCTGTTATTTATTTTCATTTTCTATGTATAATTTTTCAAATGTATTTTAAAAAACATGTCTAGTTGTTTTAAAGTAAGTAAATATGATTATATACATATACAATACATTGGAAAAGTTGGATGCTTTAGTTGAAAGTTAAACGAAAGCTTGTGCACTATAATAGAGTATTTTCCCAAGACTATCAACTTCAAAAGCAAAGATGTAAATTTCACAAAGCCAGCCTCCAACTGTTTGCTCTTTGCCACTTAGGCTCCATTTTTTCTACTCCTTACATCTGCACCACCATTTCTAGCATTATCGGCATCCCACTTTCCGCCATCAATTCCGTAATCCCAGAGCTTAGATGTCGCTGCTATTGCTTCCCCAGAATCGCTTCATTCTCAAAGGGCAACTCAGTCGCTTGTAATTGAAGGAGAAAGGAGAGGATTTAGCGATCTTGATAAAGTCAATAAGACAGAGGTCGGTCGGTGCGGGATCGGAAGAGTTTGGTGATGCTAGTCGAACAGTAGCGATAGAGAGATTGGTCGGATCCTAGTCAGATGGCTGCAGAAAGTGAGATATGCCTGGTTGGGTGGCGGTGGAAAGCGAGATGTAGCGAGGACGGAATGTGAACGAGTCTAGAAGTCTTGAGAAAGATAGAGAGATGTGAGAGAAAGATTTTAGAAAACTGGGAAAATAATAGAAATAATATTTTTCATAACTTCATAAAATAGAAAATTGTTTTATAAGAAAAATGAAAAATAAAATTATTTGACTAAACATGTTTCTTTTTCATTTTCTAAAAAGTTTCAGAAAATGTTCCTGAAAATTTGAAAAAATTTTTTTGCAATTTTTTTTAGCTTCCCCTCCCCTCTTCTTTCAAATGGTGACTCCTATTTATAGTTGGGAGTTGTAAGCGATATTGAAACAGATTAAAGAGATTAAATCTCATCCAAACTAATTTTGAAGTGATTTGAATCTCTCAGCATATAACTTGACCATAATATCGATTTAAGTCCAAAAAAACTTGTAGGCTAGTGTTATGGTCTCCAATCTTATGTGATATTTCAATCTAATCCAAAACTTTATGGACTTGTCAAATTAGCCCAGAACTTCATAAACTTGCCCAGATTTATCTAAAACTCTTAGGAGTTAACATATTTTCCCCAAAATTTACATTTTTGCTCAAAAATTTCTAAAAACTCTCAATTCACATCCAAATTGGCACCAAAAGACCTTTAGGGCTTCAACTTTGTACCTAAATAAAATTAATTCCTATTTTTATGATAGATGACCACTCTAAATTCCTAAAAACTTATAACATGAAATGACAACATAATCTAAATACACCTAACCCTATCAACTGCCTAAGCTCTAAAATGACTATAATGACCCTAAATGTCCTAGAAAATGACCAAATTGCCTCTAAAAATAAAAAATGCCCACTAAACTAATTTTTCTATCTGAGAATTGAACAAAAATTAGTGCGTAGACAAAATTGAGTGTCACTTAACTCCAATTTTTAGTTTAATTAATTTCTACACGTTCTAGCTAAGTTTTGCTCGTTCACTTTGCCCATGTGAGGACAATACTCTAATATTCATCACTATATTAAAACTTGACAACCTGTACACTAGTAGATTCGCAACAAACTTGTTGCTTGTACAACCTCACTTGGCTTTCTAATTAGGGATCTACGAATTCATTCTCCTCCTTCCTAATTCTAATTTGTTCTTTTTGAGGCAAAAGTCAAATAGACCACCAATGCCACAAAGCATCCACTGCCAACGCACGTCATTTCCATCAACAACAATGGAAAATGGACTAACTTGTTAACTTTTGTAAAGTTGGAGGACTAACTTTTAATAAGTATTAAGTTTTGAACTAATTCGTGTGAATTAGTCAAATTCAAGGGCTATTTATATATTTAGGTTAAAAATAAATAATTTACTATATTATTAAGAAACCAAACAAACGAGGCCATAGTTATAGTGCGATACAATGACTGCTCACATGATTTAACCTGCCAACTTGAAAAATGGATAACCTATACGCGCAGTACATGCATATGTGCGATAAGCATGGCACATTCAGAAGGGTCAGGCGGTGAGAGTGTTTCCAAGCCCGAACAAGAACCAAGCGAGGGAAGAGCCTGCTGGCTATACGCAGATCGGTCGAATGAGAGGCCCAATTACATACAGTAATTAAAGCCACCATTATAAATTAGTAGGAGTAGCAAGTATTTTTCAGAGGACAACAAACGATTATTATCTTCAAATTAATTATTTTAATACAGAAGCATATATATGGTGAGTGATCAAACAAACGTTAGAATTGAAAGAATGGATAAAAAGCCAGGACATGTACACCACTTCTAATTACGACCTCCATATCATGCAAAAATATTGCACAACCTTTAACTATTGATATCCTTCCTGTTAAATTGAACTCTACACCACCACCCACTCAACTTGATAATTCAAAAAGAATTGGCGATATGCATTCGTGGGATAATTACAATTTGGCCCATAAAATTTAGGTGAAATTACGTCTTGCCCATCCTGTTTAAGAAACCTACACTTTGTATCCTGCCTTTTTAATACAATCCGACAACGACTTCTATAATCTTAATTTAGACACTACAATAACCATTTTTCAGTAATTTTAATCCATATGGTATTTTTTTTTTCACATTTAATAAACATTTTAAATTGTTAGTTTTTTCTTTTTGTATTTTTTTTAGTTTTTAAATGAATATTTTTTAAATATTAATTAATTGTAAAAAAATACTATACGTGTTGAAATTACTTAAAGATAATAACCGTATAATCTAAATTAAAATTTTAAAAGTTGCTGTTAAACTGTATTAAAAATGAAAGGAGTAAAGTTTATATTTTTTAGACAGAATGGGATAAAGTGTAATTTTAACTAAACCTTATGCAATAAATAGTCAACTCTTTTACCTTTTGACACCGCCAAGTCCAACCATAGCTAGCCGGTCTACCTCCACCCATTTAGCATTTCAAACATTTTCCCTCCACGCACACGTATACTTGGATACTTGACTTTTAGTTCAGATTTATTACCTGCTTGATCTATTATCCTATGTGGCACAATTGCCCTAATTGCTAAGTTTTTTTTTGTGTTTGCTTCTTTTTTTTTGGTGATTTATTTCCTTCTAAAAATAAACTTGTTGGCAAATATCAAGTATCACAAATGACTTGGTAGTAGATCATGATTCGTTGCTTTGTTGATGGTTGTTTGGTTTAAGTCAAAAAAAGATGACATGACATTTGTAGCGGGGATGCGCACTTTCCGTGTAATGGAATAAGGTTTCTGTGTTTTGTTTCTATTTTTTTTATTTTTTATTTTACTTTTTTTAGCACTCGTTCAAGTATTATACTTGGATCATAGTGAGTTAGTCCAATTGTATCTTGGTTTCACTTAGTTTGTGAGGTATGTCTAATCAGTTTGCCGATTTTTTTGTTTTTTTTTTGTTCCTTTGGTCTAATTATTCATATGTGTAAGCATGAATGATGAGATTGCCTAATTTATTTGTAGTAGTTTTCTTTTTAATACAGTATTTTTAGGATGTGTTGTAAGGCTTACAATTAAGCCAATTGTTCTTCGTATCTCAGTGTCTTATTTCTATTGTAGATGTTGTATGGTCTATAGTTAGTAAAATGAATGACAATACATAAGAAAATGATCTAGATATTTAGAATTCTAACATGAATTCCTACAAAATAAAAAATAAAATTTATTATCATCAACAAAATAGAAACTCTGCATCTAAGATATATATACTTCCTCTGTCTCAAATTCCCTATTTTATTTAACTAATCTGACTTGAATTTGACTTGAATTTATTTATATTATTATTTGATAATAAAAAAATTTAAATTGAAAACTATTAGTCCTATAATTTCTAAATATATTTAAAAATAATAATAAATAATAAGATAAATAAATTCAGGTCAAACTTAATTAGAAAAATTAAAATGGATAGAGCGGTGGAGGTTGTAGTATATACTCCATTCATCGTATATATAATATATATTTAATTATCTCGTTGATATTGATCTTAACACAATATCCCCAAACTTTCACCTAAGTTATATGATTACTTGTATATTTAGTTAATTAGTAATGTTGTTGTATTCATTGTGAGTTAGCGTGTGACTGTTTCTGTTTTCTTCTTAAAAATTGACATTTTTTTTATACCGAATATACATTCTTTTCCATTCATTTCAACTATGTGCTTAGCGGACTATAAGCTAATAATGTAGTACAATATACAGGGAGCAATACTATAAAGCGTGCCGATTTTCCTCAAATACTATAAGCGATAAACAACTTATATATATACTACTCAGTTGAATATAGGGTACATCTGTGCATGTAATTGATCCAATTTTTTATTTTACATTTGAAATATTTGATATATATCAAAATTTTGATTAATTAATTAAAAAATATTAAATACTGTTTTTATAAAATTTAAAAATTTTCCATAAATTTATCAAATAAAAAACACAATAGGCATGAATAATTAAAAGAAGCACATAATAGATATAGAAAGCACAAACTACTGTTAAATATACTCTTAGTTTTTAGTTGAAATAATATATGGTACTATATCCTATCCAAGTTAAAAAGAAAAATTTGGTAGCTTAAAGAATAGGATGAAAGTTTTAAATAGTACCTAACTTTTAATTCATACTTTGTTATCATCCTTAAGATATTAAATATTTTCTTTTGGTTCTAAAATTTTTAAATATTTCATATTAGTCATCAATTGAATGAAATTTGTTAACTTTGAGTAACTGTGTAATATCTATTTTTTTAAAAATTAATTTAAATTATCTGGTAATTCATTCCCAATAAATTTTGAATTGGGTAATTTTTTTACAATTAAGAAAAAATTACATTATCAGATTTTTTTCTCATAAATGAATTATTAATTATGCACCATATATGCACTCATTTAGTAGTTTTTTTGTTGGGTTAAGGAATTATTTCTAGCAGGAACTAAATCAAAATGTATTTAATGAATTTAGAAAGAATAGAGAGTAGCCAAAAGTTTCGGGATGAAATAAAATGTTATGGATTGGTTGCATAGATTAGCTCACATAAATTTTGAATATTGAAAGATTTTAATATTTTAAAATGTAATTTAATTATAACTTTCATCCTATAAAACCTAAAATTTTTCATTGTTATACTTAGGCCCCCAGACAATCAAAATAGTTACCACAGTTTAAAATTATTAATTTATTAAAAACTTCTAGAAATAAAAAGTTTCTAAAAATATAAATTTATTTGTGACTTCTCTCTGAACATCTCTTAGACTTCTTTCATATTGCAAGCCTCTACCATAAAATGTGATATTCAAACAAACATTACTTCCAATTTGATACAATTCATAAGATTCATTTGTATTTGTATGATTTATTGAAAATCAAAATTAGTTGTTTGTAGAATTTCGTTCTTCATAGAATTCAAGTTTTTAAGTCTTACCAGAAAAAAAAATGTTCAATGCTATATGTGAAAAATTCAAAATTTTAGGTAGTTATATTCAATAATTTTAAATCTTATAATCTAAGGCAGCAATAACAAAATTTAAAATAATTAATTTGATAAAATCTTTCTATTAAATGAACTATTTCATGGCTACATAAGTATAGGGCAGGTTTGTTGTAAAATTTGAATATAGTGGAAACTTAGGAAATTCACTCATAAAAGTAAAATCAAATCTCAATAAATTTATTGCATGCAATGCGATCAAATATTTTTATTTTTATGATACTAATATGAATTAAATATTCAATATCAAATTTGGCTTTTATCAAAATAGCAGAATAACTTTTTATTTAAAGACAACTAAGAAAATCTGTTCATAAAAGTTAAACTAAGAGTTTAATTGTAATTCAAATTTAAGATTTAACAATATATTTCATTCAAGGCTTGATTTATTCTATTAAAAATTCAAGGCCTATCTATTGTAATTTTTCATAGAATTAAAAGCCTATTAAAGTGAAAAATTAGTCAAAATGGAAATTTTTTTTTCATGGAATCCTAATATTGATAAAATGCTAATTAAATAATAAATTTAGTTCCAACTAGTGAGCACAATTGATCTTGAGGGACGTTGGCCTAAGTATGACTCAGGTTCGAGTCTCCATATAGTTTGCTTGGGAAAAAACATGCCAAATATGGTTTGGTACCTTCTAGGTTTTTTAAAAAAGCATGCGAAGTAACCATCATATTTTACAAATTTTCACATGCACCCTTAACACTCTAAAAAAATGTTTTTAATTACAAAAAAATGTGAATTTTAATTTTTACAAAAGGGTAAAATAACCTATAATATTTGGTAAAAAATTCAAATAATACATTTCATTTAATTATAAAGATATTATAGTGTTATTTGTGTTTCAATCTTAATACTTACAATTAACTCAATACTTAAAACTTATAATTTAAGAGTAAAACAATCAAGTCATCAATTTATGCATCTTTAGTATTTTTATTTATCGTATTAAATTGCACTTTTAAGTTTTAATAAAAACATTTGATTTAATATGTTAGAAAGTAAGGAAATTGATAAACTCTTATGTTTGAGGACGTATTTTTTATAGTAACGAAAACATAGGGGTGTGTTTGTTGCAAAACTTCAACTTTAGTGGCAACTTATAGATTTTGTCATAATAAAGGAAAAAAAATTACAAGTTCTTTTTTCTTTATTTTTTTTTTCTATTTAGGGCGTAAGTTTTATTGTCCCAAAACGTAACTTAAGTGCCCCTCCTTTTATGTCTAGGATACTCTGATAATTTTAAAACTCTAATTGAAGATATAATGATGAACTTAGGTCTCATTAAATTAGCAAAATATCTTATAATTGAAGGGTAAAAGGTTGATTAACATATATGCACTTTCATACTTTTTATAATATAAGATAAGATAAGATATGTTTGCATGATTTAAGATAGCATATGTATAAATATAAACATTCTGTTCGTAAATAATTTAATTAAAATTAGTATATATGCAATATATAGTTCGTTACCATTGGCATTCGCTTACTCCATGAATAATGCCCGGCCTAGGATAAATTGAATGGACTAATTAAAGAGACTAATATATATATATATAAGGAAAAACCTAAAGAACTGGTTGGGACCATTATTTATGTAGCTTCTTTGATCATTTTAAAACTTTTTGACTTATTCTTCAATACCAAAATATTTTAGGGACCTTTTAACTACGCTCTATTATTTGGATTTTTATTTTATTGACATTCTTATAAATCTTTGTTGAGCTATAATTTGGACCTCATCATATTCTATTTATAACCATTTTGAACATAATTCTAACCATTAGAGTGCACCAATGGACTTGTAGCTAATCAATTACTCATATGGCCCATTAATTTAATTATTGGTGTAATTGGACTCTGTATGGGTTTTTCTAGAGTTACTGTTCCAAATTAGAGTGTTATTTTAGTAGTTCTATTAAAATTATTTATTATTATTTTTAATGTTTTGGCTACTAACATTTATTAGGCAATAAATTTGATGCACTAATTACGCTAAATTTACACATTGATTGTGAAATTTAATTCTTTAAACAAAAACTAATTATTACATGGTAATAAGAAAGAAAACTATTAGTATAAATTAGCCTAACATTATTAGTTAAATGAAGGAACAAAAAAATTTCAAGTTTGTGTGATGCCAAAATAACAAGGTTTTGAATATATAACTTCAGGTAATTCTAATTCTATCCATAATTATTTTATTTATTAATTTATATTATTTTATTTATTTTTTAAAGAAAATAAATTTCTCATAGTATCTAATACTTCTATAATTTATGCATCAATGTTGATGGATTTTTACTTTTTTTCTATATAATAGTTTTAGTTGCTTCATAAAATTATTTAAGATATGGTTAGATGCAATTAATTGTGTTATTTTTAACTTTACTAAACTAATATTTTCTCCCTTTTTTACCTGAAAAATAAAATTAATCTATTTTATAATTTCCATTTCCATTTTATTATCTTTGCCTTCTAACAACTAATTTAAGTACTTTTTATTAAATATTTATTAATATAAAAATAAAAAATAAAAAATATTATCTCAATTGTATATATTTTATTTTTACCATTTGAGTTTGAAGAATTAATTAAAATTTGCACTTCCAAGTTTGATGATTAGGGAGGGACTGATGTTCAATTTTTTGTTTGGTTATGGGGACACTTAAGAAAGAAAAATGTTGAAGATCGAACTCACTTTTAAATTTTAAAAGGATCATTATTTGTATAATTGTTATATTCATTGCTTTTTAATAAAAATAGCTAAATTTATCAAATTTATGAAATATAGTTTTATTTTCAATCTCTTATATTATTATATTATTGTTATAAATAACAATTAGATAATTATATATATAACTAAAATATATAAAAATAAACCTGTACATCGTACGGGGAAAAAAATAAACTAGTTACAATGTATATTGCAGTTACAATGCTCTGCGGAATATATATGTATTTATGTATATTATGTTGCACAAATTGCAATTGTGAAACAAGGAAGAATACGTTTGTATAATGTGTGTGTATATGTATATAACGCAATACTGTACTGATGAAGATGGTACATAGGATCGACCCCTAAAGAGGGGACGGCCGTTTATTGGTTCAGTCCATTGCACAATGCAAAGCTATAGGCTCCGTCAGCTGCACATGGTTCGCACAAACATATTATCCCGTTATCCCGCGATAACAACATCATGACAGCTCTCCACTACTTTTTTTTTTTTGACAAAAAATGTTTTATTTTAGTTAAGAGTGAATCAAAGTTAACCATATTTTAGAAACCGACATAAGACTAAAAACATAATAAAAACATAAAATTGACTACCCAAATGTAATTCCTCTGACGACATTGAATGAAATGACAAAAATCAAATCAAATCTAATATTTCATGTACATTAAAATAAATTTAAAATAAAAAATTTATTTGTAACGCCCCCAATTTTATAAACCTTAATTTTAAAAGATATCTTAAATTTCTAAAATTATAAAGCATTTAATTAAAATAATTTAAGAAATGTGAGATAAAACATTTTATTTTAAATTATTTTCCGAACAATAAGAGTATTAAATGAAATCAGAGTAGTTAAGTGACAATCCCAGGAAAACTAATATGCGGATAAGGTGCCAATTTAAACAAACCATATGTTTCTTTAGAAATCAAATAACACAAAGTTAAAACCTAGTCCCAGTCAATTATACTTTCGAGGGGTTACAGCGTACTCTCACTCAGTCTGCTCCATACCTTGAACCTCGTTATATGGTTCAGTGTACTCTGTCTCCTCATAGTACTTCCCTAAAAAAACATGTTAAGAGGAGGGATGAGCACAACTTGCTCAGTAAGAGGAAAGTATCAGGCCCATCACGTGGGTCCTAATATTCCCGTAACAAACAACAATGAATAATAAACTTTAAGCTGTAGCAATTCACTTAAAGAACAATTCCATACAACATCATAACAACAAAATCAAAATCCTACTAGCATGCTTGAACTACCATGCATATGCATAATTCTTTTTACCGAATAAATAATATCTTCTTGATCGATCACTTAATCCAATACTTAATTGTCGTCGGACGAACCTAGGGTGGTGAGTGTGTACATCACCCACTCTTGGGATAACTCTTAGGTAGTGCCACTAGGGATGCCACCAAGCTAGAGCCTCTCGGGATATCTACGCCGAGGTAGAGCCTCTCGTGATAACAGCCATAAGCATGGTCCCTCGCCAGCTATGGTCTGACAGTGCACAAATCATATCTCCATACTCCGTGTCAATATCGGGTCATGACTAGGGACGGTCCGCCGCCACCTTAACATGCCTCTCGGGTTCGAATCGTCCGTTCCGAACCTCTCGTCTAAATTTACGGCTTGTTAGGTCATGTAGATATGGTTCGTCACCAACCTTGTATGCCTCGTATTTTATCTTACTCTTTAAATCTTTTACTTAATGCAATCTTGTGTATGACAAACATCAATCATATGCAACAACCAATTGATGCATGACTGTAGCTCATTTTATTTTAGCTCTTTTTAGTATAATGTCATGATTCTAGTGCATCCTATTTCTTTTATTATGTTATCTTAGTTTAGTGTTACATGATGTCATGACAATCAATGATATCTTTTAAGTGTATTTGTGATAAATGTTCATCTCATTTCTCGTGAATTCTTTCTAAATTGGTCATTTAGTATTTACGCTCATAATCCTTTATCTATCGGCTTATAATAATTTATTACGGCCCTAACATGCCACTAACGGTTCCTTCCAATCTTATCATGTTGCTAAGGAGCTTGTCGGCCCTAAACATGGTAATAGCGGTGTTTGTCTCGCCGACCCTAAACATGGTACTAGCGGTGTTTGTCTCGCCGACTCTAAACATGCTACTAGCGGTGTTTATTTAGGCGGTCCTAACATATTTCTAATTTAATTCTTGTTATAAGTGGTCCTAATATGATACTAGCGCCAAACATACATCATAAATCACATCATTACAACCATACAACCAACCAACCAAAATTACATCTCAATGGAAGAGAAATAAAATAAAATAAAATAAAATTCTAGAAAACTAATTAATTACCCTACCCATGTTGCCCACGCATTTAAAGATTTTATTTAGCCCAATTGTTTACTTAAAATTTATTATTCGGGTTTATGCTTATTTTGGGCCTAAGAGGACCCACGAGAACTAACCCGCTCTTCCCCCTTACCTAGTTCAGAATAATACGTCGAAAGATGGCGATTTCCTATGACGGTCCTACAAAATGTTAGTAAGGTAGAAAATTAGAAAAATATACTAAAAATTGGAAATTTCCTAAATGGTACTTGGAAGTATCATGTTCTTGGCATCTAGGCCGAAATTTTACCTAATGGGTAAAAAGGGTCTCGGGGTGTCTCCGGTGGCCTTGTGCCTATTCAGGATCGTGTTGGGAGCCTTCTTGATATTGATCCTAAAAATTACAACAGCCATACACTAACTTATAAGCTTATTTAATGGCTGTAAAAACTGATCTTGGAAGGAAAAAATTTTATTTCGGTTACCGATGTGTTTTCGGGATCTCTGACGCTCCGGGAGTCCAAAGAAATACCAAACCTTCAAGTAAGGATTTTCTGACCTTTTGTAACAACATCTGTAACGACCCAAATCCAGAACCGGTCAACGAAACACCTGCCCACACCACATGGGCTATCCTTTATGAAAAAGATAAGCGCTAGGTGCTTATGTTCTGGAATTGGAGCCTATATATCCACATAAGGCTTCCCACAATTCACCCATGTGAGATATGGGGGTGTTACAAACTCCCCCCCTTATGTACCCAACGTCCTCGTTGGGGTCAATCGGATTACTTGGTTTCCCTGGACCAAGTAACCTCTCTAATCGGACTAGATAGCCCTGGTCAAGTAGCCTCTCGAATCCAGGATTAGTCCCGATAGACGATGCATGTGCATACCCACTATGTCACACCATCGTGGTCTCGGGTCAGCTCTGATACCATCTGTAACGACTCAAGTCCAGAATCGGTCAATGAAACACCTGCCCACACCACATGGGCTATCCTTTATGAAAAAAATAAGCGCTAGGTGCTTATGTTCTGGAATTGGAGCCTATATATCCACATAAGGCTTCACACAATTCACCCATGTGGGATATGGGGGTGTTACATTATTAATAATTAGAATAAGGCTAAACTAAACTGATAACAACCAAACAATACTGAAACTGATTAGATATTAGAAACCTGAAAAATATTATTTTAAAAAAAAAACTAGCAATAAAACCTAAAAAAATAAATACGAAATCTGTTTATGTGATCGTTACGATATATATTGCTAGGCGTGGTTAGGCCCCAGTAAATTTGGTCTTCCCCTTTTAGCCTAAATGCATGTGTAAATATTAACCCCAAATTAATTATATCAAACAACCCCTTCCACTCTGATTCCAACACTCCAAATCACCCTTCAACTCTGGGAAATCCACAAATAACCCCGTGATCAAATGAAAGCTCATCTCACATGCCTTTCAGAAGCTTCTCATCGTATATACATACATATATATGTGAGGTGAGAGCTGTGCATGTCATCTGGATGTGGTGTATGTAATACATAAAAACCATTTGAGGCGCTCCTAAGTCCTAGCCAGTAGCCACCTTGTTTCTTTTGCCCCATTATCATTATATATATATTTTCTCTGTACGTAAGTACATGTGGTCTATTTTCCTATAAATTAATTAAAAAGGTTAACAGAAAGGGTAGCTGGCCTGGGTGGACATCTTTTAGACAGAAGATCATTGATTCAAAAGCTTGGTCAAACGTGCACCGTCTATATTTATTTGTTTTATGTGTGATTGACGTGCCGTCCTATCGGCCGGGTCTGGTCTGTTACGAGAAATTAAGCATCAATTTACTTGGGTTTGGTAACTCGCTAGTTTAATTAGCTAGCTAGGGTTCTTCTACCTTTTCTAATTTGGGTTTATATATAATTACGGGGACTCGAAATGCCAGGGGTGGACTGGGGAATGAAAACAATATATGCCTGTGACTGTAATCATTAATGCCTGGAAAATCTGTTGCTAAATCTTTTTATTCGATTCACTCAATCAGATACATGCATGTTAATTTAAGTAAGTCAATACCCACCAAAACTTATATCGACACTAAAATTTTACAATTATAACCTAGCTACAAAATTTCTCTTAATTCTTGTTTATTGCTAAATCATTGAGGACAATCACATATATACAGTAAGTGCTAGAGTTAATTATTTCAATATAAACTAAACGGTCCTTGATCAATTAACTTTTTTGGAGTAAACGTTTTCCTTCCGTTTATATATATATATATATATATATATATATATATATATATATATATATATATATATATCCAAACGGCTAGGTCCCTAATAAATTTCACACACTAATTTTACTTTTATTGCAATATGTATGTATATATTTGTGATTTCATGTGGATCAATGCATTTACTCTATCCATTATCCCCCCCCCCCCCCCCCCCGCCCCAATATTCTTACTATATATGCAAAATATTTAATTTTTTTCATGATAAAAAATATTTAATTTTCTATTGAGTTTCGGGTAGGAAATGTATATATAGGTTGGGCTTATCCTACAATAGTCCTATCACTGTGTAGAGCTACAACATACAACAACAAAGACTGTTATATCCTTATAAGAGAAATGTGATTAAGAGGCAAATTAAATGTCTAAAAAAGGGTTCACCCAACACTTTTTTGATATATATGGTGATATTTCCCATTTATATATCTATTTTATGATATCTTTCTAGATTTTGTGTTAAAGACTGGTTCATTTATATTCATACCATCGTTAAATTGTAAATCTGTTATAAATTTTAAATTCATGAATTTGTGATATTTCTAATATTTATGCAATGGAGGGAAAACAGTAAATACTATGCACGTACAATTTTGTCAAGATGAAGCAGGTTCTCGTATATTAACAATAATTAGTCAGAGGAGGAAATTAAAGGTGCATTTGATGGAAATTATTGAAAAGTGTATCATTAGTTAGGGTAATATCTACTCAGCTTGTATATTGATATATATAGAAATATTATTATTTAAGAAGCTCAAAAATCACTCTTGGATATATATATATAAAGAAAAAAATTATAAAAATTAGTAATGACTTTAAAAAGGGTCAAATCCAGTTGGTTCTAATTTAAAAATAGATAATTTTTTTTTTAAAAAAGTAAGAGGTAATAAAAACTTAATTATCTCAGTGCTGGCGCTGGATGCACACTAGCTACACTTGGGGTTTAGGTAGATAAAGAGATAGTGTATATGGTTGAGATGTTTCTCTGTTTTTTTTTTTTTGGTGAAAAGGGCGATGCATTAACAAAAACAAAAGACAAACCCTAAGGTTGATTACACACATTAAGTGGCTTCGGGTTGAGATCGATGTTTCAACCCTTGCCTTGATTAATGTAAACCCGCGAAAATATTTATCTTAGCAGGGACGAATAAGGTGGAGTATGAAATAATTAAGTACGTAGAATATACAGATCGATATATAGAGGCGCGCAGATCTGGAGACGATGAAGTCATGAAGATGAGTACTGTGAGGGAGGGTCTGGCAGAAGCAGAAGGAAGAAAAGGCCTGGTCTAGCTAGGTTTCGCCAGCCCCAGCTACTACTCTGGGAATGGGAATGGCAAACCTACTTTTTTAATTCCCTACCTAAAACTAGTCATGGCCTTGGCAAACCCTTTTAAAAACATACCAACGTACTGACGTACATAATTTTGTAATCACACAAGTATCGTAATTCATAACTTTTCCTCTCGTACTTCAAAGTATTTATAATAAAGAAGCATTTATTAAAAAATGATTCTTTTTTCTTTAGTACTATGTTATAAATAAGGACAATAAGAGCAGTATTAGTCCGTTAGGAAAGATCATAGGAGGTTAATCTCTCATTTCTCTAAACCTTAAAGGTTTTTTAATTAAGCCACATTAATAATTGTGAGTGTTTCAGCTTGACAAAAGTTAGATTCAAACCTATGCCACTTGTGTGACGGATGTTCCTTTCTGTTGTTTTGCTAGAAGACTAGAACCATGAGGACTATATGTGATTTTTTTAACATATCATTATCATTTTTATAAAGCACATAAATAATGCATGATGTTGTAATTGTGCTATTTAGTATTTTAATCCTTTAGAGGCACTCCATATTTCTATATGTCAACTAATATTATTAGCAATTCAAATCCTATCCATTAAAAAAACAAGAGATTTAATTAACATTATTTATAGAGTCTCCATAATACCATATTACAAAAAAAAAAATTAAAGAATACACGAATATATCCAGTATTCGAACCTAACATAATACTTGACTAATCAACTAACAAACTAATGAACGCTTACACTTGATCCACTATGAGAAAATAGATTAGTCGACCTCATTAAGTAGAACTTCCTATTGATTACTTCTTAAATCTGTAACTTTATCATTTCATCTAACAAAGAGAAGAAAATTTGATCTGACAAAAATGAAGATAAAAACTTTGCTAATAAAGTCAACATATAAATTAAGGAAATATGTCCAAATCTAACTGAAATAAAACCAACCGAATTTGCCCAATTAGCGGCCAAATTTAGAGGGGTTTTTTCAAAGAAAGAAGGAGGAGAGTTGACGGCAAGGTTGGCATCCTAGAGTTTATCCATTAATGAAAATGTTCCTTTGGCGATTAGAAAATATGGATATGTGATTTGATTCTGAAATTGTTAAAGTTGAAAATTGAAATTGGGAAATGGCACAATCTAACAGTATCCCAAATAAAAATTTGCTGAAACTGGAATATGTCGATACTTCAGAATTCTTGAATCAATAAGCCGATTGACAACAGAAATTGGATTCCAGGCGAGAATATATATCCTCTATATATAATTAATTATAATTAACCCAACAAAATATATAACACATCTCTGAGCCCGAGTTCTTGAGGAAAAGGATATCGAGTGCAAAGAAATCGATCCACTATCAACATCTCTTCATCCTCTACCACAAGCTTCGCACTGCTAAAAACCTTTTGTTGAAACAACCAACAAGACATAATGGAACCCATGATGAGATAGACCATAAAATATCCACCAAACCATTAACCAAGACAATACCTTGCCAATCCTATAATTTTTGTGTCTCGACATATATGTATAAGATTTTGTTCTTTTCCTTACATATACTCTTAACTATAGGGTTTTGTTATTATTACGACGTTTCTCTAGAAAAAAAAAAGGAGATAATTGCTTATATATTAAATTGAATTGTTGTAAGCTCCTAATTAATTAGTTCACAAATGGAAATACTAAATCTGCCTATATATTGAGGAATCAATTCATGCGACCCTATTAATAATAAGTTGAAATTGATAACCGTTTTGTTTTGATACACATGTTTTGATTCATCACCACTTATTTTTTCGCTTGCTTCTTTCCCAAAAAGCTCACTCCATATCTGACCACACCTCTCTCTCCCTCTCTCTCTCTCTCTCTCTCTCTGATCCCTTCCTCGCCGATCTCTCGCTCTCACAAACACATTGAATTTGTTACTAAATATATATATATACTCGATCGCCAGTACTCAAAGCTGCGGAGTGATGAAGCAGATGATATCATCATCTAGATATATACTGGATTTATTCATGAATTTCTTGTTGCTGGAGGAGAGTGATGCAGAGAAACTTGCAGCTGATCGATCTGTAGCTAAGTTTTGGTAAATCTATAGTTTAAATTGTTTCCGGAAACTGCAAGTAAGAAGTAGCTATAGTTATAGCTAGCTAGCGATTAATTTATCCAAAATGTTCTCTTCCTCCGACTTTATAAACCCTTTCTCTCACCTCCCTTCCTCATCATCCTCCACCTTTTACCACCCTCTGCCGCTGCCACCACCTCCCTTTGTCCCTCAGAGTAATCCTGTCAGCAACCCTAGCGAAGTTTACCCCTGCAATTACCAGTACCACCTCAGCTGCACTCTTGATGCAGCTTCGCCACCTCCAGTGGTCCTGGTAACCACCCATCCTCCGTTACCACCAGAGGCGGTGTGGAACCACGGCGGCAAAGATGGGTCAGTGAAGCTGAAGCGGGCGGCGAAGAAAGACCGGCACAGCAAGATCTGCACGGCGCAGGGGGTGAGGGACCGGAGGGTGAGGCTGTCCATTGAGATCGCTCGGGAGTTCTTCGATCTTCAAGAGATGCTGGGTTTCGACAGGGCCAGCAAAACCCTAGAGTGGCTGCTGGCACGTTCGAAAAAGGACATCAACGAGCTCGCGCTCGCCAAGAGGAAGAAGCAGCTTTACGCTCACGGTCCAGAAGAGCAGATCAGCGCCAGCACCAGCCTATCCGCGGAGAAAAAGCAGCGGAAAAGCACTGCAAGTGGATGCGGGAGAGCGGATGTGACGGTGGCGAGATCAGCAAGAGGAAGAGAAGTGAGGAGGGAGCAGAGATCAAAGCCCTGCTGCGGAAGCAATAAGAAAAAGCACCATGATGAGTTGCCAAGCCCCCAGATGTGTGAATGCGAAGGCGGTGGCGTTGAAGATCCGGCTGCGATGGTGAGACGATTAAATTATAGTAAGAGTCCTAATCCGATGATTTCGCACTACAACCAAGATTCTTGCTTTTACGGCTCGCCGGAGAATTGTTTTTGGGAGCCTAACACTGGAGTGCCTGGTGCCCAAGCACCAGATGGATGGACGACTAAATGATTACTAGCAGCTCATCAATAGCTAGAAAAGAGGTGCACTACTACTGCTAGCTATAGCTACCTCATCATTTTGCTTGTTGCCATGAAATTAAATTCTGCAGGGCCATATATAGCTAGCATAGAGATATAAAATACAGAGCAAGGCCTTTTTCATTTGCTGCAGATCCCACACAACAATTAGCGGATGTGTATGCTACCTAATTACGTTATGTTAGGCCTACGTACGAACATTCCTGGGGAAGTTTTTTAATTAGCTTAATTTCTTCAAATCAATTCTACATCTTAATTAGCTCTTTCTCTACTACTTTCGTTAATTTTTATAAACAAAATTACCTCAAGGAATTTTATTGAGCCATATATATATATATATATATATAAACATAATACTATATGTATATAGATAGCTTCAAGTACTTTCATTCCTCTGCAGGTCAATTGCATGCTTCTGAGGTTATATATGGAGACCACTACTCTCTCTCTCTCTCTCTCTCTCTCGACCTCCCAATCTGTGTGTGTGTTGTTCATATATATGTTGGACTACTGTGTGTGAGTAATGGGGATTAATTAATTATTAACTTTGAGTTAGTCAATGCATGACATATATGTGGGCTTTTCCATTAATAATGAGGAAGAAATTCACCACCTTTATATTTATATATCTATAGCAATTTAGCTTTGATTAACTTTTGTCCAATAGAATGTCATCAGATGCTTCACCATTTTTTTTATGTCTTCAATAATTTCTAGTTTTTCTTTTTGCGGAAAGAATGATCGATCTTTAATTATAAACCGAAAACTAGCTACTCACACATCAGACTCCATACTTACAATTAATGGAAGTAATATCAGAAGGAAAATTGTCTTGCCGAAGCTGAAAATCTGAAAGTCCGAGCCCCTCCAGGTTTAAAATTTCCAGGTTTAGGATCCCATACCATGCTCCATTTCGCATGTTGACAACGCCACTGCCATCTATATCCTCCATCGCTCCCTTTCCTCCAACACCTCTGTACTGGGAAAAAATGCTTTGCCAAGTGAAAGATTATGCGTTTTACATTTCGGAGCCTCCATGAACGAGGACATTGGGCTTGACACTTACCTTTAAGGACATGGGCACATAGAGAATTAGAATTTATGAGAAGCTTCCGCCCTTGCTTAGCCTATATGGCCAAGTTAAAGCTTGATAAATCCAGAAAACCAATGTCACCCTTTTCCTTTGATAGAGAGAGCCTATCCCAAATAGACCAACCAATCCACCTTGCTCACTGTCCCAATAGACCAAAAAAGGCAAACATCATAAAAAACCACTTATGCTTTAACTTGGCCTAAATCGGCCACTTATGTTTTTTGGCGACTCAAAAAAATAAGTCACCCACTGTTGAGTTGTGATGATGTGGTCGGACACTGCCATTGGCGAGAAATGGCTTGTGAGGAGCAGGGGCGGAAGGTCCAGGAACTTTTGGGAGAAGTCAACGGAGGCGATGATGATTGCCATGCAGGATTTAGGCTTGCCGGGAGACTCTTCCCATCAGAATGGGATGGGGGGCAGGCGAGTAAATCGGCGGAATCAGAGTCCCCCGCCTCTTTGGAGATTGAAAGTGGCTGTGGCCATTCGTTCATGTCGAGAATCGGACCGTAGACACTCATATAGTATATAGAAACTAATTAGACACTCACAAACTCCTGTTATTTGTACCAATTCAAATAAAATCTATTAAAAACATCACTTACATTATTTGTGAGAGTTGCAGAACTTAATCAGGATGCACAAACATATATATAAATAGTATTAAAAACATCACCCAAATAGAAAATATTGAAAAAAAAATGTGAGACATCAAATATTTGTCTTATGAGATTTTCAAAACCTACATTCATTCCCTATTGTCTCTTTTGAGATTTAAAATTAATGGATTAATTACATTTTGAGACCCAACTTTTAATTCTATTTTAAGTTTTCTCCTTAACATATAAATTACTTCATTATTTTTTTTCAAATGACATAATATATTTATATATATTACTCCTTTTTTACTTACCCTATTATTTTTTTTCCTTATGATTTAGTTTTCATTTACTTTTCATTGTTTGTATGTATTTTTGCTATATTTTTAATTTTTCAATCATCCCTAATTAATAATGTCATTTTAGTTTTTGAAATTGGTTGTTACTTTCTATCCCTTTCACTTCTTTCAAAACTTGTAATGGTAACAATTAAAGCAAAAATAAAAAAAAAATGACAAGGTTCATTTTATAATAATATGAAAAAAATAAAAATTCACTTTAATCAAGTAAATGAAAGATTTGGTCATTTTAATGTAATTTTAGCTTTATATATTTATTGATTGAACAATTATTTTTTAAGAAACTCCCACTTAGAAAAATATTTTTTAAATTTTCTTAATTAAAAAAGGCACTAGCCCTTGGAGTAATTATGATGACTATAAGATGAAATACAACAAATAGCAGTGTTGTTCATTGAATACTATCATCTCTTTAGTGAAAATGATGACAAAGAAGACTTTTTAAAGGAATATAAATGCGAAGAATAGGTGAATTGTAATTGAAAAAAAATAATAGTCTCTTAGCAATCTCAATTTCACTCAATATCAAATATGAAAACAAATAATTATGACTGAAAATCATTTGAGCTCCTAAAAAATTAGTAAATAATCAATAAGCATTTTGTCAAACAAAATTTTCTTACAAACCAATTAATTACCGAATAAGTATATAAAATTAAAATTACAAAAAAATGACTAAATATGCATTAATTGAAATAAAAATGATTGAATTTTAAATAAAAATGGTGACCTCACTAAGAGATATTTTAACAATTAAATTATAAAGATAAAAAAAAAATGTACAGACAATTGAGATGGTAAGTTGAAAGGAACAACATATATAAAAATGTATTTTATTGTATTATTTGAAAAAAGACAAGTAATGAAATAATTTATATGTTAATGAGAAAACTTAAACAAGAACTAGAATTAGGGTATCAAAGTATAACTAATTCATCAATTTTAATATTTAAAAGAGACTACAGGAGATACGTGTAAGGTTTTTAAAATATCTGGGGGTTTTAAGATGTTTAATTCTAAAATAGGAGAGACAAAGTGTAATTTAAAGCAAATGTCAGGGGGCAAATTGTAATTTTCCCTTTCATTTTCCTATTTGAAAAACAAATTTATAAAAGTACCTCCAAACTATCATTTTAGTATTAACCTTTTTAAAATTTACATGCAAAAATGTGAATGATAAAAAGTAAAAATAACACATAATATTTTTAATTTTTCTTAATTTCTATTGTGTTTTGTCAATAATAAACATTCTCTTCTATATAAATTCCATTTACGAATTTTTTAATTGGAAAAAAATAAAAAATAAAAAACTATTAATGTTTTGGGATTGACTCGAATCAACCGCTAATATATTTTTTTGTCCAAGTAAACCACTGACGTTATTTAAATAGCCGAATAAACCATTAACATTATTCAAATGACCAAATTCACCCATTGGGCATTAAAATCAAATGTAAATATTACAAAACTCCCTACTATCTTTTTGAACTTTGATACAGTTGACACTTATAGTTTAAAATAGTCCAAGTATGCTGCTTTCATTGTCGCAATGGGAAATTAGCTAATATTTGATCAATGTTGGCACTGGGAATCATTTAAATAAATTATTTGATATTTTAAGAAAAGATAAAAAATAATGAAATAAACCATTAAGATTTCCAATGTTCTCCATAAATAATGAAATAAACCTCTAATATTTCCAAATTTATTCACAAAATGGTAACTAGGGTCTCTGTGAAATGTAGAACAAAATATTAAATTTAACATAGAATGACAATTTGACTCATTTAAAAACATTAGGGGTTTATTCAGCCTAAAAAACAAATAAGTGGCCAAATTGGGAAAACAAAAAAAAATTGGTATTTTATTAGGTATTTTTTTTCGTTAAAACAAATGGAATATCTCATCTAAAAATGAAATATTCTATTAAATTGTCCCAAAGTGACTGATTTGAGTTGACTAATTAATTTTAGTAATTTATTTGGCCAACAAAAATAGTAAAAAATAACATTAGTGGTCGAATCAAATCAACATAAAACATTAATAGTTTATTTGTTATTTTAACCTTTATAATTCTCTAAATATTTCATGAATATAACGATACGACACAAATAATGAATAAAGCTCTCACGTTTATGCTTTGGTCCAAATCTGGAACCATTGGTTTTCTCGACTCAAATAAATCATTCTTATTCTTAAATTGGCTTAAATTAATCACCCAAGAACCATTAAATTAGTAAAATTGTGAGATATTTTGTTATATTAGTTACTCATTGGGTCCTCCCCAAAGTTCCAATTTCCCCCATATAAAAAACTGATAATAGTTTATGTCACTTACATTTCGCTTGCTATCTCTTTAATTATTGTCCTGGATGTGTAATATTTAGGGACGCCATGACCAGACCCAACAAATGACAAATAGCTAAGCAATAAAGGTTCGGGTGAGAAGACGGTCAGCTGTTCAATTCTTCCGTATTAATTGGGGCAGTAGTGGTACGTTGGGGTGAAAGCACAGTGGGTTGAGTTATCTTTTCTTTGGATGCGAACAATGAACTCGGAACATGTAGAGGGAGTGGTGGAACCTGTAGCGATTCGGATCAAAGTATTTGGTACAACTTACAAGAGGTAGCCTATATATCTTGAGTTCTTTGAAGAGTGCTTATTTTGTCGAATTGAAGCAAATAATGGGGCCTTCCTAAAGTTTTCATGTTTTAAGTGGGTGGTTTGGCCCATTTTGATGATGCTAGTGGCTGATTTGAGCCAGAAAATAATGATAGTTGATTCGGCTTGAATCATAAAGATAGGTAATTTGTTAGTGTTTTTCCTTTTGCTTATCGTATATGCCTTATGTTTTACGGGCCACTACTAATTAAGTTCACAGTAGAATTACTCACCTAAGAATTATCCTAAAGCGCTTGATCAAATGAAAGTGTAAATTACAAAAGACAAAACATGCTAAGGTTTATAGTTTACCACTTCTTATGTCCATTGGGGATCTATAATCTTTTCAAATGGAGTCCCCGTATATACGCAAGTACTGTTTTTTTTAAAGGTAAAATACACAAAGACTAATCCAAAATTGTGACTAAATAATCAAACATATAATTTACATGCATGAAATAATTGTAAAAAAACTTATTTTTAGAATAAAACTAGGTAAATTGGCTGCACGTTACGACGGAAATTTATTGTTTTGATATTTGATTATAAATAACCAAAGTTTATGACCTATGAAGACATGTAACAATATTTTAAAAACTCAAAGAAAGGGTCAATTGTCCGAAATAAAAGTTTGAGAACCAAAAAGATAAAGTACAAAATTTTGGAGTTACAGTGATTCAATATGTACTAGCATTTAATATAAATATAGTACAATATTTATTAAATAACAAAGTTTCGAGTTGAAGAGAGAAAAATTTAGAATTCTAGTAATTAAAAATGAGTTTAACTATTGATAAAATAATTTTTTCCATGAAAAAAATTGAGATTTAGAGTTGACATAAAATCAAGTATAATCTTTATACAATAAAGTTTCAAAATTAATAGGGTAAAGAGTGAAATTTTAGTAACTAAAATTGGTGTTTTACTATTGAGAAAAAACAATCAAAATTAAAACAATTTTGAATAGAAATTCAAGAAAAATGTTTTTCTTTGGCTCCTTGTGCTGTCAAAGCTCATTATAAATATATTCTTTCTTCCCTCTCAATGATTTTTTCAAAGCATGAACTTTTTAAAAATTTCACTGAAAAAATAAACTTATTAAAACTTTATTATCTACTATATCCCTTAATCCCAAATGAATGTCATCTTATGAAAATAATGCTTGCATATTTGGTGATTGGAGGTTAGCATAATTAATGTCTGCTTGTTTGATAAAGTAGACAGGCACCACTTAGATGATTAGCATTTATGAGGAGTTTTGTTGCCTGGGAAGGGACTGAGAGTTTTGTTTATCAGAGCTAGGGCTTATAAAAACAGAATAACAACATTTTATTTAGTTAATACTGGATAGATTTGTTGTGCACTCATATAGACAATTCTTGTTTTACAAAATCCTAACTCCACCCTTATAGTTAATAAGGAGTTTACCATTGAATTTGCACACAAAAAAGGAGAAAAAAAGATCAAAATGACATATAAAAGTTAGAGACTAAAACAAAAGAAAGGTCATGCCATTGTATAGGAAAAAGTAAGAAAAAAAAATACCATAGATCTACAGTAAAATGCGATTGTGTTTTAGTATATATATATATATATATATATATATATATATATTGAAATAGTCAAACTACTTTATTGCTGTTAAGAAAATTATTGATTGTACCTAGACAAATGTGTATGTCTTTATGAAAAATAAAGACAAAAGTGCCTCATTAGCCCTTGAACTTGTACATTTATTCTCATTTGGTCTCTTAAGCATCTTTTGCTTAATTTTCCAGACGTTTGAAGAGAGAAGTGAGTAATGAGAAAGTTTAATGTTTAGGTGGAAAGAAACATGAAAGTTGAGGGGTTAAAATATGATTTTTTTCCAAAAAATAATTAATTTTATGGAGAAGAGAATGACCCACTTTTTTATATTTTTTAAGATAAAATAGATTTATTTTCTATTCAAATATATGTTATTAAGTTTAAGGGGTAGGCTGAGAAATTTTTTTTGCTACAGAAATTAAGGATGTTCCATTGCCAAATTATATATTTTCAATCAATAATTTTTATGAAAAAAGAGGTGTCCATAGGCCTCCATAATTTGTATGTAAATCTGTCACTATTTGCATCTCATGTGAGAGTGTTTCTTTTTAAAATGTTATATAAGTTTTAAAAACTTTAATTTAAACTATTTTGTAAATGTCTTTCAGAAAATTACTACTCCTTTCAACTCATATTCTTTGAAATATTTGACTTTTTTGAATGATTTGACTTGAATTTATTCACATTATTGTTCTTCAGAAAAAAATTAAAAAATATATTTATAAATTATAGGTCTTTATTTGTCATTTATATACAAAGATCTTTCATTTACATACTAAAATTTTGAAATAAAAAACTATAGATTAATTTTTAAATAATGAATATTATAAAGAACCTAAGACGAAAGTAGTATATATTACCAACAATTTTACAGTTTATAGAAAATTTGAGGGAATTATTAAAATTTTATTTATTTATTTTTATACTCAGAAACATGTATAAGGTATATTAAGATATTATAGAGTTACTAAGAAAAATTGTGGGAAGATTTATCTTCTTAAGATTTGGAAGGTATTAAGCCATAAATTGGCACAAATGGTGCACAATACATCGGATGTGAATCAAACGCCGTTTGGAGGGTGGGTGTCCCAGAAAACTAACAACTCGGCTGTATGCTGTGGACACTTTTGTCGATGTGAATGTAAAACGATTTTATCTCTTACTAATGTCGGCAAGGCTACTGTTTCAGGTGACATAGTGTGTGTTTCCGAACATTATGGGTAAACCGAATTTTTACAAAATTACCAGGGGCTTTTCTGTAAGTTAATTCTAAACGAAACGAACGACGTTAGCGTTTGAGGCTTTTTGTCTTGCCTCCCAAATCCAAAATCGAATTCCAATTTCCAACTCCCGGGATCGTCGTTCTCGAAAAGTTGGAAATTTTTTTGGTTTCCTGAATCTCTCCCGCCACTTGCTTGCGAGGGAAACTGAAATTTGAAAATAAAAAAGAGCAAAAAAATAATCAGGGTAAAACCACGACCCCCAATTCAATTTCTCTCATGAATTTTCCGATCACCGTGCCCAAATCCGAATCTCACAAGTCGCAGTCGCTTTCTGTTGGTTGAATAATAGCATTCCAAGCAGATTCAGAGTGTGAGAAGCAGATTAACTATGGCTGTTAGCTCGGGTTCTGCTTCCAGAGACAAAATATCTGGTCAAGCCAAGAACAATACAAAGTGCGAGGGAGGGGCTCGGGTTGATGGAGGCAGGATCTATGATCCTCAAAATGGAAAGACCTGTCATCAGGTACAGCTTTCAAATACCCAGCTCATCTTTTTCGATGTCGTCTGTTGGATAGTGTGGAAGTGTTCAATTACGCCGGGAATATGTTTCCCTGAGGGCTCTTTGTTTGTCTCCGATTACGGTTCTTAACTATTCTGCCAATTTCTTCCTGGACTTCCAAATGTTCATCCAAATTCTTGAACAGGATTTTCATCCAAATTGTCCGGTAGCCGTGTAAGCGTCTACCTAGGATTTACAGTTTATCTCAACTTAATGTTTTGTCCATCTAAACTATCTCCCTTTTTTTGGATGTAATTTGAGATTATTTTTTTTACGATCTTAATCGTTTTGAATATTGCAAGTAACCCGTCTGTTTCATTTTCTATCACAATTATGCGTCATGTAGTTTAACGCTGTGATTGTTCATGATTTGTCTTGGAATTTCGCTCTCTATTTTAGCTTTTCCCCCGCTAGTTTGTGTCCTCTGGTCTAACGTATGCTTGTTCCTGCGTTTGTCTGAAATGTTCTAGTGTCGACAAAAGACAATGGATTTTGGAGCAACGTGTAAGAACCCTAAAAAAGGGAAGCAATGCACAATCAATTACTGTCACAAATGTCTGTTGAACAGGTATATGTTGCGCTGCTTATTGATTAGTGCCGTTTTGTTTTATTATTATTATTTTTTAATACCGTAAAAGTGGATTAACTTGAGAGTTCCTCTAATTCCTAACACTGTTTGGTGGGCGTTGAATAGATATGGAGAGAACGCAGGAGAAGTGTCTCAGCTTCATGATTGGACATGTCCCAAGTGCAAAGGCATTTGCAACTGCAGTGTTTGCATGTAAAGCTTAACTTATGCTTGTTTCTCTTTTTTTTTTTCCCTTCTTGAAGAATTATTTTTGACTCTCACTGTTCCTTGACTTCCCAGGAAGAAATTAGGACACAGACCTACAGGCATTTTGGTACACAAGGCAAAGGAAAATGGATTTTCTTCTGTCTCACAAATGCTTGAAGTCAAAGGGCATGCAAATTTTGGTCATGGGAATGCGAAAGGAAGTGATGTTGTTCTTTCACCAGAGAAAGAACCTGTCGCGGACAAGGTGTGAAATTGTCTTACTACGAACAGTTCATCATTTATGGTTTTCAATGCTTTGGATCAATCTTAATTTTTTTGTAAGTTAACTGATGTTTCCAGGATGAATCTCTGGTTGCTTCACCAAGGAAACCTGGGAAGGAAAATTCTTTTCATGAAAATACTGATTCTAGGTTAACTCATCAAAACATGATGCCAAATTTTGTTGAAGAAATAACCAGGAATAAAAAACAGGGAGGAGAAAAGGAACTGTTCAATGGAAACAAAGTTCATAAAGCTTCTTTGGGGAAGAACTGTCCCAAAAAACATAGAGTTTCTGAAGGAGCTCCAATTGAAGAACAGCAAGGTGAACCTGATGGTGAGTGCTTTGAAGAGAAAAAGATGCATGCAACACAATGCCCAAAGGACAATGGCTTTGTTGCTCGTGGAGGAGCAGGAATTGATTTTCGCAAGGGAAAGGGTGCAGGAGACTCAAATAGTGCTAAAAATAGTTTCCAGATATCTGAAGTGCAGAAAAATGGGAGATCTAGGGTTGAACTTGCGGGAAAAAAGATTCTCAAGGTGGATGTTTCTGAAATTGATGCCTCCAATCCAACTCTACATAATAGTAATTATTCCAGTGACAACACAGAACCAGGAGCTTCAACCGTCCTTGAAGATAATAAAACTAGATCCAAGCCCAAGGAAGTTATAGAGTCTAGTAAAATTGAAATGTGTGAACAAAAAGACCAACAGTTTGGTGTCAGCATTCGTTTGCCCCAGGGCACCGGCTCAGTAACTGTTGCCGGCATTCAATTGGCTCCTGAAGATGTTGGACCGGCATTGCAGTTCCTAGAGTTCTGTGCAGCTTTCAGAGAGGTATACGTGTGTGTTTTCCATCTTAAGTTCTTATTTTTCGGCAAAAATATACAATGGCACATCCTTTCTAAATCAGTTGAAAGCTGGAGTCTCATCACTTCGACAAAACAAGGACAAGTGGGTGCTTTCTGCTCACCCTATTGGTTGACGGGAGCTGTCTGCTCTTGCCCTATTAAAAACATGTTGCATGATTCAATTATAGTGATAAATAATATCTTTTTGCGTCCATATTATAGTGGTTGATATTTTTGCTGTTGTTTCTTTTCAAACAGGTCCTTGATATGAAGAAAGGACGACCTGAATCTGTGATTAGAGAAATAACACGTGGGCGAAGTGGACGCCATGCACCTTACTCTTCGGTTGCTCAAATTCATATTCAGCTTCTGTCAATCATAGAAAGAGATACGGCAAAAGGGTAAACTAATTTCTCTAATTTTGTATTTTTTATACTTTGAGGTAGATATTCAGATTATTTACTGAATTAATTGCTTAGGTTTTCATCCCTGAGCACAAGTGGCCAAAATTCATGGGTGCAAGCACTTGGGCAATGTGTTGCTGAATCAGAATACAAGCTGGAAGAAATTCCATCTGATATGTTTGTTAAGGGCGTTGGTGCATACAACATGTTGTGCATCTCTGGAAAACTTAAACTCTTGAATTTTTTATGTGATGAAGTCCTTTGCACCACGTAAGTACTATGGATGGAGCCTAGAGATCCTTTAGAAAGTTAGATCTCCAATGCATGTCTACATAAATATTTTCTGTTAATACTCTTGTTTTTCCAGCTTATTGCGAGGATAAGTTGTTTGGAGCTTTTCTTCTATTGAATGTAGAAAATTTTCTTTTAGGACCTTGAGGGGGTGGATTGACAGTCAAAATATAAAGATAGTTGATACAGAAAAGGAAGCAAGAGAAAAGGTTCTTGTAGCAAAAAATAAGGTAACCAAATATGGGAAGCTGCATCTTGGACTTCATATTGTTTTTCCAAGATAATGATGTGAAAGAGAAATGTCTCCATTCTTACAGGAAAAACTTTTGAAGCAAAAAATGCTGGATGAAGTGGCAAAAGCGATTATAGCAAAAAATGGAGCCCCTCTTTCAATATCTGAGCATGAGGCCATCCTCTCGGAAATTAGAAGAGAAGCTTCTCAAGCTCATTCAGAGATGGTGGAGGCGATGAATTTGTTACCAAAAAGTATGGCCTGTTTTCCTTTTCCAGTTCTCAGAGTTTGGCCTGTCTTGTTGTAGCTGAAGTTTTTATAAACTCTTTGCATAGCAATATGGTTCATGCCTTTCCCGAGGAGCTATTGACAAAAAAAAAAAACATATGCAATTCCAACTATATCAGGAAATACTTCGAGTTGTATGTCTATAGACTATGGACCTGCTACGATGAAAAAGAATATGCATTTCCTAAGTATCAAACTTTGATTCAAATATACTTTGCTCGTCACTTTTCTCTAAATGATTTCAAGTGCCTGCATGTGACGTACTACTCATGCTTTTCTTAAAGCTGCTTATGCAATCATTTGGTGCTTAGTTTATCGGTTTGTCAAACATGAATTTTTTTTCCATTTTAAATTAAGCATCTCTGTTGCATACAGTGTCATGTTTTAAATAAATTGTGGTTTTCATGACCTGTGATGAATGAAAAAAAAATGCATTGTGATGTACCTTTCAATACAATTTTCTACAGAGAGACAAAGATCTGATGCTATCAGAACTGAGCCTATTATAGTGGATGATGAGGGTCATGCTTTTTGGAGCCTAAGAGGGTATAAAGGGGGACTAAATTTATTGCTCCAAGGTCAGTTTTAATGCTTTTGTTTTTTGGTATTAATAGTGAATATGTATCTGTGCTTTCTGTCTCGAAAAAGAGGATGAAATTTATGAGTGGTTTTTATTTGCGGTCTTGGAGCAGATATTGGGACACTGGATGTATGTCAGCCCGATGAGAAGTGGTTTGCCTATGAGGCAGGGCAGAAAGAAGATGTGGATAAATATATATCTTCCCTAAGGTGACTGCAATTTAGGTTTCCTATACTTGCTGCAGATTATTACTGATGCTTTTCTGTTTCTTGGAGTTTTCTTTATGGCAACGGATTTGTACTAAATTTTTCTGGTAAAGTTTGTGGTGAATTGAGAAGAGAATCTGTACTTTGCATATAATGCCGTTTATAGGTAGATGGTGTTTCATGTCTAACATGTTGATTTCAGAAGATCAACCTATTAATAGAGCATAACTATAGTGCCCCTTCATCCTATAATTATCATTAATTTTTTTTAACTTTTTAGAATTGAGTTTAGCTTGATTTTTTATATTAGTTAAAAAAATTTAATGGAATGTTTGCAGGCTATAAGATTTTATCTAGTTTTTGCATGTAAATTTGTATATTAATGTGTCATTTACTATAATATTTATCAAGTTAAACATAAGTATAAAATGTAAAAAAAGTGACTCACTCTGTCGTCTCATGATGCTTGTCTATTCAAGTGGCGAATATCTATCAAAACGGTGATGTTTATGGGATTTCATCTCATTATTTCTTGGCAAGAGTGTTGTTCTATTAATTATTGCTACCTTGCTTTCAAATGAATTTATTGTGCCATTGACTTTCAACAGTTAATTGTTATACTTATCTGGCCTTTCAAAAAAAAAAATGATATACTTATCTGTGTCATCAACCCCAATTTAGTTGAGATTAAGATGTAAGGTGATGATGACATAATAGCAATTTATGTCGATTGAGACCTTCCTTGGAGCTTGCAAATGGTTGCTAATTGCAATGCTGGAGTCTCCAGTTCTCTATATAACGCTGACTGTTCCGATGGTAGCCACCACGGATGTGTTTTAATTTAACATGCAGCTGCTGCCCTGCTAATCTATCTATTGGTTTCTATGTTCTAGTAAAAGTTTTCAATGGCTTTCCCTGGCAGAACCAAAAGGCTAAGGATCCGGCGAACCTATCTACAAGCTTCCAAGTGCTGAAGTTGATGCGGAGTGTAGCATAATTTTTTGGCACCGATTTGTCATCTTAGTGAAATTTGAGGTATGATATGATATAAGAACATATGTTGTGGAAAAGGGTTATTGCCAAGTCATTATCAGCCTGTCTACTTAAAATCAAGTCAAATGCTTGTATTATAGCATTGCACGAGGCCTCCACGATGGTAAATTTTACTTGGATCTACTGGCAACAGTAGCTTTAAATGTCTTGTCCGCAGAAGAAGATTGGTCAAAAATAGCATAATTTTTCCTTTTTATTGCTTTCCTTTTGATAGACAGACAGTCGCAGAAGTCATTGAACTGGAAGGAGAAGACATTCGGTCTGTTGGGTATGTTTTTTGTACCTGTAACCTCGAGCATTTGATGTAATTCGTTAATAGTCCCATAGTTTGATACCTTGTGTTGTATCGCTATCACCATCAAATGTTTCCTGAATCAGTGTGCATTATGTTACGTAGGATTACCGGTCGAATATAGGCTTTAAGCAGCAGGCTGTACATCTCTTTCCCGACTCACAGTTAGCATCCTACTCTAGTCGGGATTACGTTATCCACCTCTTTCCAAATACTAGTTAAAAAAAAAAAAAGATTGTATTGCATTACGGAGTTTTTTTTTTTTATAAATAATTTCAATTGGTTATTAATTTTCAAAATAATTACTAGTAGATAATTTAAATTTATTTACATGTAATTGTTAGATTGTGTTGTATTTACATAAAGAAAAGGTGTTAATTTAAAATATTTGCTAATTATTAAAAAATTCTTAGATAATCTAAATTATTGCAAGCTAAATATTTTAAATTAGCATTTTAAAAATTAATTTTAAACGGAGCCAAAAAATGGATGTAGTGTAGATTTTTATTTTTTAAGGGAAAGAACATTCCATTAAATTAAGAAGAATTTAACACCATAGACAACCAGTCAGGGAAATGATTGTTCCAAGCAAACTTACCCACAAAACTAAGGCCTTTTCTAGTTAGGGCATGAGTAACACAATTTCCTACACAATGAACAAATGAAAAGGAACAAGACTCAAAGAAACTTGCTAAAACCCTAATTTCATCTAAAATAAAACCAAAGTACAATGAAGAAGGAATTTCATGTTGGAGCTTATTGACCAAAGACAAAGAATTTGGCTCACTAATACTGTTCCTTAAGGCATATCAATGAGCTTTTGGAAGGTTGAAGGCTAACAAGAATAGCTAGAGCTTCAAGATAAGCTACATTTCTACCTGAATATTGCAACCTATAACTGCATATACCGTCAAAGCTCTCCAAAGCTGTATCAACATTGATCTTCAAAGAGCTTCTGCTCAGTGGGGACCAGGTGCAAGCACAATTGGTAGGAGTAGGCTTTGCCACCATGGTGCTTTCACAGGCTTTCTTCTAGCCTTTGATTTAGCATTTTATCGACCTCTCCAACTTTTGTGGAGATTAAGAAAAAGATTCATGGATTATGTTATTCCAGTTAAACCACATAAACCAACAGTACATAGGGATTAACACTGCCACCTAAGCATCCTTCTCCATCACCAGCTGAAGTTTGTCACGCACATCATTATTAGACAAGTCTAGTTGAACACCCAACTCTTGCTAGACCCGATGTGAAAACCTACACTCCACCATCAACAGTGGTGAATCTAGAAATTTTATAAAGGGAGGTCTGTGTATGTATATTAAACAATAACATTATAAAATACAGTTTATAAATTTGCATACATAACATAATGATTGGAAAAAAAAATGGAAGATCTAAAAATGTTTTGATTTAGCATTTGTTTTTTCTATCCTTGATTGACTTGCTTCAATGAAATATGGAGAAGTGAAAAAGATGCCCATGTTGTACAGAATGTACAAAACAAAAATTTCCTTTTATCCCGTAAACCTGTACATTCATTCTCACTTGGCTCATTTAACTATATTAAGTGTCCAATTAGCTATCCTTACTTTTTTTTATATGTTTGAAAAGAAAAAAGAGTGACAAAAAAAGTTTAAATCCTAGATAGGAAAATATATAAAAGTTTAAAGACCAATATAGGACTTTTATCGTTATAATTATCAATAAAGAGAAGAGACCAACCTATTCTTTTATTTTTATTAAGGTAAATGAGGCATATACTTTTGTTTCATTATAGTTATAAAAATTAAAATGGTTTATTAAAAAATTAAAGGGGTTTAATTACTAAATTATTTATCACTTATTGACATTTTCCTAGAAAATGAAGGGTCCATGGACCCTATATTATATATGTGGGTATGCCACTGACCATTAGATGATCAACAGTTTCTTTTCCAAGACTGTATACAAGACACTCCATCATAGCCGTTATCCCTCGTCTCCTTAGGTTGCCCTTAGCAGGGAGCAAATTCATGCAAAAGTGCCAAAAGAGAAGCTATACCCTTGGAGGTAGCGATAAGTTCCAAAGCGATCTCCAAAAATCTGAACAAATCAAGGGATCTTTATTATATAAGATGGCATATGCAAGGTAATAGGCAGATTTGACCATGAATTTGCCATTGTTTGTCATTCCTTATGTTAGCACATTTTCACGAAATCTCAAAAATAACAAGATGGATTTGGTAAAAGCTACATCATGAGGGTTAAAGAGAGCATCGATTAAGTTGTGGTTCCACTCCCATAAATTGTGATCGATCAAGTTTGCCACCATCTAAAGCTCTGTGCCTGGGATCAAACATGTAACCAACTTGAGCGAAGGGCTAGGAACCCATTTATCATGCTATAAGGAAATGCTTGTCCCGCCACCAATCCTAAAAAATGCTCCAGCTTTTAAGATTTTTCTTCCAACTATAAGCCTCTTAAAAACTATTGACATACTCTTTGGTTCCACCAGCCTCAAGCAGGATGTGAATGGGTGATACCTCTCTCTAAACACTCTCGTAACCAAACCCCCCAAGTTGCATGCCAATCTCCATACTTGTTTTGCCAACATAGCTCTATTAAAACTCTCCAAATCATGAAAACTGAAGGCCTTTGCTCGTTTAGACATGCATATCTCATCAAATGCACACCAAATAATTTTCCCTTCCTTTATGTCGAGCGACCAAAAGAAACGTATAGCAAGTGATTATAGCTTACCATACACCTCGGTAAGGAGAAAGATGTAGCTCATTAAGTGGGTAGGCATTGCTCGAATGATGACTTTCATAAGCACACTCCATCTTGCCTGAAGGAAGAGAAAAGTTTTCCACCAAACCAACTTCCTTTTAACACATTCAATCAAGTATTCAAATTGTGTGATTTTCTTATGCTCCAAGAGCAAGAGCCAGAGGAAACCAAGATATTTATCTACCTTCAAGCAACTCCTTGTCCCAAGCAAATGAATGAGCCTCTGCCTTACTCCTCATCAATAGCTAGGGCTAAAGAAGACAAATGATTTTGGCATGTTCACTACTTGCCCAAAGACACGTTTGTACAACTGTAATAAAGCCGTCAGGTGTCTTACATTCTTCTTTTTAGCCTGAAAGAACAGAATGCTATCATCAACGAAGAACAGGTGGGACACAGTGGGCTTGTAGCTGCTAACCATCACTTTAGTAATTCATTGGCGCTCTTCAGCATCTCGTAACAGGGCCGAAAAACCCACCATATAGAAAAGGAACAAGAATGGGGGGAAAGGAACTTCTTTCCAAAGCTCCCTGAAGGCTTTAAAAGGTTTAGTGGCCTACCTATTAAGCAAAGCCAAAAAAGATGAAGATTCCACACAACACATAAGTAACTTGACCCATCTTTAAAAAAAGCCCATTCAAATCATTATTGCCCGTAGGAAACATGACTCAACCCTATCATACACTTTTAACATGTTGAGCTTAAGTCCCATCAAAGCCTGTTTATTACCATATCAATTGTTGATGAAGTGACATATCTCAAGAGCAATTAGAGTGTTATTTGACAATAATCAACCTAGCATAAAAGCTGACTGATTCTTTAAGATAACTTATGGAAAGATTGCGTTCAACCGATTTGCCAACACCTTGGCAATAACCTTGTAGAGAACATTGCAAAGACTAATTAGTTGAAAGTTAGAAACTCATTTAAGGCTATTTACCTTTGGAATCAAAACAATGAAAGTCGAGTTAAGATCATCCAAAATCACCCCAGAATTTAGAATGCCCAAGATAAAATCAATAACTTTATTCTTAAAGAAATGCCAAAAATTTTGAAAAAATAATGGGGGTAGGCCATTAGGCCCCGAGGCCTTTGTTGGGTGCATCTGAAAAACTGCCTGACAAATCCCTTCCTTTCAGAAAGATTGGTCTAAATGTTGGTTCATACACTCTGCCATGCACCTACTCACCAACAGTATCACATCCTAAAAGTGTGAAGGATGCATAAAAAAAAAAAAGGGACTTGAAATAGTGAACAATCTCTTCTTGTATAGCTTTGTGTTCCTTAAGCTCACATTCACTACTTATCCAAAAGCTATGAATATAATTCTTATGTCTCTTTCCTAAAGCCATTTAATGAAAGGAACAAGTATTGCGACTACTTTTTTTCAACCATAGAGATTTAGCACATTGGCTCCAGTGCTTCTCCTTCATTTTATACAAGACTACTAGCTCTTTCTCTAGTTCACAACAACGCAGAAAATCCATCTCGGATGGCCATTGTTTTGCTACCTTATCCAGTTCCTTTTCGGCCTTTCTAATTTGTCTAGGGAGAGAGTCTAAATTAGCTTTCCATTCTCTCAATCCACTAGATCATGCTCTTAACCTATCAAAAAAAGGAGCACCTTAGTTCTCAGGAAGTCATGACTGGAACACCTCCTCACATTTCGCATTTAAGGTCTAAGCCGATTCAAAATGCTATATGTTATGTACGTGACGTGCCACTCTACCCAACAAGTGAATATGAAGACCATAATGATCAGAACAAGTAAAAGGAAAATGGTCCATTTACATTTTCGAAAACAAGGATTTGAAACTCAAAGTTGCCAGGCCTTGATCCAGCCTTTCCTGCATAAGAACCCCTCTAGAACACACATGTCTCCAAGTGAAGTCAGACCCATGGAATCCACCAATTAAGCATCAATCATGGCTTCCCTAAAATTGTCCTTTTTCCTAGGATTATAATCCTAATGTCTTCTTTCTTATAAGACCACAAAAGCTCATCAAAGTTACCAACAATGAGCTAAGAAAGACCCGACTATCCAGATAATGAACGTAGTAAATGCCACAAAAGAGGTCTAAGACCTCTAACTAGTCAACCTCTAGAAAAAACCAGTAGTCGAGACCTATACATCAATATGAAATTGAGAACACTATACTAACTCTACCTTCTACCTTTTTCACAAAAGAAAGCAAGCCTTTTTTTTTTTACGCTTGCATGAAATTGTAATACATGACAGGAACCTAAATTTCTTCATATTCTTTCCATTTCAAATATGGTTTTCTTAGTCTTCAAAAAGAAGACCATATTAGGGGACTATTTCTCGACTGCCCTTGTCAGGGCTTGAACTATCCGAGGTGGCCCCAACCCTTGACAATTCAAACCAAACATGGTCATTGGGATCAACAGGGGGAATCATTGCTCCTCCCTGCCAAAAAAAGGTCATTAACACCTATACAAGCTTTCACAGTATGACTATCTGCCACTTCCACAACCTCTTTTCACTTAGATGGCATCAAGGATCCTTTCGTAGAACTTTACTCTATACCAAGCCTACACCAAACAAGCTCTCCAAGGTGGAGTTGATGCACACCCTTAGCTCTTTCTAGTGTCCTTACAGTTCGGATATGCATTATGGGATGATTTTTTACTAGCCCAAGGCTCGAATGAAGAAAGCCATCAACCACAAAGTCTGAACCACCAGAAAGGCCAACAGTGGTTTTAACTGGAGACGCCTTCATTCGGACCAAAGCCCTCACAACATTGGGAGCATTATTGACCACTTGACGACAATAGGCTATAACACCTTGGACCTCAACTTTCTCAAGCTGGGATAATATTTCACCATCCATGACTAGTTCCATGGAAGATGCGCTAAAGACAGTGAGCATCTTCTTAATTATTTTTGGGACCATAGCCTCATTTAAAGACCTTGTTATTGATTTATATGACTTCGAGTCATGTTAGTAATGCCTACTTTCTAATTGGCCTCCCCCACCTCGCAGTGTTGCAATAAGCCAAAGTCAATCTCCATATTGTGCAACGCTCTATTCCCTACCAAAAATCCCCATAAAACACTCACACTCCATATGATCAACCTTCCCACTTCTGTAGCAAAAGTTTGGTAGCTGTTCATACTTTAAGCAGAACTAACATTTTCCACAATTGTCTTCCATAAACAAACCCTGACGAAGCAGTTGTGAAATGTCAATCAACACTCTAGCTCTTAGTAACGGTCTAATCATATCCGTTCTAATCACCATCCCCAGCTAACCTCCCAAAGTTTTAGCAATTGAATCAGTAAACTTGTCAAATGGGGTATCTAAGATATGCATAAAAAATGCCACCCGATTAAACTATAGGGATGATGGTCTATTGCCCTTTTGCAGTTGCCTCATGACTATGATTCTATTATTAAATGACAACGGACTGCCACTTGATCTTTTTCTCTCTTAAAGCATGCAATGAATAGGTTATCGTTAGATAAAGGGCAGGTGGAAAATGCAAACTGGTTACATCAAGCCATGTGTAATGCCTTCCATGGATGCTCCGTCTGCACCACCCTGTTCAAGAAGACTTTCATGGCCACCATCAATTTAGTAAAACCCCCACACTCTTTCAACGATAATATTAACCAATAGAATTGATCTTCCTCTTCAGTGAGGCTCATAGTAGTAAAATACTTATCCAAGGAATCCATGAATACCACCCAAAATAAACTAGGAACCTTAAAAAAAAATGAAAGACATTGATGAAACGAATCAAGATACCGGTGACAGAATAAACACACCAAATCAACAAAATAGAGAAGTTCTTGTGCAACATGGAATAAGTGCATGGAAAAAGGGAAAAGCCCTATCAGAGTCCATGAGGGACAAAAATTCAACCTAATGTGGTAAGGTTATTAAAATCAGGATTTTACCTAGAGTCATTTTTTAGTTTCTACAGTCGTAAAATCGTAAATTTTTTTCAAAACATATAACTAAAGGCTTCTTCTTCCTTTGCAAAAGTTATATTACATGTTTATCCCACATTGCTAAATTAGAAGGATAAACAAGGGTTTGAGGGGATAAAAAGCCATGACTAGAGATCCCTCAATGCATAAGTTTACTTTTGTTATCCTTGTTCTGCAAAACCTTATATCACATAAATGAGTTAGAAGTGGAAACAAAGACTTAGAGAGTATAAAATTGCATGGATAGATTCCTCATCCATTTTAGAAGCTGGTAAACGGTTGTGTCCTTGTGCTTTTCCCTCACTATCCCACATGGATAGCTTAGGAAGAAGACAAGAGTTTGAGATTTTATAAAAGACTATGGCTAGTGAATTCTTCTGTGCTCCTTATCATGTTTCCCTTTTGCTATCTTACATGGATGATCAAGGAGGAGAAAGGAAAACTTGAGAGTATGGAAATCATGTGCAGATCAGATTCTATTTGTTGTTCTTCATAATCCCATAGGGATAACTTAAACCAAAATGTGGGTTTGAGGAGTTTTAAAAAGGCATGAACAAAGAGCTTTTCTTGTGAACCTTTGTATTTTTTGCTATCCTACATGGGTGGGCAAGGAAAAAGTAAAAGGATGGGTTTGAGGATATAAAGACGGGACCCCCTAGATGAGCTACTATTAGCTTCGACGTGGGGGTGTTTCAATTTTTTTTCTTCATCCTACATGGATGAAGAAAACGTGAAACAAGGATTTGAGATGTTATATAGGCATGGCTAGAGCAATGCTTTCCAAGTCAAGTTTTCAGGCCTTGTTAGCTCTAATGGGCTTTGTGGCTTGCATTGAATGTTTTTTAATCAAATAATTGTTGTCCTACTGTTTGAGTCTTATAGTCTCATGATTCAAACGTTTCTATGTTTCAAATTGCATTTATGAATGACTTTATCATTGAGTATGTTTCTGTTGTGTTTTGAAACAATTTTGGGGTCTTAAATTATAGAAACAAACAAACGTTTCTATGTTTCAAAACATATTTTTAATAACCTTGTACTGTAGTGTAGATTTTGAAAGCTGAAATTAAGTGTGATTTAACTCTATTTATTTTTGTTGATTTTGGGAGCAACATTTTATTACCTTTTCATAGTTTATTTTCATAAATAATTTAAATTTATTGTAAGACAAATATCGGATATCACATAAACAAACCTAATTCACAATTACTACTTGTGTTGGTTATTGAGTTGAGACCAAATCCCATGCTTAGGGTCCATTAACAATGTTGTTGCCAAAATATTCAATTCTTCTTTTTTGTTTTTAGGTATTAAAACTTTTTGTTTTGATTATTACTGTTTTTAGCTATTACCCGTGTTTTTACGTTTTTTTGCAACATTCATTATTTAACAATTAATCTATAATTTTTTATTTTTTAATATTTTACTATATAAATGATAAATAAAGAACTATAGTTTCTAAATATTTATTTTTTTATTTTTTTCTAAAAAATAATAATATGAAAAAATTTAAGTCAAACTATTTGAAAAATTCAAATATTTCAGAAAAATATGGGATGAAGGAAGTATTTCTTATCCAAAAGTAGGATTTGTCAACCATTTATTTTTATTTTTTTATGCTAAAAAAGGAATTAAGAAGAGAGGGCAAATGAGTTTGAAATGAGAAGGTAGCTAAGGCATGAACACTCTGAACTACATTTCCCCTGATAGCTAGGGATGAACATTTGATTGGTTTAGTTTGGAATTGATCCGAACATGATGATCTAATTGATTTTCAGATTTTATAAAACGTATCTGAATTGTCTAAATTACATATCAGAATTGATCTGAACCACTCGAATTATATTTCATTTTATTCAGTTATGTTCCTAAGACATAGACACATAGTAAATGAAAAAAATAATTAAAACTTTAACCTCTCATATCCAAAATTAAATAAAGAATATTGCCCAAAATTAGTAGAAAAAACTTTATTTATATATGGTCAATACTAGGGGTGAGCATGAGTTAAGTAAACCCGAAACCGAAACCGAAACCGAAACCGAACCCGAACCACCCCTATTGGGTTGGGTAAAAATTGATCATGGTTCTCGGGTTGGTTCCACATATAGGAGAACCGACGGTTTTTGGGTTGATTCTGGTTCCATATGGAACCAACCCGAGATATATATATAATTATATAATAAAAATTATAGTATTATTAATATATCCATACACACACACACACACACATATTTCTTTGAAGTATTATGATGGTTATTTTGTGTTTTTATATTAAACTCTTAAACTGATGTTCCAAATTGAAACAGTATGGAAGTTGTGGGATCATTTACGAAATTTCCCCATATTTACTTAAATCATTTTGCTTCATAGACCCATCAGTCCTAAGTCATTTTGCTTTCGATCTTTCATTCCATACTACTCTTTATGACATAATTATGATATTTTTTTCATTTGAGTCATGTAAAATTAAAATTTATGACATCAACATATTTTAAGTTTTGATACTGAAGAAGATGATCTTAAAGGCTTAATTTTTCATATTAAATTTCATACCAATATTAGAATTACTGGAATGAAGTAAACTAGTTGAGATAAAAGATACTCCACAAGCAACTCTTTTGAACCATTTTTGTAAGAACAACATTTTAAACTCTTTTGAATGTATCTAAGTACATATATTTAAATATTAATTTAATTGTATATTATGTTGAATATGTCATAAAACTGATTATGAATGTAGATTTATTGAATTTTGGTGTTGTTATAGGTATATGATATAAACCGAAAAACCTGAGAACCAGAACCGAGAAACCCACAACCATGGTTCTGGTTCTGTTCGGTTCTCAGTTTTGGGTTTGGTAGAAAAATTTTGGAACCGAAGTTATTTCGGGTTGGTTTGGTTCCACCATAAAACCGAACCAATCCAACCCATTCTCACCCCTAGTCAATACATATAATGATAAAAATCAATAAGAAATAACTTCGTCTATTCTGTATATTCAGTTTTTAGTTTATGATCCAATAACCAAATTCGATAACCGAACATGAAATTCAATTTTAGCATGAACCCACCAAACTGGAAAAAAAAACCAAATCATTTTATTTGAATATAATCAGTCTTTTTAGCCTTTTTCGTTTTGTCCGAATAATGTTCACCTCTACTGACAACTACAAGGGAAAATCATTGAAACTTAGCAAGTAGGGATCAAATATGATTAAACTTCTCAGCTAACTTAAGGTGCATGGGGGCACTTCAAGAAATTTGAGTCACTCCTTAGGAACAGTTTGAAAGAATGATGATGTTGCATAGATGAAACTTGCTAACATAGGGCAAAGTGTCCAAGATGGCAATGATTTCAACCATGAGTGGAGACGAGTAATTTCCTAAGAAGCACTAGCTAGAATCCCAAGATGAAGAAGAAGGAAATCTTGCCACCAACGTCACTGCACCTAAACTAGCATTGGACTTCCACTCACCGTCCACATAGAAGCGGATCGGGTTGGCAGGCTAAACTGAAGACCCCAAGGTAAAGACACTTGGAGGATGATGAGGTCGAGCCAACATAATCAATCTAGTTTTAAGTTCTGACGCTATCCAAAAGTTGTGGATAATACATGCAACCTGAAAAATAATGGAAAATATGTCCTTATGAGAGTCGTTGAAAGTTACATCATTTGGTTATAGCCATAAGCTTCACAGGATGGCAATGGTCCCTTCAAATAGGTCCGACTGACGAGCTTTGGTGGCTTTTTTATTAGATTAGAAGAGGTGTTTGTTAAACCTGAAGCCAACAAGGAGCTTAAAAGTATAACATTAGATGAACGAAAGTCGAAAAATGAGGAAAGGACATTTTTAGTCCTTTAACTTTCTCAATTTGGCCAAGTGAGTCCTAGGACTGAAAATGTACTTTAACTTTTTCAATTTTCCCCGTAGAAAAAAAAAAAAACAGACAAGCCCATCATTTTCTCAAGTCCCTCAACTAGCAAAAACAATCAATTCTGAGTCCCAAGTTCTAATTTGCCTCAACTAACACACTGTTACCATCTTTCCATGCTTTTTAAACCTCCTTGCCTTGCTGTTGAACTGAACATGAACATCAGCCCCAGCTGCACAAAAAGCATTCCACTAGACACTTGCAGCATCTTACAGTTGTTTCACGCAAAGCTTCAACTTTGAACGACCACCTTACGATGGACAACCTGCCATCAGTGTTTAAGGTCCACTGGAGACACCCAACTTCATCTCTGATAAAAGTGACTCTAGTCTAGTGTATGCAACTTCAATTCCTTCGCCTTTCAAAAGTTCAAAACAAGTCGGTGCTGGAGCAGAACTTAATTAAAAGTGCATGCTATTGCTAGCCGAATGCCTCACAAACTTCTTAAACATGATGCCACGGCCAATGGAAACTGGTAGCAGGTTTAGCAACTTTCTACTAGAAAATAGAAATCAAAAGCCAAAGGGAACGATTTAATTTCTCGCCAAAGAATTAAGGTGCTCATGAGATACTCGGCTTCGCACAGCGTCCAAGGCAGCGCTCCCATTTCCAACGGTTTTTGAATCGGCGATGGAAGATGGAATCGGTCAGAATCCTCACGCCTCAGCATTGTGGATCTGGTAATTAAGCATGAGCAGAGAGATTGAGATTGAAAACAAAATCAGGAATCCAAGATCAAACATGAGAAGAGGCAAGTAGAACTGGAACAGAGAAGAATCTATAAAAGAATACTTGAGTATGTAGTTGAAACAGATACCATAGCAGGTTGAAGATGAAGAGCTTGAGCCTGGCCTGGGGAATGGGGATGGTCGTTAAACCCAACTTAAAAATCGTAACAGAATTTCGGGTAAAAGGCATCCTTGGTCCTAATCTTTATTCACCATTGTAATCTGGTTTCCACCCTTCTTTTATTGCATATCAGTGTCAAAACCCTCAAAGTTTGTTGCATATTAGTTCTTAATCCCAAGTCTAGAACTGGTCTACAAAATGTCATATATATAAGTCATAAATCTTACATCTCACCCATATAAGATTTGGGGGCCTCAGAGTAATTGTCTTTCAGTAAATTTAAACTATATCATAATTTTTTATAGTTAAAAGACTATTTAGATTATTGGTTTTTTTTTTCTCTATAAATTGGGTTTTTTTGCTAATTCACTCTTCCTGTGGGACTATCGGACGAGGAACCAATCTGCAATGCTTTATAAAAGTTTAGAACCAACATACAACGAAACAAAATATGAGACCAATTTACAATTATATTTCTAAGTTTGGGACTAATGATGCAATTTATCTGAGAATTGTCAAGTGGAGCGGAGAAGCTCACACACCGTATGACAGACACGTAGTGAGGATTTTGGCGGTCTGGAAATGAAGCTTTCAGGGCAGCAAAACAAAACCACAGCCTCTCATTGATGGATGGAGATGGAGGTACCGCAGCCGAAGGTATCCCCCACCCCTACCCCCACCCAGAACAGAAGACACAACTGGAATTGAAAGCAGGGAGAAAAACTTTTGAGTCCGCATTCGGAATTTCAATCCGAAGCCAATGAAGGCTATTTCGCCGACCACCACCACCGTCTTCTATCCCCGTCATCACCCACCCCCACCTGCTCCTCCTAATCACCACGTCGCTCCACTAAATTTAAACCCCCAAACCCATAATCTTAGACTCGCCTTCATCACCAGAGCCGCCGATTCAACCCCAACCCAGCCTTCTGCTGCCAAAACCTTTGTTACTGATGAGGAGTTCTCCCTTGGCAAGGTACGCCTATTTCCTGGGTAACAGATTGATGGTTTGTACGTTTCAGATTGTTAGATCAGTTTGGTTTGGTGTGATAGACACACGGATGTCAAATTAAGCGCAGACTTACCTCACCCTGCCTGTTACATCTATCTCAGTTATACCCGTGTATTAACTCAAAACAGCGTATCACAGAAGCATGCCAATTTTCCGTATCAAATTGTTTGCTGGCAAGTCTACATTGATTTTCTCTTTTCTTCAGGTATCCTTTGGTGCTGTTGGACTGGGAGTTGGAGTTTCACTTCTATCGTGAGTTTTTGTGTTTTGACTTTTAATTGTGTGCTTTTATTTTGGATATAAGATGCTTCGTTCCCAATGTACAGGTATGGTTTTGGGGCATACTTTAATGTTTTTCCGGGCTCTGAATGGTCAGCATTGATGCTGACATATGGGTTCCCCCTTGCAATAATTGGAATGGCTCTCAAGGTTAGTTTTTTTGCCATAGTTATCTAACAAATAGCACCTATGATTCCTCATAATGTGCTGCCCGTTGGGTCATAGGAAACTAGAGGTTTGGCAACTTTCAAATCATCTGTTTCTGGTATAATTTTGCCCAGTGGCACAAGCAACTAGTTTTTGTTTGGTCTAATCTCATAAAGGTCATGCTGTTGTAGAAGAGAAGCTGTAACTTTTTGGTTTATTGTGAACAAATGGTAGAAGTCGGGCCGAAGTTTTAATGCTAGCATTTTTTTTTTAAATCATTTGCATTTTCTGTTTAATACGGTTCAGCAAGGAGTTGTATTACACCCAATGGAATGGTATTTAGAATTTTAAGCTATTAGGTGCATCAGTATTACATGTCTTATATCTTCTAATGTTTCTGTCCCCTGAAAATTTTCCATTCATTGGGTGGAAAATATACACATTTTGATGGTAGTGGTGGTGCTGGTGGTGGTGGTGGTGGCAGTTATGGGACTTCATCCAGTAATTGCATTGTGTGAGGCACTGCACACATGGCATCACAGCTCATGTTTTCTGCCCATTTGCACAAAGCTTTAATCTATATCATTTTATCGTGTTACAGTATGCAGAACTCAAACCAGTGGCATGCTTGACTGATACAGATGCACAGATGTTGAGGGAGAAATGTGCCACTCCCATCCTGAAGCAGGTGTGTTTTTGGTTTAGATACAGAAAGTTGGATGCTGGTTCAGGTCATAAAATTCTTGCCCTTTTTTCTTTCTTCCAAGTTCCAACTTGCTGACCTTCAGAAGGAAAATGAGAAAATGCTTTGACAGAAATTGGAAAGGGACTTTTGATTTTGAGAATCACCTGTTCTACGTTCAGGATTTATCTCCAATGTTTGTTGTTGTCACTTGTGTGCTTTTGAATGGCCAATGACACAATGGCACCATATCAGACTAAAGTCACGAAACCCTGTGATTGCAAAAGCCACTTTTAATAGATAAACTGTCTTTAATGATAACTTATTTTATACCTATAATCAGGTAAGGAATGATGTTACAAGATACCGCTATGGAGATGAACAGCATCTTGATGAGGCATTGAAACGGATTTTCCAGTATGGTCTGGTATGTAGCCATTGTCAAAATCTTGATGTTAGTTCCTTTTCTTTTTTCCTTCCAATCAATTAGGATGCCAAAACAAATATCAATTTTAAAAGAAAAAATGAACCAACCTGTATGAATGCCCTTTTAATTACTCTCCTGGTAGATGCTGATATTCAAAATGCCAGACTCTTAAGAAACAAATCGTCGACTTTTTGTTCACAACATATTCTTCTGTAATAATCTTCAGAAAGAAGCAGAAAGGAGAATAATCTGCTGTTATGAAAATTTATTTGTTTACTCCAAACACATATTTCTGTTTTGCATATGGTATTGCAATGAAAGGTATTCTCTTTAGGTGGCAACAGGATCTCTTCACTTGGAAAAACTTCTACTTATCCAGTTGAAGACAACATTGTTGAGGGATGGATGGTGACCTTATTAGCTGTGTGTGCAAAGTATAAAATTTACTCTGTGCTGCTTGGGAAATTAGTGTATGTAGTGTATTTCCTAGGTTTCCTATAAACTTTTTTCTACCAATAGGGTCTGCCTATAGAAGTTGCCATGCGATAATATATCAGAAAATGTAGGAGATGAACCAATAATCGACATGAATGGGGCATAAAGGGGAAAGATAGCTATTTGAAGAGAATGATTTGTGCGAGGATTTGCAGTCTTGTTCTTTTTTCCCCTTTTGCTTCTACTTGATTTGAACATTTAATGGTGCCCTTTGTACATCAAATTCTAGGGTGGAGGAATTCCACGAAGAAATGCACCTACATTGCAAATGATCCGTGAAGAAGTATGTTTCTTCTGTAACCTTTTCTTAACATAAAAGAATAAGATGCTTGAATAAAAAGAGAAAAATCTTTAATGAATTATTATCTGCATCCTAGTGTATCATAGCAGTTTCTTGATGTATTTGCATCAGAAAGGCTTGGTAGCATTTGTTGTATAAATGTCACTATTTGTTTCGCATTGAGTTTTGCACCTGATCAAGTGGAATTTGGTGTTGTCTGTGTCTAAATCAGTATTGATGCTGTGTGCAATGTTGTCTTAGGTAACAGAAGATGGCAAATACTGTCTAGTCCTTGTGTTCGAGGCAAAAGCTCTACAATTTTCAGATTTTGAAAAGAGACAGGTAACAATTTTCTTCTTCTCTTTCTTCTTCTTCTTCTTCTCTGTTACCACCAAAGTGAGTTAATAAATCTTGTGTCGCCTTGACTATTGTGGCTATTAATGACTTAAGTAAGTGAAGCTTGGTAGTTTCTATTCTTGATATATTTATGATCTGTACTCCTTTCCTAATTTAAAATGATGGTTTTAGGCAAAATTTGCTTCATTCTTTGGACCTGGAATCACAGCTGAAACCAGTGAGTTATTCTGCTGAAATGCTTTACTCGAGTTTCTTGCACACTTGTTATTTTCATCCATGCTTATGAAGTTCCGGGCACAGGTAAGGGAGAGAAGGATCTGTACGAAGTTCGGCTAATTTCAAACACAACTTCAGATTCATCATCCTCTTGAAGTTGTCCACTGCTCTCATCTGACATTGCAATCTGGTTTGACACACATTTAATTTCCGAGTTTCTGCCATTGTTACATGCCTTGCAAGCTCGTTCTGAAATTGTACGCCACAAGCCTTAGTTTAACAGATAGTAGGTTTTATCTTGACCTAAAATACGTGGGTTCGATTCATAAGAAACCATATAATGGCTTGGTATTCCATCAAGATAAATGCCTGTGCCTGCCATCACCATTGAGATTTAAGAGGGATTTAAATACAATCATCTGAACCCCACGAACAAGGAACTAGATGAAAACCAAAAGGGTTTGGCTTTCCGTTCTGAAGCCATGAAACAAAACAAAGCATGCACGTGAGCACAGGGTTTCTGCATCACATGAACAAAAAGAGCGGAGCATCAATTACCAGACCCGGTTCTAGAAGACATAACCTCGCTCTCTGTTAAATGCCAACTATACCCTCAGATTGTACTGTAGCCGTATGTGCTTCAGATTTTTCTGAAGTTTTATTTTGGTGAACTTCAAATGCCAGTGTTTTCTTGAATTTTAAGCATTTACTGCTCATTTAACTCATCACTTAACACGTAACTTCTTTTTTTGTTTTTTAATTTTTAACCAAAGGATCTTTAATACATTACACAGGGCATTTCAAAATAAAAACAGAGGACAGCAACTCTTTAACCTCATCATTGCCCTCGTCTCTCTCAGCTTCCTACTGTCCAACTTTAATTGCTTTTCACTGAGAAATGAGAATCTCAATAATTCCTCCCTAAAATTCTTTTCCACCTCCGGCACCGGTTCCCCTCTTTCTTCCTACTAAACAACCTCTGAAATGAGAAAGAAAGAAATTCCTTTTCCCTGACTTTTGTCTCTCTCCGTGCCTATTTCTCATCCATGACAAGCACCCACCTCTTCCTTGTCTCTTCTGCTTCTCCCCATATTTGAAAATGTCCCTCTCCTCTTTGCCTAATTCGGCTCCTGCTTCCTCCATTGTTTCCTTCACTTGGGCCTGCTTTCAAAATGATGTCAATGCACAGAGCATCTTGTTCAACATCATAAATTTCTCTACATGAGATTTGGACACGACAGAGTCAAATTTTGACTAAGATGCCGGAATTAGCATACTATTTATATGCATTTGAGGAGTATGGACTCTTATCAGATTCAGGGAACTCGCTCTGTAGCATTAAAATCAAGGCATTGATGTGATCATGCTAACGTTCAATTTGGTGGCAGCTGCTGGTACAGTAAAGTTTTACATGGAACCATGCAGTGGCCCCTGCAACTATTGCATCAAAACCACCGGCTGTTTTTGGCTCAGAGAAAGAAAAACAAAAAGATAAAAAATAAAATAAAAGGTATGGAAAAGCCGCTTTCATTGAAACGAATCAAAGCAAGGCGTGTAAGAAAAAGTTTGCACATTATTGGCTGGAGCATCAACACTTAAAACAAAGAGAAGAATATAAAAAGAACATGGCCGCGGTGATCGTGATCCAAGGATTGAACAAAATATGGAAAAAGAAAAAAGAGGTCCTTTTCCTTTTGACTTCTGGTTACGGGGTTGGGCTCCAAAGTTCCATGCTAGAAATCTGATTCTGTCTGTGAGATCCAAATATATATATATATACATATATATATATACTAACAAACTAACTAAATGTGCTGGGAAGTAGACTACAAGTGGATTGATTCATATTTCAATTTGTCGATCGGGGAAGTGTGCAGTAAGTTGAGCTTTGTTATGTCTCTGAGCATGGAACAAGTGGGTAAGAGGGATAAAACTCAGGTAGGTAGCTGTTGCTGTTGAGGTAGTTGGGTTAAGGACTTGGGGGTTATTGTACATGTTTCTGAGGGTCAAAGGGAGCGGTGAAGTTGTAAGTACCCCCAGTGTTGAAGGAGTTCAATTATTTGAGCGGTGAAGTTGTGACATCTTATCTAAAGGAGGCTGAGGCTATTGGGTTTGGGGCACACAAAAAACTTCCACCATAGCAGCGCAGGAGGGGACCATACATTTTGAGGTCCCCCACCGGCACCAAAACGCACTGATCAAGCGCTATAACCCCTCCTCTCCTTCCTCAGGCTGCAACTGGAACACAGCTAGACTGAATACACAGGATATATCATGGATTGCACAATTTGAAGGCGATGGATATATATAATATGGACTTGCCTGCATCTGCATGCCTAGATCCAAGTGCTTGTACAATCTGCTGGCGCCTGGCTGGCTATTAATGCTCACTAAATCTAATGCGTGACCAGCAGGCTGAGTGTGGTACATCATTGGCCCAATTCTTAGGCGTGGTCCCAGAATTCTCTCTCTCTCTCTCTTTTTTATTTTAGAAGAAAAGGATTTTTTGGGGGGTTACTTGTGACTTATGAAAGCCACTCCCAAACATGAGCTTACCTATTAGGGATAACTAGCGTGCACTCGACGTTAAAAAAGCAAAAAAATATATATCCTAGGTTTAATTAAAATGGAACTGTTGAGGTTTCTCAGAGTGCATGTAAAGTGGAAATGCAAGAGAAGTTCAAATATGCAAAACATTGAAAAGATAACATGCATCTTAAGCCAAGCATCATTTTGAGCTTCGATTTTGGTTAAAGAATTTTACCTGGTCCTCAGATTTGGACTTTGACGGAGAGCTGGGTGAATCTCCATTTTCTGTACCCCAGCGTTTCAATGGCCTCTCTAAGATTGAAGGTGTTGAAGCAGGGCTGGGACTAGCAGAACTAAGATCGGGAGGTGTGCTTTGCGTACCCGCATCTCTGGTTGTTCCATCTTCTTTCTTTTCCTCTGCATATGCAGTTACGCAGACATCGATCAGAACAGATTCCCCCCAGAAAAGAGATTCATGAAGCTAGAGAATGCTGTCCCACCTGCAACCGGGATGTGAGCCACATCTTTGGGAAAAATCCCACAGGGATTTATTTGCGCGTTCCGTGAATAATAAGAAGAGTAAACTAGAGGAGCAGACATGGTGATCCTGTTGGTTATGTTGCGAAAGGATCTTGCACTTAATGTCTTTGCAGAGAGACATTCGATTGGGAACTCCCCTGAGAGAGGGTTGCATATGTACTTCTCTGCTTCATTCCATTTGGAGTTCAAGGAAAAGCCTTGTGGTGAGAGACATTCCCAGCTGTTATACATTGACCTGGCCTGCAATGCTGCCAACAAACTCGAGCTGTTGAGCGCTCCAGGAGCGTGTTTGGAAACAGGAAAATGTTGCAAAGAATTACCTCTAAGAGCGGCAGTGAATGAGTAGGTTGAAGGGTCAATCTCACCTGTGAAGAGACATGGTATATGTGTAGGTAGTTTGAGAAAAGAAGAGAAGACATGGTATATATATATTAATTTGATTTGAGTTATCAGATGAAAATGAGGAGACCTTTTAAGGGATAGCCAGGAGAGGAAGCTGCAGTGCTGGAGATGGTAATGTTGGTTCTGAAGGACCTTGCATCTTCTGGGACTGGGAAGCTTCTGATGTAAGAGGCGGAGTATCTTCTGGAGTTGGTGTTTTCGCGGGTGATCCGAGCCTTGGCAGCCCAGTCTTGCAGGTTGAAGTCGGCCTCAGCGCGGTGTGTAGAAGCAGACTGCTCCATGGCCATGGATGAGCAACCGTCTCCGTAAGTAAGTAATTAGGGAGGGTCCGGTCCGGTCGGGTCCGGTCCTGTCCTGTGGTTTGAAATTGAACTCAACACAAGCCTGCCTGCCTGCCTGCCTGCCTTTTACTTTACAACTTATTTGTTGTTTTGTTTCCTTGTTGCAATTATGTCCAAATGCAAACATGCATATCAATCACTCGAGAGTATGTGATGTAAATCGTTATACTCCGCATTTCAAATCTCTGCCTGCCACATCAGCAATCTTGCCTGCATTATGTAGTCCCATACATAAATTTCCTTCTGAAACCACCTTTAATTTTTTTGGTTTGTCATAACATGAACCAGTATTTTGAAGGTGAAAGATAAAACTTAATTTCTACGTACGTCTGCTTCTTTTTACCATACCTGCACCACTTTTTTTAAAAACAGAAACTAACTTTTCAAAGTAACGGCGGGTGCATTTATGAATGGAAGAAGCTTAATTTGTGGATGTGGATTGGATGCGTGGTATGTTTGTGCAAGAAAACATGATATATAGATAGATTATAAGACTAGAATGGGAAACTATGGGCAACAGTAAAATGAGAAGGTGGGAGTCATGAAAATTGTCCTTTTTTATTAACCACTAACTAGTAGTATGGTATCTATTATATTATCGTCCGCTAGCTTTAAAGCTCCTACGAGTCAATGAGGGTGGTTTGGTGGGTTGAAGGAGCTGAGCCTTTGGGAGATGTTGCGCGTATGGGGCGGTTAAATTAAGAACAAGAATTAAGTCGATTAAAGGAAGATGCAGAATGAGGAAAGAGAAGAGCAGGTGGGGTGGGGCGGGGGTCGAAGGAAGGAAATTATTAAGTCAATAAAGAGATGCAAGCACAGATAAGGAGGGCAGGGTTTAGGGTTCAAGGTTAAGCCATGGTTGAAATTGAATCATTCACATGATTCCTTTTTTCACTTACTACTAATTGCAGGCCTTGGCCACAACCGGAACTGGAATAGAAAAAGGACAACGAAACTTGAGTTGAGTAACCCAAAATGTTCGAAAATTGTCGTTCCCTCCTCCATCGGCTTTGCAAATTGCAATGCTTGCTTTTCGAAATGGCTTGGCGTGGGGCTCAAATTTGGATAGATCAGAATAACTAAAAAACGGGGGCTGCCTGGATTTCGTGGCTGCGCATGCACGTCAGCATGTGCTTGTCAATTCATCCCCCATCAACATTATTAATAATAATAAAAATTACCAAAACCTTCATGTGGTTTGATCTAACCCATATTTTATTCCTTTATTTTGAAAAATCTATACCTTAACCCCTATTTGCTTTACAATGTCTGACAACAATTTCTGAAATCCTAATTTAAACTACCTGGTAATAATGTTTCAATAATTTTTAGATTTTGATATTTTTTTTACAGTCAGCTGACCTTTAAAAAATATTGATATATATTTATAAGTAGAAAAATACATTTACAAAAAAAAAAACTAATAATTTAAAATATCTATTAACTATAAAAAAGATATTGAAGAAATTAAAATTATTGGAAGATGAATATTGTATCATTTAAATATAGTTTTAAAAATTATTATTAAATAATATAAAAAATATAATTTTTTTTAAAAAAACTATAAATTTAGCGTAAATTTGGGTTGGAAAAAAATGTGTTAATTCAAAAAAAAGCGACGGGCAGACATGGAAGCGGGTCAGGGGAGGCGGGTCGAGTTCAGGGTGTCGGTAATGCAAATAACAACACTGTTGACCTTTTTTTTATATGAGCAAAGAAGGTAGAAGGTTTAGTTTAATGGAGTGGCAAACGTCGTAAATAACAACCAACTTCCAACCCATTTGCATTACTGATACCCTGAACCTGACCCGCCTCCATGTCTGCCCGCGGCCTTTTTTTGAATTAACACATTTTTTTCCAACCCAAATTTACGCTAAAAACAGAGTGGCTCAAAGGAGAGTGGAGAGGAGAGGAGAGAGAGTGGCTCTGCCGCTGCTGGTGTTTGGACTGGGCCAATCACGGACGCCAGTCTTGTCTCAAATGAAAGGGTGAGCCGAGGGGTTGGCCTTGGAGTTGGGCCCCCCCTCTTCTCATTTAGCTACGGACCACTTCCATCTTTCTGCACAGAAAGCCCACTTTCATGTCAGGTCACGTGCCCTTGTCATGCCTCCTCCGTTTTATTCCCTTAATCCTAAAAGACGCTCCCACATCAACTCAAAACTTTTATACCGTTTTCCTGCTACCCTAACCCCCCCTCTTCCAATTGTAAATGATATTTATGACATCAGTCGAGTCGACTACTCAATATCATAGGCACAGGACTACAAAAAATCATACAAAACTAATAAAAGCCCTTCTTGTTCTTTTCGAGAATTTCGGATGCCGTCAAGATCTGCATCCGGGACGATTTGTTTCCCTACTCGACTGTCTACCTCTCGGCTATGCCACTCGTTCGGCACATCACATGTTCATGTTGCTCTCTTTCATCCTATTTAAGCTATTAAATATCATTATTATTAGATATACTGTATATTATATTTTTAAGGTTTACTACATATTATACCATATTGCAACTAATTACTGTTTTTATAAATAAAAAAATAAATACATGTCAAAATATTATTTTAAAATGAAATAAATCAAATAAATTTTTTTAGCACAATTTTGTATATACTCTAATTTTTTCCACTATAATTTTTCAAATATAAATAAAATATATATGAAAGAAGATATTTTTTATACAAAACATAAAAAAAATGTTATATATAGAGCAAAATAAATATTACTTAGCAAAAAAATACTAATTCATTCATACAAGAGAAAAAAAAACAATACTTCAATAATATGAGTATTGTTTATATGTTAAAATATGAGATAGAAGAATACCTAAAAAAAAAAGCAAAGCTAAATAAAATGTAATGAAAAAATAAAAATAAACATTTATGTTAAAGTATGTGTATTAATTTTATTTTACTATTTTAAATATTTATGTATGATATTTTAATGTAAAATAATTAAAAAAAATTCTCACACATATCCACAAAAAATAAAATACCACAATACATATTTCACTGTATTTGCTATATATCACAGCTTTTTTTTATAAAATGTACATAAAAAGTAAGCAATATGCGAAATGTCACAGTATCCCATGATATTTTGTGTAAAAACATGATAAAATGTGAAAATATTTATACCACTACAGTATTTAATTCCATGATGATATTCTACTAACTTATTAAACAAATGAAACCGAAATAAAATCAAATCAAATTCGCTTCCCTTCACCTTTCATTTCAAAACAGTTGCAGCCCAGTCCAGCTGAACCCGCCCGTACCAAAATACACAGACTATGTAATGTTGGTAAACTAAGGGAGAGACAAAACATAGATGATACTGGTACTGTGTCTCAGTGAATAATAAAAACCTTCTCTCTGACATCTGAGAACCAATCTGATGACCACCAAGCTGCGCCTGCAGAACCATCCTCCCATCTCAGAACCATTTTTACCATCCCAAGTGGCTCAGCCCTCCGATGCCATTGCAGGCATAGCCTCCCAGAAAGTGATAGCCTATAACCAATGGCTCGGGTTACTTAAGCCCAATAGGCCCCAGGAGCCTACTCCACAACATAGCTTTAAGTTGCTGATGAGAACCAATCCATGCAGCTCATTAATCCCTCGAAAGCCTGAATCTTTCCAAGGTCCTGCAGATTCCAGAGAAAACAAAAATGAGTGATTGGAAGCTAGAACAAACTACATTGACCAAAGTAATACTATATCATTGCTAATCTCTTCATCATGATCCATTTAACTATCATGTCTATTGGAGGCAAAAGCATCAGACCAATTGTCACCATCAGGGATGAGATTCTTGTTTTCTAACCTAATAAGGGTTTACAATACCTTTCAGATCTCAGCACTCGAGGGTAGTGCACCATGAGATGACACGGAAGAGATAACTGCAGCTCAAGACATCAGAAACCAGGTCATATTGCAATTCAGCAACTGAAATTCATGACATCAAAGTCCATGGAGATACGATCCTAATAACAAAATAATAGCATATAACATTTGTAACACTCACCTTTAAGAATGCGGGTTGAGGAACACACTCGGTCATTTAAGACAGCCTGGAACAAATGTTCTGCCCAACAATTAATTGACATTAGCCACAATAACTGAAATATAGTATGTAATGAGATAGAACGGTGATGCACAAAGATTCTTACCATGAGAAATTCAAATCTCCAAAAAGATCTCAAGAAATTGCATATGCATATAAGCTAGCTGTTAAAAAAAATGCAATAATAGCAATAAGAGAATGAAGCAAGAGATGAGAAACAGAAGTCTACTTATCCCAACTTTCATGATTATTCATCACACTTCAAGCACACCTCCCCACACCCCCCCCCCCCCCCCCCCAAAAAAAATAAATAATAATAATAATAATAATAATAATAATAATAAGAAAAGAAAAGAAAAACGGACAAGTCATCACAACACATAAATGGCCTCACTATCTAGTACAGATGCAAAGAAGTGAAATGAAAGAGGAAAGTAAGAAGTTACATATTCAGTCTATTTCTTTTGCATCACCTAATTTATTTGTACGTTCATCAAGACTGGATGCATTCAGGATAAAAGACAGCCTTCACCATATATTAAACAATCTTCACAAGATCCAAAGTTTAGTGAGGACATGAAAATAGATGTTTACTCCAAACAGAGCCTCTTTCACCCAATCTATCCTTAGAACTGAGAAACGAGTCCAACTTCATCATGCCACACTCATCTTTTATTTTTTTTTCTTTATCACCCTAAATTTGATGGAGATCCACCCTTTAATAGGTTTCATCCATGGCAAGTTGCTCTTCTTCTATGTAAGGGAAAAACCAAAACTTACCACGTCCAAGGATCAAAATACTTCTTGCAGAAATGGCTGCCATATCTTGAATCTTTTCACCAGCGAAAATTGCCTGACTAACTAGCAAATGTAACAGAAACAAAAGAGCTAAAAACATCTTCACTAAAATCTCAAAAGAAAACGCTATAATTGAATTTCTACAAGTAGAAGCTATAACATATCTACCATGCCCAATTAATATCAGCTCATATGAGAAGAGATGCATCAATCTAAAAATATCAGTGCAAGGAGCTTTCATAAGACCATACTAATCAATAAACTGGTGACACACTTCCAACCATTTCTAGTAAACCAGGACATGTGAAAATAGCAATAGGGCATAACATCATATAGGTAAGAGTAGATTTTGTTAGTACAAAATGAAAATGAAGCATATAACATGAAGGTTTTATTGAAACCTGAAATTTGCATTTGTGGTGCCTCGATCTCAATACTATTATCAGTTTCAGTAACAGCAGTGTCAATATCCATCACATGTACAGAATAGTTTCCATCTGATATCCAAACACATTGTGTTTCTGAAAAATGATACCAAGTAACCATTAGTAAAGCAAGTGCATAAAACAAAAGGTAAAAGTCATATAGCAGAACTTTGCTTTCCCTAATGGAACAGGACAATCAGTTAATCTTCCTATGAATCTCATGTGGTTGATATCGAACAAACCCACTCAGATCTTTGATATGATTCCATATGAATTGAGAACCTAATGAATTAGAGAGCAGGAGATAGACACACAGATATAGAGAGAGAGATCAAAGCAGCTTACTCGAAGAAATATCAGGAAGAATTGCCAGTTCCTGCACTTTCTGCTTGTAAGGCACATGCCTCATATGACAGGAGATGCTTGATCTGGCGATAGTCCTAGATACATGCAATACAGACAAGTCTCCAGCAGAACTTAAGATCAAAAAATTCTTTTGGGACAATGGTTGAATTGAAACTGCCTTACTGGACATCATTGGAAATCTGTCAGAGTTTACGTCTTTAGCATCATATTCATTAAAGCCTACAAAGCATGAACCTCCTTTTCCACATTCCAGGATGTATTTTACAGTCCCATCCCTTGCTGCAAAATCAAGTCACAGAAAAACAGCACTAGAACCATTACCAAGTCCGTTGAATCATGCAAATGCATGCCAGAAATGCATATGATTTATATGGTGCACATATCATGAAAATACCCACATTGCTAACATATCAGATAACAAAGTATTTATGAGGAAGAATAAAAATCCAGTGATAAGCTAAGCTAGAGAATTTTGCAATAACGAAACACAATAGACGCGAATGAAACACTTAATTATAGAACCTAAACCCTACTACATTGCTAAGCAGTTGAATGGAGATTCCCTGTCTTAGAACCTAGCCAATCCAATTTCAGGAATACTCTTGCAATAATGAACCAGCTAGCAAAAAGAAGAATGCGACAACTGTTGTGCACCGCCATCAAGACTCCTTAAGATTCAAAGCAAAAGAAGCGAACCTTGCTTAGTCCGCAATCCACAGGTAAAAGACTCTACACTTAAATGGTGCCTTGAATTTTCACTACTGCTACCAGAGTAAATCACCCATACAACTCAAAGAAGGATTAAATCATTACGATTCAATGAACTTACCGGTCGCGCAAAGCTTTTTGTTCTTCCCATCAAAATAGCAACTGCAGGCAATCTCAGAAGTAAACCCTCCAGAAACATAACAGTCCGCCGGAACAACCCCATTTGGAAGCTGCATTGTTTTCACATTGGACCCCGAACTCTTCATTTTCCTGGCCTTTCCTTTAACCAAACCCCTTAAATTGAGAACCCTAACACCATTCTCCTCTCCCAAAACCAAGAATTCAAATGAAAGACTCAGGGAAAACACGGGTCGGCAACAATCAATCACAGCACATCTCATCAACTTCACAACCTCGGTCCCATCAACATCCACCAATCTGGCCCCAAAAATCCAGATTTTAGAGCTGGAAACGGAATACAATGCGAAAAAATTAGTCGAGCCAACAATCTTGATCTTCAAACCATGATGAGTCTCCAGCAAGACCCCGAATTTATTATCAAAGTGAAGCCCTTTTTGCTTGCATAAAACCTTAGCCCTATCAAACACCTTCCCGTCATCGCTCCTCAGGAGGTAGAACCTGAGGAGAATGCTGGAGCCAGCGTTATGGGGGCCTGCGACAATGAAGAGAACTCGAGGACGGTGGAGAAGGTGGTCGTCTTGGAGGAGAAGAAACGAATGGGAAGAAGAAGGAGAAGGGATTGAAAGCATCTGAGGGAGAGAGGAGAGGGGAGGGGAGGGGAGAGAAGGGAAGAGGGAAAGAGAGGTATCGGAGTGGAGGAGGGCGAGGGAGAGGGAAGCGGGTTCGAAGAGAAGGGATTTGCAGGGAGAGGGAAGATTGAGCTTGGAGGCTTGGACAAGAACCATCAGTTCTTACAGGACCTGGGATTTTGCGGGCGTTAGAGGAGGGGCATTGCGTGTTTGTGTTCTGGTGATTGATGAATCTGGGTTTGGTTCCGCGGCCCTATCGACTGTAGGCGTTTACGCTTTTACGGTTTTACCTGGAATCGCGAAGTCAAATCAAATGACTTCATATTCTCGTAAATTACATTAATTGCCCCTAAACTATGCCTATTGTTGCTTCTCTTCCTGGAACTGCAAATTATTGCTTAACCATCCTCATGCTTTAAGCACTTGTTGCAATTTCTGATGCTATAGAGTTTTGACTGAATTCTTCACAACTGTCTCTCCTAAATTCCTAGGCTGCAGCTCCCTTTTATCTAACAACATCGCAGAGAAGTCTTTTTAAAATTTAATGCGTAAAAAACCCAGTGAAGATATATCTTCTTCATGCCCGGAAGTTATACCGGCTCTACACTTGTACATCTTGTACATTACTTCCATAGAGTTAGTACAGTGTCGTTACAGTTGGTTGCTGGATGAGATGGAGCTACCGCTCACGAGTCCAAGTGGAATAGTCCTAACAAAATTTGATGGTTAAACTTGGACAATATTGTAGAATTGTTTGAAACATTTTTTGTTTTTAAAGATATATTATAGTATAAGGAGCAAAGGTATTATGATGCGTGGTTTAGGGACGATTTGCGCTATCCACCCTTTGGTTTGCGTTTTGGCGGATGGTTCAATGTGGTAATTACTATATACTATTGATATTTGAAAAAGTAAACTGGTATACGCCTTTACCAGTATAAACAAATGAGAAAAAAAAAAGTAATACTACTAAATTGTATATCAAAATCTCAGAATTGACCTTATTTTCTTTCTGCGATTCTGAAAGTTAATGTGATTTTTAAACTTCTAGGAACAACCACGAGACTGAGGGAAGTTGGAGTAGATCGCATGTATGAGCTTGATTTGGTTTTTCTCTTGAAAAAATAAGTTATTTTCGTATATTTTTAAGAGGATACAATTTGGTTAATGTATTGATACTTTGGTAATAGTTGATTTGAAACATGACATTTATCTAAGGTTTGGATTATTTTTTCTGTCCTAAAGATGAAAGAATTCAGGATTTTCAATGCCAAGTAGAGCTCGGATTTTTTGTTGTCATGTGAAAATATTTTTGGTTTTGTTTCACATAGATCCATATGGTTGTTAAAGTTGCAGTTATATCATACCTACAATTGTGACACAAGTCTTGCAGTTTGTGGCTAATTTTGATACAAGGCCTCAACATGCTTTGTTTCTTCACTTAGACTCTCAAAACATTTCACAATTGCAGTTATGTCACTCTCAAAAACCTTAGGTATTTGGTATTTTTTCAGTTTACTTTTTTTTTTCCCGTTTATGTGTTTAGTTTGGTATATGAGGTGAATTAAAATCAACATATGAATTGATGACAACATGTTCATTTTCATGATTTGATATGGATTTGCGTGAAACACAAAAAAAGAAGCTAGGGGAACATGACATCAAATTCTTGATTTTTAGGTTGAACCAAATAAAAGGCCTTAACATTGTCTTTTTGTTGCATTTTGGCTCCTAGATATTACAAACACAGCATCATAATTGCCCTTAGTTCCGCTTTTGATCCAATTGAAATTGCCATATGTGCCTTCTTAGAATTGTCCTCTCCGTATTTCTCTAAATGACGTCAATTAGTATGTGTTCATGCAAGATCAACAACGCTTTAAAATACATAGTTCTGACTTCACCACACCATCAATGGAAAAAACTAGACCCTCCGTAAAGTGCAGATATTCCCTTAGTATCATATAAACATGGTAATATTTTCAATTCTTTACGATTAACTAAACAATGTAGGGAAATCAAAGGGCACCATATTTTGCATTTTCCTGGTTATTAGTCAACTTTCACATTTGGTCCATATATATAATACTATCTGCCACAAAACTTTTTAAATTGATGATCGAGCCCTTAATTTGAGTTGTCGTTGTCATTTGATTGCATGCTATATTAAGATTCGCTGATAGAAATATCAGCTTCTAGTTCTTAAATTATCCATATTTTCCTTGTTGGCCCCCGAATTTCCCTCATATCCACCTAAGCAACAACCAAAAAACTTGTATTGCCTTTTCACCAATTCTATTTGTGGCATAACCTTTGCTCTCAACACTCCATAATGCAACTATGTTATCGGCCATATACGACGTTAATGGAGATTGCAAAGAGGAAGAGCTAAATAGGTACTAATAATCGAAGATAAAACGATGAGATGATAAAGAACCCCGATGTGAAAAGTAATTGAAGCAGACAGCTTCAAGTGTTTACATACTAATTCTGATAGATTGCTCAATTGTGAACAAGGAAGACATGGGCCAATAGCTTGATTTCCTTAAACTAATTTTTTATGATGCTTAAATTATAGCCTTATTTTGGGTTTGTTGCAAAATAATTGCAAAATTATAGCTAAAGCCTCCTCCATATCCACGTATCACCTTAACAAACACACATATACACACGCACAACACAAAACAAACTGATAGAACATTAGGGTTATAAATGAACCGAACGAATACAAAATAAACTTTATTTATGTTCATTCATTTAGGGTCTATTCGTTTCTTATTAATGGGATTAATGAGTCAAGGGTGTAGAAAGGATCAGAGTGGGGCACATGAGTTAGGACAGAAAATGGGGATGGACTTTATAAAAATTACAAAGGTGTGCCATTGGTCTTTTAGCTAGGAATGAGAGAACTTTCTCCCCTTTTTCACTTTCCCACACACATCTACCCCTGGTTTCAACTTTCAACTCCATGGCTACCTCGTTCATTGTGTAGCTCTGGCTTAGTGCACTGCCAACATATCTTTCATCCATAGATCTTGATTCAGTCAACCGTAACAGTCTTCACCTTTGTTTAGCAACCAACCACAGCTCTCAATTTCGCCAACTACCATCAACGTCACCCCTATAAATACAACACTTACCATAGTTCTCAATTCCACCAACTGCCATTGGTGTCGCCCTTGTCTATGAAGTGTAGGCTTACCCCTAGTATCTAATCTAGTCGTCTCCTTGGGAATTGTGACAACAGCCGCTCGAGACCAGCAACAAACGACAATCATGCTCAAAATCAATGGATATGGTGGTATACCAACGAATCTGAGGGTGGGGAGGGTGGCCAAAGTTAAAGAAGCCTGGAGTGGAGGCAAAATGTCAGCATGGCAAGGGTGGCGTGTGAGAAAGAATCGACAGGTGGAAAAACATGTAATTTTTTGCAAACACATGATACAATTCAAGAATGGCTTAGTCGGATTTTCTTGACCTGCATGCTAACTTGACCCAAACCATAAAAAATGAAATCGAATTAAACCAATTAATTTTAAACAAAGTACCCTTTAATTTTTAAACCAAATATCAACAGGAACACGAATAAACCTTATTCGTTATTCGTGTTCATTCATTCATTTAGTGGAAAAAAAAAGTGTTCGTGTTCGTTTATGAGTAACAGTAAGCAAACCAAACAAATGAATGTGTTCATGATAGAAATAAATGAACACAATTGAGAACAATGTATATGAATAAGTTATTAAACAATTTAAACGAACATAAACAAATGGACTTAAACTCACAAATATATACATAAACACAAACAAACATCACTTTGGTTTAAGTGACCAACAAAAACCAGAACTTGAAAGGGGTAGGGATCACACATGGATGATCTATATAAACATGAATGAGTAAATATATTAATATAAACAATAAATTAATAATTAAACAAATGAACAACAAACAAATAAACAAATAAACAAACGAATATAAACGAACAATAATCGAACTATTTTTTAACATAAATTAACAAACACGGACTTGTTTGTGTTTGTTTTTTTTTAGCTTAATAAATGAACATAAACAAACTTTTATCACCAAACGCTTTGTTTATTTACTGATCTAGACATCATCCACCAAAGACTAATCCACTCATCATACTATTAGCGTGCTAAATTGGAAACCTTTTCTAGACAAATATTTTCCAAACATGACTCAAATATAGAACGTCCTATTTAAACTATTATAGTCTTTTACACTCATATCATCCTATGTGTGATTAGGGGTGAAAAGAGGCCGGACTTTTTTTGAATAGCTATAGCTCAAGCTCAAGTTTAGGCTTTTCGAGTCAGACTTTTTCGAGCTCGAGCAAATTTATTCGAGCCAATTTTTTGGCTTGAGTTAAATCAAAAATTTGGCTCGAATAAATTCGGAGCCAAGTTTGAGCTTCATGATATTCGGCCCTATGGGCTCGAAGGCCTTTCAGGCTTGAAAGCTTCATGATATTCGAGCCTTCCCTTTGCTCAGCCCATTAGGTTTTAAGTCCTTAACACCCTTGCTTTGTTCGATTCGAACTGGCCCAGGAATTGCCGACCCACACACCTAGTCAGCAACCACAGCACCACCAAGATTAATGGCGGCAAGCACTACGACGATACCAAAGATCAACGATGATCTCCACTGATTTTGCAAAGATAGTAAGCTTTTCTCTAGCCACGTCTCTATTTTCAATGATGGAAACAGCCGTTCTCCGATCTATTGATACCACCTTTGTTTTTCCGGCCTCTCCCGCTCAAAATCAGAACCACACACTCTGAATAGCTTCTACCCTCTGACACCACCAACAATCGCAGCTCCGATCGCATAATTGATGTGGGAATTAGTTACATCTCCTGATCGCAGATTCTTCGGTCTTGTGACACTAGGACTAGCTTAGGGATGAAGTTGAGACTGTCTCCCTAAGCCCAAAAGTTGATGTGACAACAAATGACAAATTGTGGTGGCTCAGTCGACGTATTAAGCAGATTCTGGCTCATTCGTCGAATTTATAAAATCAGGGTATAATAGAAAAATATTATAAAGTTTGGGATAGGTTATAAAATTTTTCCTTCTCATGTCAAAAATTACAAATTTCATCCCTATATTTTATCTAAATTATAATTATGATACCTACAAACCTATATGTGTCATTCGAGCTTGACAAGCTTTCGGGTCGAGCTCAAGCCTGAAAAATTTGGGCTCGAGCAATTCGAACTCAAACTCGGGTAGTGCCAAACTTCAAGGGGGCTAAGCTCGAGCTTTGCGGGCTCAAGCTTGGGCTCGGGCCAACCTAGCCCATTTTCACCCCCAGTGTTGATAGAAAGAATTTGGGTATTGATTGACAATGTTAAAAAGTTGAGAGATAGAATCAGATGTTTAAGAAGTTTCGAGTGACCAAGACGTAAATTACAATAGGGAAATCTATAGTACTGAAGTCGGAAGTCACTAGGCTGAAGCTACAAGTCACACATCACATGTGAGAAAGCAAATAAGACAAGACATTCATAAGATTCAGAGGAATGAAGCATTAAAACCCTGCCTGCTTCTATCACAATCACACAGCTGATTCCTGGACTGCAAAGAAAAAGAAGGAAAAAGACGCAAGCGATGAATATTGTTTATAATGAGCAGCGAATTAATTAATCGGTGAAATTGGCGATGGTGGCATGGGGCTCGCAGGCCTTGGCGGCGGGGCTGGGCTCGACGCCTGGACTGGGCTCAACGGGCTTGCCAAGCAGCTCAGCCGGCAAGTCGGGAATGCTCTTCAGGTAGAAGGTGTAGAAGAGCTTGAAGGGGAAGATGATCTGCCGGAGCTTGACCTGACCGTGGACCCCCTCGAAGATGCCAGACCCGCCCGTCACCGACAGATACGTGTCCTCGTAGGTCAGGTACGGCCCCTGCACAGAGATGTGACCGTAGTCTCCGAAGTAGAAGCTGTAGATCGCCTCGTACCGGTCACCTTTCTTCTCCGGCTTGTTCTGTATCAGAACGCATATCCCCGCCGTGATCCCCACCCGTTTCTGCAGGTCTCCCGTGTATAACTGCAATCATCAAGAATCATACCCATTCAATGCAACCTTAGCAGATTCCTTTTTTATTTTTTAAGAAAAAATATGTTAAGTTAAAAAAAAATGGGGACAAGGCAGTGATTTAAATTAGTACTTTATTGCTAAAAGGGACGAGATCGCCGAGGGAGTTGACTGACTTCTGGCTTAATCGGAGATAAGCAGGGCTTCCACGATCTCTCTCGTTGATCTCATACACAAACAGTTCTTGAACCTTAGCTGTGAAGTGAAAAACAGAGGAAACCCAGAAAAGTTTTTGGATCAGATCAGAAGACTGAAGCAGGATCAGCAAAGAATTTTCAGTGGTACTTCAATTAAGCAAACTACTCACTGGATCTAGGGCTATCCAACGGATCGGCTTGGCTCCTGCAGGAGAAAGATCTGCTACGAACAGAGGAACTGTTATAGCTTGATGGATTAGAGATGAGCTTGGCCATCTGGGGAGCCAAAGGAGCATTGAACAGCTTGAAATTGGTGCAAGGGATCATGGTTTTGACTGGAGGGTTTGGGTTCTTGATGGTGCCGGTGATGGCTCTCAGTGCCGAGCTTGAGCAAGCCATTGCTTTTGCTGGGCTCAAAAGGTTAGGTAAGACTGAGACTATACGGGTAGAGAGAAGGGTTGAGGACTTGATGGGGGCATTGCTGGATTGGTGGGGTTGGTTTTATAACGAGAGAGAATTGTTCGAGTCGAGATTTATGTCTGGAAAACCCCGGTTGGGACACTATCTTTTTATATTTCACCCAACTCGTCCCCAACGTATTTTCGATTGGCTCGGCCTCCAGTAGACTTTGCAAATCCATATCGCAATTGATTATGGCTCTACAGTTTGACAGTTTGTAACCATGGGAGCTAAAGTTTGAGCAGAAATCGCACAAAAATAAGTAACATAGAATTGATATTAATTGCCTTTTCAGTTATAGTAGCTGCTAAGCGAAAATCTATCCATAATTTCATTAAAACACTAACAAAATATTAATGAGGAAGATGCAACAATATATATTCAACAAAGCATCCAGTGAACTAGCTTTTATGATACTTGCCCAACTTACAACATTAACATTTAAACTTTTAACTAAAAACTCATTGGAATTTTTTCATTAAATTTCCAATTCAAGCAGTTGCTACTAGAACACATACTTGTAATTCTTATAAGCACTCAAGATAACTGCAAATTAGTAAAATACAATAACATTAATGCACTCACTGAGGCATGACGAGACGCTGAAAAATGTTACAATATAATTTTGTTAAGCAATCGAATTGGCTAAAATACAATTCTTGTTACCAGTTTTAGTAGGTTCTTTTAGTCATTGAACAGTCGGTTAGGTATAATTTGAAAATTTTCAAGGGTCATTATGGACCAAAAATAAGTTAAGGAGCGAATTGGGAAAAAATGTAAACGTTAAGGTTGGGAGGTTGAGCGAGGGAGGCAAGTCAGAGAAGGTCATCCCGCTCCACGTGAGAAAGATGGCCCAATTTTGTACACGTGGTCAATAAGTGGACGGAGAGTGTGAAAGTACCTTGGCCTTAGGTTGGCACCAGTTGAAATTTAGCGAGTGTAATTAACTTGCCATAAAACAGTTTTGGCAATCAGGGAAGGAGCATACCACTATTCCTGGTGAAGTCATCGGTTATGATTACTATCTATTAATCAATGGTCGAAGGACTCTAAATCCAAAAATTCTTAATATACTTTTATTTTTAGTAAAATTTAACACTCATTTAATAATATTAAGGGTATAATTTGTGTGTTCCTAATTTACATGTAAGTAGAGACTCATAACTCTACTTATATCAGTTCTACCTACTTTAGATAAATCTTTGTATTCAGTAAAGTGGTTACCATGTTGGAGGATAAATTTGGGGCAAAGGTTTAAGTTGTGTTCAACCCTTGTATGTCTCCTATTCCAGTTTTTTTTCCTATCTCTTTACCTTTCTTTTTTGTTTTATCCCAATTTTTTGATTTTTTTTCTGATTTTCCTTCCACGTCTTGGTTTTTTTTTATTTTTCCTTCAATTTTATTTGTTTCTTTCTCTAATTAATATTTTATTTTTATTTTTTTCATCTTTTCCAGTTTTTCCTTTTTATTTTTATATTATTTCCAGTTTTATATGTTATTTTGTTTCCAGCTCTATGCCTTTTTTTTGTTTATTTAATTTGTCTACCTTTTCTTCTTAGCTTTATTTTATTTTATATTTTTATACTATTATGTTTTTTCAATTTATTTACTTTTTTCTTCATTTTTATTCCAAATTTGTCAACTAATAAAATATCAAACAACCAGTTAAGCCAAAAGAATAAATGGTTACTAGCAAAAGAATATATAGTTCCTAAAAAAGAATAAACAGGTGATAAAGAACAACTAATTTATCCAAAATATAAATATATACATATAAAAGAAAATAATAATAATAAAATAAATAATAAATAATTTATCTAAAAAATAAGTAAGAACTTATAAAAGAACAATAAGTTACGTTAAAAGAACAAATAGTTACTAATAAAAAATACCTACTTTTTTAAATAATTAAAAAAAAACTACAAATAAAAAAATAGAAAAAATTACCAAACCCCCTAAGGTTTACTGAAACATACATCCCCCGAGGTTTACTCAAACATACACTTATATCCCCAATGTTTGAAATACCTATACTTACCCCCTCAAAATGTAACTCTATTAATGACCGTTGAGACAAAAAAAAAATGAACTTTACTTTACCATCCTCGTCTTCGTTCCTAAAAACTTTGCCTCCTAACTTCTGTATCTAATGAGCTGCCCCGTCTCTCTCCATCTCTCCTCATTCCCCTTTTCCTCTACCTCCATCCACCAAAGACCTCACATCGATGGGCCATCAACTGTGACCGCCTCATCAACCCCGACCTCTAGCACAATATCTAGTCATAACCACGAACTTTCTTATTCCTGTTGTCCCTTTCTTGTTCTAAACTATTGTGAACTCTAAGCCTCCACTTCGCCACTTATGATAAGCTATTGCAAGTTTTTGATCCTATAGTCCCTTACCTTTCTGTAAATAATAAGAGGCCACATATGTTAGTATAAAGTGAATATAGAGAACCAGCTGTTAGCAAGCCTTTTTCTGGGTGAGATAATTCTTCACAATAACACAAGTGCACCGTCCAACATCTAATGGCAATGTCCTGCACAACAAGGCCCTTGGAATGAAGGTTGTTAAAAATGCGATCCAGATTGTAGGATGGTGCCATCCTACGATCTAGATCCACAAAACCTATCCAAATTGTAGTGGGATTGATGCCATCGTAGGATCGCAGTGGATTTGCATTTAGAATCATAAGATTGTAGGAAATTAAAATCCCACCAATCCTAGCTGGTAACTACAATTGGGCTGAGCTTACTTGTCTAATATAGGGAAAGAGTTGCAATAAAGGGAAGGAGAAAGGTTACTTGTTGGAGGTGAGTTTCATGAGGATGATACCGGAGGCGAAGAGATAGAAAAAGGGAGAAGTGGGAGTGAGGTCACGAAGAGACAAATCTGACCTAGGGAACCAGATTCCACATGGGAGGTGGCGGTGGAGATGCTGATGTTGGGGTGGAAATGGAGGACAAACTTCAGAAAGCTTTGGTGCACATAGGTGGGCTACTTTTGTCGAGACTGGTAGAGGCTGATGGGAGAAGAGATAGATTTAATTAAAGTTAAACTAAAAACAAATAGTTCTCTAGTATTTTTTACTTAAAGAATACCTTTTGCCCATCCTACCTCATAACTCTTTGTTGACCGGACAAAAAGGTTAACCTACTAATCCCCAAACAATGCTAGTCGAATTGCTCCTTTATTTTTTTTATCAAGCTCCAACTTCTAAGACATCTAGATATAGGAAGAAAATGGGGTCGGTCAAAAGTTAAACAAAAAAATGAACAAAAATTAATTGGTGAGAACAATTTTTTTAAGACTTTAGCTAGATAGAAAGAAAAAAAATATTAAAGAAAGAGAACTAAAATGGAGTAATAATTTTTAAATGAGGTTTTTTACATTGTTATGGCACTTAAGCTTAACATGAATGCCCAATATAATTGATTTTTTATATGAACTATATTATTTAACATAAATGCTCATTACCTCTTATGCTCACAAGATACCCTGCTTCGATTCGAAGACCTTTTACCTAGAGGAGCATTATTTTTTTACTTACTTAGAAATGGTGGATCCCAGCAGTTGCACCCATTTTATGCTGATGAGGGTTACATGAATAAAGAGTGCTAGCGGGCACCCCTATATATGCCATTAGCTCATTCATGCGCTGAGATAATTGAATTTGAGCTTTTTCCATTTTTTCGCCCAAAAATCTCACCATCATGCTTAAAGCCGTTTATGGGGTTGACTGATGATGCTAGGGAGAAGAATGGCATCATCGAAGTTCTTGTTGGAAAAGGATATGGTTTGGGTTCTGGGCATGATGAGGGTAATTGGAGGGAAATAGAGGTATGGCAATGGCAAAGGCAAAGTTGAAGATGGAGATGGGAAGGGGGCAAAGTTAGACGCGGGGTAGCCTTTTAGATGCATAAGTTAGGGAAGCAAAGTTCCTAATGAATAAGGCTAGAATGGTTAAATTGGGCATTTTTTTTTTACTGTAACGGCAAATTACACAATTAACTTTGAAATGGGTGAATGTAGATTTTCAAAACAGTAGGGGATGAAAGTGTAGGTTTGACTAAACCCCATGAGGAATTTTGGTAATTTTTTCAAAAAAAGAAACAACTAGTGTCACAACCCGGCTATGCCCTAAGGCCCACCAGCGTTGGACAGACAGAGCCCGACTACAAGCTTGACCGGATCCAGAGCCCATTATAGGCTGACAGAGTCCGCAAATCTGTATTGTCTACTTTGGCCAACACTGGGAGTCGAACTCCCAACCGCTTTGTCTATTCTTTTATCATTTTTAGTAAACTATTTAATTTTTTGTTCTTTTATTATTATCTATTTATTCTTTTGTGAGACTAGTTAGTTTTTTTAGAGAAATTAATTATTCTTTTACCAATATTCTATGCACCATAACTCCAGACTTTTAATTTACATTGCAAATTAATCTTCAACCTCCATTTAAGCAAGACTCAGTCGAAAACTTGATTTATAAAGAGAAAATGTTGATAGTTGAAAACATTTTTTAATTGTAAAAACAATTGTGATGTAGTTAAAATTTATTGGAAGCGAGGTTACCAAACAATTTAAATTCTAATTTTTATGTAATCATATTATATCAACTTTTTAATTGTAATTTAAACTATTCCCAATTTTCTTCCTATAAATTCAATCTATGGCATAATTGGTTGATAGTTAATGAACTATTTAAACTATTAGTTTTTCTATTTGTAAATCATATTTTCATGCCAACTCAATCTTATTAGGGTGTAGAATAATGTAATGAATTATAAAGGCTTAAGATTGATATACAACAAAATGGAGGTTAAAGACCAATTAGAATAAAATTTTTTAAAATTTTTTGAGTTGTTATAAAACCTTTTAATGACAGTTGGAACTTATCTATTTTATAGGCCAAATTCTCTAGTTCAATTTTTGAATCAAGTTCTGCAATTATCTTTGCCGAAGGATTGTGAAGGGCCGAATTCTATTAGCTGGCTGGGGAATTGAATTGGGAATTTCACAACCAATGAAGTGTATAATTTGCAATTAATATACAAGTCTTCATCCTTGTCATAGCTCGCTTTAAATTCTAGTGTTATGTTGATGGGCTTGGTCTTTCCAAGGATTGTCAAAAAGATTGTGAGATTCTATACTTACTCAGAAATTTAAAATATTCCTTTAGAAATGTTTGACCAATGTTTTTCCCACAACTGATTTGGCAATTCATGGTGAGTTTTTCTAGTGCTGACTTTGGTTTTTATGGATGCTCTATTGAAATTGTCATACATTTGTTCTGAGAATGTTTTGATACAATTGTCATTTGGGGTAACTTATACTCCAACTCGGTTAACTAGAACTATACTTCCTTTGACTAATGGCTTCTACCAATTCATAATTCATACTTTTCATGGTGCTTTGATTGGCTAATTTATTTGGTCTCTACCCTCTAGTCATCTGTCTGGCTAGGGTTGAATGAGTATATTTTTTGGAATAGGTAAATGACACTCATTGTCTCTAAACTAATATAATGTTGCTTAATCGTCCCACAATTATCAATTGTTACACTGATCATCATCTAATTATGACAATTATTACAATAACATCATACCGTTATACCTAACCATTAAAAAGTGACAAAAAATGGCATTTGGTGAGGGGAAAACTACACAATCAGCCATAAAACTTGATAAACTATTTTATTTAAGTTCTGAAACTTTATGATTTTCTATTTCATTGCTAAAACTATGATAACTGCAATACTTCTCTATTTGGTGGGTGCACCTTTTTTTTGTTTTTTTGTCTTTTTTCACTCTAGACGAGGCAAACTTTCTTTGTTTGCCTTTTTTTTTTAATACTTATTTTGCTGTCATTTTTCTTTCTTTTTTTCTTTTTCTTTGTAGAAAAATGGATGAAATATACTTGAAAACATTTCTACTATTTCTCTATTGATCATAATGACAGGTCAAAATGGAAGTACTAGAGGGCAAAGACTTATTGCTTTGTAAAAACAAGAATTGGCGGCACATGAAAGAAAGAAATGATAGCAGAAGAAGAAAATATCATAACAGAAAAATACCACAACATCTTCATCGTATCCTATTCTTTAATTTGATTTGTTTGAGTAGAATTACCCAAAATTATTTAACCTGGAAACTGAAAACCCAAAATTTCATTGTATTGACAGGATAACAAGAATCATGGAATTAAAGCAGGCAGCAACTGTTTGAAATTTTATTGGTAGTAGCTAGTAAATATCACTTTTTTTTTTGTACAAAGATATACTATATCGATCATATAAATTAATTAATACTAATTATATACTAACATTGAGGGGTCTCATCTTTGATATTGTGTGCTATGGTAGCCGAGACGAAGAAAATAGTGAATAGAATAAATAAGTCATAAAAAGATTTGTGTTGCTATTTTTTATTTTATTATTATTTTTCTTCTACTACCATTTCTTTCTTTCTTATGTCTCTAATTCTTTTTTTTTTTTTAATGAAATAAGCTTTTACCCTCCAGTACCATCAATTGACCTGTACATGTATTTGTTTTTCCTTAAATAGGAAGGTTATGAATACATAATTTACCAAGTTTCAACAAAGAAAAAGATATAAGAGAATTCTATAGACAATAAGCAATTGCATATATTGTGTTAGTTTTGGCATTAATTATAGTACAAGCTCATAAAAAAGGGAAAGAAAATTACTTGAGGTTCAAATCCTTGTTTTTTTGTTAATGAAATTTTAAAAGTGTGATGGTTGAACTTTATCTTTAAAAGAGATTTGTTAAATCATTTACAATCCTTAGCCCTCTTCTTTTATGTTTTTTTTAATGATATCTAAGATAAAGAAATATGACCGATAGGCAGGTAATAGAAATGTTTTCAAATATATGTCATCTATTTTGCTTAAAAGAAGGAAAAGAAAAACACATAAAGAATAAATAAAAATGACATCAAAATAAAAATTAATAAAAAAGCAAACAGAGGAAGTTTGGTTTGTATTGAGCAAAAAAACAAATAAAAAAAGAGTAGAGTGTACCCACAAAATAGAAAAGTAACAAAATTTTCATAGTTTTAGAAGTAAACTATAAAATCATAAAGTTTTAAAACTCAAATATAAAAAATTTACCAAGTTTTAGTACTAATTATGCAGTTCTTCCTTCACCAAATGTCTTTTTCATCACTTCTTAACATCTAGGTATAACAGTAGAACATTATTGATAGTTGCAGGATGATTAAGCAATATGATATTAATTTAGGGATGATGAATGTCATTTACCGAAATGCATATTTTCATTTTCAATCCATCATTGTTAGGAGAGATGTCCTAAAGCAGTAGATCATTATTGGTAAAGGCTAACAAAGTTTTGTTCAAGCACTTCTTTATAATACTCTCAACTCACTTTGCCAAACATTCGGCTCTAAGTGTTAGTTAATCAAGTTCCCAAGTTCTAACATCTTTTACGGTCAATGGTGTTTGTCATAAGGCCTCCAGGTTGGGTGCTGCTACCTAAACTTGGATTGGGGTTTATGGTTCTCCAAAATGGAAGTTGGTCTTCTTCTTTTTGTTTGCATTTCGACTCTGCATGCAATGTTATCAACTCTAGGCTGGAGCAGCTACAAACAACGATCAGCCAACAGTTACATCATATCACTATTTTAATAGATTGTTTCCATTAGGTTGAAGCAACTACAACAACAATAAGTCAACAACTATATCATATCACTATCTTAATAGACTGTTCCTAAATGCTTCATGCTTTTTGGAATTCATTTCCACTGTCATCTTTGCTGGTAAGTCTATCTCACCATATTTTATTAGAGATGAGATTTTCAATTGTTTCTCGGTGGTGATTATGTCTTAGGAGCATGTCACTCCAGCGCACAACTACGTTTTTCTTCTCATTTAGTTTGTTTTAACCTAAGTCAATTAATTTAAAAATGACTTATTGTTATTCTTATGTTTTTTAACCCAAAACTAATTTTAATTACCTGGAGCTAATTTTAATTAAAATATAATATTATATAACTACAATAATCCATTAAAAATAGAATTTTTATAATCTTACTAAAAATTTATGAATTTTTCTATTTTAAGGCATTAAAAAAGAAAAAATTATAGAAATTTAAAAACATTATAAAAATTACTTTCAAATGAATTATTGTACATACATAATATTAGATTTCAAATAAAATTAATTTCAGATAAAAATTATTTAAAAATAAAAATAAATCAGTTGAATTAAATTAAAATTAGTTCTTTTTTATGCTTATGTAGTTGTGTATACAAAAAAGGTAAAAACAACCTAACACGACATCGTTTCAACTTTTAGCGCTTTGGGGGGGTCTTGATGCATGTCGTTCCAGAAAGCCCTAAAGAACCTGATTACGGTCTCGCTTGATAAAACCAGAGGCCAGAGCAAGCGCACGAACAGTTTTTTTACCCAGTCTTCACAAACTCACTTCATCCTCTGCAAACGGTCAACCGTGCTGTGCTCCGAGTTCGAAAATGTCGCTTCGGGTACTGAATCCTAATGCCGAAGTTATGAACAAATCGGCGGCGGTGCACATGAACATCAACGCCGCCAAGGGTTTGCAGGATGTCCTTAAGACCAATCTTGGCCCCAAGGGAACCATCAAAATGTATGTTAGTAACCATAATTTTCTATGCTTTTTCTGGTTCAGTTTCTGTCCGCTTCTCTCTTGATTCCCTTCTTCTTTGGCAGGCTGGTTGGTGGGGCTGGCGATATAAAGCTAACTAAGGATGGCAATACCCTCTTGAAAGAAATGGTTAGCAGTTCTTATCCTCTCCTTACTTATTATACCCAAATGTTTGAGAAGGGATCTTTCTTTGCTATTTTGTTGGAGCCCTGTAGTTGGTCATTGCTTGATTTTTTGATATTGCAGTGCTAGTAAACATGTGATCTCTCGTTTCGTTTTAGTATCGTAATTCTAAGTGTCTAGGGAGTTCCATTCCGTCATATTTAACCTGAAAATTTGCTCATTAATGCAAAAGTTTTGGTTGCTATTGTTGAAGCAGCTGGGTGTAAAAATAATGCATATTTTCTTATAACGACCTTGATTTATAATATTAAGTTCATCTTATATTTTATTTATGCTTGATTGTTGATGAAATTGCTGGAAATGTGTCAGTTGTGTGGTAGAATTGTATAGTGGCTTCTTACATTTTATGGTTGTGTGTTGTTTCTGTCATGGTGATTACAGCAAATCCAAAACCCGACAGCTATAATGATTGCAAGGACTGCTGTTGCTCAAGATGATGCAAGTGGGGATGGCACCACTTCTACTGTGATCTTTATTGGCGAGCTTATGAAACAATCTGAGCGTTATATTGATGAAGGTTGACAGTAGCTTTTGCACATCTTCAGTTATTTGAATTCTGTGTTTCTTTATGTTTTTCAAGTAGTTATTATTCCATTCTGTGCTTCTGTGAGTGCTCAATCACAGTTCGCCTGTGCTAGGCTTCTCCAAGAAATTAGCACAGTCCTGCTTTCTGGAAAACTACAATGTGGCAGATGGCCCATCCCATTGGCGATGTTAACTGTCCATCATGCTGTAACACTTCCCATCTTCCAGATTTGGGTCTTACTTGAAACTTCTGTGTGGTGCTTTCCTGCCTTTTCCTAAAGCGAGTCAAAGGCAGTCATGTTCTATCATTATATTCTCTTCAGTAGTTGAATTAGCTGGTGGCTTTTGTTTTCTGATTCTTGTAGTACTGGAAAGTGTTTACAATTTGGTGTTTCTTGTGCACTGGGATGTTATTTTCCCCTGTTACTTCACTTCATAGATTTTGTGTCTGTATAATCATATCAACTGTGGTTGGTGCTTCTATTGATTACAAAATTCTTATCTCGAGCATTAGGGACCCAAATTCTCTGTTGTTAATTGCTAATTCAAGACATTTGGTGTTGCAGGGATGCATCCTCGTGTCCTTGTTGATGGCTTTGAAATTGCCAAGAAAGCCACTCTACTGTTTCTTGAGAAGTTCAAGACACCTGTGGTTATGGGTAATGAACCAGACAAAGAGATTCTGAAAATGGTTGCTAGAACAGCATTAAGAACTAAGGTGTTTATACTCCTACATGTGTTTGTGTCTGGATGAAATTATCCCCTATAGCCTACATCTCAGTAGTATCATCATCACAGGGTTGATAGCATCCCATCTTTTTTCTCATGCAGTTATATGAAGCATTGGCGGATCAATTGACTGACATAGTTGTTAATGCTGTGAGTGCACACAATTTTTAGTATGTTAGAACTATCTGAAGTTATTAGTCTAATTTGTTGAGCTGAACCCTGTTGCTTACCATCCGCCCATGTGGTCAATGGATTGAAGTCATGCTCATTTGTTTGGGTGTATAGGTGCTTTGCATTCGAAAGCCTGAGGAGCCCATTGATCTCTTTATGGTGGAAATAATGCATATGAAGCACAAGTTTGATGTAGACACACGCCTGGTCTGTCCTGCTTTCTTATGTTTTACTTGCAATGTTTATTCTTCATTTAGTAGCTATGTTTTCTCTATATTTTGACCAAGAGTTTCTTGTTTTTCTTATTTCTACATATAGTACTCTGTTGGACTGGAGCACATATGATAAGGGATGATATTATGGGTGAGGACATTTTTTTTGGGGGGGGGGGGGGGGGGGAGTAAACATGGCCCCGATTTAGGATAGAATTAGATAAGCTTGACTTAGGTGTTGCCTTCATGTTCAATATGACCAACAGAGGCACCTATGCGTGAAAGTGATAGACTAAATTGGTGGGGAGGAAATGGGCAAGGGTAGACTTAAACTAACTTGGGATGGAAATAGTGAAATGAGATGTTGCATTTTTTTTTTATTAACTTGTAGAAGAACTTGTTGCACATCAAGTGGAATGAAAATACAATTTATGTAGTTGACTCTAGTGCAACTAGTTATTAAGGTTCAAATGATTCATTGAGAGGTGTCTTGGCATGTATAAAACTAGAATGATCCCATGGTTTTAATTTATGGAAATAGTTTGTTTAAATACTTGTTATTTGGGTCATTAGGTGGAGGTACATACTGTGTTTTTGTCGAGGAAAGAAAATTAATGTTCTTATGATAATTCCTAGTTTTGTGTGTGTGTGTGTGTGTGTACATCTTTAGTATGATCCTCGAACTCCTACTTCAGAGAATGGAATTTTCCTCATTGTGAGCTGCAGGACTGAGATGATGGAAGAGTTCTGTGATGCATGTTTTCTTCATGCTCTTAAAGAAATGAACATTGTTTTGTTATATTGCACATGGTCTGTTGGTGTGGTATATGCAACTTCCATAATAGTAGTAGGAACATGTTTCATGTGAATTTTGTTTGCTGCTAATGTTGATTAATTGAATTTGGTTAGCTTACAAGGTAGATATTCTTACCTGGCATGGCATAGCTTTGTTAGCATGGTTTTTGGGTCTTCACTTGTCATTTTTCTCAGATAGCTGAATCTAACATTGGCTAAACTTGAACCCAGGAGTTGTGTATTGTCTTTTTATTGTTGCATAGATTGAATATTCTGCAGTTTTGAAAGATGCTTTTGTTGCAACCAGGTGGAGGGTCTTGTCCTTGACCATGGTTCCAGGCATCCTGATATGAAGCGAAGGGCAGAGAACTGTTACATTTTAACTTGCAATGTGTCTTTAGAGTATGAGAAAAGGTATATTTGCAGAAATGAGGGCCTTTCTATCATTTGTTTCCCTTTCACTGCTCCTATATATTGGTGAAGAGTTCTCTTTTTGAATTTTTTGGGGGCCCAGGGGGGGGTGGGGGGTGGGGCAGATTGCTTTATCCTTCATTTAGGTTGTGTAGCCTGCCCTGAATGATGTGGTTTATTTTGATATCTGTTACGTCAGAGACTCATATTTTTTGTTATCAGTGAAATAAATGCAGGATTTTTCTACTCTAATGCTGAGCAGAGAGAGGCCATGATTGTTGCTGAAAGGCGTTCAGTTGATGAAAAAGTTAAAAAGATCATTGACTTGAAAAATGAGGTAGATCTTGATATCTATTCTGTCTTGTATACTGCATCCTTGGGGACAGTGGAGCATGAATATTTTGTGTGCATTTAATTTATGCAGCCCCTTTGGTTGTTTGCAGGTCTGTGCTGGAAATGATAACAATTTTGTTGTTATCAATCAAAAGGGAATAGATCCGCCTTCTCTTCATCTACTTCAACAGGCTGGGGTTAGTTTTTAATTTTGTTATCTTATCCTTTGGTTATGACCATGATTTTTACGTGATACATATTATATACATGTCTTTAGTCTGTATGTGGTTATTTTTTTTAATGAATGCACACAATTTTTTGGATTAAGTGTGTACATGGATCTGCGCCTTTTAATTTTTCACTTGGTGGAATTTATTATTTATGTTGGTTCAAAGTTATGGTCTATTAGTGGCAGCCGTTAAAGTTCACCAATTTTGTAGATCATTGCACTCAGAAGAGCAAAGAGAAGGAATATGGAAAGATTGGTCTTGGCTTGTGGAGGAGAAGCTGTAAATTCTGTAGATGATTTAACACCAGAATGCCTTGGCTGGGCTGGTCTTGTCTATGAGCATGTCCTTGGGGAAGAAAAGTATACGTTTGTTGAAAATGTGAAGAATCCTCACTCTTGTACAATATTGATAAAAGGTTGTGTGCCAATGTTTAATGTGTTTATCCAGTTGTCACCTGCTGCTCTCATGAACCTCTGCCTATTTATGGCTTTTTTTCCTGTTCAAGGAATTCTTTGTTAATGTCTTTTTCAATTATCTAGGGCCAAATGACCATACAATTGCCCAAATTAAGGATGCTGTTCGGGATGGACTGAGAGCAGTGAAAAATACCATTGAAGATGAAGCTGTCGTCTTAGTGAGTTCTTAATCTGGGATTTTTTACTGTATCCTTTGTTAGATGCTTCTTTTGAGCAGATACCTTGTATAGATTATGCCGGTTTTTTTTTTGTTTACATGTATATGATGTAAATGATTTGCATGTTTGAATTCAGCAATATTCAATTAAAAGTTTTGACGCAATGAGTGTGTGTGCATGTTCGATGTTACACATTTTAATTAAGCATCTAGCTTGGATGGAATATAATTTTAGGAACAATCTCCACATACTGGTGTTACTTGACCCTTTTCCATGCAAGTGAAGAAAAATATGAGGAATTGACATCATGAACATGTTCCAACTATCCCAGGATAGTCCGGACTAATTTATGATGATGATGATGACAAGTGCACGAGTTCATGTATTCTGAGTAGCTAGTGTGCAGAAGAATTAGCATAAAAGATCCATGGAACATCTTGAAAAATTTCATGTTTGTAAATTTTGTCCCTACACTGAAGTTTTATGGTTGCAAAGCATGTGCCCCAGAGTTGATGTTGCAATTTGTAGTTAATCTCTGCTAATAAACTGGCAATGTGTTAATGAAGAAAATGGTTTTCTATAATTTCGTAAAATATGGATTGGATCTGATATATATGCTTGTGTAAGTACAGGGTGCGGGGGCTTTTGAAGTGGCAGCTAGACAGCACCTTATTAATGAAGTGAAGAAGACTGTCCAAGGGGTAGTCATGTGTTATTGCTCTTGCAACTTGACACATATATAACATATTGCTTTCTGACTCAAATTTTGGCATTTGCAATTATGGATTAGCGTGCTCAATTGGGTGTTGAAGCCTTTGCCGACGCTCTTCTTGTGGTGCCCAAGACACTTGCTGAAAACTCGGGACTTGACACGCAGGATGTGATAATTGGTCTCACGGTATTATGTATTCATTCATTTATTTTTTTTTTTATTATTACCATGTTAACTGTATTTCAGTGTGTTTGCTGCTCTCTAGCTGTTTATGCTCGATGGAAGTAGAGACGAAATGTCGTAAGGTTTTTGCATTTGTTTCGTTGTTCAGGGGGAGCATGATAGGGGTAATGTAGTGGGATTAAACAATCACACTGGAGAACCTATTGACCCCCAGATGGAGGGTATTTTTGACAACTACTCAGTGAAGCGCCAGATTATTAACTCAGGGTAGGTGAATCATTTCGCATATATTTTGGAGCTTGTTGTCTCTGGTATGTTCATTTCCTTGAACAGGCATCTTTTACAAGTGATATAAGGGGAACTGTAATTGTGTATTGCAGGCCTGTAATTGCATCCCAGTTGCTGTTGGTTGATGAAGTCATCCGCGCTGGTCGTAACATGCGGAAGCCAAATTAAGCTTCTAATGTAGTTACTGGTTGGGAATTCTGAACTGGAGCCTGAAGGTGGATGCTTGGTGGGTGCTCATGGATGTTGTGTTTAAATGTCGTGAACTGTGTGTGCGCCTTAGCCTGTCAGCAGTTGTTTGTCTCTGTTGAACTCATTGTATCATTATGATTTTTCACATGTACGAGATATGGGTGGAGTCTTGTGATTTTGCTTGTCCGTTTTTGGTGCAAAGGGCTGAGCTGTTTATTTTTCTCTGAAGTTCCGTGGTGTCGAACTCGTATTCTAGCCTTGTACCCCAAGCCACCCATGCGAGTCTCGCTATGATATTCATACTTGGATTCCAATGAAAAAACTGGTTAGCTGTGCGCAGGCCTTGGTTTATGTCTGTAAGGGTAGGCCTCACTAAAATTTGCGGTGCACGGCACGGGGGCATTTTGACATTGGCCACAAGAGGTGTGGTGGTGATTAACCTGGTTGCCAGTACTCTTGCCCAGCCATGTCTCTTCATTTTGCGGAATAAGAGACCTTCCAACTTCTCCCCTTGCCCAACCAAAAAGAGAGCGCGAGGGAGACGGAGAAGGTTGGAATGGGATTAATGTGGCCCATCATGTTATTCCATGGGGCGATGAATCGATGGCAAGCTTCCTTGCCAGCAGAGGGAGGACCAATCCGATTCCAATGGATCCAGTAGGGTTAAAGAGGTCAAACTTTAGCTTGCTGTTTCATTTCATTCCCACGAGGAGACGACTACGACCGTGGCTGGGCTACTCGTGCGAATCACAAGTCTGGGTCTGGGACCGGGACCGGGGCCGAGCATTTGGATATTTATTCAGGATCGTATCCTATCGTAGCTAGTTGATAGGATTTTTATTCCCCCAATTTTTTATCCACACTTTTCCTGTGCTACGCTTCATCCTGTTATCACTGTTTTGAATTTCTAGTGTAGTAATCACCCAGTTACGTTCTAGCTTCCTTTTTTCCTTTTTTGGTCGGTCCTTCCTCCATTTCAACACACAGCTGATATACCTATTCCCAATTTGCATGTGTGGCTCTAACTGCTTTCGAATTGATTCAGGTACGGTCTTGCAGTGACAATTCAATCCAGGATCTTTGATTGATTGGGAAGAAACCCAGTAACAGTCGCTGGAGATATATTCCAGTCAAACCTCGAAACAAAAAGATGGGCGGAAGGCGAGGATTCCAATGCAAGTACGCAGAACAAAATCTTCTAACATTACTTATTCTATTCTCCTTTGATTCCCATCATTTCTCCTCCAGAATTGGATCTCTCCAATCCATGCTCGTGAGAATTGCAGTCCTTACTCTTTCCGGAAAGAAGGTAGTCGTTTGGTTTGTTAGCCTTTTCGATCGCTTGGTCATACGATACAACCATCTCTTTCTTCATGGGATCAGCGAACGCCAAGACCTAGATTTCACCACTGAAGGACGTTACTAACCAAACCAAACATGCTCATAAACCTTTACCTTAGCAAGTAATGCTGTAAATTTGCAAGCCATGCTTGCACTTGGAAATTAAAGAACAAGATTGATCTAACAATTACCAAATGGAAATAGCTTCTAGTACTTTTAGGCATAGGCTCTGAATATAACAAACAAACATGCACCAGTAGTCACATGATTTTAATTGCCTGCGATGTGATCAGGAGAGAGCAATTTCTTTTGGATCATAAATTAGTGGCGTCGGGGGTTGACTTGGTACAAGCATTGGCATGGAAATCAAAGGAGTGAGAAGGATGGCCATTACAATCTTAACCACACAAGGCAAGCCTAAGTGGAGCGAAGCTGACCTGTGTGCAGCTCCCATGCACACAGGAACTTCAACATTCTCCTTGACTTCTTTTCCTCTTCTCATCTTCAAGTGCCAAACACAGACACAGTAGCCGCCCACTGACCTGGCCCAACAAGTTTTCTTTGTCAAATCTTGGAAGCCGAAAAAGACAGCTACTCTAGTGGAGTGGTCCGGGAGTACCTGGGCATACTAAATGGTAAGTTTTCTTACATGATAAGGCATCAATTTGTAGACATTAAGAGACATGAGAATCTTATGGGTCGGCTTATGCTCAGATGGAGAGAAAACGGGGAAGCTTCTTCTGGCAACGAGTCTCTTTGGCCTTGCTCCCTTTTCCTTCTTTATAAGTTCCAACTAGCTCTCGATGAATTCACAAGCGCACACACGCGCAGCTCTCTCAAAACTAATTTACACCAATGGCCGCCATTCCCTGCGATCCTCGGCTCAGCGTCCAAGCAGCGCAGCAAAATAATGGTCCTGTGGTTGAAGAGATTGAAGGGCTTATCAGAGTTCACAGAGATGGCCATGTTGAAAGGCCTCCAATCATCCCAAATTTCCCCTGCTCCCTTGCACTGCACCCTGGTCTGACTGCAAAAGATGTTATCATTGATAGGTTCACTGATGTGTGGGCTCGGATTTATGCTCCGAGCAACTCCTCTTTGATGCCTCTGCTGGTCTACTTCCATGGAGGAGGATTTTGCGTTGGCTCCGCTGCTTGGGGCTGCTACCATGAGTTCCTCTCTGCTCTTTCCTCCAAAGCAGGCTGTGTTGTTTTGTCCCTGAACTACCGACTGGCTCCTGAGAACAGACTGCCTGCTGCTTATGAAGACGGCATTGGCGCTCTTATGTGGGTGAAACAGCAAGCTCTTTCCATGCCTCATGAACAGAAATGGTGGCTATGCCGGTGCAACTTCTCAAACCTTTTTCTAGCAGGTGACAGTGCTGGTGCCAACATAGCATTCAATGTTGCTGAAAGGCTGGGAGGCATGAGTGCGTCCAGTTCCAGCATTAGGCCTTTGTGTCTCAGAGGCAACATCTTGATACAGCCTTTCTTTGGAGGAGAGGTCAGGACTGCATCAGAGAAGTATGCCACGCAACCACCAAAGTCTGCGCTGACTCTGGCGGCCTCAGACACTTATTGGAGACAATCCTTGCCTTTTGGGGCCAACCGTGACCACCCCTGGTGCAACCCTTTCACCAAGGATTCAGCCTATTTGCACACGTTGAAACTTGCATGTGCCACTTTGGTGTGCATATCAGAGATGGACATTCTAAGAGATAGGGACTTGGAATTTTGTTCTGCCTTGGCTGCTGCTGGGAAAAGAGTGGAAACAAAGATTTACAAGGGACTTGGACATGCTTTCCAGATTCTGCATAACTCACAGCTCTCACAAGTCAGGACTCAGGAAATGATGTCCCATATTAAGGCTTTCATTAGCAGCCAATAACAATATGTTATGTGCTCCTAGTTAGTTATCAGCTGCTGCTAGCAATTAGCAATGTCATGTCATCATCTTGATCCAGTATATATTTTGACTTTATCCCATCTTCCATGATATATAAATCAACACTTACAAGGTGAGGTTAGAGTATCCTATTCAAAACCAAGCATTCAATTGTAATGATAAGCAGCAAACTTCAGCTTAATACTACATAAAACTCTGTCACACAATAACAGTGCAAAGCAAACTTATGGTACAAATACAATTAGGAATCAGGAATCAGGTATGGGTATATATATTCAATAAGTATTCAGTAATTTTTCTCAAATGCTGCTCGGCATATCGTTGAACTTGAAGACCACGCCTGAGTGTGAGAGATGCACTGCTGCCTGTGCCTGGGCTGTCTATCTAGATAAGCCATCCTGTGAATTTGGAGGAATGTTCTTCCTGGCCTGGGAGACAATTTCTTCCCCGTGCTGACTTTGAGGTACAAATTAAGTAGACAAAATTTGATTGTAAAAAGCTAAGCGCAACTCAACATTGAAGTGGTAACTAGCGGGAGAATGAGAATGATGTTATTGTTAGTTACCGAAATTAAAGATTGGAACCAGGCAGCACGGCAAGGTTAATCCCAATTAAATTAATTAATTACTCTTCCTCCTCCTCCTCCTCCTCCATGTCGAATACCAGGATCTGGACTGGACTGGTTCAGGTTCCTACTCCCACTCCTAGGAATATTAATTTCATACTACAATCACTAAACTGCATTATATGAAACAGTTCAAGGACATTACATAACGCCTCTTTCCTCCCACTGTGCTCTCGTCTCGTGTAAACTACCAAACTACCTTACCTTTCCCTAATTCCATTTTGCCTCCGTCTCCCTCTCCTCGCAGCCGCTTGCTCTGCCTCTGCTCCGTTGGAACCCAGATGGAAAAGAAGCAGAGAAAGAAAGCTAAACCGGAATTCAATTCTTGGACTTGGCTGCTCCACAAAGGGATTGCCCCGGTGTTCTTCTGCATCTCGCTTTTCGCGCTTCTTGTGCGCGTGGCGGTCTCTCTCCACCCCTATTCCGGCGCCGGCACTCCTCCCAAGTTCGGCGACTACGAGGCCCAGAGGCATTGGATGGAGATCACGCTCAATCTCCCTGTCAAACACTGGTACCGGAACAGCAGCGCCAATGATCTCACCTACTGGGGTCTCGATTACCCTCCTCTCACCGCCTACCAGAGTTACCTCCACGCCCTCTTCCTCCAGATCTTCGATCCTGACTCCCTTTCTCTCTTCGCCTCTCGTGGCTACGAGTCTTATCTCGGGTCTGTTTTCGTCTGAAGCTCTGCATCTTTGGTTGCGGCTTTATTTGACGCTGATTGGTTTGCTCGCATCTTCATGCAGGAAATTGCTCATGAGATATACGGTTTTGTCTTCTGATCTTCTCATTTTCTTCCCAGCTGTTCTCTCTTTTGTCTATGCTCTTCACATTAGGAATCAGAGCGGGGCCAGTAAAAGTGATATAGCTTGGCACATTACTATGATCCTACTCAGCCCATGTCTCATAGTAATTGACCATGGCCACTTTCAGGTATTCTTTCTCTTTAAACTTCTTCATCCTTCTACACTTTCAGGAAAATAGTATGGCTGTAACTCTCCCGATATCTGTTTGTGTTTCAGTATAACTGTATAAGCTTGGGTCTTACAGTGGCTGCTATTGCTGCAATTCTTGCTGAGAAGAATCTTTGGGCTTGCGTTCTTTATAGTCTAGCTCTCAACCATAAACAGGTCTCCCGGCTTCCTATTACTTTGTATTGCCCTTCTTAGTTGTGTGCAAACAAGATTTTGTTTTGCTGGGAATTCTTTCTTGTTCAGACATTGTATCTATTGAACTTGAAGCTTCAAATGGATGAAATGAAGACTGATTCTTTTAATCAAGCTTCGTTACTGCATGCTTGCTTGTGCTTGTACAATTTTCCTTCTGCTTTTGCATCTTTCTGGGGCATACCGCATCTGTAACTGTCTATTGCTGCAACCTGGCCACTCATTGAACTTTAATCAAGGTGAAGTGTATGTTTACGTGTTTATCCTCACGCCATTATAAAGGCTTTCCATCTTAATTTTTTTTCACCTGAAGTCCTTCCAAATAGCTAGTTCAAATGGACAGATAAGAAAAATCTGTTCCGAATTTATTTTTGTGTGATTAAGTGACCCTATAATGGAGCAAAATAAGACTTAAGAATAAGAATGCCTGGTATGTTGTCCTATGGGGACTGCTTTAGGCAGTTCTGCATTCTGCTATTTTGAGGGCGTTCATGTGGAAATGTTGTTCAATTGCACGACTTTAGTTTCTGAAACATTGCTCTGAGATAGTAAATGAAAATTGTGATGAAATTCACAAGCAACCTTTCCTGGTCCGTTTTCCCCAGAAGGGATTAGGTGTTGACATTTCTTCAACTCCATATTGCTTGTGTTATATGACCTAAACAGTGTCAGCATGTCCTGCAATATTGTCTGCTTGGTCTTTTAAGCATAATAAGGAACTTCAGATGAAGTCACATTACGTAGTAGGGCCCTTTGGTTTTCTCATCTACATCTTCTCATTGTCAATCAATGTTTTTTATGGCTTTTTAAATTTCAGATTTATTTTTAATATACTTACGTGTTGATTTGTTATTTTTAATGGCTTTTTTTTTTTTTGTTTCCAAATCTGATGTTGCAATGTTTTTATATTTTTCAGATGAGTGCGTATTTTGCACCTGCTTTTTTCAGTCATTTACTTGGCAAATGCTTAAGGAAGAAGAATCCAGTGCTTGAGGTAGCAAAACTTGGTTTTACTGTGTTGGGAATATTTGCTCTTATCTGGTGGCCATATCTCTATTCAATGGATGCTGCTTTGGAGGTAAATGGCATAAGTTCTCCCTGCTGACGCATTTTCATCCTTCTCTTTCTTACACTACCAGACGTTTCCTGTTCCTATCACCCTTTCCTGCTGAAGTAACATATTATTGTCTATCAGGATGAATTATGAAATTTATTATCTATTTTACCTTTGGATCGTTCCTTGAAAAACAAAAATCATTCTTTGTCCACTTTTTTTTTTAAAAAAAAATTGACATCATGCTCATGATAACCTTTCTTTTTCGCATATCATGATCACTTTATAAACAAAATATGTTATGAGTGCAGTCAACGAGATATGAGTATGGAATTAAAACAATTAAGTCTTGATAAAAAAATTGTATTACCTTATTCTTGTAATTTTTGTTGCTAATAGTAGTTTTTTGTTATAAGTATGTATCTTTTTAGATAAATGTATTTTACATTAAAGCACACCATGCAATCTGTATATGATTAGTTAGTACCTGCTTCAGGTTCTTTCTCGTCTTGCTCCATTTGAAAGAGGAATATATGAGGATTATGTAGCTAACTTCTGGTGCACGACTTCCATTCTCATAAAATGGAAAAAATTATTTACAAATCAGTCAATCAAGTTTATCAGCTTTGCTTCTACAATATTTGGCTGTCTACCTTCAATGGTAGAGCAAATCATGCGACCAAGCAATAATGGTTTTCTTTACGGGCTTCTTAATAGTTCTTTGGCATTCTACTTGTTCTCCTTTCAAGGTGAGTATTTCTCTCACTTTTCTCCGTTTTGTGTGTCTTCCTAAATGCTTATTGTCTGTTCTCAGTGTTGGTGTTTATCGTGGATTTTTGCAGTGCATGAAAAGTCCATTCTACTTCCTCTTCTGCCTCTAGGCCTGCTAGCTTTGGAGGAGTCTGGTCCTTTTGTGTGGTTAACTCATTTTGCCATGTTCTCTATGTTTCCACTTGTGCATCGTGACAAACTGGTTCTAGCATACATGGCTCTTCAGGCTCTGTTTGCCCTCCTTTATTTTGCACCAGGTACGCATGCTAGAACGTGCAACAGCAAGCAGGTGGTTAATTGCATCATGAGGATGGAGGGTGGATGGAAAGTCCCGTTTCCAGCTATGGTGGTCAATGTGGTGATGTGGTTTTTTTGTTTGTGCTCTCTGGTGCTTCATGTTATTTACTTAGCTGGGCATCCCCCAGGGGAGTACCCTTTCCTTTTTGAAGCATTTATTATGCTTCTATGTTTCTCTCAATTTGTGTTGTTCACATTATACTTCAATTTAAAGCAATTGAAGTTTCCAGCACATTCTTCTTCTGTAAATGGAGAAAAGAAGGACAATTGATTAGGTCTTTCTACATCCATGGTTGGTTTGTTGTACCCTAGTGTTTTCTGTTGTATTCATTCTGATCAGAAATTTCTTTTTCAAAACTTATTGATATAGCTGGTAGAAGTAGACTGAAGGGATGAAAGAAGAATTTGTCATGGCCGAGCATCCAAATCTGAGCCTGAGCTGAGAGCAGCTGATTCAGAGTGATGTTTGGAAGTGCACCTGAGCTCTGTGTGTGTGTTTCTGTTACACTTGCGTTCATTAATAAGTGTCGCTTTTGGCGGAGCCAAGTGGTATTAGTACATAAATATGGGAGTTGGATGTGGGCATGGGCAATCATGTGAGTTTGTTTGTGATATAAGGAGGAATCAAGCTTAGCCAGCACCTCAGTCTCCGTGAATAGAAGATGAGTTGTAAATATCATATCATTACAGACAAGCCGGGGGTGAGGAAAGAGGTCCTTGTTAGTTTAGGTTACTTCTGAGTTTGACCAAGTGAAGTCAGACCCCCCGCCCCCCGCCCGCCAAGCACTCTTCTACGTTACCTACCTTGGTTTACCCTGTTACATTACATTACAAATGTCCTTTTTTCTCTTTTTAACTGCGTTGCTTTGTTCCTTTGACTTGTTCCTTTCTTTTCTTTTATTTCTGGGGCGGCCCATCTCATCGGATCGATATTAGGATTGATACTGATGAAAAAATGGACCAAAGCAAAGCAAAGATTGTCCTCCTCTCGATTCGGTGTGACTGCCCGGATTGATTCCTTATAACAAAATGGGCTGGGCCTTACCTATTACTGTGATCTCAGAACGATGGAATTCCTTGGCCCAATAAAGATGGAAAAGGACTGTGATTCGAGTTGAGGTGAGGTGAGTTGAGTTGCTGAAGAAGGGGATGAGGTTAAATAACAGGGCCTGTATGTTTACTTGGTGAAATTGAAACAAAAATAAACTGTAACTTGTCGACTACAACGAAGGAAACATGGAAATTAGGGACAGGTAATTGAAGACTTAGCGCGAGGCAACGGCAGCAGTAGCAATAGCAGTACATGTTTCACTTGATATTCAACTGGGAGAGTCGGTAAATATCATAATTTGTCTCCCGTGCCGTAACGTAATGGTAATACCAATACCAATACCAATACCAATATTGAAGAGGGTGAGAATGAGAGTTAGAGAGAGAAGAAGGATTCTAATTATACACACACATACACACTTAGAGTAACCACCGTTCAGGTAGTAAGATTGTTTTGAGAGGCTTTCCGTACGTCATGTGTGGTGGAATCTTTTTTAACTTACCTAGCAGAAGCAGTAGCTCTTCAACTCAGTGTCTACATGCAATTCATTACGCACAGACGACTGCAACTAATTCCCCTGCCCTGCCCTGCCGCCAGATGAGATTGCATTTGATTCCAACTTATTATGATATATGATGATATGCATGTGATAGAGAGAGAATCAGGCTGCTTGCATGATCTTAATTAGTTAATTAACTAATGTGTGTATAGGGATGGGGAGGGAGAGGTCAAGTATTTAAATGTTTGTAGCCTGAATGATCAATTGGGTTTAATTGACTAATTAATTGGTGGTGTGGAATGAAGGATATGCTTGCCTGCATGTTCATGAACCACTTCCAGTCGGCGCGTGCGTGCAGCTGACCTGAATGATGCCACTACTAATTAGTGCGTCCGGTGGAGTGGAGTGAAGTGGAATGGAATGTTGTGGAGTTCAATTCAATCCCGACTCCAAATCTATTACTCTCATTTAAATTCTTGTTATATAAACTTTAAAAAGAACTAGCTATTGAATCAATTGTAGAATTTGAGGTTATGGGTTTTTAATCACTTTATTCATGTTATGCACTGATTAATGAATTATAAATTTTTATAAAAGAGATAGAAGAACATAAAAAAAATAAAAGTGAAGACGGGTTATGTTGTTGAAAAAACATTTTAAAAAAATAGCTATTGAATCAACTGTAGAACTTGAGGTTATGAGTTTTTAATCACTTTCTTTATGTTATCCGTTGATTATTGATTTATAAATTTTTATAAAAGAGATAGAAGAACATTTTTTTAATGTATTGACAACAAGAGGGGCTGAAACCAAGTGAGGAAGAAGAAAAATTGTCTTCTACAGAAGTCAAATAGATGACTTTGAATTAGAGTAAAGATTGTTGTTGACTTTCAAATTGTCTTTGTTGATAGAGAAAATAAAAATTTATTGACTATTCTCAAATTGATTAAATCAGCAAAAATTGTTAATCGTCAAAGTTATTTGTGGTTGAAAAAGATAGTAAGTATAAGGTATTTGAAGAAATTCAAATTTCTTATTTCTTTGAATTTGTTTAAAATTAAAAGGATTTTGGGGCATTTGTTTGGAAGGAAAAAACATCAAAAGGAAATTGCAGATAAAAAAAATGTTTTAAGAAAGGACAAAAGTATTCTGCTTTCTTTGGATTGAAGGACATGATGATTAATACCTTATGTAATACTTTAAGAATGAGACAAATTGGTTGGATAAAAGCAAAATTTTTATACTTCCATCATAAAATTATGTTGATCATTATAATGCATTTAGGGATTTGTAAATAGTATTTAAATTATCCATGTTACTATTCTTAGGATAATATGATAGTCTTTGTAGTTTAACCTTTAATTTTCTTTATTCATTAAATATATATAGATATACATGTATTAAGGATTCCTACATGACATTATATTTTTATTTTAACCATACACATGTAATGCGTGGGAATACAAAAAAACCATTGAATCCATATTGCATAGATAAAGAAATGCTAAAAAATATTGATTATATAATGTAGAATATATATATAGTTATAACATCATATACTTTACTTATCATTAAAAATTAAATTAATAATTATAGAAATTTAATTAATGTTTATAGAATAATATGTGATACAGGAAATGAGCTTTAGGAGAGTAAAAGTTAGGACCAATATTTTGTAGAAGTATAATGTAGAGTAAAAAACATTAAATACTTTGTAGAAGTATAATATGTGATTCCATTTGGAGATGAACCAAAGTGAAACATTTGTAATAAATTAAATGAGGGTAAATTGCACAAAAAAACTCCGAACTTTTTATGTTTTGGATTGTAGATTGCACAATATTTGATTTATTGCTTAATGGTCCCAAAACTTTTTCTCTTCATTACAATTAATCCAAGTTACCGTTCTAGATTGTGTTGGTACAGAAAATTGATTGGTAGAGGGACCAAATATGTTATATAGTTCATTAACTATTAAAAAATTATGGCACACTTTGAATTAATGGAAACATAGTTATCAAATATTTTAAACTGATACTTAAAAAATTGATGTCAGATAATTTTGTAAGAGTTAAATTAAACTGTTACAAAATTATTTTCTACTAAATTGAAAGTTGTATTGTAATATATTGATGATTAATGGACTACATAAATAATCAATTTTTTCCTCAATAAATCAAATTTCTGTACCAACTTCGTCTTGCCTAGAGCAAGAGATGAATTTGCATGGAGTAAAAATGTTTGGAGCCATTAAGTAACAATTAAGTGGTTAGAGATATATTTACAACTCACATTGAAGATTTCAAATTTGTTATGCAGTTTATTAATTAGACTAAAATAGAACGCTCAATAGTTGGTGACTAAAATAAGACGCTATTTAAAGTTAATAATTTGTTCATGAAAATTACCCGTCTAATATATATTTTTAAAACTTAAATTAATAAATCTAAAAATTTAATTAATTTTTTATAATATAATTTATATGATTGGATATATGATCTTTAGGAAAGTAAAAATTAGAATGAAGATTTGTTAAAAGTATAATATGTGATACCATTTGACGATGAACCAAATTGAAACAGTTTTAATAAGGTTAGGATAAAAATGGAGCGACTAATAAGTTAATGACTAAAATAGTATGATAATTGAAATTAAGGGACTGATATAAAATTAAATCATTTGGTATATTTATTGCTAGCATTTATTGTTAGAACCCAGCTTTTAGATATATGTATATAGATTTTTTAATTCAAATTTACTTTTAGATATATATAAATTTTTTAATTCTAATTTAAACTCTCAATATGTAAAACCTATTTTTAAAAAAATAATTTTATGAGTAAAAATAAAAATAATAATGTCAATTACATATCTCTAAGGGTGAAAAGGGGCCGGGTTTTGTTCGCATAGATCGAGGTCAAGCTCGAGTAAGGATTTTTCGAGTTGAGTATTTTCGAGCTCAAGTCAAAAATCGAGCTCGAGCTTATTTGGGGCCGAGCTCGAGTTCGATGATACTCAGTCCCTTAAGCTCGCCGGCCTTTCAGGCCCTATGTTTTGTCTGTTGGGCCCTTTTCCGTCAGGCCCGTTACTTACTCCCCCCTTAGGCCTTACCTTAGTCAGCCCCTTAGTCTGTGTCTCTTGGGCCCTTTTCCATCGTGTCCCAGTCCGACTGCCAGTCCCACCCAACTCCCTTAGTCCCTTCTGCGTTCGGCGGCTTCGGCCTTCGTCCTACCAGAGGCCAGTCTCTTCTACCGCGCTCCTAGCCTCCTAATCTGTTCAGCGGCTTCAGCCCTAGGCAGGAAGAAGTACTCGGTGGCCGGCCTCAACCAATCGACGACGATCGCGCTGACCAGGGCTTGGCTTGTCGGACGACTCGGACCAGGGACCAGTGACCAGTCGAACGCCTGAAGCCGACACGGCAAGTGAGACACCTCAAGGCTCAAGCCGACCTGGTAAGTGGTAATCGAAACACCACAATCGAGATTTTGCTTGTTAATTAGCTTGCCAGACCAGGGATGAACCTTGACTTGTGAATTTGCAGCCACAATTGAGACGCACAATCGAGGCACCTCAAGCGAACGCGGACGCGGACGCCGACGCCGGAGACCAAGATCAGCAGCTCCACCTGGTAACATTCCTAGAATCGCAAATCATATATTTTTCTTTAGGTTTTCTTATATAAGGTTTTTGTTCTTTTTTGTTCAATTTCTGTTTTTCATTTTCCTTCTGTTTTGAATGATTTTTTTGGCTGGATTTGCACATGTTTGAATGTCGATGTTTGTTATTAGGTTTGGGAAATACCATTGGTAGAGTGATTTTGTTAGAAATGATCATAAGTTAGTAAGTGGTTGAGCATCAAGGGGCTACTGAGTAGAGAAAAAAACGTTGGGCTGGTTCTGAAAGAAAGAATGGAGAATTTTTTCTGCTGAAACAAGGTAGATAATTGAATAACTTTGGTTGAAACAAGCCAGCTTTTTACCCTTTTATGTACCTGTGTCAATGTTTCGTTTTGCAGCATTCCACATTCAGTGGTAATCAACATCTCCGTGGAGCCAGAAAATATAATTGAGAGTGATGTAACAAGTACCTACACCATTCATCAGTTCAGCATGCCTCTAGTGATGAGATCCAATTAGAAAACAAGTAGAATTGTCACCATATATTCAAGGAAAAAAAAGAGGCATGTCACCAGTTTATCTTATGATGGAAATCATTCAGAGAAATGGAATAAGTAGTGAACAACTCGACTAGGCTTGTAAATGGAGTTCATGGTCATGCTTTGGAACACCTCCATATGTGTGTGTGTGTAAAATCTGCCAGTGTGTGTGTGTGAGAATTCAAGGAGGTGATATCTTGTTGCGTTCAGCTCTGTTGATGTGTTTTGCTGCTACTTGTTCTCCAGATGTTATTACTGTTAGTTTCATTGTAACTGAACTCTAGACGTATGTATTTGTGTTGCTGATCATGGGAAGGAGTTTCCCCACTAAAGTTGGTTGGCTCACTTGTGGCTTTGTTTATGTTGCTTGAGAGTTGTCACTTTAGACTTCACATGTTGCTATGCTCTTTCTTTTAGATATTTTTATTTAGTTGTAAAACTTAATATTTGGATTTGGTTTGTTATGTTTTGTCAAAATTCAGGGTATTTTTCAAATATTTTTTCAAACTTCAGATTTGTATTCGACCCTTGGGCCCTTTTGAGCCAAGCTTGAGCCCTACCTAAGCTGAGCTTGAGCCCAAAAAAATCGGGCTCAAGTTTGAATAGTACTGAATTATAATGGGGCTGAGCTCGGGCTCGGCCCGGCCCATTTTCAGCTCTTGCTAGTGAGCAAGGGTGTGAAGTCCGATTGTCAGTAACTAGAGGGCCGACTTAATTGGTTTTGTAGTTCAGGGTAATAAGTATCTGAGTCAACATAATCCAGGTGGAAAATAGGCCATTTAGACCTTATAAAAATCATGATAGCTCTCTCGTCTCTCCCACCCATCGCAATCTTCATACCCAATCGCTCTTAGTCACCTTCTGGAATTGAAGAAACTCATCATCTGAGTCAGTGGTTGAAGCTGTTTATTTCATAATCGGGTACGACTCCCTGCGTTCCTCCATTTGCTTTGAATTATTCGATCTCTGTTTGTGTTTTTGTTCTGGTGTTGGGTTCGTCAAAGAATTTTCAGCTTACATTCGCGTTGGATAATGAATATGTGATTTTTATTGTCCAAACTTGCTCTGTACTAGTTCTTTAATTATTATCATTCTCTTTATCTTTTTTTTTTTTTCTTCTTGGCAATCAAAAGGGCCATAACATATCATTGGGCAAACTGAAGTAATAAAATTACCTGTCTAATTAATGTAGAAAGGTTCTTGTGAATGGTGAATAAGTTTGATTGGTTTGATTAATACTTGATAGTTGGTACCTACAAGTGTAAAACATCTTCTCCCTAAATGTAAAACATCTTCCTTAAAGGAGCTGGGCAAGTTTAGTGCATGACATTTGACATTTGTATTTTAGCGTTATTTGCTGCTGCAGAATTCTTGCAAACATATTTAAATGTACTTGACTCTCATAATTTTAACCTGAAGAGGGTAAGCTAACATAATTCAGATATTACATGTATCATGCATGAATATTTCTTACTTCTAAACTAGTAATTTGTAATAAAGGTTTGTATGTTGTGCTTGGGGTAGGAGGTTTGTATCCCTTTGATGTGAAATGTGTAAGAACTCTCTGTTTTGATACATGAGAATATGTTGACTGTTAGCTTATATCACATGAATATGATTGATAAATAATTATGCTTTTCCATTTTCTTTTGTTTTAATCAAGCTATATATTTATCAACACCTTTTTGGAAAATTCAGATTAAAATGTCTTGCAAATCCATATAATCCCAAAGCTTATACAGAAACTTGCATTTCCAAGATAGTATGTTCCAGATTCTGGAGTTAGAAGTTAAATTCTGTTTGGGGTTTGTGCTAACCTTCCTTTGCTTTTCAATGTTGTTTCTGTAATGTGCTAATGCCAGTGGAAACTTGTGACAATCCAATCATGATTAATCGTTATGTTTTTTAATGAAATATTTTATTAATGAAATGATCAAAGGCTTTTAAAATTCTGTTTCTGACAAGGTATATGACAGGGAATATGTAGAGGAGTCTGGGGTGCTTTTTCCTGATCAATGGCCTATGTCTAATTTAATTGTAATTTGTTCTGCTTATAAAGATGCAATTCTCTGATCCTTACTAAGATGTTACTCTTATTGATGCATTTTATTGCACATGATTTTTATTAGTAGCATGGATAAATGCTATTATGCACTTAAGGACTAGCAATTATGTCTTTGTTTATGAAACTCAGGACTAGCAACTCTGATTCTGCATGTTAGATTGCTGGTACCTAAGCTGATCGCAAATCTTAATGGCAGGTGTCCAGTATTGTTAGTCCAGCTTGTTCACTCCACAGTATACCCATTGCAGTTCCAACATTATTAGTCCAGTGTGTACATATTCTAAAGTCCAATAGCCCGGCTCTGGACCAGCACAAGCACAACGCAACACAACATAACACAAACTCCCGAGTCTGTTTGGAACAGAACACACCCTCATCTGACGAAACAGAAGGGGTTGGATTAGGGTTCATTCCTCCTAAATCCCTTCAAATCCCTCTTCCCAGGAGGATAATGTCATCTGTTATTGCACTCAACTGAAAAGATGGCATTGTTGCAAAGGATCAACCAATCCAAGCTGAAAACTGTGTCGTGCATGTTGAAAAGATGTTTCTTGCAAGTTCCTCATGGATTTCCATTGACTCACTCAGGAGCCAGTGTGCTGGAGATGCAGGGCTGTGGAATCGACAATAGACCTGCTTTGATTTTCAGTAGTGTGAGATTTTTCGCTGTACCTGTTCAGGTAACCACTTGAACTTTTCACTTTTGTTATCATCTGATTGGTCTAGTTGATTGTTAGCTGTATCTGGGATTTGATTGTTCCTGATTTGGTTCAAAGGGGTGCTTGAACTCCAACCTACTTTGGTTAACAGTTGGATAACTTGTTTTCCTTTTGTTCCTAATTCATGATTGGTTGGTCAGAAACTCGGAGTGACCAGTTTTCTTATGCGCTTTATTTTACACTCATTCAGGCTTTGTTGGATTAGTGTGGCAATTATGTGAACTGTATGATAATTGTTGAATCTCAGGTTAAGCCGAAAAAGGAAGAGCCAAAGGTCAATGGGCCTCGATTAAATGAGCAAATCAAAGCTCATACTGTCAGACTGGTGACAGATGAAGGTATTATTACCAATGGCTATAAAAAGCCAAGAATGGGTATTAATAATTTTTTCAGAATCTATATGAAATCAAAAGTCAAAGAATAGAATTGTGTAAAATATGAATCTTAATTCTCATTTTGTTTACTTTTTTGGAATGCTGTCCGTGCAAGGTAGACAATAGATGATGCTGGCTTGTTCTTCTTATCTGAAAGAATTATCAAGTTTATTTAACAAAGTCAGCACAGTTTAGACGAATGGTAAGTCATTCTCACTTAATTGGAATTGCAGGGAACAGGATTGTCTCAATTCATGAAGCATTAGGACATGCGAGGAGACTTGAACTTGATTTAGTTGAGGTGAGGGATATTTTGTATCTTGACCAGTGTGCTCATGTGTACACACACACGATTGTAAAAATCATGTGTGAGGATGATCATGCATCATGAAAATTGCCCAATCTCAATTCTTGGGAGGGTTTGTCCTACTTAAATCTTGTAACAACAGCTTTCTTGTCTTGACTGTGGAGAATAATATGTTCTAGAACTGTTTCTGGGGAAAATAGGATGTAAGCTTTTGGATGGAATAGAATGCTGGGGATAAAAGGAGCAAGTGCTTTTTAAAATTGCAGGCAAACTTGCAAGCAAGACTGCCACTAGAAGCCCTGCTGCTTGAGCCCACCACCACAAAGTGAAAATATAACCTACCATTCAACAAATCTGAATCCACGTCTCAAATATTCTCCTTTCTTCTTATGCATAACGTAGAAAACAGGATACTAACATTTCTATAAATCGATTTTGTTCTCAAAATGCTTATCTTATTCACAATGAGATTGAACTGGCTATTATTTTGAAGAATGAAATCACTCTGTGCCCCTTTCCCATTTCCCTGAAATATTTGTACAGAATGTGAAATGCTAAAGTTTATGATTGGATGTGGACTTGCATAGCTTTTTATTCTCTGAACAAACGGTATCATGTTCTGCAGGTCCAAAGAAATGCGGATCCACCTGTTTGTAAAATTATGGACTTCCATGAGCAAAAGTACAAGAAACAATTAAAGGAGAAGGAACGTGCTAAAAGCAAGGTAGGCATATGAACCCATGAGTTAATGTGAGATAGAATTTGTGGTATAGGCTTATGGCTTCATTACAATGTTGCTAAAATTAGTGCTTGTTTGTGGATTTGATTTCACCCTGCAAGTGTCATGAGGCTTTGAAAAGTTCTAACTTTTGTCATTGTTTCGTTATCTCTCTCTCTCTCTCTCTCACACACACACACACGCACACACTTCATTTTTCTGAAGAATGACATTTGGTTCCTCTTTTTGGCCAGTCCCTTAGTGATAGTAGACTGGATGTGTATACGTCCTTATGAGAAATAATGTGCTCATGATCTCGTCTAAGGGCCTTGTTTGTTGGTTATTTGGCTTTCAAATTAGCACTTGTTTGTCGTTGCTTCCTCCTCTCTCTTTCACTCTCTCACCCTCTCTCTGTCTCTCTCTCTCAAACACACATTGAAACAATCACTTTTTGTCCTTTTTCGAGCAGTGGGACATTAGGCTTTACTTATACTATAATCAGTTTTTCTTTAGCAAATTTTGGATCTATTATTGTGCAAATGCAAATGTCTCCTCTTAAGCATAGATCTGTTATTTTGACAGTTCTTTTTTTGTTGGCAGTCTGAGGGGACTCTGAAGAAAGGTGATTGCAAAGAAGTTCGATTTACTGAGAAAATAGTAAGTTTGCTGGGAACATATTTATCATTTCCCTGTTGCTGTGGTACATACTGGAATGTTCAAGAGATCTGAAGGAAAAATCTTAAGTATTTAAGGGGAAGGATGACATTTAATATAGGAAAAGGAGCTATATTGAACTGAGAGGAGCTAAATGCTGCTGATATTTCAGATCAGATTTGATTTTCCTTTTAATGCAAGAACAACCACCTTCTTGGTAAAAATGAGATATAATATTAGCAATTAGGTGAGCTATTTTACTGTCCAAGTCTGTTACCGAAGCTAGAGCAAACAACATAATCTGATTGAGTTGGTCAACTGGGTTTTTATTTCTATGCAATTCTTAGGTCATTTCACTGTGTGCAAAGATACTGCACATATTCAAAATATGGTTAGACTCTAGAGTTGATAATCTGTTAATGCTCTCTATGCAACTGTTTTTATTGTTGTTGTTTTGGGCAACATCATACAGTGTTATCTATATCTGGGTTATGAAAGGACACGATTTGAAGTGTATGTTATGATGTTGCTACTTACAAATCTTTGACTTGCCCTCATATATTTGATCTAAATTGTAAATACTATGATCATTCACAAGAGTTTGTAGAGGGGAGTCATGGCATGGCATCATTGCTTATTTTCTCTTCTTTTAAGGAACAAAAAGATCTACAGATGAAAGCAGATACAGTCATAAGAATGATGGAAAAAGGTTATCGAGTGAAAGGTACTTCCCTCCATTTGGTAGCATTTTACATAGTGCATGACGTTACATAGCTGTTTACCCCTTCGCTCACCAAGCCCCCATGACTAGGAAATGTCAATTACTCAATGCCTTCACAAGTTTAAATATTTTTTTTCTTGCTAACCCCTTTTGATTTTCGTGTGCCTTGTTGTAATTTCGTTTCTTGCTTTCTGTTTATGATTAATGTCCTCAGTGTGTGTGGGTGCTATGATTTAGACTGGGTAAATAGGCAATGTAGTAATAGATTCGATATTTATTGTTTATCAAGTGTCTTTTTATTAAAATGTCATATGCAGAATCCATTGCATGCTTATACATATTTAGGAACATAAATGTTCTTACTTTGATTAGGGAACTGGAAAGACTTGCTTCACTGAATTTATATACTTTCTCCATGGTAGGTCATACCATGAATGTTGTTGGTATATTCAATTTTTTGTCTTCTATGGTGCTGACTCGGAATGTCTTTTCTGCATTTCGAACTAGTTATGGCCACGGGCAAGGGCAAGGAAGATGAGGATGAGAACTTGGGACGAGTATTGTCCCGCCTGACTGATCTGGTATAATTATTTTACTTTGTTCTTCTACTCTAGTGTTTTATGTGGTACTAGAGATCAACATTGTCTCCTGAAAGCACACAAAAGTACCTCAGTGTGCATATGCATGCGTTGAGGTTTTCTTTTTGACTTTTAATACGTACTGCTCTTGCAGATTGAGGGGGTAGCAGTTGTTGAAAGTGGTCCTATGGTTGAGAGGAGGCAGGCATATGTTATAGTCAGGCATGAAAAATTTGGCCCAGCAAAGAAAGGTGGTGGAAAGAAGTCGAAAGTGAGTGCAGATGCTGCAAAACATAGTGGTCATGCGCATGAATCTTTATCATCTGGAGATGGTTCTGAGGAATCTCATTTAAACATGCAAGTGCAAATGAGGGATCAAAACATGAACAAGAACAAAACTGCTTGGTCTGTTTTGGACTCCAACTCCTCTATTGATGATTTTAGGAAACTGTTTGACATTGACATTGAAAAAGAAGAGCCTCAGTTGAATTTTTCAGATAGACAAACATCTGTTGAGCCAGGGAGGACTCCCCCATTCAGAAATTCTAAGCTTTCTCCTTTTGATGGGCATAATCAACAGCCTTCCTACCCTCGTGGTGAGAATAATCAGGCACCAAGTTTTGGGATATTTAGAGGATCAAAACCAAGTCCTCCTGGTCAAGGTGTACCTCCTGGCATGCAGAGTAACAACGAAGCTAATCGTTATGCTTCCTCAGGGAATCAAGTATCAAGAGGAGCTGGAGTTGGCCAGAATTTTCATAGTACAAGATCCGACAGGGGCAGGGGACCAGAAGCTGATAAGGCTGGACGAAGTGGGTTTGGTATATTTAGTAGAGAAAGTACGCATGGCACACAAAATAGAACATTCAAGCAAGACTAAGCCTTAGATCTTGTTGTTGTTATTGTCACCTTTCTAATTACGTTTCTCAGCTGAAATCTGTTGATTTCAATTTGTTTTTGGGGGTACTGTAGCTGGCACTGCATTTTACATGCATGGGTAGCCGAGCCGGCCCCTTTTTTGGCCAGTTCGATTTCCCATTCAGGCTCTAATAAGCGGACGTTTTCTTTCTTTTTGCATTAGATGTATCCTTGAATTAGCAATTGTTAAGTGATAGGTTGATGTTAAAATCCAACCACTCATTTCATCTTGGTCATCTACTTCCTATTTGCCTCCTTTTGAATGCTTCTGGTATTTCTGAAGTTCCTTTCAAGGGTCATTTATTTTGAGAAAGGAACGTGTTTTTTTTTATTCTTTCTTTTTGGAAATGGAACACATGTACAGTACTTGAATTTGTAGCCCGTTGCAGTGGGAATAAGTTCTTCATTTATACGAAGCAAAGGAATGCCACTCGTGCTCCATTGTGATAAAATTAGAAACACAGTAATCTTGGCCTCCGTCAGTTAGAGTCTCCAAACTTATGGATGTGCCAATCCTGCAACCATCCTCATCTTGCCTCCGTTTCAGCTGTGCTTCATCGCCCCCGAGCTTTGTCGAGTTAGCCCTGCCATGCATTCACAAGCTTACGTAGCCCAGGAGAGACACTATGTTGACTGACCTTCGCCACTCCTATCAAATTCCATTCCATAAAGGTCGGAGATTCAACCCCAAGACTATTGCTGCAACCGGTTTGAGCCTTAGCCATCATTGCAACCATCAAATCAAAGCGTGGAGGAGTAAATACGTGGCAATTGTGCCTGAGATTAGGGCTTCATCATCAAATGGAGAAGTTTGGGGACCAAAAGAGAAGAAAATAAATCTATAGGAGACTAGAAGAGGGGTTTAAGCATCACTAAGATAAAAACAAAAAAAGCGTTTCCACATCATTGTTTCCAGTAAATAGTAACTCCCCCTATAGTGATTAATATACGAAAAACCATATGGTGACAGATAATAGACGTATCTGTGTCGTTTGTTATTATGAGATCCTATGAAAATGAGCACTGTGAATGCATCCGTCACATTTGTTACTTATCACATAATTACTTGTATTTTGTTTTTCACATGAAAAGAGTGTGAATCAAAGTGGAAAAGACTTATGTATAAAATTGTTATCTAAGACAATCAACAATTCAATTCAATGTAGGCCTTTTTTTTTTTTGTATACAAAAGCATCTTTATAAGTCTAATTAGGGTGAGGGATACCTGTAATATATGTAGAAAGGGAAATATCTGTTTTTTTGGGGACCCATAAGACACCCAAATCAGCTTTAAATGATATTGTATGGAGAAGTAACAGAGATAGGAGTCAAATTCCTGACCTTTCATTTCTCATGGTATCCCTTTACCACTTTGCTAGAGTGGTTGAGACTACAAACCCTTTTTTGGTAATTACATTAATGATTAATAATGCAATTGTGAAATTTTAATTAACTTAACAATAATATTTTGCCATAATGGTTGAGAATTGAGATATATTACCTTGTTAATAAATAACAATAAATTCTAGTACAAATAGCAATGTACTATTGTTGTTTTTGAGAATTTGTAGTTTGGCACTATTGAGCTAAATGTCTCATGACATAATAAGTAAATTCATATCCTTTATCCTCTAAAAAGGGTAAGGTCAGATATTCAAGACTAGTCACTGATAGTGTGAGCTTGCTTGTGTACAAAGGAGCAACAAAGGTCAACCCAAGCTTAGTGGCTAACTAATTGAGATGGGCCAAAATTTATGATTCAATCCATCCCTTTGCGTATATATAAGTTTCCCAAGAGAGTACCGGGGGGGAGGGGGGGGGGAAGGATGCACTTTATTGGGCCAAGCTCAGGATTCTTGTTCTGGCCCACTTAATAAGCCCGCCTTTTAGTGTCATGTGCATTATATAAATTGGTGGATCCAGTTCTGTTCGGTTTCTCCCAAATCACCATACTGAGTGAGAAAACACGAAAATTTCAGCTTTAAATAAGGGTGAAAAGGGGCCTGACCTTTTTCTGGTAGTTCGAGCTCAAACTCGAGTTGAGGCATTTCGAGCCAGGCCTTTTTGAGCTTGAGTTGAAAAATGGGCTTCAACAAATTTGGGGCTAAGCTTGAGCCTTAAGATATCTGGCCCCATGAGCTCGCGGGCCTTTTGGGCTCAAGTCCTTTTGTTTGTTTCCTATCGGCCCTAAGGCCTAACCTAGCAACCTTTATTTCCCAAGCAGCCCATTGCCTAACGTTGCACCTTTACCCCTAGTATGCCATTCGTCCCACCTAGTCAATGCCGACGGCCATCACCAGGCAGACGAGATCGCCAAGTCACCAGCAGGACAACGAGATCGCACCAGGCAGATGAACGATCTCCACTGATGTCGCAAGTTCACGATGAATTGATAGCCCCACGTCCCGACAATTGGCCAAAGATTGACGCCCCAATCACACTCTGGAGTTTGGAGCCGAAAACCTAGGTCGATGGTAAACAACAATTGGTCCCCAGTCACGCAAGTCTCACCCGGTACTTGTTCTTCCGATTCAATTCTCGTCTAGCACCAGTTGTTCACTTGTTTGTGATGTGGATTTATCTGATTGTATGTTCGATTTGTAGTGTGTTGGGATGAATCCTCAATTAGTTTGACTGTAGTGGTTCAGAAATCATGAGGCAGTTGGCAAACGACGGATTCTGGTGGCTCCATAGTCGAAGTAAGGATGGTGATGACTCATTTGTGAAGTTCACAGATTTGGGGTATAATAGCAAATAATTAGAAAGTTTGGGATAGTTCTCCAATTTTCCCTTTTCTAGTTACCTATGTAAGAAAATTACATATTCAATCGAGCTTTGTGAGTTTACAAGCCGAGCTTGAGCCCACCTCGAGCCGAGCTCAAGCCTGAAAAAATTGGGTTCGAGTAATTTGAGTTTGAGCCCGAATAGTACCAAACAATGAAGGTGCCGAGCTCGAGCCTAGTAGGCTCGGGCTCGGCTTGGCCTATTTTCACCCTTACATACATCCTATTAAATAAAAATAATTCGGTAAAACTGGTGAGGACGGAAAAGGAATGGGAAAGGTTTGTTTAAAAAAAAAAAGGAAAAAGAAAAGAGGCCATTTCCCTTGCAAGCAGCTTGAGTCCGCTGCTGTCGGCTAATGATGATGCTGATCCTGATTCAACATGCCATGACGTCTAATCTATTATTATATTCTATTTTTAACAATAAAGTTTCCAATATACATCGATCGAGTAGCTTTTAAACACAAAAAGATTCCCACCATTTTGGTAATGGCTAAGGTATTTGGTGTATATGAAAAGGTATAAAATTTAAACTCTAGTCTTTATATCCCCTACATTATGTTATGGAAAAGTTAGTTTGATTGCAATTATATATAGTCCTTAAAAGATTAGCATCCCCTTTCCTAACTTGTAATAACAGTGTATTACTCTTTTATACACTCGTATGATGCTTTAGAGTGTCAAAACCAAAAAGCAAAAAAAAAAGTAAAACACCCCTTAATGTTAACATAATGATTGAGGTATTTGGTCGATATACGAAAGGTCCAGGGTCCAAATCCTAACATTCTCACCCACTAAATCTTGCTCCAACAGAATTGTTTTTATTGTTATTCTGGTTTTGAAAAAGCTAGTATACTCTTTTCCTTAACTTGTAATAATAGTACATCAATTGTGTACTTGTAGGATGCTTCCAAATAAAAAAAAAAAGGAAATACAATACATAAATAAAAAAATAAAGGAAAAATTACAAAAAACTCTGAGGTTTGCTTAACCTATAGCTTTGCCCCTTCTGTTTCAAATATATACATTTACCCTCTCCAAAACTAACTTCGTTAATGACCGTTGAGGGGAAAAAAAAAAGAAAAATTTGTTTTATCTTCCTTAACTTCTTCATTCGCTAGCGTCGCCCCCAAATTTTTGTACCTCGTCTCCTCTTTCCCACTGTCTCCCCCGTCACAATCATCCCAGCCAGTCATGAATGCCGACCATCATCACTGCCCGGACGTCAGGAAATCACATCCTGAAGATTTAGCTCCTTCTTTTCTTGAGCCTAAACAACACTTTATGGTACATTTTCTTCCCCTACAAAATGGTTCAATCAATCAATTTGTTGGTTTCTTCTTCTTCTTCTTCCAGACAAATTCACATCTGATGAAATTCGAGAGCTCATCTGAGTTCATCCCCATGAAGTAGCAGATGGCCCCCATGCTCATCGCCAACATTACCGTCCAGACCATCTTCGCCATCGATGCCAAACACCTTTCTATCTCTGGCTGGTGGAAGACTGTCCGCCTCTACATCGACAAGACCAGTCGCCCGGATGCAACTCACCTTCTCCGGTTTCAGCGTTCGACCAAAACTGACAAATCGTTTGACCCAAGCAGACAAATCGTCCGCCACCGAACATACTAGAATACAAATCTTTCAAAAGAGATAGTCCACCATCATCAAGGGATCTGCCATTGAACACACAATCAAACAAATCATCCGCTAGAGATACACCGTCATCGTCAAGGGATCCGATGTCAATAACCCATTTAGACCCAGACCCAATGCCACTCTCGTTGGAACCCTAGCTGTCAATGACATCTGGATGATGGAGAGGAAGTCCTTCCTGTAGTGGCTCTAGGATTTCTGGGCAAGAGAGGAAACAATCTACGTTTCTCGATTGGTCGATTCTCGTCACCCTCATGGGGTCATCGAAATCAAACTCATTCGAGTAGAGCTCGGCTGACGCCGAGGGCGACAGTCGGAGCTGGTGGTGAGTTCCACGGTGTTCATCGCCTCTCGTTGGTTTATAAGTTCAGTGTGCAAATCAGATTCCTTCATGGTCAGATTTGATTCTTAATCTCCCAATACCTAGAAACTAGAACAAATCAGATCTCCAAGAGAAGCATGAAATTGGTGAATCGGAACAATAGAATTCAAAACACTCTAATCAAGCATAAAATAGAGAAGAAGAAAGGAAGAAGTCCAAACGGGACACACGTAGAAGGGACAGGGAAAAGGAGAGAGAGGGGTGTGGCAAAGTTTCTAAGGAAGAAAAGGTAGGAGGGCAAAGTTAAGCATTTTTCTTTTTATTTCATAACGGTCAATCATGGTATTAATTTGTTAGAGGATAACTATAGGTATTTGAAATAGTAAGGTCAAACAAACTTCGGAAGGTTTTTTGTAATTTTCCCAAAAATAAATATGCATGTAAAAGATGTGCACCTTGGAAATTTGGACAGTAAAGTTGTTATTTTAATATTCATTTTATTGTTCCTTTAACCACATCAACATTTTTCATTAGAATTGCCGGTGAAACTAATGGAAATGACTTGGACTTTACCATGTAAGAAACTTTACAGATGAAAAAAAACTGAAAAAAAAAATCTCAAGAGGACAATAATTAAGTTAGGGAAACCATCAAAGAATTTTACCCTCCAATCTTCTATAATTAGGCTAGTTAATTTATAACGCACATATACTACTGTGACTATTTATTTACATAGAGTAAAATTTATTTTTCATTCCTAACTTATTTGCATTATGCTAAACAGGGCCTTAACCTTTATTTTGGGGTAAATTTCATTTATGACCCTTAACCTTTTGGAAATGTCCTAAATGGGTTAATAACCTTCATTTTATTTTTTTAAAGTCCTTAACAATCATATTTTTTTCTTAAGCGTAGTCCTTCCATCATTTTCTTAGTTAACTTTGATGAAATTTTTGTAGAAAATGACACTATTGGTCTTATATTGTTGCAAACCCTAGCATCAAACTCCCAAGCTTCACCTTTTGAAGATGCATTTTTGGGCTCTATAAAAACGATGCGTTTTGAGTCATCTGCTTCAATGTCACTAACGACCTAGCTGCCAAGGCTGGTTTCCAGCTTAGCTAGTGTTCTTTTCATTGTTTCTTTTTTCCTGTTAATGGTTTCTAGTTTTGTTTGTTACAAGAATGATGCATTGGCATCGATTGAGGATAGAATAAAATCTATTTAGGCATTCTACTACCACCTTCAGCCTTTACTGTCACGCACTGCCTCGATTTGGCATTTGCAGGCGACGTCAACCACTAGTGACACCATTCAGAGGGAGAAGCCTTTCGCAACTGCTTCCAGTTCTTTTTCCATTCAAACTCGTTGCTGCCCATCGGCATCCACAACCGCCGTGACCTCGCGACCTGTGCAACTTTACGACCTCACCTTTAAGCAATTTTCACAACTCAACCATTTTCACAACCTCTGAGACCTTGCCCTTTCGTAATCTCCATGATTCTCATCAGATCGATCTCCCTTCTTCATTGTGGATTAGCGATCACAGCAGGCATTGCCAATTTGGGCTAGATTTGGGCTCCAATGGTGATGATTTGGGCTCTGATGATTCCAAATATCCATTGGTTCTAAATCTCAAGACGGTGATGGAGGTCATGGCTAGATGCTTAGAACGGTGACGTGCAAGGGGTGACAGGGCGATTTGCAGAGGGGTGATGCATGACAGTGGAGGGAAATGGTGGGCGACGGCACTTGGAAAAGTGGAACCGAAGCAACAGGTAATAATGGAGGCAAATGGTGGTTGCAAGGTATGGTAATTGGTAAGGGAGGGAGATAGAGGAAGATAGTAAGAATAAGAAAATATAGGATGAATGTTGTAGAATAAGAAAATGTAGGATGAATGTTGTCACTTTTCCCTGTAATTCCATCATATTTAATTGTGAAATTAACGAAAGGATCACGATTAGGACAAAATAAGGAGGTTAGGAACTTTAAGAGGACAAAATAAATGTTAGGAACCCGTTTAGGACATCTACAAAAGGTTAGGGACCATAAATAAAATTTACTCCTTTATTTTGTCATCTTAAAATTCCTAATATACAAGATTTTGTTCAAATCATCGTCCGTTTGTTAATTTCATAGTAAAATTTGATAGAATATAAAAAAAATGAAAACTTTGACTCCCATATTTTCTTCCTTGCACCCAACGCATCCTCAAACTAGTGAATTTAGCATTTCAACCACCATGTCCCCCTTTCACCATTGCCTTGGTGCCAACATCCGGTCACCACCATCTTCCCCCTTCTCCCTCATTCTGGTTCTCCATTTTGTTGCTGTGTCTACACCTGTAATCCTAATTTCAATCGGGATCCACAGCTCTTAACCGATTAGATTCAGGTTCTTTATCCGATTCACCTCCACGATTCGCTCGTTCTCCAACAACACACAAAATTGTCATGCAATAGTAACTCTTTTCCCATCCACGCAGCCAAACCCTCACCGTCTGATCAGTCCTTTTATGACTAACCAGCCCCGTCATAAACCTTACCTTACCTCCACCATCTTTTTTCTCTCACAGCATGACCTTTTGATGATCTCCACAACTGGAAAATGATGAACCAACATCGTTCGACACCAACACATTCATTGTTGATTTGTGAGCCTCCAAGGTAGCCAATAAAACATGTCGTCAAACCTCAACATCTATCTCTTGCGTTTAAATATGATCATCAGCATAATCAGCATTACAATGAAAGCCATCAATGAGTTGGGCATTGAGAAAATTGATGTCGTTGAGGAAATCCGGCTAAAAGATTCAAGAGTGACATTGAAATCAAGTTTAGGAGTATGAGATGAGAGAGGATAAGTAAGCAACGGTTTAATTTTGACTTCAGCCCCAAGGTGTTTGTCTTCCCCATCGTTTTAGGGCTTCAGATATGGATTTTGGAACAAATTCAGAAATGAATCACAAAGATCCCTAATTGCTGATAGTGGTTGACGATCCCAGGGAATGTTTAGGAACTAATGCAAAGAAGAACACCAATCATCTATAATCCTGAAGAGAGAGGATGAGTGAGCAATGGTCCAATTTTGACTCCAGCTCCTAAGGTGTCTCACTACAAAACGGATGCAAAATTACGACTAAAAATAGCAATTGAAAGTTAATCCCTAATTAGTCGGAAGTTAAAAGGTCTATTTTTTATTGTAATTGATAGGCAACTGAAGGTTTTAGTCACAGAAATATTAGTCGCTTTTTAGTAGGAAATTTTTTAGGGATTTAAACTTCAGTCGCCTTTCAATCAAAATTCAGTTGCTCTAACTAATTCCCTTCTACTGATCTTCCTCTTTACCCGGTCAGAGCTCTCGTTTCTCACTCTCATCTCACTTTCGTCTTTCACTCTCATCTCATTTTCTTCTTTCATTTTCATCTCATTTTCTTCTCCGCCCTTCTGCCTCAATGTCTGCCGTGCCATCCACTTCTCCCGTCCGCCCCTCTTCGATTGCTCGTCATTCTTCGTCATTGCCTCTTTGACCTCCACCTCGGCTTCACCTCTATCCTACTCAGTCTCCTCCTTGGCCTCACTATCGCTGCCATTCGGCTTCGCCTTAGTCTCCTTGGCCTCCTCTGCCTCATCCATCTCTATCTTCTCTAGATCTGAGTTTTGAAATTGTGATTTTTGAAGTTTTGAACTATTGTATTGAAATTTTTGAATTGTTCTTTGGATCTAATTTTTGATTTTTTTTAATTTTATACTTTGGTATATATGTTGACTTTTATATTAATGTAAATGTGTTTTATTTAAATTTTTATTTCATCATTTTTTTATTTTGTTATTAATATTTAAAATAAAATAATATTCATAGCAATTTAATGAAATTATCAATTAAAAAAATGAAATAAATAATGAATTAAATTAAATAATATTAATTAAATAATAATTATATTACATAGTAATGTCTTTTGTTTGAAATATAAAAATCCTATTATAGCGACTGAACATGGCAGTTGCTATATTAGTGACTGAACTAGTTAGTTGCAATGTTTATGCCTGTCCATGAAATTAGCGACTACTTCTTGATTGATTTGTTCAGTTGTTTACTGTAGTTGATATTCAGGCACAAACTAATTGCAACTTGGAAAATGTGACTGCAATTATTAGTCGTGAAGTGGTCATTTATGTCCATTATTGTAGTTGAACTGCGACTAAACTTTCAATCACGATTTGGAATATGTGTTATAGGGTCTGTTTTACTTGTTGCTTTAAGGATTTAGATACAGATTCTAGAATAGATTCAAATACAGACCGCAAAAATCCCTAATCACCGACAATGGCTAACAATCCCAGGGAATGTTAGGGAACCAATGTGAAGAAGAACTAATCACCAACAACGGCTAACGATCCTAGGCAGACAATCCTGCAGCTACCACAGTTAATATGGTGTTCAGGCAGCCGCTTGACTTGTCCTGCACCAATGCTTTGAAGATCGGACTGCTAGCAAATAGGAGATTCTATTGGGAGCTAGAGTTAAGTGCAATCTTTTAAAAAATTCATATACCTATGATTTGGGGAACGACAAACATGAAAAGAGGGAGGATGAGTAAGCAGGATAATGGTAATAAAGTGTTAAATTTACAGGTTGAGGGTGCATTTGAGTGAGATGAAGAAAATGTAGGGATCAAAGTTGTCATTTTTTTAATATTTTGTCAAATTTAACTATCAAATTGATGGAAGGACCATGATTTGGACAAAATTTGACACATTAGAGACTTTAAGAGGACAAAATAAAGATTAAAGACCCATTTAAGACAATACAAAAAGGTTAGCGACAACGAATAAATTTCACCCTATTTACATGTCTACTGTAAGTGAATGCATGTATATGATCTACAACCTTATACCCGAATGATCAAACCAATGTCCAATCATATTGATCCATTACCCACAATATTTTCCCATTTTGTTTTTTTATTTAAAAAAAATTGAAGCATGTACGAATATATATTTAAGGTAGAAGGAGTTATAAGAAAGCTTTTAAGGATAAGTTGTTTGTCAAGCTAAATTTGGATAACTTATAATTGAATTTGTGTATAGAAGTGCCTCTTGTGTAGGGTTTAAAGGGGTTCGGCCTTTGTAGGGTAGTTTGAGCTCGAGCTTGGATTGAAGCTTATCGAGCCGACCTTTATGAAGTTTGAGCACAAAAATGGGCTTGATACCTTATAGGGCTGAGCTCAACTTTAAGAGTACTTGGCCCCCTTTTTTTAAGGGGTCTTCAATAAGAACATATATAATACTTTAAATCAAATAGTTATTGGTTTAAATATTTAAATTAAACATAATAAGTTAGGTAAAAAGACCTTCATTTAAGTCTGGCAGGCTTTCTGGTTGAGCCAAAGTCTCAAAATTCAAGCTCCAACAATTTGAGTTTGAGCCCCAAGTAGTAATAATAATTTAGGGAGCTGAGCTTGAGTCTAGTGGGCTCTTTTACACCCCTACTTTCACATGGCTAAAAAAGTAAAGTTCATAAAAATTTAATAACAACATAAAATTTTACTTTTAATGTATTATTACACTCACATATTTTTTTTGTATTCACTTTCATAATATTTACTTTTAAATGGCATTGGTTCTAGGAAAAAAAATATAAAAATAAAAATAAGTCATTTTAAATTAAATTGACTTAAAGTAAAAAAAATAATTAATGTCAATTTTTATCTATTCAACATTTTTATTAAAAATAATAGTGAAAGTAATGGAAATGACTTGATTAAAATGGGCTATGTGATGCAAGGAACTTTATGTGGACAAAACTGAAAAAAAGAATCTAATGACGACAATATTTAAAAGTAGGGAGAGCATTAAAGAATTTTACCCTATAATCATAAGAAAGGTCCATTCATACATAGAAATATTGTAGCTGGCCATGTGGGATCAAGGAATTCTACAAAGGGGGTCATTTTATATGTATAAATGCTAAATAATATCATAATATAATAAAACTTACTTACTTACGCATGCAAAATATTGAAGAAAATATAATTTAAAAAAAAAGTGTGAAAAACATATCCAAATTTAGTGCATATTTTTCTATTATTGGGTAAACAGATTTAACTAGAGTTATAAAATTATTTATGAATTATGGAAATAGACAGTGAAACATGTATTCTCTATAAAATTTAAAGGACAAATACCTTATTTACCACTTAAACTTATGTGTTTCTTCCCTATTGATCAATTTATCTTATACGTGACTATTTTTTTAATTTTTTCATATTTTTGAAGAGAAAAAAGAGCAATAAAAATGTTCAAGGTCTATGTGAGAAAATATATGAAAGTTTAAGAGCAAGTATAGGACTTTTGTCTTTAGAAAATTATTTCTAGAGAGGATCTGTTTTAGAATAAAAGATTCTCATTTTCTATTAAATGTTATAAAAATTAAGTGATTCATAAAAAAAAATTAAAAAAAATATATTATGAACTTATGTATATATTATTAATAGAGTCCATGGACCTTATTACATATACAGATCTACCGTGGGCAATCTTAGAGAAAAATAATGTGCATAAATGGCAGTTATATGCTCAAAATAGTAACATAAAGTATGTACCTAAAAGATAAAATTAGGACAAAGGCAGCACGTACAAGTATGCAATGGTAGAGGAATGGATTTGAACATGTCATGGATTTGTTGGACTGTGTGTTGAACTTGAGGAGCCAATGGAATAGTTCCTTTTATTGCTTGTAGAACCTGGGCATAGTCTAAGTGAAAAAGTAGTGTTATGTATATGAAATCTACATGCTACTTTACTTGCCTATAATAAACCAAGAAGGTTGGCTTCAAGAGCAAAATAAGTAAACGGTATAGTAACTCCATGCTGAAATTTAGATTGGCCACCAATTCATTTCTATACCCACGTTGCAACTCCCATTTAGCTTGATAGTCTCTAAGCTCCATCCATGACAAAGAATTCCAGAGAGGCAAAGTTAGGCCAAACTTCACTAGTTTCCCAAGTATAGCATAAAGGATGTGGTGTATTAGAAAACAATTTCTAGGATTTATTAAGATACTTCCTGGAAGCTTGAATCTAATGGATTAGTTCATCTCATCTTGCTACAATTGACTGAGCATGAAATGGAGCATCACAAAAGGTAATTTTATTTTTTCCAAGCCAAATAAGCTAGAGTGTAGAGACTATATATATAAACCAATCAAAATGGCATTGCTTGTGATTAATGAGAAGGTCTGATGACCATGTTTCAAAGGTAGGAAATCTTGCAGCACTTTATCGCGTACAGAAAGAACCCCATACTTCTTGGGAATCTTGACAATCCTAAAAAATGCAAAGAAGTTTCGCGATGTACTTGACAATATGAGCAAATAGGAATTGAAAGGGCCTTATGATTAGCTGGGTTATCTACTGTGGGAAGAGCATAGGAAAGACATTTCCATATAAAGACTTTGAATTTTTGTAGTATTTGGAATGCCCACACTTTTTTCATGATATTGGAAAATTCTAGGTATGGGCTTGTACCTAATAAAGTAGTTGTTGGGTTTTAAAAAAAAAGCTGATTGCTTTCAGAGTTATGGCCAATAGGTTTGTTTCGTAGTCAAAGCTCCAGAGCAACTTCAAAGAAAAATAACTAAATCTTGTTTGTCAAGGTTGAAGGCATAAGGGATTTTTAAAATTTGATTAGTATTGTGCTCCGGGAAAATTTGTCTAATAGTTGGAACTAACAATTTATGGTTTAAGAAGTCCATTAAATCAACAACTCTTTGGTTGTTACCATTGTCATTTGGAGGATTGTGTTGAATTATTTGTTGAGGCTTAAGTCCTGGGATCTATGCGTCTTCCCAAACCTATGACCTATTGATGATGATCTTTGATGAGATTTTTGCCACAAAGAAGACTTTTCCAAATGGTAAATGAATTAGATGCCACCTTAGCTTGCCAAATAGAATGAGTGTAACCATATTTAGCAACCAAGACTCGAACAACTAGCCTATTAGGGTCACCTGTGAACAATTTCCAAAAGGTCCTGGCTAAAAGGATTGATTAAATAGTCGCATGTCCTTAATCCCAATACCACCAATTCTTTTAAGAAGTTTAATAATCCCTTGATGCTTTATGTGGATACCCCATTTCTCATGAGAACCAGACCACCAGAATGTAATAAACTACTTCGATAAAGTTTCTGCCATGGTTACTGGGGCTTTAAAAAAAGACATTTAGTAGACCGAAATTGAGGAAAGAGTGGATTGAATTAATGTTTGGTGGCCAATATTACTGAGTAGTTTCCATTTTCAATTTTCTAGCTGTTGTTTGATTTTATCAGCTAAAAATTGGAACGAGGATGTTTTGCTAAGGCTCTGACAAAAAGTTAATAATTAAGAATATCATTATTAACCTGAAAGGGCAACAACTTGCAAGCTTTCTATTGTAAAGTGCTTGGGGGCATTAGCACTAAACATCCATTCCAATTTCTGGATATTGATATCATGACCAGCAATGACTGAATATAGACTTAGGGTATTCTGGATTGCTTGGATAGCAGCTATAGAATGTTTAAAGAAAAGGAGGTAATCATTGACAGAAAATAAGTGGCTTATTAAAGGACCACTTTTACTGGCCTTGAAACTCGTAAAGGCCTTTGATATTTAAAGATGGCTCAAGTAGCCTGAGAAAGCTTTAGCACACAAAATAAATAGGTATGGTGATAGCGGTCTCCCTTTCTGATTTCAGCTAAGTGATTACCAAGATCAAGTAGGAGATAAAGGTTACACATTGTATGATTAAATAAATCCATTAAGTGGGGAAATTCATGGCTCGTAGGACCCTTTTAATGAAGGACCATTTGAGGTGATCATATGCCTTCCATATATTGAGTTTGAGCACTGCTTTGTAAGTTCTTGCCTTACCTTGAGCATCTGTCTTGCAAATTGCATGTAAAATTTTATGAGCAATTATTATATTATCTTAGATAGTCTTTCCCAGAGGCAAAAGCATTTTGGAATAGGGATTTGAAAGAGTTAAGCACTAGATTTAGACTGTTAACCATTGCCTTATCAATGGTTTTGTAGAAGGTGTTGTAAAGGCTAATAGGTCTTAGGTCATTCACTGTTTGGACCTTTGGTTTCTTGGGAATTAGAGTGATGAAAGTCTTATTAGCCAATCTTAGCATGAAGTCACCATTTAGGAAGGAGAAAACTACCATAGTTATTGAATGACCCATGATTCCCCAATATTTCTGTAAGACTATAGGTTAAATACCATTAGGGACTGGAGCTTTGAAGTTTCCAAGTTAAAATGTTGTCATTTTCATTTCATCTTTCATGAGTAGGGTTAAAAAAGAGGCTTGTTGCTACAATGATAAACCCCAATTTGTAATAGTAGAGAAAATATGGTCTTGAGCGTGATCTCTAACAAGTGAAGTGGGGTTATAGAGAAATTGAAAGGAGTCTTGGATATGGGATTGTATGGCATGAATTGAATACATCTATTGCCCATTATTGCTTTAAAGACTGAGATTCGTGAGAATGCCCTTCTATTTTTTATAGCCTGATTGAAAAATTGTATATTAGAGTCGCCAAAAGTAAGCCATCGAATTTGCGACTTTTGGGCCCAAAGATGTTCCTTTGCTGCCAAAAGGTTAATGTGTTCTAGTTGTAATGTCTTTTGGTGCCCTCTTGTGATCTAATATCAAGTTGCATTTAAGCTTTGAGCAATTTGTGTTCCACTTTCACTACCTTTTTAGGTAGGTAGCCTATTGTTGACCTGCTCCAGACTCGTAAAGAAGGAACTAATTGCGCACATTTAGCAATAGCTTGAAATAACTGAGAGCCACGAATGTTGGAAGTCTAAATAGATTTAACAATTCGTTCACATTGGGAGAATTGAAGTCAGAAAGTTTCAAACTTGCAAGGTTGGCGAAAGAATTGCTCTAAAAGATACATGTGTAAAGGGAGTGGAGTGTGATCCAACCATTGAATACCTAGATTAAGTATTCTCATATCAGGGTCAATGTTGAACGAGGCTTTATTTGTAAATGCTTTATCTAGAACTTTAAAGACTACGTTATCATCTTCCTGAAGGCTTGTTCAAGTGAATTTTGGACTACAATAAGGAATCTGACTAAGTAGGAACTCTTCAATGATAGAGTGTAAATGAACCGTTTCTGGGAAATGGTAAGAGTTGGCAAGAGTTTTTCCTAATTCTAGCAACGCTTGGTTGAAGTCACCAATTAGAGTAGTAGGGTCCTCATATTGCTTATTGGCTTCTAATATATTTAACCAAGTGGCTTTCCTATGCTGAGCATTACGGTGGCCATAAATATAGGCTAGAGACAACTAATGTCCTTTTTCATCTTTAAGGGTTGCCAAAATGAGATGTTGACAGCTAAAGACTATATTACAAGTGATGGAGGTTTGCCAACCAATCCATAATCCTCCACCTCTTTTTACTGGATCTACACAAAAGTGATTCTAGAAGCCTAAACATTGGAGACTACTACTAAGGGTACTAGCAGGGGCCTTTGTTTCCATCAAGAAGAAAACTTGGGGTTAGAAATGATCGGTTAAGGATTTGAGATGGTGAATTGTTGTTGGTCGCCCTAAGCCATGGTTGTTAAAATTGTTAAGTTTCATGGTGACTCTAGGGTTTGACCGCTATTAAACCCTAAGACCCTTTTATGAGAATATCCAATTCTTACTTCAGAGAAGGCTGATTTTAATAGAAACACTAGTTGTGTGGCTAAGAACTTTTCGTCCTCCTTTACTTGAATATCAGAAGATAGTCTAGTCTTCACCCAGTTTTTTGGTCTTTCCGTGTCTCTTGGCCTTTTCAGAAGATGATCAAATAAAACGTCATCTTCCTCTACTCGCATCCACTTAGTTATTAAGGGGAAGAGTTTAGGGCATTTTAAAGCACGTCCAGAATCATACCCAAAAGGATGAACATGGTCCTTGATATAATTGTGAGGTCGGTGTCGATCTCGTTTACCTTATTTTCGAATAAAGTCCGGGGATGAAAATAAAGATAATCGTTTCCTCCAAGTCAACATTGAAGGTTTGGGTTGAGTTTGCTAGCAACATCTTCGACACAAGAATAGATAAGAAGAATAATGTGAAGTAAGTAGTGGGCCACTGTGGATATTCTGACCCACAGATGAAACAGTCCCTTCCCTGCGGACAGGTGAGTTATCAGGGTGTTTTGGACCTATTCCCTTTGGAACTTCATGTTCCTGTAAATCTATTAATTGGAATGATACCTGTAGCTAAGGCATAGACCCATCGACTAATATTATTTGCACCTCCAACTCATCAAGAAAACCAACTTTGCTGGAATCCTCCAAATAGCTAGCCTTTCCAAAATTCTGCCCAGAGTATAGCTCTTCCAATAACATAATATGATTCAACAAAATAGGATTATCAACTTTCTTAGCTTCTGGGACACCACCACCATAAAAAAAATGCTTAGTCATATAAACTTCATTAAGGGGAGACTAGTTCTTAACATTATCCATTAAAGATTGGAAATGTAGGGCCTGAAAATCTACTCCACAACATTTTTGATAAGACTCCCTTTGATGATCATCTCCTCATTTTATAGAGTACTTGTCCGTTGCAACTAGAGCACACATAAGACTTGAGCTCAAATGCCGATAATAGTCTTGCTTTGATATATCTAACTTTTATACCATTTTTCTAGTTTCCTCTGAAACTGAAATATGAAAAATCAAATAATAGCATGTTCTCACCAATCCTAAAGCCATAATGATGTTCTTCATCATCCCAGTTGTCTTCCTTCCAAGGGAGTAATGGCATAACAACTTCCTCTATTGGTCTACTAGGAGAAATAATAGGTTCATGATAATGAAGTTGTGAATGACCTACATAGCCACATCATTTGCAAAGCTTGAAAACTTTTTCATAATTAAGTTAAGTTAATCCAATGGGTAACTTCTTGAAAATCTTTGAGAACAAGACCCTGAAGTAGAGGGCGAGTAACATCAAGTTGAATCTTGACTCTAAGAAAATGCCATATATGAGGCGAGTTGTTTCTCCCCTCAACCTCCAGAACAGAACCTAACTTAGAGCCAATCATATGAACCTTAGCATTTGTCATATAAGCGGAGGAAGATTATGTATCTATACCCAAATTGAAGCTAAGTTAAATTCATGTGCATCATAAGGTAGAAGTTGATGGAGCCGTCGACATAGAATAGGTGCACCATAGATAAAGATAATGAGAATGATCAAGCTTCTAATAGGCACGCAAAACTTCCACAGTCACACATCGAGTGCCGGAAAAAATAAATAAGTCAGTGGCAGTAACATTAGTCTCCAATTTACCTGATGAATAGATAGAGGTTGGTACGAGTCAATAAAAAAATTTCAAAAAACTATTCAAATCAGGAAAACTAATGAGTAGGACGGTGGAAGTGGAAGAGGAATGAAGCCAGAGTTTGTCTGAAATTGAAAGCGGTTGATGGAACTGTAGCCGGTTTGATTCATAAACCCTAATGTTAAAAGTAGCCACAATGTAGTCAATCAGCACTCTACCGGAAGAGTACCGGTGCGCAGTCAGCGGTAACAACTATTGCAACAATGCCAAACGAATGGACTCCAAATTCCACAGCAAGAGGATAGGATGAACTGTGGTAAACCAAGAGAAACCTGACTTATGAAAATCGCCAGAAATAGCAAGACTTGATTTGCCTGCAGCAAGCCCAGGGAGACTTGCTGACAGTAGATCGAACCAGCCGGTAGTGTAGTGATCGACCGAAAAGGGGTAGATGGAGAAGATATTGGGGGCGCATGTATACATGCGGATTTGCCTAGCTCTTAGGGGAGTCTCTGCTTTTTCTTAGGTGGACGTCATTTAGTAACTTGGTAAAGAGAAATTTTTTTTATCTTATTCAGATCACATATTTTCATTTTGTCCTAATAAGGTCTTATATCTTATACAGCGTATTGTATTAAGGTTCTTGATGTCCCGTTTCGTATTACTCTTAATAGAATTTTGATAAAAATACCCAATTTAATTCTCAAATTTTCTTCATCCTACTCCAAATACCCTAAAAGTTATAAATCTAACATCTGAACCACCCTAAAAAATTTCATCTAGCAAGGCAATATTACCAACAATTTGCGATTTGCGACTTTAACGCACTGCTCTTACCAGCTGCCTCCTTCACCCTTTCGTCCCTCCCAGTACTTGCGCAGCACAGCCTTCACAGTGTCGCCACCCCTACCTCCATCACCCCCTACTCCTAGCATCAGAAGGCTTACAGTGGATTCTGTCCTTAATACCTAGATTCTTTTCGTCCAAAAAACCCAAATTCGCTTCCAAACATGCACCAACCTTCTGGCCAACACTTTCCCTTGTCTTTTTTTTTTTCAAATCGTGATGAGTTTATGTGGTGATTTAGGTTCAGGATTAAAGAATAGCAGGCCTAGAGAAGATAAAGAGATGAGTAGAGGTGGGTTGAGGGTTCTGTTGATTGGAAAATGCTTTTTCCATTCCTCCGGTAACTGCATCATATAATTCAGAGTGCCACCTCGTTTGGAATCTCCGACTGGAAGAACTGAATCACTGTTCGAGTCGCTGTAATCCAACACCAATTTTACTGGCAAATCTATAATAGAACAACATGTAATTCAAAAAATTTCAAAAAAAAAATGATGAGAGAACTGACAAAATAGGAACACGCTTGGTCTACAAGGTCGGTTCTCACCTGATTTGTTTTGAATTGGCGATATTCGGTTGTTCTTGTCGTTGTCTTTTCTGGTTCTTTGGTCGGTAGGATTTGAATTGGGTTTTCCCTTTTGGAGTAGATATTCGCCGATGTTGAACTAGGCAGAGAAATTCCAAGAAGGGTCGAACGGTGCGAGAAAGAGGTGGCGGTACTTGGAAGCAATGGTGATGATCTCGCCTTTTCTGGGTTTATTTGGAATTTAGGCGTAATTGGTGGTTTTGTTGGTGGGGTTCTAGGATGCGATGAAGGGTTTAAGTTTAATTGGTGGTTTTGCGTTCATAGTGGGTGGGAGAATGGGTAACTAATGTGAAGAGAGTAGTTCAAGTGTTAGATCTATTCATTTAAGGGTGTTGGTAATAGGATGAAGAAATTATAAGTTCTTGGATGAGCATTTTATACTAAATTTCTGTCAAAGTTAACAGCGAAAGTGATGAAAAGGACTTAGACAAACTATGTGAGATATATCACCACTAAAAAATAGGCATTTACCCATGACCAATACCAACAGTCTCGCAATGGTAATTTCAAAATTATCAATGCCAACACTACTAAAAAAAATGTAATTTTCCAACGGCGTCATGTTGGAATATTTGATTTTCCAATTGTCAATCGTTGGAAACAGGACAGTTGGTAAATGATGCGTTAGGAAAATTTTTTTCCAATGTCTGAAGGATGATATTTCCAACGGCCGTCGTGTTGGAAGATGAGTTGTTAAAAATTTCCAATGGACTATCCTCACAGAATTATTTTCAACGACTAAACTAATTTCCAATAATCTAGTCATTGGAAATATGTTAATTGCTCAAACCGATGGAAATTTCAAATGGTTAAGCCGTTGGAAACTTGTTTTAAAAAAAATAATGAACATGTGAAAAATATATTCATATTATTACAAAATTTATAATTTATATTTACTAAAAACATATTTAATACTTTATATTCATGAACATTTAATTAACTAAAATTCAATAAAAAGATATTGATAAAATATTTTATATTGTTACTAAAATTATATTTTATATTATTTACCAAAAATATATATTACATAAAAAATTTTAATTTTTATTATTACTAAAATTATGTTTTCTAGAAACTTAAAATTGACAAAATCTAAAAAATAAAAAAGCTCACAAAATTATATTACTACTTATAGAAAATTATAAAATTTAAAAAATTCAAAAAGACAAAAATTCTCCAAATCAAAAAATCAATCATCAATCACAAGAAAGACAAAATAAAACCCAAATTACTTTGCTTTTTTATAATGATATTCTTACATTTATCTACATGTTTTATGTATTATAATTAATAAAATCACAGAAATTAAAAACAAAAAAAATTTGAAATGAACAAAATTCAAAATCCAAGGCAGATCCAATAACCCAACCAATTCAATCTGTTACATCTAACAAGTGGATATAATCCAACAATCATATTTAATTCAAAATCAAATCCAACAATCCATAATGAAATAAAAAATACAGATCCAAGTTCGCAAAAGTCAGATCAAATTGGAAATAATGTATATTGGACAGTGGCCAGAAAGTGAGGCGTTCGAGAAGGGCTAGGAGAACAGCGGCTGGACATCGAGGAGAGGGAGGAGAATGGTGCTAGGGGAGCTACTACAGACGACGACGCGCACGGATGACTGAGAGGACGGCGATCAGATCTTCAAATTTACGTTGCTGCTTCATTTGCGAAAGGGGAACGGGTGAATGGCGAGGACTGGAAATGACGACGTCCAGGTAAGGGAGAGGACGAGGGATAGTGATAGCGGCGATGAGACAGAAAGAGGACGAAGAACGGCTAGGCGACGGAGAGACCGAGAGGACGGTGAGACCAATAGACAGTGTGTACGACGAGGCAACAGCGAATGCCGAGAGAAATGAGGTGAGTGCCGAAAAAGAATATGAGAGTTGAGAAAGATAGGTAGGGGCAGTAGATTGGGGTTTAAGAGGAAAGGGTTAGGTTATGATGCATATATATGGGTTGGGTTATATGGGTTAGGATATATTATATTATAATATATATGATGTATCTATCAATATATATGTTACAAACATTATAATATACGAAACATTATAGTATAATACATATGAGAGATTATTATATGTGATATATATGTTAATATATGTCGTATATATGAGACATTAGCATATATATATATATAATAAACCATATTATTATTATTATTATGAAATATTTTTAAAATACTACTTTATTTTTTAAAATTATGAAATTTATTGGTTTGCTAACATAATTTTCCAACAGTCTCGTGTTGAAAATTTCCAAAGTGAGAATTGCCAACGGTCTTGCACTAGAAATTGAAATTCTAAAGTTTCCAGTTGCCTTATTTCCAACAGCTGAGCACGTTGGAAATTACCAATGGCCAGACCATTGGAAAATATGGTCTTCAAAATTTTCAACTGCCAGTTCATTGGAAATTCGTCTCCTCTTTTTTCAATAGCTTAACCGTTGGAAATTTTGCCGTTAAAAAATGCATGTTTTTTAGTAGTGGAGATCGTTGGTAGCGAGTAGTTGGTAATTCATGTGTTGGAAATTTTTCTACCAATAGCTGAGTATTAAGCTGTTGGTGTTTTCCAATATCTAACCGTTGGAAAAGTGGCAAATAGAAATTATCAACAGTCTAAATCTAAAATGCTTTTGACTAATTGTTTTACTTTTACCAATGCGTTTTGTCGTTGGCATCTACTAACGCGTTTGACCGTTGATAAATTACCAATAACTTAAAACGTAGTTACATACCAACATGTTTGACCGTTGGTAATATTTCCAACATGTGAGACCATTGGTAATTATCTTGAAATTAAAAAAAAAAAGAAGAAAGAATTTAAGCAGTTTCCAATGCAGAGTCATTGGAAACTACTATTTATTTAGAAAAACAAATGAAAAAAGTTGAAGTAATTAATATTGAAATTTCCATTGAATTTTACTAAATACTAACCATACACAACTACAAAAATTCATAATCATAATTTAAAATATATTAAAAAATATTTACTCAAAAAATATGGTCTATTTACAAAAAATTAAAATATTTTTTTTTAAAAAATAACAAAAATTTAGAAAAGCTAAATTGAACAAAAATTCATAAAAGCTAGCATTCCAAAATTCAAAAAAAAAAAAAATTTAGCAATTGAAAAATATTCTAAAATAACAATTAGCATTAATTGACAATTAACATAAATTTAAAAAATAACAAAAATCATCAGAACATATTGAAAATTTGAATTCAAACCAAAATCAAATTCAAAATTCAAAACAAATCATATATGCATCCACCCAAAATTGAAAACAAATCCCAAATTCAAAGCAAATCTCAGACTCAACCCTAAATCATAACAAATTCGAAATTCAACCCAAAATGGAAAACAAATTTCAGATTCAACCTAAAGTCAAAACAAATCTGAAATTCAACTAAAAGTAACCCAAATTCAAAACAAATCTAAAATTCAGAACAAAATTTGAAATCCAGAACAAACCGAAAATGAAAAACAAATTGATCTACCTGAAAATAAAAATAAAATTTGTTTGAAATTCAAAAAAAACCCAAAATTGAAAACAAATCAGATATGCCTAAAATTTAAAATCATTTTCTTCGAGTAAGATGAGGAGAGTGAGGAGAGTGACAAGAGTGGAGGATGAGGGATTGGGATAATAAGGTTGAACGGTGACCAAGAACGTCTTGTATTGGGGTCAGACAAAAGAGAAGGTGCTGTGGGAGATGATGAGCAAGGTGAGGCAAGTAATAAGATAGTGACGACCAACGCATAAGGGAGAATGGCTGACAACAAGGGCCACTGACAAGCGATAACAGCAAAGCACGATGGAGGGAGAGGCAAATGACAAGGGAGATGATAAATGTCAATTTACATGCTCAAAATTATTGACTTTTCAAAAATTTTGAGTGTCTTTTTCTACATTACTACACCAAATTTTATTTTCCATTTTTTGCTTTGGACTTTCATTTTGTAGGGTGGAGAAAGGAATCAGAGTCAGATTAGTTTGGAAGAGAATAGAGTGAAAAAAGAAAAGTTTGAACAAATAGTTCGTTAGGGTTGTAACCCCAAGTGGCGCTACAGTGCCATAGTTCAAAGATTTTGGAAGCTAAAATTGTGTCTTGGATGTTATAGTAGTAGTGACAGTAGAGCCCTAGGCGCTGCAGTATGTGTGGCGCTAGTGACAGTTGAGCCCTAGGTGTTGTAGCACTTGTGGCACTGTGTCGCTTGTGTCGGTGGTGTCCTAGATGCTGTAGCGCCCGAATGGCCTCCTTTGGCGTGCCATCACCCCTGCAGCCAGATGGAAAATGGTCCCCCACCTCCATTTTGAATCTAAGCATATTATTGGCTAGAGGATTTGATCCAAACAGTTAGGTGAATGAAATATATACCTTCAAGACTTAGAAAAATCTGGAACCAAGTTTGGATGCCCTCTATTGTTTTTCATCTTCTCATCTTAGACTTAGATTTTTCATCACTATCTCTTGCATTTTTCACCTTCTTGTGGAGCACTTATGGATTCCCAATTAGAGGAGGCTTGGAGGACTTGAAGACTCGTGGAAGCCTTGAGGAATCAAGCATCTAGATTTTATTGTGTTTCTTCTTTCCTTTTTCCTTCTTGTGTTTAAACATGGATGCTCTTTTATATATATTCATGGTTATATTTGAGTATGAAGTAGTTTTCTATACATTTTCTATGGTTGTAGCTACTTGAATTGGTGCTTATTGTAGATGCATATTGGAAAGATCAAGAGCAAACATGAAAAGATGAAGTGTCATCATCACTAAGAGTTTGAGCGGGAGAAATTGGAGGTGGGAACATCTACCTCTTGGGTATGATTCTTGAAATACAATCTCATTTTTAGCTTTTTTTTTTTTATTAACATTATGGATAATGTTGGTTTTAAGTTTAGGGGAGAAATGTGTTTGTGGATAATACTTGTTTAAGTATTTTCTTAGGGCTTGGCATTTAGTTGTATGTTCTTTTTTTTAGACTAGTTTTTAGTGATTTTTTTTCTTTTCTTATAACATTGCATGCATATCATATCTTTTTCCTTTTATCATGTGTGACATATAGTGGATGAATGTAGGAGCATATAGTTGCAATAATAGGTTGTGTGCAATTAGAAATGTAATGTGTATCCTTTATCATAATCGATTGAATTCTTTCACAGAGTTAAGCCATTTGTAAGTTTTGCTAAGTAAAGAAAGGATTTCATTTGTCATTAATAGTAGAAACGTCACCCGGTGAGTTTTTGGGCCTTGTGTGATACACTTATGCTATGGATGATCTTTTTTTTTTAGTGGTGCTCATTTTGCTTATGAATTCCTTAATTGGCTTGTGAACCCCTTCATATTTGAATTGGATACATGCAAATAAGAGGATGAAATTGACAAAGTAGGGCTAAACTATACACCTAAAATAGCTAACCCTTTATCATAATCTTTAGATTAACCCCTTTGAGCCTTTAAGCCATGTTTGTTATTTAACCCACATAATTCATATCCATTATTATTTATCCTCTCTTGGTCTGTGAAGTAAGTTGAGCAATGCATATATGGGCTTAGGAAGGGTGAAAATTTGTGAGTTATGTGAGTGAGTAATGGATAAGTTTGGGGGAAAGTTGTTTGGTTATGAACTTATTGTTGAGATTATATAATCATGGTTTAAGTGTTGTTTGGATAAATCATACACATTTGTTTGAGCTTTAAAGATTGGGTGAATTTCTAGTGAAAAATAAAATGTGAAAAGTGAGTCAATGTGAAAAATCCATCATAAAAAAAATTAAAAAAATGAAATAAAAAATAAATAAATAAATAAAAGAAAGAGGGAAAGTAGAAATACTTCATTCATTTGATGAGAGTTCACTCAAGTGTTGTCTTAAAATTGTGCATGTGGGGTTGTTTAGGTTGTTGCTTGGAAGTTAAGAAATTTTTTTTTCTTGAGTTTGGATACCTTGGGTAGGACTTTAAATTGAATTATTAGGTTTGCTCATGATATTTATACTTGACCTAGTTCTTTAGCTCCATCTCAAAAAGCCTTATGCCGATGCCCATCCATACCAAACCCGGCCATGGTACAACCTTTAATATATATTGGACTTGAATTTGCATGCATATTCCTTAAGGACAATTAATGGGTAGTTTGGGTCTTTTTCCAAATTTGTAGATGAAGTAGCATTATGAGCCATTGATACATTAGGCAACCATAGATTAGGGAGTGAATGTCTACCATTAGTGACATGGTTTTGCTTTCTTTACTTATCTTAACTTTTCTTAAGTTGGTTTTGTGAAGTAAATGATTTCATGATATAGTATTAGGTGTGCATTGTTAGCTTTTTTGTTTTGGTTGTTTTCCATTTTTCGTTAGAGCATGCTAGGGACTAGCTTCATCTTAAGTTTGAGGGAGTTGATAAATGTCAATTTACATAGTCAAAATTGTTGACTTTTTAGAAATTTCGAGCGTCTTTTTCAACAATATCATACTACATTTTCTACCATTTCTTGCTTTGGACTTTCATTTTGTAGGGTGGAGAAGGGAGTCAAACACAACAAATTAGTTCAGAAGAGAACAGAGCAAAAAATAAAAAGTTCAGACCATCAATTCATTTGGGCTGCAGTGCCATAGTTCAAAGATTGTGGAAGCTGAAATTGTGTCCTGGGCTGTGCGGCATTAGTTACAGTCAAGGCCTAGGCACTGCGGCGCCAATGCCTTTCGTGTCTTGGATGCTGCAACGCTTGAATGGCCTATTCTGGCGCCTTAGTGCTCCTGTGCTCGGATGAAAATCATCCCCTATATACAATTTGAATTTAAGCATGCTATTGAATAGGGGATTGGATCTAAATGGGTAGGTGAATGAAAATGACACCTCTAAGGCTTAGAAAAATCTATAACCAAGCTTAGAGACCTTCCATTTTTCTTCATTTTCTTATCTTTAACTTAGGTTTTCATCACCATGTCTTGCATTTTTTCACCTTCTTATGGAGCACTTATGGATTCCTATTTAGAGAAGGCTTGGAGGACTTGAAGACTTGTGGAAGCCTTGAAGAATCAAGCATCTAGAGTTTATTGGGTTTCTTCTTTTCTTTATCTTTATTGTGTTTAGACATGGATGTTCTTTTATGTATAGTCATGATTATGTTTTATTTGAGGATGAAGTAGTTTTCTATACACTTTCTATGGTTGTAGCTACTTGAATTTGTTATGTTGGTTGGATTGATAGGTATTTGTCATTGATTTTTCTCTTTTATTTGTTTACTTTTCTCCTTGAGCTTATTGTTGTTGTGGCAATGTGGGGGTTTTTGGGAGTCGGTACCAATCGTTTTCGCCTATGTCGATTGGACACCTAAAAATGGTCTACGAGAGTTTGGGGGTTCGGGAGTACGGTTACGTTAAAATAACTTTATTTTAACGCCTAAAATTGGTACCTTAGTTGATTTTTAATTTTGTTTTGCTTGCTTTTAAATAATTTCAGTTAATTTTCAAACCAGAAATTTTAACTGAATCATCTAGATGTGAATTTTTAGATTAATGCGGACTTCTAAAATTTTTGGTAATTAATTTGTATAAATTTTTTATAATAAATTTGATATTTCTGAACCATGGATTCTATCGAATCACCCGGATATGGAATTTAATGAAATTTAGTTTTTTTTTATTGTTAAATATTTTAATTAATTATTAATCCATATCATAAACTCTATCGAATTATTCGAATATGAATTTTGTTTAATCTTGGTACTTAATTTTTATTCATTTTTTTATTAAAATTTTGATATTTTCCAAACCATGGATCCTATCGAATCACCCAGATATGGAATTTAAAAAAAAAATATTTGATTAATTATTAATTTTTTGTCATAATTAATAATACTTTTTTTAATGAATTATCCAAATACAGATTTTTAATGGTCTTAGTATTATTTTTTAATTATACTTTGATTTTTATATATTTTTTTTAAAAGTAATTATCTAATCCTTAGGTCTAAAAAAAATATTTAAAACCATTAATTTTTATTGGATCGTCTGATTATGATTTTGTTTTTAGAAAATGTTTTTTGATAAAAGGAATAAAAGGTTAGATTTTATTATTTAAAGGAAATAATAATAATAAAAAAAAAGTCTTAGAATTCCAATTAATGTTTAAAAGGATGAAGGAAATAAAGGACGGGGGCTTGGTTGTAATAAAAAAATAAGATGAACTTTTGACTAGCCATAAAAAATTGGTAAATAAGTAAAATAAGGTTAATCATCCACATAAAGAAAAATAAAATTACGGAAAAGTAAATAAATAAAAAAAATAAATAAAGTGAGGGTGTTTAACCATCCACATAAAAATGAAATGCAGAAAAATAAATAAAGATATAAATAAAGTGCAGAAAGTAAGTAAATAAAGAAATAAATAAACTGCAGAAAAATAAAGAAATAAATAAAAAAATAAAGAAAGATAAATAAAGAAAGAAAATGAGGAGTTTAGCCATCCACTTAAAAAAAAAAAATAAAAAAGTGCATAAAGTAAATAAATGTAAAAAATTAAATAAATAAATAAAGTGGGGCGTTTAGCGATCCACATAAAAATAAAAACGCATAAAGTAAATAAATGCATAAAAGTAAATAAATAAAGAAAGGTGGGCCGTTTAGCCATCCACATAAAAACGCATAAAGTAAATAATTGTGAAAAAGTAAATAAATAAAGAAAGTGGGGCATTTTAGCCATCCACATAAAAAAAAATTGCATAAAGTATATAACAGTAAATAAAATGACAATAAATAAATAAAAGAAATAAATAAGAAAATAAGGTGGGCCTTTTGTCCATTCATATAAAAGTAGGAGGTATAACATTCCATAAAAAAGAAATAATAATAAAATAAAATAACAAGAAATGAGAAAAAGAAAAAAATTGATAAACACAACAAAGTTTATTGTTAGTTCTGCCAAAAAAAAAGGTTAGTGACTTATCTGGATGAAATGAAAGAAATTAAGGATTAAAGAAGAGTTTTACCCAAACAATGAAAAGTTCAAATTTTGTGGCGGGTTGGGTCACGGGCTGGCGGGCGACGGGAAGGGCGGCGGCGACGGCGGCGTGCTACAGCTGGGGCGTCGTATGTGAGCAGGGGAGGAGGGAAGGCTGAGGCGGAGGAAGAGAGAGGGAGAGGGAGAGCGACGGTGAGAGTGAGAGAGAGAAGAAGGGCGACGGTGTTGACGGTGCGCGAAAGGGATGAGGAATGTGGAAGAGGCACGACCGGGGAAGGGAAGAGAGAGAAGAGGGAGAAGAGAGAAGGAGAAGGAAGAGGAGAGGGAGAGGGGCGACCGCCGGCGAGGAGGAGAGAGGACGCGACGCCGTGGAGGAGGGAGAGAGAACGCGTCGAAAAGAAGAAGAGAGAGAAAAGAAAGAAAGAAAAAAAAACGATGGGGAGGCTCGGCTGGACGGCTACGGCGATGACGCCGGCGAGCGGTGGTCGGCACAGGAAGAGACGGAAACTGGAGGCGAAGAAAAAACGGCAAACGGTTGTAAAAAGGGGGGAAACGATAAAAATGGGACAGTGGAAAAAAGGAAGTTCAGGCCTTTCTGGAAAGAAGGAAAGAGGATCAGGGACTAAGCTACAGTTTTCATTTTTTTAATTTAGGAGCTCTAATCTTGATTTTTTTCGTTATTTATTTGTATGTATGGACCCTTATTTATAGGGTAAGGAGCATTGGATTCCTTCAATTAAAAATAATTCGAAATTTAATTAAAAAAATATTAAAAACATAATTTGGGAAAAATGAAAGTTTAAGTCCTTCAGGTTTTTTTGACTACTGGTCTGGTACCATATTTTCCACGAAATTACTGATTGGCTCAAATTTGTCTGTTCTGTCAATTTGGCCCAAGACTGTCTGTTTGGCCCAAAATGAAGCGAAAAATTACCAAATTTCCCTGGAATTCCCATATTTCGTCAGATTCTTCCCAAACGTCTCATTTTTGTCAGATTTACCCCAAACTTCTTATTTTTGTCAATTTTTTTAAAATTTTCTTTTATATTTTATACACACATGTAGATATATTTATATTATTTTTAACTAACCCTATAAAACAAAATTCCCTCATAAACTATTTAATTTAATTTTTTTTCTTTTTTTATAATAATAATAATAATTAATTAAAACCTTTTTAATTTTTTTTAATTTAATTTTTAAGGGTCGGACGAAATTAGGTGTCCACAGTTGTATTGATTGATTAAGGGCTCCAGTCAATTGGGCCTTAGATTTTTTTTAAACTTTTGGAAAAAATTAAAATGAATTGAAATTAGGAGAAAAGTGTAATGACCATAGGCTTGTTGGGAGACTAGTCTAGGACACTAGGTGAAGGTAAATTAAGCTTGATAATGCCCTAGTTGAACTAGCAGTTCGAATGGGAGTCCATTATAGTTTAAGCCTGAGATAGTGACCTTTTCACTTAAGAGAGTGAAGGCCTAATTAGTTAACTTCACCAACAAGTAAGAAAACCAAATCATTGGCCTTAATTCACTAGGTGACCAAATCAAGTAGTGAACGTATAGGAAGTTTGCCTTAGTAATTTGACAAAAACAAAAAATATGATTGCATTCTTGTACCCTAGGTATGTAGCATTTCACTTGGCTAAGTTTAGTTACTTGTTTGACTTGCTTAAATTTTGATTGTTTAGCTAAAGTTAACTTAGAGTAGTGGTACTTGGCAACCAATTCAATCAATCTTCGTGAGAATGATACTCATGCTTACCTAACTTCAACGTCCGTTGTATGTTTGCGGTTAGGGTTTAAAACTCATAACAGAAGAATGGAGAAGGAGGATGAAGGCAAACAGAGGATGAGGAATAGTAGCGGATGAGGGAGGATGGAGGGTAAACGGCGAGGAAGTACGAGGGAGGAGATGAGAGGGATGAGAGATTAGAGCAATGAGGGAGAAAAGACATGAAAAGTGGCAATACTGGGGAAGGATAAGAGTTGAGAGATGTGTTAGGGTCTTTATGGTTTTTTTTTTTTGGGCTTTTATGCGTGATATATAGGCTTTAATGTATAAGAGATCTATAATAATGACAGTAATAATAAGAATGACAACAACAATAATAATAATATATCATATATATGTATATAAATCACACCATCACTAAACCAGATCTGCAATAAAAAAATGATATATTATAATATATATATATATATATATTTATAGTATTGTTATTGTTGCTGTTGTTGTTGCTATTGTTGTTGTTATTATTATATTATTATTATTATTATTATTATTTTTAACAAAATATTTTATAATTAAAATGGAAGAAAAATTTCACTTTAGTCCTTTATCATGACTGTTTCAAAATGGTCCATTCTTTTCAATTTTTAACGGCTTAAGCTTTACCAACAGTTATTAGCATTGGTAATTACTAACAGTTTAACCCATTAAAAATTTACCAATGGCTTGACTATTGGTAACCTTTAAATATTGTTACCAACGGTCAGACCGTTGGTAAAATGACCTATGGAAAATGGCCAAATTTTAGTAGTGTATCCATTGCTAGGACAAAATAGAGATCTGTGACTCGGATAGGACAAAAATAAGTAAGGTAAGGAACCCATTGTAGAGTTTACTCATTTAGTAAGGTTTCAATTTATTATTTTTATTTTCAATTTTTTTTTTGAGAAAAATGTGTTTATTAATTATTTCTGTTATCTATTTCTGGAAACTAGAAGTAGAATTTTGAAAAAGAAACATAAAATATGGAAAATTTGTTTTCAATATTTTTGAAAAAAAGATTTCAAAACTAGAAAATATATTGCTTTTACTAGGTTTACGGTTGAAAATTTTTAAAACATATCTTCTAATTTTGGAAACACCAAAACAAATAGAAACAAAATTTTCAGAAACACAAAATATAAATAGAAAAACAATAAAGTCACCAAATGAGCCCTAAACCAACAAAATAAATTGTACATCCATCCCTTCTCATCAAAACTGGAAATGCCTAGCATTTGATTAACTTAAATTTATTGATTTGAGGACTTGCCTTATGGATAGGGGCATAGCTAGGAATCGAGCATAGGGGGGTGAGGGTGAACGTGGTGGCGTGGACAAGTTGTTAATATGTATAAATTTGTAATAAGTAATAGAAAACATCAAATAATAATATATAAACTCATAAGATTTGAAAGTCTACAGTATTTAAGTTCAATTCAAAATTAATAACTCAAAATTTAACACGATACTCTTTCAAATCCTTAAAATCATCAAGTATTGGTTGTAAATTGATAATCATCAAGCAAAATTAAAACATTAGAATAAGAAAGCTAACTAGTTTTGACAATAAATTGAGTGAAAAACAATAAAAAATAGCACAATGTAAAAAGAAAAATGTGAGTGCTAAACGTATAAGTTGTAGTGATAACAAACCAACAAAGAGACTCGTAAACAAACATCTTCTCTTCAGGGAAGTCCCTCGGTGTGACGTCCCAAATCTTATAGGTGCCGGCACACAATCAATGAGTGAACCACCCACCCAAATGAGAATAAGCTCCATCCTCTAAAATTAGGGATCTAACAAGAGACCAAGCCAAGTAAATCTTAAAAATTAGGTACAAAAAACTAAACCAAATTAAGTATCAAAACAAGCTTGACTTACCTTACAAATCAAGTGGAGTTGAAGAGACTCAAGAGAGTGAATTGAGAGAGCTTCTGAAGGCAACAATTGAAGAAAGCTGAAGAAAGTAAAAATCTCAAGACATAAAATACATAGAATAAAAGATAAGATGAAATGCAACTTCCTCTATCAATTTTATACTTTCCCCAACTAAAAAACTAATAATGCCTAACCCATTTATGATTTCATCAATTGCTTGCCTATAAAAAAAAAAGTTAGTTCAGATAATTCTCTTATACCTTTTCTTAAGGACATGACATAGAAGGTATCTAAATAAGCACTGTGACGATCCAAGTCCAAAACTTATCCACGGAACACTTACCCATACTACATGGGCAACCCTTTATAAAGGATAAACACTAGGTGATCAAGTTTTAAGACTTTGAGTGATATATACATATCAGAAATCACACAGACTTTCCAAGTGGGATATGAGGTGTTACAAGCACGATTATTTGACCAATCATATAAAGAATTGATTATTTTGTCCAAAATTATTCTATTAGGTCCCATTTTCACAAATGAATTAAATAAGTTCAAATTTAGTAAAAATCTCAGTCACGTGCAGTCTCTATGATACCAACATCGAAAACATGAAATTGACATTAAAACATTAAAGGTTAAAAGATACAAAAGTTCCTTATTAATTATCAAATTTCTAGATAGGGACCTAACTTATTTTTCGTCAATTGTATCACACATTTACCGATCCAATGAAATTTTTTAAAATTCCAAACGATGGGCAGTGGGAGCGACTACCACTGCTCGTCCCAAAGAACCTACACCCTACTTGTGGATTCACACATTGCAAATTGGTCAAAGGCAACAATATTGGTCAATAGCATTTTAGGTTGTAAGTCAGTGCTGTCTTAAGGATATAATATGCTTGTTAATTGTTGAAAAGTTTGCAGACCAATGAAGTTTAATCTAATCTACACTTTTTTTCCTTCATTTTAGTAAGCCTACACTTACCCCCAAATAGTAAATCCACTCACCCAAAGTGTTAAATACCGTTACCACTAAATATACCGCACCCCGAATTTCTAAGGTATACCGCATGGTATACTACACCACATATCGTTACCGTTACTGCAAAAAATAAATGTTAGAATATTATTTTTAGATGACATAATTTGTTTAATAATTTATTTTTACACATTTTATATGTATTCTAATTTTTCTCACCATAATTTGTCAAATATAAATAAAATATATATGATAGAAGATATTTTTTTAATACAAAAAACATAAAAAATGTTATATATGGAACAAAATAAATAATACTAAAAAAATTAATTTATTGATATAAGAGAAAAAATATTTTAATAATAAAAATACATTTTTTAATACCATATTCAGTTCCCAGGTAACTCAAAGTATGATGCTTCTTTTCTAGCTTGTTCTGTAAAAGCAACATATTCATCTCGGCTCATGCAAAAGAGTACGAAAAGTAACTATGAATTCAAAAAGAAAAAAGAAAAAGAAAAGGGAGATAGAAACAAAAGCTGCAAGTTTGTGACTAGCTGACCATACATCCATTAATTTTGCATATATTACAAACATAAATAATATAATTCATTAATTTTTTATATTAATGAAGAAAAGTAAAAAAATTAAAAAAATTGAAAGTAAATGTTTATTTTATTTTATGATATGTGTATTATTTATATTTTAATGTTTTATAAAAAAAATATCTATGAAAAATAAAATACCGCGATACATACAATGCAGTATTTGCGGTATACCGTGGTTTTTTGACAAAATACATACAAAAAGTGTGCAGTATACGGTATACCATAAAATACAATGGTATACAGTGTGATAAAATAATAAAACAAGAAAAAATTTGTACCGTGTACCCGCGGTAAACAGTATACCACGGTATTTAATTCAATGCACTCACCCTTTGTTAAACCATAAATTGAAAAAACCCGGAGCTTAGTTTGGTAGAACTTAATAGGTTGGAGTTAATGTGTTTTTAGACTTTTGTGGGGACGAGTGTGAAATGAAGTACAATTTACCCTTAAAGTTCACAATATTTACATTGTGAGGACAAGTCAATCTTCTTGATTTTGGTCAAAATTACTTGTTCGAACTTCAGACCAAACTGAGCTCCACCTGAACCGAAACCATTAGGAAGAAACAAACACAAGGGAAAAGAAAATCCATAGATAGCCTTATTTCTATGGAAAATCTCTTACATTCTTAGCAACCAACTAAGGTTTCTCACAATATAGTGATAAAGAGAGCTTGTAACAGCAGCAGTTTTGCTAGCAAGAACACTTTGACGACATTGTCAATGGTCTACTGAGGTTTAGGGTGTTGTCTCTATCGCTAACATGAGAGAACTAGAACGGGATTTTCAGTGGCTTTCATTCTTGACGTGGCACCTCAATTCCAATGCTCAATCTCCTTTGGTTGGTGATGAAGAGGTGTGCTTCTACGTCTGAAACTCTGACATCGACTGTGGCAAGGTTGAGGCCTAAATTAAGGTTGAAGATTGTTAAGTACCATACCTTAAATGGCTTTATGCACAACTCAGGTGTTGGGCGACTGACGGATGGTGGAATCGACAGATGGGATATGCAACGGGCGGCTGAGAGAGTACCATGACAGAGGACTAGTAAAAATTGGAACTAGTATAGCAACATAAATAACACCAACTTCAGTTGTAATTAGGGGTAAGCATGAGTTGGCCAAACTTGAAACTGAACCTGAACCACTCCCATTGGGTTGGGTTGCGTTAGGTAAAAATTGATCATGGTTCGTGGGTTAGTTCCATATATAAGAGAACCCACGGTTTTTAGGTTGGTTCTGGTTCTATATGGAACCAACCCAAAATCCGAGATGGAACCGAACCCGAGATATATACATAATTATATAATAAAAGTTATAGTATATATATTTGAAGAATTATAATTGTCATTTTTTGTTTTTATATTAAACTCTTAAACTGATATCCCAAATTGAAACAGTATGAAAGTTGTGGGATTATTTACGAAATTTTTTCATATTCATTTAAATTACTTCGCTTTTTAAACCAATTACTCCTGGGTCATTTTTTACGACACAATCATCATATATATTTTTTTCATTTATGGGCCATGTGAAACAAAAAATTCATGGCATCTATACATTTTAGATTTTGATACTAAAAAAGATAAGCTTAAATACTCAGCTTTCTATATTGAATGTCACATCAATATTGGAATTACAGGAAGGAAGTAAAGTAAACTGGTTGAGATGAAAGATACTCCATAAGCAACTCTTTTGAATCATTTTGGTAAAAATAATATTTTAAACTTTCTTGAATGTATCTAAGTACATATATTTAAATATTAATTTGATTGTATATTATTTTAAATATTTCATAAAACCGGTTATGGATGCAGTATGTGGTATAAATAAAAAAACACGAGAATCAGAACCGAAAAACCTAGAACCATAGTTCTAATTCTGTTCAGTTTTTGGTTTTCGAGTTTGTTAGAAAAATTTTGGAACGGATGTCATTTTAGGTTAATTCGGTTCCATCATAAAACGACCCACGCTCACCTTTAGTTGCAATTATGATACGTACAAAAATATTGACCCATGTGAAATCTCTGCTGAGAGGGCAAAAACATGTTAATACACCCCATTTAACTCCCGCCAAACAGGGTTACACTTTAGTGAGTAAAAACTATTTCATGAAATGAATAGCCAATTAACCAATTTTATAGCTTGACTTCAAAAACTAGAAGAAAAAAGAAGACAGAAACTCAAGCTTTAACCTGAAGAGCTTTTCTGGAGGAAATACAAAAACCTCAATTAACTATCAATAATACGTCCCCGGGATGAAGCAAATTTATAGGCCTATAGGAAAAGTGTAAAGTCTACTTAACATCTACATGTACTTTGAACAAACTAGGTGATCACCATGCATATGGAGGTATACAAGAGAACTATAGAAACCCACTAATTTTTCAACCATGTGGGCCCGTTAACACTGATATGGGAAATGCATCTACCACTTTAAGTAGCAAAAATGGTCTTGTGCTTGATAAAGTCAAAACACTTATGGAATACCCATGTCACCTCACCAGTCACCGCCCCTTTCAAGAGCAACAATTGAACGGAACTAGTGGGACTCTGCTTCAGGAAGTATATTTGTGGCAGATTGACATCATTTGTCGTTCCATCAAATCCCATGGAAAGAAGCTTAGCAATGGATTCCTCTGCCGGCCGGTTCTATAGCTGGGGGCACCAGAGGATATATTGCCCTAAGGAGCTGTATAGTACTCGTTGCAACATTTGTCGCTGATATATATGCTAGAGGTGGATTCCCAATTGATGACCAAGAAATTAATTTGGGGAAAGAAAGATGTAATGACTTCTCAGGAAACCTTGCCTTGCGGATGCCCCAAAACTTCAGACGGTATAGAGAACTAGCAAGTAACACCACATAGTCCTTGAAATATAGATCTTCTCCAAGACGACAACAGAAGCTAAAGATGCAGAGAAGCTAGCTGGGATTTGGCTCCCTGCAATCCAATCTTCGATTTAGGTTTTAGAAATTGAATGTAAGTAAGTGTAGATTAGGTTAAACTACTGTGGGTTTATTTGTAAATTTCCCTCAATTGTTTTATTGTGGAATGATTTTCTTTCATTTAGTTTTACTTTTGCCCGTGTAATGTGTTATAGAAATTTTACTTTCACCCAGAATGCATGTATTTCATATTTTGTTTTATTAAAAACTCAAAATGTTGGATACATAGAATAGAAGCTGACATATATAGAAGAAGGTTAGGACCTCTTGTATAGTAGAGTTTCTCTGCGTTGGAGAGGATATAAAATTATTCACCTAAATACCAAATCAGTTTCTATCTTACAAGATTGAATTTGTACAAGTTTAGTAAAAATTATATAGTAAATTTACCAAAATTCTTTAGTTTTAATCTTGCAACTTCGGTCAAATTTTGAATCTGCTTGAGACATGGTAGTTTACTTTTTAGTACAATAGGAGGTATGTGGAGCAACACATAAGCCTCAAACCTTGGACCTTAAAGAGGATGTATGAGTTCGAGCAACACACTCAAAAGTGTTGTTGTTACCGTTCTAAAATAGTTTCTGTTATATAATTAGAATGTCATATAATATGATATAAGGACAATATATACATTTTATTCTAAATACTCTTAATTACATGAGTAAAAATAAAATATATTGTATAAATATAAAACGCACCATTCATTTTTGAACGGCGATAATCATGAAACGTGTTAAGTATTATCCTCAAGCAAGTAATCATACAATCGCAAACATGGAGAAAAGGTTTGAAATTGAGGTCCGAATGACACATTGGTTTTATCACTTTAATCGTTTTGTTGTCTCCTGAATTACATTATAGCCTTTAGGATTGGTTTTTGAATAATTGGGTTTTGCCTATGTATACACATAGAGACACACATCCAGACATGAGAACTATATAACAAAAAACAATTAAATGTGTTACAAATTTGAACTCATCGACAATAAAACGTAAAACAAAACCAAGAACTTAAAAGTTACCATGTATTTAAATAAAATCATAGCATAGAATACGAAAACGACATAAATAATTAAAAGACTTGCATAAATAACTGTTTATGAGAAATTTATAATTCTGTTGGGGTTTTTTTACTCAAATTATTGAACTAAGAGAAGTTGGATGGCTTAATGGTTATTTTTCCACTTTTGACTAATCAAAGTTTGGAACGGAATGGATTTATTGACGAGAAACTTGTTTCTTGTGGGACAAGCAGTGTTGCATTTATTGACCTTTTTTAGTCCAAATTTGTTTAGGTTTCTGCAAACTTGAAAGTAGAATTAGGATTAATATTTGGTAGGTTTTGTGTGTTTATACATAGATGTTTTGTGTTAGATTTTTTTTATCGTGATTTGTTATGAGGCTTAAAAAAGAGTAGAAATTGAGAGTTTGAGAGAATTGGTGTATATAATTATTTTTAAGGTTTTAATACTGGAAATGCAGTAGAAATGTCACGGTTTAAGAAAAAATCTTGTTGTTTTATTTGTTTTTTTTTTTCTTTTGCTTCCGCCCAACAAATTCAATATCTGATAGTATCCTAAAAATTAAATATTGGTTTCCGTTTATCAGATAAAGAATACTCCAGGGGACCAACAATAGGGGGGATTAATGTGGAAATGTCCAGCTAAATGTCGTAGGCATGGCGGCACAGCAACGATAGCAGCGTCGATGGCGGACGCGAGATGATTTTCCAGGTTGGGGAGGGGAACAGGACGCTTTTGTTCTAGGGTGGCAAATTTGTAAATATTAGATTAAACCAATGACCCGCGTCCCGACCCGACCCGTAAAAATTTGCCCCAAACCGTTTCTGCCCCATCCCGCGTTTGATTTTGAATTATCACGTTTCATTTTTTACTCAATTTTAGTTGAAAAACAGGGCCTTAAGCACATCTTGTAGATTTAGCAGTTAATAATAAACTGTCAAATATGTTAGGTTTTATTTCTTTTTATGGAATTCAGAATCAGTTATATAAACACACGGTTTGAAGAGGTATTTATACAATATAAGAGATAGGAGAATTAATGTTAGCTTTTTCAAACTCAAGAGATAACTAAATCAGCATTTAATAACATTCTTTAAGATTAAGATTGAAAGCGAAAGGTTTGAATTGGGTCGGGGACATTGGGTTTTTATTTTAATTTCCCCAGCAATAATAACGTAGAGTATTAATATCACCATCGCTCTGGCAAAGGTACAGAATCTGGATCGGAGGGGTCAGCCTGAGCCAGCCTTTTTAAAGAGGGTTAGAGCTAAAGTGAGTTTCTGTTTCTCCATTTACCATTAGGCCTAAGGATTTAGGACACGTTTTTGCTTATCAGCCACCAAAATGAAATTGCTTCTCCTCTCACGTTTCATTGACAAAAGAATCCACCCCACTCCGTGCTTAATGCTTTACTCTGCTCCCAAGTCCCAAATTCCAATTTGCCCATTTTAGCATTCCCCCTTTCATACATTGATTATCCCATCTAAATTAACTATCATCTTGTCCTCCACTTACCGAATGCTAATCAACAATTTCGAAAGAAAACGATTCAAATAAAAAAAATATATACATTAAGACGAGTGACATCGACTATTTTGGAATGCTCTTGAGCAATTTTCACAATTTTATATATAATGTATTTTATATATATATAAAGGAAAAAAAATACTTGTTTAAATTATTTTTATGTAAAAATTTACATGTGTCAAAAGAACTAAAAAATATATTTGAAAAATTTGTTATTCACAGTGAAGCTTGTGAAGTGATATGGAGCTGATACTTTAAATTACTCCATGACTATAAAAAATTGAGGTTACTTAGTTTTAACAATTTTTAATGGGATCCACTCGAAGTATAAATTTTAGTTTTTTTTTATTTCCTATAAATTGAATATATTTATTTTTATATAAGTTTTATATTAAAAAGTCCTAAGTCCCGCCAGATTGAAATCCAGCCTGTACGCCGTTAAGGTTAGGGTTCAGAATGATTAAAAAAGAAGATGATTGGGACCGTGGGTGTTCTTAGGCCTAAAAAGATATATGCTCGGTGGCGTTTTGAATAGTAAAATAAACTTTTTATGGGTGGTGTAGTAATCTTCCAAAAAATGTCAATTTTTATCCCCCAGTGAACATTGTAAAGTCTTGAGTGTGGAAACATCTCGTTATTATAAGTTGGTCCGAGTACGTTTCTACAGACAAAGTAGTCTAATTTAGACTATTTTAAAGGCCTACATTCGTTTTTCAGTCTTTATCTTTCACGAGTAAGTCACATAATTCTTTCAATTATAACTTGGTACCACATAACCTTTAAATTTTTATAAACTGAAACACATAAGCCCTCAACCGATACAAATGGTACTTTTTTTTTTCTTGACTCAAACAAAAATGAGAATAAACATGAATGACCCAATTGGTGTTCTATCATAATGATTCCTAATGGAGGCCGAGGGTTCTACCCCTGGCTAAAATGAGTCCGATTCTCCATTTCCTGCAACCCAGTAACTGGAGATGATATTGAAGAATATACCCTTGATAATTTCTCTAGATTAACCTTCATCTCCTCTTATGGAGATTTCTTGCTGTAGGTTAGTCATTCTTTTAATTAAATTTTAAATTGCATATATATGTGTATGTATAAAATGAAAAAAAATATAATTGGTAAATATATTCTAATATAAATATTAATGTTGTCCCCATATGTTTTTATATTATTCTATACCAAGTTCAACGTAAATATCAACATAAAAATCTCTATGAGAGATGGAGCTAAAATTGGGGAAATCATCGAGAGCCTATAGTCCCATTATCATCTTCAATGACCATTTGAGTAGGTTTTTATTTGAGTTTTTCATGTGACAAAACTTAGCATATAAATAAAAATTATGATTTTTAAACTTTATTCAATTACTTTTATTGCAATAGATTTTTGAGAAAAAAAACTGCTAGTTGATATTAGTAAAAATTGCATATACTCCTCTCAGGTTACCTTAATTGGTTATGTTCTCTTGTATAGATCTTTGAAGACAAATTGTATAAGTGTTATGAATCTTAAAATTTAAACTCTCTTTTCCCCCCTAATATAATTGGTTCAAGTCATTTTGTGTGGATTAAATACTTTAGATATTATTAAATAATTACTGATAATGTTGGCCCAAGTGCAACTAACAGGGGGTGAATTGGTTGAGTTTTAAAAATAAAACACAAATAAATTCTTGAACCCCTAAACTCAAATTTAATTTAAGGAACAATGATTAAATCTATTTTAATCAGAAAATGACTACCACAATCCACCTAGAATTTGCTTTGAAAGCTACCTTTAAAGTAGTTTTAAAAACAAACAAGTTCAACCAAAATAAGTTGCATTAAACACCCACAAAAGCTCAAGTATGTAGAGAGAAGAAGAAACTTAGACAAAAGAATTTTTATAGAGGTTCAAACTCTCTTCTTGAGAGCATACTCATCTCCTTAAGTTCACCACTTGAGAGTTTTCTTCTCCACTATGAAACACAACAGCCTAGAAAGGCACACAACCCTTTGGTAGTTTCTTCTACCTTCACCTCTCACTAGTTTTGGCAAAGGCTAACTAGAAACCATTATAACTCCTTTTCCCTTACAAGGAAATCACTCATCCACTCAAGGCAAGCTCAACAATTTGTGGTTACAAGGTAAGAACTAAGGAAACACTCAATGCTAGATAAGCCAATGAAAGCACAAGCACAAGTTCTTGGCAATCTTTCTAATTCAAGCTCTTTGATGAAGGATTCTTTCTTCTAGTTCCTAAGTTATGTTTACAACATGTATATTAGTGTAAATGTACTCTTTAGGGAGCTATTAGACCGTTGGAACCCTGCTGGAAATGCCTGAAAATGTTCCTTAAAAACTGGTGACCGTTTGCTCTGTTTTTCACGCAAAAAGGCCGAGTTTCCAGATTTCGCGTTAAGTTTCAAGTTTAACGGGTTAAACTCGATTTCTCCCTTTAACGGTCAAAAGCTGCTGGAGATAAGGCATTTAATGTTCTGCAGGGCTATATAGGTGGCGTCCTTTGATTCGTCCAAGTGCTATTTGAAATCCTGATTGAATTTGCACCACTTGTGCAATTTGAAGAGAACCTCTAGGCTTCGACTTAACAGGTTAAAACCAAACTTTAACGCGTTAACTGATGGTTTCAAAAAGTTACAGGAAACTCAGACTACGGATTAAGTTAGTTTAACGCATTAAAGTAAAAACTTGATATCAACTTAGAAACACTTGTCATTTGTAAAACAAACTTGATTCAAACATTGATATAAATTAATAACTTACTAACTTCTTTTAAAAAACAAGTTTCCTTAATAATCTTAAAGCATATATTTTTGAGATAACACTTGACACTCTTGAAAATTAATCATAAGTCCATTTTGCCCTATTTTGACCAATGAAGTGAGATTAAAGACATTAACATAAATCACTTGTCATCATCAAAATTAAAGATTTCTTTGGAACAAATCTAATAGATAAAATATTTTAAGTGTTTAAGTTTTAATAGCATAGATTTGTCCAAGTCAAAAAGAAAACTAAACTTACCCAAAGTTTATGTTCAAGGGAATTTTTAATTGTACAAAATTCAGTGGTGGGTTCAGGATTTTTTACTCAAGGCGTAAGGGTAGCTAGCAGCTGAGGAGGCGAGGCTGAATGAAGCAGTGCAGCTGAGTCGTGGAATGGATGACATAGGTGGTTGGGGTTGAGATGTATTTGGAGACTTGAGGGTTTTGTGAGAAATGGAGGAAAATAGGCTAAGAGAATGGAAGAGGCTGATGATGCCGTTTAGATAGGGAATGAATGAGGCCAAAAATTGACATTATTCTACTTAGGGGAGAGGTAGACTTCAGCTACTTAGGAGAGAAGTAAGTGTGGAGCCCCCAAATTTTCATTCGCATGCAACACTGCCCCCACCTTTATTCTTCCACCATATCCGAGGCGAGGAGCCAAAATTCCACACTGGTCCTTAACTCCTAACAAAATAAACAGAGTAGTATCCCCATTTTACGCGTTTTCAAAGTTCTCAAGGGTAGCCGCACCCCTTGTCCCACTGTAGTTCTGCCACTTGTACAAACGTAGGCCATATTTGTAAAAGTATACAACTTTAGTGGATAAAATAGATATAAAGTAAAACCTAACCACATGTCTGTTTGGTTGTTTTCTTTATTTAAGGGCAAAAGGCACCATGGTGCCAAGCCTTTTATTCCCATTCCAAATTGATTCCCAACCTTCATCTCATTGCAAATTGGTCCAAAACCTTTATAATTTATTCCATATTAGCCCCTAACCCTAGGTAATCACAGAAATTCAGTTTACAGAGAAGAAAAACTGATATAGTATTATAAATTGCCTACTAAGTATTAGAAAATTATTACACAAATTAAATTATTGGAAAAAAATTACCAAACAATTTAAATTAGAATTTAAAAAGCTAATTTTAGATAATTTTTTAGAGTTAATGAATTCAAACTGCTTAGTGGTTGTCTTTCAATAAGTTTAAACAATATCATAATTTTCTTGTAGTTAATGGACAATTTAAATTATCAGTTTTTTCTTTTTGGTAAATTGAGTTTCAGTGTCTCCTTAGGGTTAGAGATCATTGTTCAATGAATTATAAAGCATTGGGATCAATTTGCAATGAAATGAACATTAAGGACTCATTTGCAATGAAAGTAAAAGCTTTGGGATCAGCGCTGCTATTTTTACTCTTTATTATATTTTTGGCACTTCAATGCTATTAAAACTCTGCTTAAACGTCAGGATTTTTTACTATACATGTACTGTTTCAATCCAAACAAATTTGATAGACAATGAAAAATTTGAATATCATTTAAAGAGCAAAATAACATATAAGTTAATGGTAAAAGGGTCGTTGCCTTCGCAGCTTAAATTTTAATTGTAATTATGTGTAGATATATGTGCAGTGAATAGAAAATGAGTAAATTAATGAGATGTGGAGGCAACATATATAACAGGAAGGGGCACGTAGCAAGTTGGAGTACAGGAATTGGCTGCAAGAAATCTGGGCAACTGAAATATATTTGAAAGAAAAGGAGTAAATTAATGAATTTTTGGGGGCATTATAAAAGGAAAGGGGACGTAGCAAGTTGGAGTATAGGAATTGATTACAGGAAATGTGCTGGGTCTGGGCAACTGAAATAGTAGCGTAAAATTGGTGGTAAAAAGAGAAGTGTGGCAGAGGAAGAGGAAAGCATGGGAGTGAGGGTTGTTTTGGCGGCTGTGTTGGTGGGCGTGGTGGTGCTGGTGCTGGCGCTGTTGAGAGTTGGCTACGACACAATCTGGTGCTACTGGGTGAACCCAAGACGCATCAAGAGAGTGATGGAAAAGCAAGGCGTGCGTGGCCCCAAACCTCGCCCCCTCACTGGCAACCTCCTGGAGATGGCCGCCCTCGTTTCCGCCGCCACTGCCAAGGACATGGATTCCATCTCCCATGACACCGTCCCTCGCCTTCTCCCGCATTACGTCGCCTGGTCTCAGCAATACGGTGCCCGGCTAAGCTGCATATGCCCTTTCAAAATTTTAAATTTACCATTAATTAATTAATTACTCATCTCTCCTCCACTAACAAGAATGGAATGAACGGATCTGCATCTGGCAGGCGAAAGATTTATCTATTGGAATGGGATGGAGCCGAGGATGTGCTTGACGGACCCGGAGCTGATCAAACAACTCCTGTCCAAGTACAGCACGCTGTCCGGAAAATCATGGCTTCAGCAGCAAGGCTCCAAGCATTTCATTGGCCGAGGCCTGCTTATGGCCAACGGCCACGATTGGTACCATCAGCGTCATGTCCTGGCGCCGGCCTTCACGGGAGACAGGCTCAAGGTATGCCACCGCCACCCATACCTCCAATTCTTTCTTCTGGTTTTGATTGTATTATATATGGTACCATACTAATTTTCAAGAGTTGTACATGCAGGGCTATGCAGGGCACATGGTGGAATGCACCAGACAACTGGTGGAGACGCTGCAGAAGGCGGCACAATCGGGTCAAGCCGAGTTCGAAATCGGACAGTACATGACCCAACTGACGGCTGACATCATCTCCCGAACCGAGTTCGACAGCAACTACCAGAAAGGGAAGCAAATATTCCATCTCCTGACCCTGCTGCAACACCTCTGCGCCCAGGCCAGCAGGCACCTCTGCTTTCCCGGCAGCCGGTCAGTTTCTCACATAAACCCCAAATCCAATGCCTGCTTCTTCTTTCATTCCTTCCATGTATTTCAACCAGTCGGATTTTCGCATTCTATATATAATAATGACATGCATGATCGGAAATTTTTCTTGTTTCTTGATCAGATTGCATATCAGTTAATGAATTGGATTTTTCCGGCCTCCAAACTAGTAGCTAGTATTACATATACATATTCTGATGGAGTAATTAACAAGGGTGACAAAAAAGATGGAAAAATAAATAACTGTGCAGATTCTTTCCGAGCAAGTACAACAGAGAAATAAAATCGCTGAAGATGGAGGTGGAGAGGCTGCTAATGGAGATAATACAGAGCCGGCGAGACTGCGTGGAGGTGGGGCGGAGCAGCTCCTACGGGAACGACTTGCTGGGGATATTGCTGGAGCAGCAGGAGAAAGGAGGAGGGGTAGATCTGCAGCTCATCATGGACGAGTTGAAGACCTTCTTTTTCGCGGGCCACGAGACAACCGCCCTCCTCCTGACCTGGACCCTCATGCTTCTGGCCACCAACCCCCAGTGGCAGGACAGAGTTCGGGCGGAGGTGAATGAGGTCTGCAATGGCGCCACCCCCTCCGTTCACCATCTCGCTAACCTAACTCTGGTCAGCAGCCCTAGCTTGCTAATTGATTTCTTGCATTGCATTTCCATCGATCATTACTCACTTTTTCTTTGTTTGTCATTTCGATTCTTCTTCTTCTTTGTTTGTTGTTTTATTTATTTATCTCACTAATCTGCCATTTAGTGATGAGGTTAACAATCAATTATGGAAATATCCTTAACCTAAATTATATATGGGAATTGATATTGAAGATGGAAGGGGAGAAAAAGGGGGGCGTTGTTTGTTTATATGAATTTTGATTAGGCGTGTTTAGTTGACTCCGTTCATTCTCAGTGGTGGATGCCTCACAATCACATCACATATGATATGAGTATCCATCTTCCCATATATATATATATATATATATCATGATGCTGTTAGTTGGAGTGAGTGGGTGATATATATGTGTGGTGCACGCACCGATCCATGTACACGTTGAAGGGGGGCGGGGGTAGGGTAGCTGTTGATTGATCCATTCAATTTAAAAATTCTACTGCTATTGCTATGTATGTATGTGTCTGGTACGCAGCTAGTGGGATATATAAATTTGAGGTATGGTATGGCAAATGGCAGTTAAACATGGTGATCAACGAATCTCTGAGGCTGTATCCACCTGCTACGGTGCTGCCCCGCATGGCTTTTGAAGACATAACACTCGGCGACTTGCTGATCCCAAAAGGCCTCTCCATCTGGATTCCTGTCCTTGCCATCCACCACAGCCCCCACCTGTGGGGCCACGACGCCAACCAGTTCAACCCCCACCGATTCGCCTCCAGAAGCAGAAGCTGCTTCCGCCATTTCTTCCCTTTTGCCGCCGGCCCCAGGAACTGCATCGGCCAATCTTTCGCCATCATGGAGGCCAAGATCATTCTCGCCATGCTCATCTCTTCCTTCTCCTTCACCATCTCCCACAACTACCGCCATGCCCCAGTCGTCGTCCTCACCATTAAGCCCAAGTACGGTGTCCAGCTCTACTTGAAGCCTCTCTAGCTAGCTGCTCTTCAAATTTTGGGACTGCTTGCCCTCCCGCGCGGTTGTTAAACTTCTCTATCTCTATGTCTATGCATCCATCCATCTACATATACATGTCCTTACTTCTCATCATACACCGCTACATGCAAAGGACCAATTAAGGGGCAGGGCCCAGCTCAGCTCCAATTTTGATCACAATTACCTACTAGTTTATAAACAGCTCCCTCTTCATTTATTTTGCCCCCATCACTTTACCTTATCCATGCTATATACACATACGTTTTAACAGACAAAAATCTGTGTGTCCATACGTACTACCCAAGTTCTTACCATATATACTCTGTCTTCTAAAATGACCCAATTCAATTTTAATCCTCCATTATCTTCTCAATGTATTGTTTGCTAGTATTTCTTTCGATAATTCTTCAGCTGCATGTCACGTTTCCTTTCTCTTTTTTTTTTTTTTTTTTTTCTTTTCAGTGATATATGTAATCTAATGACGTGGCCCTTCCATTCTAAGCAGGGCTGGAGATAGGATTTTCAAATTGGGGGACTGGTCTCAGTAAATAAAAAATATTAACTATTTATCTAAATCAATTTATTTGTTGGTTTAGGACCAAGAGTACCAACAAACCCTAAAAAAAATTAAAAAAAAAAAAAGAGAAAAACATAATTTTAACATGAAATTCTCCAAAATCAATAATAAAAAATAGGAAGATAAAAGAAATACTACTAAAACTATAAAAAGCAACTCAAAGAAATTGTGGAGTGGGCATCTTGAAGATAGGAAAGGTGCAAATAATTGCAACTTGCAACAACTGTTAATTGTCGGAGTGCAGGACATAATAGTAGGGATTCTAACATAAGAAAAATGATACTAAGAATGAGAAAAGTTGACTTTAAAAGATAAAATTTTTTAAATGTATTTTTAGATCCTTTGATACACAAAAAGACATAAACTTTCATAAAAATTTTAAAGCATATATATATGTGTGTGTGTGAGAGAGAGAAATACCAGGGGCCGCGGGACACTCACAGTCGCTCCCAATCTCGCCGTCACTGGTTCTAGGTACTATTAGTTAATTGATACCATATGCACCAAAAGAAAAAAAAAATATTAAATCATTTGGCTCAAATCCTAGAACAACCATCAACTTTTACAACCATCAACTTTTACATTTTCTTGTGACCATCGAACTTTTATAATTGTACAGCTTAAGCTATTGAATGACTCAGTGAAATGTTTCATAAAATTATGGACCAAACGTGTCTTTTTTTTTCTCTATATCGGAAAACTTAACAAGGGAGCATTATAAAATTAAGACAACTATTTCCATGTTGCAGTTAAGCAGTTATTTGAGACCGAAATCTTATAAATTTTTTACTGCACCCTTTGTGAGTTTTAATATTTAGAAAATCAAACCCTTAGTCCATATATAGTTTTTAGCAGTTTTACAATTAAGGATCCAATAGCCTAATTTTAAAAGTTTAGTGGTGAATGATTACAAGAAACAAGTTCTAAGGGATGTTTGACGACATATTTGTGAAAGTGTGATAATAACGATCTTGTGAGTTTTGCTGTTCAATTTCAGTTAAGGTCAAATTGTTCAGATAAGGATCAGGAAAACGAAGAGATAACTATCAAGTAAATAAAAACTAACGCTGTGTGGATTCAATTAATAAAGAAAGAGAGGAAAGATAAAGGAGAAAAGGAACAGAAGGGATGACTTTTTTTTTTACTAATTTCAAGAGGTGAAAAAAATGTGTAAAGGAGGAAGTAGAGGATCATGGCTCTGCCTTCTTCTCAATTTCCTATTACCCAAGTAGCAGATGTATACTAATTTTCCTCTCCCTCTCCCTCCCCTTCTCCCAATTCAATCAGAGTGTAAGTGTTGTAGAGCATCCCAAGAACAAGGGCAGACAGTGAGAATGAAAGAGGGAAAACGTTACTTTTAAAAGTTTAAGTTAATAAAAACGTTATGAAAATAAGTTCAGCAGTAATATCAACTCAAAATAAAACTCTGTCACTTAGAAATAAACAACTACAAGTACCACTTAAAAAAGGTTTTGCAAGGCAATAAAGGTGACGCGGTCGAGTCTAAATGGTTTCTTGTGCTTTTTTTAAATTTATTTTACATCCATGTTTCCTTTTTGTACGTAAAGCTTCAAAATATAAGTAGTTTGGCTAGGCATTAATGCTCATCCTAGAAGCCATCAAGACATGCTGCTCTGGAGGTAGAACTTTGTATCATTCATGGAGCAATTTTGCTCACGACTACTCAATTTACTACTAAAAAAATACTTTTTTCCAATGACTCATTTTTTAATGGTCAATTTGTTGGAAATTTCCAACATACAAGGCTGTTGGAAACTACGAAAAAAAATTGTATGCTGTTAAAAAAAATTTCCAGCTGTTAAGCAGTTGGAAGTATGCAAAATTTTCCAATGGCCAAAGCAGTTGGAAAATATTAAGTTAAACGGTCCATCTTCCGTTTTTATTGTTTCCAACGGACGTTTGGGGTCTTTTTCCAACAGCTTTGGCCCTTGGAAACATTTATAAAATTTTCCAACGGCCATGACCGTTGGAAACATTTGGGCTCTTTTAATTCATGTAAGGTACACCATTTTCATATTTATTGTTTCCAACAGCTTTGACTATTGGAAACATTTAGGGTATTTTCCAACGACATAGGCTATTAGAAACAAAAAATTTAAATATTATATATATATATGTCTCATACACACACACCTTTATATATATGCATATTTATATTACATTTATATTGATATATATATATATATATATATATATATATATATATATATATATATATATATATATATATATATATATATATCATAATATATATTTACCATAATACATATATATTAATACGTATATATATCTTACACATTATTATTATATTTATACATAGTATATTTTTATACATATTATAATACATATCATATTTTACACATATCATAATAACCATAAGTAGAATAATATTAATATATGTTGATATAGATATTTTAGAAAGTAAATTTTTATTTTAAAAATATTTTAATAATAATAATAATAATAATTATGAACATATTACTACGTATATATATATATATATATATATCACAATATGTATTTATCATAATATAATATATTATATGTTAAAATGCATTATAATATATAATGTATCGAGAGTATCATATATACCATAATTATATATATATATTAATAACGTATATGATGTAAAGGTCATACATATTCAATTATAATAATAATATTATTATTACTATTATTATTATTATTATTAACATTTGATGTATATAATATATATTAACGTATATATCACATATATTAATGTATATAAACATATTATAATGAATATGATCTAATAATTAAAAATATTATATTATAAGAAATTGAAAATATTTTACAATAATAATAATAATAATAATAATAATAATAATAATAATAATAACACCTAGCAAAAAAAAAAAAAAAGTACCTAATGGGCCAAAATAGCCTAAACCCAACCCAAACTAACCCTAACTATAAATTCCCTCATCTCCCTCAACCCTTCTGCCGTTCAGCCCTGTCTCTTCTACATCCTCTTGCCGTTTCTCAGCCACCTCCACCGTTCAGCCCTCTCCTCGCTCTCATCGCTCATCTTAAACCGTCAGCCTATTTCCTCCATGTCGCTGCGGTCTGCTTGCAACCAACCTCCATTGGCCTCTCCTCGCTTTCATCGCTCATCTTAAACCATCGGCTCTCACCTGACATTCGTCATTCTCCTCGTTGCTCGTCATTCCTTGGCTAGATCTGTTTCAGATCTGCTTGCTTCTCTCCCTTTCGTCGTTGTGCTCCGTCGCTCTCTTTGCTCGTGCCTGCGTGGCTTCGGTATGCTCGCCGCTATGATCCGTCTCTCTGCTCACCGACCGTCCACGCTATATCTGCCGGTGATCCGCCTTGGCTACGATACGCACGCCGTTCACCACTCTAAAATCGAATCTGATATGCCGTTCGCCACTCTAGATTCAGATCTGATACGCTGTTTGCCTTTCTTGTGTTTTTTTTTTTATGTGATATTTGTGAATTTTATTTTAGAATGATTTTTTTAATTTTCCATAATTTCTGTAATTTTTTAATTTTCATATTTTTGTAATTTTGTGATTTTTTGACCTGCCTATGAATTTTGTTTATTTTGTTATATAGGTATAAGATATAATTATTTTAAAATTTTTAGTCATATTATAAAATATAAAATATATTTTTTTAATTCATAAATTTTTTTTTTATTTTCTTCTTAAAAAGTTTCCAATGGCTGTAGCCGTTGGTATGTTTTCCAACGGCCTTAACAGTTGGTATACTTTCCAATGGCCTTAGTCGTTGGAAAACCTCTTAACACACTTCACAAGCTTTGGCCGTTGAAAATTTTTTCCAACGCATGCTTTTTCCAACGGTTTTGTTTCCAACGACTTTGTGTTGGAAAATCTAAATTTTCCAATGTGAAGCTATTGAAAAAAGCCCATTTTTTAGTAGTGACTCTACTAATAGATTGTTTGCATGCTATATAAGTGTTATCCATAACTTTTCGACTCTCATTGTCTTTATCCAACAGATTGTGGATCCGTTGAACTCTCTGCAGCACTATTGTTGCGATAAGGTTTCCATTGCTCATCAACTTACCTCTTTTATGCACGTCATTACAAATTCAATACTTTTTTTTTTAAAAAAAAATAGTATAATACACGTTATTAGAAATTCAATACATGGATAAAAAAATAAGTAACGTAATAAAGGACTAGGTTTTTCATTTTTAGAGAGACTTGAACCATGATAGGTCAATACCAACCCCCTTGCACTTGAAATTATTATTTCACTAATGATAACCTACACTTGTGATAGGCTATTCATTTTGTAAAAAATGATGTTCCATAAGTAATATTGTTTATTTCAATAAGAGTACTTTTTTGTTCATACAAATGTATTATTTAGTAATATATTGTTCATTTTATAAGAAATGTTGTTCATAAATAATATTGTTTCCTCCAATAAAAAAAATATTATTTCATTCATACAAATATGATATTCTATAAACTATTGTTCAGGATACAATCACAATCTTATAAATGATGTTGTTCATTTCGTAAAATGAGCTATCTAGGACATGGTGGCACTTTCAATAATAATTCAAAATTGAGGGAGAAAGGAGATGCACAGGATGTACTCTATAGCTACTCTTACTATTGAGCCAAACGTTGAAGCATTCTCAAACATGGATGTTGCAAGTTTAGAGGAAAAAACACATTCTATCCTAAAACTTTGATCATTTTTCTATTTAAGTTCTAAATTTTTATAAGATTCTATTTGAGTCTTGAAACTTTTAAAATGTGTAACACTACAAGAGAATGGGGTTGGAGCAGCCACAGAAATAGTGGCTGAATGGTGGCTATTTCACCTTTAAGGTGACCGAAAAGATTGGTTGCTGAATGGTGGCTGAATCCCTAATGGCCAAGATATAGCCACCAAAAGACTACTGAGTGAGGCGACTGAAATATTCGGTCATAAAATGGTGGCTATGACAACCAAATAAAATGGTCACTATGGTGACCTAAAATTACAATCGCTCCTCTTTGTTTTTATTTTTTTTAGTTTCATGCGTGTGATTCATATATAATCTAATTTTACTATTAATATAGATAATATATATAAATTAATAAACTAAAATAAAATATCCAAATAGAGAATATAAATTTTTATTAATTCAAACGTCCATAATGTAATCCAAATAGAGAATATAAATAGTAATTAATTAAAAATCCATAGTATAAATAAAAGTACCAAATTACATCAATATCTAAAATTATTTAATACTAGTGTTTTTCCCAGTTAATCCCTACTAAACGAATCATACTGTTGATGCTGTTGTTGTTGTTCCTCCTCCTCCTCCTTAGCCCCACTTGAGATGATGCTTCTATATACGGGTTGGATGATGCATCCGAAAATGCTAACTCCCAGCAACACCAGTTTTCATATATGTTTCACACTTCAACAAGAACATCATGCAATTTTCTGGTGTCATAAACAAACAAATGGAAAAGGGCAACAAAAAAAAAGCAAAAAATTTAGGTATGAAGTTCCTAGTGAAAACGAAAATGTGAAGAAACAAAATATTTTGAGAACAAACTTACTAATTCCTTATCAATTTCAACCAAATTTGGAGAAGCAAACAATGGCTAGCAATATCCCAAATTCCTAATTAGCAATTCCAAGTGAATTTGGAGAAGCAAACAGGAGATCACAATATCCCTTCAACAATAGAACTTTTTGGAGGAGGAGACTTTCTGTTTTTGCTAAGATGTGGGAGGGGTGTGACTTTTAATTGGTAGGAGAGACCGTAATCATGATCGCCAATTCACTGGCCCAAAAAATTCAAAGTTTTTAAGCCTCCCTCCACATGGACACTATCTTTGCTACCAGAAAAACTGTGGCCCACTTTGAATTTGGTTTTCACCCTTTAAATAATCAAACAAATATTAAATATATTAAAATGGTGGAGTGACCGTAATAGCCACCACTAGCCGCCAAAATTAAGAGGTCCACAAAATGTGGTTGCCCTTACGGTAGCCAACAGTGACCAACTTTTTGGTCTCCCAAATGGTGGCCGTGGTGGCCATAATAGTGACCAAAAAGGTGACCATATTCAGTTGGTATGTCTTCTGTCACCCAAAAGCTACTTTTTCTTTTAGGAGACCATTTTGGCAACGAAACCTATGACCACCAAAATTACGGTTACCATTTTCGGTCACTGTAACCTAATTCTGTTGTAGTGTAAACAATCAATCCTAAACCTTTAGCCACATGTCCTACGGTTAGATTTGTTTTATGACTCAAATAGAAATTTGTAAAGTTTTAGGGATTAAATAGAAATTCATAAAATTTTATTTAAATAGGAAAGTTGTAAGATTTAGGACTAAAAGTAGTTTTTCCCCTTCCAACTTGAAAAATATTTTTTAAAAAGTAAGAGTTTTTTATAATTTTTTTTAACTTTCTATGTTTTTCAAATTTAGGAAAAATGCTAAATAATATATGATTTTTGTAAAAAGAAAATCTTAAAGGATATTTAAAAGTTTTAAAAAACAAAACACATCTCAAAATAAATATTTTTAGTCATTGAAAAGTATTCTCTACCGAACTCATACAGTAATAAAAAATTTATTAATGAATTTGGAAATCAAATGGGTAAATAAGATACTAGTTTCCTCAAACTCAAAAAGAATATTTATGAGACCTATTGAATAAGAACTAATTTTTTATGTCAAGTATGCTCTAGCCCAGGTCAGTGTCTCAGTAATTTAAATGATGATAACAAAGAAATTCTCCACAAAGTTTGGGTTTTTATTATTTGATGTATAAACAAAAAAAAATATTATATCTACTTTGGAAAAATTGCAAAAGAAAAGATTTGTTCTACTCATTGTAGGAATGAAGGATCAATTTTGAAAAACATTTGGAAGAAAAAAATAGTTAAGGAAAAAATAGTATTTTCCCAAAAAGCTTTTGAAATGCAAACCAACAAAAGCCAAAGGAATGGCCACTTTGAGTCCTAAATCTTTTTCCATTTTTTTTTTATTTAAGTCCTAAAAGTTTGTGAATTTATATTTGAGTCCTAAAATTAACTTAAAAAATACGTAAAAAAAAATAGTCAGAAGAGGTAGCTAACAGTTTAGGACTATTGTTTAAACATTTTGAAAGTTTTAGTACTTAAATAAAAACATACAAAGTCTTAGGACTTAAGTAAAAAAGAGACCAAAGTTTTGGACTGAATGTGTTCTATCCCCGTCAAGTTTAGATAAAAAAAAATAAAGAAATCTTTATTGCTTATTAAACGCCGATTGCAATACATACAAAAATAAAAGTACAAAAGGTTTTTTTTTTTTTTCAAAATGGTTATTGGTGATTTGGGAAACATTTTCCAAATTTTTTTCGTTTAACTTTTACTTGAGCTAATTGCAAAAAATCCTCTCACATTTAATTAAAATTACAGTTTATCTCATTATATTTCAAAATTCTATACTTTCCCTTGAAAATAAATATTTTTTTAGTATTAATTTGACATTAACTTTTCATAGTATTATTTAAACTGCATGTTACATATCTTTAAGTAGCTTTAAATCATTTAGCAATAGTATAACAGTCAATTAATAATTAAATTATCAAATTTCCTTCTAGTTAAATGCATAAGAATCATATTTTTTTATGTTACTTTGAGGGAACAAACTGTCAGTTCCTGAAATAAGAAATAATACTCCCTCCGTCTCAAATAAGTTGAAACATTTGACTGGGCACAGAGATTAAAGTGTATGTAATTTGTGTTAATTTTTTATGTAGTAAAAGTTTAAATAATGATTAAAAAAGAAAAGATTCTTTTTTGGGTTTTGTGCAGTAAAAGATTGAGTGGATATTAAAAAAAGAGTCTTTATTGGGTTTTGTGTAAAGGGATTATTTAATTATTTAAATTTTTCCAAAAGAGAAAACGCTTCAACCTTTTGGAACATAAAAAAAAATATGTTTTAAGTAAACTGGGACGGAAGGAGTATAATAATAATAATAAATAGATATTACAAGTGGATTTGAGCCGTCGGTTATTGTAAGCCCAATATGAGACCTACAGTCATGAATGACATAAATTCATCCATGACATATGTTCTCTATTAATTTATCAAAGTCTTTATGAAAATGCAAGAGAAAATACAGTTTTATCCAAATTTAGAGGGACACTTTTCGCCTAACCACTAGCTGGAAAAAAAAATAGAAGAAAAGTCAAATTGCTCGTGTAAGCGTAACGCATGATAACCGTGCAGTATTTACTGTACAATTGCGAGACTGTCGTTGACGCCATAAGGGGAAAACGAAATTAACAAAGACTACGTATTTTACGTACGTGTGGAAGGGCACGACACATGACAATGCACATCCATATTTATTCAGCTATTTGATTTGGTATAGATATTAAAAAATAAAAAAGGTTATGGGTTTTTTTTATAAAAACTTTTTTACATGTAAGTTTAGAAAATTAAAAAAATAAATTTTAAAATAATAATTTAAAAGACAATATAGTAAAAAAAATTTAGTAAACATGAAAATATAACAAGCTGCCAAAAATGTGTATGTTACAATAATTTTACGATGGATGAGTATTAGATGGTTAAACTCCATCCTAACTCCAAACATGTACTATTAATAAGTATCGATAATCACAATCTTCCTTAGTGTATAGAACGTACGTCTACATTAGAGAAACTTAAATACCTCTCTCCCTCCACATTTTCAAAAGCAAATATGAATTTAGTGTATACGAGATTCTTCAACATTCGCACAATATTGCTGAACATGTTTATAAATAATTTAAAGGGAAACTTATAATTATTTCTCTGAGATTTTCATAACCTACAGTTTGCTTCTTTATTTTTAAAAACTTATACTTTGCCCATTGTTTTTTTTATGCTGTCCGATAACAACTTCTGAAATTGTAATTTAAATTATATAATAGTTATCTTTCAGTAATTTTGATCTCTCTAGTATTTTTTTATAGTTAACATATATTTTAAATTATTATTTTTTCCTTTCTATAAATGTTTTTACCTCTCTATAAATATGTATCAGTATTTTTTAAAGGTCATTTAGTTATAAAATGGGGGTAAAGTGTAGATTTTTTAAATAGATGGGGCAAAGTGTAGGTTACATCAAACCACAGGGAAATTTTTGTAATTTTTCCTAATTTAAATTGTGAAGTAGTTAAGTTTGGAACAAAAGTTTGTCATAATACAATATGCAAATATAATATTCATTGTTTATATACATATTTGCTATGCATGAATTGGGAGGGATAGGTAATTAAGAAATGTGGAATCAAGTATGTAGGTGGTAATAAAGATGTAGATGAAGCAATACCTACAGTCTTTAATTGGCTCAAGGGATCGAATAAGAGTTTGGCAAAACGGATTTAACAGAGAGTTGAGAAAGAGAATAAGTGACATTGTGGCTATGTAGACACCGAGAAACAGTGATTTAGCTTCCTAAATCATACTTTGTGTTTTTCCTTTAGTTGGGTTTTGACCGATAGTAAGGCATGTATCTGATTGTGACGACCAATGGTTGGACCAGAATGAGATCAACACATCTTCCCACACTGATCGATCAAATTCACCATCTCACTCTTACTGGTTGAAAGCCATTGCACACAGATGAAGTTACCACAAATGATGAGGATACACGAAAATCCATTACGGCACTAAAATGAAGAAGTTGGGTCTAGAAGAAGAATTTGAGCATTCACAGGAAAAAAACAAAAATGAAAAGCAAATACTATTTGAATTTTTTGTTTTCCTAAATGTTGTGGTTCGAGAAACGCTCTTTTAGTCCTCATAATTTTTTACTTCGATAGCTGTGATTTTCAAACTTGCAAATATATCGATCCCACAATTGCCCTCATCTTGTCTACACCTAGGCCTAGTTGTCATATGAAAAAGTTTAGGGAATAGAAGGGAAGAAATGAAATTAATGACAAGAAAAATGGTTTAACCATTACTAAGAAAAATAAAAAAAAATGACATTAAAAATAAACCTTGTGTCAGTACTTGTAATTTTAATTTTTTCCGAGCATAGCCTTCAAACTCGCAGATTTGCCAATCTTGCATTGTGCTCATATTGTTTAGTTGGGCCTAATTGTCATATGGAAAAGTATGTGAAATATAAGAGAAGAAATGAAATCTTTAGAGCCTGGAAACGGAGTTCCACCATTATTGAGAAAAAAGCAAAAACAAAGAGAGAAAAAATTTGGAAAGCGCAAAAAGACAAAATGACCCCTGATTGTCATATGCAAAAGTATAGGGAACAAAAGGGAAGAAACGAAATCTTTAGGGACTGGAAAATGGGGTTCCCACCATTATTTAAAAAATGCAAAAAAAAAAAAAAATACAAAACACAAAAGGACAAAAAATAGCACTATTAACTTCGTTCCATCTTCATAATATAGTAATAATGTAAGAGCAAATGATCATTACAAAGGAAGGAATTACGCTTTTTAATTTCTTTTTTTGAGAACTCTCGTTCGCACGAGTGGGTAGGGGGAGGTGGGGATAGCACCAAAATTCTTCTTCCTCGATCCTATACCAAGAATGGTAGTTAAAGTATATTTTAAATCCACATTCAGAAGTGCTCCTACAAAGCCTACTAATCACATGTACATGGACTGCATTTTGTTTTAAGAATTCTAATAATTAAAAAATATTTTAAAAAATTAAAATCCACATTTCTGTAGTTTATTGCATTTAGAAAGGAATAAGTTTATTTTCAAAAATGGGTTTTGAATTGACTTTTCCATACAATCGCCACCATTTCGACCATTTATTTAGGAAGAAATGAATTTGTTTTTTAGAATCTGGCATTTGATGTCCAATCCCCTTGCTCAAGAAGGGACAATCTTATATAGTTGTTTCATTTCTCTAGAAACTTTAAGATGTAGGCATCTACATTTACAGCCAATTCTCCTAATCCTTTATATCATATTTTGGGGTGCGAGCAAGTGGTGTCATCAGTCAAGTTCCTATTAGTTTTTTGTCATTGATAGTGCTTCATGGCGGTCATCAAGTCTAGGTGCAGCAGCATAGCTTTGGATGGAAGTAAATGCTCCTCCAAGGCTAACGGAGGGGCAACTTTTCCCTAATTGGGCTTCTTTTATTGAAGCTAAGTTTTTGGCCATTCAAGGGATGGTGCACATACAGCCTCACAATTGGCTTTACTAAATATTACTATTGTGTTATGAATTACTCTTAAGCTTTGTCAATTTTACAGGGTACTTTGGCTCTCAATTCCTTGATAGTGAGCTTGGTTCAATCTCTCATATCTTCAATGGAAGTCTTGGATTGTTGTATTCTAGTGGTCATGCCTCATTTGCGTGTGTCTATGGCACATAATTATGCTTCCTTTCTCCTCTTTCATCTACCTTAGTTGTATTATTTTGTTTACTGAAAAAATGGCTGGCAATGAGGGCAAAGTATATACTTCTCAAATAGAATGAGGTAAGGTGTAATATTATCAAAATTTTGGAAGGCAAATTGTAATTAACCAACTTAAATGAGTAATGTTGTATGTAACAAGTGTGCTTATACAAGTGGTGGCCTGCGACGGCTTCATCATGTGCCATTGTACGGGTAGGGAAGACTTCTGATGGAGGAGAGCACTTTTGGAGGAGATTGCCCAGTGGAATGTACCTGAAATACTCTAGAAAACACAGGTCAGGAGGTCCCCGGTGTGTATTCCCGGGGATGAGCCTCCGACGCCCAAATCAGTATTTTCAGATAATTGGATTATGTACTCTTTTTTGTATTCAAAGAGAACTCTTTTTCTTCTCCTCCTTACCCCCCTAGGATGCTTTCTGGGTATTTTATAAAGGAGGCGTACATAAACCATTTTCCTCTTGTGGTCGCTCTAGATCACGACATGTGTCCGGTGGGATGCAATCCCTGCTTTTCCTGGAGCGAAGGGACATTTATCTCAGCAAAGGTCGCCTGGTTGACAGCCTAGGCATTCTGAGAGTGTCGTATCGAAACGTCCCTCTGATGGCGTGCTCCAGTGATAGCGTGTTAGAATGTACTTGGGGGACGACTTTTATGGGGAGGTGTCAGAGGCTCCTTAAATGCTTTGTTCGTACTTTCCGAGGTTACTCTGACGTCTCTGGGAATGTATTCCCCGAGGATGGGTCCTCCGAGGGATACCCCTGTTTCCGAAGGGGCTCTGATCTCTCTACCGAGGTTGGTCTTACCATTTCCCAAGGAAGCGAATTCTTTACATTAGGTCAGGGGAATCGTTCGTCCTACCGACCTCGGCTGGCTGTTTCCCTCTGGCGAAGTCGGTACTCCGTCAGGTCTGGGAGCTCAGCCAGTGATGGGCACCTCGGCTATCAACAAGCAAACAAGGTATTATACAGTGTTAATGAATGCGTACAATCCAAATTTTTACAGCTTTCTCAATAACTTTTCAAATAATGCATGGATTACATTTAGTCAAAGTAACATATAACTAAGATAAGAAACAATTGTAGTATAATAAACAAGTAAAATGTTAACTTAACAAGCAAAAACTAATTTAACTCAAATGAAAAACACTGCAACCTTACCTAGCTAGATACATGGAAAGTAGAAAGATGTTTTACCTTAAATAAAATGCGATCGTTAATATCCAACTATAGAATAAAGTACTACTTTTGTCTTGTAAAATTTATCCTCTTTACTATTTATAGTAATTAATTAATAATTTTTTAAATTTTTTTTTTACAAATATAAACTTTTTATATTAAAATAATGCCTAAAAGACTCTAATTTATAAATATATACTTTTTTAAAAATTTTTATAATATAAATTAATATAAATATATTTAAGACAAATTTTAGTCGAAAGAGGTAAAAGACCCAGCTTTTATTAAAGGGAGGGAGTAGTAAAGAATAAAATCGAAATAAGTACATCAGCGAAAGATGGATTTGCTTCTATTATGGGACGTAATTGCAACATTGTTTTGCTCAACAGCAGCACAATGCAGCCATATCTATTACTATATATATAATTCAAGTGCCAATAGTGTGATTTACATATCATGTTTGTACGATTATAATGTACTTCTTTTGTCATAGGTTATATGAAATATTTAGGTCCGATATAGAGTTAAAAAAGGAAAATAAAATTATGTTTTATTTGTTTTATTTTTGGCTTTTCTCATGTAAATAAAAAAAAAAAGAAAATAACTGATATTAAAATTATGATTTAAAATTTAATATAAATATTAAAATTTTATAAGAATTTAGAATTGTTCAAAATATTAGGCCTAAATACCTATTGCTCCTCCAAACTTTAGTAACTCAGACATTTTGGCCCCTGAATTATAAAGTAAATCAATTTGAACCCTGAGCTTTGAAGAATTGATCACTTTAATTCTTTGACTCACTGATCTAACGTTGTGATCAATGTCTGTCCATTGATAAAAAGGAGAAATTATGTAATAATCATATAAATTATATTTGTTCTCTTTTTTTCCTTAAACTTTTATCACCAACACTCAAACCACCATCTCAATGTATCCGGCAATCTCTACCACCGCCGCACCATTTGCTATTGATCGAATATTGATTCATGGGGCGTGATTCATGACATTACTTGCTCTTGGGCTCCGTTCCATTCAATCGATGAAGAACTCGTCCACTGCTATTTGGGAAATCTTCAATTTTTGCCAGTTATCGCGATCGGAACCAATTAGAATGCCACCTAATGGAACCTGAGTAGAAGCCTCGCTTGATTGGACTAGAGACCGGAATAGAGGGCATAGGCAACAAACTTGGAGCGCTTAAAGGTGGCGCTAGATTGAGCACCTCGTTGTACTCGGTGCCTAGAGAGGAGAGGAGGATGGGTGAGGAATCGGAGGCCGACGTGTGGCTAGTGGTGTGGAGGTAAGAGAAGAAGAAGGGACGCTATAAGGGAGCTGCTACTGTGGAGGAGGAGGCTTGAGGGCAGAGATTGGGAAGAGGAAGGGACGCTAGGAGAGGGGCTGCTGCTGTGGATGCGGAGGTAAAGGCGAAGGCGGATGGGCAGAGATGGGGCCGAGGAAAGGACGCCTGGGAAAGGACTACTGTTGTGGAGGTGGGAGAAGTGGAAAGTGAAGGAGAGAAGTAGGAGCGGATGGTGAAGGTGAGGAAGCAGAGGTTGGATTGTAGCTGGTGGGTTGCCGAAAGAAATGAGGAAGGGGGAGGGAGGGAGCATGTGCAAAAAACCCCACTCATCCGTTAACTCACTTACACCATCCATAGCACATGCACTCACGTGAAGCTTTTTCTGAGTTGAAGGACCAAAGTGATCGATTTCTTAAAGTTCTGGGAGTGATTCATAGTTTAGGGTCTCAACTGTCTGGGTTACTAAAGTTCAAGGAAGTAATAGGTATTTAGGCCAAAATGTTACACTAGAAAGAATTTGCGATAGATTAAATATTAATTATATGAAATGAAAAAGGTCGTCCAAAAGTGATTAATAATGTAAAGGTGGTCAAAGGAAAATTAATTAATGCTTCACTTAAATCTTAAAGCATTGATGGTGATAGAATAAATTTAAGAAAAACAATATTAATAGCATTAGATGAGATATTCATGTCAAATCATGCGCAACTATTAATCTCATCCCCACCACTTTCTCCTAATTATTAAAGAACAATTTGTGACAGAATAATAAAAATTAACGAACCATTTTTTTAATCAGAAGCATTTGTATAAAGGTAGAAATTAATTTATAATTAAGGACATGAACGACTGCCTACTTTTTTTAGACTAAGAAAGCCACAAAATTAATATAATTGATATTTTATAAAAAAATTTGTAAAAGCAGGATTTGAACTTCTCACCTTTAATTTAGGTTGAGGCTTCATGGCTAATGGACCATATCATATAGCTGAGCTTGATCATGGCTAATGAACCATATCATAGAGCTCTAGTACCCCCCCTCCCCCACACACATATATGTATATATATTATTCTCTTTGTCTTGTATTTTTTATACACTTCACTTTTGTTTGCTTAAATTTGGATTAAATTATTCTTATTATTATTTTTCACAAAAATATTTTTTAAAATATATATTCAGAAACTATATGCTCTAATCCTTCATTTATATGCAAAATTTTTTCATTTATATGGTCAAGTGTTGAAGATAAAAAAAAAATTATAGATTAATTATTGTGAACAATAAATAATGCAAAAAAATTGGGACTTGTGAGTAAGAATAAGATATTAGTTACTCTTAAAACTTTTCATTTTTTGTCAACTTAACCCTAAAACTTATGGACTTGTTAAAATAGTAATAAAACTATCAAATTATTAGTTTTGGTAATCCTAATTTGGATGCCTCACTATATTGAGGTGACATATAATAGATATTTAAATGCTAACTTGTTGACTCATTTTATCTATTTTGTAATTTTGGAGATTGAATTGCTTGAAATGAAAACCAACAGTAATTAAAAGTTAAATCATTTGTTGACGCTCAGCCAAAATGATGGCATGGCCGTCGGCCGACGATATTCTTCAGATTTTCTCCAACTTCCATGGCAGATTCTCTCGTGAAGAGCTCTCGGATAATTCCCCGAAGATGACCGCCGGATCAGCGTTGTGCTAAACGGAGCTTTAAACTCTCTCGACCGTCGGATCTCCCAATACGTGCTATCGGCACCCCATCTGGGCCAGCTCCGCCGATCCCTCTACCTTTGTCGATGCCATCAACGAGCTGATCGCAAAGCTCATGGAGTGGGCCTGTTTCGCATCGAGGACGAGTTTAGATTTTTAATGGAGTAGGGGGGCGAGTCTTTCAATTCAAATCGAAACGACTAGGATGAGAATGACAAAAAAGAACCAGGAGCCCTTCAGAACGGTCTCGACAATGATGATGACGACTAGATCCTAGTCGCTCAGTCGGTCGTCGACTACGACATCATAATCGCACGTGCCGGTGGGAGCTCCTCGAAGAGAGCATCTCCAGGTTAAAGTTGCAACGGCTGAGCATCAAATAAGTTCACAAGATGTCTTGGCAAGATCTCGAAGACCAAATCTAGCGTTGGATCAAATCGGCAAATGTCACGCCGCCTCTGTGATCGCGTCTTCTTCGGCTCCTCCGCCACTGGCGATTACTCTTTCATGGAAGTCTGACAAGTGGGGAAATAAGTGTTTTAGTCACTTCTGTTTTTAATTTTGAGCAATTCAATCTCCAAAGTTACCATACTGATAAAAAAGAGTTAACAAGTCAACATTTAAACGTCCGTTATGTGCCACCTCAACTTTTCCATCTACCACCTAACGTGATATTTAAATTAGGACTAACAGAGTAAATGATTTGATATTTTTAGGATTACTTTGATAAGTCAATGAGTTTTAGAATTAAGTTGATAAAATGCAAAAGATTTTCGGACTAACTAATATCTTATCCCTATTTAGTATCATACAAGATTTATGGTATCTGCACATTGTAGCGGCTCAATCCGTATCAACATTAAACATGAATATAAACAATGATGATCATTGACAAAAAAAAAAGTAAGAACCAGGATAGAAAGTCAAAGTAAAGTTTTGAGACTAAGAGAGAAAAAAAATATATTCTAAGTATCAAGAGAAAAACCATGAAAACTAAAATTTTGTTTTAGAAAATAGAAATAATATGAAAATTTTAATAATATAAGATAAAGAGTACAATTTTAGTGAGAAAATGAGGGGTTTAATGATTAATAAATTAAAAAAAAATGGCCTTCAAGCCGAAAGAGTAAATATAAAGATTTCAAAAATTAAAGACTTAACCATCAACTTAATAAAGAAAAAAAATAAATGAAAACATTAGTTAAAATAAATGAGTTTGGATCATACTAAAAAGTAGACAACTCATAATAACTAAAGTTTTTTGTTAAAAAATAATAATAAAAAAGGTTAAATAAGTAACTATGGTCAATTTAAAAAAAAAAACAAGAAAAGAAAAGAAACAAATCATGGTTACCAAGATTTTAGTTTAGAAGACAATAAATAAAAAAAATACAGACCAAGAGAATAAATGGAGAGATTTGAAGACCCACACATCATAGTAGATATTTTTTATAATAAATTTTGATAATAATAGTGTGAAACAAAATACAGTATGTGCTTTGAAATAATATTTTTTTTAATTAAAAAAATTCACTAAAAAATTCATCTCCTATTAACTTAAAATCTAATATTTAATATCGATGAAAAAATTATCTAGAAAATTTACTTTTAAATTTAACAATTATGGACCAAACTACTTTATTAAACTATAGAGCTTGAAATAAATAATTGATGCTATAAAAATTAATAATAAATAATGATGAAAAAATGACCGAAATACAAAACTATGTTTAATTTATGTTAAACAATTAATAGTTTAACCATTAATTTAATAAAGATAAAAAGAAAAGAAAGTAAAAAAAAACTTACTAAAGCCGAGTCAACTAGAACCAAGCCAAAAGTAGGCAAATTATAATGATTAAAGTTTCATTTTAGAAAACAACAATAAATAAAATCAATAGAAAAAAGTTAGGATCAAGACCAAAAAAATAAAAACGAAGAACTTTAGGCATTATGGATTTAACTATTGACTTAATGAAAATAAAAAATGGTTTAAATAAAAAATAAAAAAATTATGGTCACCAATGTTTTATTTTATAAAATAGTACATAAAAAACAACAAAAAAAAAAGAGCTTGGGGTCAAAAGAGCAAATAGAAGATCTAATTAAATAGTTATAAAATTTAGAGACCAAATTGTAAAAAAAATGTAAGTCAAAGCCTAAAATGAAAATATTGGGTAATATCCAAATTTGGTCCCCTAACTTTAAAGGTTGTCCCAAAGTGGTCCCTTATCTTCAAAAGTGCATCTTAAAGTCCCTTACCTCTCTTAGCTTGTCCTATTTTGGTCCATTCTATCAATTAAGTCGTTATCTTTGACGGAAATTACCTATGTTGCACTTACCTTGCCACGTGGCATCCTATGTCATAACAATAAGTGGCTAGAATAAAAGAACAATAAATAATAGGCTAAAATTGATAAAACACATAATTCTAAGGACTTTAAGTGACATTAATCCCTAATTTCTATCTTCCCCAAATCTTCTTGGATTCGAGCTGGCCGTGGCTGACCACCTCCAGCCTACCCGCTGCCAACTGGAAATCCGCCTTGATACCCACTCGGCCACTTCCTCGTCATCCACCATCTCGCCGCCCTCCGTCTTGCCCTCCGTGTCGCCAGTCCTCACCCCAATCCTCTCGCCAGTCCTCTCGCCGCCCTCTGTCTCGCCCTTTGGCTCGCCCTCTGTCTCGCCAGTCCTCTCGCCGCCCTCTGTCTCGCCCTTCGGCTCGCCCTCTGTCTCGCCAGTCCTCGCTACCCGCTGGCCGCGAAGCCGATCCTGGTACAGGCGCAACCTGAGAGCGCGTTCGATCATCCTCAGAAACAAGTGTCCATTTCGGTTCACTTCGTCGGCCATTCTTTCACTTCGTCATCCTCCATGTCATCCAGGAGCAAGATCCGGCCTTCGAAGCGGTGGTGGAAGATAGAACAGCCGCTAGCTCACGCACATTGGCCTAGACAAGGAATCGGCGGCCCTCAGCAATGTTCTGGCGAATGCCGCAGCCATCCTGGAAGCAGTGCAAAGGGGCGGCAAGGATCGAATTGGGGAGGCGTGGCGGCGGGATTGGGGAAGATGGGGGAAGATTGGATTAACTAGCTTTTAGGTCACTAAAATTATTTTATGTCAGTTTTGGCTTTAACTTTATTATTTTTCCAATCTAGTCACTTCTTATCATAAAAAAAGCTGCCACGTGGCAATCTGCCATGTAGGCAATTTTCATCCAACATAACAGCAGAACTGATAGTAAGGACCAAAATAGGACACATTAGTTGAATTAGGGGACTTTAATAGCCACTTTTAGAGATAAGGGACCACATTAGGACAACCCTTAAAGTTAGGGGACCAAATATGGATTTTACCCTGAAAATATTAGAAAATTTAGGACTGAAAATATGTTTTAACCGAAACAAACCTAAGACATACTAAAACCCGAAAAATTTCAACATAGGCTCTCAGAAAGGAGAAATCCTTGCGAAAAGAGGATCAAACTTAAAAAAGAGCAAATTACATCCTAAAAAGGAGACAAAAGAAAAAAAATGATTTTAGAAAAAGATTAGGAACTGTTTATCTACAGTAATTATTGTTGATGAACAGTGAAGTCTCTTTCACTTTTAAAATATAATAAAATTTCTCATTATCTATATATCGTCTTGCCTCAACTGACTAGTGCATGTGCCGCTAATAAATTATAAAATAGTGGACATGCCTATAAAGACAATACGTTTTCTTTTTAAAATGTGACTAATTGATTAAGTATTCTCCCTCTCTCATCAAATCAAGGTATGATATAAAATGGAATCACTTCGTGGTTGTATTATATATATTTTTTCTGATAATTTTAAAACTCATGCTGTATTGACACATGAAACCACTTTTATAATATAAAATATTATGTACGTCTAAAACATCGCTTTTTTCTATAAAAATGAAAGAAAGATATGATGCAATCGTGTGTGTGTAATCTTCTGTCGGTAGGAAAACAAGATGGAGCGGCTGGCCACCAACCACATCATCACAATCATTACTGGTACCATATTTTACTTGCCTTTCTTTCAAGGGTAATATATTCAATTTTTGAAGTGGTGCCTCATGAGGCCATTAGTAGCCTAGCCTATCGTTTTATATATAAATATAATTAACTAATATATAATAAAAATAATACGAACTCATCATCTCAACGATCTCATTTAACTCGTCACAGTGACGGATGATCAAATTCTAATCGTTTCATATATAAATATATATAGGAGTAACAATTAATCCAAAAACCTAAAAGAAAGTAGCAGTTCCCTACCTCACATAATGATCAAACAATTGGCGCCTCAGAGTTGGCGCAGCAGCTGGTTAATAAACGCACAAGTTCCAAAAGTTCTTCTTATGTCTCGCACATTTTATTCATATACATGATCCTTCGCATAACTTTTGCCGGCGGGCTCTCCGCTCGCTCCTCTTCCTTTGTCAAAGTTGGGCTTACGTGTCCCTTATTTATCCCAATACCTTTGATGCAATGGTGAGACACTGCACCTTTCACCATTTTAATTAGGTTCGAGCGTTCTCTCTAATTTTTTCCTCCAAACTCCTAAATATTTATTTGTAATAACTTTAAGTACAAAAAAAAAAGTTGGGCTTATTCAACTTACATAGTTTATATTACACACTGCAATTTAATTGTAACCATTTCTTCATCTAGTTACAACAAAAATTTTCCATTAGGATTGGTTGGATTAAATGCATTTGCGATCTCCAACCTTCAAATATTATTTCACTTTCATCTCCAACATTCACTTTATTCTGGTCTCGTCCCTAACATCTTTAAAATGCCTCACTCCTGTCTCTAACATTATTAAAATATTTTATTTTTGTCTCATTTTATACAGAAAACATTTATAGTAGATGAAAAGATGTCATCTCAACACAATATTGTGTGAAAAATCTCAATTATGACACCTAAAAACTTGTTCTTTCTCCCAGAAATCCAAATTTTTTTTCTATTTGTCAAATTTGCAACCATATTATTCATGCTCCTACCGCCAGAATCTCCCCCTTCACCAAATCTTCTCCATTTTCTTCCCTGAAATCCACTTCTTCACAAGCCCTAAATCCCACTTCTGCCTCCACCCTTCCCCCTCGTCATTTCACTTTACCTTTTACGATCAACGATGGGTGAGTGAATGACCCTAGTTAAGATGGTCAAGTCCTATTAAAGCCATCAACCTTCTATTAACATTCCAGCTAGCCTTTTAAATCAAATTAATTCAAAAATAACTAACTGCCTTAACTAAAACTGAACAGAAACTGAATTCACCAAATCAAATTTTTGAATTAATTTGATTTTTGGGTTTTTTAGTTTCAACTGAATAGTGATCACCTCTAACCACCGCAACTGCACCATGGACTACTCTGGCCTCGTTGAGGTGAGCCAAATCTAGAAGGATGAGTTGACTCCGAGACACTACTTCCCTTGAGAGGTAGTGGGATGTAGTTGGGTTTAGTCAGACAAATCAATCGCCAAGCTACATCTTTTCCACCAAAATGTTGACCTGTCACACAATTGCTAACCTTAGGCACTTCTACTTGATTCAAAAAGCTCTGAAATGAAAAAGGAGAAAATAAGTTTCTCGTTACACTAACTAAGGAGTCAATAGGTAGTCAATGAAATGGGTAGGAAGTTTTTAGGGTTCCCATGAAGGGTTTTGTTGGAGGTTGATGTTGAAACTTGTGGCTATAGAATGAGTAGTCCCAGAGAAGGTCGAAGACGAGGTCAGAATTGGTAAGGAAAAAGGTAAAGCAATCTTGGGTTAGGGATGGGTGACAATGAAGAGGGAGGGGCAAGAGATGGAGATGGTAGCCAAATTAGTAAATGGAAACGTTTTAGCATATATGGGGCAGAGTCAAGTTTTCGAGGAATTTTAGTTTTTCCTACATTTTTAGGCTACCATGACATTTTTCGTCCAACATAATGTCCAAAAAGAATAAAAATGAAACATTTTAATGACGTTAGGGATGAGAGTAGAACATAGTCTCATCCAAAAGTTCAAAAACAGACAGTTTAATATATCAGAGTATTGGTTCTTAAAGTTAAAAAGTGTTCACATTCAAGTCCTTAAAGTTTGAAAAGTGTTAATTTATACACTAACATCAAACTACAAGTTTAGTTCCTCAAGTTATAACAAGTCTCCAATCAAGCCAATCAAATTCAAAAAGTGAGATTACTGAAACAAAATTATAGGTTTAGTCCTTAATCATTTAAAAATTTTACAAGCAAGTTACTAAAGTTTCAAAAACTGACAATTTAGTAATTGATAGAAAATTATGAGATCAAACACTCAAATTTTAAATATTTGACAATCAACTCCTTAAACATTGAAAATTGACAGTTTAGGCATTGAAATAACATTACAGTTTTCATCCCTAAACTTTAAAAGGTTACCTAAAAGCATAAAAACTAATTAAATATCACATATTTTATATAAAAAATGCAAATTAGCTATAATTTGAGATAATCATCGAAATAAACCAAAGATTTCATACTAATCAATATAATAGGCCAGAAATCAACAAAAACTCCGAGTCAAAGAGCAAACACCATGAACAATCAAAAGTTGATGAACTTAGAAGGAATGGAGAAATGGGCATCAAAAGCAGAGGCGGTGGTGTTGGTGCGATTGTGGCACAATAACGGCACAAGTGCTTCCCGGAATTGTGCATGACAATGTCAGAGATGGAGGAGAATAGATCTTGGAGAGGTTTAGAGGAGAGGAACATTGTTTAGAGTCGAAAGAAATGAGGGAGATGGCGTATTGAGGTGCCAGATAATCCCGAGGATTTTCACAATTATAATTGCCACAGTCCTCGCAACATGCATGGTTGTGATCTTATTTCCTCAAAAATCATCTTAAAGACACCGCCGTATAAAATTCGTACCTAGTTGAAACAAATCTAAATCGTCGCATGCATGCTTTGGCGCATTGGAATTTACAAATTCCAATGTTTGTGTTGGCTCTATAATAATTTCTTAAATATTCATCTTAATGTTGTTGCACTTAGTAACTCCCGCCCCCTATTTCAAACCTATTTACGATGATAGTTGTTGTCACAATTATTTTGGAACAAAATCGTCGATTGCATTGTTCTTTTGTTGACCGGTGAGCAACTCTTTTGCGCAATATGTAATTGCGAGGAATAATTTCGTTGCAAATGGACATGTTGCAAATGCTTGATCTCTTGTACTGGTGAACGGAAGAATTCTTCTGAATAATTTAACAAACCGTTTCGGTTCATTACGGTTAAATATCCATTTTGATTTGTGAAAATCAACTTCTTCCCCAGGTGTTGTCTAACATAAGGAGAGGATGTTTTTGAGGTTATGTATAGAATCCAAATACGATCTGAAGAATATAAAGCAAGCGTCAGTAGAAAAAATGATAACACTCGGCCCTCATATATATACCTAGTTTTAGAGGCGGAGCCAGAAAATTTCTTTATTGAGGGCAAGCTAGAACCATATATAAAAGATAGTGCGGGGCAAATAGCTACATATTTAAAGAATTATGGGGTTAATATGCTTAATTATCATAAATTTATACCTAAAATTTGTAATTTATACCTAAAATTTACTAAAATTAGCAAAAGTTTGTAAATGTATAGCTTATTACTAGTATGACATAAAATTAGTATAAATATAACCAATTACTAAAATTGCCCAAAAATTACATAAATAACATAACAAAGAAAAAATTCCTAAAATCTGAAATATATAAAATACCTACAATCCTAAAAATAAATAAAAATACAATAATTACATAAAATTACATAAATTGCATAATAGAGAAAAATTCCTAAATTCTGAATAATATAAAATACCTACAATCCTAAAACTACATAAAATATCTAAAATTATAACAATCATCAACAACTCAACAAAGAAAAATCTGAACAGAAATTGAAAAAATAACAAGACAACTCAAAAAAACGTTGAAAAAAAAATTGGAAACGAAACATATGAGGGAAGTACTTACATAAATGGTCGAGATTGGGAGAGGTTGAGTAGAGCTAGATGTTGATAGAAAAGGAGAAGTTGATTGGAACCGGAGAGGGGGGGAAAATTGAGATCTAAAACGAATGAGGCGGAAGGAATTCATTTGCTAAGGTTTATTAGAGCAAGTGATTGAAAGCAACTGAAATGTCAGTCTCTTTTTTAAATTTCTAGAAAAGCGACTAAAAACGGCAGTCACTTATTTGAATTTGAAACGGAAGCAACTGACACTTCAATCCCTTATTTAATAGTGACTGGCAGGTCAGACTCATTTTTTGAAAATGAGTGACTAACTCATTCAGTCATTTATTAAATACAAATTCAGTTGGTTTTTCCATCACTGGTTCTTCATCTTTGCATGAATTCAATGGCTTTCAACATGAATTCAATCACTTTCTTGATGATTTTAGTCACTTGTTCATCATATTTTTCTAGAATTAGATTTTTTTAACTATATAAATCTATAAGTATATGTATATAATCCATAAATATATGTATATGGATATGTACACAAATGTGTGTGTGTGTGTGTACATATACAAGTATATTTGTTTAACACACAAAAGTGCTAAATATAATGTTGGATACCCACAATGTTTTACAATTGGTTTATAAAATATTTGTTTAAATTATAACTTAATCTTCTTCCTCGGACAGCAGCTCCGTTTCAAAATCTTCATATTCAGGGTTATCTAGTTCGCTAGCATGATCGACAACAATAAAAGTGGTGTCCGTCAATTGAAAAACTTTCCCTCAAGTGTTTATGTCGACCAATATAATGGCGCCTTCTACACTATAATCAAATTCACTCACAACGACCCCAGATTGTGCAATAGGCTGTTAATATGGTTCACCATCCACAGTTAGTCAATCCATGTTCAAATTGGGATCCTCTTAGATTATATTGTTGGTGTCACAGTCAATGAAATATTGGGCTCTTACCTTAACTACTATCCACCATTGTTGGAGTGGGGTATGAGGATATTGACAGTAACAAACTTGTATCACTTGGCGAGCAAGAATAAAATATTCTAGCAGGCTTAATCTCAATCTCCATTTGACATCAACTAATCCAGATGGTAAGTGGGTGCAAACTCGACAAGTGGGATCAAACCATGTACATTTGAACACGGTGACAAAATTGGGTTTGCATTTGGAATATTGTAGCTTGATTATTTCATCTATCATGCCAGTGTAAACCTCAACGCATACACCCCAATTCACAGTTCACTTTGTAAACCCATAAGCCCTTATATGAAAGCGGAAACCGTTCACCACACATCCACTAAAACTAGTTCCTGAATGTAAATACTCGTGCGATAAATCAACAAGATGTTCACCTAAAATGTTTAGATGGATTTTACCCAGCAAATAATGAGTTGAGGTTCATTAGGGTGCAAATAAGTATAATAGTACGACTTATACTAAAAAGAAGTATAAAAATGGTTAGGAAACATACGTATTACCAAAACTATGACCCGAAATGTTGAACGCGTAGCTCATCCATCTCCCAATCACTGTATCACAGGAATTTTTCTTTACATTACGTCATTAAAAGTACTGCAAAGTGACGTATATTATATAGCTTTTTCCTAAATACCATGTATATTGTAACATTTGAAACCAAAATATCATCGCATTTTCATACTAACCGGAAATATGGATAAACTTTTTTGCAATTTTTTAGAATATAAAGATACACCTGATGTAATTCATCTTCATCTAAAACCATTCGTGAACCATGAATAGGGAAATTTTGGTTTTCGTTTCAAAACAATGACAATGAAAGTATAAAGTTACCAACAGCTGTGTTTATGGCCACGTTATGCAGAACATGATTGAGTCTAGTACTTGTGTTGGGGAAAAAATAATGTTCACAAAAAAATGTCATCCCTTGAACCAAATAAGCGTCTACAATCGAGCTTTCTATTTTTGCTTTATTTCGTGCCTTTTTTCTTAAAAGACCGCAAAATCCTATAAATGAGTAAAGAAAAATGTAATAATGCACACAAATTATCATTATAGTGATAGTATACAAAGAATCAAATAATAAATTTTATACTTCTTGAAAGGATAAATCCACCAAAATTGGACTCGACCATATTATTTGGCCTCACAAGCTAAATGAACTGGAGGTGTTCCATCGAGTCAAAAAATGAGGGAGGAAATATCAACTCCAATTGGCACATTGTAATAATGATGAGTTTCTTAAGTTTATCCATGTCATTTACCCTAATTTTCCGTGAGCACAGTTGTTGGAAAAATGTACAATATTCCGATATAATAACCCACATGGCTTGTGATATGTAGCCATGTAGCATAATTGGAAATCGTCAAGAAATATATGCCAGACATGACATTTAAATGCGTAGAAACTATAGTCCGAAACATTCACGTTGTGTGCTAAATTGGATGCATATCCATTTGGGAATTTCAACCCTTTGAACCAAAAACATATTTGTCTTATCTCTTCTCTATCTAAAATGTACGTCGACTTCAATTTGACACTAGTATTACCATATTCCTCCGAGTGTAGCTCAGGATGCATTTCCAACTTTTAGAATTCCGATCGGGCAGTAGAATTTTTCTTCATCTTACCCTTAATATCCATCTTTGTGAAAAATAGATTTTCAAATAAATTTTTCTCTATATGCATTGCATCAAGATTATGTCTGACAAGCAAGTGTTTCCAATACAACAACTCCTAAAAAATTGACTTCTTAACCCAATTGTGAGTTGAACTAAAACTAGAACCACGAAGATTATCTAACAATACACCCAGATGGGGGAATTGCATTTGATCAAGGGTTGTACTAATATCCTCACTAGACATTGGAGGAACAACTATTGCCATTATCCTTAAACCTAAAAGAAAGTTTGTACTATTACCACGAAAAGAATAATTCCTCGGCCAAAATTTCCTATGACAGCCCCACCAGAAATTTTTCCTGCCATACTTCAATTGGAAGCACTTGGTAGTCTCCATACAATATGGACATGCTAATCGCCCATGTGTACTCCACCTTAAAAGCATCCCATAATAAACAAGCTCATATAGTGAAATTTTGAGATTGAAATGCATCCTACATTATAACTCCGTCTACCCACAATATCTTTAGTTCAACAATGAGCAGCCGTAAGAGTACATCAATATTTGGTCCCGGGGACCTTGGACCTGGTATCAACAATGACAAAAATATGTATGCTCATTTCATACACATTTTTTTTGCAAAATTATAAACTACAATGAAAACCGGCCAGATAAAATGTGTCCCTCCTGTAGAAAAATTTGGCATAAACCCATATGTATAAAGCCCACGTCGTACATTATGAATTTTTGCTACAATGTTCGGAAAAGTTAAGTCGACATGCTTCCAAGCCTCACTTTGGCATAGATAACCCACCGCACCATTTTGAGTAACTTGATTACCCATATAACACGTCATATGTTTAGCCATTCAGGTAGACATACATGAACGCCTTAGTCAGTTAGTGATTGGAATGTGATGCGAAACCTTTTTCGGAACTCATTTTTTATTTCCTCTGTTCATTGCCCCTTCTTTTTATCTACACTCCCCATAAACTGTACAACGTGCCAACATTGAGTTCTCACCACTGAACAACATGCAATTCTTCAGCCATACATCTATTTTCATATATGGAAGACGTAAACCCTTCATTGGTGTTTTATTGGTATGAAAATTATGAAATTGCATATTTTATCGTTCGCCATGACAGTACCAAATATAGTAGTCATCAACAAATCCAAAACAACGCAAATGCTTTCCAGTTTTTTTTTTCTAGATACGCAAATTTTCTACACGTGATATAAAATCTGGGTTCATGTTGACACCCAATTTCGTCCGGCCATTAAAATAATTTAAAAAAAAATTAAATTAAATAAAAAAAATTAATTAAAAAAAATGTATTATTATTATTATTGTTATTATTATTACTAAAATTTTTTTTAATTAGTTTAAAATACATTTTTTTTGTTTTGTTTTGTGAAGATTTGATATATGTGTGTATATGTGTATGTTTGAAAGAAAAAAAGAAAACTCCATAAAAATGACAAAATTAAAAAGTTTGAGATAAAAATGACAAAATTGAGAAGTTTCAGGCAAAATTGACAAATTCTGAAAGTTCCAGGAGCTTTGGGCAATTTTTCGCGTCAATTTTGGGCCTAAACGGACGTTTCTGGCCCAAATTAACAGAAAACGACAAAATTGTCAAAATCAGAAGCTTCTGAAGCTTATCCAGAGCCTGAGAAACGTAAAGGACTGAAATTGTCATTTTACCAATTTAAAAGATAAGTTTGAAATTTTTTATTAATTTATCCATCAACAGTTCAGCCACACTTCCTCTATAAATAGGCCTCCAAATTTAGTGCTGAACACAGAAAAAAATAGAGAAAAAGCTTAGAGCTCCGTTTTAAAAAAAAGATAAAATTATAGCCCTTGTCCCTGGCTCTCTTCCCTTTCTCCAGAAAATCTCAAAATTTTTCTTATTCTGACGCCATGGCCCCCGTCTTCCTCCTCCTGTTTATCTCCGTTCTCTCTCTCTCTCCGACGTTGGCCGCCACCGCCTTCCGCCGGCCGCCACGCCTCCACCCAGCCGTCCTGCCGCCGTCGTCCGGCCGTCCCGCCGCCATCAGCCCCTCCGCCCAGCCGTTCCGCCGCCGCGCTCCGTCATCCTTTTTTTTTTTTTTTTTTTCTTACCCCGGCCGCCCCGCACCCTCACCGCCGTCGTCCCGGCCGCCGTTTCCCTCGCTGCCGCGCCGCCCTAGCTGCCCGCCGCAGCTCCGCCCCACACCGTCGCCGCCCTGCCCTTCCTCTTCCTCCTCTGCGCCAGCAGCACCCCCCCCCCCCCCCCCCCCCACGCCGCCGCGTCGCGTCTATTTCCCAGCAAAAATTCAATTTCAAAATTTTAAGGGTAAACCCCTATTTCATACTTCATCTTTTCAATTTCTTTCACTTTGGTCACTAACTTTTTATTTTGTTCTTGCAGAATTAATTACTAACCCTTTTTAATTTTTACTTGTTTATTCATTATTATTATTACTAACCTTTTGTTTTATTGTTGTTAACAATTGATTAATCTAACTTTACTAACTTTTATATTTATTGTTACTAACAATTAATTGATCTAACATTACTAACTTTTATTTTTATTGTTACTAACAATTAACTCAACTAACTTACTAACTTTTATTTTTATTGTTACTAACTTTTGCTAATTATTATAATTCATGGAAGGTTATACCTCCTATTTATTTAATTCTTTTAATGGATGGCCAAAAAGCCCCATTTTTATCATTTATTTAATAATTGTTTTTAATATTTCTTTATGTGTTTTCTCTTTATTTATTTATTTATTTTATGCATCTTTTACTTTTTAAATGGATGTCTAAACCAAAACAAAAAAAAAAGAAAACCTCCACTTTATTCATTTTCCTTTATTTACTTTATGCAAAAATTTTATTTTATTTAAAAAAAAGAAATTAATCATGAAAAAAAAATAATATAAATAAGTAAATGATAACTAATTAAAATAAAATCCTTTTATGTGAATAATTAATTTTATTCTTTAAGACTAACATAAATTTTTTTTTTTTTTAAAAAAAGCTAATTATCTTTTATTATTTCTTTAAAAAGCAAAAAAAAATTAATTAACTTTTTATTCCTTTTATTAAAATTAAATAAACATAAGTAAATAATCAAAAAAAAATAATAATACAAATCATTTCTTTTTAAATATATCTTTAAAAGTAGCAATAATTAAAATTTAATAAAAACAACAATAAAAATCCAATAAAATTATGATTTAAATTAGTAACTAATTAAATAATTAATTAATAAAAATTAAACTCCATGTCCAAATGATCCGCCAGGATCCAATGGTTTGGAGAATAAAATTTTTTTTTTAAAAAATAAAATATAAAAATTAATTTTAATAGTTACTTTAATATTTATCCAATAAAAAAAGTAAAAAGGTAAAAAATGAAAACAAAACTTTCTTTTGATAAAAAATAGATGAAAATTAAGACTTTGTATTTTATTTATTTCTCTTAAAATAATAAAAAGATATAACTTTTTGTTTCCTTTATTAAACAAAATAAAAATTTTAGCCAAATAATTTCAAATAAAGGTAATAAAAACATAAATAAACAAAAGAATATTTTTTTATTAGTTAACATTAAAAGATCATTAATAAATCTAAAATTTCATAAATAAAAAAAAACCTATAAATTAGTAATTAAACTAATAATTAATTTCATAAAACATAAATAATTAACGGTTTGAAAAGTATCAACTTTTAAATTAATTGAATAAATTAAATAAATACAAAGATAAAAATTCATATTTTACGATATGGATTAAAATTTTGTCAAATTCCGTGTCCGGGTGACTCGGCAGAGTCCATGGTTCGAAAATATCAAATTTTTATACAAATTAATTACCAAAAATCCACACCCGACTAAATAATTCAGTTAAAGTTTTCGGTTTTGAAAATTAACTGAAGATGTTTTAAAAGCAAAGTAAAACAAAATTAAAATCAACTAAGGTGCCAATTTTGGGCGCTATAACAAAGTTGTTTTAGCGTAACCGTACTCCCGAACCCCCGAACTCTCGCATACCATAATTAAGGTGTCCAATCGACCTAGGTGTAACAGATTTGTGGCGACTCCAGAAAACCCGACGTTGCCACAGTTCATATATCTATCATCAATCTTTGATACATCCATTCACATCTACCCACTATGCTTTTGTTTCCTACAATACAAATTGAAAAATATATATTGAATTAAAAAGAAGAAAACATTACAAAGATAAATGATTGTGAGCTAAAACCTAGACAAATTCTATAGGAAAATAGTCCTAACCTATTTAGAAATGAAATATCAATATTGTGCTTGGATGTTATAATTTATCTTAATCCAATGAATAAATTTCCGCACTATCTCACCTTAGTTCCCCGAAATGCACTGTTTATGTGAGACTGAAATCTCATATTTGGTATTCAAGGAATACAGTTCAATGCTGCTTAAATTTATTCATCATTAAAATAAATCACAAATGGTAAAGTACAATCGAGATATATGTTCATTTCAAAACTGTCCAACATGGACAATCAATGATTTCCAAACAGAGACCTATTATTACTATAAAATACATGCATATTCTTGCAGTTACTCAATATACATAGTATTTCTCCAAGATTGAAAATTATTGACAAGTATTCTACAGTTTATCTATAATATAAATGCAAATTAAACCTATTTCATTACTATTTATCAAATAAATCAGTTCAAACAAAATTGACTTATTTTTCCACAGCAAACAATCCTCTAGTAACTTGTAATAGAGAAACTAAAGAAGTTTGGGGCGGAGACATTGAAGCAGAGAAAAGAAAATGGCGAGCAAAATGAATGAGCAGTGGAAGCAGATGAGTTTTTATTTCACAATCGCAACTGAAAAATGATTAATTTTAAAATTTTTAACATAAAAAGCGACTGTTTAACGACTTGGGGAGTAAAAAGAAAAGGTGATTGAAATGCGACCAACATTTAAATTTCTTTTTAAATTTGTGACTGCAAAAGCGACTACATAAAAATGATTGAATACTTCAGTCACAAATCAATCACAATTTTTGTAAGCTCTACTAAAACATGACTGAATTTTAGTCACATTTTTCAGTCGTTTTGTTTTTTCTCTGTAGTAGTGATGCAATTTACTATATATTGTATTTTGTGGCCACGTGATTGGCTTATTTGCGAAATAAAATTCAGGCTTATGAAGTCCATTTAGGACCTGGAGTTGGCATAATATATAGCGCCAATAGTTTGGCCGAATCGAGTAGAGCACAGAAAAGGGAAACCGGGTGGAACAAAACCTGATTTGGTGGCTTCGTTTATAGGTTTCGCGTCCGATAGCTGATTTGTGGGAGCTTTGATCGCGTAATTTGAAGTTTATTTCGTTCGTTTTGATGAAATATATATATTAGTTTAGGGATATTGAGATGCTTTAGATCTTCGGGCAATCTTTGTTACATTACTATGATTAATTTGGATGCATTAACTTCCAGGTTCACATCTGATCCAGCCATGACCATTCCAATCTGAACTCCGATCTATAAGCCTACTCGGATTGTGACTAGGTACTTTGATTTGGTAATTCATCCTTTACATCATTATGGAGTTAAATACTGCGGTATACTGCTTACTGCAGGTAAGTGACATATGATACAAATATTTTTTTATTTTATTATTTCATCATGTGATATATCATGGTATTTCACATGCCGCTCACTTTTTGTATATATTTTATCCAAAAACCGCAGCATACTGTAAATACAGTAAAATACATACCGCAGTATTTTATTTTTTACGGATATGTGTGAGATATATATGTTTTTGTCATTTTACATCTATATATATATATAATTAAAATATAATTAATACACAAATCATAAAATAAATATTTACTTTTATTCTTTTGGTTATTTTTTTTAGTTAACATAAAAGTTTAATGGTTACTTTGAGCCATCTAAAAACTCAATATAGTATTAGAAAATATATTTTTATCATTAAAGTATTATTTTTTCTCTTATATCAATAAATTAATTTTTTCTGAGTATTATTTATTTTTCTATATATATATATATATATAACATTTTTTAATGTTTTTTATATTAAAAAATCTTCTATCATTTATATTTAATAAATTATAATGAGAAAAATTAAAATATATATAAAATATGTAAAAAAATTATTAAATTTATATCATCTTAAAATAATATTTTATACCTAACGGTAACAATATTTAACATTGCACATCATCCGATCATTGTCGAGAGTTTCTTCCGCCAAAGAAATTAGTCATACTTTTGGGGCTCTTGGGTTAAATTCCCGATGACGGGACGGCAGGATGTAATTTTCGGCCCATTTTCTACGCTCCCACAGGGTTTTTCTAACATTTGCCCTCGCCCATAGATTAAGTACCATACATCACTCCCTACTAACGCGGTAAAGATGATCATTAATACATCAATTAAGATCAATGTTTTTTACGATCGGTGCCTAACATACCCTAACTACATTAACTAAACTCGTATTTTTATTTGATGAAACAATTTATTCTACGTGCTCGAGCTCCACCATGCCACCAATAATTTATTTGTTGGCATTTTTTTAATCGCAATCTACTGAATTTTCGCTCAATAGTTTAGGATTTGCAATATTTAATTAAAGTAAATTTAAGTATAACAACATTTTTTCTTTCCAAAAACAACTTTGACTGTGAAATAAATTTTCCACACAAATTTAAACTGCAAAACAATTCTTAGAAATATTACCATAATAAAGACTAAAAACATGTTGATTGTATCATAAAATCGGTTAAAAAATGTATAGTGCAATTTCTTGGCACAGAGCAGGAGGTCCGTTAGAAGTCACCACCAATTCCAAATGTAATATGGAATTGTTTATCGTTTTTGTTTTTTCTGCTTATTTTTTATTCATGTTGGAACTTAGCAAATTAGGCGTCCATGATAATCCAAATTAAAAAATTAGAAAAAAAAAAAAAGGAGGAGGAGGGCTGGATAAAGTGTAAAAAGAAAACGGAAGGTTTGCTGAACTTGGAAAATTATGTGTCATATACTTCCTAGGAAAAGAAAAAAAATTGGCATAACATAAACAAATCAGGGAGGGCTGGAAAATAGAACAAGAAAAATGAGTGAGCAGGGCTTGAATGAATGGAACAACGATATACAGAAGAAAAAGAAAATGTTTTGAAAAATGGAGCGAGTGGGAGAGAGAGAATGGCGGTAAAATTTGTCGCCCTGAAGCTTAAAAGAGGTGAGAATAAATAAATATATTAATTTGGAAAGAGTAATTTAGATAGAAAGAATTTCTTAACATCTTTTCCTTCTTTACTAATTTTTAGTTATTGTATATTTTCATATTATAAGGGATGGAAAGAATAAAGGCCTAAAACACAGGAAAATGAGATGAACAATTTTTAGAAGAAGGCATTTAGCTCCTATTCTAAGTATTCATGAATATATAGCATGAGGTTTTTAGAGAAGATATTAGCTTCTTCCTTGTGTTAAATTAAAGAGATCAGATGATGTCCTCTCTAGACAAATTAACTCTTGTAGAACACAACAGTCGACATCTTCTTTCATGATCACCATTTTGAGTCTCTTGCTCCAAATTACACAGAGCACGAAAACGAAATCAATGAGTGTGAAATAAGGGAAATGCATAAAAAAAAAACAAAGGATAATAAGATTAAAAAAAAAAAAAAAAAGGACTTGAATTTATAAGTGAGAGGCATTGGAAGAACTAATACAGGCAGCCAATTGATGACCGATCCTGGCGATCGATCGTTTCCAAGTCACCAGTTTATCACCACGGTTCTTTTGTAATTTAAATTTACCTTTTGGCAACCGATTTGATGATGAATGGCCTAGCGAGCATTTCATGGATCGGTAGTCCTATCCGGTCTCTTTCTTGTAATGTTACAGTAACATGTAGGATAATTATTAGAAATCAAATCCTCGGTGGATTGGGATTGGGTTGGGGGGCGAGGGATATACACACGGATCGGATAAAGTATTAATTATGATTAAGATGCGGGCAGAATAGAAGGCGACCACGCACCACTATCCGTAATCTTAAAGATTATCATTTGCTTAATGAATAATCGGAATAGGCAGATCTTGACAATCCAGCACGATGTCTATAACACATTATACTATCATATAATACCGTCGTGATTAGTAAAATAGGCTTTCATTGTCAAACATTAAATAATGAATTATTTAATTTATTATCTTTAGTTTTACATATTTTGATTTAACTTATGTATGAATTGAAAAGCTTCAATTCAAAATGTTGAAAAGTGCTATCTCCGTCACAATCTCTTTGAACTATTTCAGTTTTTTCTTTGAGCTTGACCTAAATTTATTTATGTTAATATTTGTGAGACTTATAATAAATAAATAACCACAAGACTTGTTGTCTTTAAATATATTTTATTAAAAAATTAATATATATTAACATAAATAAATTTTAAGTCTGACTTAATTTAAAAAACCGAATTGTATAAAAAACTTGGGATAGATGTTGTAACTTTTTTTTAATTACTGTGTGAAAATATTAACTATTTTTATTAAATTTTATTTTAAGTTAGTTTCGGTGAATAATTTCTAAAATTTGAATTACTTTAGGAAAAAAAATTGGATGATTATTGAATAAATTAATCAAATGGCATTAATTATGAACAAAAAATAACAAAGTTTTCAATTGCAAAATGACATAGTCATAATATTTGACTCGACCCATCTTTAAGACAGATGCAGGCCAAAGGATAACGAGATCCGTGTATTCCACTCATGCGATGTTGTTTATTCAATAATTGTAATTAGATTGTTATACCATAGAACGCCTTTTTGACAAATAAGTGCCTTTTTTTTATTTTGAAACTTCTATCATGTTCTGTATATTTCAAATTAATTCAATCAATAATTAAAGTTTCTGAGTCAGTTCCATTTACCCATCAAATAAACCACTAGTATTACTGAGCTTGTCCGATTTACCCACTGCTAATAACATTAATTAATCCAGCATAAGTGTGGATGAAAGCCACATCAAAATTAGCATGAATAAGAACTTGGGGTTAATTCATTTCGCACAAACGTTTGCTGTTAACAAATTAAACTCATCTAGTGGGGTCCATTATGTAAGACTTTTTTAATTGCTAGTCAAAACACCCGTGAAGTTAGCCTTATTTACATAGCTGACCAAGCTCAGATCCTCCCAATACTTTTATAGTGCCGACACGACACGACACGACAGCAAAGCAGCTAATCTTCTCCTGCCACAGGTTTCAGTTTGAGAACAACATCCAACTTTCTACCATTGAGCTTGAATGTATGACCGATATCTAGTCCCTGGAGTCGGATTAAGAGTTCCGAATCAGACCAGGGAGTCCAACCTAGTTTGGTAACCAAGCCTCTCCATACTGCCCCCCAAAACAGCACATAAGTCACCAGACTAATTCACCAATACAATAACAGAAATCAACAATCTATCCAATCCAACAAACCCCAGAAACGAATTCGAATTGAAATTTCAATAGAAAAGATTTTCACTGCCTTTTGTTCTGATCCTGTAGATCGAACCTTGGTACAAATGTCAAGCCTGTGGAACTGATCATCTAGCACTTTCTTATTATTCTTTAGGGTGCCTCACTAATGTGTTGCAGCTAGAAATCACATTATTGCAAGTCTCCCAACGGCATCCTGTCAGCCATCCATCCACACACAGCTCCGCCAGAGATTCAGGTAGTGATTTGGTCTCGTATTCTTAGGCTTTCTTGCTCAGGAGAAGGCTCGATTCAATTTTCGTCTTGCTACCTTTTACATTTGCCATTAGGATTTAAATTGCTCAAAATATTGAAGTCGAAGAAACTGGGAATCTGAAGCTGGCCACTGGAGAAGTATTGAGACGATTTTAGCATGGTTAGCCCTATAAATAAAGGCCAATTTCAAGGGCATTTTAAATAGCAATTGAAGATTTGTTGTATACTGGGCCCCACTAAATGGGTATAACACATTAAAACGTCCATGAGTACGTGAAATGAACTGCCTGTAAACCACGTGCTTCAACAGTTGTCCTTGTCTTCATGTGCCACGAACTCATTGACTCAATTGAAGGATTTTTTTATCCCTCGCCGCGAAATGTTGGAACTTGAATAACATTAGTGTTTATTTGTCATTTTTGCCCATTTCATTTTTCAAGATGTCGAGATTTTTTTTTTTTTACACAAAGGAACGAAAGCAAACTGCTACAATGACAACCTAAGCATGTGCTTAACTATTATATGGGCATAATTAATAGCTTGTTGTTGCACTACTAAGAGCATGACACTTCATAAGGAACTAATTAATGATAATGTGTATGCGTCTGACAATAAAGTTGTAAATTTTAGGTGTAAGGTTGAGTTTGGGTCGGAACCGAAAATTTTCAAACAATCTCTCCATCTAAAAAATGTAACCTGACCCAATCCTATTTATTGCTTGGTTTACCTAACAACCCACTACAGGTTACCATTTCCTCTACCGCTTCATCTCCAATCCCCTCCATTCTCATCTCCTCCACCACCTCCATGTTGATTGACAATGATCTAAAGCGGTGAAGCCACGGTGAAGAGCATGGTGTGATGAGGAGGACGATGCAACAAACAGAGCGACAACAGCGAGTTGTGTTCTAATCGGTGGTCCGATGTGTGTGCTGGCAATGGTGAAATGATTGATCAAAAAGAAGATAAGGGATAGGTAGAGTTATGGTGGGCTGAGAATGGACGGATGATGGAGCAACGGGAATGAGATGCGACGCCAATAAACCAAACGAGATGAAGACAAGCAAGAGAACAACTATAGTGGAGCAATTAGTAGGTGAGCAGCAGTCAGCAAGTCTTGCGTTTGGCTTAGGGTTAGACATACGTAGAAAGGAATGATATAACTATAAACTTAGTGGGCTAGGCTTGGAAACAGGAAAAAGGTCCTAAGGGGAACAACTGGGCCTAACATTGGGGTTTGTTCAAGTGGATTCAGGTTCAACCCAAACCAACCACATTTTTTTTACTTTTTAAAATGGGTCGGTTTCGAGTTGACCCAAATGGCCTTAATTCACCTCTCTGACCCAACCATAACCCGAAAAATTGGGTCGGGTTTTAGATCAAGTTTCCAGTTCGAGCTAAATGTTTTCACTCCTTTCTAACAATCCCCCCCCCCCATCTCTAATAACAATGGTGCCAAAAGTTGAATCTTATATTTTTGCCAATTACTATCGCATGAGGTTTGCGGAGACATTTTCCTTAGTGTTTCAAGAAATTAAAAGGTCATCTATTTATTTGAATAATTCTTAAAATTTTTAAAAAAATAAAAGTGTTGATCATGTGAAGAATAATTCAAAAATTAATATTCTATAATTTTTATAGTGCATAAATTAAAATGACCCAATAAAATTTACTAAAAAAATGTAGACCCTATTTGGGAGTAGCTTATTAACATTAGAGTTTTAGATAATTTATTAAATGATAGAGATGAAATCGCTGAAGCTAAAAGCTAACATTAAATGGCTTCTTTAAAATTTTACTTAGATTTTTAACTTTTGAGATGGATGAAAACTGTGTAATGAAAGAAAGAGGGAGAGTGAAAATGGTGTATGGTGTAAAAGGTGGAGTTTGAAGCATCTTTCAAAGGGGAGAGAATATGAGGAATTTGAGGAGTTAATTAAGATGGTAGTATCAAGGATAATTAGATATTACTTCTCCACTTTATCTCATTATCTTATGCATTTATCACTCATATATGTATTTATCAATTGCAAGTATCTTCTTGTACAAGTACTCTATATATATATATTCTATAAAGACAAGCCACATGTATGAGATTGAATCAATTCAACTCTTCCATTCTAATATGGTATTAAAGCATTTGATCTAAACACCCTTCTACTGCTTATTTCATTCAGCCATGAGTAATCACCTTCCTCCGCACTCTTCTTATCCTCTCTCTCCCAAACACACTACCCCATCTTCAAAAATCAACTCAACATCAAACCCTGCCGAGAAGAAGCTTGTCTTCATTAATGTTGCTTCCCAAGTCCTTATCAAACTCAACCTAGAGAACTATCCTTGCTGAATGGCACAATTTCTCCCAGTCCTTGTAGGATTTGATCTCATGAATTACATATGTACCAGTGCATCAGCAACAACCCTCTCTTAAGGAAAAAACATTGTTCAAAATCCAAACTATACCTTCTGGTATCACCAAGATCAATTGCTACTCAATGCCATACTCGCATCTACATCAGAGTACTCAGGACACCTCGTCAAGACAAATCTGTTGCTGAATATCTTAAACTAATCAAGGCCACAATTGACAAATTTGCCTTTTCACATGAACTAACCAATGATGATGATCTAACTTTGTATGTTCTGAACTATCTTCAGTGGTGGAGCCAAGATTTTGTTAGTGAGGGGGGCAACATAAAGTTATTTTTTCTTGAAGATGAATTTTTTAAGCAAAAAATTGTTAAGATATAACTTAAAGAAGATGCTCAAAGATATGGAATTTTAAAGAAACTTAATTTAAAGATGTTAGTATCTTGCCAAAAGAGTAGTGCACTGATAACCATGATTATTTTGGGTTGATCTTGTAGACTTATGAAAATTGTTGAGTAGTATTTAATTAGATAATATAAGAACACTTCAACAAAGTATGTAAAAGACATAAAATTGTAAGTTATATATTGAAATAATATTCCATGATAGATCAATATAAATGATTAACTTTTTTGACACCTAGAGTAAATATTTTAATTGCTTATTAATTGGATAAACTAATCAGCCTATGCTTTAAAATACCCACTTCACATTAGTCAATGTTTCTCAAAGATGTTTTTAGCTATTTGGTTAAAATTGTTTGCCATTTTGTTGAAATAAGCTTACTCAAGCCCATGGACATTGGAACCTTAGGTAGGTAACTTAATGATGGATAAGTCATTGAGTTAACAAATTCTTAATTTTATTAATTATGAACTTTTATATGGCTACATTTTATAATTTTAACTTTGTTTGACTATTTACTACTCCCTCTGTCTCATAAAGATGGTCTCTTTAACTTTTCATGGAGTTTAATTTAAGAAAGTTTTTCTTTTAATAGGTTTATAGAAAAAGACAAATGAGTAAAAGTATTATTTTTTTATTTGACATATAATTTGCAACATTAAAAAATGGAATAAATGCAAAGTAAAACAAGATGGTGGTAGTAAGAAAACTTTCAAAGGGGAAAACGCATTAGTATACGTTCCTTTTCTTGACTTTTTTACTACATTAAAAATTAGCTTAAATAGGTAAACTTTTAACTTCGAAATAGCATAAAAGTTAAGAGTGTATATCAATATTTCACCTCAACATACATCAAATCCTAATTAAATTGAGATTTAGGAGGGCCAGGGAATGGCCCCTCCAAATTATATAGTGGCCCTGCCATTGGCGGTCTTGGAAACAAGTTCAAAGAAATATCTACTGCTATTGAGGCTCGTGACACTTCAATATCCTTTCATGAACTTCGTGATAAATTGATTGACCATGAATTTTTTCTAAAGAAACAAAAAAAATCTAAAAATTGTTATCCTGTTTCTACTGCTAATTTTTCTTCAAAGTAGGAAAAAAAGAAAGTTAGCTTCTTGCCTCATCCAAATGGAACTTAGTGAGTCACCAAAGGGCATCCTTTGAGGCAAAATCAAAACAACAGTAGTAGCCATCCAAGGCAGCATGTTCCTACTCCTACTTTAATGGGTGAAATCCTAAGGTGTTAATACTGTAACAAGTTGGGACACATAGCAAAAACATGTTGGCATATCAATATAAGAGCCAATTCGTTTTAACCTAAATCAACTGACTTATTTTTACTTTCTCATCTTTTTTATCTGAAACCAATAGTATGTAAATGCAATAATCCATTTGAATCTAAATTTTCATGATGTTGTTAAATTTTTATGAATTTTTCTTTTTTAATGTCTTAAACTCAAAAAATTCATAAAAATTTAGAAAGATTACAAAAATTATATTTTCAATGGATTATTGCAGCTACATAATATTGGCTTTTAATTAAAATTAGTTCCAGGTAAAAAAAGATATAAGAATAAAAATAAGTCATTTTGAAATCAATTTACTTAAGTTGAAACGAAGTTGGTGTAAATGATCAAAACCCACCACATGTGAATGTTGCTTTTCAAAAACCATAATGAAGTCAGATCATTGACTCGGGAGCCAGCCATCATGGCACTCTGGACCTCAATAATCTCTCCATCAATAATGCATATTTTGGCAATAATCAACTTGATGTCAAAGATGGCGTAGGTTTACCAATCTCTCACACTATCTTTTCTTCCATTAAAACTTCATCTGCTAAGTTCTCCCTTAACAATATTTTGCGTGTTCCTAGTCTTAAGCAAAATCTAATTTTTGCCACCAAATTTTGTAATACTAATAATATTTCCATTGAATTGTTTCCTTCTTGTTTCCATGTCAAAGATCTACATACCAAACAAGTTTTAGCAAGTGGGCTGAATAAAGTAGGTCTCTATCTCATCCCAACAACAACAACAAGCACCTCCAATGACCTACATACAGCTCTCATACAAGTCAAGGCATCTTTCATAATCTAGCACTAATGTCTCGGTCATCCATTATCTTCAGTTCAACAAGCTATCCTTTGTCAGTTTTCTTTATCATGTTCTTCAAATAAAACATCTTGCTTATATGATTCGTGCCAATGTACAAAAAGTCACAGGTAGTCATTTGGAATTTCATTCATTAAAAGTCATCGTCCACTTGATTTAATTTATACAGATGTCTAGGATCATGCTCTAGTTAACTCAATTGATGGTTTCCGCTACTACATTGCCTTTGTGGATCACTTCACCAAATATATATGGCTTTATCCCATGAAACAAAAAACTAATGTCTTAACAATTTTTCCACAATTTAAGATTCTTGTTGAAAACTACTTCAATCTACCCATCGTCTCTTTTTACTCAAATGGAGGGGTGAATTCTTGAAACTACAATCATTCCTTGTTGTTCATGGTATTTCACACCTTACCTCTCCACCCCACACCCCATAACACAACACCACAACAAAACGTTGCCACAGACACATTGTTGAAACTGGATGCACCCTTTTCCAACAAGCCTTCATGCCATCACAATATTAGTCCTATACTTTTCTTACTACCACATACTTAATCAATCATTTATATATACCCTCATAAATAATAAGTCTTCATACCGACTCCTCGTTAATACTGAACCAAAACTATACCAAACATAGGATCTTTGGGTGCTTATGTTATCCATGGCTTAAACCTTACACTCATAACATGTTGGAACAATGTTCCTGACCTTGTGTTTTTTTGGGTTACTCTCTTGCACAAAGTGCCTATATATGTTTTGACCCTTAAGCTCACAAATACTTTGTCTCATGACATGTCATCTTCAATGAAATTGTTTTTCCCTTCAAGCTTAGTCTCCACTCTGCCAACTTTTGCGCTGAACCAATCATCTTATCATGTAGACCACAATGCACCATTTTCACAAAACTACGTTAAGCCCATCTATGATGCAATCATCTCCCTTATCAAACTCCTTATCTAATTGGCCTTTATCCACTCCTATTACTATCCCTTTACGCTCTATGTCACCAAATTCTTCCACTCAGTCCTCTTTATCCTTTACCTCCTTTTTACCATCCCATAACTTGTCTCCCTCTCCTATAAATTATCTTGTCCTTACTCCTTCTCCAAGTCCAACCTCATCCTTTTCACAATCACCCCTCCCTAATCCTACCTAAACTCACCTAATGAGTACAAGGTCCCAAAACAATAACTTTAAACCAAAAAAACTACTTTATGACACTGTCCACCCACTTCCTACATTTATTGAACCTACCTACACCTTTTAGGCCATCAAAGATCCCAAGTGGCATGCTGCCATGGTTGACGAGTATAATGCTCTCCTTCCAAATGGTACTTGGCACCTCATTCCACCTGCTAGTCATTACAATATTATTCAATGATGCTAGATATTCCAAATCAAACAAAACCCTAATGGCAGTATCTCACGTTACAAAGCACGCTTGGTGGCTAAAGCTTTCATCAAAGGCCGGGTATTGGTTTTCAGGATACTTTTAGTTCGGTTGTTAAGCCATCAACAATTTGCACTATTCTATCTATTACAGCCTCTTGTCAATGGCCGTTGTACTAGTTGGATGTTAACAATTTTTTCTTGCAAGGCTATCTCCAGGAGAAAGTATTTATGCAACAACCTGCTACCTTTGTTGATAAGGATCATCCTAAATATATTTTTTTTTCTCAAGAAACCTATATATGGCTTAAAACAGGCTTCTTGGGTGTGGTATAACTCTTTGGCAGACTTTCTTTTCTCCATCGGATTTAACAAGTCTCAATATGATACATCTCTGTTCGTTTACATTCATGGTGTTATTCAAGTTTATCTCTTTTTATATGTTGATGATCTAATTCTTACAGGGAATGATTTAGCTTTTCTCCCTAAGTCTCTTGTGACAATCTTCTTACGTTTTTCCTTAAAATATCTTGGAACTCTAAACTATTTTCTAGACATTAAGGTTACAGCTACTCTCACAGGTTTATTTATTTCATAACATAAGTATATTGTGGATATCTTGGACTGTACAAACATGCTTGGAGCCAAAGGTACTTCAACTCTACTCTCACCCATGTTAGCTCCGTATAATGATCTTGGCTTCTTCTTTACTGGATACATCTGAGTTTCGGCAACTCATTGGTGCCTTCCAATAAGCTTTATCACTAGGCCAGACATAGAATTTGCCATAATCAAACTATCTCAATTCATCCATTGTCCCACTGGCCTATACTGGACTGCTCTCAAATGCTTACTGAGATATCACAAGCTACACCATTTCATGGCATCTTCATCCATTGAAACTCTCTTTTTTTTCTTTAAGCATATTCAAACTCTGACTAGCCAGGTGATCATGATGTCAGCAATCAACTTTTTCCTATGTCATGTTTTTAGGTACCACACCAGTTTCTTAGAGCTCAAAACATCAGAAGACTGTTGCTTGCTCCTCCACTAAGGCTAAGTATCATGTTATAGCCTATGGAATGTGTGAACTAAACTAGCTAATGTCTCTTATGAAAAAACTTGGACTATAACTCTCGCAGCCCCCATTTCTTCATTCTGACAACTTGGGTGCCACTTATGTTTGTGCAAATGCCATCTTTCATTCTCGTATGAAGCACCTGGCCATTCATTATCATTTTGTGTGTGAGCGCATTGCTTCTAGTTCCCTTCGAGTTCATCACATTTCCACTGTAGCTCAACTGGCTAACATCCTCACTACGCCATTTTCTAGGTTTCGACTTAAGGTTCTTCGGTACAAGATCGTAGTCTTCGACAGATCCTTTGTCTTGTGAAGGTGTGTTAAGGATAATTAGATATTACTTTTCTACTTTATCCTATTATCTTATGTGTTTATCAGTCACATGTATATTTACAATTATCTCCTTGTACGAGTACTCTATATATATATATTATGTAAATATGAGCCACATGTATGAGATTGAATCAATTCAACTCTTCCATTTTAATAGGTAGAAAGTATTCAATTTGATTTAGGAACTTGTGATGCTTGGAGAAGGAATTGTGATCTTGAAGACACATTTGCAGTGAAGGCTCTGACAAAAATCATTAACCTAAACCTTTTTATGGCAAAAGTTGGAGATCATGCAACAAGTTGGAATTCATGGGTGCATCATAAGATCAATATCTTTGTGTGGAGAACTCGACCAGACTATCTTCCAACTAGGTTCCACTTGTTATCTTAAGGGGTTGAGGCAGAAAATATTTTATGCCCTTTCTTCAATTTTTTATGTTGAAAGCTTAGATCATGTAATTGTTCATGGCAATAGCTCGGGTGAAGTATGGGAATCCATCTACAGGTGGTGGCAAGTTAAGGTCTGAATTCAATTGATATTAAAGATGTGTTCTCAGCTGTTCCCGGGGAATTTACAGGTTAAAAAACAAAAGAAAACATGGCAAGCTGTGGTGTTCGTTTCGACATGAGCACTTTGGAAACGTAGGGACAGTTGGATCTTTAAGGGCTCTCAAAAGTCTGCTTCACAAACATTTGGTGAGATTCAAGCAATATCTTTTGTATGGTAACTAGTCGATGTAAAAAACAGGGTTATGTATGGCATGTGCGCGTTTGTTTGTGAAGACAATATTTATTTGCAGTACATTGCACGCCAACACCCATTTGTTTTTTTACATTACATGCCAGGACACAATATTTTACCTTACATTACGAAATGTTTTTAAGGTTGATGCCTATTTTCAATTTTACTTCTTTTTTTGTTTAGAATCACATCATTTTGAGATTTGTATCATAGTTTTCTTTATGAAGTAATTAATTTTTGTTATAATTTTTTCCTAATTCAACTTTAAAATTTCGTTTCCTAGAATATTGTGTATACTTGTTTTTTTTATATAAGTAAGAAACAAATTGATATTATTTAAATAAAATAGCTTTTTATTATTAATTTTATTCCATTTAAGGTAAACTAGTATTTCTATACATTGTTAACTAGTAGTTGACTATTGACATTAATTAGAAAATCAGTGGTAAAGTGTAAAAATAATTAAAAACCCTAACACGGTAAATATGAATTCAACCAAAGTTTAGGTAATCAATTCTAAATATAGATACATATAAGGTATAAAATAGCCCGCGCGTTACGATGGTCACATGATGCAACAATATCAAGTGTAAATAAGATGAAGTATAATTAAGGAACACATCCATTTTGATTCAATGTCTTTGTTGACATCTAGAGCCTATTTTAGTGATATTATACATAACATAAAAGAGATGTAAAGGGAAGGAAATCATAATAGTTGCATGGGCAACTGATTTGTTAGGCAATTTGCATAATCTTCAATATGCATGGCTTATGTAGATATCTGATATGAATAGTTTGATTGCATATATGAAGGGTGTATGATTATAACATAAACTTGTGAAAGGAATAAATTAATTTGTGGAAAGAATCTAATATATGAAGGAATCAATTATTAATAATGAAAAGATAAGACCAAAAAAAATCATTTTTTATTTATGCTATTCAATTAATGGTTTAACCATTAATGTAGTAAAAGTAAAAAGAAAATAAAAGAAAAATAAATTGATTAAAGTGGAATCAACCAAAATTATACAAAAAATAGACAAATCATAGTGCCTAAAGTTTTGTTTGAGAAAAAAATAATGAAGAAAAACAAAAAAAATAATTTGGGCACAAAAAGAGAAAATATAAAAACTTTAGCTATTAAAAGTTTAGCAGTTGATTTAATAAATTTTTTTTTTTTAAAAAGAGTTCTATTTTACTAAAAAAACAAACAAACCATGATAACATATGTTTTATTTTAGAAAAGAATACATCATAAAAAAAAAAAAAAGATCTAAGAGATCAAGCAAAAACATTATAATTAAGTAGGTATTAAATTTAGGTTCCAAAATGCCAACCAATTAAACTCAAGGTCTAATATTGAAAATGGAAACAATGCAGGCACTGAGAACGTGTTTCAGTAAAAAAAAATTAATGGAAATGGGAGAATAGCAAGACAAACTTAAAAAAGAAACAATTGCATCAAAAAATAAATTAAAAAGGAATCGATTGAAAAAGTGGGCTGCAACACAGCTCAAGCACCAAAAAGCCGAAATAGAAAAATACGGTAGTTTGCTGTAGAAACTTACAGTAACAGTAACCTAAACACAGTAACTAGAATATAATATAATTTCCTGAGGGTAATAATCGTACATTTGAAGTTGACTTGGTGCGGGGTGTTGGATGTGTAGTCCGATCGAGTATATTCATTCATTCATTCCTTCATGCGCGGCGTCAAGTTAAGTAAACCAAATGAGGGAATTATGAGACAAGACGACGCGAAGCGCGCGCAATCCATTGATTGATGCTTTGACAAGACCGGCCCACTAACTCATCCATCCACTGATTGAGCTTAAGGTTTCTTAATTACAACAGCGGGGCAGACGTAGAACAGGGTCTGGATTGGTGGTTCTAAATTCTAATCTATTGAGCTCCTGTATAATTATTTAGTTTTACTTCAAGAAGTGATAATGAGCTACATCTCCAGAGAAGCTTGTGTGTATATATGTATTTGTCCATTTTCTTTATGTTATGTGATAGTATATTTTTATTTTTTAATTTAAAAAAAAAAAAGGGAGAAAGAAAAACACGGTTCCACACTGGCTAATTATTAAGGAGGGCAAGTGCGTTCCAACACAGATTCACCTCCTCACCTTAGTCCATAATCCAAATCACTAATAGCATTTAAGGTACCTTGTTAAGTAAGTGGCAAGTGAACTCGGAGGCGAGGCGATCGATACGGACGGCGGTGGTATTAATTATGGACGGGAATTCTGTGGATGTATTGTACTAGGTATAGGAAGGAACAAGCAGATCAGGGGATTTTTGGTCAAGCAGACAAATTGTGTTGCGCCTTCTTGTACGTACACATTGCATGTTGGTTCAACCACATCAAATTAATGTTTGCTCCCTATCCTAGCCCTAGGCCTAGGCCTAGACCTACCTACCTACCTACTCAGCTATACCTTGGTGATCATGTTCTGATCGTATCTCTATTCTGATTTCTGATTACCAAACAAAACAAAATATTCTTACAGCTGAAAAGTGGAGAGCATTTAGATTACTTACGTGGATCGCCATAAAAATAAAATCTACACATATATGTAAATGTCGATTAGCGGGAAATGCAAATACATAGCATATTATAATGGGCCGAATAAAAAGAAAAAGGAATGGACCTAAACTCACTACTCTTTGCAAGTTGCGAGGTGGACGGAGCACTTAGAGACATGCATTTGTTTTGATACTCGGGATTGTTACAAGGAACAAAATTGAGAGGGAGAACATGGAAAAGCTTTGTGGTGAAAGTCCCCGTTGAGTGAAATCTGGAGAGCTTAAACTACAATGAGACCATTTCTAAGTTAATTACTTTTTTAATGGAGAGCATGACTCACTATAACACAGATACAAAATTGTGACCGAAAGTCCAGTTACATTTCAGTCACGATACTAGCTAAAAGCAACTGTTTCGCTACTGTGGATGGCAGTCGTATTTTTTCAAATTGCAATTTTTTCGCAACTGAATCTTAACTACTAAAGGCGACTTAAACCTTCATTCAATAATTAGTCAAAATTATTGTAAGTTGCATTAAATCCTGCAACTGACTACTTCAATTGCTATATTAGCGACAGCCACGGTCATATATATATATATATATCATAATTATTATATCCCTAAACCCTAAACCATATTTCTATTTCTATATCTCTAAACCCAAAACCTAATCTACCATTAACCTTAAACCCTAACTAGCATTAACCTTAAACCCTAAACCGTAATTCTATATCCCTAAACCCAAAACCTAAACTACCTTTAACCCTAAACCCTAAATACAAATCTCAAACTTTAAATTCCAACTTAATCCTCTATAACCCTAAAACAAATCCCAGATAATATTAAATTAATTCAACACTCTTGTCCTATCTAGCTAATTCCATATCCCTAAACATTAATTTCAAACCCTAAACCTTAAATAAAAATCTCAAACTCTAAATCTATATCCAATACCCTTAACCCCTTAAAAACCCTAAATCCTAATTCTCTATCACTAAACACTAAAAAAAATCTCAAACCCTAAACCCTAAAAAAAATCCAATACATATATCCCTAAACTCTAAAAAAACTCCAAACCCTAAAAAAATCATAAATCCCTAAATCAACTCAGCCACTGAAAGAGCGACTGCAATCAAATTGCTCACTAAAAAATCAATTGAAGAGCAACTGCAGTTAAATCTAAAAAAATTTACCGACTAAAATGCGACTTACATGGCTGGTGGGAACAAAGATGCATATTTATATCACCAATTGACTCAAAATCAATATTGTGTGTATAGGTTAAGTGGCATTTATTATCCTCTTAACTCCTAAAGATGATCATATTAAGATGGATGTTTTTTAGGATGCCTAATATACATTTACTAGTACTTTTACCCATATGATGTACAGGGTTCCTTTTTATATATTTTAATTTTATATATAGTTGCCTAATTATTTTTATAATGATAGTAATAATAATAATAATAACAACAACAACAACAACAATAATAATAATATGTAAAAGATTGAAAATGAATCTATGTTTCGTACATTTAATAAAATTTAGCTACTTTTATTTTTTGTAAGAAATGAATGTAGCAACTAAAGTATAATGATCTATTTAAAATCTAACAGGTGAGTTTAATATTCAATATTTTTCCTTCTTAACTTCCCTCAAAATCAAATAAAAACATAATATCAATCCCTAATCATCAAACTTGAAAATACAAATTTCAATTAATTTTTCAAACTTGCAAGGAATATAAAATATGTACAATTAAGATGATATTTTATGTTTTTATTTTTATATTAATAAGTATATAACAAAAAATTACTTAAATTAGTTGTTAGTAGGCAAAGAGAATTAAAAGAAAAGTAAAAATTGTAAAAATATATTAATATTTTTAGATAAACAACAGGGAAAAGAATAGTATAGTGAAATTAAAAATAACACAATTAATTGCATCTAGCTATATCTCAAATAATCTTAAAAAATAATTGAAACTACTATATAGAAAAAGTACAAATTCGTTACCATTGATGCAAAAAAGATATAAATATTAAATAATATGAGAAGTTTCCTTCAGTTTAAAAAATAAAGTAAGAGAAATAAATGATTAAAACAATTGTGGATAAAATTAGAATTACCTGAAGTTATATATCCAAAGCTTAACCATTTTAGCACCATACAGGCTTGAAAGTTTTTTGTTTCTTCCTCTAGTTAACAAAGTTTGGCTAATTTATACTAATTTTTTTCTCTAATTACTATATAAGAATGTGTAATTCAATTCATTAATCCAAATCTAATTATATTTCTCGATCGAAACAACGATCCGTCATATTAAACTCACTTTTACAACTTAACAATTGGGTCATTGCAGACAATCGTGTATGTTTTGGACACCCATTCCACAATTGTGTATTTGAATCATCCAACAAATTACAAAATTATTGTGCAGTCGGATTAAGTAATCCCTCTTTCATTTCAATGTGCATTTCAGACACATTGAACACATTATCATTATCTTCGGATTCTCACTCCCTTTAGTATTGTTGAGCAAATTTCATCCATTTGAAGCCAGTGACTATAAAGGGTTGCCGAGCTAATGTGTTACATGCAGGTGAAACACCTAATGAATCATTTGTTGATTCTAGTCTTACTGGTTAAGTTGTTGTGCTACCTATAGTAGACTTGCAGCCTTGCAGAGACTAGTGGCACAAGGAAGGACATAATGAACTAAAGATCTCAGTAGCAATCCTTTAGTATACATATGTGTGCTAGTTTAGCCTCTAATGTCTTTAGGTTGAGTAGTATTTTAGTTGCTTTTGGGCATGTGCATAGTCTTTACTTTTGTAATAATACACATGCATAGTTATTACTTGTAGTAAATACACTTACATTTTATGCTTCGGCTTGTGTTTTAAATATGTCTTAATAAATTGCATGCAATGTTTTAACTTCTTTTTATGTTTTTTACTTAAAGTTGAAGCAAGCCCATGCATGCTGTATTGTAGAATAACTAGATGCATGAAAGATTTTAAATAGGACAAGTAATTAACTAGCTAACTGCAACTAGCACGGGACTCCGATTCCGTAATCTTCCTGGGAGGGCCCCATTAGGGGTAAAGTCACTACACCTGCAACACATACGGAGTCTTGGAGTGGGAAAGCGACACCAAACCTCCGCCTCATCTTCTTCATTTAGCTGCCGCAAATGGTGAGGTTGAGAAGATCCAATTCAATGATTCACTAGTTGACTTGGAAAAATCTCCGAGACTAGAAAATTCTACACAAAAATCAATAGAAATTAAGAGGAAATACAATAGATCAAATTGCTGACCTTCATAAAAAACTTTAAATAACCAATTAAGAAAGAAATATAATTTGAATTAATGGTGACAACAATGGAGAGGGAACAATGTGCAACCGATAAGCTGAGAAAGGAATGGGAAAATTGTAATATAATCTTCATTTCCTAAGTTTTAAACAATTCTAAGCGCAAACAAGAACTCAATCTTTTGTCATTAGTTGATGATTCAAAATATTTGATTTAGATGATTTCATAGGTAAAGGTATTCAACCCTAATCTGAAACCCAACCCTAATTAATGGTTAGGGGCAGGTCAATAAATGAAATAAATAAGATCCAGGTTGACCCGAACTAGACCCGATCTAAAGAAGTAAAAATCAAGTTACTTTGGGTCAAACCCAAATCAAACCTGATTCCCCTATTCCTAGCTCATTCCAAGCCGATTATCATACCTAAGTATTTATAAATTTCCTAAATCCTAACCTTAGCACTCATGTTTCACTTTCACCTTCACCAATCACCACGCTGCTGCCTCCTACCTAGTGCCACCCTTTCAGAGCCTCACCATTATGTTTCCCTTCCACCACCTCGCCCTTTCGCCGCTCTTGCCTCACTTGGCCTTGCCCTACTCTTACTCTCACCCCATCCTCATGCCACTCTCGCCTCACCCTAATAGAAAAAATATAAAAATTAAAAAATTTTAAAATATAGTATTTCATATAAGTAAACTCTATTATAAGTCCCTCAACTTATTTTCTTATTTTATTCAGGTCATAAAACTCTATTTTGTCTTATCAAGGCATTGGTGCATTGATACAATGTCACTAAGTTTGACCCTTGGATTAGATAAAACAACCTTGTTCATCTTCGGCTGCTAATATGTTTCATCAGCAACCGCAATACAAATTGTTTCCTTACATTTCTTTATCTGGAGATAGAGTCACTTAATAAGCACAGTATAGAGGACAATAAACTAACTCAAACTAACAAACTAAATTTCTGCGAGTTGATTTAGAGATACTACAAAAAAAAAAATAAAACTTTTTTTAACTATAAAAAGTCATTGAACAACTTGTAGAATATTTTCAACAGCATTTTCAACCTTTTCAACAGTTGATTCATTAGACTCGTTGGTGGCCTCATTGATGACAAGCCGATTCAGTAACTTCTTATGCTCCAAAATTGCTGTCAAGAAGTCATTCTCTGCCAATTTCCTAAAACTTCACATCAACCAAAAACAAGTTATGAACCAGATCAAGGCCACAAGTTTTAAGTAAAAGAAAGAAACAAGAGTAAGATGACTCATGAGCCGACTGATCCAAATATCGAGCATCTATATTTGTGGCAGCTTCAAAGGAAGAAACGAATGTCAAAGTCTGAAGGGCTGGATTGGTGCTGTATGGCAATCGAGAGAACAAAGGAACAACAAGCTTGAAAGAGGAGAGAAATGTGTGAGGTGCGAAAATTGAGGAAGAATAAGTGATTGTAGCAAACCTGTAAACAAACAAATTGCGAGTATAGCGCTTGGGCCAAATATATTTTAGGGGTAAAATCCATCGTAGGTCCCTTATCTTATTTTTTTGTCCTAAATAGTATCCGAGCTTAAGGTTGCCCTACCAAAGTCCCATAACTCATATTGAGCACCCCAATTAGATCATTTTTGTCAATTCCACCGTTAAATTGGATGAAAAATGCTGACATGACATTAATTAACACTAAAAGACACATAAAATTACACTTTTGGTCATCACGCTTTTCCAATTAGTAACTCTATTCCTTAAACTATTAAATATATCATTTACACCACAATATATTGTTTACACTAAAAGAAATAGGACATTGAGAAACCCAGGAAAATGATGCCATCGGTGGCCTTTCTTAGCTCAGATTAATGCTAATGGTACCAGAGATGATGGAACTTGTGAGGGGATGGCGATGCTAGACCAGCTTTGCTCAGGAATTTTCTGGAGGTGGAGAGAAGATTTGGGAATGCGGCAAGCAACAATGATCGATGATGGAAAACTTAGACAAATCAATAAGAAATAATCAGCGGCAAACCCAAGTAAATATATAATGGAAAGCCTAAGTAAATCAGTGGCAAATAGACGATTGCTGGCAGGTGTGGAGATGATGTTGCCATTGCTCGAGATTGTGGAGAGACAATCACGTGAGGATTCCCTATTTCCTTTCTGCCTCCCACCGTCATCCTTTTTATCGGCGCCTCCATCTTTGGGATCCACAATGCCTATGTTCCTTTGCCTACCCTTTAATTTACTGTCGTAGTAGTTTTCAAGTCTCTTGTGGCACTGCCGACAATTGCATAGCCGACAATGGGGTGGATGAGTTTCAAATCTAACCTAACATTTGATTTTGCAAACGGACGATTAGGCAGCCAATAATGGGGTAAGAAGCAATGGACAATGAATAAAGGATGGTGTTACCACTCTGAGTACTCAAATACAGTAACCACATTTAGTGTGTCAAGTCCAAAGAGTTGTGCATGTTTTGTAGGCCAAGCAGAACAATGCTTACTATGTTACCCAAGTAGCCTATTTGGTCTTTATACAAATATATATATATACTGGTCGAACCATTGCACACATATTCATATACAATTTCATCTGGAAGTAATGATGACAATCAAATTTTTTATTCCTGGCCAATATGGAAGTTGAGTAAAATCCCCAAGTGCATGTGCAATCATATGTACACTTGATACTATTGGTGCCCATTTTATGTGTTGAAACTTTCACACTATGTCTAACTCAAATTCTACTCTTGTCCTTTTATGCCCTAAATACTTTAAACCTTTTAATATACTTAAAAAATCATAGGGAAACAGGTTTGAGGCATTAAATTCATCTAGGTTTGCAATTATGAACTTACACTTAACCGGTAGAAATGGCCATATGAACAGTACACAGCAAAATCAGCCAATTTTGACAAGCCATAACTCTGGCTACGAGGCACCAAATCTAGTGATTAAAAATTCAAGTTATTCATCTTAAAGTGTTCTAAGTGTGGTCAAAATTTCATAGCCAAATTCATTATGTCCAAAAAGTTACGACAGTTGAAGTACAGGGTACCAAATTTTAGTCATTATTGACCATTATGCCCATACAAAATTTTATAATATTTATACACTTCATTTTCATGTGCAAAACCCACTTGGTAGTGTCCATACATGTCTTAGACATATGGGAAAACCATTTCCGTGAATTTAGAACCCTTTTAACCATCATTCATAAAAATACCATCAAAACAGCTCATAAACACCATATGAACAGCATTATACATATACTTTAACCTACACTCCATTGATTCATATATCCTTCTCACACTACACATACAATATACCCAGTAAATTTACATGCATTCATGCACTACATACATGCCATAACTTAGTTAATACGCACATTAATCTTCTTGGAGAACTTCAAAAGCACTAAGCACTCCAGAAACTTGAAGGAACCAGTTGCTGCGTAATGCAGAAAGTACCACTACTAAAAATAGATAATGTGCTCCAAAAATCATAAAACATTCCATTTCACAACTACACATATTGAAGTTACTGTACCTAAAATTTCACATAGAAATTCAAATGGCAACTATTAGTTTGAATGATCTATTTTAGGTGCTCCTAAAATGGACAGAAAGAAGATAAATCTCCTTGACAAAACTTAATAAGGGCTTATCATTAGAAACTTGAATTCTTATATATATACCTAAAATCCAAAGACATAAAAACACAAAAACATAGTACATATATAAAAATGCACAAACAAATAGAACACAATCAAATGCAATGCTGGCAACAACAAATCATTAGGGTTAGTTTATAAACAATCAAATAAACATTATGTAATCATTATGGTAGCCCTCCTCAAGGTAACACTTGGTATTAGAAGGTTAATTGGTCTTAGGTGAACACTGCCATCTTAGAGCATGAAAAATAGTAAGGCCAAAACCTTGTTCATGCGCTCCTCTTAACCCATACTTGGTTTCTTGAGCTTTTTGTTCTCTTCCAAGCATGGTTTTAGTTTCATGGATGCTTGATCCTCATCTTAGAACAGATAAAAATCATAAAACATGAATATAAAACCCTTACCTTGAGCTGTGAAGGCCGAATATAACAAGTGTTGCACAATAAACCCGAAAACTAGGGTTTTTCTTGTTCTTGGTGCATCCGATTGTCTTCCTTTGTGATTTCTTGAAAGCTTAAGCTATGGTGGCTATGGAAGCTTATGGAGAAGCTAAGGAAGGAACTCTAGCTGGTGAGGGCTAAAAATGACCAAGGAAAGGTAAATAAATCAAGATATTTCCTTGACATGATTAGTTTAACCTTAACCTTCACTTAGGTCACTATAAATATGTCTTAAGTAAAGGCTTTTTGGCTAATCTTTAGCCAACGTTTTTTACTATATGAACCAGTCATGGAAGAGTGGGAAAATGATAAAAATGATCCCATTTGACCTTTTCAAAGATCATCCCATCCTTTAGTTATTTTATGGACACTTATACTTCAAGTTGTTCTAGGTTCTTAAACAATTAGCCTTTTCTTCCATTATGCAATTTAGCCCCAACAAATGTTTCCATACCATTCAAATCCTTCCAAAATCTCTCTTGTAAAGTTGTTCAATTGAGCACCTAAGTTTTGAAAGCTTAAAATAAAGTTCATAGGTTAACGGTTACTTGTAAAACAAGCAATCCATTAGAGCTTCCTTAAGGGCCAAGTAACCATTGTGTGAATCTTTTAAGGAGATGTAGTTTATACACTTTACCCCTCACATTTCATTGTCTATAGTGAACATTATGTTATATAATGGTTTATAACCATTATACATTTATACTATAATTTTCCCATTTTTTTAGATGGTAATAGACGGCGAGGTGGGTGATGGTTTGGTAGCCATGGATGGGGTTTGAGGTTCATGGGTTATTGTGGTAAAAGATGGAAGTTTAAGGCTTAAAATTGTTGAGAGTAAAAGTTTAAAGTGTTATTTTACTTTTATTTTAATGTTAATTAATATCATGTCAATAATTTCTATCTAATTTAACAGTCTAATTTATGGAAATGACTTAATTGAACAAGCAATATAAAGTAAAGGACTTCGGTAGGATAATATGAAGGTAGAATACCTATTTAAGACAAGAAAAAAAACTAAGGGACCCCCGGTGAATTTTACCCTATATTTTAGTCTTGATATTTTTTTCCATAATAGGTGCTATTATCCTTGAGTTATATAATTGCTTCAAGATAGAATTTTAGATAAAAACAAACAGCAATAATGCCAAAAGCTAAGATAGGTTGTTAGAAATTTTATTTATATTTATTTTTAATTTTCCATGCATATAAAAAGTTTTATTGTTATAAATAAAATTAAAAAAATTAGCATATAATTGGCCAGATACATAATAGTTCGCATAGTATATATTCAACCAAGGTATACATCCATTACATATACAAACACACACACACACACCAGCGCCACAAAACAAAAAAAATAAATGGTTGTCTCCTCGCCCGCCCGTGTGTACGTTGCGTGATTTCCCCTTCCCTTGCCTTCATGCTCATATTCCCTTCAATTGCTTTCACAATATCACTATTTCTCTGCCCTCTGCCTCCGGCTCTGCTCCACCAAATTAATTTATTCCATGATGGTACCGATAATTTGAAATAGACCCAAGGGATAAATGAGATAGGAGGTTCAAGTACCATACTAAAGTTATGAGATTCAAATGGGCTCATAGGGCACAAACCAATGAAAACCCAAATATTCACCATAACTAAAGAAGTGTCTCTCATTTTTCTCAAAATTATAAGTTGTTGCGTAATTACTGACTTGAGCATTGAAGGAACCCCCCGAAACACAACCGAAAGCCCCCATAAGGCTCTTCTTCTATGTTTTTGTATGCAGGTGACGGGAGCATGCCAACAATCGAGGGCCTACATCATCCGGCTTAGAGCCCTGGGTAGTTTGACTAAAACATCAATTCATTCATGTTGAGATCTATCACAAACAAATTTTCTCTACCAGCTCCTGGAGTGCTCCTGGAGTGAATCCTAAAATCTACTTCACAAGGTGAACCAGCCCAACCAACTTACGTTGGACTCTCATTTCCTTCCTTTAACGAATTTAGTCAAGGCTGGAGGCCTCCACCCCGTTCCATGCTTCATGGGCCTCACCCCCAACATTCCGCTTCTGGGCTTTACACCTCATGTAGTCATGCTCACAATTGTCAATCGACCCCTGTCAGCCCATCCCAGCACCCTTCATTTTCTCCCAATCATAAATACTACTCCACAAATCAATTGCATGTATTTTCAAATTATCGTTTCCCTACAGAAGAAAAGAGATAGATTAATAGCACTCCTAACTAATTCTTTTGGGTCATACATTATTTAACATTTTTTAGAATGTTACGTGCTAAACTAATCGATATTTTTCTGTATTTATATAACTTTTTTTTTTTTACAAATTTACTCATCAATTAAGTCATACGCCCATTAAGAATAGGCTTTTTTTTCAATAGTTAAAATTACTTTTTTTTTCAGATAAAACATCAAATATTATATCTGAGTTCTGTTCATTACTAAACCATTTCGGTAATAAGGAATCGACAAAATACTTCATCGTACTTTATAACAACTCCTAATCTTATTTATGTTGTATGAAAATATGGATAATACGTTCAAGTAAATAAAAATTTACAAACACATAATTCAAATTATATGTATAAGATATGAAATAATACATATGAAAATATTTAAATGATTAAAGTCAAGACTTGAAATTGAATATATCAACAATAGTTTTTATTATTTTATGGCTTAAATACCACCTGCCCCCTGTACTATCACCACTTAGACACATAACCCCCTGCACTACAACTTGTTACAACTCAATCCCCCAACTTCTTACAATCATGCAATGAGACCTTTGAGACTGACACATGACATAACGTGGACAGGCTGCTGTTAGTCACTAACATCCTCCAACATACCCAGTGTGGAACTCTGCCATATGCCACGTTAGAGACTTTATTGAGACCCAAACCTAAAGCAACTCGTAACCTGAAACCAGATCAGTCAGCCAAACCAAAGCCCTAAACTAATCAATTGAATGTGTCTGTTCTTCAGAAAAACATTGAGAGAGTTGTCCAACTAGTTATTGGAGGATCGAAAGAGATGATTCTAGTGCCACGTCAATTTTCGAGTGGTGGCAAATGGTGGTAGGGTCAATGTTCACCAGCTCCTCTAGAGATTCGTCGGCTACATATAGCTCCGCCTTATTGGGTAGTGCAAAAGATGACGGGGAAATGGCAAACAAAAGGGTGGAGGAGGTCGATTCATTTGGGAGCCGAGGGTAGGAGGAGGTTGGAAGGGACAAAGAAGGGGGTGCTCATAGGGTGGGGGCTTTGGAAGGTCAGGATGCATGGAGTGGTGGAATGGAGGAATGGGCAGTGGGCAATGACGACGAAGGTTTATGAGATAGCGACGCACACCTTTAGTGACTAATCACAATCCGCCCACGTGATGTCACATGATTGTCTCAGGGGTCTCATTGCACAATTTTAGAAGTTGGAGAACTAAGTTGTAATATGTCATAGTAGGGGGATTATGTATCCTAACGGTGGTAATACAGGGGGCAAATGGTATTTAAGCCTTATTTTATTTACGGATAGGTCTCCTTAGAGTTTTGCATGTCCCTCATTTGTTTTTTAAACTGTACTTTCCCATTTTCTTTATATAGTGGATTAACACATATCTATCATCCAATGTATGCATATCTCTAATTTTGGTGAAAGACGCATTTTAACACATTCACACTTTTTCTTATGAAGGGTTGAATTTATACACGTAATTAAGTATATCAATAACATATCTAAAATTTCATTTATACATATGTCTCCTATGATTTATACATATCCATTACATTTTTTGTACATCAAGTTTATATATATTTAATATCTGATTTGTACATATCTCTAATTTTGATGAAAATAAGGATTTAACATGTGTTAATATTTGCTTCTTACTATGAAATGTAGTATTAAGGTATAAGTATATATAGATATAAGGGCTATGATGCATATTAGACATACGCATCAACCAAGCATCATCCGTATGAAAGATACATACTAAGTGTACATGGCATCAAGGTTACTATATGTAAAATAGTTATTATCACCAACAATTAAACATTATAATTCAACAACCTTAATTAATTTTACACTAAATTTTCCATATTTATATACACCATCACCTCAAGTTTAACTTCTTCCCTTGCCCTATGTTCAAACAAAATAATTTACATTGGATTTAAACTTGAAATTAAATTTTTAGAATTCATATTTTCAAAAAAGAATAATGTTGTCTTTGGAATAACATTTTAGAATGCATTTCTTAAAAATAAATAAATTTTAACTATTGAAAAAAAAACTGGAAAAACAAAAAATTTTAAAAATACATTTTAGAATAAGTTTTGCATATAAAAAGAATATAGACAACAATGACAAAACATAAACAAAGACTAGGTTTGGAGTATGCACATCTCAGCTGGGTACTTTCAAAGTGTAATACTACAATGTCCATAGTGTGAAAAGGATATAAAATTCTGCAACAAAAGCCCTGGTGCATGGAAAGGATAGAATTTTGCAACATGAGGAATAAGGGAAAGGAACAAACTGGAAGACTATGTATCCAATTACTGATCAGAAATCAAACACCTTGAGCTTTGTTGACTTCAATTTCATGGTATGTTATGGCTCTTTATAGCCATATGGCCTAAATAGTGTTCTTATGAATCAGATTTTCACATACTATGAGATATTATTTTGCCATATGATTTACCTGTCTACTAACATGTAAAGCAGCACAAAATAACTTCCGATAAACTAAGATAAAATTTGTGAATAGGATAGAATGCGGAAAATAACCAATATATGGATTTAAGATATCGCAACAAAAGTTGCATCCAGAAACGTCAAATCTAGTAACTTTAAAGAAACTACCAAATTGAATTAACCAACATGGATGTAAAGATATAGTACTCTGCAACAAAAAAAATGTGATAGACCACCAGACTAATCTATGTAATTAAGATCAAAGGGAAAAAAAATGCTCTAATACAGATGAGTCTAAGAAGGAGAATGACTTTGATATACTGAACACGCAGAGAAGTTAGAGACAGAGAAATTTCCAATTTGTAGAATTTAGCCGCAGCTCTTGAATCCATTGTAAATTCAAAGCCAAAATCAATGAGAAGAGAGAGAGAAAAGGAAATATTTATAAAATAAAAAAAAAACAAAGTAAAGAAAAGGCTTAACAAAAAATGGAAAACATTGTCTCTCTCTTGTAAATTGTTATGGAAAATATCATAACATGTTTGAGAAGTTTTTAGTAAATGCTAGTAAAATAGTTAATATTAGTAATGCTAGAAGTCGACTACCTTCTCCAAATGTAGCAACCTAGAAACTCAGAAAATCACCAAAGACAATATGCAAGTTTGAGGTTATTAAAAACTCTCCAAAAAAACCAAAAGAGATCTATTATAGTTTTCACTAATATGAAAATTTAATTGAACATATGGTTGCAGCAAAGTACAAAATTATGCATAAAATGACCAGAATCGGAAACCAAAGCCACCAAGTAGCATAACCCACTCAATACGATCATCCAAATCCGATGGTCAGTGATTCTAAAATATAAGGAAGAAAATATGGTTGTTTTGCAAAACAAAATGAGCAAATGAATGCAAGACAATTAATGACTCCCAATTGAAAAACAAATTAGTGAACAGCTAGTGTAATCCCATTAAGAGAAAGATCTAAATGAAGCATGCATTCCAACATCAGCAAGACAGACCTTCAAAAGTTGTTGAATGAAAAGTTGCTAAGCTGGAAAAAAAAATGAGAATGAAAGACAGCACCATTCAAACTTGTACAAAGCAAACATGTGTCAAATAAGAATTAAAATCAGCAACGAAGCGCATAAATGTGAAAGTGGAAAACTAGTGTGGATATCTTTCAAACTCACATAAACTATACACGCACAAAGACACATATTTTTGTTCTCATTTTCTTTGTCAATAGTAGGACCATTATATTCTTGGCTACACCTTTGTCACCTGCTTACCATTTCCTCATTCTCAATTCTCTTTTCCACAATTCTTGCAACCATTTTGAACAGTCTTCCTTTTTTTTTGCATTTTGTATAATCTAAAACTGGAAAAAAAAAAAAGTTCAGCAAAAATTATCAAACTCATAGGCCCATTGCGAATTTGTGGGTAAAATCCAAATTTGGTCCCTTAACTTTTATGTTTGTCCTAAACGGGTCCCTTAACTATGAAAGTGACTATTAAGGTCCCCTAACTATCAAATCGAGTTCAATGTTAGTTCCTCCAGTCATTTTGGCCGTTATCCAGGACATAAAATGCATACGTGGCAATTGCTAGTCCCACAATACCATGGTGGCATCGTGTAGCTGGCACAGAATACCACCATGGCATCGTCTAGCTGACCCAAAATACCACGGTGGCATCGTTCAGCTGACAAAGGCGAGTTGGGCAGGGCGGGAAGAGATTTACCAGTGGCGGGAAAGAAATAGGGGAAGAAGGGATATGGTAGATGAGAGAGAGAAAGGGGAAATAGAGGAATGAGTAAAGAGAAATTTAAGAAGACTTGCTTGCAGACATGGCGAGGGTGGACATGGTGAGGGTGGACGACGACAACGGGATCCCACACTGTTACTGTGGCTTGCCTGCAGAGTTAAAGATGGCGTGGACCGACCAAAATACTGGAAGGAGGTTCTATGGCTGCCGAAATTATGGGGTAGATTTGCTTTTTTAGTTTTGCTTTGCTTCAGGCATGCTTGGCTGAGCTTTTCATCAGTTGTTTCTGACTAGTTGTTAATTTACTTGAGAGACAGGGCAATTGGTACTGTCGATTTAGACAGTGGTATGATGACCCGACACCTGGACATTGTAAAGTTGTGATAAGGGGGTTGCTGAGAAGAGTGGATGAAGCTGAGACAAAAATGAAGAAAAGCATGGCTAGAGTAGATGAAGTCGAGACAGAGATGAAGCGAATGCATTGGAAAAAGTAGAAAAGCAAGCTTGCAGTGCAATTGAAAGAAGTTGAAGTAAGGAAACTGAGAGGAAGGAATAGAAGAATGTTGGCGCTGTTGCTAGTCTCTTGGGTATTGTTCATTTGGTACCTGTACGTGTAGGTGGGCAGGAGATGGGTGGGCATCAATTTGGGGAAATGGGGTGTTATGGTTGTTGGGTGCGATGTATGGCGAGGAAATAGGGAGGGTTGGGGGTAGTAATGGTTGTTGTAGGTGTGTGTGTAATGCCCGGACTATCCGAAGTGATTAGGTCCCGGGGTAAGTGAATTGGAGCAAAGAATTTTTTTTTATTTGGGAATTAAGTGTAATTAATGTGAGGGGACATTAAATTAAGTGTTGGACATTCATAAAAATTAAGCTTGGCCTTGGCCAAGAAAATTAGTGGTGAAAATGAAGTACTTCAAAAGTGAGGGACTCAATTGAACAAGGGAATTTTTGTAGGTTGGGCTCAATTGCCCAAATTCAAATAATTGGAGGACCTAATTTCTTAAGGTGGGGAGTATTGTTATACCCGGAAAATCATAAAAGATTAATTCCCGGGTTAAGCGGATTAGTGACAGAAAAAGTTTCCTAATCTGGAAACTTGGAAATTTAATCGTGGAGACTTGGAATTTATTTATGGAATGGGCATTAATGAGTGTTGGACACTCTGAGAATTATGCTTGGTTTAGACCAAGAGTGTTAGTGATGAAAATTGTGGAATATAAAGTTGAGGGACTCAATTGCACAAAGGAAAAATTTGTGGGAGGACTCAATTGAAAGGATTGAAGAAAGATGGAGGACTAAGAGTGGAATTTGACCACTTTTCATGGCAATACAAGCCATGGCTGCCACCCTTGCATATTGGCAATAAAAAAATGCCACATCATCCCTCCACTCACCAATTTAAATCCTCCTACATCCTCCACTCACCAATATTTTATTCCCTCCACTATACATGTCTCCCACTCACACATATAATACATTACCTTGGCCCATGCTTGTCTCCACTCACACTATTTTATTACCCTCCACTACTACATGTCTAATAATTGTTTATTGTCCACTAAACTATGTCTCCACCATCATTAAATTAATGCCCTCCACTAATACTTGTCTATTATTGTTTATTGGCTCCAAGGCAACCATTAAACTATTCTCCCCCTCCACTAGCACACATGGCCGGCCATTCCCTTTGAATTTATGCATTTGGCTGCATTTTCCTCCCATTTACAAGCACAAATTCGGCCTTCCCTCATGTTCCATGCATTTGCCTTGCATTTGTTTGCATTTCCTTGCATTTGCAAGGTAAAAAACCGGCCATGCTCCAATTTCCATTTCATTTCACCTCTCCACTCTCTCTCTAAGCTTCCAAGTACTCTCCCTTCTCTCTAAAACCAGCCATGAACATCTTCAAGCTCATCATCTTCTTCCTCCCTCAATACATTCGGCCATGACTAGAAATACATGTTCTTACACATGTAAACACATTTTCTTAAAGCTTTCAAGCTCCTAAACACATCTAGACCACGAACCAAGTGAGAAATCAAAGAAAACCATGAAGAAATGCTTGTGAAGTTTCGGCCTTGGTGAGAAAATGGTGTTCTTGAGCTTCATTCAAGAGCTCCTTACAAGCATGGCATTTCTAAGCCATGAGAAGCAAGAAAATCAAGGAAGAACAAGCTTAAATTTCGGCCAATTGAATGTTGTAAGTAATCCAAGCTTTCTTGGTGTTTTGATGTATTTTTGAGCTTAGAAAAGTAAGATCTTGCTCACTAATATATTCGGCCATCTTGTGTTCTTGGTGTTCTTGAGCTTTACACAAGGATTTCATGGCATGCATGGAGATTTTAAGCCATGGAAAGCAAGAAATCAAGCAAAGATTGAAGAAAAATCATGTTTCTTGAATATTCGGCCATGTTCATATCTTGAGCTTTATGGATGTTTAACCAAGTGTTCTTGGTGTTTATGAGGTGTTGGAAGCCAACAAAGCAAAGATCAAATGAAGGCTTCAAGCATGAAGAAAGTTTCGGCCATGAACATTCTTGGCATTTCAAAGCTCTAAACCAAGTGTTCTTGGTACTTGTGAGCTTTTGTGGTCATTTTAAGCAAGAAAAACAAGTGAAGGATGGAAAGAAAACAAGGTGAAGATTCGGCCATGTATGTATCTTGGCATGTTTGAGCTTAAACCAAGTGTTCTTGGTACTAAACAAGCTCTTATGTATGTTTAAGACAAGTTCCAAAAGATGGATGTAAAAAGAAGAGTTTTGAAAGCAATGGAATTTTCAGCCTTGTTGTTGTTTTGATGCCTTGGCATGTTAGCCATGTGGAGCCAAGTGTTCTTGGCATATTTTGAGCTCCTAGAAGACTTGTGAAGCAAAAATCATAAAGAAGAAATGGAAAGCATATTCGGCCATAAGTGCCATTTTGGTGGATGTGTGTTAACCAAGTGTTCTTGGTGGCAAATGTGTTCATAATGGAAATATAGGACTAAAATGGCAAAAAGAAAATCAAGGACAATTCTGTCAACAATTGTTCTTTAGGTTCTTAAGTGAAAACCCAAAGTTTTGGGTAATTTTGGCCAAATGGGCCACAATGGCATTATTGGCAAATGGGCTAAATCCTGAAAAGGTTAATATGGGCCTAATGGCTAAATTGGGCTAAAAATCCTGAAAAGGTAAAATTGGGCCTAAGTACTAAGAAAGCTAAGTTGGGCCTAAGTGGTCCTAAGGTCATTTTGGGCCTAAGTACTAAGAAAGCTAAGTTGGGCCTAAGTTATTAAAAGGCCAAATGGGCCTAAGTTATTAAGGGGCCAAGTTGGGCCAGAATTCCAAAACAGGCCAAGTGGGCCTGAATTCTGGAAAGGATTAAGTTGGGCCTGGATTTCCAGGAAAATGGCCAATGTAGGCCTGAGTTCACAGAAAATTGGGCCTAAGTCAAAGAAATGCTAAAATGGGCCTTACCTCCTTAAGTTAAGGTCCATTAAGGGAAAAACAAGTTCTACCAACAACAAGCAAGGAAAAGCAAAGGGTTAAGCAACAAGAGGTTACAAAAATTATGGTAAGGATTCATATACTCACTTTATTGCATGGTGTATCTCCATGATCTTGTTTGTGAGTATTAGTACCCCTAGGTGATGGTCAAAGAACCATGTGATCCTAGGTGTGCATGCAGGGCTAAGTTGTTTTGTTGCTTCGGCAACTCTGTGTGAGGATTTTCTCATACTCAGTTTGTGAGTATCCGGGCACATAGTGCATAGTGGGCTAAGTATCGTTGTTTCGACAACTATGGTTACTCATGAGTTAAGTGCAAGCATTTAGGTCTTGGCATCGAGTTTGGCCAACTCGATTCCCAAGCTAAGGAGTACTCAGTATGGTATAAGAAATGGTCGACCGATATTGTGTGATATGGAATATGCTAATGCTTGCTTTGCCCATACAGAATTGTGTTATGTGGTGTGTTGTGTTGTGTGCTTCTATGAATTGATTGTGCATGCTGACCCAAATTATTATTATTATTGTTATTTCTACATGCTTTGTGTTTTCTTTGTCTTAGTGTTTTCTTTGCAGGTTTATGGAATAATTCCCATTACGTTCTTGGCATAAGTTAGGCTTTGGAAGCCATATGTTAGGCCTTGGAGGCCATAAGTTGGCTTTGAAAGCCATAAGAAAATACCTCACTAAGTTAGGCATTGGATGCCATTGGATTCCTTATTGAGTTTTATAACTCACCCGCCCTACTCTACTTTTGTAGGTAAAGGAGCTATAGAAAAGCATTACGGTCAAGAGTAATAAATACTCTTTTACATAGTAGAGGTTTGTACATATGTTGCTCAAAATTTTAAGTGTCTTAAGTGTTATGGATTACTTGTGAAACAAGCTAATGTTGTGGACTTCCTTGTGCAGGCTTGAGGAGTCTAGAATGTGTTCTATGGACTTATGAATTATTTGCCATGTATCATGCTTTTGGATATCCTGGCTATTTAAGTGATTATGTTTATTTTCAGTATAACACCATTTTTATGACTTGTAAAAATGAATATGGTGTTTTGGTTGCCATGCATGTACTTGGCTAAGCATGATAAAGATCATGAAATGAACACTAAATTCCACATAGGTGTGCTAGCTTATTTCCGAGAGCAATAAAACCCTAAAAGTAAATAGTTAACAAGCTAGTACCAGTAAGTATCCTGGGGTTCGTGCCCTTAAGTTGCAAAAAAATTAAATTAAATTAAATTAAATTAAATTTAAATGCCCCTTTTGTGAAATAAGACTTCCGCTGTATTGTTTAAGTAATCGGGCCCGAATGGGCCAGGGGCAAGTGTGGGCACGACAGTGTGAGGTTTATATTGGATGAAGGGTAGATATTAGGTAGCCTTTGGGGTATGACAGAGGTAGAATCACCTCAATTGTGTACTTACTCGAATGTAATGAAAAGAACTTTGTGTCATTTGGAAGTTAGTATAGTTTGAGAAACACAACTACAGAGTATAATGTTTATCAATTTTGCAACTTCTGTTCCATTCATTTTAGGTCAAAAGTGTCATCATGTCTATACATCCATTGTCCATGAAGAGTATTTCAAACATCCACAAAAAATAGCCAACATCCAACATCCAAAAGCATAAATACAATTACAAAAAACTGCACAAAAAACATCAAGTTTGGCTTTTACTCCTGCCAGTTGCCTACATCAAACTTGTGTTAATCCCTCCTTTTAAAAATGAGTGCCCCCTGCCACTTGCACGACTCCTTCCCCCTCTACCACCACTACCTTGTGATCCAGCGTCTTCTAAATTCATAGACCTCTGAGATTGTCTTGCAACAAAAGCAGAACCTTGTTCTGAAAGTGATCTCTGTTCAGATGTAGGGACCTGTCCATGTTGGCCAACAGTTAGTGTAAATAAATATCTGATTGTAGCATACTGTATACTAATCTCTTTAATACTTACATTTTGCTTCATCTGTGATGGCTGCTGCCTCCGTGATGGCTGTCCTCCTCTTTTTCTTGTTTTCTTTGCTGAACTTGCACTTCCAGCTGAAGTTGGCATTGATTTGCAAGTGCTTTTATTATGCCCTTTTTGCTTGCATATAGAACAGTGAATGATAACTCCTGTTTTCCTCATTTTTGAACTACTTTCAGGCTCACCAGGTTCTCTTCTTCTCTTCTTCTGACTCCTTCCTCTACTGACCAACCCATTGTTTAAAGGTTTAATGGGATTATGTTTCATGTCCTCCCATTGCTCTACACTCCTAATTAGGTTTATTACATTGGCATACATTTCCTTGTGTGTTTCAGTCCAATAACATTGGTTAACATATTCCTCAAAGTTGCTATGGTTTAGGGCAAGGGTAGAACATGCATGGTTGCATGGAATTCCAGTGAGCTGCCACTTCCTACAACTGCATGTCCTCTGCTCTATGTCAACTACATGCTGTGACATAGGAGTTGAAACTTGAAAGCTTGTCCCCCCTGACTCCATTGCCCAACAGTTCCTAGAGTTATCTATATTCTTGTTCAGTTTCTTTGTAATCTTAGGACATAATTTACCAGTCCACTTTGCCTTAGCAGATCTTTTCCTAGCTATTCTAACCATGATCTTACATCTAATTACTTCTAACATGGTCAAAATAGGTTTATCCCTACCGTCAAGGATGAATATGTTAAAGCATTCACACAAATTGTTCAAGAGGATATCACATTTAGAGAACTCCCTAAAAGAAGACCTAGTCCAATGTTCAGGGGGTATACCATTCAACCATGCCCATGCATTTGCATCAAGACCCTTAATTACCTCCATGTTCTTCTTGAATTCCCCTTCATATGAGCTCCTTGCTGCTTGCCAAACATAGTCTCTTAACCCCACTCCTGGAAAGCAACCTTTGAAGTTTGTGAACAAATGTCTGACGCAAAATCTGTACTCAGCATCTGGGAACAAGTTCTGAACTGCTGGTATTAAACCCTGTATCATCAAAGCATCATTAGTAACACTAATTAAAATGTTAATATTACAAAATAAGGTAAACAGCCTACCTTCTGTCTGTCTGACATAAATGTCCAGAACTTGGACTCAACAATACCAAGTTCTTCTGCTAAATGTACCAAAAACCAAGCCCAAGAGTCATATGATTCAACCTCAACAACTGCATAGGCAATCGGCCATATGCAGTCATTGGCATCTATTCCAACTGCTGCAAGTAATTAGCCTCCATATCTCCCTTTTAAAAAACACCCATCTAAACTTATGATGGACCTGCCCCCACTAAGAAAACCTTTCTTACATGCAGCCATGCAGATGAAAACCCTCTTAAAGAGTAAATTCTCCAACCCCAATCGAAACTGTGTTCCAGGATTCCTTGCCCTCAATTCTCCACCATAGTCTGCAAGCTTAGCATATTGCTCAGCCTCATCACCCCTAAGCATCATTAATGCTAAAGTTTTCCCTCTTCCAACCTTAGACCTATGAATTTTTATGTTGTGGTCCCTTCTGATTAGGTCAACAAGGGCAGCCAAGGGTATTTCAGGGTTTGATCTAATAACCTCTAGATATTCCTCTGCTATCCACTTGTAGTTTGCAAACTTATTGGTAACCTGCCTTGCACATGTATGCCTGTCTTCAAACCTTCTTATCTGTGCTCTAGGTCCATCTTTGTATTTTCCAGCAACCAATAGCCAAGGGCAACCTGCCTTGCACACTACTCTTACTCTTCTCTTATCATTCTTCTTGAAATCAACAGGCTGTCTCTGTACAACAGAGTATGCTCTCACAGCTTTCTTGAACACATCAAATGAGGGGAAAACCATTTTTACCTTGAAGTTAGGGTCTCTCATATCTGTTCTGGGATTGAATATTGAATACAGGGACCCTCTCACCTTCATCATCACTGGACTCGTGCACACTAAGCAACTCACCATCTGAATCCTCAAATTCACTTTGAACCTCTTTAAAATTATACCCCATAACCCATCCACTACTGCCTACAGCAGGACCTGCCTCTTGTTGTTTGTTTTGGGTTGGAGCTGCCTCTTGTTGACTGTTTTGAGTAGGAACATTAGCCTTCATCATCTGCTCTACCCCAGTATCAACTTGCACTTCAACATTTATCCCATCATCATCATTCTCAATTTCATTATCCGTCTCATCGAACTCTGTGTCACAACTCCCACTTTCTGTCTCAGGAGGTGCCCTATAGTCCTCATCATCACTATTATCAGATTCAGACTCTGATCCATCTTCCTCCCCAAAATCCTTCTCATTTTCTTCTTCTCTGCCTAACTCCACTACATCAACAACTTCTGGAGACAACCTCTCCCCTATACACACAGACTCTTCTCTGTTTGCATCTAAGTTATGCATTGTCTCCCCAACTCCCTGATGCTCATCCTCCCTAACAGGTTCAGCCTCCTTTAGGTGCCTTCCTTCACCTATCACTTGTTCTGTCATGCTTGATGATGAAACCTCACAACCAGAGATAAGAAGTCTCCTAACTGCCATACTTTTTCTTATAGGTGCCTTGCCACCACTTACTCCACCTACTACCTTCCTACATGCCTCATCAGAACCATCTTCCGACTCAATCTCAGTAATCGTAGCCTTTGGTGGTGTTAATGTAGCCTTAATGTTCTCCACATAGGCTAACTCCTGTTTTGCCATTTCCTCAGGAGTCATTTTTTCAATGTAAACCACAATCATGTGCTCGTGTGGGAGATTCATATAAACCATGTCCATCACGTCCTTGTCTGTTTTCAACTCCCTTACTATATCCTCCAGTGGCATTGTGTGAAAAGGAAGAGTCCAATAGTAGTTCATGAATCCACTGTATCCCAACTCCTCCACCATTTGATCAATGTCAACCATACTAATCTTGTCCATGTTACAGGCATCAAAATGATCCACCAAACCTTCCATATATGTCTTCCATGGCAGATTGGCAAAGTAACCCCCATGATGCATTTGGATTGTAAACCAAGTATCATTAGGAACTACATGATAACAAAGGAAAGAATAAATAAACACACTAAAAATACTCAAATTAAATACCCAACACTAACCCACATTGTTCTTCCAATAGACCCTTGGTTCACTGGTCCCCTCCTCAACAATTGACACACTGCCTTACTATAACACACACCTACCCTTTTTTATGCATTTTCAACAACTGATAAATACACAACACAATAGAAAACAAACCTATAATTTATTATGTGTAAAACTTACGGTAGCGCCAGTCCCCTTCGTCCCCTTTCCTGAGTCTCCACTCCGTCAATCGGAGTTTTGCCTTCATCTTCGCCTTCTCCTTCATCGTATTTCTGCCACCTCAACTACCAAAACAACCGCCGATTACACAAAATTTTCCTTCGCCTTATCGCTAGGGTTAACAGTTACTAGAGCACTAGCAGGGAGAAGAACGAAGCTCTCGAAAAACCAAGGAGGGAGAGTGGAGGCAGTTGGCTGTACTAAGTGACTCGCCAATCCACCGTGTATCAAATTGCCACGTATGCATTTTCCGTCCTGGATAACGGCCAAAATGACTGGAGGGACTAACATTGAACTCGATTTGATAGTTAGGGGACCGTAATAGTCACTTTCATAGTTAAGGGACCCGTTTAGGACAAACGTAAAAGTTAAGGGACGAAATTTGGATTTTACCCGCTAATTTTTTGAAAGCTTGCTTTAACAAAGATTCTAAGCATCTAGAGTTTTGTCCATTTTTGGGCCAGATAGGCTTGCGTAAGCTTTTGTGCCTTCTACAGGAACCTAGTCAAAAACTTCATGCCACTTTAACTAAGGACTTTGCGGCAGAAAACAGGCATTCGGCAGGATGGAGCATCGAGATCTGAGGTTGCTTTGCCCACTGCCGTCTCTCTCCGATAAAGCAGAAGAGGCAAGGCGCCTTTGTGAATATTGCTCGTTTCATCAGTGAAACTCACAATCTTTCATCCATGGGGTCTAATCAGGGGGGCAAAAAAAGGAAAAATACGAAGTTACATATAACGACAAATTCCTTTTTAGTACGTAGATTTAAACAAAGATGGCAAAAAAGGGAACAAAAGAGTAGAAAATGACATCATTTTTTGTAAAACTGTAAGGGTGAAAAGAGATTGAGCTTTTTTCGGATAGCTCGAGTTAAGATCTTTCGAGTTAGGCTCATTCGAGTTCGAGCTCAAGGTTAAGCCAAAAAATGAGCTTGAGCTCTTTTCGAACCAAGCTCGAGCTTGAAGACACCTGGCCCTATAAGCTTGAGGGCCCAAAAGACCCACCCTTTGTCCCTTTCGGCTTTTCCCAATTCCATCCATTCCTCACACAGCCGAACCATCCTAACCCTTAGTCCCTCTTACACAACTAAGCTATCTAGTCGGCGAGTTCCACCCACTGGAGAATAAGACAGGACGTCAACGATAACCCTTCAATCCCGAATTGTAATCGTCTATTCATCTTCCTCAAATCGTGCACGCTTCAATTCACGAACATCTTGTCTTCCTCAATAAGAATATCTCAAGCATATCATCATCTCTTTCAAATCCTGTTTGGACTTGTCATCCAAATCGCAAGCTTCCCAAACATCACACTCCTCGACCATCTTCGAATTCATCATCTATTTGTCGATGATAAGGTCCGGCTGTTTGCGTCGAGTGTCGGGTGCGATAGGATTGGAAAGCGTGGTTTGCATTTGTAAGCCTATCCCTGGTTTTTTTCATGTTTTCTTGGTTGTTTTCTTTTTCTCTGTAAGTGAGTTTAGTGTTGTTGCAGCTTGAATCGTATTTCCTATTTGGCTTGAAGAAGATGATGGCTCATTTTTTAGATTTATGAAATTAGGGTAAAGCTACAAAAGAATTAGAAAATTTACTATATGATTTGTCATTTTCCCTTTTCTCGCTATATCTATAGAAAATAACATATTCAATCCTTATCTTTCATCTAAATTATAATTCTAAGAATAAAGATTTGTATGTACCATTCAAGCCTGACAAGCCCTCAGGCCGAGCTCAAGCTTGAAAATTTGTGCTCAAGCAATTCGAGCTCAAACCCGAGTAGTGCCAAATAACAAAGGGTCCGAGCTCAAGCCTAGTGGCCTCAAGCTTGGCCCAGCCCATTTTCACCCTTATCAAATGTGGCTAAAATGGGAAGCTAATCATCACAAATAGGAGCTCAGGGACCACGAAGGCAAAAATAAAATGTTTAGATATTGAAATAGACATTTGACCATTAACCAATAAAATGACAAAAAAATACACATAGTCATTTGGATAATGTTCTCTGAAAAGTAAATCTCCCCACGCCTTTTATATATAGAAAGAATGTTGACACAAGTTTGAGGTCCTAAAACTTACTGCTTTTCTTCATCTTCATCACCATCTTTTTTCTTTCACCAAAAAATATGCTCTATTCATTCAAACAATGGCTCAACAAATCTAAAATTTCTTTTTGTTAGTTGTAGCCTCTATCAACTTCATCCAAAACCAGAAGCGAAGTTAAAGGCTACGGAGTCTTACCCTAAAATTTTTCATAATTATATTTATACTATATATCTTATAAACTATTTTAGAACATTAAAAAAAAATTTGCACTATTTCATTTTTGTTCAGGAAGCACCATGAAGGGTGCATTACTTCATTTCACCAAATTGCCAACCGACACTTACAATCAAAAGCCAGGGGCCTATAAATCAAATGCAAGGAAAAGCCTAACTAAAAAAGAAACAAGAAACAAAAGCCTAACCCCTATGCCATACAGCAAAATCAGGGGGAACAAGCTACTAAAACACCTCCTTAATCTAATCTGAACAGCATCACAAATCTTGTTAATGACTTGTTCAGGCTGTCTACACCCACCTTGATGGATTTTGTTGTTCTTTTCCTACCAAAGACAATAGACTAGACTGGCAAAAGACATTCTACGTATTTTTGCCTTAATACATTTACCTTTCACAGCCTTTACAAACCAAGGCTAGAACTTGGACCAATGAGCAGGAGTTAGTCATACATATAACATCCCTCTAGACTCTAATAGAGTAATCACATTTTAAAAAAATGGTCCTTCGATTCTTTAAAAGCAAGACATAGAGGGCATAACCCAAAATTCACATCCAAAAATCATCTCAAATGATCCAAAGTAGGCAATTTATTAAGCATAGCTAACCAAAATATCATGAAAAATTTAGGCACTGCATCCCAAATCATCTTAGCCTAAGCAACAATGTCATATATGTCCACAACATGTAAATAAGCTAAGCTCACAATAAACTTACCATTCTTAACACAGTCTTACTCTTGGTTATGCACTAAATCTACAAACACTCTTCTACTTTTTAACATAGTTTTCCAATTAACAGAACAATCAGTCACAGGTCTTACCTACCAAAGATCCTGGTGTTTAATGTAATACGCATGGAGCTACCTCACTCATAAGCTCTCTTTATCAACCTGAAGACACCAAAGCTTTTTCCCATAAGCAGCAGTGTTCCAGCCAACCAAACTAAAGATTCCAAGCCCCCCTACATTTTAAGAATACAAACTTTCTGCCAAGCAATACGGTATTTACACCCAATAACACTACTAGTCTAGACAAAAGCCCTGCAATATTGTTCTATATATCCCAACATAGTTTTTGTAATGGAAAAATAACTTACCAGTACACTTGGATACTAAACACCACTGTTTTAACCAACTAAACTCTCTCAACATAAGTCAACAACTTATTAGACTAACTATGAACACCTTTTCACCCAGGAATTTGTAATGACAAGATTGTAGCCTGCTATCCACTAAAGGAACCCCTAAATACTTAACAAGCAAGGCCCCTTTAAACATATTTAAAACACCCAGAATCTCATTTTCCACATAACTAGGCACACCACCCATAAAAATCAAAATCTTTTCATAATTAATAATCAAGCAAATAATTCTAGAGAACATATCTAAACAATGCTTAATAGCAATAACATCCTTGAGATCCCCCTTAGAGGAAATCATACTATCATCCAAAAACATCAAATGGGACAACCCAACTTATTTACACTTTGGGTGATAATCAACATAAGATTCATCAAACATTTTGCCCAAGGCTCTTGAAAGATAATCCATTGCTAACATAAAAATCATAGGAGACAAAAGGTCACCTTGTCTAACACCTTTTTTTTCTTTAAACAAACCACAAATATTGCCATTAAGCACTATAGAAAAATTGGGAGATCTTACACAAACGATAACCCAGGACACCCAGTTCCCATGGAATCCCAATTGAAACATGAACTTTTAAAAAAAAAACCTCACTCTAATTTGCCATAAGCCTTCATAAGATTAATCTTAATACACATCCAAGATTTGATATGGGATCTAGTATACATCTTCAAAAGCTTAGATTAAAACATTATTTGCAATATAACAACTTTTAAAAAAAGCACCTTAGCACTCATTAATAATAGAAGATAGCACATTTTGCGGATGCCCAGCTAAAATTTTAGAGATAATCTTGTATAGAACACAACGGCAAGAAATGGGTCTAAAATCAATAGCAACTGAAGCATGAGCAAGCTTAGGAATCAAATAGATTGCAATAGCAGATAAAGAAAGAGATAATTCTCCAAAATAAAAAAAAAATGAAATATAGCCTTTGAAATGTCCGTAACAATAATCTCCCAATTGTGGTGGAAAAAACTAGCAGAGAATCCATCAGGGCCTGGAGCTTTACCAATAGGAATAGCCTTAACAACCTTTCACAATTTTAGCTACCATAATAGCCAGAGTTAACATACTCTAATATTCCTCCATCACCTAAAGGCCATTATCAACAATATAAGGATTAACACTTAAAAGATTAGAGTAAGAATTACCAAGCAAAGAATAGTAAAAGTCAAGTAACTCATCTTTAGTTTCTGAATGAAGAGTTAATCTTTTCCCAGTCTTGCTTGGTAATTCTTAGAATAAAAGAATTTGTTGTTCTCATCTCCCAATTTTAACCAATTAATCGCAGTTTTTTGGCATAATAAGCTTCCTCAACTTTTTTCAATTAATAAAACTCCTACCTAACTGTCAACCAATCAAGATAGGAATTCTGATTAGTCACAGTCTGATTAAAAGCATTATAAAATTGCTTTAACTCCCTTTCTTTATTCCTAACCCTGCCAAATATATCAGAGTAATTTTCAACATTTAGGCATTTAAAAGCCTGCTTTAAAGCCCTTAACTTACCCAAAACCAACTTCTAAATATTAGGACCATCTCCACTAATAATATTCTTCCAAGTATCCATAACAATTTGGTTATAACTAAGATGACTTTACCACATCTGAAGATATTTAAAAAGGCATCTTCTCTAAATAACATAACTAAGACACTTCAATTAAAACTGAAGAATGGTTTGAGCACCATTTTTTCTTAAACTCCACCTTAACATTAAGGAACTTGTCAAACCAATCCCAATTCCCCATAACTCCATTAAGCTTACACATTACCTTATCTTCAAAACTTTGGTTATTACACCATGTAAAAAAATTCTTTATGCTTCTTAAATTAATAAAACCAACCAAGTTGCAACACTCTAACATAATAGAAGCCTGTCGATCTATAACCCTACTACCACTAAAATTTTCATCTGACGTTATAATTTCATTAAAATCACCACATAAAATCCAAAAAATGACAACCTTAGAAGCAAAGTGCTCTAGCTGAAGCCAGAGCCTAGTTCTTACTCAAGGATCATTAGAAGTATGCACCAAAGACAGAAAAAAAATGCCAATTCTCCACTTTATTCAACACTTCACAAGGAAAAAATTGATTAGAGCATCAGTATACTTAATATCCAAAATAGAGGGATTCTAAAGCACCCAAATTTTACCATTAATAAAATACACATAATTGTTCAAAAAAGCCCAACCAGAAAAAACCGTTGAGTAAATAGCATTAAACTTATGACTTTTAACCCTTGTTTCCAATGAAGCTAACGGGTTTAGATTATACTTTTTAATATATTTATTTACCTTTTTTTGCTTAAGGCTAAGGTTTAGCCCTCTTATATTCCAACAACACCACATAATTATGTAAGAATAAAATGATCACCAACTATATCTCCCTCTATAATTTCACCTACCATACTCTCTTGCAATGATTCAAAAACACTATTTAAAGCTAAACCTGATAACTTTGGATTTAGCTTTCATTTTTTTACTCAAGGAATAGCTACCCTTCTTTCCAGCTACCACAGATGAGGTTTTCTCCCCCAATACTGAGTTGCCTTCCGTTATAACCTTACTGGAGCTAGGAACATTCTTTAACGCCTCCTGATTAGTTGGAACAACTTTTTTTCATCTGCTCTTTACCTTCTACCTTCTCACTATTCCCTTTCTTCTTCACTTGCCTAAGATCACACTCTTCGTCATGTTGGCCCCACTTTTTACATTGACCACATTGATTTGGCCACCATTCATACACTACTAGTTGGGCTACAAAATCTCTATTTAGCTTTCTTATCACCACTTTATCCACCACAAGATCAATTCTTATAATATTCACCATCACGAGAGTAAAAGAGAGACAATTTCGATGAACAATTGCAAAATTAGCCAATAAAGACTTACCCACTTCACTAACAATTCTACTCATAATATTAGGATTTCAATACCAAAGCTTCAAATCAGGCAAATGAATCCACATTGGTAATATATTAAACAAATCATGTTCTAACTTTATATCCATCTCCTGCCTTTGTAGCAACAATGGTTTTCTAAACACAAAATTCATCGATCCCTCAAGCACCTTCATCAGATCATCAAGAGAGTGAAAATAAAATAAGAATAAACCTGATTGGATTTTGGTAACCACCGGTGCCAACACATGCTTCTATTAAGACCACACATATTTCCTCATATTCTCAGGGGGCACTTCAATACCAATAGCAATACCAATAATAGTCAACCACCACTCATTACAACCTCATTCTACCTCATCACTTAACATAATCACGTCCTACTTAGCATCCTCTTTACAATACCAACGTTCAATATTAACAATTGTCAGATCCTCAAGTAATCAGGATCTTGGTTCTCCTCAGCTTTAACCACCTAAGCCTACGATCTTAGTGCATATGTCTGGGCAAGGAGAGCCGCAGATCTTGTTAGTGTTGTGCCTAAAGTCAATCATGAGATGATTGTGTTTTGCACATTGAGTTGTAATATTTTATTGAAGCATCGTTTCAATAATTGTGTTTGTTGTTTGTTTCTGCATAATGTAATCAAACATAATTATAACTCTAGAATAATGCTATTCTTAAATGTCTCTGGTCTATTATTATTGTGGAGCAAGTTGCAATAATACATAAAAACTAGTATATGTGGAGACTAATATGAGATATGTAGTCTACATATGGGTACAAGTTGAAGAACTTGTGTACTGGACCGACCCATTAAGAGAAAACTACATGGATCATTTTATGAGTGTCATAAGTGTTTTTCATAATGATCATGGTGTATGTAATCCTTTGACTTAAGATCATCAAGGTTCCCTATATGTGAGTCACATACTTTGATATTACTATATGTTACTCGTAATTGAGTGAACATAAACATGATCATTGGGTAAGTCACATATCATGCAAAAGGATTTGTATGGTCAAGATGGAATTTGTCCATCCTATATATTGAAGTGATATTTCTGGGCCCCTTGATAAAGTAAAACTAAGAAAATGTATGGTTAAGCTTAGATGAATTGATATATGATATTAATATCATCAGTTTAAGTTAGTCTACTCAGGGATCAATAAATCATAGATTGGGTTATACAAGAGTGACACATTCCATGTCTCGTGCTTGGTCTTGATATCTTGGACAAAGAAACAATAACATATACGAATAATGAACATAGAGGTTTAGTCGAATCACCGACTATCTTATCACTTGGGTAGCAATGATATGTTGCTAGACACATCTCATTGTTTATGATAATAAATGTAATTCATGATCATTGTCAACATGATAGAAGCCTATAGGGTTGCACACTTAAAGTTAATTGGATTATTTGAGTGCATGGGCTAAATTGTTTAGTTATGGTTTCATGATAATTTTGGATTAATAATAGGCCCAAATGTTAAGCTATTATGAAGCCCGAAATTAAACGTAATTGGATTAGCATTTTGAAACCCGTTAGGCTTAGGAATTAAGTCTCATTATATATACATCATATAGTAAGGATTTTCGTACCCTAACCCTAGCCTCCCAAAAAAGATGAAATCAGAAGGGTTCTGAAAGGTTCCGACCGCACTCTCCTCATACCTTTCTTTGGAGGACGTAGCTAGCACTACGAGCAGAAAAGGAACGCACCTGCTAGGACGTGGTAGAGGCATGATGATTTGAGAGGCTCGTGTAAGTACCATAAAAGGCTTGAACACATCAACTATTTAAGTCTATGTGATTTTGCTCAATAGTTAGGTAAAAGATCTCAACCAACTAGATAAAAATTTTAAACACCTGATTTAGTTCGTTTCACTTGGATCCTTGAGGGTTTCAGTTACTTTTCACTATGCTTATTAGGCTCCCGAAACCCTACAGATCTATCCAGATGAGAGTGAACAGATCGAATCTCATCCTCCGAGCCCTCTTCCTTCAAGTCAAAAACAACCGTAGACACCTGATCTACACGCAATTCCATCCTTTGATTGCTTCCTCCTCACCCACGTAAACCTCGAATGTGCCACCCCATCATTCATCCCTAAAGTTTCGATTACGGTGGAATGCCACAAACCCTAGCTTCTAGAGAGATGGAAAGGCCTATCTCTCTAAAAACCAAAGGAACACAGGTAATTATTTCATTTTTTTTACATATGTTTGACTTGAATTTATTTATATCAATATTTACTAATTTTTTAAAATATATATATATATTTAGAAACTAAATGACTTATAGGTTTCCTATATTATCTTTCCAAAAACAATTAACAAATATTAGTAGTAAAAAATAATAGTTTTAATTTTTTATGTAAAAACTTTTCCTTTCATGTGTATAAAATGAATCTAAAAATATTTCTTTGAAAAATTCACCCTCCAATGTTATTGTTTCTTACTGTTGGTTTTATTTTTCTTAGGAAAAATTATAAAAACCGCTATGTGGTTTAGTCTAACTTATACTTTACCTTCTCTATTTTAAAAAACCTATATTTTACCCTTTTTTTTTATATCAAAATCCCTTCTGTCAAAATCGCTTCTTGGACTCCATATGAGAAAACTATCAAACTCTTCGATCAATTATCTTAGACCCTGCCTTAATACAGAACCTTGTAAGAGGAGCCTAAGACCGTAATACCGGATTTCATCGAGTCCCTCCCAAGTTCACCGTCTCTATTCACATAAACCACATTTGTACAACTCATAAAGTGCCAAAAACGAGATTTGCAGCTTACAGAAAGAAAAAGACTGTTTCTTTTTTTTTTTTTTTTTTCGTTTTCTAAACAGAGAAGGAGGACCAGAAAAGCCCAGATAGCTCTACGACTCGACACTAACAAAACCGTACCCAAAACTGGACTTGACCCAAAAACATCCATCACACGCCATAAGCATCCAGGCCCAGCGCCACCTCACACATGCCACCCAATTCCAATCTCCGCTTCTTCACCGGAACCACCACTTGACTCGCTCCGCCTGGCCGTCCTGATCCCACCGAATCCAACCCCAGCGTCAGTTCCAGCCCCACTTCCACCACATCCTGGTTTCTTCCATCATCCTCCGATCGGAAAAGGGGCCGCGCCTCGGCAGAGACCATGCTCTCTGTCTCTCCGTCGAGCTCGGAGTGGTGACTCAGCGTGGAGTCGTGACTGATGGAGCGGTCGGCGGCGGGGGCAGTTTGCTCGGCCGGCTTGGCAGGCCCAGGTCGCTTGAGACGGCAGCGGGTCTTGAGCTTGGGATTGGAGGTGTCGTCCTTGATGACGTGGCGGATGTCGTAAGGCTTGAACGGAGGGCCGTGGGTGTTGTCGGCAGCAATCGGGGCGATGGGCGCACCCTTGAGGACAGATTCGACGGCTGCCTGGCAGAGGTGCCAGCTGCCCGACCACAACAAGCCGACGGAGCCATTGATGGGGTTGACGATCCGGCCGCAAGCCTCGTAGAGGAGGGAGCGGAAAATGGCTGGAAAAGAAAAGAAAGTATAGTAACTAAATTAGTTAGGTTAATGGGAAGGGAAGGGGTGGATTGAAGTGAATTATGATGATGGGGTGGGGGCAGGTAGCGTACCAGGGCGAAGGTTGGGAGGACCGGCGTTGATGAGGTTGAGAAGGCCGGCTCGGCCGTAGAATTTGGCGAGGAAAACGGTGGCGTTGGCCTGAGAATCGGGGGTCTTGATCCACTGCAAGCAAGGCCTGATGGTACAGTTTTCGCTGCAGCCCTTTCTCAGGACGCGGCATCCGTTGCAGCTCATCCGCATGATCTTTTCGCCTGGGCTAGTTTCTGATTGATTGATTCCAGGATGTATTGGATGGATTCTTCTTCTCTTCTGCTGCTTCCCAATTGGAGGAGCCAATTAGAAACATCAAGTTTAGTTTAGGGATACTAAAAAGGAGTTACTCCTAAATAATGTGTATATATGGTGGTAGTATTTGTTAAGGTGAAGGCCAGGGCGTGAGGGAGGTGAGGAGAAGGGGACGCAGCTGTTTTAAAAGTCCAGGGAAGGGAAGGGAACGGAAGGAAGGCCCGACTGGTTTCCAGTTCTACCGTCAGGGAGGGTTGTCCTTCCTCAAGTACCAAACAAATTTGGGATGCTAGCTATCCAAATGGACTTCTTAATAGGCTGTGTTGCTACTGGGAATCGCAGCGGTAGCGCGTGAGAGCTACGCCCAATTGCATCCCGCTCTGCAACCGCCGCATTGGAGCTGGACGCGCAACACCAACACCTGCCTTGTCCTCGCTTTTCACCTTGCCATCATCACCAGCTCTGCTCCCTTCACTCTGTCAAACTAAACAAACTCCTCCTCGGAAAACTCATCTCTCTCTCTCCCCACTTTGCCCTTCCCTGGGCCTCATTCCACTTTTCCGCCCTCTGGACTAGTATTTACACCTCACTTCTACCCCCTTTTCCTGCTTGTTTTTTTTTTCTTTTATTTTCTTTTTTTCTCGTCTTTGGAAACTTTAAATTCAAATATTTATGAACTTTTTTCTATCTAACAATATTACTTCTCTTTAACTTTTTCACATACTTTTAGAAAAATCTATGTTTTAGTGCTTTTATATATAAGAAATTATGTCCTGAAGTGTCTGCCCTAATAATTAAGGGTTAAAATACCAAGGTAGAAGTCAAATATTCAAACGCTGCCGCCAAACTTTTCTTACAGTGTCAGTTGTATTGGTTCAATGGCATTTTAGGTTTTGCCAAAAGCAAACATTGCCCTTTTTTTTTTTTTTAACTATAAAGCGTCTGTTACCATTATACTTACACAGATATTGATTACAAAAATATTGTGAATGATGATTGATAGTAATGTCTTTCTACTATTTTTTCTGGAAAGAATGTCAAATATTTTGAAAGCTCCCTAAAATGATAATGACTAAGTAATTTGAAATGGATGAAGCATTCTTAACTAATGAAGAAAAAGTATTGAGTAAAGAAATTTACTGAAACCATATTAAAAACATTATTGATGTTAATACATATCTTGTGTAGAGGAAGTCAATGAATGAGCTTGGAGTTTAAAAACATGGTCATGGTTTGCTTGCACTAGATAGCATTTAGATGACTCTGTTATTACCTCCAAAATAGGTAATTTTAGACATGAAAGTACTCTAATGCTTAATTTAGAAAGAGTTTGAATGCAATAAACGTGGCAATGATTGACTTTCATAAGGCAAATGAAGGCATTTATATGTCTAGAAACTTATGGATTTTCCTATATTTTTTCTTTTTTTCTGGAAAGTTACACATGTTTGTGCTGTATTTGCCTCATGGGTATAACATAAGAGCATGTTCCCCTCGTGCAAGCAAAGGTTGCAACAAAGCTAATCGATTAGGTGGTTAGGGAATTTGCTCAACTAGGATGATACATAGTTGACTAATGGCCAAATAAGTCTTTATCATTTGCCCTAATAAAATCCATCCATGCATCTTATTATTGGGTATATTTCGGATCCATGTGTCATGTATTGGGTGGGTTCTCAATAGGTCAAATTAACTATCAGACATGGAATAAGGGTGGTTTGGCTCTTTTAATCAATCACCACTGATCTGTCATATTAACCATAGTGATTATAGATTTGATGATCAAGAGGTTGCTCTCTCAACTCATCAGTTAGAGGCTTGGAATCATAATATGTGTCATAATTTTCACTCATCTATAAACAGTCTTCTCTCATTTTCACTATTTCACTCATTTTTCTAATTTCACAATAAGCAAAAAGAAAAAAAAAAGAAGAAGAAGTTCTCTATGTCGAATATGAGTAGATCAATAATGTTCTACTCAACATGCTAGTTTGTATACAATCATAGTCTCTAATATATCCCTAATCATCTAGTCCTTCTATTAGCTATAAGGTTAAATCATTAATAAGTGTAGAGGTGATATGTGGCTATTTCATGTATCTTTACTTTTATTGTTCTTCAAAGCCAAATGAACTTTGAGATCGAAAAAAAGATAACACCTTTTGCAGCCTAGACCATTTTTGTCTTTAGGATGAATGAAAATGTCATGCTAACAGATGGTGACGCCACAATTGAGGATAATAAAGGAGCCACTCAAGAGATAAGTTGTAGGATGTAAGGCCAAAGGTGTTGAGCATCAAGGTTGGCCAGTTAACTCAAGCATGGTAACCAATTTCCTCATGGTTGAGCACTTAGTTACTCAAACCATTTTGATGCTAGAATGTTAATTCTTGTTCCTCCGTTTAAAGGAGCTACTTTCATGTATTACCGAGTCACCCTCGGATAGCTTGTTTCAAATAGTTTGTGCTCGATAGTTAACTTTACCATGAGCTCAACATCAAGCCCACTGTTTCCCTCTTCAAGAGTTTGTTTTTAATTAGAGAGAGTTCATGAAGATTGCAATATAGATTCCAAGCATTACTCAGGGTATTACCTTGGTAGTTGGTTAGCCTGTAGCTAGTCGACCACCTTAGTGACTTTTTATATATCTTCCCATTTTATGGTGCACTTCTCATTTTCTTGGTGTTTCCGGGGTTTTTTTTAACCTTTTTTAGTACCATATAATTCATTTAAAATATCCTTAATCGACTATAAAAATTGTTGTACTTTGTAGTCTTTCCTTAATGTGCATAATTCCTCTACCTAACCAGTATTTTAGCTATTTAGTGAGTAATAAATTGGCTTTAAGCTCTTCAATATCTTAGTTTCTAATAAATTTGACTACCCAAGTAGATGAGATGTCGTTCTTGACTAGAATCAATGTATTCATCCTTGTCCAACAAGGTGAATGAGGTTTCTTCCATGTTCTTTTTTTTGTTATAGTTGTTCTTAATTCCCATAGAACCTCGGGTAATAAGTCAGCCCAAGCTTATTAACTTCTTCAAGCTTTTTATTGAGACTTTGTTTAATGTGTCTATTTGCCAACCTGGTTAAACCATTACTATGTGCATGAGTGATTGAGTTAGTGCAATGCCTTATGTTAAGCCCTTTAAGAAATTCTTCAAATTTAGATTCTAATAATTGAGGGTTATTATAACTTACCAATTCTCAAGGTATTCCAAACATGCATATGATGTCCTTAAAAATAAAATTAACAATGTTGTTTTCTTATTTCTAAACTAAAGCTATAATTTTCACCCATTTGGTGAACTATTTTATAATGATCACAACTACTATCTTTTGTCATGTTGTTTATGGGAAGTGGCCAAACAAATTTATGCCCAACTCTACTAATGCTCATGGGTCAAGATGGTGTCAAGTTCTCAGATGGTACATATGGTACTTGGGCAAAAAGTAGGCACTTGTCGTACTTGTTCATATAGGCTATCACTTTAGCTTTCATAGTCGACCAAAAAATAGTCACATCTCCTCAGCTTTGCAAATGGGGCATTCTTGGCCCTAGATGGTTTCCACAAATATCTTTGTGCAGCTCAGCAGTAGCATATTCAGCTTCAGAATGCCTCAACCACCTTGCATAGGCATTTTTCCCAACATCCTTATGCACATGGCCTCATCTAAGGAAAGATAATATTGAATAGATCTAAGTTTAACCTGTTTAGCTTTCCTTGAGTTCTAAAAGCAATGCCTTCTTTCCAAGGTATAACATTATCAAATCCATCCAACATGGTTCATGGTTTGAGGTTAGGCTGACTTATTTAGCTTGAGTAGATAATGTTGGTTGGTCCTCAGTGTATTATGTGGATGGTTGTGTTTGAGTGGGCCGCCAACCTAGTTAAGGCATCTGCTTTCTAATTTTCAAACCTTGGAATTTTTTTTTTAGTTTCATTTTAGATATTTTGATTTTATTTAGATGGAATAGTTCGATTATTTTTTGAATCCGGTCGGTTTGGACCAAAAATGAACTTTATGTTCGATTATCAAATTGATTATTCATTCATATACTGGAAACCAAATAAACCATATAGACTGAATATGTAATAAATATTTTAACTATTATCTATATTTGTGCTATGTATATAAAGCTATTTCTCTATAATATTCAACTATATGTTATTAACCCAGCTTTAGTTATGGATATGGAATGTAAAATTTTCAATTTTTACCGTATTTTTATTTACAATATGCTTATATCATAGAAAGATGAACTAAATAAATCAAACTGAATAAATTGAAATGTAATCAGAATGTTTCAGGTTAGTTATAACTAGAGACGAAGCTATGTAGGGACAGGGAAGGGCTGCCACCCCTTAGATTTTTCAAAAAAATTTATTAGTAGTCGTTAATATGATATAAAATTTTAAAAGTTTTAAAATTGCGTACTTATTTGTAAATTATAAAATTAATGATGGGCTTTGGTGGATTTCATTGTTTTTAAATGTTTTGAGTAAATCAAAAAATTTAGTGAGAAAATTACAAAAACTCCCTTCTGGTTTAGGCTAACCTACACTTTGTCCCTTCTATTTTCAAAAACCTACATTTTACACCCCTTTTCATTTACAATATCTGACAATAACTTTTGAAATCCTAATTTAAACTAGCTAATATTAATGTTCCATAAATTTTAAGATTTTTAATTTTTTTTACAGCCATTTGACTGTAAAAAAATACATATATGTATTTACAGTAAGAAAAATACATTTACAGAAAGAAAAAATTGATAATTTATAATGTCTATTAACTACAAAAAAAAAATATGAATATTGAAATTACTGAAAGATGACTATTGTATAGTTTAAATTACAATTTTAGAATTTGTTATTGAACATTGTAAAGAAAACAAGGGATAAATTGTAGATTTTCAAAAATAAAAAGAGGCAAACTATAGATTAGGGCAAACCTCATAGGGATAATTATAAGTTTCCCAAACTTTAGTAGAGTGAACGGCAAGTGAACAACATGCTCATACCTGCGTCTTTGCCCTGCCCCCGAGACATGATTTCTGGCTACGTCCACTCTTAATTGCATATATCGTATTGGGAATTTATTTTGGATGCGTCTAGAGCAATCCATTCCCAGTAGATATAGAGTAATTATTTAAAAGAATAATCAAGCATTAAAAGATAAATCTTTTTTCAAAACGAGATTAAGTTCTTTTGGCTCACAATCCTTTCACACCAACTTGTGTTGCTATTGGTGAATATTGCATTTATCGCGTATATTTTAAAATACTTGGATTTAAAATAAAGGATAAGAAAGGTTAAAAAAGTTTGTTCGTTCCCTTCATTTTTTATCCTAAATGAACAAAATTAGAAAAACTGAAAAGGGGAATGATATTTTTAAATAACAATATGATAAAGTAATGCAAAATTTACAAAAATTTTCATATGATTTTGTCTAATCTACACTTTACCCATATATTTTAAAAAACATACACTTTAGCCCTTGCCTCGTTTATATTGCTTGACAATAATTTTTGAAACCCTAATTTAATCTATTTGATAGTTATGTTTTAGTAATTTTAAAATTTTTTATATTTTTTGACTACTAACTGACATCTAAAAAATATTAATATACATTTACAGGGGAAAAATAAATTTACAGACAATAAAACTAATAATTAAAAATACCTATTAACTATAAACAATAGTAGAGAGATTAAAATTATTAAAAAATAACTATAGTACAATTTAAATTAAAGTTTTAAAAATTATTATGAAACAATGTAAAAAAAACAGGAGATAAAATGTAATTTTTTTTTAAAAAAAAGATATATTATAGAGTAGGATAAATCACAAAATAATTGTAAGTTTCCCTGAGGTAATTTATTGAACAAGAAGATTCGAAATACTAGTAAATATTGCACACGGAAAAGAGCAGTAAATAAGTGCCGTCGGTGGTTGTTTGAGATGTGAAGGGTAGAAAGGGAAGGATCGCTGGAACGGAAGGAGAGGGGCCAGGAGAGGCGAGCGGGAGGACAGGACGCCATGCAAAAGGTACCAAAAATAGAGGAGAGAAAGGAGCAGCGCGTGGCAGGCACTGGGGGTGTCAGAGTGCGGTCGAATCGCCACATCTGATGTGGGTGTCCGTGGGGCCCTGGAAAGCTCCCCTTCTGCCCTCTTCCCGGCTTTATCTGTATTTTATTTACTCTAGCACAAGGCGCAGGCAGGAGGGACTTCTAATTTCTCTTTCAAATGGAGGGGAGGCCCATAATAAAGAAAAGAAATGACACGAAATTAAAAAAGAAACAAAAAGCTCCCGGTTTTCGGGAGGTCGTGTTACTACAAAACTCCTAGGGGAGCAAAACTGGCGACTGGTTTCTGGTTTTCCCTTCGGACCGTGGGCGGCACTGCGCTGCCAGTTCCTTCTTCCTCTGACCTTAGCCAACTGTTTTGGAGCAACATCCTTTTTTTTTTTTTTTTTTTTACGAATAAAGGATTCTTTGCCCTTGTAATCGGGCTCAAGCTACATCTACTTGCTTGGTAGAGTTATGCTTCCTCCGTTTTATATTAGCTATTTTTTTATTTTTTTTATTAAAATTTAATTTAAATATATTTATATTAATATGAACTGAAAAAAAATTTAAAAATAATATTTTAAAACTATAATATTTAAATTTTCATTTTGATGTAAAAAGTTCATATTTTTATGATAATTCTTAAAAGAAATAAAATTATAGATTAATTGCTATAAATAGTAAAGATGACAGCTTTTATAAGACAGAAATAGTATTAAACTATCACAATTTTTTTTTCTCTTTTACTACTACTAATGTGTCCCCCCCCCCCTCTTTTTGTGTTTTCATTTCTCCTTCTTTACACAGATACAAATTCACATATCTTTCTTTGTCATCAATGGGTATGGTATAATGTTCAAGGGGTAAAAAACATAATTAGTTCCAAACATTTAAATTTCCTTTGCAAATCAGTTCCCAACTTTCATTTAAATTCATTTCAGCTTATCTCAAATCTTTATAATTCAATGTACATTGGCTCTTAACTCTAGGTAGATATAGAAACTTGATTTACAAAAAAGAAAAATCAATAGTTCAAATTGTTTAATAACTATTACTCCCTCTGTCCCAAATTCTTTGCACCATTCACTTTTCAGCAATTAATCTATGATTTTTTATTTTAGACATTTTAGCATATAAATGAAAAAAATTTATATGTAAATGATAAATCAAGACTTATAGTTTCTAAATATATATTTTTTAATTTTTTTTGAACAAATAATAATATAAAAAAATTCAAGTCAAACTAGCCAAAAAAGTCAAATGGATCAAAGAAATCGAGACGGAGGGAGTATAAAATTATGACACAATTTAAATGTAAAAAAAAAATAGTTACGGAATGGTTTAAATTAAAATTTAAAAAGCTAATATAAGATAATACATAAAATTTGATGACATCAAATTGTTCGGTAGTCATCTTTCAATAAATTTAAATTGTGTCATAATTTTTTCACAATTAATGGATAATTTAAACTATCAGTTTTTTCTTTTACGTAAATTGAGTTTTTTTAGCTACCTAGGGTTAAGGATAATATCCAATGAATTACAAAGGTTTAGGACCAATTTGCAATGAAATGAAGGTTAGGGGCCAATTTGCAACAAGAATAAAAGGAATAACATTATTTGTGAGACATTATTTCAAATGATTATTACAAAATAACACATTTTTATTAATGGAATAACATTTTTTACAAAAATAAATAATATTATTTATGAACATTATTTATTATGAAATAAACAATATTTTACATAACAATAAATTATATAAATAGCTAGAACAACACAACTTTTTGGTGGTGTTGTCCATTTAGTCAGAAATGTTATTTTGTAAAATGTTGTTCGTTTCAAAGAAATATTGTTCCATAAAATGTTGTTTCATTTAGTAGAAATATTATTTTGTAAAATTTTTTTTCATTTCATAAGAAATATTTGATGCATAATGCTATTCTATTAAATAAGAATATTGTTATATTCATATAAATTTGTTATTCATTAAGATATTGTTCACTTTGTAAGAAAATGGTATTTCATAAATAATGATATTCCATTCAATAAGAGTTGTTATTTCATTCATACAAATTTGTTGGCCCGTAAAGTATTGTTCATTTTATGAAAAATGATATTTCATTTTTTATTGGCAAAAGAAAAAAAATTATTAAAAGTAAAAGAGTACAAGTATCATTTTAGAGAAAGAGATTATGGAAATGAGGATAACAACACCTAAGAAGCCAAATTCAAAATGGTCAAACAAAGATACCCAAAACCTAATGACCCATCTCACAAAACAATAGAAATTAATCAAACCAATGATATAAGAAACTCCCCAAACAACAAAATGAATAAAGCCCGCTGTAGCCCACATATCGAACCCCTAGCCTATAACTTAATAAAGAGGCACTATCTAGGAGAAAAGTAAATTACTAGTCAACTCTTATGGCTTTTTTCAAACATTGAAACAGACCCTAATTCACAATCAATATTCTTCTTACCATAGCCTTATTTCCTATTGTCATAATTAATACTATACATCAATCTTCTTAGCTCCTAATTGACGGCCTCCTATTTTCTTTGCATAATATGCCTCCATTGTGTTGAACCCTTTAACATCTCTATTTTACTATCTACTTCCTTAACAAATTTTATGACTAGATCTCCAAACTCCTCAATAAAAAAAAAAATCTATACACCCAAGCGGATGAACCCAATTGCAAAAAATCTTCACCAACATCATTCCTAGACCCTCAACTAGATGTTCCACAAATAATGTTCTCCAATTTAGTAATAAATATCATTCTATTCACATAAAATTATTGTTACATAAAATGTTATCCATTTCATAAGAAATTTTGCTCTAGAAATAATGTTACATACAAATTTGATAAAAGAATTGCAATTTGTGGCACGGCCGACTAGCACTTCCCTCATCCTCCAATGCATTTCCTTCTGTCATCTCCCCCATCATTCTCTACCGTTTCTAGAAAAATTTAAACTTCAGTCTAGATCTCACTAGTTCTCTTTCAATTTTTATTATTTGATTGGCCTTATCCAATGTTATCTATAAGATTTTATGATGAATGCAATTTCCTTCAGATCTTGATGCTCAGGAATGATTCGTGGCTATTAAAAGGTAGATCTTTAATTAAAGATGGCAACGATGAATCTAGGTTTTCTCTTGGGTTCACCTGAATCTCAGCTCTACTAGGATATTCCCAGGTTTGAGAATAAATATGAAGATGATTACATAAAATAAAGTCAGTTATTATTGTTTAGGTTTTATAGGTAATATTTTTATTTTTATTTTTTTATAGAAAGTCTTATTTAGGTATTTGACGCTTGGTTGGTTCTTACATTGATTAGTTATTGTTGGTTTGGTTAGGGATTTATTCCAGTTATTTATTAATTTTATACTCCAGATTTATTCTAAATTATCTGAAAAGTTTAGCTTAATTCGATTATCTTCCTTCATCCAGTGTCACAGGAACAAGTAGCAATTTTGTGCCCAATTTTATGTTCCTGTTATCACTTACACTTTGCTTGGATACGTTTATTAAAGGAAGGGAAAAGGAAATGGAGGGGAGGTAGGGTGTCATGACTTTATCTTGTTTGGATAGAGTAATTAAAATAAAGGAATGGATATACACCTCCCTTTGTTTGGATATGTTCACTAAAGGAATGAGAGGGAAAAAATGTAACTATTGTTACAATTTTGTGCTTATTTAGCTATTGACCTTATTTTATTTTATTTTTGTTCCTGCAATGAATCGCTCGTACCAAAAAAAGTTTCTCTGTATAAAAAATTTGTTTGAAACTATCCATTAAAATAAACCAATAATCTAAAAATAAAAAGTCTATTGAGTCATTCAATTGACAAACGCCATAACTGAAATAACATGACATATACTATCATACTGTGATTCTCACCTCACCCTGAAGTCCCAACCTTTCTTTCTTTTTTTGCCATTTATTTCAGAAAGGCTTTAACACACTCATAAATATGTAATCATGCAAGACTTAAGAGATTGAATACGATTACCAACATCCACCACTTGCTCTCAGACATTAGCCATTTGCCTTAGTTGCTTAAGAGGTTCCCATCTTCTAACCTTGTATCCTCAGTAGGCTGATTGAATTGGTGTTATTGTTTCACTATCTCACAACATTTTTGCCATGGGCTTGTACTTGCAAGCAACAGTCTTGGCATTCTCAGAATATGTCTATACTTCCACAATATTTTTAGCCCTGACACCATTTTCTTGCATTTTTTTTTGCTTTCTTCTATTCTCTGTTCATCACTTTTATCTATCAAAATTTCCTTTGAGGCTTCCATTTGATCACCAACACATTTCCTAGGAAAAACTTAAGCGCACAAATGTAAGATGTAGCCAGCTGAACACAATTCATAACAATCATAAAACCACTAGCAGAACCTCTATGTTCACAAAAACAAACTTACGAGTCTGAGGCACAAAAGCCAATGCAACTCTTTAAAATTCTGAACCAACTAGCATACCCTAAATTTTTTTATTGGCTAGGTCTTCCCCAGCAAAAATAGGCTAACCAAAACTCATATAACAACAATCAAAAGTCTATAGAGCAATAAGTAGAGAGGGAGGTGGAGCTTCATTACTTGAAGCCAAAACTAATGCAAAAAATTGACAAAATCAAATTCTCAATGAAGAAAGAAAAAGTGAGCGTAAAGTGAAAGGAATATGCAAAACCCAATTAGCAGAATAATCACGGTGGTGAGTTGATCAGGCGAGAATGATTTCTTTGCCAATGCTGGGCTTCATTGGCTAGTGAAAGGGCAATTTTGAAAATGGCAAAATTGCAACAATTTCATCAAATCCTTCCTTCCATTTTTGCCTGATATGGGAGATTGCAAAATTAACTTGTTGAGGGAATAAGGGGAAAAATGTCTCATCTCTTCTCAGCCTCTCCCTCATATTTCTTCCTATCCGAACACATAATGGAAAGGGCATCTCCTTCTCCTTCAACCCTCTTCCCTCTATCCAAACACAGGCTTAAAGTCTTATACCATCGTTGATTTGTAATATACCACTTATCTCACTTTTAATTAAAATAAAATATTTTTTGTAAAAAAAAAAAAAATTGTGGATCGTATGTAACGCTGTTAAATTTCAACATCATCTGATGGGTGAATGTGGATTGTCTGTAACATTATCCAACGGCAATTTGAAATTTGGATTCACAATTTCAAATTTGATAAGAAAAAGAAAAACAAATTTGCTCTGACTACCTCAAAAACATTATCGATCGAAGACGACTGCCTCGTAGTCTCTTTTTGTAATAACTCTATCTTGGCCATAGGAGCCTTCTCTAGTAGTTTGCATGTTAGTTTAAGTGGTAGGAGCTCCACTGCCACTGCTATTCAGATTTCAGAATTCTTCTGCTCATGATTTCGTTTATCAGTCTCCTGACAGAGGCAAAAGCATTTTTTTTGTTATTTGTTTCCTTTAATGCATTCACACCCTTTTCGCCGGAAAAAAAAAACGAAAAAAGACGAGAAAGCTCCCCTAAGATATATAAAGTGTGTCAAACAAACCCCACGGTCAGACTTGCGATCGGTGCAAGGGGCCCCACAGAGTGGCTCCCGGTTTTTGGGAGATGCCCCTCCCGAGTCCCCTCCTCTTTCGTTCGCCTTTTGCCCTTGATTTCTTTTCCCCTTCCGACTGATATGATGTAAACTTTTCCTGTTTTCCATCAATATTCAAAACCAGTGGCGACCACCCTGGTTTCCGGTTTTTCATATTCCCTTCAACTTCCTAATCACTCGATACTCTTTCATTCTCGCAAAAGCAGCCCATTCTGACTTTTTCTAAACTAAAACAACAAAAATACTTTCAGTGGTCTTTTGGTAAAAAACACCGCCCCACATTTGGATCTAGCGTGGATGTTAAAGAACTCACCGTGCCTTTGGATGGAATGATTTAAGAACCCTTGGGATTTCAAAATTTTAGAATTTTAAAATCAAGTATTTCCAAATTCCTGTATTTAAAAATTTAGTATTCAGGTAAGAACATTAAAAATAGTAGTTTTTTCTTTTTAAATGAAATAAGTTTAATTTATAGAGAGAAAAAAAAGTTATTTGAATTTTTTATTAACAGTAAAAAAATTTATTATATAAATTAAATTTATTATAAGATAATTATCCAATAGTTTAAATTATGATCTAAAAAGCTGTTATGAGACAAATACTTTGAGTTAACAAATTTTATCAAATTGGGATCAACATGAAATGTTTTCAGTAGAATTAAGACTAAAACAAAACATTTTGAATAAGTTTAGGACTAAAACAGAACATTCAATAGGCTAAAGACTAAAAGAAAATAGTAACTAAAGGCTATGGACCATTTATAAAATTTACTCCCAAACTTCTATTACCCATTATTTGTCAATGATATTAGCAACCCCAAGCCGTGATTCAGTATTTCACCAACCCCTTTTTCATCCTCGTAGTCTCCCTTCTTGCTAATATACGTTTCCCCTATTGGGCAACAAAATTTTGTTTTCCCTATAAAGTAGAACTAGATCTGGGTCCAAACAGTCAATGGTTTTAATGTTTGATTGAAGTAATTTTGAGCCCAGCTACTCAATAATCTGGCAAAGAATCTATGGACAAAGTATATGAACCATTGGATAGCACTGTATTGTGTAATATGGATCCGGAATACTCATTATCCTTTCCCAAAACTAGCTTTAATGTTGAATAGATGCAAAGCCATAGGTCAACCCACCATGTTGTCAACATGTCATTGTTGCCTTCGAGAACCCATCAACCATTCTTTTGGGGAAAAAAAGCTAAAAAAATTAAGCCTCAATTAATGATTAAGAAAGTTTGACCATAACAAGATCTTAGTTGTAGGCTAACAGTGCTGTAAGATATACCAAGCCATTATTTTCTACACCAAGAGAGAATGGGTGGTGGAGGAAGAGACATCGTCAGGATGTTAGCCATGCAGGCATAAGGCCAGCCATTGCAATTAGAGGCAAAGAAATGAGGAGAGAGAAGAGGTGGTGTTGGTTTGTAGAGAGATGAATGATATTCTAGTTGGATATATGTGCATCTTGCTTGCAATTTTAGAAACCCATGTACTTAGGTAGGATTTTAAACTAGAATTTCAATGCTTGAAATTCCATTTTTAAAGTCTTTGTAATTATGAAATTCCTTTCTCATACTTATCCAAACAAAGAATTTTCATCCTAGAATTTTAAAATACCAATTTAAAATGAAATTTCATCCAAAGTTCTTCTATCCAAATGCATGGTCAGGGAAATTTCTCATTTTTATCATTTTAGTTTCACACATAAACTAAATAAATTAGAAAAATAAATATTAAAATGATCACGTTAGCTGATATGGTAAAGTGACTAGCATAGTTGTTGTGGAATTTTCCGCTACGCTCAACATTTTCCCAAAAAAGGATAAAATGAAACATTTTTAAAATGTTAGGGCCAAAATGAAACATTTGAATGTTACAGGTGTAAATGAAACAAAGGCTAAAGGTTAAGGATCATACGTAAATTTTACCTAATTATGCACACTTGCTTTTAAATAGTGATATCACGAGGGGTTGCTCAAACCTCCCAAAAAGTCAAATGGGAGCCCAATTTGCCATTTATAAGGTCCAGTGGGTTGTCTAAGCTAAGAATGAGAGGTAATCCTATATCAGAAGAGAATATCATAGTCATGTGACTTCGTAACTCATAATCGAACCCCATAAAAGGGAACTCTTATGGCAACACAATGAAAGTTATACATTCTATAACTCAGTTCCCATGGTTTTTTGAAACACTTGGGATTGACTAACTTGATCAGAGACATTCTACCGGATACACAATCTGAAGTCCTGATGGTGCCTTTGAGCATAAGTTCCCAGGTTCACGTTGCCCAGCATAAACTTTAATACTAGCTCATCCGATTTGATTGGCAAAACTCCAGTTTTGCTATCAAATTGCAATATTAGTTCAATTTTTTTATTGCATGCTCTGTACCTTTAGTCTGACCTCTCTCTTGTGCTCCGAGGATTGTGCGAGTTTTGAAAATATTAGGCAAAAATGGCAAAAAACCACTGATCTTTTCGCTTCAACGTATATCACTCATCATTGTTTTTTCACAGTTAAGTCGCCTACTAATGTTTGCAATTAGATGAAATCTAATAACTAGTGTTTTAAAAATTGGGCAAATTAATTACTTGCGCAACTTACAGAGAGAATATTTCATTTTCTCTAGAATATTTCGTTTTGTTAATGCAACAAAATTACTATCTTTCTGGGTAAATTACAACATATATTCCTAAACTATTTAATTCATGTATATAGGCCCCTTAACTAGAAATTATGCCTAAAAAATCATTTTCTCCTAAACGGTCACTTTGACCACACATCTTCCCTCAAACAGGCCCAGATCCCCAATTTGTCATTGGCGACGATTTTGATTAGTGCTGAAAAAATATGGAAAAGTCGTGCTGCATCGTAGAACTTCATCTTTCATGAGCCTGAATTCTTTGGTGCTGGGCCATGAAACTTCACCGCCGGAGCGGGTCATCGTCAGAATAAGCATTCTTGGGATTAGTGGTGGCAGGGTCATCGCCGGCTAAGGAGTGGGAGAAGGAATTGAAAATGTAGCGCTAGAGAGGCAAAAACTTGAAATTGGGGAGGTTTGGGCGATATTTATATTGTTAAACAAAAGTTTGGAAATAAAGTTAGAAGTTTTTCCTTTTTTGTACACAAACTTGCAACGTATATAGCTACATATGTCACCACATCATCAAGATTTCCCACTTCATCAAACAGTTGGACAAACGTTACTGCAATGGCTAATATTAGCTCAATCACTAATGTTAGTGAGTGATTTAACTGTAAAAAAAGAATGATGAGTGATATACGCTAAAGCGAAAAAAATCAATGGTTTATTTGCCAATTTTGCCAAAATATTAAGTACTTGTTGTCTAGCCTGTACCATGTATGGGTTAAGTGTGTACACACACAAAATGTTCTTTTTATGAGATGAGAGTGTAAAAAATTATAAAAACTTAATTAATTTGCAAAATTACTAAAATGATCATAAGGTAATTTTAAAAATTATAAGTATGTATGTATGTATGTATCTATCTATCTATCTATATATGTGTACATGCATACATTTAGCATTTAGACCATAAAAACCTGCAGAAAAAATATAGCCGATGGGAAATAAATGCACAACTTCTAGAAACACAAATAAAAAAAACAACTAAAAGAGATTAAGAAGAAATAAGAGCTAATTAATGACTACAAAGTGATTGTTACTATTTAATTTTATATCACCGAAATGTTCATAAGCAATTAAGAAGTGAATAATAGTGTTCTATTATGCTAAGAAGAAAAGAATTTAAATTCAATTATTGAAATGTACAAAAATTAGAAATTTAAGAGTTCTCTAGTATGACACATAAAGCTTACTAAACATTACAATTCAAACTGAATTTTTAATTTATGGCATGCTTGCCATGGAGTTCATGTTTTTTATGTGGTAAAAGACTAAAAGCCAATTTATTTTAACTTAATTCAAAATAACTTATTTTTATTTTAACATCTTTTTACATGAAATTAATTTTATTTAAAAGCCAATATTATGTAGGTATAATAATTCATTGAAAATATAATTTTTATAATCTTATTAAATTTTTATAAATTTTTTAATGCCTAAAATTATAAGAAATTCATTAAAAAATTAATAACCTCATGAAAATTTACTTTTATATGAATTATTATATCTATATAATATTGAATTTTAGATAAATTTAGTTTCGGATAAAAATCATGCACAATTAAAAAAAAGGTCATTTTGGATTAAATTAACTTAAAATGACTTTAAAATTATAAGTCACTTTAACAACATCTCCCTTTTCTAAATGTCCTGATTTCATTCTAAATCTTTATTGGGCCCTTTTGGAATCCTAAATGTATATTTTTATTTATTTCAAAATTTTTAGGTAAAGAGTAAATGAAATTAATTTTATGGAATTGCAAATAGAACATTCTCTAATATATTATATTTTACTAACATTATTATATATTAATTTATCACTTCTTTCTATTCTTGGCGTTCATTACCAAGCTTGACATCAACCAATCTCCGAAACATAGGAATTGATGGGAAATTAAAAACCAAAATAATGCATTAAAATTTTGAGTGGAGAAAGTCCAATTGAATGTGCTCTCATGACAAATTTGCTAAAAATTAAAATAATTACCCAGCCATTTAAATGCAAGGAAAAAAAGTACTAGCACTTTGGAAAATTTGTGTTATAAGCTAGTGGTATCACTAATAAATGAAAAAAAAATTGAAATATAAAGAGCAAAAATAACACCCTTAAGAAAATAGAACAATAGTTATTTAAAAAAAAAAACAAGAAGAATAAGCATCAGCGAATCACCAGAAACAACAAAAGCCTAGAACCTCAATCCACAGTTTAGATATACTCAGATCAAAATGTCAGACTACTCGCCATGAAGCTCTTTGAATTGCTAATACCTATGTTTTAGATATAAAATCAACTAAACCAATAAGCTTGGGAAACATACCTATCATATATTGTTCAACAAAAATGACTACATAGATGCTGTTTGCTTATTCTGAAATTCCCCAAACTTCATTTGTTGGCTTAATCAAATTGAACCTAAAATCTTAGCTATTATAATTGAGTGTTAACAAGTGTTCTCATTCTTAAAAAAAAAAACAAAGAGAATAAAATTTTATCACACATTCATTCGGTTAATTAAAAACCGAATAATGCAAATGGAAAAATGCAAAACCTTGCATGTGTGGATGCCATGTGATTGGCTTCTAGAAAGCCTTATAGATGATGGCTCTAATGGTCTACCATCATGTACGTTGTCCTATATAGCATTAGCTTTAAATCAAATATATACAAGATTATTGTCTCTGGAATGATACTATGGCAACAATGGGAGAGTTGGTAAGGTATTTTATTTAGGGGGAATGGATAGTCCAATCTATAGTCCTCTTTCTTTAAACTAATAATACAACATTAATACAAAGAAATGGGTTGTTAAGTGAGAATTAAGACCTAAATTTGTTGGCTATAATTTATTTTATATTAATTATGTACTCAAATATATAGGTTTTAATTTTTGTTCATTGTAATTGGATGCCAACTAAGACTTAAATTTGTTGGTTATAATCTCGTAATGGTTTTTAACATTATCAGATTTTGTATTTGAGTAATAGTTACAACATGAATGTCAACATAAATATACAATTAATTGTGAGATTTTATTAAGTTGGGTGGCTTACAAAAAAACTTATTAACAAAAAAGGCCTAATGCACTAATAGTCCTCCAACTTTGCTGACTCATGCGAATTGGCCACTTAACTTTGACTCAGTATGTCTTAGTCCCCAAACATTGCAAAATCCTGCGACTTAGCCCTCAAACTTTTTAAATGGTGAGACGTAGTCCTTTAGCTGTTATAACAGACTACAACTTTAAGTCCTAACTTTTAATTCTTTAGCAAAATGACGTTTTTTTTAGGAACTTTGATTATCACTAAACTCATGGGTTAAAAAAATTTATTAAATTATTAAATACAACATTAACTAAACAAAAAACTTATAAAATGATAATTTAAATAATTATATATAATAATGTAAAAAAATTATAACGATTTAACAATTTATATTTTACTTATTTTTTTAGAAACTACTTTGGTTAATTTATAGGAAAGAAAAAAAATTATCTTTTATGAATTCCACTATTATATTGATCAATTATTTTTTTCTAATTATTTTTTCTCACCTTTTTCTTACAAAATGTGCAATATTAAGGAGTTATGAATTTAGAGATCATTTTGACATATTTTTTTAAGGTGAATTTAGTTTTCAAACAATTTTTGAAATTAATCAATTTGGTATTAATATTTTGTGATTTAGAATTATGATACAATATCATCTTAAAACTAATTCATCCTTTACAATTCTCATGCTAATGAAGATGGTGCTATAATATCCTTGACTTTTTATCATTTGTTTCCAAAGAAAACTTTAAAAATAAATAGTAAAATATACCCAATTTTATATAAGTATTAGCTAAAACTCTTATACTTAGTCTTTGAACTTTTTGATTCTACAAAAAAATTCTATACAAACCATTAAAAAAAAGCAATGTAAAGATATGCCTCCTTTACAAAAAAATAACAATAATAGAAAAATTACAATTTCAAACTTATAGTATATATAATTTAAAAAAAAAGAATAATAATTACTAATATGAAATTAGTATTGAATCTCTAGAACTACCTTATCGGATGGATTCAACTTAATTAGAATATTGACTACTTTGTTTTCTCTTGATGGATTCCAACTAGAAAGCCCAAAAATCCATTTTGTTTATTTTCTCCAACTTTACTTTGATTATTTATTTTTCCTATATATTTTCTTACTTTTTTAGTAATATAAATTCCCTATTACTAGAAATTTTTTCACATAAAAAAAATCCAACTTTGAACTTTGGGATGATTTTTTCCTTATCCTCTTCCTTAATTTTTTTAACTTATTTATTTCTTCAATTTCTTGCATATTAACGGCTTCTTTTTGTTTAATTTAAATATTTTGCTCAAATATAAATATGAGTTGGAATCCATAAAAAAAATTGTCAATATTCTAATTAAGTGAAATCCATCCATTAAGCTAGTTCTAGAGATTCGATTCTAATTACATATTATTAATTATTAGATTTCTTTCTTTTAAATTATACATACTATTAGTAATTGTTTGAAAATTAAATCAACTTAAAAAAAACTCTTCCAAAATGATCTCTAAATTCATAACTCCCTAATATTGCACATTTTGTATGAAAAATGTGAGAAAAAACATCTAGAGAAAATTTTGGCTTTCCAATAAATCAACCAAAGTAGTTTCTAAAAAAATAATAAAAATATAAATTATTTTATAATTAGAAAAAATTTAAATTATTGTATATAATTTGTTTGAATTATCATTTTGTTGCTTAATTAGTTAATTATGTATTTAACAACTTAGCAAAGTTTATTAACCTATGAGTTTTGTGATAATAGAAACTCCTAAATGGAAGGGTCGTTTTTGTTGAAAGATTTGAAGTTAGAGCTTAAAGTTGTAGTTTGCCTTGATAGCTAAAGGACTAAGTCGCACCATTTAATAAGTTTGAGGACTAAGTCGCATGATTTTGAAAAGTTTGAGGACTAAGTCATACTAAGTCAAAGTTAAGAGATCAACTTATGTGAGTTGTGAAAGTTAGAGGACTAATGGTGCATTTAGGCCATAAAAAAATAAAAATTTAATTTTGTTCTAATTGCTAAAAGAAACGTTGAATTAATTACAATTTAGGAACTAATGGATGTGTCTAGTAAATAGTAGTTGTTCAGCTTTTATATTTGATGTATGGGTATGTACATATAATATGTACAAATATGACAATAGCTAAAGTGTATGACCAGCAATGTATCCTGGATTAAAGTTAGATGACTATTTAATAGTTATCTGCAAACTTATCTCTTAAAGAGTGAAGTTCCAAAGGAAGTCCTAAACTTTATGAGTGTATTCATTTAAGGCCAAAAAATATTCAACAGTTTAGAAAAGCTTAAAATAAATGCTCATCTCTTTTATCTCAGTTTATATATATGTATATGCATGGGCGACCCCACAATGGGGGCAATATGGGCAATTGGCCCCACTAAACTCTTGAAAACTTTAGGTTATATATGTTTAAAATTGGTAAATATAGATATTCAGTTATGATTTGTCCCCTAAAATTTTTTGGACTTTCTAAAAGCATATGATGCTCACACAAACATACACTAAATTTCAGTCTTTAGCATATCATTTAGTCATTCTATAATTGACTAATATATAGCAAATTGAGGACATCACTTATAACTCCATTATAAATATTACATTGCTACCTAATAAATTCATTGTTTTATATAAATTCATTTGCTTTGTGTCTTCTTATCCCGCCTATCCTTGTAATAGTTTTTTAGTTTTTTTAGAGATTAGTTCTATTATTTGTTATCAATTTTATATGCTATAATTTTATTTATATTTAATTTTTATCTGATAATGAATTTTTAAATGTTACTTCATCAATTCATTCATATGTTTTCTTAACTCAAAATTGTATTGTAAGAGATAGTTAAAAGAAAATCATATTATAAGTCTACATTATGTCCCACCTCATCCTACCTAAGCTAATCCTTTTAATTGTATAGAGAAGAATCCTTTTTAACTTAATATATTTAAATCCTAATAAATTTTGCCGTTTTGTTAATTTTATAAGTATTATTTTAAAAAAAGACATATTTTTTTCGTAAAATTCCAACCACAAAAATATTATACATCATTTTCATAATTATCAAATTGCAAGTCATGCAATTACTTTCTTTTTAGTTTATAAATATACAATTCTCTATTTATTTTACTTCTTAAAAAATAAAAAGAATACCAATTAATTGCTTTTATCTCATATTGCAATATGTCAACAATTGATATATATCTTATAAAATACAACATTTTAGAACATGTATAAAATGCACAAGGAGCAATTCCAAAGTTATTAGAAAAAAGAAAAACTCAAAAAGAACAAATGAGTCAATTCATTATGAGTCAATATATTTTCACACAAAAAGAAATATCCATTTATCAAAAGAAAAAATATATAGTTTGTATTTATGAAAATAATTAGTATGTTGATATGTCATTTAGATATGAATTAAAGCAAAAAAAACAACTTCAATACTAATTGTGTTAAAAATATGAAAATTTTTAAATAAATGAAGCATAAAACTTGCCATCCATATGATATAATTCCTAGAGCCGCCATTGTGTATATGTATATATATATATGTTCATTTCATCATTTGGAAATTTTTATCTTTTACTTAATTAATTAATGTGCATCTTGGAAACTACTCTTACGATTAAGTAGTATATTTTCGTGTTGCTATAGAAAATTAGAGACCCGTTTTCAAATTAGTATGAGCTTTAGACTGATATTTTATCCAGCTATTACTTTGCTAAAACAAAAATGGAGTACTCAACTTCATTTACTAATAAGGATTGCAAAAGATTCAACGAAGAAATAAGGATAAACCTATCGTTTGACTGTATGAGGTGAGATCTAGCTCACGTTTCTCTAAAAATGAAAGAAAACAAAAAAGAAAGAAACCTAAAGCACAAGAAAAAGAAAAAAGAAATTGTGGGGGGGGGGGGGGGGGGGGGAATTAGAACACATAAATTTCCATAATTCCAAGCTCATACAAAGTCCATATGAAAAATCATTAGTATTGGAAGCTGGGACGCTTAGTTAATTTGGTAATTATGAAGTTAGCGGTTCACTGAGTTATACTACTAAAATTCAGGTGTTTACCAACTGCCAGTTACCAACTGTTGCGCGTTGGTAAATTCAATTTACCAACGCGGAGCCGTTGGTAAACGCAAGTTTGTATTCGATTCGTTGGAAATTTTTTTACCAACGCGCAAATAATAACACGTTGGAAAATTCCAACGCGTACACGTTAGTAAAATTCACGTTGGTAATTACCAACGGTCAGGAACCGGGCTTGGTTTCCATCGCGTAGTTGTAGTTACCAACTGCCATGGCAGTTGGTAACAGTTGGTAGGAGACCGCGTTAGTAATTACCAACTTACAGCAATTTGTAAGGGAGTTGGTAATTCCCAACGCGCATGGCAGTTGGTAATTACCAACGCGTGCGAGTTGGTAGTAAGCCATTGGTAATTACCAACTTGCATACGCATTGGTAACAATGTCTGTAAGTACCAACGGGAATGAAAGTCGTTTATTACCAACGTGCGCGAGTTGGTAAACACCAGTTGGACGTTGGTAATTTACATTAAGCGTTCCAGGTTTCGGTTGTTTCGTATTTTTCCTAGTTTGAAACAAGTTCGAAATTTATTATGTAATAGTTTTTTTTGCTCCCCCAGCCTTACTCAGCAATAAAGATTACACAGATATGCAAACGTAATTTCCATAAAATATTCTGAAATACACCATAATTAAAAGAAGAACATATATGTCTAGAAAAAACTACTCAACATTCAACGGAGTACACATTTCAGTAATTTCAACTAAGTCTTAATTAGGTCTAACAATTATTATGTAAGTTTGATAACACAAGAAATTTGTAAATTATTTACCTGTTGATGACGACCATCACGGAGTCCTGACTATCTCCTCATCCTCCGAGTCCGAGTCATCAGGATACTGTGGAATGGGTTGAGCCGGCGGGCACGGAAGGTTTAGCGAACGACAAATAATCTCCAACTGAGCCCGGTTCGCCTCCAATGCGGCTCTATTCGCCTCCATCTCTGCTCTCTGTCTCCTCTTAATTCTCTCGAGCTTCTTCTCGTACTCGGCATCCCTTCACGCATTCTCCTCCGCCATCATCTTCTGTACTTGCTCGTTGAATTGCGATGTCTGTGTGATGTTGATAGGTGGGATGGCACCTGGCTGTTGGCGTCCCGGTATGACACACTGCTCAGATCCTAATCCAAACACACGCCCTCTCCTTCTACCGCCAGAGGTAGTACTAATGATTGCTAATTCATCAATTGGCTTTAATTATAATTACAATTTTTATTTTTTTAAGTATTGTCAAAGATATTATATTATTTATATAATAATATTAATTATAAAAATAAATTAATATTATTATGACTATGTCATGCATATGAGTACAATAATTATGATATAATAATTATAATTATATACATAAGTAGTAGCAGTATTATTATGGGGATTATTTTTACTATCAGTATTATTATGGGTATTAATATTACTCAAATTTAAGTACTATGGGTATTATTGTACTTTGTTTTATAATTAATTTAATTATTATGTATTATTACTATTTGTATTTTTTTAAGTAGTATAAATATTATTCTTATATAATAATAATAATAATTATTATTAGTATTATTAGTATGACTGTCCAATTCATATAAGTATAATTATTATGATGTAATAATAATAATGAAATAAATACATTATTTTTATCATTATTATTATGGGTATTATTTTTAGTGAAATTTAATTACTATGGGTACTATTGTACATGCTTCAATAATTATTATAATAATTATGTATAATTAGTAATGGTATTTTTTTAAGTCTTATTAATATTATTATTGTTATTATAATAAATATTATACTTATAAAAATTATAATTATTATTACTAATATTATTGTTATGGATGTGCCGTGCTTATAAGTAAAATTATTATGATGTTCCATGCATATAAGATCAATTATTTTTAGTATGATTATTATTATAATCATCATCAATATTATTATTATTATTATTATTATTATTATTCTCCATATTATTTTTATTAAAAAACGTATTATTACATTATTATTATTAACATTCTTATTGTTCTTAGTATTAACGTTATAACATTGAACATATCATACTTAATTAATATTACTTGGGTTCATTACTATTATTTTATAAGTTCCTACTACTCCCCCCGATACACATATTAATTAATTATTATTATTACTCTTATTATTTTGATATTATTTTTACATCTTTCTATTATTATTATTATTATTATTACACCATAACATAATATAACCATTTACACTAAATCACTCCAACTAAACCATAACTAAAGCTATTAGCATTCCTATATACAAATAATCATTCCATAAAATATTCTATATCATAAACTAAACATATCAACCTTTAACAAAATTAAATACAACTTTAAAGAAATTGCATATTCATTGTAATCCATCTAAAAAATTACTCACATATAACAAATAATTAACACAAATTAATTTACAAATACCAACAACTAATTTCGAACCATAGTGACAACACATAAGTTTTATTATCAATATTAATAATTAAAAATAATTTATGAAATGAAATACAGTTTTCATTCCGAAAAAAGAAAAAAAAAACGAATCTTACCTCGAACGACTTCGAACAGAGAGGAAAAACAATGGTAATGTCTTCAAGCTCAAGGATGAAGGGAGGAGCTGAAAGAATGGGAGGAAAAAACTTAATATCAAGGAAAATATAAGAAGTTTCTCAAAATGAAAAAGATACAAAAGCATACATGTTTACCTGCTAATCTGGCACCAGATCCGTGAAATGGGGTGCGAAACGGGGCGGCAGAGAGCTGTGGAGACGAGTTTCGGGAGCCAAACGTGAATGAACCAGCTGGAGGAAGAAGATGAAGTTTTAAAATGAAATTACCAACGGCCCAGCCGTTGAAACTTTTAAATGAAACGCAGCATTTTACTTCCTATTTACCAACGGCTAACCGTTGGTAATAAAGCCCACCAAAACAGGCCCATTTCCACAGCTCAAACTACCAACGCGTGCACGTTGGAAATATTACCAACGGCTATAAAGTTGAAAAAAACCCCGCCCAGCGCTTCAATACCCATCAACTGTTGCACGTTGGAAGCAAGTTACCAACGGTTGTACACGTTGGTAGGCCGTTGGTAATTCGATAATTGGTAATTACGTAATTTTAAGTAATGTTAGATAGATTTGGCCATTAGAGTTAATATCCTATTACCGGTGGTGGAAACATATTTTCCACCTATCAACTTTTATTTGGAAACTTCTGTTATCTCATTAATAGCTTTTAAATAACGGTGTTAAACCGTCTCTCTGCACTCCGCCTTGTCTCCGTTAAAGATTTGCAGGAATCGTGGCTTTCTGCTTTCTCGTGGCAACCAAACGTAACAGGGGCAAGGGCGCTGAGGGAAGTGCAAGCCAGGTTCATGGGGAGATCGAGTACTCTGCTCTTCTTTGGAGCCTGTACTTTGTAAAGGTGTAAGATAAACAAGCTTAGCCTCCTTTTGAAATTGTTTATGCATTTTCTGGACAGGAGGAGGCTTATTATTGGTTCTTTCTGATTCCAGCGAACGATCTTCGCCGACCCCAGCTCTCGCCCTCAATCAACTGACATATTAAACCAGCTCGCAGGTCGACATCGTCTTCTCCAACTCAACAAAAACTTCTGTTTCTCGAATCTCGATACTAGTTTCTCTGTAGCTTTGTTTCCACATTTGTCCATACCTCCCATGGCGAAACAAGAAGAAGAGAGAGCTTCCGGATCCGTTCAGAAAACCAACGATATGAGAGTGAGAAGGAGAAGAAGAAGCAAATAAAGAGAAGGTCCTCGCGTTTTCCTAGATTCGGATGCTTGCAAGTGCGATTTTCCAAGGAAGACGAGATCGACATGGAGGTCGAGTTCCCTAGAGAGCGTCGACTTCCGAGTCACCTTGTGATCATGGTCAACGGCTTCATTGGAAGGTTAATGATTTTGCTTCTGCTTCCGTTTTGGTTTTGTTTTCTGGTAAAAGTTTCATCAGTCTCTGATGAAGTACCTTTGCCCCCTGTTTTAATATTCTTAAGTCAACGAGCCTGGTTCAATTAGACTGCCATGTCCACGTATGGGAGTTTGGTTTGAGAGAAATTTGGTAAAATTGGTTCATTTGCATCTTCTATGTCCTAAAAAAAGTCGCTGAATAATGAAATATTTGATCTACTAGTGTATCTGCTGATGGTGATTTTCATTAATGTCCAATGCAGGCAGTGAACGCAACTCTTCAATGACAACCTTCGATGGCATTGATGTGATGGGAGAAAGATTAGCAGAAGAGGTGCATTTCATAACCTGATTTAGACGAAGCTTCCCACTTTTATACACTTGAGCTCTCTTTCTTCTTCACCTATCTGCAAAATCTTTAACGGAGACAAAAGGGAGTGGAGAGAGACGGTCCCAAGAGTTTTCCATTTAATAGATGATAACACCGTTATTTAAAAGCTGTTAATGAGATAACAGAAGTTTCCAAATAAAAGTTCATGGTGGAAAATATTTTTCCACCGCCTGTGGATAGGATATTAACTCCCAGCCATTAAACTCTGAAGGCTCGGATAACTGCAACTGAGTGGAGTATGGGCTGGTCTGGGCTGGAGGCAACCTTCAAAGGCTTTAGCCCATAAGAATCCCATACAAACGTTGAGGTCTTGTTAAGCGTGAGGCCTTTGTACAAAGACACAAGACATGATCACGATTAAAACCAGCCAATACAATTTGTTGCGCTGGGCCCATCCTCTTGGATTCTCATCAAAATTGTATATTAATTTTATTTTATATAGGGCGGACTAGCTTTCGTTTCGAGGATCAATTTGGCACCTCAGTTGAAATTACACTTTTATCCCATCCTATTTCATGGGTAAATACTTTATCCCTTGTCTTTTTAATATAGTTTCACAATAACTTTTAAAATCTTAATTTAGACATTTTTCAGTAATTTCAATCTATATGATATTTTTATTATCTTTTAGAGTTAATATATATTTTTAAATTATCAGTTTTTTCTGCATTTCTTTCATTTTTGAAACAGTATTTTTAAATTTCAATTAATTATAAAAAATATTATATAGATTAAAATTACTTGAAGATAACAACTGTACAGTGTAAATTAAGATTTCAGAAGTTGCTGTTGACTGTATTAAAAAGACAATGGGTAAAGTGTATATTTTTTAAACTGTATAGAGTAAAGTGTAACTTCATATAAACATCAAAGGAAAATTATAATTAACCATTTTTTTTAAATAAAACCGACATGACATAAATGAAGATTAGAGTCAAGCACAGCCTACAACCAACCCGAAAGAGGGTATCAAAATAAACTTGATGGACTAGCTTTCTTGAGTTACTTATTTCTACATTCCCATCTAGTATACTTGTAGTGTTTTGTTTCTCATTTATTTAGATATAACTAATACAATCATTTTATTATTTTGGAAAAATTAAAAAATTAATTATACGTGCCTTATTTAAAAAAATTTCACCATGCTCAAAATTGTCTTATTTATAAAATTGTCACAACATCTATCTAGAATAATATTTCTTATGCAATGAATAACATTTATGAGACAACAATTTCTAATGAAATAAATAACATTCATTACTGAAAGAAACATCATTTAGTATCATGTTATTTACATAAATACCATTCCACCCAAAAGTTTCTTTTTACAAAAATACCACCTTGCTCAAAGTCTTCATATGTACAAGACTACCACCATATTTATTACATCATTTATTATGAAATAAATAATATCTTATGGTATAAGATATTTATATGAATGAAACAAATTCTTATTGAATGAAATGACATTATATGGAACATCAATTATTATGAAAGGAACAACAATTGTTTAAATGAGCAATAATTGTTTCAAAATAGTAATTGATACATGAGGAACAACACTTGTGGAATGAATGAATGAATAATAGTTGATTTATGAAAAAACAAAAAAATTAAAACTAAGAGAAGAATGTTATTTGCATATATACAAAGTAGCATTTTGTAATATTTACCAAAGCTGTCATTTCATTTTCATTTAGTTGATGTTAATGTTCATTTTATTTGGTTATATTGTTCAAAGTGAAAATTATCAAATCCTCCTGAGGTTTGTCCAAACCTACAGTTGTGTTTCCCTTTTTCAAATATTGGCACTGACTTCTCTGAAAACTTAACACCGTCATTGACCATTAGACAGAAAAGAGAAAACAAGCATGATTTTGCCCTGATAACCTTTTTCTACATAAACTTTGCCCTCCAATGTCTAAATCTAACGAGTTTACCCTTTATCTCCTCTCCGAAAACCTTCTTCGATCCATCTTCCCTTTTCTCCACTCCTCCTCCACCCCTCCATTTTGTCTCCCCTCTCATCCTCCCTCATCTTTGTCACAATTTCATCTGTCATGATCCCTATAGCCCTTTCCCCCCTTCATGTCGACCTTCTCCCTTTTCCCTAATCTTTACGGGTGAAAAGGGTAGAGCTTTGTTTGGGTAGCTCGAGTTTGAGCTCAAGTTAGGGTTTTTCTAATTGGGCTTTTTTGAGCTCAAGCTTGAAATAAACTTGAGCTTATTTAAGGTCGAGCTTGAGCTTGATGATACTCAGCCCCTTAAGCTTGCGAGCTTAACGGACTTTAGTTTTTGTCTCTTTGGCCCTTTTCTCATCAGGCTCCTTAGTCCCTTAGTCCCACTTCTACGCCTAATGGCCTTAATTTGTTCTTGACAAGCAGCCTAAACTAAATTCAGCCCTAATGAACAACTAGTTGGCAGCCGGCCACCATCGATCGATGACAATCTTGCTGACCAAGGTCTAACCTTGCTTGCTCACTCATTGACGATTGAAGCCTTGTCACTTGACACCCTAAGTCCAGCGGTAACCACAATTGAGATTTGGGAATTTCAAATTCAAACGATAATGACGGAGATTAGCCACAAGACGATTCAAATAACGAAAACAAAGATTCAAAGGTTGAAAGATTCGAATGACAATGATGGAGATGGGCACGAGATTAGGTGATGATTAACTGACCTAAATGAGGTGTTAGGGTTCGATCGCATATTTGGCTATACAACTGACATAGTGAGAAAGATGATGACTTCTTTATGATGTTTACAAAATTAGGGTTGATATGCAAGGGATTAAAAAATTTGGATAGTTTTTATCATTTTTCCTTCTTTGGAGTAAAAAATTGCACATTTAGTATCTATCTTTTATCTAAATTATAGTTATGGTACTAAAGAATTATATATGTTATTTGAGCTTGATAAGTTTTCGGGGCCAAGCTTGAGCCTAAAATTGGACTCGAGCTGAGTCTAGCCAATTTTCACCCTTACTCTTTGCCTTTTTCAACTCCTCTTCGCTCTTCTCCTCCCGCTCATCTCCGTCCTTTCCCTCAGTCAATTTTGGATGCCAATGCCAATCTCATCTTCATTATTGTCGCCTTTATGAAGAGGATTAGCCCATCTCGTCTGTTGCTCTTGCCACTAGTTTCGATTCCTTTTGCCAGTAGTTCGTAATCACCGTCACCAACCGCTCGTGATTCTCGGCCGTTTCGATTCCTTTCGCTAGCCGTTCGCGATTGTTGTAGCCAGCAGTCCATTTACGATCCCTGTTAGCAGCCGCACATGAAGAAGTGCTTGGTCTCATCTCTATGTTTGATCAATGTGTTAAATATCATTACCGCTAATTATACTGCATATTGAATTTTTAAAGTATACTGTATAGTATACCACGTCGCATATCATTACCATTTTCGTAAAAAAAAAAAAATATTAGAATTTTATTTTAAGATGACATAATTTGTTTAATAATTTATTTTTACACATTTTATATGTATTCTAATTTTTCTCATCATAATTTGTCAAATATAATTTTTTTGGGGATATTGTTCAACACCATAGGAACTTTCAAGCTGCTATTATTTATTAAATTTTTATATTAATTAAGAAAAGTGACAAAAAATAAAAATAAATGTTTATTTTATGATATGCGTATTATTTATATTTTAATTTTTTATATATATTTATGATTTTTTTTATGTAAAATGAAAAAACATAGCCGCAAAAAAAAAAAAAATACCGCGGTACGTGGCATGTGTTATTTGCAATATAACGCTGTTCTTTGATAAAATACATATACAAAATAAGCGGTAAGTGATATATCGTAAAATATTATGATATACCACATGATAAAATGATAAAATGTAAAAACATTTGTATTGCGTACCTGCAGTAAACAGTATATTGCATTATTTAACATTATGGGTTTGATTGCGGAAGATCGTGATGACATCTAGCGGTAAAAAATCATCTTCAAGTGGTGGCGGTGCTGCTAGAGATCGGCGCCGAACCTGTTCAGGCATCATCGTCGTCCTCGGACGAAGACCACGAGCTAAATTCGGTCTCCGATCATCATCGCTGTCCTATGCGAAGACGCATCCATGATCGTCTGATTCAAATCGAAGACAGAAATTGAGGATGAAACTCTAGACAGCGCAATCGACTAGTAAGAAAGGATGAAAGAACGTACGATGGGAGTCATGTGAGAAAGAGCGACAGTGAATTTGGGAGTCAGGTGAGATGGCCGGCGAATTTCTTCGGTCTTCGTCAGGCGAGATGGCCGGCCAAGTCCTTCGGTCTCCCTTGAAGTTTCTAGAAATTTGTCAGTAGCAGTTGGGTTAATTAAGGCGATTGTTAGGTGTACAAGTTGGAGGGGCAAAAGTTTTAGGGAAGAAATCTATGAGTGTAAAAGTAGGTATTTTATCTTTTGTGTCATATTAGTGATTAACGGTAGTGGAGTTAAATTTTCATGAGCCAAGTGTAGGTATTTAAAAAAGACAAGACATAAGTGTAGGTTAGAATATCCCTTGAGGGGGGGTTTGGTAATTTTTTCTGTTGTTCATTTAATTGATATTATTCGTCCTACTTGGGATTTATGTTCTTTCCGTTGATATTGTTATTCATTCGGTTGATTTTATTGCTTATTTGGTCCAAATTACTTAGTGCGTGTGCTAACATATAATTGCTTTATTTTAGTTGAAATTATTGTTATTTTAGTTGATCTTGTTATTCTCTTAATAACTGTTATTTAATTGATCAATGTGATTGTTCCTTTCAGTCACGCATGATGGTCCATTCGCAATTCTTTCTTTTTAGTTGATATTATTGTTCATTAGTCAATGCTATAAATCCCTTCACTATTCTTGTTCATTTAGTAGTTGATATTAGTGTTCCTTTTACTATATAAAGTTGTTCATTTGGTAAAGTTTGTTATCTCATTTGTAATTTCTGCATGCAGTTAAAATGTTGTTCATTTTGCTCTATATTGTTGTTCACTCAATCCAATATGTTGTTCCATTTATAATTCATGGAAATTCTAAACCAGATATGAATAACATATCTGAACATAAAGCAAACATTGAATGAGATGAAAACATAAATTATAAGCCATATATAAGCTAAAGAAGCAAGAATTAGAAGACTGAATTATATCAAAGCAAGAAAACAAACAAACAAACTATATCCAGAAAAACAAAAAGTCCGAGTGAAATTAAAATCATAAACAGATTTGAACCTCGACAAAAGCAACAAATTAGATCAAAACATGAATCATAATAACAAATTTTTATGAAAGAAACAACTTTTTATGATCGGAACAATAAATCTTATGATCAGAACACTATATTCTTATGATTAGATCTAATAACAACACTGAGAGAAAGAAACAGTATAAATGGACCATATCTAATAACAGCGAGGAGAGAATGATGAGATGAGACAATGACGAAGGTGGAGAGGCAAAATCAGACTAGATCTGAAAATAATGGTGAGAGAATGGTGTGATGCGCCCTCCAATTTCACAATGGAAGGGAGGAAGAGCAACGACCGCTGATGTCACAAATGAGAGATGAGTGGAGAAATCGTACATAAACCAAAACCAAAGATGTAGGGCGATTATTTTGAGGAAAGGAAAGAGTCCCCAGGCCGGGGCCGTGAGTGGGAGTTAGGTGAGCCTACACTAAGCCAACTGGACATGAGATGAGGTGTGTCGAATCGTGCCCGTGCGTGCGTGTTTGAAGGAAGCATTTGAATGAATGAATGAAAAGGTGACACTGACGGACGTTAAAGTTAAAACTAAACTCAAGTCCTTGCTGGCAGCAGCAGCAGTAGCAGTGACTGATTTGACACTTGCCTTCCTCGCCCTGTCTCTTTCCACTTTCCTCTCCTCCCTCACACCGCAAGCACTGCCAACATGCCCTCTCCCTATTTTACTACGTCCGCCTCCCCCTCCTCACCACTCACCACTCACCACCCTCCCCTCTTCTTCTTCTTCCCCAACTTCCTCACTGATAATGATACATCCAGCTGCCTCACAGTCACAAATGCCTCAGATATCTGTTTCCTTCTCCCTCTGCCTCAAGGTTAGCCTCCTCACCTCTATGTCACCTGCTCTCTCTCTTCCCTTTCTCCGCTCGTCCATCACTTAGTCTGGATTCTTTCTTGTCGTTGTTGCCGTCGTCTTTCAAATATTTGCTTCAATCGAAATTCACTGGGATCTGGTTGTCCCTCGGGGAAATACTTCTGGGGGCAGGGCGGATGGATGACTCTTAACTTTCTGCCTCTCTCCTAGAGTTTTGATGGAATCGGATCGAATCATACAAGTATATGTCTGATTATGCATGCTTGGCTAATTATTTATTCCACATACAGCCACAGGAGCAGAATCCCTCAATCAATTAAGAGTGCAGCAAACCATTTTTGATTTCGACCAATACGTCTCTTGGGTTGGAACTCCAACTCTCGCTTCCTACTACTGTGCTCACTTATCCCGGCACGGGTTTCGTATTCATGTAAAACCTATTTACTTGTGAGAATGTGATGCCACTCTTCAGTTCACAGCCCTTGGTTTAGTTCTACAAAAGTCTCTTGCTCGTGAGTTAAGACTTGAGGTCTAGTTTAGCCGGATTACCATTCACATTGCTTGCTTTTGCTTATATATGGTTATTTGCTGTCGGCGCAGCAGGAGGTAGTACTAGTAGAATGTTGTTTTGAATTAGCAGACCTACATTTATTTGACTCTTTTTGGGCAGCCTGTGACTGTGAGTACGGGGGTTTGTAATGTGGTTGGAGGGGGTCAAAGATCCATTTCCCCTCTCCCTGCGCGTGCTGTGCCTGGGAGGGTGGAAGGCTTCAACAACAAAGAAGCAAGATTTGCAACTCAAGCACAGAGTGGGTGGAGGCTCGCTCCAGGCTCTGCTGCCGGGAGGAAGAGATTCACACTACATGCTTCATGTAATCTCCTTTAATTTCCCCCTCAAGCTCTTCCGCCTGTTGGCTTGCCTTTCCTTTATGTTTGTGCAAACATAACCCACCTCCCAGCTGTATATACACACACATTGCCTCCTTGTGATGCTGTCACTCTATGCAAATAATGAGTATTCTGTCACTATCACTTGAATTGTGCAGCTCACACTTTGTCAAGGTTGGTAGAGTACTTTCTATATGATTCGTAGCACTTGGATCCTAGTGTTGTTTCTATACCTCATCTGCATGGTCTTTTCAAGTTATTAGAAGCTGTCGTCTGTAAGCTAATTGGAAACTGGCCCTTGCTTCATTTCTCTTACTGATGCCATGAATGTCTAAAGGCCTTTCCAAGTTTATTCTTCTTCCTGTTATGAATTAACCTCTCCCCTCCTGGTTAAAAACAGGGAGGCCATCGCCTTCTATAAAAATGTTTGTTCATCAAATTTTATCCTTCCTTTCAAAGGTCCACATTGTGCATGTCATTTCTTTTGCAATGCTTACCCGTATCTCTTGCAGGGTTCTCAACCTCCCAAATTGCTACTAGTGTTTTTAGTATGGGGACTGCAGCTGTTCTTCCATTCTATGCGTTGATGGTTTTCGTACCTAAAGCCAATCTAGTAAGTTCTTACTTGCTCACTTTTTCTTTTAAATCTGTAAGTTACCAAGTATGTAAGGATTGCAGACCAAGAAAACTATGGAAAGTAGCTTCCCATATGTCGCACTTGGACTTGTGTACGCATATCTCTTGCACCTCTCTTGGACGCCTGATTCAATAAGGCTGATGTTTTCTGGTCAATACATGCTTCCGGAGGTACCTTGTCTGTCTATCAAGTAGAGCCTAGAGAATTATATAGTAGTGATTCAGTTTGTTTCTTTGAAATGTAAACCTAAACAATTATTTGGCCTTCTTTTTTTGTTTGTTTGGCTTATCCAACTACACATTCAGCTCTCCGGGATAACAAAAATGTTTGCTAGCGAGATGACTTTAGCCTCTGCATGGATCCATTTGTTGGTTGTGGATCTCTTTGCCGCAAGGTCTTTTTCTCTCTCTCATGCACTGGTGCGGGGTAGCGTTGTAAATTTCTTATTTTTTTCAACTGCTCGAGTTAAAGGAGTGCAGAGTTGTGACCCTACATGTGGATTTGGAAACAGGCAGATCTTTCATGATGGATTGGAAAGCCAAGTAGAGACCAGGCATTCAGTTTCGCTATGCCTGTTTTGTTGCCCTCTTGGAATATTCACTCATCTCATCACCAAGGCACTTACCCGCCGCGCGGCAAACAAGACGCCAAGCATACACTGAAGCAATACTCCTCCATTATCCACTTTTTGTATCCCTCTAACCACCTTGCATTTTTTTGCTTTTGATCGGCTTCCTGTGCTTTCCCTTATATTTTTTCAGATTTAGAATGTTGATGTGTTGGATCAGCTTTTAAATCCACTTCAAAAGTCCTTTTAGAATGATGATCAAACGAAAATCTACCAACAGCTAATTATGTACCTCCAGTCTGAGAGCAAAACAAAGAGCTTGATTATCTCAAAAGCTTTAATCATTCGCCATTGCTACATCCAGTTATATATGACCTCGCTCCAGATACAGCCAATGCACAAGTGTGCCCTCCCGTCCACCAGATGGTTCTAAACCTAAACAAACATGAACATGTCACACATTTCCACTCTCATGTGTTTTTTCTTTTGATATATTTGCAAATTCCTGAAAGTGCCAAAATGATCTCTGCCACAACTGGCCTGCGGTGAGATTATCTTTTTCTCATCTCCACGAAGGATGCTGTAAAAAGAATTGCAAGTCAAGTGTGCAGCCTAAATTAAAAATGAGTCCATCAATTGAACTCAGAAGTCAGTAGGAAGTCACAGCCCAGAGGGGGCAAGGCCTCACCCCTGCCTTCCGGTGCATTTTTAAGATAGTAAAGGAGTGACAAATACATCCATCTTATATTCAGATTGCAAAATGGAAGCAACCTTTGCTGCCTACATGATCAAATTGTTTATAATGCTCATTGGCATAACAAGGCATTGCTAGGGTGAAAGTATATGACCTCTTTCTGAAAATTCTAACATATCAACAATTATAAGTTTATGAGAGGAGTGTTCAGCTGAAAGAGTTTAAGAGAGGAGTGCGTACACTATGTAGGAAGTGAAGGCATCTGAAGTTCATCTTCCAAAATACCATTTGATGGATCAGGCCTTTGAAGAGTATCTCTCCTGCCACGTTCCAGAGCAGTCGCCTCATATATTCCTGCAAAATTATGCCAATTCTGGTGTAAGTAACTCAAACTTCTTATGCATGGTGTAAGATTGTCCACTAACTACTATAATATTACGAAGAGAAACTAAGTCAGCTAAACACAACACCTAAAGCATAAATGCTCTAATACGACAGGTAAAGAGAAAAGCAACCATATCAAGATATTAGCACACGCCAGTTAGAAATTTTCATGCCACCAATAAAATTATACACTATCTGTATCTTAAATTGTCACCCTCCATCCCTCTAGACTTGATCTAAACTCAACAAAGCTTCATTTAAAACCGCACAAAGTCTACTCATCTAACAGTATATCTTACTGTTACAGAAGTAGATTTAGCATGGCTGGGGATGGAGTCGTTATTTGCTATATTTCAGGCAGCCAGATTTAAGCCCTTGAAAAGTTTAACAGGGAGAAGTGGTAGATAGCAATAATATTAAATAATCAGAACAAAAGTCAGTTATCTTTTATGAGCAATTATATATTCAGCAACTCAAATATTCTAATTAACAGATAAATCAAAAAAACAAAAGAAGAGAAGATATCTATCGAGGATGCATATGACTGTACCAATTGATATTCAACTGCTGAAACAAAAATAGAAATTTCACTTACCAAAACCCAATATTACAGAGCAAATTATAAAGCCTGGCAGAGAGAAGTTCATTTTGTAGATGATCTCCATGACCACAATGCATCCTCCAGCTATCATTAGATGCCTTGGAGAGGAGAAAACCATATGCAACCTGTAAATCAATAAAAGCTGTAGCAACCACCATTTGGCCTCTCAACATATGTGGTCATCACAATGCAATTGCAAAAAGATCTGGCAGGAATGTAATGAGCAGCTTCAATTTATCATGTTGTTAAGTGACAAAAATAGGAGATAATGAAAACTTCAAGGTGGGATAGTGTTCTTAGACAGCCTCCATTAGAGTCATTCAGACACATTCCCATATTCAATTCAGATATAGGGTTTTATTAGATCAAGTACTTCAGAATTGAATTAACTCCACCTATAGTGCTACCCTTTCAATTTCCAAACCTTTAGATAAATTGAAACAGTTACAGTAGACTGATAGCATAAAACTTGTCAAACCATGAATATAGATTCTCTGAATATGAAGGCACAGAATAGCACCTTTTGATGAGACACATGCACAAGAGGTTTCACGGTAACTAGTCTTTTCTGAATTATATGAAGCCAGTAAGCAAATACTGAATCCATGAGATGTGTTGGTATAGTTAAAAGCACTGGTGACAATCAATTTTAAAATAACAGACTATAAGACTCAGTCAAACATACTGGTAAGAGAGGGAAAAATTTTCTTTACCACTAGAAAGGCCAACTGAATATCAATAAATGTAACAGCCAAAGAGGCATTATAGAATTAGTACTATCTTCAACATACTTTTCTTCTGCAACACTATCAACGTAGAATATCAAGATGACCCCAAAGAGGATGGTGCTTAAAAACGCCCAGGCGGAAAAAGGGAGCTGAATGGTACTTGCAGAAGTTGATCCCTGGAATGCTCCACATTTAACAAAGGGAAGAAACACGAAGATGTCAGACAGGAAAAAAGCCCATCTATTATGAGATGTCATTTCAATAAAATGCATGTCTAACAAAATCATGCCAAGAATTACATAGATATACTTACTATGATCAAGTCCCACATGGCCACGGGAAACAGAAAACAAGTCGCTGAAGCAATGGTGACTGCATGAAGACGCCTTTTTAGTTGATTCTGAAAACCACATTAGAAGCAAATCAGTAATGAATTCAAGTAATTGCGTTGATCTTTTGTCACCATAACACCATTTGTGTGCCTTGGGGGGGGGGAGAAATTAGGAATAGGCAAAAAAGATATTTGTCATTTTCAGACCTTGAGTGAAACGCGCCTTGCAATCACTCTTCTTAATGCTGATAAGATCCCTGCCATGATGGGAACTGCCATTTCTTTCATGCCCAGAACTTGTTCAGTCTCGACTTCTGCATCAAGGCTGTCTCTGAAGGGTATTTTCTCGTTAAGCTAACCTCCGAAAACTTGAACAAGCACAGCCTTTAAGAGAATAAAAGAGTAGAGGTGGCAAGAGAAGTATCATTGAGAAGCAAATGAATAAAAATGCTAGAAACCCCTGATCTAGAAGTATTGTTAGCTTAAGCAAAGCCTAATTTGCAGAAGGATATAGAACGGAGAAGAAGTTGCTGTGGACCATCCTTGAGCTAGGAGATAAAATGACACCAACATTGCAATAAGCCCTCCGACCTGGCAAAGGTTACAACATGATTACAGAAGGGTCTAATGTATCAGAACTTCTAACCATTAAACTTCCATATGAAATAAATAAAAAAATAACTAGATTCGACTTTGAGCTCATCAAAGACTATATCACAGAATGGTAGATCAAATTTTAAACCCTACTCTGCTTAAATAGCATAGATTTCAAAGGAAAAAAGAACAAGAAAACAATAATTGATATTTTAGCAGAATCATTTTATCCTCAACAACTGACCGTCACAGTCCAAACTTAACTGTCCCTAAATTTGGAATTTATGTATGAAGGACAATGGTAGGGTAAGTATATGCCAACAAGATACCTTTTTCCAGACATTTGCTCTTCTTCCATATAAAACTGCAGATAATACTCCAAGAAGAGCACCAGAATACTCTGCTAATATGGCTCTGAGGAAGAGCAACAAATCATTGATGCTAATAGAGTGGATATCCAGAACTTAAATGTTGACAAAACAGAGTAAAGCACATGAGTTGGGATGAGTTAATACTATGATTATATATAGCAATATGCTTAAAAGGAGGCAACAATACATCCTGCCCATCAGGAATTAAAAGTCCTCTGGCGAAGACATGTACTTTAGAATCATAATGAGGAAATAGTTTCACACAAGTTAACCTTTTCTGAAATAGTTTTCTAAAATAAGAAGTCATCTAGCATGCATTAAACTCGTGCATTATCATGTCAAAAGCAGCACCAAAAAGGAAGGGGGAGTGGGCAGCCTTTTCCACCATTTCAACTTCCTAGTTGGTCCAAAGATTCAAAAGTAACTACTAATATTAGAAGATTAGACGAAGAAAAGGTAGGCTACATATTATTATGCAATAATGCTTCTAAATCAAAAAACTGTTGCATGTTTCAACCTGTGGAAGATAAAGGAGCAAGCTCAACACCCTCGCTCTTGCAATCAGACCAAATAATGTGAAAGATAGCACAAGGTTAATCTTTTTCAGGCTCCTACCTGAGGGGTCCACACGATTTAAGGCCCTTTCCCCACAAGATAAAGTAGAACGCTGTTATGGCACCATTTATTACAGAAGGAACAGCCTGAAAAAGGAAAATAATACATGAACAAGAATGATAAATGTCCATGCTACTCTTTCATATTATGAGGGGAGGGGGGGGGGGGGGGTGTGATGGTCAACCTGTGTATTTGCGAGTGCTCTTCCTTTCCAAGGTTTTTGTAACAGTAAAAATAGGATGGATGATGGAACCAGACAGCTGAAGATGAAAAGTACAACTGATGCTCCTGTCTGAGTCAAGTAGCAGTACATGGAGTAAACAGACCAAATCCTCAAAAAATTTCCAATGATATGGATTACCTGTAAAGGTCTATGCCTACAAGTAAACAACATCAGCGATGAATTGTCTACAAACTAGCAGAGTGGATAATGAAGCATTCCAGGAAGTTGCAGGTGACCAGTATATTCATGGAGGGCCTTGGCCAATAACAAGCAGGCAAACATGTATGATATGCTTCAAGACAAAACAGATAGGCAACTAGGAAAGTTTGAGACACTGTGAGGCGGGTATATGAAACTCTTTTCGAAAAGCTTGCGCGATGTCATTATCTAAATGCGATTGAGAGGGTTTGTTTTCTTTCTGTGAAAGAGATTTCCGAAATACTGTCATACTGCAATATATGACTACAAGCACTCCAAGAAGTCGAGTGCAGAAAAAAATATAAACCACAAAAGATAACAGCAAAAGTACAAAAAGTCTGCCGTAGGTGTTCGAAAAATACCAAGACCAATAACTAATAAAGTAGTACGTCAAGCAATATGCTGGATTAAGGGTTAGAATTGGGCAGCTGGACAATGCATACTTGCCAGCTCCCCATTCTACTAAAATGAACATAATACTACACAATGCAAGACCACTTGAGCTCAGAAAATGGTTTCCGACAAAATGCAATATTACACAATGCAAGACCGATTGAGCTTTCACCTATGCAAAAAATGGTTTCCAACAAAATGCAGGAAAAAAGGTGAACGAAAAACGAGACTATCTAAAGTCACGATTGCAAGTAAAGGGTGGTGGGAATAATGCAGTCTGCATAAATAGAACTAAGCGATATGAGATTCAAAAAGTTCCTGTAGTCTAATTTTCGCGGAAAAGAATTCACAGATAGGGGTTTACCATGAAAAATCATAGAATCTCCAATGTCAAAGGCTAGAACGATAAGATTGGGGGAAACGAAAACAAAACAGGGAGGGATTGATGTTGGATTGGGTCGCTTAGCCTTAGAAAATACCTGAAATGAGGAGAACCTCGATCTTCAGAAAATTGCTTTGGAGACGTCATTTCCGTGCACCAAAATTTTGCTCGATAGAGAATATGAGGACTTGAGGAGCTTATTGCTACCGTACAGGGAGCTGAATCACTGTTCAACCTTGGATCTTTAACAAGGAAGGCCGTAAAATAACTTGGCCCAGAGGGAGGGGGAGGCCGGAGGGAGGGAGCCGGAGATGGAGCAGGCAAGCAACAAGATTAAGGAGGAGCAACGAACGAAATCAGATTCGAGAAATGAGCATTGAATTGAAGCCAAGCCCTGGGCTGGACTAGACTGCAGTATACACCTTTCCTTTATAGGTTTTGGGCTCCAGTCTCGAAGGCCTTTCTATTGTCTTGTCCTTGATGTTTCTTTCTCTCTCTTTTTCTTTTCCTAAGTTGCCTTTTGGTCGTAGAAACAAATTTTCTTTTTCAGTTTCTGATTTTAGTTTTCATTTTTTATGTCAGTTTTCTAAAATACTGGATGGAAAACATGATTGTAAAGTTGATATTTTGATATACGAAAAGCTCAGTGACTTTATTAGAAATTGAAAAAAATTTGTGCACTATAAATGGAAATTTTCCTACGTCTACTCCCCACGGAAGCACCTATTTGGGGAATTCTGGCAAGATGACTGGCGCTTCAAAAGTGAAAAGAAAAAATTCAAAAGTCAGACCCCAATGTTTTGCTTTATGCCGCTTAGGCCCCTAACATTTCCATCCCTTACATTTATATCACCACCTCCATCATCCTAAAAGCACAACACTCCAGCACTATGGCCATCTTCAATTGTCAAATTGCCCATTAACGACCATCGCTGTGGCCTCGTGTCAAATCGTTGATACTTAGTGGTACTGTTTGAAGGGCGATTAAGGTTCTAATTGTAATCTCGACGTTATGCTACCAATTTCGGTTTTTGAGAGCACCGTCATCACTGGTTGTTGCTGCTTTTTCCAATCCTGATGAAGCTGGTTAGGCAGCGATGAGCAAGAGATTGGTGAGGCGACAGCGATAAGGGAGAGGTTGGTTGGTAACGCGATGACAAGAGAGAATGGAGTAGTCAAGAACGAGATGCGAATGTGAGGAAAGTGATGGAAAATTAGGAAAACTATAAAAATAATGTTTTCCAATTCTTCATAATATGGAAAACTGTTTTCTCATAAAAAGGGAAAAGAAAATTTAACTCATGTTTTCTTTTCATTTTCCAAGTTTCAGAAAACTTAGAAAATTTTCTGGAATTAAACAGGGCCTACATTATAGAAAGTTTTCTAGAATTAAACAGGGCCTACATTAATCACTTTCTTTTTTAATTATACAAAAACATCTTTATAGGTTTACAGGAGTAGAAGCTAGTATAGGTACAGGAAGGGATGGAGAATGTCTAGCTACATCTAAAGTTTTCAATTGACTTTTTAAGAAATTCACATATAATGATTTTATAATTTAGATAGCTAACCGGGCAAGAATTAAGCTGGCTTCCTTTCTGGTTGACTTAGTAAAAATTAATCAAGAGTTTGAATCCCACCCCTTTTTATCATATTTTCAAAATGTTTCCTACCTATCATTTCGTTGAAGCCCTGAGCTACTATGCTCTTAGCCTGGTATCCACTTCACGAGCCCTCCAACCACGTTACCCATCATTCGTAACACCATCCCTCCCGTACACTATGTGCCCTAGCCCCATTCAAACCCCCCGACCACCTCCACTGCCTTTTTTGCCCCTACCCTCTCTGATCTATCATGTACACATCCACATTGCTTCTCTTCCATAACATGTTGTGGGCTTACAAAGCCTCATTATCGTAGGCCAAACACTTGTTGGAAAGAAAAAATAATAATGAAAATATAATAAAGAAAGGGAAAATAAGAAGGCATAATACAAGTACAATAAAAGGGGTAGGGTTATATTGTTTGGCTAGATGTCAATGTTGCTTCCACCTGTTCTTACATAAAACATATGATGAAATAGAAATAACAACAGCATGAGAGGAGTTATGGGAAGGGATTGTTGATTGGTGGACAAGTTTTGGCTTCCTAAAATGGGTAAGTCTGAGAAAATCATTAGAATCTATTGTAGTTGAAGTTGAAAATGAGGGGGTTGCTATTAAGATTAAGAGAGCAGAAGTAGTAGTGTAGGGCAACAAGGTTGCTAGAGAGGTGTTGAATTTCTCTTCAAAGGTTAGTATCAACTGATGTTGCTCTATCAATTAAATTTCATGTTGATATCCATTCCTTACACTAGATTATGTTAAACAGGGCTTACATTTAAAGCCCTCATTCCAATTGCAAGCTTGCCCATACTATTGTTTTCTTTTTTATTTTTTCCCTAAAGAAAAAAAATGAGAAGAGAGCCTACCCGAGCTCGAGCTATAAGTTTCAAACACAGAAGTGAGGTGAGGTGTTGGAGAATCCAAATACATATAGGGGTGTTAATGGATATTTAGCCCGTCGGGTATTCAATTATATCTAGTCCAATAGGTTGGATTTTTTTTTTTAACAATAAAGTGGATTTGGAGTGGGTTTGAATTTTTTTTCTTTTATATTTGCTGGATTTGGGTAAGACGTGTGTTTAAACCTACCCACCCCACACTCTACCCTATCCCCCTCATACATGCTCATACATAAGAGGGTTTAAACATATCTTTACTCCTTCAATTCTAAAATTGTTATCAATTACACCCTTCTGGTTCATAACTTAACATTTTCCCTCCCTCCCATTTGATTAGAACTTCCCATTTTCCAGTAATTGAGTCCGTTGAGTCTAGTTGTTCAACTAACCTAATGACCAATCTAACTAGCTTGGTCCCCTTCCAAGCTGATTCACTTCAATCCTAAACCAAATCATTAAAATTTACTTTAAAAAATTATATTTGAGCCATAATGCTCGAATTAGTATCGTTAACTTAACTAAGAACCCTTTTTTATAGTAATATGCAATGGGAGTTTTATTCGATCATACTTACCTTAAAATGGATAAGATATAAATATTAAAATTTTAAAACTAATGGATGATGGATATAATATGTATTGAGTATTCAACATGATGGACATGATACGAGTTTAACATTATCCTACCTATTTCCTATCCATAGTCATTAGTAAATACATAATACTACTGTGTTAGCATTTTGTTTCTTTTTTCCTTCTTTGAGAAATTTGAGGTGAAAAATTATTCTCCAATTTGATTGTGCAAAGCTAATAGTTTAGAGCTCAATTGAGGAATCTCTTCATGCCAAATGTAAAACAAAAAAAAATCTCTCATTACTGAGAGAATATAATTTTTTGGTTTTTTTGGAAATTTTAAAGTTTTTATAATTTTACAAGTGAGCAAGACTAGAGAGGTCAATCCTAGGTAATATAACTCTTCTATTTTAGGTCGTTGTTCTCGTTGTAGCACTCTTGCTCTTGCTCTCAATTACCGCATTTGCTATCATTTTTTTCAATGTTTTCACTTATTTAAATTTTAAAAACTGACATTTTTCTATTTTTGCTCTCACCTCATGCTTTTACTTTTGGGAAGTCTTGTGTTACTGTGGCTGTATGGGGGATTAGACTCAAATCCAAAAGAGTAATTGGATCCAAAGCATTGAGGTGAATTGAGCCCAAGAAAAGAAACCCAAAGAGATAGGCCCATCGATATGTACCCTAAAGTAAGCCCTCTCCTTATTTAGCTAGCGCCTGCCTGGAAAGCCTGCAGCGAATAGGCATAGCAACAGGAAACCGAAGCAGGCAGAGTAGTCTACCCTCCTCCGCCTGCTAGGGGTAAAGCCCGTCTCTAAGCCTCTCCCAGTATGTATACTCTTCCCAATTCTTATTATTCTGTGCTTGCGAATGTTTATTTGAGACTTTTACATACTTCCGTTCCCTTTGTGCCCCACTCCCACCGTAAAGATTACTACTTTCCATCTGAAATGGCCAGTCAGCCGATTCATATATCTTCTGCTTTTACCCTCTTTCGCCTGTATCAGCACACAACAATATTGTCTATTTTTTAACTGTAATAATCTCAATTTTTCTTTTTTCTTTACTACCAGTAGTACCAATCTCAGGTTTCCGCAGCTTTATTGCTGTAAGTAGATATTCAGCCGTTGTAGTTCTAGGGCTGTCCGTGTGTGTTAATCTTTTTCAAAATGAGCGGTAGATCCATTGATAATTGACATATAATGGTTGCAAGTAATTATTAACCGCCACTCCCAGTGATTTTATTGGTTGATATGTCTCTTGCTGGTTATGTCTATGTCTGTCATCCAAGTGCTGAAAGCTTTAGATGGAACACTGCGGAGATTGCAACCAGCCAAAGCTTGGTGTTTATGTTTATTCCAGAGTCTGCTGTTTACACTTATTTAAATGACAAGGTGATGTTTTTCCATATCTTGGATTTGCCCATTAACTGAAGGACGTTGTTTTAAATAATACCACCCAGGAACTGAAAAGCGATCTCAAGGATCTTTTCATTAATTCTGCAGGGTATGGAACATGTAGCAAAACCCTGTTATCCATTCTCATCCTTTCTTTCCCACTCGCTTAAACAGTTGCACCTATCTTAGAGATGCATTGCTTTTTATTTCTCCAGTCAAATGGATATTTCAGGAAATCGCAAAGGAGTCGTTATCCATGTGCCATTCCGATTGAGAAAGAGAAGAAATTTAGTGGGAAGGTGTGCATAATTTGATAATTTCCGTCATGAGCCACATGAATATGATATTACCCATCGTAATGATTTGTTTTTCTTCTCCTGTTTATCACTTGTGAGTTTGCTGGAGCCACCATGACCATACCAAGAGGTGAAATTCTTATTTGTCTGGTATTATGTTTTTGTAAAATGCTTAATAGGTGCGGCCATCATGTCTCTGCATGTGTTTGCAGTATGTAGGTTTGCTTACTTGATACTTTCTCCGTTCTAATTTACTTGAAACATATTTTTTTTTTTAGAAGTCTCCAAAAGGTTGAAACGTTTCCTCTTTTGAAAAAATTTAAACAATTAAATAATTTTTTTACACGAAACCCAATAAATCTCTACTCAATCTCTCACTGCATAAAATCTAAAAAAAAAATTTTTTTAATCATTATTTAAATTTTTACTACAAAAAAAAATAATACAAATTACATACACTTTAATCTCTATATTCAGACAAATATTTCAACTAACATGGGACGTAGTAATTTGTAGGAAGTTGTTATGATTGCTACCCGCTGGACTCTGCTGCCCCCAAAAAAAGGCTCTGCTGCTCAAAGACCTAGCTCCCGTACACTAACACCTGTCCACGAGGCAATGCTTATGGTGTATCCTGCTGAAATTGTCGGGAAGCGCATTAGATATCGACTTGACGGATCAAAAATAATTAAGGTGGTAAAGCTGTGAGAGAAACAAAAAGGGAGCTACAAACTGATTTATCCCCTTTTAGACGGTTCTGTGCTGATGCATTTTCCTTTAATTTGTCAGATTCTGCTGGATCCCAAGGAGCGCAACAACACGCTGGAGAAATTTTCGGGAGTTTACGGGAAACTCACCGGAAAGGATGTCGTTTTTTAGTATCCAGTCACAGAGGCCTGAAGATGGCAGCTTCTGTCTGGTTATTTATCTTTTAGGACGTTGTTGCAAATTTTTGTTCTTGATTTCATAGGATTTTGTTTTCCAAATACTATTTTATGACACTTCGATATAGAAAAGACTGTATATCAAAAAGACCGTATTTGTAGTTATATATATATTTAAAAAAAAAAAAAAAGAAGTTATGCCTGTTCGTATTGCGCTGGCAACTTCTTTTTGGACGGATGTTGAAAATTTTCAGCTGCCTTGTTTCATCTTGTGCTTTAGGAGATGTCTTCTCCATGTCACCCTATGCGTATGCTTGCTGATCTGTTCTGGGAGGAGAGGACTATGATAGAACTCGAAATAAAGATAGGAACCAAAGATGGTATCGTGTACTTAATCACCGACCGTCTGATAGCTGTCTTGGATGGAATATTAGCATCAGGAAGCGACATGCCAGACGTATGAATGGGCAGGAAAAGCATTGAGTTTGTTTTGCCTAGCAAGATTCTGTGCGTGTATAAATTATAAAGTGGATTATGGGTGCCCTGCAGGTTTCAGCAGTGGCATTTTTTAGGCACGCAAAACAGAACCACTATAATGTATACTTTGGCTCACTGAAGCCATCACGAAAGCTTCAGCTCATAATCATAAAATCTGCAGGAACCTGCTGTTTACCCCTGCTCTGTACAGCTTCAGTTGGGAAGAGGTGGTTACGGTTATCTCTGTCCCTGCAGGTGCAAACAGCACATCTCCTCCGCCAACCTCATCTATCGATGTCTTGGTGGTCAACACTCCCTCTCCGGCCAGTACCAGAAAGATGGAAGGACCAGGAATGGCTGGAAAAACGGTGGATGCGTCATGAGGAAGGCTGCAGCAATCCACTTCAAACTCGTCGAAGGGGGGCAGGTACCTTGTGATATACGGACTTACTGGGAATCCCTTCAAAATGTCAGGATGGCCCTGTAATAATAGATGCCAAATGGATAATTGCAGGAAATGTATTGTTTTGATGGGGGTGGGGGTTGAAATAGGGGCATGGGTACCTGCTTATATGTAAGCATTGCACAAAGCGTTTGGGTATCTCGATACTTGGGAGTAAGACCAGCACGGATGACATTGTCTGAAGCCGCCATACATTCAATGCAGTCGCCGCTGAGGTAAGCATGGGGCTCGTTTGCCCCCAAATACAATGCTTCACCAGGGTTAAGCTTCATGTAATTCAAGAATAAAGCCGACATGACACCAATGTCGCCCGGGTATTGTTTCTCCAACACCAGTACCAACTGTTCCTTCTCCGTCAGACAACGCTCCTGATCAGTCCAAGATGGTTAGTTCTATGTTCACAAAATCAAGGAAATTATATATATATATTTGGTACAGTTCAAGCTCTTAAGTGCCAACATATATAGTACTATATGTTTTGAATGCCGTGATTGATAAGAGCCTCAAGTATATGCTACTTGGATGAAAATTTTGAATGTTAGTGACCTGGCTTTCTAGTTGTAGACGAGCTTTCAGCTTTGATATCGCCTGGAAGGTCATTTCCTTGGCAGCTGACATGAGCTGGGTGAAAAGGGACTGCAGCACGGATTTCAGTTTCTCCTCTCCATCTTGGTGGTTGATGTTCAAGACTTGGTTTGCCTGTGTCCAACCAACCAATTCTACAATCTCAGGAACATCTCGAAGCACATCCTTGAGCTCCTGGAGGCAGCAATTAAGCAAAGGGCACAAGTTACGCCAAGTTGGCAGTATATGCGATTTGGTAGGCACTCATATATATGATTAGAGTAGAGGCAGTCGGCCAGAACCTCAAGAGAGACGAATCCGCAGAGGGCCCTGAACTCTGTTACTGCCAAGGCCATCTCTGGTTTGTGATTGTCGTCTTTGTATATATGGGGCTGCAATTTGTGGAGCGCCTTGGCCAACTCCTTGTCAGGATGCGCCTGAATCGACAGTGCTTTGGCCACTGAGAGAACCTACATATGTATATCATCCCATCCCATGCAAGCCGAAACCATGCATGTTATGTTAAGATAATATATATATTCTCGAGTCGAGAATGGAAGGGAAGGGGAGCAGTCACATTCACGTGGTCGAATACAACATCAACATCAATAATCACATCCAGAAAGGCAAAAAGAGTGCAATAAGGGAAGTAGTGTATGTAGTGCGGGGCTTCAAAGGGGATTGAAGTTTGCATGCAACTTGCCAGACAGAAGTTAACCGGAGGATAATAATGAGTCTACGTACGTACCTTGAACAAGAAAGGCAGCTGAGAACCCCAGTTGGCGAGGAACGTGGGGCCAAGCACGTTGGGATTGTCTTGAAGCCAGTCCTTGAGAGTGACGATGCTCTTGCCGTGGACCAGAAATGTGGGAGCGGAGGGGTGTGTCCCCATCCAGAACTCGGCGTAGGGCCTGTCGCTGTCGGGGGCTATCGGGGAGCCGGAATTGAGGGCGGAGAGGCGGGCGACGGAGGAATGGGCGCCGCGTGAGCCCCAGTCATAGAACTGGACGGAAGGCGTGAGGCGGAGGAGGGTGGAGTGGGAGTCAGAGCCAGCCATGGGATGGGGAATAATTAATGTTGGTGGTATGAGAGTGAGAGGGAAGTCGTTACCTTGATGCTTGGGAAGTTGAGAGTTAAGGAAGAAGCAAGTAAATATATATAGGTATAGCATAGGGAAGGCCCAGCCCAGGGCCAGGGGGGTAGTTTTAGTGGAGAAAGAGTCATGAAGGAGAGATGAAGTCGAGAATACGGGCGGGGTTGGGTGAGTACCAGTCCGACTAGATCTGCTTTTGGTTTTGTTGCTCTTATCTCCGAAATTTCCTAACTAGTAGCCAGGACTTGGACTTAAAGTTTTCATGTCTATTTCCTCTCCCCAACTTCACATTAACAGCTCACCTCTGTCTTCCACGCCACTGTTTCCGTCAACCCTTTTTCCTTGATGCATCTCCTCTCCTACCTCTTTTTCTCCTCAGTTTCTTAATTTCTTCCTCTTTTCAAATTATTATATCAACTCTTTTACTTGTTCTTAATTAATTTGCATTGCAAGTATCAATTATAAATTAATCTGTCTTTCTCCAACAGAAACTTGATGGTTTAATTTGTTAAAATGGCATGTATATATAGGATAGAGTAGTTCATCAATCAATTGCCGCCCTTATTAACTGTTAAAATTAAGGCTAGCTGCCTGGCATGATTCACGCCCCCCGTGACCGTGAGTGGGCATGGCAGGGTGCTTGCATTGCATTACCCAACCCAAGTTTGTTTCGGTCGTGAATCGCAAGAAATAAATTGCAACTCCACGTCCGCCGGCGCCAACTTGCAGTCAAGAATGGATTCCTTTCGCTACCTTATTACTACATGTCATTAACCCCTATTTCTTTTTATTTTTTATATATTGGACTGGACTGGAGTATATGTTTTTCTAGTTTTTAAGAACTAAGAGACGCTCATTACTTTGCTACCTAAAACCTGAAAAATTCACCCAGTAATAGTACATATACCGTGTCACTTGAATTTTTTTTTTTTTCCTTCCGAAGGTCCATATCATTCATCTTAAAAAGAAAATATTATAGTCTTATCTTACTAGATGTGAAATAGAAAACCACTAGCAAACAGCGACAGGTTTAGGGATTTTTTACTGTGAGGTCCAATAAAACTATGAATTCATATTTAAATTAAACATTCAAACAAAAAGAAATGTTTGTTTGATCATCCATAAATCAAAAATAAAGTTTCAAATCCACCTCAACAAGGCTTCATTTTTTGAAAATATTTCATGATCTTATCATTATTAATGTTATTAAATTTGTCTCTTTCAATATAAGTAATTATGTAATCACTCATCATCCATCTGATTTTGCAACTTATCCTTTTTTTTTTTTTTTCCAACTTCACTGTAGAAAAGGCTTCCTCAAGGTTACTGTACCAAGTGGCAGATATAACAAAAAATAGTAATAAAAAATTTATGTAAAGATAATAGATTTGAGGTAAAATAGTCAGCATATATGAAATCTTAATTGGATATTTTAGGTAAAAGAAAACATGTTTGAGGTAAAATAATTTTAATACCTGATATTCTGGTACAGACGAGGCAGGGCAGGGGATGGACTCGAGATTGGGAGACAGCCAGGTAATTAAAAAGTGGATGGAGGTTTTGGTTAGGTAAAACATGCAAGAAGTTTTGTTTTATTTATATATACCTGATATTTTTGTTGTTTTGCTTTTTAAATTTTAATTATATTTTTTATTTGTATATAAAATTCTATTTGAAATTAGTTGTTTTATTTTATAAATTTTTATTGAGTGTGAAACTAGTAGGGCACTCTTACAAGTTTTAAGCAGGTCCTACTAAAATATCTATCATTTAATGAAAAAAATTAAAATTTCAGCGGGATCTAGTAGACCCATAGCAAACAATATACATTCGTTCTTGAAAGGGGCTTCATTTTTTTTTTTTTGAAAATATTTCATGATTTTATTATTACTAATGCTATAAAATATGTTATTCTCAATATAAGTAATTATTTAACCACTCAGCACTCATCTTATTTCTCTACTTATTTTTTTCAATTTCATTGCAAAAAAGGCTTGCTCGAGGTTGTTGTACCAACTAGCAAATATAACAAAAAAATGTAATAAAAATTTATGTATAGACGTTAGATTTAAGGTAAAATAGTAAGTAGATTTTAGAGTGTGAGACCAGTAGAGCCTCTTTTAAATTTTAGTAGAGTTATACTAAAATACATTTATCATTTAATGAAAAATTTAAAATTTCAGGGGTCCATTGACACCATAGCAAATAATATACATCCATTCCTATCAGGGATGGATCTAGAATTTTTTTTTATATGAATATATATGTAATTAATTTTTTATATATGGCATACTTATAAAGGAAAAAGTGAAATTTTAATTTAATTTCAAAGTATTTATAGGAAAAAATAATTTTAATTATTCATTTTTTAATTTTATTTTCCTTATTTTCTTGGATTGCTAGAATCATTTGATAAATTTCAGTGGGGCCTATATAAAAATTACATGAAATTTTTTTAAGAAATTCAAAATTTTAGTGAGATCCATGGACCCAATAATAGCCTATATAGGTCTGTCCATGCTTCCAACTAATGTTTTCGTAGCAAATAATATCATGTTTTCCTAATAGCATGGTATAATATTGGTATTGGTATTTTACCATGTTGTATGCACTAATTTTAAATAATTTCGGTATATCTATGTATATGAAAATCAAATATATATAAGTATAACATATCGACTCATATAACATACAAAAATTGAGATTGTAAGAATGTTATGTTCATGTTATATCTATTTAGATTAATTAAGAATTATCACTACTAAAAAAAAACATATTTCCAACGGACATTTCCAACGGCTTGCTGTTGGAAATTCTAATATTTCCAACGCGAAGTCGTTGGAAATCAGCTGTTGGAAATTCATCCGTTGGAAGTCCATATTCCAACGGCCCAGGTTATAGCCGTTGATAATTCCAACTGTCAGCCGTTGGAATCTGAACCGTTGGAAATTTCCAACTGCTGTTATTTTTTTTTCTTTTCCGAATTTCCAACGGCCTCGGCCATTGGAAAACTATTTCCAAAAAACAAAAAAAATAAATGATTAATTATTATATATTTATTACTTTAAATTTAACAAATAAATATTTTACAAATATTACAAAAATTAAAATTATTATTACTAAAACTATATTTACATTATTACAAAAAAATTAAAAATCACAAAAATACAAAATCTAACCGAACTAACCCAAATCAACCAAATTAAAAATACAAACAGATTTAAACAAAATAAAAAAACATTGCTGAACCAATAAACTAGCTCGCTTTCTATCTGCTGAAAACAACTTGGGGGCCCTAAAAAACCATGAAGAATGTCCATTCAAAGACCCAGCCAAGTTCAATATCTACATCAGACCTGCACAAAAATAAAAAAAAAAAGAAACCAAATTGCAAGGAAAATGGAAAAGAGATTATTACAAAAGAATTGGGTTAGAGGAACTACCCACAAATCAACATAAAAATGAAGGCATAACATTATCGAATAGCTTAAAGCAAAATCTTTTATGTTCTTTCTCCACACATGAGATCAGGATCAAACCATCGAACCATAAAAAATAAAAAACTCAGAACAAATCTGAACTAAAAATCAATTACCCAAACAGATCTAACCAAAATCAAAAATAAAAAATTATAACAAAATTGAACACAAATCAAAAATTCGAAACAGGTCTATGTATACAAAATCAAAAACAGATCTGAACCCATCTCGGTCTCAGCCACCGAGGACGGCGTGGAGGCCGTGCCGGTGAGGAGGACGTGGAAGAGATCGAGACGGTGGAAGAGCGCTAGAGATGGAGACAGCGAAGCGGATGAAGACGGCGACGGCGAGGCGGAAGGGCTGGCGACGCCGATGAGCACTTTGCCTGTGGAGGCCGAACCGTGCAAAAAGGAGGCGAAGTACGATGCTGATGAGTACGGCGGAGAAGAGAGACGACGGCGACGACGAGGCAGTTAACCGGGCGGAGACTGTGAAACACGAGAGGAGGGGGAAAGGCTGAGACCGAGGGAGAGGGAGAGATGGAGACGAGGAAGGCGAGGGGAGGCAGAGACGGAGAGGGCGAGTGGAGGGAGAGACGGAGACGAGGAGGCAGAGGGAGAAAAGGTTTAAAGAGGTGGGAGGTAACTGGTAATATTTATAATTAAGGTTAGTTAGGGTTGGGTTTGGGCTTTTTTGGCCTAATAAATAATTTTTTTTTGGGCTGAAAAAAATTATATAAATATAAATATCATAATATAAATTTATGTTTATTAATTAAAATTTTATTTTATCTTAATTTTGAGTTAAGATTTTTTAATGTTATGTTCTTATCATTAAAACAATTAATTATGATCAAAACATAAAACTGTGAAACATAATATTGTACATTATCTGAAATGATAAATATTTTTTTTGGTGATTAAAGAATAATTGACTAAAAAATTTTATCTCTTATCAATTTAAATTATAATTTTTAATATAGTTGAAAAGTTTATTTTAAAAGATTAACTTTTAATTTTAGAAATTATTGACCAAATCAATTCATTAAATCATAGAGCTTTTTCTTTTTACCTTTACTACGTTAATGATAACTAATGTTTTACTTTAGAAAATAACACATCATAAAAAAATTTAAAATTATGTTGAATTTATGTTAATCAATGAATGGTTTAACCATTAATATAAAATAATAATAATAATAATAATAATAATAATAATAATAATAATAATAATAATATGTATGGCATATACATCATATATCATATACTATGTATAAATATAATAATAATAATGTGTAAGATATATATACGTATTAATATATATGTATTATGGTAAATATATATAAAAATCAATATCAATGCAATATAAATATGCATACATATAAATGTGTGTGTATTTTCCAACAGCCTAGGCAGTTGGAAAAATAAATAAAATTTTCCAACTACCCAGGCAGTTGGAAAAGTAAAATATATAAATGTGTGTGTATTTTCCAACGGCCTCGGTAGTTGGAAAAATAAAAAAATTTCCAACGGCCAAGGCAGTTGGAAAAATAAAAAAAATTTCCAACTACCTAAGCAATTGAAAAAGTTAAATATATAAATGTGTATTTTTTCCAACGGCCTAGGCAGTTGGAAAAATAAAAAAAATTTCCAACTGCCTAAAAGTAAAATATATAAATGTGTGTGTATTTTCCAACGGCTTAGGCAGTTGGAAAAATAAAAAATTCTAGTAGTTGGAAAAGTAAAAATAGTTTCCAACGGCTTAGGCCGTTGGAAAACAATAAATGTTGAGTTACACACTTAACTTACATATTTTCCAACGGTTTAGGCCGTTGGAAAGGTGTCCGTTGGAAATTTTTCAACATTTCCAACAGCCAAGCAGTTGGAGAATTTTTTTTTCCCGAGGATCATTTTTTTTATAGTTTCCAACGGCCTAGACCGTTGGAAAATTGCCCGTTGGAAAAAAGGATTTTTTTAGTAGTGTCTTCTCATATAAATAATTTATTATAACATAATAAAATTGTAATTTTTTTTTCTATAAAAAATTAAAAGTACAATAAGATTTTTTCAACTATCAATTAATGTTTTTTTTATAAAATTAATCAATAATTAAACATACTTATAATATATTTTACCTAAAAACAATAAAAACTGACAAAAAAGAAAAAATTACTTGACTGGTATCAAAACGGTGGAATTGGTACGGTAAGAAATGCTTGAGACACCCGTTATTGAGGAAAACTCTCTCTCAATTGTCTTATACAGTCTCTAAACCTATATCGATATGTACCACTGTCATTGATCGATACAGTAGAATATTTTAAACCACGGAAAGCGAAAGCAAAAAAATTATGCTTACTCTAATATAAGTGGCAACTTGTAAATGTACCAAAACTTCACCTAATCTGAAAGCTAGTGTTCAAATTTTTATGAAGATAGGAACTCACTAAACCCCTTAAATAGTTTACTTCTTCTTACCTTTCTCTCAAAATAGTTTATTAAACAAATACGCTATATATTTATAAGGGAAATAGGTATTCCGTGAAAGGTCACATGACATGAGGAGTGAGCAGTGATGCGTTTCAACACAACAACTAGTTAAATTCCAATTTCTCTCTTTTTCTGTCTTAAGATTCCCTTTTCCAAATAAACGCAATTGGGTCCTTTTGTTTCAATTCGAAGCACAAGATCAATACATAGCATAGATGCCCATGGAATTGGATCACATAAGTTGTTCCATTCTGATAGGAATTTATTCAATTCTTCAATTTTATACGGATATTCGTCAGCTGGATGTAATGCTAGCCCAGAGCATAGAGGCGGATGAAACTTTTCTTCTCCCTACTTAACTGATAACCTCATTAACATCTCTGGTAGATTATACCCATGCTTTGATACAGGGCTACAAACGTTTTGGGCTAAGCCTGAGAATAGTAGGCTTGATGACAATATTAGAGTTCAAACTCTATAATGTAATTGTGTTATGATTCAGTCTCAATTTCAATAAAATTAATGGCTAAATATAACTCTTGAACGTAAAGAAGTTCTATCTAAGCATGACATAAATTTAGGGGTAAGTTATAATTACTTGTATATATGATAGTCATTTTTCAACAAAAAGTAATTACAAGTTGTGAAACTTGGGGGACGTATCTGTATTCATGACCTAATTTTAAAGGGATTACTAAAATTAAACCTATTTTTATAGTGTCTGAAAGCTCGTTACGCCCGAGCTTATCTTGTTATGGCATTTAATCTATTTTTCTAGCTCGAACTTGCTCGGCATTCAATTGAGCTACCCAAGACATGCTCGGTCCGTTTTACCTCATACTTTGATATATACAAAGAAAAATGTCAATAGGGAGAATTTGCAGAAGGTTTAGCTAAACCTGTGAAACAGCAAGTTGTCTAATGGAGGATTCAAGAACTTTCATCCGGCGCAAAAGAATCAGAGGTAGGTTCATTCAATTCTTAGGCTGGTCCAGCTTAAGCATGAAACTTGGTAATTAGGCTGATGGGATGGGCCATCACCGAACGGATTGTGAAGGGACATATGAGAAGGGGCATCAGATGGAATTGAGATAAGACCCAAAATGTGGAGGATAAGAAGGCAGTAGTTATATTGGGCTTAAGAAAACCCATCGGTATGCCCATTAGATTAAAACCCATCATGCTGCAGCAAGCAACGGTTTTGTTGATTCGGTGGCTTGCACTATGGGCCCATGGCCATCAGTCATTGATCGCATTGACCTGACCTATTAAGAGTGAGTATTATTTGGACAAAAAAAAAAAATGGTTATATTCAGATGAAATGGTTCGATTTCTTTTCTAATTCGATCAGTTTAGATCAAAATTAAATTTCATATTTGGTTATCGGATCGATTATTGGATCATATACTTAAAATTGAACAAATCGAATAGGCTAAATAGTACTAATAAATATTTTACCATTATCTACAATGACCATATATATATATAAATTTATTTACTACTAATTTTTACCATTATTCATATTGACCCTACATATATAAAATTATTTCACACTAATTTTGGACAAGATGTTGTCTATCTTTTTTTAATTTTGGGTATCAGAGGTAAAAATTTTAATATATATCTTATTTTTTTCATTTACTACGTGTCTAAGTCTTAAAAAGAGAATTGAATAAATTGAACCGAATAAATTAAAATATAATTCAAACAGTTTAGGTCGGTTATGACATGTAATTCAGATATTCGCATATATTTTATAAAAATCAAAAATCAATCAGATTATTATGTTTGGATCGGTTCAAAACTGAACCAACCGAATACTCAGCCCTATGACCTATTGTTGTTACTTGTTAGGAATAGTAATTACTAAAGATGAATTAATTAAATTCCAAACTAATACATAGTTTGGTTGTTGCCCTGCTACATTAAGAGGTTGATGATGATGAAGCTAGGAACTAGTTAAGTAGAATTAGGTGGTTTAGAGTATCTATTCTCATGTCTACCTTAGCATCGCCTTGTGCATTTATACATACATACATACACGTGCACACATACATATATATATATAGACAGTTGTAGAGTGTTGTATGTACAAATAACATTTAATGATGATAATGATAATAATAATAGTAATAGTAATAATAAGCGGAAGTAAACTTGTTGATATATTAATTTCACACATTTATTTTTCACACATGAAGTCAATGGCAGAACTATGGCATGGCAAAGGTGCTATTACCTCCTCGAGAATTTTGAAAATGTGTATAAATGAGGTACTAATTTAGTTAACTGTCAGAAGTCAGAGGCCAACTGTGAACTTTTGCCCCCCAAATATGATGGAAGACTATAAAGATGAGGGAGTAACGAGGCATGTGTTCAAAGGTATAGAGACCACATGCATAATTCTTCCTTAACTAGTTGAAGTGGACACCACTATTCTACTTAAAAATCTAGCAAAAAACACAATTATAATAATATCTCCATAAAAGGAAATTACTAAAACAAAAATATAAGCCACTCATTACAAACTACTTTTGTGTCATTGTTTTTCTTATCTTGAAACCATAGTGTAAATGCAACATTAACTTTTCCACTTTACTTAATTAGCATAGTTAGCTCTTAAGTTACGAGTTAGGCTACTTTAGTCATTGAATCTCATAAACCAAGTTAAGTTCAAAATTTTCAAGTAAGTCATATTAATTCCTAATATAATTGTCAATGCTTTTAAAAAATATTTTTTTTTCTACTTGTTTTTAGTATAAAATTATAAACTCTTATATATTTTGATCATTTTATTCTTAAAAAAAAACTAGAATTGGTATATTTCTTGGCAATTCACCTTGAAAAGTGAGAGACAACCTGTTAGATTTCTGAAAAATTAACTAAATATATTTATATTTTACCTGAAAAAGTAATAGCTAGTAATATTTCTCTTTCAAAATTCATTTTTGAAGTTTTTAAATAATTTTAAAGATGTATTCAATTCAAATTTAAATATAAAGCATATATATTTAATGACTATATAAATAGTTTATTTTGAAAATCAATAAAGTTTGATAATTTACTTCAAATTAAAATTTAAGGTTATTTAATGTAATATTTATTTGTATGTATACTATTAGGAATCAACTCAAACAATTTTGATTTAGATTGTTGTGTTTGTTTTTTTTTTTTTTTTTTGGTACTAAAAAATTTATAGAAAATGATTATAAGAGATATTCTCTTTGGATGGTTGTGTTATAGCTTGAAGTTATCTTTGATAAATTTAAATTTTAGTACTAATTATAATTTATGCTTATATATGGAATCCTATTTTCATAATATTCTAGCTCCGTCACTTTCACTCGGTCTCACAATTGTCTCACTGTATAGCCACCCTCCCCTCCCCCAAGCAAAAAATCCTGGTTCTACCACTGGGCAAAGTTGAAGCTTCCCCTGCTCACTATAATTCCATCATGCATACTTTAAATACTTTTTTTGTGAGCTTTCTAGACCAGCAGGGACAAACGGGAGAGGAGATGGCCTTGACGAATGAGGGGGTAAGTGTATAATTCCTTAACATGACTTATAGAGTGTTGACCAAATGTTAGGAGTAATTGCAATTCACCCATTATCTTAATTAGAAATGAATAAATAAATTAAGGTAGTACCTATACATGTATGCTACTACTAGGGAGATGAAATGCATGCTAGCAAGAGATTCCAATATTTAGATGATCATCGATGTTGATATATATAGGGTAAAGTACAAAAAAATAATTGTATTTTTTACCATGGACACATTTGGTCACCATTTTTTAAAGTAGTGCCAAATGCATCACTGAAGACAATATTTAGGGTCAAAGTAAGTATCAATGTTTTGAAATGGGAACAAATAGTTTACTAATGTAACTGATGGTGTAAACATTCCATAAAATGTTAGAATATTCTATCAAGAGAAACCAAATCAAGTATCAATGTTTTGAAATGGGAACAAATAGGTTAATGATGTAACTGACGGTGGAAACCTTATGTAAAATGTTAAAATATTCTATCAGGAGAAGATTACATGGCAATTAAAGAACGATTGTGTGGCAATTAATGATGAAATGACATGACATGCAGGCAAAACGACAGTCTTATGTGGGAATTGGGGAATTCGGGATTAAATTGAGTTAAGGATTTATGTGTGTTTTAGGGTTTATGGCTTCAAATTGTTGATTTGGGAACAGATATGATTAAAGGTTTGGGGAGAAATTGGAGTGGGGATTGGATGAGCTTATCGTGGGCATTTAATGCATCATCGATTTTTTTATTCAGTGTTAGAGATGGAGAGGGAATAGACATACCTCAATGATTCTTTGTCACTTTTCCTTCCTTCATCCATTGTTATGTTTCTACAAGTGATTGCAAACTAGTGAACTAGTTTTCAACTCCCACACCTAAAGCACAAACCTCAAAAAACCAATTTAGGGATTTTTACCAACCAAGTGCTTTCTTCACACCCTACACTATTTGCCTTCTGCTTTTGACGAGATGAGTACTACCATATCAATTGCCAACTCACCCCTCCTTTAACACATCATCAAAATTAACAGCCTAATCATGAATTTAGGTCTAACCTTAAATTTCAGTAATTTATTTGACACCACTTAAAAGAATGGTGACTAAATGTGTCTACGGCCAAAAGTACAATCACTTTTTTTTTTCTTTTCCCATATATATATATTGTTCCGGCTTTGGCTGAACAAATATTACTGATTGTATGTGTCTGGAATTTTTAAAATTGATCCATCAAACAACTTGGCTTGTGATGAATGAAGTCATGCATGCAATAAATTTGATCCATCACATAAACAAATAAATACTCTACCCTTACTAAATTAGCCTCTTCATTCTATTTATTGGATTAAGCTGCTCGCTCTTAAATGCTAAAATCTTTATTTGCACCTGCAATGAATTTGATCCTTTAAATTTTTGTACGTTTTAATTTTTATTTATTTTTATTTTTTTGGGTTGAAAAATGTTAAGGGAACAATAAATCTACTGTTTAATCAATAGATAATAATAATAATTTGTGAGGGTGACTGGACTGGAGAGGTAGAGGGACACAATGGTTGCTTTCTCTTTTAGGGTTGGGTCACATGGGCAGGCACGCTCAATTGGCAGTCAGGAGCTATAAAAGGTGTTGTACAATCCATGTTCATGCTTGCTTAGTCCTACTTATAACTCGGGCTTTTTCCGGGACTGGCTCCTCCATTCATCCATTCATCATCGTAATGGAGTAAATAATAACCGCGATGATAGGATAACAAACCACAAATATTACGAATGAATTTTAACTGTTTATGATTGTGGCACCCGACCCAAATCTATAGCCTGTTACTTTATAATTTTTCAAATAATAATTAATATTGCATGATTACATTAACAATTCATAAATTTTAGCTAGCTAGCTTCGAAAAAGGCTATCTAGTCAACTCCAACTAACTTTGTTAATACTCGGTTCTTTTTTCGTATACATGCTATTGTAAGGCATTTAACAGTCATTTGACCTAGCTAGTTGATGAATAAGAATGGTTATGGTTTTAATGGAAATTACATCCTCCACCACTTGGCACTCTTTACTCAACTAACCTCTGCTGGCCAATGCGCCAGTCCTATCCTCCAGTGCACACCACCCTTAACCATGGTCTCACCCTTCCTTGGCGCGGTGACTCCGTGGTGCCCTCTTGCGTATAGTGTCTTGAATCTCACTCTAGTCCCCTTGCTCTTAATCCTTCGACCCTTCCCTGCTCCTCATCTTTTGCCCATAAACAATATATATTCGCCCAATTCATGCTTTAGCAAGGCTTGCAAGTAAGGGTCTAGTGTCTCATAGGCAGTATAATATCCAGACGAGACGAATCTACCTAGACGGGTCATGGGTGGCAAAAAGGGCCGCAAGAGGGGGTGGACTATGCATTTTCTGTCCCATGGGCAAATTAAAAAACACATTAACGAGTATGTGAACACTGAAACGAAAGTATATTTCTGCATAATCACAAATTTAATTAGCTAGCTCTGTCATTTAGCATACTACTACTACAATATTCCCTTGCTCTCTTATCTTTAACCATGCATCTATAACTCTAATATGTGTTACGATTCATGAAGTAATGGCTTAAGTTACTTTTGGTCCATCAAACTTTATTAACTCATTCAAAAGAGTTAAAGATCACTTTTGCAACCCAACTGGTCCTCAACGAGGAAACATGGGGCACTTAACCATTGTAACCTTACATCTGTTAACTGACCAACCATAAGCAAAAAGGAAAATTGTGTGCCCAGCTACCTATCTTCTTATTCGTTCTTCTATATCCTATGCTTTATCATCATCTATACCCTTATCCCCAACTCATCTTACTCTACCTTTACGTTGGTGCCTATCTTTTCGCCGTCTGCTACTTTTGGCGTAACAACCAACCAAGCGCTCCCTACCTCCGATGCCACCTGTTACCCTGGTCTTCCCCTATCTCAACCTAGTCATTCTTTCCGATGGGACCTATCCTCTTCAGTCGAGTTACTCGAGTAATGGCGGTGGAATCAGTTTGGATTCTTTGATAGACTGCAAGTGAAATTGGTGAATGGTGGCTTCAGATGGGGCAATGACGGTGACATATGTAGCAACGCAATGGTTGGATAAGGCGTCGGACTTTAGAGGCCGAGGTAAAAGTAGTGTGGATGGAAGGGGGCAGCCGCATCAAAAGGGAGAGCTACTGAGGCTCGGGGAAGAATTTCTTTTTTATTTTTTTTCTTTTAAAAATTATTTTTCTTTTATTTTTACATCTGTATAAAAAAATTAAAAATCAGAAAAAAAAAATAGTAAAAATAAATTTTAGGATCTATTTTTTCCTACATTTCAAAGAATTAAAAAATATTTTCAAGTTGAGTGAAGGATAAATCTCATAAGAATTAGTTGCTTTAAGAAAATAATTATTTAAGTGATCATTGCATAGATAGATGATTCGCTTCTCAATGCTATTAATTCTCTAAAGAAGGAATTAAAATTAAAATAATGTAATTTTAAGTTTTATAGTCTTTTCCTTTTATTTGTATTTTTTTATTTTATAATTTTCAACTCCTAATATATATATATTGTATTCAAAAGCATCATTACAAACATAAAAGAGAAGAATATACTATTACATACTATTACTATAATTAAGGGAAGAGAAATGTTAGTTTTTCCGGGATTTGGAGGGTAACCGAACAAACTTATTTATCTTATTGTGTAGAAAGTGGGAAGGTCCAGTAGGGATATCAAAGGGCCGGGTATAGCCAATTCAAAACTCCCCTCAAGTAATCGGGTTCGAGTAGAATGGGTAGGTGGATACTACACACCAACCCATTTTAAGGCATATGTTTAATTTGTTTAGACTTCCTTTTTATGTATTTACATATATTTTCAAAAGATTCATAATTAATTAATACTTAAAAAATCATAAACTAAAGTAATATAAGATAATTTATGTTAAATTATAATTTTATTTTAAAATAGAATCATATTTTAAACATAAATATACTAATTAAAGAGAGGTGAATGTAGAGCTAGGTAGAATAAGTTGAACTTAAACCCTACTCCACCCATAAACCATACTGTCCCCATGGTTTTGCGAATAGGGTCAGGTTCGGGTTTGGATAACCAAGTTCAGGGAGGGTAGAGCCTGATATGATATTTTTTGACATCCCTCCAAAGTTTAACTTTGGACCTCTCCAAATGCCTCATTGATCCTTAGCCATTAAGTGCTTGAAGTTATGTATTTTAATTTAGAATCTAAAGCCTTAAAACAGTATAATCACATGATTGTATTTGCATCACTGAAAACTTGATAGAGTTAGTTTCAGGTGAGTGCACATGGAGCGAGTTATCAAATTAAAGAGAGAAAGTGTCGCATAGTATATAGGAGCAGATCGCCTCGTGGCATAGTTTAGGGATGAAAGTGCCTGAATCAACATAATTTGAGAGGCAAAAAGTTGATTTAGGACTGTTAATTGACTGTGCACTGATAGTCTGATGATATGATGCACCGAACAAGTAACTTTAAGAAGTGCAAAAGTCTACGGGTGGAGGGCCTGCGGTTTGGTCCCTGAAGCAGAGATGGGATGGCAATCGGAGGCAACTCAACTCAAGTGAAATAAAAATAAAAAAACTGGTAAAAGAAAGGGAAAATTACAAAAACTCCTATGTAGTTTGCTCTAACCTATACTTTGTCTCTCTTATTTCCAAAAACCTACACTTTACTCCTATTTGATTTACAATGTCCGACAATAACTTCTAAAATGCTAATTTAAAATATATGATAATAATATTTCAATAATTTCAAGATTTTGGATATTTTTTTCATAGCCAACCGACCTTTAAAAGATACTGATATGTAATTACAAGAGGGAAAGTACATTTACAAAAAGGAAAAATTGATAGTTTAAAACATTCATTAACTATAAAAAAATACCAAAGATATTGAAATTACTGGAAGATGATTATCATATAGTTTAAATATAGTTTCAGAAGTTGTTATCGAGCAATATAAAAAACATAGGGGGTAAAGTGTAGGTTTCTCAAAATAAAGGGGTCAAAATGTAGGTTAGACCAAACTATAGGGGATTTTTTGTAATTTTCGCTAAAAGAAAACCAAAAAGCTAGAGTGGTGGCGCAGCCCATTCCAATTGGACTGGTGGAGTGGACGAGCTACCAAATGCCTATCACACTGTCGCCCAGGCCCAGGAAGAGAGAGGGATCCCATCCCAGTTCACTCGTCAATCTCATCATACAACTTGATCACCAAACCAATCCAACAGTGTGGGATCGAGTCGGGGTATAAATATAATCTACACAAAGCTCTTCCAGGCTTTTTATCATGATCAGATCATATCTCATCCCCAACCTTAATTTGAATACTCAGCTTTTAGCTCCTCAACTATGCTTTACTATGCTATGCCTGCATCTTCAATTACCATAAAGTTCTTCCAGTTAAAAATATAATGTCCAATTTCAAATTTGTGTTGTGTGCAATAGAAAAAAAAAAAAGTGCAAGCGCTTCATCTTTATTTCTCCAAAGGATACAGCAACAATGTTTTTCTTCAGGTCCTCAACAATATGTTGTAAAAAGTACAGCTTGTAACTTATTTGTCTTTGCTTATGTTTATTTTTTAGATGCTATGCAACTTCTTACAATTTACAAAGTTATTAATAGACTGTCGGTTTTGTTTAGGCCGAAATGCACTTTGATCCTCCAACTTGTCAAACTCGCGCAAGCTAGTCCTTGTTGTTTGACTTAGTGCAACTTGGTCCTCTAATTTTCCATATTAAGCGTGTTAGCCCTTAACTTTGCTAAAGTGAACGAATTAGTCCAATGTGGATGGAATGCATCCACGTGCGAAGTTTTTCATTTAAACGCCGTGTGTGAGATGCTTAGGTGGGGTTAAAAGGGGGGCTTGGTTGAGTTAGACGAAGGTTGTGGGCCGAAACGGGATTGCAACGCTTATTCCACAGTGGCGTATCGTGGGTAGAGCTCAGTGGTGGAGCCACGTTAAACCCAAAGGGGCAATTGCCCCACTCAATTTTAGAAATTTTGAAAAAATTACATATTTAATGTTGTCTCTTTAATAAAATTTGTAATTTGACCCCACAGATTTTAAATTTTATAATTACATATTGTAAAAGAATTATCTATTGTCCCACTGATAATTTTTTCTGGCTCCGCCCCTGGTAGAGCTCACCGGTTTTTGTAATTTTCGCTATGAAATCGACGCGCGTGAGGTCGTTGAGGGTGGCGGAGCAGCCTTTTCAGTGAAGGCTGCGCGTAGGGAAGTGCAGGGATGTCCGGGCGGTGGTGAATCGGCGAGATTGAGGCTGTGAGATTGAGGCGATGAGCAAGATGTCTGGGCGGTGGCGAATCGGCAAAAGGTGAGCGTCCAAATTCAATGAGGGGTGAGGTCGGATTTGACGAGGGGCGAGCAGCCAGATTCAACAAGGAGCGAGAGGCCAGATTTGACGAAGGGCCGGATTCAACAAGTAGAGAAAGGCCAGATTTGATGAGGAGCAAGAGGCCGAATTCGAAGAGCAGCAAGAGGCCAAAGTGAGGGGGAGGGGCCGAATTTGACGGAGATGGCTGGCAGGTGGTGGCGAGGGGAAGAGAGACTGCGACAATGTCAGGAGAGGGAGTAGAAGAGGCCAACGGCTAGGGCGAGGGAGATGGGCGGCAGGTGGGGGCGAGGGGAAGAAAGGCTAACGTCGTCTGTTTTTCTCTAAAATAGGTGACTAACTCACTCAATTTTTTAAAATTGAGGGACTAAGTTGTGCTGAGTCAAAGTTGAAAGACTAACTTACTTAAGTGAGCAACGGTGAGGGACTAAATGTGCATGTTGGCCTTTTGTTTAATATGCGGGAACTTTGTTTGTTTGTTTTTTTTTTTTCTGTTTCTTAAAAAATAATTGTCGGATGCCTACGTATTGCTGTTGTTTAAATTTGAAAGATGAGATAAAAACTTGATTAGATAGGCAAATCTTGGTTTTGTAAAGAAAAGTAGAGCTGAGAATGACAAGTGGATTGGGAGGCCTAGATTATACTTTTGCATTCTTTTTCCTTCGAACCAAAGTTTTGCTTCCATTATTTTGATTCAATGGGAAGTGGGTCATTCCTAACCCTGACTGTGATATCTGTGAGTTGTGACTTTGACCCAAAGCGAAAATATGTAAATATGAATTGGGATGTTGTCGACAACCTTTTTTTCATTAAAGTTATGAATATTATGTTATACAATTAAATTAGTATGTTTTATTTATTACTCCCTCCCTCCATTTCAATATATATATATATAATTTTTTGGGCTGTCCAAAAAATATTGAAAGGTTTTAACAACTAGTTTACTTTACTAGGTTTATTAAACTTTCAGTATAGAAAACGCAACAAGAATATTTTTTTTTTAACCTTCATAAAGCTCTCACAACAGAAAGTCTATAAAAAAAAAAATTTCTAACTAACATTTAAACTCTTACCATACAAAATATAAAATAAAATCATTTTGTTAATCATCATTTAAACTTCCACTATACAAAATTAAAAAGAAGAATTTTAAGTTTTAATTTTAGGGGTAAACTTGAAAAAAACTATATATATATATATATATCTTAATCTCGGTCATCAAAAAAATGTTCCATCTTTCATAGAACAGAGAGGGTAATTTTGTAGAAAGATTCAGACTTAATTTTATAGAAAAATTCAGACTATCTAAAAAATGACTGGGAGTCCCCGCCAGCTGCCATAGTTGGTGTTTGTGAGCTTTGTCCGGCTGCAGTCCGAATTCGATTTCCTCCTTGTCTTTGGTAAGGTCATAAGAAATTGTATAGGTCAAATTTTCAAGAAATTAGCAACTTACCTCAACCATTTACAAACATTCTTTAACACCCTCACTTATAGGGGCACCAAGCAAACAAAGAAAATAAAAATAAAATGGCTAAGATCCGTCTGGAAAGAGGTTTTTTATGATTAGTACTATAATTTTTAATAATTCATTAATAGTAGAAATTAAACTGGTAAACCTAAAAGCTATTTTTATATAGCTTTATCCAAACTTTAAAATTAGTCGCTAATAGTAACAACAAACAAGCCTAGAACTTGGATGGCATTAGATGGATCTAAGTAAATAACCCAACTTTTCAAAATTTTCAGTTGGTTGTGTTGCAATTGCATCCACAGATAAATAAATAAACAAATTTTACTTCTTCCATTTCAAATCCAGTGGATCATTTGATTTGGTACGAAGATTAAGAAAAATGAAAAAAGTTTATGTGTTACTTTTAATTTTACCCTTAACTTTTTACATGAAAATTGAAAAAAAATTAAAAAAGATAAATATTAAAATTATAGTTTGAATTTATTAAAAATAAAAATGTGAAAAGAAATTTAGGATATTTTATGTTACAATAATTTTGCGAGGTAGAGACGAGAGTGTATAAAATATAACTAGTAGCGCTAATAAGCAAGGATCGTTCTCCCCACGTCTTGCCTTCCTTCCCGTTTCCCTTCTCCCCGTGGCGTTTCAATTGCCATTTGTTTATGGAGTAGTACAGCTACAGCCTTCCGTTCAATTTTGTTTTCGGTTGGTAGAGAGAGAGGGAGCGGTGCCTTACATGTCATTCATCTTCCCAGGCCCAGCCCACCACCGTATATATAATTTATGGTTGTTTGCTTCCTGTCCGGTCAATGGCCATGGCAGTTGAACTCTTGTCAGAAAATCCAGGAAGCAGCCCACGGATCTCCTTCTCTCACGATCTCGGCCTGTGCGACGTCGTCCCCGTAGAGCAGCGCCCCTTCCGCTCCAACTCCAAGAATTCCAGCCTCGATTTCGATTTCTGCCTCCCCCACCCCTCCTTCGATCATCATTCTTCATCTGCCGACGAGCTCTTCTCCGATGGCAAAATCCTTCCCACCCAAATCAAGGATTTTAACAAGAATGCTCCCGGAAACGCCTCAAATTCAAATGCTTCCTCCTCCTCCTTACAATCACAATCGCCAGCGCACAACAAGATCATAGCCAGGGACGAAACGGGGGAGCACGAAACGGATCAGGAGAGGCAGGGGTCCAAGTCCTTCTGGCGATTCGGAAGGAGCAGCAGCTTGAATTGCGGCACCGGCTACGGGAGGACTCTCTGTCCCCTGCCGCCGCTTCTCTCCAGGAGCAACTCCACTGGCTCAGCGCCCAAGGAAAAGCAAAAACAGGGCTCCTCCTCCAGGGCCACCCATCAGAAGCCGCCTCCCCCTCTCAAGAAGATCGCGCATGGCCATGGGAGTAACTATAGCAGCGGCGTTAGGGTAACTCCCGTTCTCAGCGTTCCCACTGGAAATCTCTTCGGTTTGACTTCTATCTTCTTCAATGGCAGAGACAAGAATAGGAGGAAATGACATGATTCTCTTCTCTTCATGCCCTCCCTCTATTATTTTTTGGGGATGGAGGGGAGTTTGGAATTTTCATTCTGAATTAAGTCAAGTGCAAGTATGCATATCCAGCTTGAAACTTTGGATCTCCTGGGTTTTGGATTTCTTTTTTCTTTTTGTTGTGACAGTGGGAATACAATTTCTCTTGATTCTGGCATGTGGGAAGAAATAATAGATTGGATATCGAAATGCTTCTCTCTTACACTTGGATATGTGTAAAAACCTTTTTTCACTACTTCATAATTTCTTATATTAATCTTACCATTTATCTTGAATAATTTAATATTGGAGATAAAGCGCAGAAATTTAACTCGATCGATCTTGTGAATTTTCTAAGCTTTGTCCCACAAAATTTCAGTGACTGGAACTCGTATAAATATACAATTGTCATATGGAAGTCTTAGGATAGTAATTACTCCAGGAATTTAACAACTACTATATCCTAGGATTATGTTTCTTAATGATAAATCTAATCTAATCATAATTTTTCTTAAATTCTACCATCTGTAAGTTGATACCTCTTCTTCGTTTTTTAGAATAATGCTTAAGCTAAAACCATTTCTACACCAGCGTTTTACATGTATGATATGGCAGACTATGATTCGAACACAAGTATTTGTAGGATCATTTAAATTTAAACTATCCCAAATTATTTCATTCATATCACTTTTTTATTATATTTTTTCGTTTTACTTTAATTTTTTTTATAAGTTTTGAGAAGACAAAGATGATATGGATGGCCTGCACGGCAGTAAAAGGCCAGTGCCCTGTGGGAAGGAATATATCATGGCACATGCCCTGTAGGAGGACACAAATTGACAGGTAACGACTTTTGGGTTTAAATGCACCATTGGTCCTCCAACTTTCTTAGCTAGCAGAAGTTGGTCCCTTGCCTTTTTACTAAGGATTATTTAGTCCTCAAATTTTTCAAAAAATGCGAATTAATCATCAAACTTTACAAAATGATGCAACTTAGCCCCTCAACTGTCAGGATAAACTACAACATTAAGTCCCAACATTTATCTTATCGCATAATGACTCTTCCATTTAGAAACCTTCATTATTGCCAAAATCAAATTGCTAACTATATATTTAACAAATTAAAATTTAACAGATTAAATTACTTACAAATGATAGTTGAAAAGAATTTCAATACTTAAAAAAGGTTCTAATTATAGTAAATTACATTTTCGGTCCCTAGCATTTAATTATTGTTTCATTCTTGCCCCTAACCTACAAATTGTTCATGCTAGGTTTCTAACCCACAAAAAATGTTCTATTTTTATCCTTTTCTTGATGGAAAAAGTTAATTCTGACAGAAAATATCAAATCAACATAAGACTATAGAACTAATGGCACTTTTCATCCTCATTGTTATTTTTCTATCTTAATTGACACATTACCTTCAATTTTGTCTCACTAAATTTCATGTTTAGAGATGATAGTCGAACAGGTAAAACCCATGACATATAGATACATGTTCATAATGGGCGGGATTGCAAGTGAAAATATCAGTGATAAAACGAACATGAATAAAAAATCTTACTCATTTGGCACGTACAAATAGGTGGCAAGTTTGAGGGATCTATAATAGGTAATCCTACAAAATTCATGTTTATATTCACCCAGAGAGCACCCAACTACATCCCAACTCTCATTTTAAAGTAGCCAAAATTACACAATTAGTGACTTCCAAGGTTCCCTCAGCATTGAAATTTTGAAGGAAACTCGTTCAAGTCAAAGGTTGGATATCTCCAACCAGCCTTTTTTTTTTTTTTTTTGAGGAATGTAGTGGTTAGAGTTGAAATGAATGAAATGTTAGTGTGTTAAGTAGCAGGGAGCGAACATATCAAGATCAATGCTATTTTTTTATCTTTTTGATTAACAACATGTTGACATCTGTGGGTACATCTACTGGTTTGGCTATTTGCAAGTCATGGGTATGGATGCAAAAAAATTTGCCTGCATTACCAATAACTTCATGAGTGAGGAATTACTCGTAAGCGTGGGGTGGTAAGAATGACACGCCTGTGCCCTACCTAACCTGCTTCTATTTGTAACTATATGTTTGTTTGAAACATTTTCTTATTCCAACTTTGTTGGATTTGTTCCAAGCAAATATTTAATTTTGATGATGACAAGTGTATTGTGTTATTGTGTTTAATATTATTTTATTGGGTCAAAATAGATTTGTTAAAGTTGTGCTTAAATTCTAAGTATTTCAAGTGTTATCTCAAAAAATATGTTTTAAGAATATTGAGGAAAAATTGCTTTTGAAAAGAAATTAGTAGGTTTTTAACTTAGGTTAATGTTTGAATCAAGTTTTAATTTCCAAATGACAAGTGTTTTGGAGTTGTTTCAAGTTTAATCCATTAAAGTCATAGTTTAACAGGTATTTCTTTCACCCGAGTTTAACTTGCTCTCAGGGTTACACTTTAACACGTTAAACTGGGTTAATTCGAGAGTTAAGTTTCCTGTGACTTTTCGGAGAACATCAGGCAACGCGTTAAAATTCTGTTTTAACCTGTTAAGTCGAAGTTTGACAGCTTCGTTCAAATTCTACGACTGGCGCGATTTGAGTCAAGATTTGAAATGTGACGCGAACGAATCAGAGGACGCCACCTAGACACTATGACAGAACTTCTTATGACCTGTCTCCTGCTGCTTTTGACAGTTGAAGGGAGAAGTCGAGTTTACCTGTTAAACTCAGGACTTAACACGAAGTCTGGGAAAGCTGCATTTTCACGTAAAACAGAGCAACGGCTCTCCAGATTTTAAGGAAATTTTTCAGGCACATCCAGCAGGTTTCCAACGTCTCTTTAGCTCCCATATGAGTATAAAAACATGGAGAAACACTTTGGAAACAACTCTTGGCAACTAGAAAAGAGATTTAATCTTCAAAGAGCTTGAGTTTGAGAAATGCTAAGAGAATAAGCTATCACTTGTTTATCTAGCTTTGAGAGCTTCTATTGTTCTTACCACTTTGTAATTGTGGCAACGTCGGGTTTTCTGGAGTCGCCACCAATCCGTTTACCTAGGTCGATTGGTCACCTTAAAATATGGTCTGCGAGAGTTCGGGGATCGGGAGTACGGTTACGCTAAAACAACTTTGTTAAAACGCCCAAAAATTGGCACCTTAGTTGATTTTAATTTTGTTTTGCTTTGCTTTTAAAAAATTTTCAGTTAATTTTCAAAATTAGAAATTTTAACTGGATTAGTCGAAATGTGGATTTTTTTTAAATTAATTAATTTGTATGAAATTTTATACTTCCGAACCATGGACTCTGCCGAGTCATTTGGACACGGAAGATTTTGATTCCGAACCATGGACTCTGCCGAGTCATTTGGACACGGAATTTGGTGAACTTTTAAATAATTTAATCCATATTGTAAATATGGATTTTTTATCTTTTTATTTATTTAATTTATTTAGTAAAAGAAAGTTTTCCAAACCGTAGATCCTGCCGGATCATCCGGATATGGAAATTAATTTTTTATAATTAATTATTACATTCTTACTTATTATAGAATTAATTTTAGTTTAATTACTAAATTATAAATTTTTATTTTTATTTATGAAATTTTAGAGTTTTTGTTAATGATCTTTAATGTTAACTAATTTTAAAAAAATGTTTATTTCTTTTTTCTATATATTTTTTTTTTACTTCTTTTCTTTCTTTCTTTTTATATTTTTTGTTTACTTTTTTTGTTTTCTTGTTTAATGAAAGATATTTATTATTTTAAAGCATTACTCAATTTATAAAAGAATTAAAAAAAATAATAATTAATTTTTATTTAATAAGAAGTTAATTTAAAAGAATTAAAGAGTTTAAAAATAAAAATTTTAATCATGGTACGGGGCGTTGTTACTCAGCCAGACCCTCTTCACCAGGTGAAGCAGCTCAAAAGCGGGTACGAGACAGTTTCCAGCCAATATACCATGAACTAAAATTTTTTTATTTTTTTTATTATTTTTTATTATTTTTTTTATTTTTTATTTATAAAAGATTAACCAAAAGTAATTGTTTTATTAAGAGAATAAAAAATTTATATGTATATTTTAAACAAAAGAAGAAAAGTTTTGATATTTATTTAATTTATTTTGGAATAAAAGATTATTTAACCAAAAACTTATATGTATTTTAAAACAAAAGTCTTGATATTTTTATTTTTATATTCTTCTTTGTTTGATGAAAGATTTTTTTTTTTAATTTTAATTTATATTTCTGAAAATATATCTAATCAATAAGTCAAAAATATTTAAGAGAAAATTCAATTATTTTTGTTTTATTTTGTATTATTTTGAAATTATTTGATTAAGATTTTTATAAAGGAAACAAAAAGTTATATCTTTTAATAAGTAAAATATTACTGAATAAAATATTAACCCAAAATTTTTATTCTTTTCATTCTTTTTATTAATAAAGAAAACTAAAAAAAATTATATTTTAAAAGAAATAAATAAAATATTATTGAAAAATATTAACTCAAAATTTACTCTTTTTATTCTTTTTATTAATAAAGAAAACTAAAAAAAGTTATATTTTAAAAGAAATAAATAAAATATTACTGAAAAATATTAACCCAAAATTTACTCTTTTTATTCTTTTTAATAAAGAAAACTAAAAAAAAGTTATATTTTATTATTTTAAAAGAAATAAATTTTACTGAAAAATATTAACCCAAAAAAAAATTACTTTTTTTATTCTTTTTACTAAAAAAATTTATATTTTATTATTTTAAAAGAAATAAATAAAATATTACTGAAAAATATTAACCCAAAAATTTTACACTTTTTATTCTTTTTATTAATAAAGAAAACTAAAAAAATTATATATTAATAGATAATTAATATATTAGTCTAAAGTTTTTTTTTATTTTTTATAAAGAAAAAATTTATTTATATATTTTATTTAAAAATATTTCCGAGCCATGGATCCTGGCGGATCATTTGGTCATGGAGTTTTAATTTTTTTTTATTTCATTAATTATTAATTTTAAAGATGTATTAAAAGAATGATTTTATGTTTATTTATTTATTTATTTTATTTTTGAATTATTTCATTATGTTTGTTTATTAAAAGGAATAAAAACTTTGTTTCAAAATAAAAAAAAAAGTAATTTTTATTAGCCTTTAGAAAATTATTCACATAAAATTCCTTTTTTTATCTTTTAATCATAAAAAAAAATTCAATTAATAAAGTGGGGCTTTTTGGCCATCCACTTTAATAACACAATAATAATAAAAGTTAGCACAATTAATATAGTTAGATTAGTTGGATTAGTTAGTTAATAACAATAAAAAATGTTAGTAAAAGTTAGATTAAATTAATTAACAACAATAATAAAAATTAGCCAAGTTTAATTAAATTAATTGTTAACAACAATAATAAAAAGTTAGTCAAGTTAATTAAATTAATTAATTAACAACAATAATAGAATTTAGCCAAATTAATTAATTGTTAATTAACCAAGTTAATTAAATTAATTAACAATAATAAAAGTTAGTAATAATGCAAAAATTAAAAGGTTAGTAACAATAATAATGTTAAAAGTTAGTTGTTAGTAAGTTAGTTAACAAGTTAATAATAACAAAAAAAAAAGGTTAGTAACAATAACAATAATAAACAAATAAATACACAAGTAAAAAAAATAAAGTTAGTAATTAATTCTCAAAAAAAAAAAAACAAAATAAAAAGATTAGTGACCAAAATGAAAAGAATTGAAAAGATGAAGTATTAAAGTAGAATTTTACCTAAAGGTTGAAATTTTTGAATTTGCTGGGTACAGGCGCGACGCGAGCGCGAGGGGGGAAAGGGGCTGGCGGCCGGCGGCGGCTGGGCCAGGGGCAGGGGGGACGGCGGGGGTGGCGCGGCGGCACGGGCACGGGGCGGCGAGCGACGGCACGGCGGAGACAGCGGCCGGCGAGGGGCGGAGGTCCGAGGAGAAAGAAGGAAAAGGAGGGAAAAGAAAAGGGAACGCGGCGGCGGGCCGGCGGGGCGACGGCGGCACGGGCACGGCGGAGGCGGCGGCGGTGAGGAGAGAGAGAGAGAGAGAGAGAGAGAAACGGAACAAAGAAAAAAAAAAGTTTTGGCTTTCTGGGGAAGAAGGGAAGAGGGCTGGGGCTAAGGGATGTAATTTTATTTTTTTTTAAAACGGAGCTCTAAGTTTTTTTTGCTATTTTTTTCTGTGTTCATCACTGAATTTGGGGGGGTATTTATAGAAGGAGCTTGGCTGAACTGCTGACGGATAAATTAATAAAAAATTTCAAACTTATCTTTTAAATTGGTAAAATGACAGTTTCAGTCCTTTACGTTACTCCAGCTCTGGATAAGCTCAGAAGCTTCTGATTTTGACAATTTTAACGTTTTCTGTTAATTTGGGCCAGAAACGTCCGTTTAGGCCCAAAATTGACGCGAAAAATTACCCAAAGCTCCTGAAACTTTCAGAATTTGTCAATTTTGTCCGAAACTTCTCAATTTTGTCATTTTTACCTCAAACTTTTAATTTTTTTGTCATTTTTTTCTGAAATTTTATTTTTATTTCAAACACATACATATTCACACATATATTATTTTAAATCAAATCTTCTCAAAATAAAAATATATTTTAAACTAATTAACATAATTAAAATTTTTTAGCAATAATAATAATAATAATAATTTTTTAATTAGTTTTTTTTTTTTAATTTTTTAAAAAAAAAGCCGGACGAAATTGGGTGTCAACAGTAATCTTGTAAACACCATTTTGTGAAGATTGAGTTGGTGAGGTTTCTAGTTAGCCTATAGGAAAACTAGTGAGGAAAAGGGTGTTGGTAAGGTTTCTAGTTAGCCTTTAGGAAAACTACTGATTGGTTGGGTGTGAACCTTGAAGAAAACACCATTGTAGTATTGATCAAGAAATAGTGGAGGAAATCTCAAGTGGGCAAGCTTGAGGAGAGGACGTAGACTCCGGTTGGTGGAGTTGAACCTCTATAAATCCCGGTGCACTCTTTCCTTTATTCTCTTTTATTTACTTGCTTTATTTGTGCTTAGCATTACTTGGTTTGTTCTTGATCTTTGGTTGAGTGAATTTAGTTGTAAATTTTGTTTTTGCTAAAGTTTTTAAAACAACCAATTCACCCCCCCTCTTGGTTGCACTTGGGCCAACAATTGGTATCAGAGCTTGGTGATTTTTGTTTTGAAAACCTTGCGGTTTAAAATCTAAAGATTATGACAACCTTATGTGATAACATGAGTTCTATCTTTCCACCTCCTTTTAGTTTTGAAAATTTGAACTTGTGGAAAGAAAGAATGAAAATTTTTATTCAAGCAAATGATTTTGAAATTTGGAAAATAGTTGAAGAGGGGTTAAAAAATTTTGATATGAGATCATATACTCTAAATGCTAGGGCAATGCATATTCTTTATTCCTCTATGAGCAATGAAACACTTGAAGGTTTTTTAGATTGCAATTCCGCTAATGAAATTTGGGAAAGACTTGGTTTGGTGGATAAAAAAGAGAAGGCAAAACATGGAAAAGAGAAAGGCAATCAAAATTGTATTGATGGCAAGAAAAGAAAGAAAAAGAAGAAGAAAAATAAAGTGGGATGCAATAAGAAGAATAGAGGATCCATGGTGGTGGCATGGAGTGCTAGTAATTTATCTTCAAATCAAAGTGGAAGTACTTCAATATCAAACGATAAAGCCAACTTATGTCTCATGGCAAAAGAGGAAGATGAGGTAACAAGTACTTACTCTAATAACTCATCATCATCATCATCCTCATCATGCTCATCTAGTTGTTCATATGAAGAATTATTAGATGCATTTCATGAGCTTTTCAAAAATTCAAAAAGACTTGCCAAAAAGGTTGATGAATTGAAGGTTTTAAATACCTCTCTAACAAAAGAAATAGATAACTTAAAGAAGGAGAACTTAGATATTAGTTTATCCTTGAGACAAGAAATAGATGAATTAAAAAGGGACAAACTTGATCTTACCCAATCTTTGTCTAAAGTTGTTAAAGGTAAAGAAAACCTTGATTTGTTACTTGGTGCTCAAAAAGGAGTTTATGACAAAGCGAGAATAGGTTTTAATCCCTTGATGAAGGAAAGAAAATTTGGGAATAGATTTGTTAATGCATCTACATCCTCATCTAGTTCACTTGTAACATGTCATGCTTGTGGTGGAAAAGGTCATTATTCTTATGAATGCATGATTAGAAAAGGAAATGTTCTTTTTGGCTACAAATTAGTATGGGTTCCTAAAGGAAATAAAATTATTAGAGCTAACTCTCAAGGACCCAAAGAAATTTGGGTACCAAAAATCAAAATTTGAAATTTGTTGTAGGGTGCTAGAGTATGGAGCAAAAATTAGAAGCATACACATGAAACTCTATGCACCAAGAAATTGGGGATTTGAAGATCAATAGCAAATGCTTAAGACAAAGTTTATTTGTGGTAACATTGTTTATTTTATTTGGTTAATGATAATTATTGATACATTGAGCTATTTGGTTGTGCTATGTTGCTTAATAAGTATATATGAGTTATTCATAATTCTTGAAAGATTTGTAATGTGTTTTATGTCATCATGATGATTGTGGATTTGTTCCAATATTTTGATGATATGATTTTGTATGGAAAATATTATGCTAGTCTATTAATTGATATTTTGCTTGATCTAGAAAGGGGGAGAAATTTTTTATGTTTGGATAAAGAAGGAGCATGCTTTCTTGTAAAAATTCCTTAAAGTTTATATGCCTTAATTAAGGGGGAGCTTATTGCATGTTGTGTTAACTTTGTTTGAAAAATTTTCATGATTTATTTTGTTGATATATATGTTTTTTTGATTATGACAAAAAGGGGGAGAGATAAAATTAAAGAATATTTAATAAGGGGGAGAATCATTGTTTATGCTAATTGTTTGGATGTTATATGTATTTTTTGAAAGATTGTTTTGTCATCATAAAAAATGGGGAGATTGTTGGATTTGTTCCAAGCAAATATTTAATTTTGATGATGACAAGTGTATTGTGTTATTGTGTTTAATATTATTTTATTGGGTCAAAATAGATTTGTTAAAGTTGTGCTTAAATTCTAAGTATTTCAAGTGTTATCTCAAAAAATATGTTTTAAGAATATTGAGGAAAAATTGCTTTTGAAAAGAAATTAGTAGGTTGTTAACTTAGGTTAATGTTTGAATCAAGTTTTGATTTCCAAATGACAAGTGTTTTGGAGTTGTTTCAAGTTTAATCCATTAAAGTCATAGTTTAACAGGTATTTCTTTCACCCAAGTTTAACTTGCTCTCAGGGTTACACTTTAACACGTTAAACTAGGTTAATTCGAGAGTTAAGTTTCCTGTGACTTTTCGGAGAACATCAGGCAACGCGTTAAAATTCTGTTTTAACCTGTTAAGTCGAAGTTTGACAGCTTCGTTCAAATTCTACGACTGGCGCGATTTGAGTCAAGATTTGAAATGTGACGCGAACGAATCAGAGGACGCCACCTAGACACTATGACAGAACTTTTTATGACCTGTCTCCTGCTGCTTTTGACAGTTGAAGGGAGAAGTCGAGTTTAACCTGTTAAACTCAGGACTTAACACGAAGTTTGGGAAAGCTGCATTTTCGCGTAAAACAGAGCAACGGCTCTCCAGATTTTAAGGAAACTTTTCAGGCACTTCCAGCAGGTTTCCAACGTCTCTTTAGCTCCCATATGAGTATAAAAACATGGAGAAACACTTTGGAAACAACTCTTGGCAACTAGAAAAGAGATTTAATCTTCAAAGAGCTTGAGTTTGAGAAATGCTAAGAGAATAAGCTATCACTTGTTTATCTAGCTTTGAGAGCTTCTATTGTTCTTACCACTTTGTAATCTTGTAAACACCATTTTGTGAAGATTGAGTTGGTGAGGTTTCTAGTTAGCCTATAGGAAAACTAGTGAGGAAAAGGGTGTTGGTAAGGTTTCTAGTTAGCCTTTAGGAAAACTAGTGATTGGTTGGGTGTGAACCTTAAAGAAAACACCATTATAGTATTGATCAAGAAATAGTGGAGGAAATCTCAAGTCGGCAAGCTTGAGGAGAGGACGTAGACTCCGGTTGGTGGAGTTGAACCTCTATAAATCCCGGTGCACTCTTTCCTTTATTCTCTTTTATTTACTTGTTTTATTTGTGCTTAGCATTACTTGGTTTGTTCTTGATCTTTGGTTGAGTGAATTTAGTTGTAAATTTTGTTTTTGCTAAAGTTTTTAAAACAACCAATTCACACCCCCCCCCCCCTCTTGGTTGCACTTGGGCCAACAAACTTTAATTGAATAATATTAGAAAAATATTAATTTAATGATAAAAACATGATAGTTCATCTCTAAAAATTTTACAAATTATAATAATAAGCTTTAAAACAATTCAATAAATACTAATAATATATGCTTTATGTGGGTTTCAAAGATAAATAAATTGAGGAATTAAATGAAAAAATGGGGGCAGTGGAAGTTATAACATGAAGATAATTAGCCCTCTTAGTGATGTCCTCATGGCCTATCACTGCTTGATCGTGACCTAGCAACATCACAAGCATAGCCTAGCTAAAGCAAGCAGGGACAAGCTATGGGGATGGCGGTTTTGGGGCTACCAATCTTTAGGTTGCCATGCCGCTTGAGGTGATGGTGGAATATGGTGCTAGAAAAGCTTGAAAATGAGAGAGATGGATATGGTGACTAGATTGAAAAATGGGAAAGTTTTAGAATTTCTGGGACAAAGATCAAGTTTCCATGAGTTAAAAGTACGGTTTTCTATTTCTTTCTAGAATGTTCTTTTTTAATTATGCTTATTAATCCTTAATGAATGAAGATTTATTTTACTACATAAGGTTCAATTAAAGAATGATTAACACAACTTTGTTCCCTTAACCATTTTTGGAAGTCATTAACTATTTTAGCTATCTTTGAAAAATGGGGAAAAACTCCATGATTATAATTATTTAATTAATTATTTTGAAACTTATTACAATGTCTAAAAAGGTCACTAATGGATTATTTATTTTTATCATAAATTACTAGTTCTTAAATATTATTCAATTGAAAGTTTGAAATAAGGTATTTTTTGTTATCTAGTACTAAGTATGTATGTATGTATGCATATATATGAGAATTCCCGTTTTAAAAGCTTATAAGAATATTAAGTAGAGAAAATTACATGAACCCTTAAGGTTGATCCCAACCTACAGATTGGCCTCCCTTTTTGGGATCGAGTGACACAAGAACAATAACAAATTCTTACAAAATCAAGCAAATTGACCCCAAAAATCAGGTCTCGAATTAGCACCAAACAGCTGCAGTTGCTTGCAAGATAATAGCATCAAATCGACCCTATCTCAAACTGAAAATAGCGACCTTTGCCCACTACGGACCTTCAAATGGAAAACAATAAGTTTTTCACCGAAAAGAAGGACCCAATGCAGATTGTCAGTGTTCACCTTAGAGTAACTCTTGCTCTTGGAATCCAAATGGTCACTATTCTTTGCTCTCATAATAAATCTCTTTTCAATCCAAATCGTTGCTTGTCACCGCCATTTAAGCTCGCGAATTAAGCCGTCGCCCAACCCCTTCAAACTCCCAGATTATTACCGTTTACAGGCCCACAAGCCATCGTTCTCATCCTAAGTTCCTCTTCTTCTACTAAATTCCCTTCCCCACCCAAGATTACCGACTGTTGTCAGATCGCAACTTGTCGTTATTGATTTCCTCATCAGATCGAGTGGTGGCTGTGCAATCTGAGCAAGCCAGGGGCTGAGGCCTTGCTCTCCTGGAGGATCAGCCAATGGCAGCTTTTGGGCTTCGAAGTTGCTCTTTATATATAGTTTGGTTGATGGTTTGAGTTTCTTAAATTTATTGCGAGAATGGTTTCTGAATTGTTTCTTGAAGCGGCGAGGAAATCAGTGAGCCTCAAAGGAGATTTTTGTACTTTTTTTTTTCTTAACATAAAACGCGCGAGGAGCTGGCCTATCAAAAGTGGCCGGCCGCATGCGTCTACATTTGATCAGGGCGGTAACTGGTAATCCAAAACAACCATCCAAAGTACGAGGAACGGTGAGAGAGAGCCTTACCCAACACCTGAAAACTATGTCGGAAATCCAAGGATCTAAGCTGAAACATGTACCCCAACCCAGCTGATCCTAAAGCTGCTGCGTTGATGCACATAATCGACAGATGAAAAAAAATAAAAAACTATATTCCTCATTAAACATGCTTTTTTTTTTCGTCTTGAAAGTGTTAAAATATGTTTAATTTCAAACGAAATAAAGAAAAGTGCCTTTCCTTGCTAGCCCATCTGTTTCCAGTGTGAATTAACCCCAACAAGATGAAATTGCATGGGAAGCCCCCGCCACTCCGCTACTATGTGAATCGGAGGCGGAGGCCCAGAAAGGGTGGGAAAGCTGGGGCTCAAAGCCACCGAATATTGAGCGTGTCCGGCCTAATAGTTAATGTGGGATAGGATTAGAATAAAAACAGGGTGAGGCTTAGTTAGCCCATCCAGGTGGCCTGGACCCATACCAATTGGTGGCCCAATTAATTCCCAGACTGAACTCGTTGGACTTCAATGCATTGCATGTTCAATCATGTGATTGTTGCGGAGCCGTCGACTCGTACCAAAAACCGAACCAATCCAAAAACTCGGTTCAGAATTTCCATCCTTCGTTTTGGGTACGTACGGTTTGAGGTTATGTTGAACCACTAAATTATACAGCGCGGTATACCATGCAGTATACCACTTATCACATACCCGCAGTAGGCGGTACAAATGTTTTTATGTTTTATCATTTTACTTGTGCACTTTTTGTATGTATTTTGTCAAAATTTTGCAATATAATGCAAATACCGTGTGGTACGTGCCGTTTATTTAATTTTTTAAGCATATTTTTTTTTATTTTACATCAAAATATCATAAATATATAAAATATTAAAATAACAATAATACACATATCATAAAATAAACATTTACTTTTAATTTTTTTTGTTACTTTTCTTAATTAATACTCCATTCGTCCCATAAATTTTGATACATTTGACTTTTTGTTGTATTTTGACTCAATTTTATTCATATTATTATTTGTTAAAAAAATATATTTAGAAACTACATATCTTGAATTATCATTCATATACAAAGATTTTGTATTTATATATTAAAATGTTGAAAATAAAAAATCATAGATTAATTGCCAAAAACAAATGGAGTAAAACTTTTGGGACGGAGGGAGTATAAAAAATTAATGGATGGTATTATTTATGTTTATAGTATATGTAAAGTATATGGATGGTATTATTTATATTTATAGTATATAAATAAATTAGTTTTTTTTAGTATTATTTATTTTGCTCCATATATAATATTTTTTTATGTTTTTTGTATTAAAAAAATATCTTCTATCATATATATTTTATTTATATTTGACAAATTATGATGAGAAAAATTAGGATACATATAAAATATGTAAAAATTAATTATTAAGCAAATTATGTCATCTTAAAATAATATTCTAATATTTATTTTTTGTGAAAATGGTAACGGTATACGGCGCAGTATGTCATGTGGTATACCTTAAAAATTCAAAGTGGAATGTACTTTGCGGTAATGATATTTAACACTTTGTGTTGAACCGCCGACTCAAAATGTGTGAGATATGCTTTCGGCAAAAGAAATCAACGAGAAGATAGTTGAGTTAAGAGGAATTTTACAACAAATGCAATACGTTTTGCCTGGGATCCAAGGTCAGAGGAAGCTCATGAACTTGGGGACTAAACCACCATTTGATTGAACTATCTCTCCTAGTTATGTTTACTTATGTTTATTTCTATATAAGTACTGTAAATTATTTACAACACTTTTTTCCTTTATAAATTCAATTTTTTATTTTAAAATGGTTACTAAATATTTATATTGATATTTCTTCATTTGAGATTAGCAGTAATGTATTAAAAGTGTTTATTTTTTATATGTAGTAATTTTTTGCCCAAATTACATACACATATAATTTTTTATCTACAGTGATTTCATTTCTCATTAATAAAAACCAAAGACTTTATTACATTTGTAGTATTGCCAAAAGGCATACCTAAAGCTAAATAAGATTTCTCAATCAATCGATATTTTCTATAATAATTTGTCAGATTATGTGCAGGTTTTAGATGTTCTTCGCACTCAGAAGACAGTAGACTCAACCTTGATAAGCATTGTAGTCTTGGTTGTTGCTAAGATGGAGAAGTTTGATTACTGCTGCTCGTTGGTCATAGTTCCACGACAACGTGTTTTTCCGGCACACAACCTAGTAGTTTCTCTTTTCCATCAATCTATTTCTCTCATTATTATATATATATATATATACTTTGCTCCCAAACTTTGCACCTGTCTCCTTTCATCCCTCCCCATTAGGGATGTCAAAAAATACCCTACCCAACCCTAGCCTCTCCAAACTTGACTACTCGAACCTTGAACCCTACCCTACCAGCAAAGCCATGAAGGGTATGTGTATAACTTATCCTACCCAACCTACCCACATCCCCCTTAAATTGGTATATTTATATTCAAAATATGATTTTATTTAAAAAATAAAATTATAAGTTAACAAAAATTATCTTATATTACTTTAGTTTATGATTTTTTAAGTATTAATTAATTACGAATATACACATTCCTTTAAAAATATATGTAAACATATAAAAATCAAGTCTAAAAAAGGCAAACATATACCTTAAAATGGATTGGTTGGTAATATCTGCCTACTCGTGGGGCGGGTACTTCCCGAACCCGATTACTTAAGAGGAGGCTTTGGGATTAGCTATACTTGGCTTGAACCCTATCTGTTGACATCCTTACTCCCTGTATCCCCAAAAGGCCAAAACCCAAAAATCCCTAAACCTCATTTGTAACAAGCAATTGGACACAGAGTCGAACTAGATCTACAACTTCAAAGACCAGAATCAAGAACGGACAAGTACAAAAATGGGAGAAGACCGAGGAGGATGGCGGTCGCCATCGTGATCGATTTTACCACTGTTGGAGAATTTTGAGCAAAGATTTTGAATTGCAATTTGCAAGCGTCATCGAAAAATTTCAAACCATAATTTTCAAGTGCTGTTAGGCGATTTCAAACCATGATTACCATGGCCATAGGATGATTTCGAGTATAGATGTAAGCGGAGATAATGTAGCAGAGATGTGAGTCAATTTTGTGGGCAACTATACTCAGTCAAAGATGAACCCGTGAGTTGCTAAATTTAGCTGTGTGAAATAGAACATGCAAAGCCACTTGAAAATGTCAACCCATTTTGTGAGATCCAAGCCCGCATCTCACCAACCCAGAGAATTGATGGAATCAACAAAATGGAGAAGGTTGTGGGGGAGGCCATGAGAGGATGTAAGATAGAGGAAAAACTGAGGGGGATGAGAGGGACAGATTGAATTTTGGTTAAAAATTGGGTTAAAAAAATTTCATAATTAATTTGGTGGGTATACTGTAAGATACAAAAGTTGAATGGTATAGTTTTTTTGGAAAAATGTTAAGAGACCAAAATAAACATTTTCTATTTTTCTTTAGAGGGGATAAGTGTAGGTAAGTTTAGGGATGTTAATGGCGATTAACGTTGAATGGGGTAAATGTAGGGATGGTTAACTTTTGAGAAGGATAAATATAGGTATTTGAAATAGAAAAAATGCAAATGAAGGTTTGACTAAACCTCACGGGGGGTTTTGGTAATTTTCCTTATATATATATATATATATATTTACCTCATCATTTTTTTGCCTTGAAATTGAGACTTGTCTAGTTCCTTGGAAAGATGATATGTCAATCCCTATAACTGATGCTCATTGTCATTTGATTTTACAAGAAATTACTCGTTTATCAGGCTTCCCCTAAGCCTAGTCTACTGTGTAAAAGAAGATACTGAATTGAGACATGTGCAACCAATTTAGGCCCAGTTTATTTTTTTGTGCACGGGTTATTGGAACATTTTTTTTAGTTGTTGGCCCAGGTCAAACAAGTGGGTCACAATTAACCCATCTAGTTGCTGAATTAGAATGTTCATGGTTTTGGTAGAAATTACATCATTTACCACTTGGTATTTTTTACTCTCATAACCTTCATTGAGTAACAAGTCGATGATCTAGCAGGGTGCCATTAGCAAGCCCACCATCCCTAACCCTGGCAACAGACTCCCCCGACACTATGACTCTGTGATCCCCTATATAGAGTCCCGAATCTCATGGCCTTTGCGTTGCTCCTAAACCTTCAACCCTCTTCTGCTCACCGCCAATAGACCAAATCTGCCCAATTTGTCCACCAAGGCTAGCATACAAGGAATCTAGTGTCCCATTGACGGTATAAAATCCAACCAAAATGGATCTGCACAAAGAGGATATGTAGCAATGGAAGGGTACGGCTAGATGAGGTAGGGACATGCATTTTATGTCCCATAGCCTTCACTGCCTCTAACCTTTTGACCCTTCCCTACCATTCTTCATAGACTAAAACCGTTCAATTTATGCCTGGTAAGGCTTGTGTACGAAGAGTTTAGCAACCTATAGTGGTATGAAGTCTAGATGAAATGGATTTGGTGTTATTTGCAAACGACTGTCACCACCATATGAGGCCAATGAGCGGTGCCAACACGAGTAACACAAGACCATCACCGCTCCTCTACTATCTATGATGACTCGTTCTAGGTTAAGCATTAGGTTGACTACTGGCAGCCACCACCAATGGGCATGTGTTCTTTGTGGACTGTTTAGGGTACAGCGCGAAAAAGCAAGGATATAAGTTGAGTCCCATGGTCATTTTATAATTTTGTAGAACTTCAAGTTAGATTTGTTTCAACTAGGATGTGGGTCAACTATGACCCAAAAACCCAAATGAATTTTGAATCAAAGAATGCGTTAACGCATTCGTGAACACAAAAAATAAACTGGCCCTTAGAATCTTCATCCAAACTGTCTCAAAATATTGAAAACCTCAAAATAAGTGAGGTGTTGTCTCCTCATGAATTCCACACAACACATACATATATATCATTTGATTCAACATTCTTGTACTTTTCTTTCGCAATGATGACTCCAATGATTATTAAAAATATATAATATTTATAATGAATCTAGTTAAACAAATAAGTAAATATGAAAAACTTACTGTGACTTTACATGCGTCTTCCAGTTTCTCCCTCCATCCTAGTTTAATATTTTATTTACAATATATTTTCTTTTAAAGCAACAATTTTACCCTTATTCTGTTACTTTTTAAAACTTGTGTAAAATTTTTTATGATAATTTTGGATGAAATATTTTCTTAAATTTTATGTATTCTTAATTGCATCGATGATCCTTGAACTTGATCAACTCACAATATTTGGTTCCTTAACTCAAATTCAGTATGACTTTTTCCTCCAACTTAAAAACAATGCGAGTTAGTCCTTCAGCTAATAGAACTACTAACGTCATTAGTCTTTGTTGATTTGGATTTCTACTTTTGTTCCTTAAGTTTTGTTTAATTGTTTACTTTTGCCTTTACATATTTTACGCACATAATATAGTCTCTTTGAGGCCATATTTTGTACTTGTTTGATCAAAACTGCAAGTGCACCATGCACAAAGCATACTAGTCTAAAAAAAACCATCAGCTATGGTGTGAAGAAAAGCAAAAAAATAGAGGTAAAATCATAAATCAACAAAATTGCCTTCATTATCAGCCTACCCATTTGCTTGAAGTTCTATGACAAAAAAGACTAACACATTATCATTTTTTTTAAACACTTTTTGAGATCATCTGAAGTATTGTTATACATAAAATGATTAATAATTAGTAGTACAATAAGTTTCATGCTTTTGGCTATAAAATACATGACAACAATGCAACGAGAATTAAAAGGTATCCCAATTCTAAGCTCCTAATTCATCTGCTTCTTAATGACAGCGATGCGTGGCCTTGGTCGTGGCTCGGCAAAACTCCTTAAATGCTCTAGCTACTAAAATCAAACCCTACTTCAACGATCAACACCAAGCCCCATAAATTGAAATTAAAATACAATCCCATAATGATTATAAAGAAGACGATGAAAAGGAAAGAAAAAGGTCAGAGTCTCGAAACATAGAAGAATCAGGAACCAAATTCCATGAATTTTTTTTAGTAGGAAGCCATTTTTTAGCATCATAGAAAATAACATTGTTGACCAAAACTTGGTTTTAGTTCTTGACAACCAAACAATGGAAATCTTTTATGGCCAATATCCTGAACCAGAAAATTCTTTGATTTGGTTCCTTCATTTACCACAAGACTTAGGAGTTTGCCATACATCCGACTGAGAAGACAACCATAACCATGGGTTATCCAAATTCTCAACTGCGAATCAAACAAGATCCTTGTGCTTGGTTTGATTCATCGTTGTGTGTGTGTCAAAAGGAAATTTTTGAACCTTTTATTGGTAAAGTCCTCAGCTTATTCATCTACTTTTCATAAAATATTTGTTCTAGCCACTAGTTGTTTTTTATTTAGCAATTTGGTCATTTTCGTGGGTTTTTTAGTTAGGTTACCATTAGCCAAATAGCTAACTCACATCATTTCCAGAAGCATAGAGTTGAAGTTAGGGGATCACCATGTATGAGTTGGTTAAGTTAAAGGATACCAATGCACTTAGGCCTAAAGAAAAATGGAAAATATTTTTACATCCAACAGTCTAAATTTACCTTTTTATTGTAGACGTCCAACATTTTTTACTGGCAGCTGTTAAAAGAATTTTGAGCCAGGCCAGAACCCTAGCTAGCATAAGACAAAAGATAGCTATGGACTGGACAAAATGAAAAGGTGAACATTCTCTACCCTCCTTGGTGTGTAACATATAAAGAAAGGGTAAAAAAATATCATCGGTTCCAATCTTCTAATTCCCATTGTAAATCATTCCCCAACTTTCATTTTATTACAAATTGGTGTCAAATCTTTATACTTTATTGCATATTAGTCCCTATTCATAGGTAGATATTGAAACTTAATTTAAAAAAAAAAAATCATATTTTAAATTATATATTAGCTGTGAAAAATTTTTTGTACAGTTTGAATTTTTTGGAAGACAACTACTGAATAGTTTAAATTCGTTAACTCTCACAAATTATCTGACATTAATTTTTTTAAATTCTAATTCAAACTATTCAGTAACTATTTCTATAAACTATGCCATAATATTATAACAATTAATGGACAATTTTAACTATAAATTTTTCTTTACCTGTAAATCGAGTTTTTGTGCATGTTTAAGGTTGGAGGCCAATATGAAATGAATTATAAAGCTTTGTGATCAATTTGAAATGAAATAAAGGTTAGGTTCCAATTTGTAATAAGAATTAAAGCTTTGGAACAGTTGTGCTGTTTGCTCTATAAAGGAAAAAGTAGACAAATGACAGTGACCTTAGTCTTCCATTCAAGGATGATTGTCGAACGGTGATTTATGAATTGATTTTGTGGATAAAAATATCTTGATGGAATGGATATACGTAAAAAGTCTTATCCGTCTAATAGGTATAGGTAGTTAGTTGATACTAGGGATCCATGATAGGTGACCTGTCACACTTGATAACCCATGACCCATGAATGGTTAAAGTGAAAGTGAATGAAAAGTTAGGGTGTTAAGTGGCAACATTGAGTGATCAAATCAAAGTTAATATTGGTTTTTTTCCTTTTACATTGATAACATATTATCAAAAAATACCTACAATTGATTAAAAATCTTGTTACAAATTTAGAGACTATTCTAGACAATTCTGACGTGTTGGTGTTAACCAGAGCATTTAACAAAATTTTTTATCTAGTGGATCAGATGGATTTTATAAGCTAAAGATAAAATGTAGATTTATGAAACAAGAAGAAAACAAGTGTAAATAGTCCAAAACCCTAAGGAAAAAAATGTAATTTATCCAATAAATTAGGACTACGTAAGGAATAAAAAGAATAAAGCTAAATAAACATAGGTTTTTTTTTTTTACAGAAATGATTTATTTACTAAAACTTTTTTTTTTTAAAATAGCATTGTATTGACTATCTAAATTTGATTGATGATAATAGTTTATTATGTAAAATAAATTTTCAATAAAATTACTTAAATTTAATACTACCTCTATCCCATATATTTTTGCACAATTTAACTTTTTTACATAGTTTGACTTGATTTTATTTATATTAGTATTTGTTAGAAAAAATTTTAAAAAAATATATTTAGAAACTATATGTCTTGATTTATCATTCTTATATAAAAGGTCTTCATTTATATACTATAATGTTGAAAATAAAAAATCATAGATTATTTGTTAAAAAGTGAATTGTACAAAAAATATGGGATTGGGGAGTATATTTTTAGAAACAAATATATGGTAAATGTAAAGTATACGATTTTACTTTCATAAGTTAGGACCCTAATAGATGTTACACAATAAAAGGCCATTATGGTTGTTTTGATTCTCTTTAAGGATCTCAAATAAACAACGATTGTGAGTTAAAAAAGGAAATTTACAATTACTCCTGAGGTTTTCTTTAACTTATACTTTCCCTTCCTTATTTGTAAAAAAGCTACATTTTGCCTATATTTTTTTTATACTGTCTAATAATAACTTTTAAAACTCTAAATTAAACTACATAGTAGTTATTTTACAGTAATTTCAATTTCTCCTGTTAAGTGCATGATATGTCTATCATTTTACCTTTATTTGATATACTTCATGACAAAAATTGCTAGATTTAAGGTCCTTCTAGTGTTATTCTTATGTTTTTGTAGGCAAAGGTGATTAGAGCAGAATAAGGGTAACTTGTAAGCCATGTTTGGACATTTTCTTAGCAGATTCATGATTGGGTAAAAGAATAAAAGTTGTAGTCTTTTTTTTTTTTTTTAGCTTCACATGGGTTGTTGAATCATCTCAATCAAATATTGGTTCGCAAAGTTATGGTCGCTAGTTGAGTGAAGGGTGTCGATGCTGTTGAGTGGCGACTCCCAGCGCCGAGACCTAATCTATTTATGAAATCTCTCAGCCAGCAATTGTTTATGAGGATCCCCTTTGACCCCAAATCATATAGACTCATTTTTTCGCTAATTTTCTTAGGGTTTTTCATAAATTGGGGAGCTATCAGGCTGATTTGGTGGAGATTCTTGCTTGAATTAAACTGGGAGTTTTTCAACAACATGAATTTCTACTTGGATTTGGTTCTTCCAACCGTAACTCGTCTTTTTTCTTTAGTTTGAGATTCTTGTAAATATGTGTAAATTTGTTGTTTCTATAGATGTTGTGAACCATTTGTGATGATTTGATACTTGTAAATACATAACTCATTGATTTTTTCATGTTTTGTTGGTTCTTTTAGCTTGTGCTTGAATCTGTTCTTAATTTGTTGGTCATTTGTGTTGAACAATTTGTTAGACTTATGAAGGCTTGAGAGAGGTTTCTGAGGTTGGAAGATAGCTAATAGAGCGTCAGAAATGGGTAGATTCAGGAGAATTATCATTTCTATGAGGCCTTAGAGGAGAATTTGAGCTTAGGGTTTCCTAGGACAATTTGTTAGCGTGAAGATGTCTAACCGGGTTTTAAGTAGCTAGTTGACTTTACTTTGAGGGTTGACACTTTAGAGTTTTTTTACTTACAACTTTTGAGATGTATGATTTGATTGGGTAGGTATTTGTGTTAAAACTATATCTATGTAGCAACCATTTGGTTAGAACTCCTTAGCAACATTGTAAATATGTGTTTAGGATAGTTGTGATGTTTGTTTGGTTTGGTAGTTAGGTGATCTATAATTTTGGTAGTTTAACTTTTTATTTCTTATGTTCCATGATTTGTTTGCTTTAGTTAAAGTGTGGTCACTATACTTTGGTATTTGATAGAATTTTTTGTCATACAATTTCCTATGGGATCGATACTTGACTCGCTACTACAACAATTGTCACCATACATTTGCGGGTAAGATTGAAATTAAGGTTGAGAATGTTTTTTATAAACTTCTGTCTTCTGATATCTCCAATATGTTTTTTATAGTTAATAGATATTTTAAATTATCAATTTTTCCTCTTTGTAAATATATTTTCCTCATTGTAAATGCATATTAACATTTTTTAAAGGTCAATTAACTGTAAAAAAATATAAAAATTTTTGACGTTACTGGAAGATAGTTAGTAGACAATTTAGATTAAGGTTTGAAAGTTATTTTTAGTCATGATAAAAGAAGTAGGAGGTAAAGTGTAGGTTTGAAAATAAATGGACAAAGTATAGTTTAAATCAAATTACTGAGAGACTTTGGTAAATTTTCCAACAAATTTTTATATTTAGCTTGGGAAAATTACAAAAAACCCTTGTGTTTGGCCAAACCTTGAATTTTATCCCTTTTATGTCAAATACCTACACTTTCCCCCTTAACAAGGTAACACCATTAATGATCGTTAAGACAAAAAAAGGAAAAATTTCTGTTTTATTATCCTAACTTTCTTTGTTCAATAACTTGGACCCATAACTTTCATCCACCTCACTGTACTCCTTCGCCCTAACTCTCTCATCGAATCGCCTCATGTTTTGAAACTTAAATTCGATACCAAATGGAAACTCAAACCCCGAAACCCATAAACCAAATTGAAACTCAAACCCATAAACTCGAATCTGAAATTAAATAAAAACTTTAATCTGAAACAAAAAGAATTTGAAAAATTTGAAAAACCAGAAGTCCATCACCTCGTTGTCGGGACCTCCTTGCGCTTGTCGAGCCTATCACTGCCGAGCCCCATCACTTTCCTTGAGCTCGTCGTTGAGCCTATGCGACGGTCACTCCCTTTTCATCATCAGCAAGGACATTCCCCTTTGCTTTCGCATGTAATTATTCGCCTCATCGAGGAATCGGTTCGAATTGAGATGTCAACCACTGTAGATTTGAACCAATGCCTCCGATCGGCCAAATGAACAAGAAAGAGTGAGAAATGATCAATGAATGAGTGGGAGATAGGCAGGTTCAATGGGTGAGGGCAGGGAGAGAAAGGCGGGTTCAATGTTCCGACGAAAGCAACGCTGGGTCTGGGTCTATTGAACGACAAATGACGGACGTTTTGTTTGCTTGGGTCAGTTGAATGATGAATGGCAGACGCTGGGTCTATTGAATGCTAGAAATCCTAGGGCAGTGTGTTCTGTCGGCCGACCCCCCGTGATTTCTCGCGTAATTCTTATGTCTAATTGGATGTTGCATCAGATCACCATCCGTTCAGATGCCGCATCTAATCCCTTGATTTCCTCCTCTTGACTACCATCGAAGTTGAAGAAGGTGGAATAGCAAAACCCATGATGGAGGGCAAGTTTGATTCGTTTTGTTGTTGGTTTGCTTGATGAATTTCCATGTTCCAGAAGCAAAGAGATCAAGGAGGGAAAAAATAAGGATTTTTTGTTAGATGCATAAGTTTGGGATTCAAAGTTTATAAGAAAAGAGTTTTGGATGGCAAAATCAGTTATTTTCTCTCTTTTTTTTCATAACAGCGAATCACGGAGTTTAGATATTTGAAATAGAAGGGATAAAACCCAAGGTTTGGCCGGGTAAAATTTAAATCTGGTCCCTTAACTTATACATTTATCTTAAATGGGTCCCCTAACTTTAAAAGTGACTATTACGGTCCCCTAATTATCAAATCGAGTTCAATGTTAGTCCCTCCAGTCATTTTGGCCGTTATCCAGGATGGAAAATGCATACGTGGCAATTGCTAGTCCCACAATATCATAATGGCATCGTCTAGCTGACCCAAAATATCACGGTGGCATCGTCCAGCTGACAAAAGGGTATTTGGGCAGGGCGGGAATAGATTTGGTTGGTGGCGAGAAAGAAATAGGGGAAGAAGGGATATGTTAGATGAGAGAGAGAAAGGGGAAATAGAGGAATGAGTAAAGAGAAATTTAAGATGACTTACTGTGGGGAGACATGGCGAGAGTGGACGACGACGACGGGATCCCACACTGCTACTGTGGCTTGCCTGCAGAGTTAAAGATGGTGTGGACTGACCAAAATGCTGGAAGGAGGTTCTATAGCTGCCAAAATTATGGGGTAGATTTGCCTTTTTATTTTTGTTTTACTTTGGGCATGCTTGGCTGAGATTTTCTTCAGTTTTTTCTGACTAGTTGCTAATTTGCTTGAGACACAGGGCAATCGGTATTGTCAATTTTGGCAGTGGTATGATGACCCAACGCCTGGACATTGTAAAGTTGTGATAAGGGGGCTGCTGAGAAGAGTGGATGAAACTGAGACAGAAATGAAGAAAAGCATGGCTAGAGTAGATGAAGTAGAGACAGAGATGAAGCGAATGCATGGGAAAAAGCGGAAAAAGAAGATTGCAGTGCAATTGAAATAAGTTGAAGCAAGGAAACTGAGAGGAAGGAATAGAAGAATGTTGGCACTGTTGCCAGTCTCTTGGGTATTGTTCATTTGGTACCTGTACGTGTAGATGGGTAGGAGATGGGTGGGCATCGATTTGGGGAAATGGGGTGTTATGGTAGTTGTTGGGTGCGATGTATGGCGAGGAAATAGGGAGGGTTGGGGGTAGTAATGGTTGTTGTAGGTGTGTGACGTTTATATTGGATGAAGGGTAGATATTAGGTAGCCTTTGGGGTATGACAGAGATAAAATCACCTCAATTGTGTACTTACTCGAATGTAATGAAAAGAACTTTGTGTCATTTGGAAGTAAATATAGTTTGAGAAATGCAACTTCTGTGCTTAAAACACAGTATAATGTTTATCAATTTTGCAACTTCTGTTCCATTCATTATAGGTCAAAAGTGTCATCATGTCTGTACATTCATTGTCCATGAAGAGTATTTCAAAGATCCACAAAAAATAGCCAACATCCAACATCCAAAAGCATAAATCCAATTACAAAAAACTGCACAAAAAACATCAAGTTTGGCTTTCATTGCTGCCAGTTACCTACATCAAACTTGTGTGAATCCCTCCTTTTAAAAATGAGTGCCCCCTGCCACTTGCACGACTCCTTCCCTATCTGCCACCACTACTTTGTGATCCAGCGTCTTTTAAATTCATAGACCTCTGAGATTGTCTTGCAACAAAAGCAGAACCTTGTTGTGAAACTGATGTCTGTTCATATGTAGGGACCTGTCCATGCTGGCCAACAGTTAGTGTAAATATCTGATTGTAGCATAATGTACACTAATCTCATTAATACTTACATTTTGCTTCATTTGTGGTGGCCGCTGCCTCTGTGAAGGCTGTCCTCCTATTTTTCTTGTTTTCTTTGCTGAACTTGCACTTCCAGCTGAAGTTGGCCTTGATTTGCAAGTGCTTTTATTATGCCATTTTTGCTTGCATATAGAACAGTGAATGATAACTCCTGTTTTCCTCATTTTTGAACTACTTTCAGGCTCACCAGGTTCTCTTCTTTTTACTCTTTACTCTATTGACCAGCCCATTGTTTGGAGGTTTAATGGGATTATGTTTCATGTCCTCCCATTGCTCTACACTCCTAATTGGGTTGATTACATTGGCATACATTTCCTTGTGTATTTTAGTCCAATAACATTGGTCAACATATTCCTCAACGTTGCTATGGTTTAGGGCAAGGGCAGAACATGCATGGTTGCATGGAATTCTAGTGAGCTGCCACTTCCTACAACTGTATGTCCTCTGCTCTATGTCAACTACATGCTGTGACGTAGGAGTTGCAACTTGAAAGCTTGTCCCCCCTGACTCCATTGCCCAACAGTTCCTAGAGTTATCTATGTTATTGTTCAGTTTCTTTGTAATCTTAGGGCATAATTTACCAGTCCACTTTGCCTCAGCAGATCTTTTCCTAGCTATTCTAACCATGATCTTACATCTAATTACTTCTAACATGGTCAAAATAGGTTTATCCTTAGCGTCAAGGATGAATCTGTTGAAGCATTCACACAAATTGTTCAAAAGGATATCACATTTAGAGAACTCCCTAAAAGAAGACCTAGTCCAATGTTCAAGGGGTATACCATTCAACTATGCCCATGCATTTGCATCAAGACCCTTAATTACCTCCATGTTCTTCTTGAATTCCCCTTCATATAAGCTCTTTGCTGCTTGCCAAACATAGTCTCTTAACCCCACTCCTGGAAAGCAACATTTGAAATTTGTGTACAGATGTCTGACACAAAATCTGTACTCAGCATCTGGGAACAAGTTCTGAACTGCTAGTATTAAACCCTGTATCATCAAAGCATCATTAGTAACACTAATTAAAATCTTAATATTACAAAAATAAGGTAAACAACCTACCTTCTGTCTGCCTGACATAAATGTCCAGAACTTGGACTCAACAATACCAAGTTCTTCTGCTAAATGTACCAAAAACCAAGCCCAAGAGTCATATGATTCAACCTCAACAACTGCATAGGCAATCGGCCATATACAGTCATTGGCATCAATTCCAACTACTGCAAGTAATTGGCCTTCATATCTCCCTTTTAAAAAACACCCATCTAAACTTATGATGGGCCTGCCCCCAGCAAGAAAACCTTTCTTACATGTAGCCATGCAGATGAAAACCCTCTGAAAGAATAAATTCTCCAACCCCAATCGAAACTATGTTCCAGGATTCCTTGCCCTCAATTCTCCACCATAGTCTGCAAGCTTGGCCTATTGCTCAGCCTCATCACCCCTAAACATCATCAATGCTAAAGTTTTCCCTCTTCCAACCTTAGACCTATGAATTTTTATGTTGTGGTCCCTTTTGATCAGGTCAATAAGGGCAACCAAGGGTATTTCAGGGTTTGATCTAATAACCTCCAGGTATTCCTCTGCTATCCACTTGTAGTTTACAAACTTATTGGTAACCTGCCTTGCACATGTATGCATGTCCTCAAACCTTCTTATCTGTGCTTTAGGTCCGTCTTTGTATTTTTCAGCAACCAATAGCCAAGGGCAATCTGCCTTGCACACTACTCTTACTATTTTCTTATCATTCTTCTTGAAATCAACAGGCTGTCTATGTACAACAGAGTATGCTCTCACAGCTTTCTTGAACATATCAAATGAGGGGAAAACCATTTTTACCTTGAACTTAGGGTCTCCCATATCTATTATGGGGTTGAATACAGGGACCCTCTCACCTTCATCATCACTGGACTCGTGCACACTGAGCAACTCACCATTTGAATCCTTAGATTCACTTTGAACCTCTTTAAAATTATACCCTATAACCCATCCACTACTGCCTACAGCAAGACCTGCCTCTTGTTGATTGTTTTGGGTTGGAGTTGCTTCTTGTTGACTATTTTGAGTAGGAACATTAGCCTTCATCATCTGCTTTACCCCAGTATCAACTTGCACTTCAACATTTATCTCATCATCATCATTCTCAATTTCATTATCCGTCTCATCAAACTCTGTGTCACAACTTTCACTCTCTATCTCAGGAGGTGCCCTATAGTCCTCATCATCACTGTTATCAGATTCAGACTCTGATCCATCTTCCTCCCCAAAATCCTTCTCATTTTCTTCTTCTCTGCCTAACTCCACTAGATCAGCAACTTTTGGAGACAACATCTCCCCCATACACACAGACTCTTCTCTGTTTGCATCTAAGTTATACATTGTCTCCCCAACTCCCTGATGCTCATCCTCCCTAACAGGTTCAGCCTCCTTTAGGTGCCTTCCTTCATCTATCACTTGTTCTGTTTTGTTTGATGATGAAACCTCACAACCAGAGATAAGAAGTTTTCTAACTGGCATACTTTTTCTTATAGGTGCCTTACCACCACTTACTCCACCTACTACCTTCCTACATGCCTCATCAGAACCATCTTCCGGCTCAATCTCAATAATCTTAGCCTTTGGTGGTGTTAATGTAGCCTTAATGTTCTCCACATAGGCCAACTCCTGTTTTGCCATTTCCTCAGGAGTCATTTTTACAATGTAAACCACAATCTTGTGCTCGTGTGAGAGATTAGTATAAACCATGTCCATCACGTCCTTGTTTGTTTTCAACTCCCTTACTATATCCTCCAATGGCATTGTGTGAAAAGGAAGAGTCCAATAGTAGTTCATGAATCCATTGTATCCCAACTCTTCCACCATTTGATCAATGTCAACCATACTAATCTTATCCATGTTACAGGCATCAAAATGATCCACCAAACCTTCCATATATGTCTTCCATGGCAGATTGGCAAAGTAACCCCCATTATGCATTTGGATTGTAAACCAAGTATCATTAGGAACTACATGATAACAAAGGAAAGAATAAATAAACACACTAAAAATACTTGAATAAAATACCCATCACTAACCCACATTGTTCTTTCAATGGACCCTTGGTCCACTGGTCCCCCCCTTAACAACTGAAACAGTGTCTTACGACAACACACACCTACCCTTTTTTATGCACTTTCAACAACTAATAAATACACAACACAACAGAAAACAAACCTATTTTCATTTAAGTACAAAACTTACGGTAGTGCCAGTCCCCTTTCGTCCCTTTTCCTTCATCTTCACTCCGTCAATCAGACTTTTGCCTTCATCTTCGCCTTCTCCTTCATCATATTTCTGCCACCCTAACCACCAAAACAACCGCCGATTACACAGAATTTTCTTTTGCCTTATCGCTAGGGTTAACAGTTACTAGAGCACTAGCAGGGAGAAGAACAAAGCTTCGAAAACCAGGGAGAGAGAGTGGAGACAGTTGGCGGTATTAAATGACTCGCCTATCCACCGTGTTTTAATTGCCACATATGCATTTTCCGTCCTGGATAACGGCCAAAATGACTGGAGGGACTAACATTGAACTCGATTTGATAGTTAAGGGACCGTAATAGTCACTTTTATAGTTAGGGGACCCGTTTAGGACAAACGTAAAAGTTAAGGGACCAAATTTAACTTTTACCCAAGTTTGGCCAAACCTTAAGGGGTTTTTTTGTAATTTTTCCTTATAATTTTCTTGACAATTGTACAATTACGGTATAGCAGCTATAGCTAGGGACAGCCAATGCAGGGCAGAGTTTGGGAAGGTGGAGCGGTTGACCAAGTGCTCTCGCTATCTCACGCAGCCCAATAGAGTCTCTCTCTCTGCAAGGTGCATAGCTGACGCACAACAGAAAAGGCAAGCGAAGTTCCCGACCTGACCTGTCCCGGTTCTGCCTTCGGCTTTTTCCTGAATTCATCCTTTCCGTTCCATCCTTCAGTTCACACGAATCAATCGCTCAGCGCCGAGACATTAAAACCCAACAAACAGTTACAAGACAAAACCCCTTTCACCCTCCTTTTGCAGCTCCTCTCTCTCTCTCTCTCTCTCGCCATTTCCTTCTTCTGCATTGCGCTTCTTTTGCCAGCCCGCTGAGTTTCATTTCGCCTGCGCCTTTCTCGTGATCTTTCTTGAAATTTTTGGGTTTTGGGTTGCGGGAAAAGATGAGCCTTTAAAATTTTTGGTCCTCGTTCAATCGATTCCAGCTCAGCTCTTCTGGTGGCCTTTAATTATCGCTTCTTCGTTTCGGTTTCACTCCTCAGGGTAATGAGCGATCCGACGGGGACAACGCCGTCATGTCTCGCCGTGACCGAGAAGCGCTCTCATCGCCCAGGAGGTTGTGTCGGCATGTTCTTGCAGCTTTTTGACTGGAACAGAAGGTTTGCTAAGAAGAAATTCTTCTCCAGAAAACTTCTCCCCCCAGGTTCACCTTTAAGGCTTCTTATTCTTTTACCCTTCCATTATCCCGTCTAACAAACCCCTCATTTTGCTGAAAATCTTCTTGCATTGCATTGTCATAGCTCGCGCAAAACCTTCCAGGAGGTTTGGAGGTGATGAGAAGAGGCCCAAATCCACGCTTCACCTGGTAGTGTATCATTTGCTTCTGGTCTTTGCTCCCTCCTGCACTGGTAAAATAGTTGTTTATTTGTCCATTATAATTGCTAAAGGATATAAATTTCTTTCTTGTTTTGGTTACCTGTTGAAATGCTAGATTCCTGACCACAGTCACGGGGTTTTCCCCAACATGAAGAAGAGTGATAAGCATGGCTATTCGGATTCAGACCACAAAAATGAGATGCGCTCTCCTGGCTTGGTGGCTAGGCTAATGGGCCTTGAATCATTGCCTGCTGTGAGCCGAGATAAGCCCAAGAAAGCTTCAAGCGCTACTAATGTCTTAGACATGAGAGATGAGAAACTGGTGACTGTCGCCCGCGAGTACAATGGGGAGTATTCGATTTCCGAAAGAGGGCATAGGCAGATTGAACTACGACCTCAGAAGATACAGAGGACAGGGTCACTTGAAAGGCGGGCTGTGACAAGGCTGGGGGCTGAGGCTTTCCAGCTTAAGGCTGTTTTATCGAGACCGAGGAAGCATCATCACCCAAAGCTTTCTCCTCCGATAAAAAGTCCCAGGCTTTCAACTTCTAAGAATGCTTCTAGGACATCCAAGTTATTTGATGCTGCCACAAGAATTCTCGAACCTGGCTTACAAGCAACAAATAAAGCAAGATCATCCCTTACATACACAAGCCCTTTGCTTTATTCGTCCGAGGATCAAATGATGACCGAAAGGATGAAAGCTCTGGTGGCAGAACGACCAATAAAAGCCTGTCATGAGATGAGCATAAATCAATCTTCGATGGGTGAGACTTCTTGCAAAAACTGTGGCACCTTGATAGAGGCAGCAGTGTGCAACCCATTAGAGGAACAGGGATCTGGTTATCCATCTTTTGCTTCAAATGCAGCGGATGCCCCTTCTCAAATGCACGAAGATACTTTTCCTAGTCCCTGTCCTTGGACAGTCATAACTTCTAGCAACCTTGTTGGAGATGTAATTTCTCAGAGAAGCCAAGGCCACCCCATTTCCTTTCCTGGCCTAGACAAGAACAGGAAGCAATGTAACAAAGCACTTGATGGGTATAGAATGCCTGCATCTCAAGATGGTGAAGCTCTGTGGGAAAGCGTCAAACGTCAAAAGGATGAACATTTGCCTTGTGCTTTTGAGCAGAGGCTTCAAACTCAAAGCCAGATGCCAGTCAACAGGGAAACTACCCCACCAAGAGCTAAATTTACTACCAAGAGGCCGTCTTCTACAGCAAATGCAGTTAATCATCAGGTCAAGGATTTTGTTGCTCTTAACAGAAACTTGAGTCGTTACACCCGACACAGAGTGGCATCTAAAATGGAAGACTCTCATTTAAAATCTCAGAAAAAATATTGTGATGAGCAAGATGGGTCATTTACACAATTGAGGATACCTGCGCGAGAATGGAGAAATGCTAGTGTGAATGGGAAAGTACAGAATGGAGGTTCTGTCAGTTTGCTGCATGGGATAGATAGGAAACCTAGATATGATATAGCCATTGCAAAAGAAATGCTTACAGCTCACCCAATGAACCGGGCAGGCAATGGGAGCAGATCAGTTGGACAGAGAATTGTTTCAAAATGCAAGGGTGCAATCGATGGAGATGTTTCTTTCCCATTTAAGTTAAATACAAGAGCTGGCACTTATGCAGGAAGGAACGGGAAAAGAAAGGATCAAGATAGTGGCACTGGTGGAATTACATCTTTCCAGATGAAGGCAATTTCAGGTGAAGCTAAATCTTTGCAAGACAATGTGCCTCTGACAGAAGATGGTCTGGCTGTTCTTTTGGAGCAAAAATTGAAGGAACTGGCATCTCAGGAGAAGAATGAATTGAGAACCGAATATGCACAGTCAAAGAGGTCAACTGTCACGATTCTCCGGGAATTGATATCTGCTCTAACTGCAGAACACTGTACCTGCCAGGATAATCAGTTAGACAACTCAGATGCAGCTTCTCAGGTCAGTCTGTCTTTATTGATTCCTACCATCCTTTACTCAGAGACTGAAAATCTGTGGATATGTTGTATTAGCAGCGTCTCTGACTTGCGTCCTACTGTTCCTCATTCACTTTTTTGTATCTGGATTTCGTATTGGGATGGTCAGTTGTTTTTTTTTTTTTTTTTTGTTACGTTTCTTATGCCTGGCCTAATTGGCGGCCTTTAAGTTTAACCATGCAATAGTTTCATTTATGTTTTGCTTTTTAAGAGCTTTGGGTGCAACGGGTAAGATGTCCCTCTAGCAACTATACATTGCAGTGATACGTTTCTATATGTGTGATTGACCAGACAGAAGAAGAGGTATTGGTTTCGTGGGCTCAGCAGTTTGATCATCTAAGTCCAGGCTCTGTTCTTGAGGCTTCATTCTCAAATAATAGTTGTGTTTCCAGCAGCTTAGATGATAACTCAGGTAAGGAATTGTGTCGTTCACACTTGCTGTCTCTCCAAAGCCTTGCCTCACTTTGACGTGGCTGGCTTCTTTATCTTTAACATAAATGTTTTGTACACACATGACACAAGAAGCGATTGAGAAGACATAACGGTAATTCCTTTTATGTGTGATTCCAGGAAATTATCAGTATATGGACTCTGTGGACTACTTAAATGAGGAATCTCAGATGATAGAGTCTGATGAAGATATTTTAGATTCTGCAGCTTCAATGAAGAAAGAGATGACTAGCAGCGAGATGGTTACTAGTCTTGTTGACCACATTTCTCATATGCTGAGCAACATAAATCAGCATGATGTTCATTTATCTGGTGATAGGCATATCCATGTGGAAGAGGTGATGAGGAGAGCAGAAGTGTTGTTTGGGAAACCAATGGAAGCTGATTCTTGTGATTGGATGGATGGCATCCTCCTGCCCTTTGTTCAAGATGAAGTTGAAACTCTAGCTGCAGCCATGCAGTTAGACTTTGATTCTCTCCTGGGTGTTGAACACACCAAGCAGCAGCTAAGGCATTTTCTTCTGGACTGTGCAGTAGAGTGTTTTGATTCCAAGTATGGGCGATGGTGTAACAACATAGGATACCGGTCATGGAGAAGATTGGCATCGTCCATGAAGGGTATTGGGTTGATACAAGAGGTTGGGAGGGCGGTGAGGAAGTGGCGCAGCCTGGGTGGGATGGTGTGCGATGAACTAATAGAAAGGGAAATGAGTGATTCAGTAGGGAATTGGAGAGAGTTTGAGAGTGAAGGTTTTGAAGCTGGGGGTGAGATTGATGATGAGATACTGGGGGGATTAGTTGAGGAAGTTGTGGTGGAGCTCTGGGGTTGGGAGGGCAAAGGCAGTGGAGTCTGTTAGCGAATGGGCCTACTAGTTTGTTTATTTCTTTGTAAAGAAAAGGATGCTGAGAAAATGTATGCCATGCCACACAATTAGCTGGGGCTGGGCTTGTGGTTTTCTTTGGTTTTTTTTTTTTCTTCTTTAATTTTTTTTAATCCCCTTCTCCTCTTCTCTTTAGTTTTGGTGGTGGAGACGAGCTATTTGAGGAAAGTATATAGGAAAATACAGGAGGCGGGCGTAGCGAGACTAGTTAGGATTAGAGAAATGGCATGGGTATGGCTGGCTGGCGAGGTGGGCCTAAAGTGAATTAGTATGTGTTGGGGTTGGGGATGGGGAGCAATGAAACGCCTCCAATTCCCACCCACATACCATACTGGTGTTGTTTGTTGTAATTGTAAGTTGTCCACTCCATTCAAGTATACAGTTTGAATTGAATGCCCTGCGATGTTTCCATGCATCAAAATTACTTTGGCAGTCAACCCCTCTGCCCTCATCAATTCATCAAATGCAGAGCAGATCATCACCAGTTTACAAACAAATCCAAAAGAATCAGATTATCCAAACAATGAAATGAATTCGGGGAAACAAAACAAATAAAAAAAAAGGGTCAATCGAATTATAAAACCCAAAAGCCAGGCGTGGTGTGGAAGTGAGAAGAATCAGAGGTGTCTATAGTAGTAGCCGGGAATGGTGTTGGTCTTAGAAGTAGGTGCAGGCCTGGTGTCTTCAGCATGGATTGCAGAGGCAGCAGCCAGAGAAATGGACTTGAGCTCCGCAACAGTAGCATATGCACAGCTCTTTCTGCCCATCGTCTTCTCCCCCGGACTCGCTGACTGGCTCCCACCTCTGCCACCAAGATTCTTCTTGCCCCCCCTCATCTCCCCTGGCTTCCGGTTCTCTTTCCGGACACTTGCCGAGAAATCGGGGACGGATTGAGCGAGGAGAGAGTGCCCCTGGGCCCTGCCCTTGCGAGAGCTGCTCAAATCGATGGGGCTGAATTTTACGTGTTTCCTAGGAGGCGGAGGGCTGTTTTGCTTGCAATTGGAATTGGATTGGTGTTGCCTGGAGGTCTTGAGGCGGAGCCTGGATTCTCGGAGGTCGGCATATGCTCCGTATCTGGGGCCGCGCTCCACGAAAAAGGAGTCGGCGGCGGTGAGGCGCAGAGGCAGAGGAGGCTGGGCGTTGCAAATCTGGTAGTGGGAGAGGAGGAGGGAGACGGGGTCCAAGGCGTGGAACAGAGACTGCAGTTGCTGAGTTGGATCGGCTTCACGGCTCTCCGCCCCCGCCATGAACGAATGAATAATGTTACGACGGCGAAGAAAAGAGAGAGTGTACTCGAGTTGAGATATTGTAGTAGGTGGACGGGCTAAGGCTGACTAGTTCTTGTTCTGGGATTCTCTGAGATTGATCGATTCGATTATTGTTAACAACTTGAACAGATAGGGTCGTGGTTGGGTTCGCTTCGCTTTTGCAACGGTCTAATTTTAAAAGACAAGAGAAAGCGGTGGAACGAGTCTCATCTCATCAACTCCTCCAGTAGAATTTTATTTCAATTGAATTTTAGGCTACCTGCAGGGCAGGGAACGTTTCGCTAGGATATGCGCTCCAGTTGGAATGAATTTTGATATGGACCTAGGGCAGTTCCAGTTGTCATTGTCTAAACTTCCCCATGCCCCGGCGGCAGTCCAAGCCCAAGCTCTTCCCCACCCTCCCCTTTATCTTATGGCCTAAACCCCCTAAACTTACAAAAACAGTATACTTTAGCCCTTTTGTCCTTTGTGCACGTCACGTGACCTCTTTGTTATGAACGGTGTTTGCTCCCGTTTGTTTCTTCAATTTAAGTATGGTTGCTCATGAATCAGTGCGAATGTTAAATCTTTGTCAAAAAGTGGTTCAAGGTTTGTACGAAACGAGAGGAAGTTTGATCGACAAGGATTGAAGATTGTGGAGCCCCAAAATGCAAACATTGAATTCAGGAAAATTGCATACATTGAAAATCTGCAAGTTAGATCTACATGCATGGTTTTCCATTTTACCTGGGCAAGCCTAAGAACTTCACCAAAAGCGCCAGCAACAATCTTCTTCTTGCTGCCTTTGGGATGGGGTCAAATTCATCTACAATTTGGTAGTTTTATAGAATTCCCTTCCCTGTGTTCTCCATATTGTAGAAACTAGCAGATAAACAAAAAAACAGAACACAAAACAAAGTAGGAAAATGAAATGAACAAGAAGAATCCGTGTAAAAAACCTTGAGAGGAGGGATAAAAATACTATCTTTGTTAGGAGTGAGCATGTGATCCAAATGCTCACAGAGGCTATTGATGCGGCTGATTGCTTTTCTCAACAAATTGGTTCTAACTAGAAAAACAGAGTAAAGTGTTAAGCAAAGCGGTAGAGAAAAAAAATTACCAAAATGATCCACCATAAATAAACTGAAAATCACCATAAAGATCAAAGCAACCTTATATGACAACAATTCTAGAAGATTAAAGGAATTATAAGACCACCTCTACTACTCCACCAGCCACATGGAAAAAACTATTAAATGCTATGAGAATTCTTGCTTAAGGTTCAATGGAGATTGATTTAGATAATTCATATCCACTATTGCTGATAATTTAATTAAAGACACCACTTTAATTGGATCAAACGGGACAATGTATATTTTACTCACAGAGGAAAATAAAAATGAAATAAAAAATAGAGATTGCCCAAAGCTCTTCACAAAGAAAGTAGGGCAGCTGGGTTTATTTGACTGATGAAGGCAAATTGGTTCCAAGAAGGAGACCCGGATTGTGAAAATGTAAGGAAACTAGAAACAACAGATCATGAACAGTTGAAGGAAGAAAACAACAAGATCAAAACAGACAACCTAAGGAACCGACAATCTGCCCAGGTAAATGGAAGGAAGTGCCGTTTAGAGCAAAAAAGATCGCATGATGCGCATATGGGCCAAAAGGGCTAAAATGTAACATTTTTATAAGTTTGAGGGCTGAGTTGGACCGAGTCAATGTTGAGGGGGTTAAGCCTCCGGGTCATTCAAGTTCGAGGGTTAAAAATGGTTTTAGACCTTATATTTTCAATTCTCCAATTCAACACAGGGGATATAATACTAGTACTACAGCCATCTTTCAGGGACTGGCAATTTGAGCTTCCAACCACACCCTTCTAATTTTATTGCTATTGCCCGCCTCAGCTTGCCTAACACTGAATTCTTTTCTCAATCATCCATTTTTGTTTTGCAACGTATAACTTGACTTGTTTTCCGTCATTTCCGAATCATACAAACAATTAGCTCACCAAGAGAGCCACCAGTCAACAAATCATCCAGCTTCATTTTTACCCTAAACCACTTAAATATGAGTCCTGTACTCTAATCAAACTTTGTGATACTTGTACTTCTGCCCCAAATTGAACTTATTTATACTCTCGTTGAATCCACCCAGAACTAAAGTCCTAACAGCTTCAACTCCTTGCCCCAGCGCCCCATCAATCTGCACAAACCACAAAGTCAAACTAATCAGCTCCAACCAAACTGCTTCAATTGCCGTAAACACCCCTCTAATATTTCAGTTTCACACAATGCCTCACCAACAACAGCCTCTATGAAGTAAAAACGCAATAGGAACCGGCCCATGTCACTCCCGTACTTGCATACTATTTTTTCGTTAAAAAAAAAAAAGTATAAGTATCATACCTGCTTTCTTTCCAGCGTACTAAATTTCTGTAGAAGATAGGCTTTCACATCCATACTGCCAGGTGGATTGCCAATGCCTATTACAATAAAGATATATCAATTTCTAGCACAAAAGCACCACATGTGCATAGACCTTGAGAGGGAAGTTGCCCATAAAATGACCATTAATCAGAAACCCACCTATGCATAATCGAGGAAATTCACGACGCCCATCCAGATGACCCATAACACTCATCACTCTGCACGTGAGAACACAGAACGAATAAAGATTATATAAACAAGTAATTAACATTAGAGAGAATGAGAGCAATGTTGTCCTTTAAGGCTTGACAAAAATAACTTGAGAGAAATCCATTTATTCTTGACCCGCCCCAAAAAAAAAATCATATGAGAAAATTAGCACGCACCAATTTCTCATATGATACAGAAAAGGATAACTATGCATCAAGGAGAAAGTCATTAACAGAAACACATATCTTTTTTTCCAAGTAGAATATGGGATTGACAAAGCAAGATTCACACGGTTAATCTTATCTTTTTTTTTTTGCCCGAATCATACTGAGGGCACCTTAGCATGGGAAGAACAAATACATTTAGTAAAGTTTTTAGCCTCCACATAGTCTGCAACCCAAATAACACTGTAAAAACAAATAAAATGTCTGGGAAAGCAGGGAGGAAACAGGAAAACCAATAGTAGAGGGAGGAATAACAAATGACAGGGCAGAAGTAAACAAGCAACTGTCTTACAGCGAGAAAACTGGAGATTTTGGGAGAAATTTGTGAGATTATGTCTCAGAATCATACCCATTGTGATGACCGTGACCTGCTTTTGGCTGTACTCTAAGGACACCATTTGGCAAGCTCATCTCATCATAAATCTGAAAGGAACATTTCAAAATATTCAGTCAAGATGGTCCAAAAATTTTCAAAGGTGATAAAACTGAGTAAAACCCAGAAGAGTATGCTTCAACAACACATCACCAGTAGTATGTGGCGAAGGGGTACTTGATAATAAGCAGCAAGAGGGCCAACCTGTGAGGAACAGAGTTTTGAAGAAGGATGTTAAAATTAGAACAGGAAATCCAGACAAAGCATAACCCTTTAAGGAGTAATGCACCTTGGTCAACGAAAAGAAATCAAATCACAGGTGAGGTATTTTACATCTCAAATCTGTAAGACAGTAAAAAGCTGAATATCTGGTTATCAAATGACAGCATGAAAGCCATTTTACATGATTGACTATGTACATTTAACAGGCTGCGGTCCCTAAGAATTGCATTCGCTAATGTCCCATTAGGACACCTAGAAATCGTTAACAGCTTTCTGAACAATAGCATAATAAGTTGCTATCGCTTTTTAATGAATCAAAGTGGGGCTACTGAAGGAGCCCGAGAAGGCTGAAACACACAAGAATTACCAGGAGCCATCTCCATGTGCTAAAAGAGCAAAAGACCCATGTCGGGGACACTATAAAGCATAATCCTCTCTCCCCTTTTCCTAAGCACCTAATTGTCCGGTTAGACATCCAAGAGCTGATTAAAAAATATACAACGAGGCAGACGATTGATCATGATCGGAATCAAGAGTTAGATAGAATGCTACAAACCGACTCTCCACTGAAATTCATATACGTCTGAGGCTTGGCCAACAAAATTGGTACCTCACCAATAGCACCTGCGCTAATTACAGGAGCAAGATCGGTAAGAAATCAACCATATCATAAGCTGAGAGAGACTCGTCTAAAGACAAGCAAAGATCCAAGACTGAGAACCAGAGAATACCTATCCCAATAAGAGCTTTCGACTGTATTGTGTTCAACAAGATTCCTTCAGCTTGAGAAATCGTATCTATCATTTCGAAGCCCACCTGGAATGAAAGCATAAAACTTTTGAAGCAAAGTTAATGGTATCAGGAGTAGAATAAAAAAAAATAAGGAGGAGGTGGACATTACATTGTGCCTGGTCCCGTGGTACTTATTCCCAGGATTCCCCAGTCCGACGAGCAGCCAAGGTGTATACTCCACCTCGAACCTTTTGTAATTAGCACCCAGAGCGGAGGCACGAGTGGTCACATTTGTTCGCCTAAAAAAGAGGCTTCTTGGATAGAGAATGCAGGGTTTTGGAGCGGAAACTGCATGGAACATCGAGTCTCTAGACAAGGTGGGTGGGAAACAACATAATCTTTTACTTCACAGGTTCGCAAAAGACAAAGTGATAAACTTGAGAAATCCACAAAACCACAACCGAATAGAGAAGTTGTACCCGCCGTGTGAAATCAATTCCGGATGCAAAATCTTCGTTGCCTTGGTCGTGCAAGCGGCAATTTCCACTTGCGTTATGCTGAATTGGGCGACAGAAAGTGTGGTCTTGCCTCGAGCTCAAGCCCAACCCGTAACGTAAGACCGTAAGAGACGGTGGTCACGGCTGAGAAGTTCAATCGGAGGAAAGCGAAAGGGATAAGGTCCGAAACTAACGGCCAGAGACGTGGGCCTACCGTTTCACACATTCTTTCCATAGTTTCAGACAATCTTCATTTTTAGGGTAAATTTCATTTATGGTCCCTAATCTTTTCGTGTTATCCTAAACGGGTCCCTAACCTTTATTTTATCCTCTTAAAGTCCCTAATCTTCATATTTTTGTCTAATCGTGGTTCTTCCGTCATTTTCAGGGTTAACTTTAACAGAATTTTTATGAAAAATTACAACATTGGTCCTAAATTTTCTTATTCCTACTCAAATTATCCTCACACTAATAAATTTGCTACTACAACCATCATCTCTCCCTCTCTCACAATCTTCGGCTGTCATAGCAAGACACAGTAATTATATATACAAATTCATCAAAAGCAAATCATAACACTAAAAATCCAAGATAGTAGATTTAACTTCAAACCCTCACCTCAAACAAGTGATCAAGAAAGAAGTGCGATAATGATCCAATTGATATTAGCAAGAAACACTGCCTCCTAGAGAAAGTTGCCTACATTATTAAAAGCATTTAACTGGAGACGAAGAAGCGCCAACAATTTCCATTTACCAAAAAAGCCAAGATCAACTCACCCCATTTGAGAACAAGAAGACCTTTGCGAAGCAAGACCTTGGACAGCCACGAGTAGAGCACACAGTAATTCCAAAATATTTTTTTAATTCTTATATTAATCGCATTCGTATTTGGCTCCTCATTCAGATTATCTTTCTTCTTCGGTAATTAATTGCTTTTTGTAACAAGTTTAAATAATCGGCTTCGTTTCAAAATATTAAATAAAAATCCACATGATACTTGCGCATTGTACATAGAAGCATGGAGAAAGTAACAAATTTTATCACAAACAGAGCGCGAAAAGCTTTGTAAGATGTCACAACAACTCACAAACATGTTTTGAAGCTACCATACTGAAAGGTAACATTTTAATTACTATACTAAAAATTTTAAAAATATATATACACACAAAAAATACCTCAACTATACATAAAAAAGTAAATTTTAATTCTTTTAAGGGGTTTAAGAAAATTAGATATCATTTCTATGAATTCTTATACCTTCTCTATAATCTCACAAGCATTTTGAAAATTATTCAACCAGACACCTTCCGAAGAATAAACATTTGGAGCAAGTTATTTTGGAGGACAACCTCTGCAACTCTTGTGCATTTTTTTAACGTTCTCGAGGCAGACAGTGATTCTGTTGTTTTTTTCTCGTCAGCAGGCCTACAAAAATTGCAAAAGCAACTAGAGTTGTTTCCCAATTATACGACCCTTCCCTCATTGGTTCCCTTCCTATTTCCTCTTTCCCTTCTCTTCTCTCGCTTCTTGCCTGTTCATCCAAATTGCTGCTACTACTATTTTCTGGGTAAGATTCTACTGAGATCAATCAATCGAAGCACCTATGGCTCAGCTAGTATGTGTTCCTTTGTCTTCCTCTCTGATATTGATGTTTTCTTCATGAGTCTGCTATTTTCTGTGTCTTGCTGTGACAACTGAAGATTGTGAGAGAGGGAGAGAGGAGGGAGATGATGGTTGTAGTGACAAATTTATTAGTATGAGGGTAATTTGAGTAGGAATAAGAAAATTTAGGACTAATGTTGTAATTTTTCATAAAAATTCTGTTAAAGTTAACCCTGAAAATGACAGAATGACCATGATTGGACAAAAATATGGAGGTTAAGGACTTTAAAAGGACAGAATAAAGGTTAGGGACCTGTTTAGGATGACGCGAAAAGGTTAGGAATCATAAATGAAATTTACCCTCATTTTTATTACCTGTGATTCTCTTTACAATATGATTATATTTGTAGTGTATAGATACACTAACATATTAATTCAGATATTGTTTAGCATAAATTTCAAAAATTTTAAGATATTATTTTAGACAGATCTTCATTTTCCAATGGCTTCACATACAAAGGAAGAGAATAAATTAATAGTATATTTATTTCAAAGAATTTTACATATTGCTTCAAAAAATTTTACAAATTGTTTCAAATACTTTTATAAATTGGGAGAGGCAGTGACCAATACACTATAGTATAGTGGTAGACTGAGTATTTAGGCAGTAAGATTATAATAGGGTAAATTCCATTTATGGTCAATAACCTTATTGCGTTGTCCTAAATGGGTCCCTAATTTTCATTTTGTCCTATTAAAGTCCCAAACCTCATTATTTCTATCTCAATTGTAGTCTTTTCGTCATTTTTATGGTTAACTTTGATGGAATTTTTGTGACAAATGTCAACATTGGTCTTACATTTTTTTATTCCTACTCAAATAACCCTCAAACTAATAAATTTATCACTACAACCATCATCTCTCTTCTCTCCCTCCCTAAAAAACAAACGTAACACTATAAGCACCCAAGTAACCAATTCATATACTTTCACAATAAAAGTAAACGAACTAGAAGGAATAGTTCGAATGGTGAGACTTATTTAGCATATAATCTAATTTGAAAAGAACATGACAACCAACATACCATGTAGAAGCAACTATCTTTGGGCAATATATATAGCTAGTTTGAAAACTCAGCTTCAACATCTTTAGACGTGTGATTACCAACTAAGTTATTGAACAACGAAGAAGCTCTCTTTAGATTGTTGGGATTTTCCAACGAACCTAAACCAATCACAACCCCATGATTGGCCGAAGAACACGATCCACCCCTCAATTCGGCCATAATAGCTAGAAGTTAATTAGCTTTTAGTAAATACTCGTGCGCCTTCAAAAGCAACGACCTCACATCCTAGTGAAAAAATAAACCTAGAACAAGGTTAAAAAAAAAAAAAGACTCGTTTGAATTGAAAGTACTCAATAAACTACCTGGTGGCGTCGCTCAGTGGCCTTTTCTCTTTTGTTAAGGACTGGGGCCCTTTTTCTTTCGATTTCCGCTTACACTTTCTCAAATCGGAGGAGAGGGAGGATTGTTGAGGAGTTGGGAGCTTGGATTGGAAGGAACGGGAGTAGTAACCTGAAGGAGAAACCTTGAATCGGGTGTGGGACCGATTAAGAACTCGAACTGGGTTGATGAAGATTGCGTTTGAATCTGCGAAACCATAGACGCCAGTTTCGAAGAACTTGGATAGCTCTTCACTACAATTTTGTTCCTCCATCTCCGTTCTCTTCCTTCCTTTTCTTACATTTTTTTATTGCCTGGGAACGCAAGCAGACATATGATGGTCGTCGATTCGACCAGCGATTGAGTCGATTACTACATCCGATCCTTTGCCAGGAATGCATCTGAAAATGTGAGTTAAAATTATAAATTACAATGTGAGCTACATCCCGATGCTTCCTCCTCTGACTAGATGCAACCGCGATTCCAAGTTCGTAAAGCTATGGAAGAAAGATGTAGTGGCTAGAGATATTGAGGGAGGAAGAGAGGGGAGATGATAGTTGTAATGATAAATTCATTAGTTTGGGGGTTATTTGAGTGAGAATAAAAAAATGTAAGACTAATATTGACATTTATCATAAAAATTCTGTCAAAGTTAACAATAAAAATAACAGAAGGACTACGATTGAGACAGAAATAGGGAGGTTAGGGACTTTAATAAGACAAAATGAATGTTAGGAACCATAAATGGAATTTATTTGATTATAATATCATTATATCTAATTTACTTTTCAACTAAAGATTCCTACTACCAGTTAGTTAAATGGGGAAATATAACTCTGATGTCAAACAAAGTGTTCTAAAATAATCTTTGCTTAGATTAGTCAAACGACATTATCACAATTTGAACACAAGGAAATGAAGTTTTGAATTTCTTTTAAGCACAATACCAAACTAGGCCTATATCTACGAGGGCATACATCTTATTATCAATGAGAATGAGTTCATGAATTTGATTTGTATCTATATATGTAAAGTTATGGTAAAAATGATTGTTTGGGATGATATATTGGTATAGTTTTTTTTTTATATTGTTCATGTGTTATGTATGTCAATATTTTATTAAAAGAATTTGGCTTTAAATCTCCAAATAAAGAATTAAATATTAAATTTGTCATTTTTAAAGAATAAAAATTAAAATTAAATCTATTTACTTGAATCAAATTTTATAGAACAAGTTTTTTACTTTAATATTTGTTCAACAAAAATGTTGATACTAGACAGGTGTAGAATTAGTTTTCATCGGAAAAAAAAAGAAAAGAAATAAAGAAAAGCCAAAAAAAACAAAAGGTAAAACAGAAGCAAAGAGCATTTAATGAGGTTTGTTTTTCTCGGCGAGCTCTTAGTAGAGCAACCGAAGAGCTCCAGCTTTCAACGGATTTCCCGAAGCTTCTCTGCAGAAAATCCATTACAAAATCACAACACTCTTGCAAAGAGAGAAAGTGGCTATTCTCTTGCGTTCGAGTAACTTCACTTTCCCTTGCTCGATTCCGCCTCACATCCGGTAAGCAAAACTTTTCTGTTTGCTTAGCTTTCTGCAATTCTGTTTGGTAGAGAATTTGCGATGACACGGGCGGACTCGTCGCTCGCTGGTTCCGATATCTATCAACTCAGTCACGTTACGTGCTCTGTAACTATTGCCTATGCTTGTTTTGACTTTTCTTGGAATTTTTGGATCAGCGGATATTGAAAATGCAGGCGTCAACTTACGTCATCAAAGGCAGTTTAGGTTTTGAGAGTCAGAAGTGGAGCGTTTCCCCTTTCTCTGCTCGGAGTTACGTTAATTTCAGCAGTTTGGTAGATCCTTCAATTCGTTGTGGATTCTCCTCTGCTTCGCTTTCCATGGGAGCCGACCTGGCGCGTCCCGGAGGTGCCATTGAACTCGTCAGCTCTTCCCTTAGGCCTCGAACGGTCAGAGCTCAAGCTTCTGGTCAGTTTTCGATCCTCCTTTCCGTTTTTTTCTTGAAAACAGAATTCGTCGACCGGTGTTCCATTTGATTATGTTCTGACTGGAAGCGTTTCGCTTTTTTTTGAGTTGTATTCAGTGCACGTGCTTGTCTATAATTGCCTTTTTTTTAGCAGTTGCTTGTTGAACAATGGTTCGGTATTTTGCTGCATGGGTCATTGAGTACCTGTTGCTGGTTTATTTCTTCAATCTTGATAACGGACTATGGTTGGCGTTATCATTTTTCTCTCGGTGTATTTTACTGGAATTGAGATGCATTTTCTGCAGGTGAGGATATTGAGGATTTGGCTCCTTTGAAACCTCAGGCTCAAGCAAAATCTTCTGGAACAGTTCTTCCATTTGTTGGTGTTGCTTGTCTAGGAGCTATTCTTTTTGGCTATCACCTCGGGTATGGCTAGATTTTACCTTAGCAAGATAGTCTTCATCTTGATCTGGATTTGAGTATGTTACCTTCAGGATTAACTAGTGTGACTCTGGGTGAATATTTTGGTTGAAAAAAAAAAAAACTACATGACTGCTACTGTCTTTTTGCCATTGATGCTTAGCTGTTTGATGATTTCTGCTGCATTTATGTTTGTGGCCACACCCTTATTCTTCTTTCCCTCTCTCATTCAGGGTGGTAAATGGCGCACTTGAGTATCTTGCCAGGGATCTTGGAATTGCTGAGAATTCAGTCATACAAGGCATGGGCCTGCATCACTAGATACTAACGTCATCCTTTAACCCTGCATCAACAGTTAACAATTATTAATGTTGTTTTCTGCTCTTGTTTCCACAATCTTATGTGTATGTATGTATGTATGTATGTATTTATGTATGTGTGTGTGTGTGTGTAAACTGCTTGTCTCATGTTTCTGTCTTGTATTAATCTGGGTAGGATGGGTGGTTAGCACACTGCTTGCCGGGGCAACTGTTGGTTCGTTTACTGGGGGGGCTTTGGCGGACAGGTTTGGCAGGACGAGGTCATTCCAGTTGGATGCCATCCCACTGACAATTGGAGCACTTCTTTGGTTTGTCCTTCTTTGCTGTTCAATTGTAATTCTTTTATAGCTTCTGTAAGCTTATGCATTATTCCCTTAAATGGCTGTAGTGCAACAGCCCAGAGTGTACAGACCATGATTATTGGCCGCTTACTGGCTGGCATTGGAATTGGTATCTCATCAGCCATTGTGCCACTTTACATTTCTGAGGTATTATGCTATATTTATTTGATTGTGATATCCAATTTTGGAAATAATATATTGTAGCTCCTTTTTTCATCAGATATCACCAACAGAAATCCGTGGTGCCCTCGGATCTGTAAATCAGCTCTTTATATGTGTTGGTATCCTTGCTGCATTGGTAGCTGGATTACCCCTGGCTGGAAACCCTCTTTGGTATTTTTCCCTGGCCCCTTCCCATATTGGTTCTGTAAATTGCTTGAATCAAGGGTCTGCTTTTTAATGGTTAAATTTACTGAAAATCAATTGATTTAGGTTATTTCAGCAGCATGTGTTGAGGCCATGTAGTTTTTATTAACAAAACTTGCATGTGAAGAGGCTTCAGAGATCGATTTTTATTGCCTTTATGTTGGGCTCTAATTCAAAAAGAAAAGGGTTTTTAAGAAAAATTCCTGATAGGAAGTCACATTTTATAATGGCTGCAAGTAAAGCACTTTTAACTGGCATAATTACTTTTCACTTCTTTATTTGTGTATCTTCTTTCTTCACATTTGGTTTTTAAAAATAGGCAGGCTACACTGTTTTGGTGATAGTGGCACCGTACTCGTAATGATTTTATGATGGTTCTGTGTCTAAACTTCTAAATTGGGCATGGCATCTGTAATCAAGAAACACTGTAACTGTGATTTGGATGATATTGTTCTTTGTTACATGGAGGACTTTTTCAATTCTTTTGATCTTTGACAGAGCTCTTTCTTTTTGTGGTTACTAGGAACTCTATGATTGTATTTGAGGTCAGCATGCTAGAGATGCTTGAGTTCTTGTCTTGTATTTAGTTTCTTTTGGCATTCTCTTGTTGTCACATTACATGCTTGTTGTTGTAAATAAACATGCCCATCTAGTCCCAAATTTTCCTAATTGTACGCACGTTTCTCTTTAAGGTGGAGGACGATGTTTGGTATTGCAGCTGTACCATCTACTCTGTTGGCTGTGGGGATGGCATTTTCTCCAGAAAGTCCTCGCTGGCTCTTTCAGGTTCTTTTTTGACTTTGCTATGCTGTAGATTATTTCTTCAGTTGTATTTTTTAGTAATTTACTAATTTTCAGCAAGGAAAAGTTTCTCAAACTGAAAAAGCCATCCAAACACTATATGGAAAAGATAGAGTCACAGAGGTTATGCGCCATTTAACAGTAGGAAATCAGGGCTCCACAGAACCAGAAGCTGGATGGTTTGATTTATTCAGCAGCCGGTACTGGAAAGGTAAACATGTAATTGTGAAGACACTGGAATTGCATTTTGCATATCAACATTGATATAGCAATTACCTGTATTCTTTCTTGGCCGAACAAGTACCTGTATTCATTTGATATGCATTTATACTATTATACTTGACTGAGATCAACATTTAGTCTTAGGTTAACCACCCTAAGACTAGGCTTCATGCCTCAGCTTATAACTGGTTGAAGAATGTTGAACCATGAGACCATTTTCGTCTTTATTTGGGTTGGAAAACACGTTATATTCAGAAGAGCACCCTGGTGGTGCAACACACACAAAACATCTATGGGAGGGCATTTAAGCAATGTAAACTGTTCATCTTTTACAAGGAAGATATTCTAGATGACAATAATAGTCATTTGCAAAGGCGGACGCACATGTAAAATATGGGGGTCCATGGACCACGTATTTTTAGAAAATTGTTAATAAAAGATACATAATTTAGTTATCGTACTGCCTTTAATTTTTTAATGGACCCCGATAATTGTCTTAATATCTGTTGGAACAAAAGAATGTTTCCCTCTTACACAACAAAGATAAAAAAAAGGGGCTAGTTTCTTCTCTCCACTGACATTTAGAATTATGGCAGAAGTCCTATATTGACCCTTGAAATTTATTACATTTTCCTATCTAGGCATTAAACTCTTTTCGCCAATCTTTTTTCTTCAAATATATGGAACATTTATAGAGCTAGTTGGACACGAGATAAAATAAATAAGCCAAGTCGGAAGAAATGTATAAGTTTAAGTGTTAAAATGGGACTTTTGTCTTTTACATTCTGTACAACATAAACATCTCACTAATCTTCTTAATATTTCATATGATTTTCTAACTTTCATCAAACTCATTCAACTAAGGGCATAAAAAAATGCTAAATCAAAATATTTTTCATATTTTTTTTCTCAAAAACATTGTTTTCTCATTATATTATAATATATGCAAATTTATAAGCTTCATTATTTAATGTTGGGGTTTAATAGTTGTATATGTATACAGGTTCCCTTTATACAAATCCTGGATTCGCCATTGATCATTTGCTGGTTTTTTTAAGTGCCATTCATGCATGTGATTGCACGCAGAATGTTTCATAAAAAACATGATTGGAGCAATGGTTTTACATATTATCTTTTTTCACACAGCCTGAAGTTGAGGTTGACCTTTAAGGTCTTTATCTTGTTTCTGATTGACTACACTTGAACTAACAAGCCTATAGTAATCATAAATTGTTGATGAAAGTAGGACTGGGTATAGTGCCTTATGGTTTGTATTAATTTATGCTTTTCGGAATGCAATTACTACCAGATAATGCTTTCATACTTACGCTGCTAATCATGTATTCAAACAGAGAAATGGGTATCAATAATATTCTTACCACTCTTTTTCTGCTTCATGTGAACTGTTGCAGTTGTAAGTGTTGGTGCGGCACTATTCCTGTTTCAACAGTTAGCTGGGATAAATGCAGTGGTATATTATTCTACTTCAGTATTTCGCAATGCTGGAATTGCATCTGATGTTGCTGCAAGTGCTCTTGTTGGGGCATCGAATGTCTTTGGTTTGTGTTTTGTTGTTTACCTGCTTAAGTGCTGTGTTCATAATATTGCATCTTTATTTCTTGTGTCATAAGCTGAATCCTTGGCTGTGCGATATTCTTGCAGGCACGGCAGTTGCATCCTCCCTTATGGACAGACAGGGCAGGAAGAGTCTCCTAATCACCAGTTTTGGTGGAATGGTGGGTTCATGTTTCTTAGAGTTGATGGGTGAAGGTTTCACATAGTAGACAATAATCTGAAAATAAAAAGAAGCATTAAAACCTTTAATTTTTATAAATAACCCATGTATTTCTATTTAGCATACTATACAGAAAAAAGGTGTGTGCTTTCTCTTGTCTTCATTTTAAGACTGCTGCTCATGTAAGTAGCTATACCATCTTCCTGATGCCAAGACTATGATAGTTATATTTTATAGGGAGTCTTTTTTTGGTACATGGGAGAGAGGCCAGGGGGAGGATGAGGGATTGAACCTTGGAACTTTTGGTAAGAACCACAAGTCTTAAACATCAAGCCAAGACTTTGGTTATATATATTTTATGGGTAGAGTTCTGCTAACCTGTTATACCTTAAGCCATTTTAGGTTCCGTGTTCAACTGTTCAGCATTTGTATTCTGGTCAATTAGATTTCTGCTTTTGACTTACAAGAAACGCTTTGAATTTCTAAAATGTTCTTATTCCTGCAATGCTCAACATCACTTTGGGACTCATACAAGTTTGGCTTGTTTGACCTGAAACATTTTATTGTTTCTGGGTATGAAGCATCTCTTCTTAATAGTTCTTAAAGAACTGGCAATCTTTCAGACAGCAGTCCATCTTCAATACCCTTGATTGATGAAGTTTTCCGTTGATGATTCTTTGCTTTTAGAGTTAGTATAATGTAATGACACTACACGTTTTCATTAGTATATGAATTATTCAGGCATGCTAGGATTCATTTTTCCTTCTCTGCCTAGTGACTTGCATCCACTGATTGAAAATCATCTGCTTCTCTTCTTTGTTAGATAGCTGCATCACTGAGCAAGCTGATGCCTTATATACATAAATTAGTTTTAAACTATCTTCTCTCTGTCTTCTAGTATAGTTGCAAATGATCTTGTTTATATTCATGTATTGTTTTATTTACTCATAAAGGCTGCCTCAATGTTGCTGCTCTCTCTGTCATTTACTTGGAAGGCCTTGGCTCCTTATTCAGGGACAATCGCTGTTCTGGGGACTGTACTGTGAGTTCATACTTGTTTTTGCCAGCGTGTTGAAGTTCCACTATTTCAACTTTTCCTCTGACTCCCTAGAACCTGCTGAAAGAATATCAAGTTCTGTTTGTTTGCTGTGTTCGGTCATTCTTCTTGATTTGTTGCATCAGGATCTAAACATGTTTCTGCTTTGATACAGCTATGTTTTATCCTTTTCGCTTGGTGCCGGTCCTGTGCCTGCTCTCCTCCTCCCTGAGATATTTGCTTCCAGAATTAGAGCAAAAGCTGTAGCTTTATCATTGGGGATGCATTGGGTAAGTTTGCTATGGAGACCCATACTAGTGTTTTTAGACTAAACAAGTGTTTTAGCTTGTAACTTAGTGGTCAAAATGTGTATTTTGGCTTCTGAACAACAATTTTCCATTCAAAACAAGTGTTTCAGCTTCTAAACTTATGTTTTCCATTGAAAGCAAGTGTCTTAGCTTCTAACAAGTGTTTTCATCTGAAAACAAGTGTTTTGGTTTGTTCTTATTTTACCGGAGGGCTTTGAATCAATGAGAATGCATTGGGTATGTTGCTGTGGAGACCCATACATCATATCAAATTTTACATTCTGAACACAATGTCTAAGCAGGGAAATCTATTTAGTTGCCACCTCCTGCCCCTTGATAAACCATGGAAATGTTAGTGACCTTAGTGATGTGGCTTTAGAGATATATGTTCCAAATATGACTTTATTCCCTATGGATGCAGATCTCTAATTTCGTGATTGGCCTGTATTTCCTGAGTGCTGTAAACAAGTTTGGAATCAGCTCAGTGTATCTGGGATTCTCAGCTGTGTGTCTCCTTGCTCTGGTGTATATAGCTGGAAATGTGGTGGAGACAAAGGGCCGGTCACTGGAGGAGATAGAGCGGGCGCTAAACCCTGTTCTTTGAATATACCCGTGCATTGATCAGTGTCTCATAATCACCACTGCCATTTATGGTGACACAAGGTGGAGCTTGCTTTTCGTTTTTCCTGCATTGTTCTCCATAAGCGTAACGCGTGCCACTCTAAAAGGGAAATATCCTCAGAGAGTTGCAAGAAAGTTTATACTTGTTAGCGTAGAGCATTTGAGAAGAAGACCTGAGTGAGAGCTACTGGAAGGATGTTTTTCTTGTTTCGTCTTATTTCTTGGTTCTTTTGGTTTTTGAGATTTTGTTACTCTCGAGTTATTAATTCGTTAAAGTAGCATAATATTCTGAGACTCGGTTGGAGCAGTTGCTTCGTACTGAAGCAAAACGTTAACAATACGTAAAATCAATTTATATATAGCGATTGTGGAAGTACGTAACCCAAGGTTATGGACGCGGTGTTCTTGACTGGTGCCCGACTTTAATCATGCTTGATTAATCTCCTTCGGAAGAAGAGAAACTAAAAAGGAAATGAAAAGAAATGGGAGAAAATATAATAAATTGGATTGAAGACAAAGGAGCCGAAGCAATTCTCTTGCTCCTAGCAATTTGTTTACTGTATTTTGAAACTCAGAAGCTTAAAGCATAATTCTACAGGGCTTTAAAAGGCGGGAAAGAGGAATCAACCAAAGTACATACTTAATTCTCTCACAAATTCCCACTGATATGAAGACTTCAAGCGCAGTAACAATATATTAGGGCATACGACCCCTAAATTGCTGCACATCACACCTGACTTGAAGATATAATGCCTTGTTTACCTGTCCGAAAAGCAGCAGAATTGATAATCAATCTTTGATTGGTCGGATCAAGGTGACAGCGGGTTCAACAAAAGACCAAAAAGCCCATCATCAGTCAGGTTCCTTGGAAGATAAGCAGGCTGAGCAAAGAACATGGAGCCAGTTTACGAAAATTTGCTTAAACAAAAATTCAAAACCGCGTTGAGTGCTAAACTCGATCACTGTTCTGCGCCACATTTACAGCAAATGCATCAGATCAGTTGAGCACCTTCACCCTTACTCCTCTCCTGCTTCATTAAGACACAGCGCTGCTTAAGTGCTTCACATGTTGGCCTTCCTTTCCCACCTTTCCTTCGTGTCAAGCCTACCAAGAAAACACAAAGCATTCAATTACTAACATGGAACCATAACAGAGATCAGTAAAACGGAAAGGCAGCTATGATTGTAAAGGATGCAGAAACAAAATCAATTGGTATAATCCAACTGCTATAGCTCATTTGGACAGGTACAAATTAATCCCCAGCATATCCAATAGAATCTGAGCATCATTTCAAGTAATCAGATGAACGCATGGGGGACAAAGCAAACTGAAATGAAAAACCATTTATGTAAAAATTCTCAGTCAGTAGTCATGGGTAAGTTGCAATTGTAGCAGCATATAAGAAAGCAATAATATACAGGATGGAATGGTGTTGGTTATGTTTGCGGACTCTTCACTGCAACAAAACCTAGAACAAATGACAGCATAACAAACATCTGGATCTCTGCTTCCAAAAATTAGCTGCAAAATCGTGCTGGCTGTCAGTGCATATCAGACATAGCCAACTGATTATGATTCAACCAAAATATGAAGTCCCAACATGTGCAAACAGTACATAGCAGAAGCAAAATGACATGCATTGATACATATTATTCACATTACAGCAACAGAATCACCAAAAAGACACATACCCCCAATGTAATTTCTGACGTCTTTGAGATTTAGGCTTCACTGCCAAACTTTCTTGCTCTGCAGATAAAAAATCATCTTTATCATGGATTTCTATGCCAGAAGCACATGAATCTTTGGTGGAGGACATTGGACTTCTTCTGACTACAGCATGTGTAACATTAAGTTGTTTAGTGTGACATCTTTTGGTGCTCTCTGCGAATGGCAAAGAAAATACAAATGGATTAATGTAGGTAGCATCTATATGAAGAGAGAAATGAGAGGCGAAGATGTCAAAGACTCTGCCGTAAGAAAATAACAGCACTCGTAAGTTGAAAAAGGGAACAGGCACCTCTAGCTTTTCTATTGACCTTGGAGTCAGATTTTATTTGCAAGCGCCGGCGATGCAGCTCCTGTCACAGTCATACAGAACACAAGTCAGGAGGTATGGGTAATCCCTTGTCAAGCAAGTGGACGAAGGCAAAGCAAGAATCTCACCCAAAAAATTTACCATGTCAGCAAGACATTCCAGGACAGGGTTACAATAAGAAGCTTGCGGGCAGGGATAAAAGGAAAAAGGGTCTCCAGTCCAGTCCACTGAAGTTTAGTCCATACTATAACTCTTATGTTTTGTTCAAATCAAAAGTTAGCTCGCAAGACTGGACGTGGATTTTCCTTATACTAGGGTTTGGGAGTGGGATAGATACGAGTGGACTGCAATTCCTTAAAAATACTGCGAGCTGATGAGCTTACTTGCAACCATTACTACTCACGATACAATACAGCGTGAGTTACATTGATTCTTAAACACGGACAGACAATAAATTAGAGATTACCGAAAGATAAGTCCTACTCTTACCTGTAATTTAGAAAGCTGCTGCGAAGTCAGTCTTCCGGAAGACTTGAAACTAGTAACAGTAACGGTTCGGAAAACAGAGGCAGATGCAATTGCTGCTTCTCTTCGCTTGTCTTCTTCGTCGTCGTCCTCGTCTTCTTGCCTCTCCCGAGACCTCTCCCCGTCTTCCATCAATCATGAAAGCTGATTACCATCCTGGACCCAGTTCTATACTTATATTGATAAAAGGGCCGTCATGTACTAATTACTTGCTGCAGCATATTGGGCTGCCGCACCATCATTGAGCCAGGCCCGCACCATCCTAGACCCAGTTCTATACTCATACCATGAAGTAGCAACGCACTCAACTTCGAGTATTGCCGCATATAAGTATCATTTTTTTTAAGCCATTTAAGCTTTACCCGTCCTTTGGCCCAAAATAAAAAATTTACCCACCTCTATTTTAGTATTTATTTACATCTGATTTGGATTCCGGTGTTGAGGATAAGGTTTAAGGGGTTTAGGGTTTTGCCCTAGACTTGATAATTGGGTCCATGGTTGTAAAGAGGGAAAAATACAAAAAAACTCACCATAGTTATGGGTTAGTATCGATCTGATCACAATAGTTTTGGTTGGTTCCAATATTATCACCAACGTCATAATTTAAGCCCAAATTAGCTATTAATGTTACAGTTTGGTAAAAAGAAATGTCAGCAACTGTTAGAAAATCTAACATTAAATGTGAAAAGGTATTAGTTTTGAAATCTTGGGGTTGTAATACAACTTTTAACAAATTCCGTGAACTCTGTATAATTTATCATTTTTTATGTAATTTGAATATCATTTCTAAAGAAATCAATGGTGGACATGGTGAATTATAAAGGTGATTGTCGCACAAAAAATAAAAATAGTAAATTATACATGGTCCCTGAGGTTTGCTAAAAACTACATAAGTACATCAAGATTTCAAGACTAACAACTTTTTGTGTTTTTAGTAATTTTTTAATGGTTTATGACATATTCAATACCAAACTGTAATATTAGTGGCCAATTTGGGCCAAAACTATAATGTAGTGATAACATCAAAGCCACCCAAAACTATTGTGACTAGATTGGTACTAGCCCATAACTACAATGATGTTTTTGGTACTTTTCCCTCGTAAAAATAAAGCATTCGTTTGCTTTTTTTTTATTTATATAGTTTAATTTGTAAAATGTCCAAATTACATAGTTTGTGAGGTGAGTTAATCGGAGAAAAGTTGCAGGAAGGGAATTGTTCCAGTTAATAAAGTTAAAATGAAGTAAAATGGACTCAAGCCATTATTGAACTGTAATTCACATTTTGGTATAGATCTGACTGGTTCTCTTTCATTTCTTTTATTACTTAATTAACTTTATTTGACATTATTTAACTGGTGAAAGAAATCAAAATTGATACTTATCTAACCTGTAAACCTGACTTGCAGAAGGTAGGATTATTATTTATCTATAAAATTATATTCACTTGTACATACAAATATACATACATACATATGTACCTTGTACATAGGATTCATGGTTTATGAAATGTTAGACTAATAGAAGAAAAAACAAGGCTGTCAAAATTTGGATTCACAGGAATTTTTTTTTGGTTTTTTGTGAGTCATAGTCATAGAATTGGATCAGAATCGTAATTATAATCGTATCATCTAATTGAATAGTTTTTTTTTTTTTCATTTTAGATCATAAAATTGTAAGATTCTAATATTCAAATCAGAATTTTGATAAGCTCGTGGAAAAGGTAAAAAATCTAAAAAGGAACAAATGCGATAATTATAAATAAGGAAAAGAAAAATGGAAATAGTTAAGCAAACTGAGATTTGAGAATTGATATATATTTGCCTAACCAAACATACATATCAATTATTTGATTTGTACATATCTATGTTTTTAGTTGTTAGCCCATTTTGATGTTGTTTACACTTGTTTTTAGGATAAAAGATAGAAGTTGTACACATCGGTTATCCGATTTGTCATCTCCCCGACCTTATTTGTATATTAAGTTTATACATATCTATTATCGATATGTATATATTACTTTTGTATAACTATTAATCAGTTTTTATTTTTTGGAAAACTTAATTTTCATATCATTATGAAAAATATAAATTTATACATGATTTATATGAAAATACTTATAATATGTTTAAATAAATATGAATTTATGTACATACAAGGCATATTATATGCATAGGCATGCATGTGAAAATATTTTAAGAATTGAAGTGATACATAAAATTGAATATATCAATAATAATTTTAGGATTTTATTTGCCTCTTAGTTTCTTTGTATATATATTGGATTCTTACATATTTGACATCCAATATGCACATACATCTGATTTTGATGGAAGTGTATTTTGATATGTTTACATATACTTTTAGGATGAAGGGTTGAACTAGCACATAGAATTGATTAAATCAATAATAGTTCTATGATCTTATATGTACTTATGTCTCATATATATACTTTATATACATTTTTTACTTTTTTTGTACATCATATATATACATATTTGACTCTTACTTTTTAGCATTTTATTTGTCTAGTACTTTCTTTGTATATATATTGGATTCTTATATATTTGACATTCAATATGTACATATATATGATTTTGACAGAAGTGCATTTTGATGTGTTTACATATGCTTTTAGGATGAATGGTTGGACTAGTTCATAGAATTGATTAAATCAGTAACAAATCTGTGATCTTATATGTACTTATGTCTCATATATATACTTTGTACATATTTTTCACTTTTTTTGTACATCATATATATACATATATGATATTTAATTTATACATCTACAACTTTGACAAGAAGCAAAGTTAAATGTGTTAATACCTATCTTATATTATGAAGGCTAAGACTTCAATATAAACATATATCTGTATGAGGAGTAGGGCGCTTGGCCATTGTAGTACTCCAACTAAAATGTAATGAGTCGCAGTTTTTGCATGGGAAGAAGAAGGAGGTAGAAATGAATCCCAAAGGTTGTTTCTTAATTTCAGGGGTCAGTAGTGCTGGCTTGAATACTTTGAATTCAAAGGTTACGCCCTAGATTTGCGTTCCATGTACTTTAGACCAAAACAAATGTAAGAAAATAATTAATACCACCAGGTGCGTCTGGCCGCGTTAAGTAACTGATTTCCCCATATAAATACATACGTACATGCTCGTCAATTTTTTGGTTGAGAGCATATATTTATTTCTAAGCTATATATCATCAACGCAAGTAATGAGATGACACTACAAGCCATCTCAGATTAGCCTTCCCCACCATTTTCATCGATAACAAGTTAATCGCACGTTGTAAATAAAAGTGTTTTTCAAGTTGTGTAAAATGAATAGTTAGGTGTTAGCTCGTTCTCATACAAAAAAAGATATAACTAGGAATGAACCTCCCTCCCTGGGTACAAGTCTTCTTCTGGAGAGCATGCACTAATATTTTACCAATGAGAGATAATTTATAAATGCGAGGAATCCAAGTATCCCCTTCTTGCCCTATTTGTGATCAAGGACTTGAATCCAATCAGCATATCTTCCTAGAGTGTCACTTTGCTTGCTTAGTGTGGGATTTATATGGCTTGAACATTCCACCCTTACCCCATCACTAGGCGGAGGGCCTCCGAGGGCTCTTTTATGGTGAGCCATTAAAATCCTTGAAGTTTGCAGTCACATGGTTGGTTTCTTTGGTTCAATTGAAATAAAGTTGTCCATGAATTATCCTGCCAAACTTCTGCCCATATTGCACTCAGTGTTCATGCACGGTTGGACAACTGGCTATAGGCAAATTCAAACCAAAGGACTCTAAAGAGGTCAATGGACAGAATGTTTATGAAATGGAGGTTGTCGCCAGAGGGGTTTACTAAAATTAATGTAGACATAGCATGGTGAAGGGAGGGTTGACATGCCGCTGCGGGTATGGTTGCACGTGACCAGTATGGCCATGTCCGCCTAGATGTCTCATATTACTTCCTATACAATGGTTCCGACCCACTTTACTCAGAAGCATTAGCATTGCTGTGGGGATTGAAAGAGGCATATTGCTAAGGATTTCAAAAGATTATCATGGAGTCAGATTCTCAAGTGTTGATATATGAAATTCATAGCTCTCATATTTGTTCTATTTTTTACTTTAGAGCCATTGTTGATGAGGCTCGTATTCTCAAAGATGTTTTTTTTTTCTTGTGCATTCTCCTTTGTTAGTCATTCAATTAATGGTGTCGCTCACTCTATCGCCCGAAAAGGGTTAAAGTCCTTAGGCAGGTTGTCTTAGGGAGATCCCTATCCCCCTTGGTTGTTTAATGCCTTTTTAAGAGATCAATATATTTGGCCAATGAGTCTTCTTTAAACAAAAAAGCCGTTTTGATTCGAGAATAATACATGGTGTAATTTAAAATCTTATGTATCTTTAATATCTTTTCTTTAATATATAAAAAGTACAAAGGTATGTAAATGTTGAACAACCTTTTTACCTTACATTATATTTATAAGTTACTTTTTTTTTTAATAAAACCCAATTTTGTCATTATCTATTTAATTGGAGTTATATTAACACTATAACATTGAAATGGACCATTAAGTTGCTGCTAAATTTTATTTTTTACTACGAACTTACCTGCACTTGATTTTGTAATCAAGTATTGCATGCATTTTTTTTTTTTGCATTAATCTTGCCTTTAATGGCTAAAATTCCTAGATTGCCGCTAAGTGTTTTTTTTTTTTTTTTGCAGCAAACATTCTACCCTTAGTTATATATTACTATCAAATAATTATTTCAAGTATAATAAATATTTATAAATATTTTCTAAAACTTAAAATTTTTTTAACTTAACAAGTATGACATAAGTTTGTTCTACCATAAAAAAAACATCTTTGAATATAAAAATTTGTCAGTTAAATTTTTTATTTCAACTTGGATAAATTTATACTATATGAAAGCTTACGTATCTAGTTTATCTTAGAGCAATAAAGTTTATTTTTTGGTATAAACTTACTCAAGCTTGATTCTATATTGTAGAATCAAGTATTATATGTAATTTTTTCTTTTTGTGTTAATCTTACTTTTAATGGTTAGAACTCCTAGATTGCCACCGAAGTTTTCTTTTGTTTATGTCAAACATGTTGCCCTTAGTTCCATATTACTAGGGGTGAGCACTAGTTAGGTAGAACCATGGGTTTACCCAACCCAATAGGGGTGGGTAAAGTTGGGTTAGGTACAAATTTATTATGGTTTGTGGGTTGGTTATATCTGTTAAAAAACCATCAATTTTCAAGTTGGTTTCAACTCTATATGGAACCAACTCGAAATAAAAATAAAATGAGATATATTAATACACTTTAAAATTTATAAGTTATATATTATATATTATATAATGGCAAATATGAAATAGTAGATTAAGTAGAAGGGGGTCTTTAAGTCTTTTTAAACAAAGCCTAATAGTCCTAATCGGCTATTCCTAGTTGACAAATGAGTCTAGGTTTTTCACTTGCTTTTTCTCAATTGAAACAGACAAAAACAAAGGGTTAGGGTTTAATTATGTATTATGTTGAATGCTTTAAAAACTTTGAAAGAATATGTGTAACAAACTTTGAATTTAACTAAGTACATTTTTATTTAAATCTGGATTTAATTATATATTATGTTGAATGCTTTTATAAACTTGTTGTGGATGCAATTTTAATGAATTTTGATATTATGGTAGTGTATGTATTGGAACCGACAAACTTGAAAACCAAGAAATGAAAAACATAGAACCATGGTTATGGTTCTGTTTGATTCTTGGTTCTTGGGTTGAGTAGGAATTTTGAAGAATTGAGGGTATTTTGATTTGCTACAGTTCTACCCTTAACCTGCACCGAACTGATCCATGATTAGTCTTACATATTACTATCAAATAATATCCCGACTATAATAAATATTTTATTAAATTTAAATTTTCAACTTAAGGTGCATAAATATTAAACGACATTTTTACCCATGCATTATAAGCTATTTTGTTTTTTTTTTAATGAAACCTAATTATACCATTATCTATTTGATTGAAGTTATATTAGCACTAGAACACTAAAATGGAAACTTAAGTTGCCACCAAATTTAATTTTTTGGTATAAACTTGCTCACGCTTGATTTTATATTGTAGACTTAAGTACGGTATGTAATTTTTTTTTTTTTTTTACGTTGATCTTATCTTTAATGGCTAAAACTCCTAGATTGCTAATAAAGTTTTTTCTTTGCATCAAACATGATGCCATCGGTTTCATATTACTATCAAATAATATCTTAAGTACAATAAAAATTTTATAAAACTTAAAATTTCAACTTAACAAGTATAGTGTAAGTTTGTTATACTATAAAAAAGGCTTTTGAATATAAAATTTTTATCAATTAAGTTTTTTTTTTTCTCAACTTGGATGAATATATACAGTGTGAAAGCTTACATATTTAGTCTATCTTAAGGCAATAATATAATTCAAGTATGATTCAAGCACCTGTTATGAAAAAATAAAAACATTATTATTATAGCAAAGGTCATTGGGAAAATTTTAGGATAAAAAATTCTTTACTTGTAGAATTATAATATAAGGGGACTTTTAGCAAAAATTTTTTAATATTTTTTAATGTTTTAAAATATTGAAAAAATTAGAAAAATTATTTTTCCACATGGTCATCCCTTTTAATATTGTAACACAAATTTTTATTCTTAACAACTAATTACTTTTCTATAATAAATAATATTAAAATATTTTATATTTTTATTTTTTTAGAGCCAATCTAATCTTACAAGTTGTATCAAATTAGAAGTAATTTTTATTGATGGTAGAGCCTCATAACCTAAAAGTAGTTTTAAAGTTGTTAGAAGATGAAGTTAATAGTTTTATATTGTAATTGCAAGTTTTTATTTTATTTGAGATTAAGTATAATAAGGAGAGAGGCATAGAGGTTTATATATTCACAATTCATAATAAAATTACACATTTTTAGGTTCTAATTGTAAGTTTTGACCACATAGGGGATTATATGGAAAATGAAGAAAGTGGAGGATTCTAAAGAGGACATATAACAAGTTTTAGTAGAAAACAAAATTCTCAACATATACTCTATGTATTTGATCAAAATTTTATTCATTTTATTGAAAGTATAATATTATTAAAAGTTTATCATTTTTTTCATTGTTGTAATACTCCATATTCTTTCACATTTGACATTGATGCACAAATTTCTTCAAATATAAAACATATTCTAAAAATTTCTAACTTTTTTGAAAAATATTATTGTTCTATTGAGTTTACTAAGTTAATACTTTTCTTTATTTGAATAATCAAAATTTTAATGTATTTCTGATATTTAAAATTTTGACACATTTGTACCACTCACAAATTCTTTATATTATGAAAATGAGATTGGTATTTGAAAAGGAAAAAAGTAGAAAAAATTGTGATTATTTTCTTTGTTTTCCATAAGTGTTTTATGGCAAAAAAACTGAAAATGCCACTAAATATAAATTTTGCAACAAATATGTTTTTTTATTTATATAACTATTAAACATGCCTAAAACATGATGTTTATCAATTTATTTACTTTTTAAGCTTTATATATTTTTATCAAAACCTAAAAGTGAAACTTAAAATCCATATGTATGTATGTATGTATGTATGTATGTATGTATGTATTTATGTATGTATGTATGTATATAATAAAAAGTGCAAATATATAAAGTGATTAAACTTTAAATTATAACTTATTAGTTTTCCTTTTAGGAACTAGGAATTTATTCAATTTTAAAAAGTTTGATTTCTTCTGGTTAACTAATTATATTATAAGAACAATATGGATAATACTAGGTTTTCAATCCTCAGTGGTGTGAGTATTATTTCTAAATCAATAGGTAAGTATTAATTACCCAAAAGGTAAAAAGAAAAAAAACTATACAAGACTTGACTTGGATAGTTTGAGGTATTAAATTTGCACTCAGCCATAAAATAGAGAGTAAGTGTGGATTTGAAACTTTGAGAATGAGTGTTTTTATTAAAAGTTAAGAGTTAGGCAATTGAGCTTTTTTAGTAATATATAGTTAGTTATAGTTATATGTCTGTGGAAAAAAACTCAATGTTTACTTGCCAAGTCTATATGTACTATGACATCATGACCCATATTTGTGTAACACTTACTTGAAAAGAAATTATTTTTTCTTGAGTTTCTTATATAATGTTCCACCTGTGAACTTAGCATATGTTGTTTTTTTTTTCTATTTTAAACAGAATCTCAACAAATTTATTAAAAACTTAGCTTATGTCTTTTTAAAAATTAAAAGTTATGCTAATACATTAATAGTAAATCTATCCAATTGTTTGAGCCAATTAATACAAGATCTTTTTTTTAATCATTAGCTGTTTGAATCTGAAGTATAAAAACTAAGATGAAATTTACTAACTTAAATTTTAATAAAATTTCTAAATACATAATATCATTAAGTCCATTAAATTAAAATTTTTCTTAACAAATTGCATACTATTAATTTTAAATTTCACACTAGGAAAAGAAATTTTGACATCTTTAATAAGATACTAAAAGTACAAGAAACAAATTTTTATAAGCACTATACTGTCACAAATGAAAAAAATTCCATCAATTTTTTTTCAACCAGTATTATTTGTAGCATATTATTATTATTATATCTTCATTATTTATAATAAATAAAATCAAACATAGTGAGCAATATTTTATAATGGATGGCACAAGTGAGGATAATGATGATGAAATAGTATAATAAAAAACTAAGTAAAAAATAAAAAAATGAAAATAGTAAGAAATATATCTAAATTAAAAACTAAAATTTTTATTGCTACTATTTATTTTGAAAAAGATAATTCAAATTATAGTTATTTGAGTTAAAAAAATAACTTAATATTTTGATTCACGTGCAACGCACGTATGTATTTACTAGTGAGTGTGTATGTGTATGTGTATGTGTGTGTGTGTGTGAGCGTGATGGGAAATTCAAAAGAAAAATAAGAAGAGGAGCTAGCTATATGGTATTATAGCTAGTATATGTGCTATTAGGTGCACTTAATTAAATTTGTATATGTGGGCTTCACAAAATTTTAAAAGAAAAGGACACACACACACACATCTTTAATTTTATAAAGAGTATGAAAGTGCACAAATGTTAAATGAATTTTTTACCCTTATATTAAAAAATATTTTGTTCTTTGAATGAAATCTAAATTTGTCATTATTTATTTAATTAGAGTTATACTAGCACCAGAATAAAAGGACCTTTAATTTGCTATTAAATTTTAATTTTTTTACTACAAACTTGTCCGTGATTGATTCTATATTACATAATCACGTGTATGCAATTTTTTTGCATTAATCTTAAATTTAATGGCTAATTCCTAAATTTTCACTATTTTTTCTTTTGCATCAAGCATGCTGCCCTTGGTTCTATATTTGCTATGAAATAATTATCTCAAGTACAATAAATATTTTATAAAACTTAAAATTTCAACTTACAAGTATGGCCTAAGTTTGTTTTTGCAACACCCCCAATTTTATAATTCTTAATTTTATAAAATATTTTAATTTCCCAATGTTAATAAGCAATTAATTTAAAATAATTTATGAAAGATGAGGTAAGAACTTTTTTTAAATTTTATTTTGTCCATTTAATAAAATTATTAAACCAAATCAGATAATTAAATGATAATCCCAAGAAAACTAAAATAGAAATAAGGATCCAAAATTAAAAATCCATATTATTTAAAAAAAACAACATGAATTAAAATCCTGTCTCAGCCAGTTTTTTGAGGGGCTATAGCATGCTCTCACTCAATCTGTTCTACATCCTGAACTTTATCACATGGTTCGACATACTCCATCTCCTTGTAATACTTACCTAAAGAAATAAATTTAGAATGAGGGGTGAGCATCACTTACTCAGTAATGAGGAAGTATCAGACCCATCATGTGAGTCATAATATTCCTTAAACAAATAACAAATAAATGATAAACTTTATGTTTTAGTATTTTAATTGAAGAAAAAATTTCATGCAACATCATAACAATAACACTAAAGTTTTATTAGCATGCTTGAACTAATATACATATTATAATGACCCAAGTCTAGAATTGGTCAACGGAACATCTGCCCATACTACATGGGCTATCCATTATGAAAAGAATAAGTGCTAGGTACTTGTGCTTGAATTTATATATCTATATAAGGCTTCCCACATTTCTCCCATGTGTGGATGTGAGGGTGTTACAAACTCCCCTTTTATATACACAATGTCCTCGTTGGGGTCAATTAGATTACTTGGTCTCCTAGACCAGTAACCTCTCCAATCCAAGATTTGCCACGATAGATGATATTTGTGCACACCTAGTACGCCACATCATCGCGGTTCCGAGTTGGCTTAGATACCATCTATAATGACCTAAGTTTAAAATTGGTTAACGAAACACCTGCATACACTGCATAGGCTATCATTTATGGAAAGGATAAGCATTAGGTACTTGTGCTTGTGCTTGAATTTATATATCTACATAAGGCTTCCTACATTTCTCCCATGTGTGAATGTGACGGTGTTACACATATGCATAATTTCTTTTATTGATTAAATCATATCACATTGACCAAATTATTTGGTACTTGAATGTCGTCGGATGAACCTAGGGTGGTGAGTGTGTACATCACTTACTCTCAAGGTAACTCTTAGGTAGTTCCACTAGGGATGCCACTAAGTCATAGCCTCTCGGGATACCTACACCGAGGAAGAGCTTTTTGTGATACTAGCCGCAAGTATGGTCTCCCGCTAACTATGATTCGGCAGCTCATAAATCATATCTCCAAACTCCATATCAATATCGGGTCATGACTAGGGATGGTCCACCACTACCTTAGCATGCCTCTTGGGTTTGAATCATTCCTTCCAAACCCTTTTTTCTAAATTTACGGCTTGTTAGGTCATGTAGATATGGTTTGTTGCCAACCTTGCATGCATCATGTTTTATCTTACTCCTCAAATCTTTTATTTAATGCAGTCTTGTGTATGATAAACATCAATCATATGCAACATCCAATTGATGAATGATCATAACTCATTTAATTTTAACTATTTTTAGTAGAGTGTCATCATTCTAGTGCATCATATTACTTTCAACTTGTTATCTTGGTTTAGTTTTGTATGATGATATGACAATTAATTATATTTGTTAAGGATATTTATGATAAATGTCTATTTCTTTTCTCGTGAATTTTTTATGAGTTTGTCATTTAGTATTTATGCACCTAATCCTTTAGCTACTGGCTTATAGTAGTTATTACGACACTAGCATGTCATTAACGGTTGCTTTCAACCCTAATCATGCTGATGCTACTAGTGAGTTTGTTGGCCTTAAATATAATACTAGCAGTGTTTGTCTTACTGCTTTAAACATGGTACTAGCAGGGTCTATTCAAATGGTCCTAGCAAACTTTTTACTTAATTCTTGTTGTAAATGGTCCTGACATGAAACTAGCACTAAACATACATTATATATCACATCATTATAACCATACAACCAACCAATCAAAATTACACCTCAATGAAAAAAAACTAAAATAAAGCAAAATAAAATTATATAAAAATTAATTTTATAAATCTACCCAATGTTTCTCACGCTTTTAAAGATTTTATTTAGCCCAATTATTTACTTAGAATTTATTATTCGAGTTTATGCTTATTTTGACCTAAGAGGGGCCACGAGAATGAACCTGTTCTTCCCCTTTACTTAGTGCAAAATATCTTGGCGAAAAGGGGCGGTTTCCTAGAATAAGTCCTACAAAAGATTAGGACGTAGAAAATTAGAAAATATGCTAAAATTTAGAAATTTCCTAAATGGTACTTAGAAGGTTTACATTCTTGATATCTAGGCCAATAATGAGTTATATACTTATTTAATCATTTTAAAAACTAAACTCACAATGACAAAAGTTTATTTTGATTATTGATGTATTTTTGAAATTTCTAGCACTTTGGGAGTCCTAAGGAGCTTTCAATCTTTCAGTAAAGTGTTCCAAGGCCTTTGTAATAACTTAGACAGCAAAGAGAAAAGAATTAACAGAGGCTGTAAGGTTTGAAATCTACAACCAAAAGAATCCAAAAAGACTAGGGCGGCTTACAGAGGATCAGGTGCAAGTAAGGATATGGTTTGCATTAGGAATGAGTGCACAAGCCTAGAATTTTGAATAAGGTTAAACCTACCAGTGAGATATAACACAAATTTAATGAAGTTAGGTGTTAGAAAAAGAATTAAATGAGTGATATGGAAGGATTTACACTTATAAAACCAAATTCAGAGTCATCGTGATGAGGTTTCCTTTAACTTAATAAACCTAGGCAAGAATAAGGAATTAGATAACATTCAAAATTATTTGGATGATAAAGAAACAAAGCCCAAAAGGCTGGACTTATACTGGTTTGGCAAAGAGCACAATCATGATAGCAACGGTGCAATGATGATCCTTTAGCTTGATGCCTTCTTCTCCACTCTAGTAAGCAAAACTAGGAACAATAATAGAATTATGAGACTATCTAATTAAACTAAAAGAACAGGAAAGCAAAATATGACCAAAGCTTGAAAAAAGTGACAAGAACAGGGTGGGAAACGGAAAACATGGGTGCCACTTTGCTTTTCTTGTGTACTAAGTGGCGGTGAATTATTGGAGAAGAAAATAAGAAGGAAACGACAACAGGTTCATAGGTTTTAATTTAGAAGCCAACTAGACTCTTGGCCTAGGTAGGGATACGGGAAAAGAATAATGAAAGAAAAAAAAAGGGTTGTAGTTGTTTTAGGATAATATTTAATGTGATTGGAAAAGAAAAATATAAATAAGTAAAAAATAGGAATTAACTTTAAAAATTCTAATATTTTAGGGGCAGTATACTTATAATGAAATATTATAATAAAAAATATGTAAAAAATATTAAAATAAAACTAATAATAAATACATGTAAACTAAAAAAAATATATAAAAATCATTATTGCTACTATTTATTTCAAACAAGATAATTAGAATTATAATTATTTGAGTAAAAAAATATATATTTTGATTCACATGCAATGTACGTATGCAGGTATTAGCATTATAAAAAGTATGAAGACACACAAATATTGAATGACTTTTTTATCCTTTAGTTATAAGATATTTTTCTATTTTAATGAGACCTAAATTCATCATCATATATTTAATTAGAGTTTTAAGACCATTAGAACATCCTAGACATTAAAGGAGAGGAATCACATGGGAGCACTTGAGTTTCAATTTGGGACAAATAAGATTTGCACTCTAAATGAAAAAATAGAGAAAAAAACCCTTTTTTTTTTTTCTGCTATGGTCTCCACTAAAGTTGAAGTTTTGCAATATACGTACTAATCTACTATAAAAAATGTCCTCAAACACATGATTTTATCAATTTCTTTATTTTTTAACTTATTAAATTAAATATTTTTATTAGAACTTTAAAGTGTAACTTAATTCAACAAATAGAAATAGTGAAGTTACATAAATTGATTTGACCGTTTTACTCTTAAAATATAAGTATCAAGTATTGAGTTAATTATAAGTATTAAGATAGGATTGCAAATAACACTATAATATCTTTATAATTAGGTGAAACATATGACTTGATTTTTTTTACCATTACATTATATGTTTTTTTTACTCTTTTTGTAGGAACTAAAATTGACAATTTTTTGGTAATCAGAAGAATTTTGTGAGAGTGTTAAGCATGTATATAAGGGTCCATAAAATATGACGGTTACTTTGCATGTTTTTCAAAACCTAGAAGGCATCAAACCATAATTTGACAGGTTTTTCTTTTTTTTTTTTTAGGTAAAGTGTTTGGAGATTCAAACCTAGGTTGTACTTAGACCAACATCCCTCAAGGTTAGTTGAACTCGCTAGCTAAAACTAATTTATTATTCAATTAGAATTTTGTCAATATTAGGATTCTATAAGAAAAACAAAAAATAAAAATAAAAAGAACATACATTTTGACTAATTTTTCACTTTAATAGGCTTTAAATTTTATGAAAAATTACAACAAACAGGTCTTCAATTTTTAATAGAATAAATCAAGCCCTTCAACGCAATATTTTATCAAATTTTCTTAGTTATCTTTAAATAATAAGTTAGTTTACACTTTTGATAAAAGCAAAATTTGACAGTGAATGTTTATAATTTGCAATAATACCATAAAAATAAAAATATCTAATTGCATTACGACAAATTTATTGAGCTTTTATTTTACTTTATGAGTGAATTTTCTAAGTTTCCATTATTTTCAAATTTTACAACAAACATGCCCTTAAATTTTGTATGGCTATCAAATAGTTCAGTTAATAGAAACATTTCATCAAATTAATTAATTTTATTTGGTTACTATTACCCTTAGATCATAAGGTTTGAAATTATTGAATATAATTAGCTAAAAATATTAAATTTTTCACATATAGCATTAAACATATTTTCTGGCAAGTCTTTAAAATTTAAACTCTATTAAAAATGAAATTTTACCAATAACCAAATTTGGTTTTCAATAAGTTGTAAAAATACAATTAAATCTTATGAATTGTATCCAATTGGAAGTAAGATGTTCGAGAAGAAGTTATAAATAAATTTATATTTTTTTGAATTATTTTTAGAAGTTTTGAATAAATTAATAATTTTAGAAGAGTGGTGAAAGATTTTGATTATGTGGTTCCGGGTTTATAGGATGAAAACTTATAATTAAATTACATATTAAAAAATTAAAATTCTTCAATATTCAAGAATTGTGTTGGCTAAATTATGCAACCAATCAATAATATTTTATTTCATTCCAAACTTTTGACTACTCTCTATATTCATTCTAAATTCATTAAAAACTTTCAATTTGGTTCCGCTAGAAATAATTCCTTCACCCAACAAAAGACCATTACATGAGTGCATTCATGGTGCACAATTAATATTTTATTTATGAGAAAAAAATCAGTTAATGTAAATTTTTATTAATTATAAAAAATATATTACCCAGTTCAAAATTTTTGGAAAATAGATTATCAGATAATTTAAAATAATTAAAAACTAGATATTACACATTAACTTAGAGTCAACAAATTTCATCTAATCGAGGACTAACATGAAATATTTAAAAATTTTAGAATCAAATGAAAATATTTAATATGTTAAGGATAATAATGAAGCATGAATTAAAGGTTTGGTACTATTTACAAATTTTATTCTATTCTTTAAGTTACCAAATTTTCCTAAAAACTAAGGGTATATTTAACAGTATTGTCTGCTTTTTATACCTATTATGTGCTTTTCTTTATTTATTTATGCCTATTGTGTTTTTCTCTTTTGATAAATTTATGGAAAAATTTTAAATTTTGTAAATATAGTATTTAATATTTTTATTTAATTAATAAAAATTCCAATATATTTCAAATGTAAAAAAAATTCGTGTCAATTATACGCACTTTATTTACGTTAGAAAAATGTGTCAAATGTCTAGTGTGTGTATAAAATTACTTTATACATGGATTTGGATACACACACACACTCGTATATTTAATTATGGCTTAATTAATTAATAGCTGTACACATCGATACAACTAGGTAATTAACAAACACTAGCTACCACCATACTAGCTAGAGGGAAAGAAAGTAAAAGATGAAATTTATTAGAGTATTGCTGCAGCTTGTGTTGTGCTGGCAATATATATGGGGAGTTGAAGGGGCCCGGCCTGGGCAGGCAGATGCAGGCAGGCGGTCAAGACTTGACATTATTGAACAAGTGAACTGCATTCAAAGTTGAAGTATATATGTATAACGTGTGCTCTAATCCTGTACAGGTAAGGCAACAGAAACACAACCAATTATCAAGTTGAAATTAAGCAAGTAATATATAATTAATACTCTACTACGTACGTAATTAATTTAAAAGCGAGGGAGGGAGGGAGAGAGACAGCGAGCCTCAATTTCCATGGCGGCCGGTGCTACTGCTACTGGATCCAAATCCATGATCAGTCTCAACCCTCTCCTCATCCTCAATCTGAATCGTCTCCTCACTCATCTTCTCTCCTTCTTCATGGGCGTCTCCCTCTCCCTTCTCTTCTATCTCAAAACCTGCCCCTTCGACTTTCTGTTTCAGCCTCAGGCCGTCCAGCTCCTCAGCTCCGCTCCACCACCTTCACATCCCCCACTGCTATTTCCACCACCCCCATCCCTGCTCCCACTCCCACTCCCCCTCGCTGATGACAGACCATATTTGAGGACGATGCACAACCTCACCGACCAGGAATTGCTGCGCATGGTATCGCTATCATCATCATCATCAGTAATTAATTATCATGATACAGCCGGCGCCGCAAAAATACTGAAGACTCGGCCAAAAGTAGCGTTTCTGTTCCTTACGGCTGGGCAGCTTCCCCTCTCGTTGCTCTGGGAGATCTTCTTCCGGGGACACCAAGGCCTCTGCTCCATCTACGTCCACCCCCATCCCGACTACAACGACACCACCACCCCACCCTCCTCCGTCTTCTATGGCAGACGCATTCCTTCCCAGCCCGTCTCTTGGGGCACCATCTCTGTGGTGGACGCCGAGAGGCGACTCCTCGCCAACGCCATTCTCGACTCCTCCAATCAGAGATTCGTCCTCCTCTCCGAGTCCTGCATTCCCCTCTTCAACTTCACCACCGTCTACCACTACCTCATCCACTCCAAGCACACCTTCCTCAGCCTCTACGACCTACCTTCAAAGGCGGGCCGCGGCCGCTACAACTCCCAGATGTCGCCCCTCATCAACATCACCCAGTGGCGCAAGGGCTCCCAGTGGTTCGAGCTCAACCGCGAGCTGGCCCTCCAGGTTGTTTCGGATCGCAAGTACTACTCGGTGTTCAAGGAGAGGTGCGTGCCGCCGTGCTACAATGATGAGCACTATATCCCGACGCTGGTGAACATGTACATGCTGGCGGAGGGGGACGGGGAGAAGAGCGGGAACCGGAGCGTGACGTGGGTGAATTGGTCCAGGGGAGGGCCTCACCCCAAGAAGTATGGCGTCCGCGACATTACCCCGGAATTCTTGAATTGGATCCGCTTCTCCTCCCAATGCCTTTACAACGGCAACACCACCAACCTCTGCTTCTTATTCGCCAGAAAGTTTGGCTATAATGCTTTGCGCCCTTTACTGCGCCACGCCCCACTCCTCTTCGGCTGAATACGAATATATACATTCCCTTCTCTTATGATCATCATTAACAAGCGCTAGTGTTAACGACGACCTTAAGTCCATTCAATTATATATATGTTTTATACTCTTTAGCTGGCTGGCTAGCTATCTGTAATTCCCCGTACTACTGCACTGAACTTAAAAGGAATCGCGATCGATAAATCCAATGTCCATATAACGATCCATGTCAGCAATCGTTGTGACCAACTCATCTTATAATTTGAGCTGTATGTCTACAAACAAGTCAATGGCTCAACTTGATTAATTAAAAGCCGCTCTATCACTCTATAAATTTTTTTTTAAATCTTCCTCATCATCTCACTTCTTTATCTCCTCATTCCTTTTTACCGCCTCCCTCACACCCAATCACTCACGATGAGCCGCAACATTCTCCTTTTCAAGGAATTTTCAAATCCTTTTGGTAAATTCAGCCACTATCTTTCTTCACTGAACACATCCAGGTCCACTCGCTTCTCGGATCAACTAGATGAACTTCTCATCGCTCCGATGCAAATCAATAGCAATCTCGCTTATCTGTTCTTTGCATCTTGGTCGCCGTCGTCCCACGACTCTATTCCTCTATTTAATCTATTCCTCCATCCTATGATCGATATTAATAATGTTTTTGCTTTAGGCACTATGGCCAATTAATTTTCACATAATTTTCACAGGATTGATGGATCCCAAGGGCCAGGATTCGTATTGACTCTACAGAGTCAAAATTATCAATCAAATTAAGAATGATTAACAATCTTAGAATGATTAATATAAATGAGATTAGCCACCGAAATAAATAATAATCATTGTTAACCACAGAAATAAATGGTAGTCAGTAGCATTCATTTGCCTTGTTTTCCATATTTTGTTCACCTGATGGTGGTCACACCTCCGCAACCAGACTTTTACCCAAATTACAATCATTTTTTTCAGCTGACTAAAAGTTATTTCACCACCATTTAGCCATTAAATGTTTGGTCGCTATAACTAGCTTCAGTTGTAGTGGAAGCGAGAGAAGAAAGAATAATTTATAAAGCGAAATGGGGATGAAGTAAATATTTTATTAACAATCATATAACTTATATTTTAATAAGAGTGTGCTAGATATATAGTTATGTACATTTTTTATAGTGAAGTAAATATTTTCTTAATAAAGATATCACAAAATATTTAAGGGTATAAATGTAACTAATAATGTTACTAATTTTTCTTTCAGCTAATTTATCAAACATTAAAAATACATGACGCTAATAGCTAAGTGCTAATAGCTAAAGTTAAATTTTAATACTAACATAAAACCAAACTTTAACGCTACTTACAGAAACATCTGAGGCTATTAGCCACTGCTATTAATATTGAATCTAACATCAATTTACATTTCAACCACTCACCGATCTTTTTACTGGACCAAATAATTTATTCATCCCAAATTCTATTAGCGACTTTCCATATTGATATGCCCAAATTGATGATATATATATTTTTTTAAAATAAAAAAGAAATAACTAGATTGCCAATTCCCAATTTCTCCTAAAAAGTTGATGTATCACTTGTAATAAACACTTTTTATGAGGATAAATATTGGGAATGAGTGTTGAAAATTTAACAGCCTCTAAAATTATGCAAAAAGAAAATATATCACAAAAGAATAGAGTATGAAAGAAATTCAAATGATAAAACAAGCAAAGATTCATTAAAAAAAAGGGAGAAATTAAATCAAGTATCCTTAAAAAAAATTATTAGATGGATGAATTTGGCATCTGTGTCGTTGCAAGTGGTGTAGATAGCCATTGGTGTTGGTGAGGAGGCAATCGACAAGCGCAGACAAGCGGGAGAGGGTCCTATTTAGGGTGAGTTGTAGAAGAAAAAGAAGATTTTTTTTTTTTAGGATCGTATGATGAAGAAGTAGTGTATTTGGATGTAATTGTAAGAGAGCATTGGGAGGTTAGAGATGGTAGATTTCCATTTGGGACAATGGCAGAGGTGGATTAGGTTTAGAGAGACGGTTGTGGAGATATTTCCATACAAAAATGGAGGATTCACAACATTCTTTTGGCAAAACCCACTCTCTTAAGTGGTTTTCATCCTTTTTATCTAGGAAGTGGCTTTTGTATGTCGAATCTTTCATGCACCTTACCCCTATAATTACTCTTTTGTTCTCAATCCAATTTTGTAATTCCCCCCATATCCTTACCTCCCAACCACAACACTATCACGTTGATCGAGTAATCCCTTACATTAGTACCATCAACTACCCCCTCCATTGCCACTATCCCACATCAGCTTGTGCCATTGTTTCTAGGCATTACCAACCACCAACAACAGTGATCATTGGTTGGGTTAGGCGAGCAATAGTAAGATTGATATGAGAAACCATCAACTCACCTTCTTCTAGACGCAGCGAAATTGGGAGAAGATATTAGGGTGATGGCATCTGGTTGATAACAACGGTGTCTAAAGTTTTGCAATTCATTACAATGGTTTGTGGTAGGTGATGAAGAATTGAAGTGACGATGGTGAGAGGAAATATGAACAATCAAATCCATTTTTTAGGGGGGGGGGGGGGGAGGATTATGTAAACTACCTCAATACTATCTAAAACTTGCAATACTACTATGGGATTCAGAAAGCTATTTTTTCTCCTCTACATTGGATATTCAAATCGTATTTATATAAGATTTCTTATCTTTATAGTAATAAGTGAACAAAGGTAACATATCTGCAATATCTTTTTAACATATCTTTGATCTCATTTATGCATATGCAATATTATTTTGTACATATTCATCACTTGCTTTATACTTTAAGTTTTATACTTTAAGTTTTATACATATTTATCATTCAATTTGTACATATCTTTAATTTAAAGTGAAGTGGGATTTGACAAATTCACACATATTTTTTATGAGATGTTAAACTTATACATACTATTGGATATATTGATAACATATTTGTGATCTCATTTGTACATATGTCACACATTTTTTTACTAGATCTCTCATTCTCTTTGTACATCAAGTTTGTACATATCTGGTATTTGGTTTGTACATATCTCCAATTTGAAGAAAATATGAGATTTGATGTGTTCATACTTATTTTATATGATAAATAGTAATATTGGAATATAAATATCTAAACATAAAAGGTAGGATGCACATTGGACTTACCTTTTTATCTATGTTATTCAGGGTTAATTATACATTTGCACCATAACCTTTAATTATTATTTTTATTCTAACCCCAACCTTCATTTTATTCGTAATGTGTTCCTAACCTTATTAAAAAAATCCATTTGACCCTTTTTCAGCTGAATTCATTATGTTAGATTGAACATGTCACATTAATATAAGATTGCATGTAGAGGAAAAAGTTAGTTTTAGCCCTCTAAAAATGTTTCCTTTGCCAAAAAAATCTTAAAACTTTGAAATCTAACAATCCAACCACCCTCTCACCTCCTTAATTAGCACTCACCTCCTTTACTACCCCTTTCTTCATTCTTCCACCTCTTTAGACTAATTTGATAGTGGTTGTTTATGGGTTTGAATTCCATGTGGTAGTGCCGCCTTGAGGATAAGTTTTCCAACGACGCTCTGAAAAAAGTCCAGAATTTTAATTGGCCTTTATGGTTTGGTAGCTTTTTTCTATCCTCCTTAACTTTTTCTTTTGGTATTTATTTCAAAACTCAACTAATTTTTTGTAAATTAGATTTTAAAGATTTGGGTTTCACCGACATGTGATAACACTTATTGTTGTTCAAACTCAATTCACATCACATATTGTGCTTTTATTCATGGAAGCTATATGGACTGCTAATATTAATGATTGCATCCAGGGGAAAGTGTGGCTTGTCATAAGTGCTAGCTACCACACTATTCACCACACCAGATATCATCACAATTATGGCCATTATACTATGTGGATGGATCAGATGCTTGAAAGTCTCTGTGACCCTAACCCTGATGGTGATCATTTGGTGGGAAGTCAAAAGATGTGATAGAAATGTGGTCATTGAGTTCTCAAAGTTTGATTGATTGATGATGTGTTGGCTTTTTATATGAACTTTGGCCTCAAAATTTAGACTCAATTCATCATTATTTTGCCGGTTTCTTGCTTATATTGTTCACTTTGAAGGTTTTAAGAGTTGTTAGAGGCATGAGAAAGGAATGAAAGTAATTGGAGTAAAAATTAGAAAACTTGATGATAAAAAAAGCCAAGAAAAAATGTAACTTGCACGCCACTTTTTGGCATTTTCTTGGAATATTAAGGCTTTAGTAAAGCATAGAACTTGTAGCCATTCCTCTTAGCTTCACATGGGTTCTTGAATCACCTCAATTGGACACCAGTAGCAAAAATTATGCCCAAAATATTAAGGATGTCAAACTTGTCGAAGTAGTGGTGCCACAGCGCCACAGTGCATTCAGCTCTGTCTGTTTTTTAGAATTTGACACTATGACGCTGCTCCTAGCACCGCGGTGCACTTGGGGCCAAGAAAAATGGTCCCTTACATCCAATTTTGAACTCTAACTTGTAATTGGTGGAGGGTTTCTATCTTGTTTTGTGATAATGACCTAAAACCTTATCTTTAGTAGATAAAAAGGACTAAAGGGTTAAAAAATTAGGAGACTTTCATTTTGAGATCTAGGTTTTTATCTTCTTCCTCTTGGAGCCACTATGGCAGAAGTGGGAGTAAAGCTTGAAGCTTTGAGCCTATTGGAGGTTAGAAAAATAAGGCTTTAAAAGGAGTTTCTTGGTTTTTTCTTTCCTCTTTATTTCTATTTGGTTATGGATTTATTGGATATTATTTCTATGGATGTTTTTAGTGTGAACATGGAGTAGTCTTCAATTATCTCTCTAGTATGTACACTTGACTTTTGTTTCCTAATGTAAATTTGAGATATTTCATGGTATTTGTCTCTTGTGTTGCCCTTTCTCTTGAGCTTATTCTTGTATATTGTTGACCACTTCATGCTTGCATAAAATCTTTACTTGTCTAAGATAGAGAGTGTGTGTGGAGGTGAAACTAGAGAAGAGCAATGTGGCACCTTAGTTTAATTGGTGAGCTTGAAGAAACTCAATATTAGATTACTAGTGAGCAAAGTTTCATTTTAAGAAAAAGAAACTTTGACGCTAGAATCCTTACACCACATAGGAGGCAACAACCATTATACTTCAAGTTAACTTAAGTGGCTAGGTCAAGTAGTGCCATCATAAGGGGATAGTTTTACTTATAAGTCAATCCAACTTTGGTTAGTTTTGTTAGCTTAGTTAGTTGTGGATTGTATGTCTCACTTTTATTGCATTTCAATTCTTGTTTACATTTCACTTAGTCTATTGTTTGTGCGTAGCTTAACTTTTGTTAGTGGAGTATCCAAGACTTCAAATTCAATTGGAATCACAATTTTTTCTTGGGGTGACACTTGTATTTACCACTTACACACAACAACATCGTACACTCATAAATGAATAGGGGCTTACAAATTTAAAACTTTTATTTTTATAACAATTGATTTTTACCGTCATTTTAATGGCTTTTGATGCATGTAATTGAGTTTCTTTTCTTAGGAGATGAAGGAAGTAGCGAGCCATATTTTTATAGGGGATGCTATATTATTTGTAAAATTGAATTGAACAGACAATTGTGCATAATTGAAGTAGCAAAGTGATTAATTCAAAGCGAGGGAATGATTATTTCAGAGATGATGAAGATGAATACATTTTATAAATTATAACTCTTTCATTTTATGAATCAAAGATTTACTGTTTGTACGAAACTGGACTAATGGTTTTTACAGACATTACAGTGCCTTGCCTTGCCTTGGTAATAATCATTTTTTCACTAAAAGGGTAAATTTCATGGTTGGTCACCTTCCTTATTTTTTTGTTCTAACTGAGTCACATAACTCTATTTTGTACTATAAAGGTACTTTAACTTGTATTTCACATATTATTTGTGTCCTTTATATTAGTTGAGCAACTAATTTTAACTGAATTTTAATGAAATATGACAACTCCAACCCCTAGATTTCATTCATCCTACTCTTAGCACCATAAATTTTATTCATCTTGCTTCTAACACCCTAAAAGTTATGGATCTAACATATTAACCACTTTTCTCCCCCACATATGAATAAGAAGAAACCTAATTTTCTTATCCCAAATGAATAAAAAAAAACTTTCGTTTTCCCTCGACCCAAATTTTTCATGCTCTCTCGTTCCTCGCCTAAGTCCTCCCAAATTTCTCTATTGTGTTCTCCCAAATTATTTCTCCTCTGTTATTTTCGCTACTATCTTTGTCAGCAAGAAGCTCCCCAACGCCATGATCTTTTACCTTGACCCTACTGGTGAGCTTCAGACAATCGTCATCTCCGCTCTCACCTTCATTAAGAAGGTCGTCCCTCTGCTAATTTTTTTATTTCTCTTAGCCCTTGCAAGCCCTTGCATTACCGCTTCTCGTCTATTGAGAAACAAAGAACTTACCCATGAATACACATAGCAAAGTAATGTCACTCATGGACCTTATTAATTCCCTTTTCTTTTTTCTTAGTTGAGTCTTTTCTACGCCCGTTGCTGTTTTCGTGCAGATCCAGATTAGTTTTCTGTGATCTATATGGGTTTATTTTAATAAATTTCTTTATTTTTTTTCTTTTTATCTGTTTGGGTTTATTTACCAAGAATTTCTTTTTGAAATTGTTTTCCGATAGCTTTTCTGGAATTTTTCTAGTTTCCCAACATTATGAAGACATCACGGCATGATGAATAGTAGATTTGAACATTACGATGGCCCGTCTGTGTTGAGGAGGTGCAGTCACCGGCAAGGGCAATTATACAAGCCAGATTTGAAGCGTCCATGTCAGCAACCACTTCAACTGCCACCTGGATACTTTGATTCATTATATATGTAATTAACAATTTAGTTGTTAATGATTAGTATAAGAAGTGGATTAGAATGAGATAGCTCTATATATATATCCCTAGGTTGTAATTGTTTTTTGGCATATTGAATGATGAAATGAAATATCCCATTTTGTTATTCTTTCTATCTCTCCTGAATTTCTTTTTCTAGATTCTTCTCTATTTTTTAAATCTCTCTACTACCTTTCTAATTTCTCCTTCTTCCCTCTGATTTTCTTCTGTCAATTAATTTGCAAGCTATGCTAAATTTAGGCATGTAACATATGGTATCAGAGCTAGTGTTCCTTGATATCAATCATACCCGCTGATTCTTTCGACGACAAAGCCCCGTGCATAGCTTCAATGGCAATGAGAATTAAGCTAATATTGAGGCAACTTGTTCTTAACACTCACCAACTGTTCAACGAAAAACCCCAACAAGTTTTGTTTTGGCCATGGCAAAAACATAACAATCGGCATGGTTAATAGAGTTCAATGAATGAGTTCAATGGATGGAGACTTAATGGCAGGTGACGGCGGAGCTACAGGCTGCTAATGCTCAAGCCATTGCTGGCCTCAAGTGAAAATTGGGTCTGTCGATTTATAGAGCTAGTGAATAGGACGAGTGCTAATTCTACAGCTACTACAAGAGTTTGGACTGACTTTGAATGACAGGAACAAAGGGGTGGTGTTGGGTCTGAAGATGAATATGGAGCTTCTACTAGACTCATGCAAGTAAGTTCTTCTATATTCAATTATGAGCTTAAGATGTTTCATGAAAAGGTTGATCAAAGCCATGAAGTTAGTCCCATTATGCCTATTTCAAGGCTCCTCAAGCTCAAACAAGAAGGCACTATTAGAGAATATCAAAACCAATTTGAAGCTTTGTTGAACAATGTGATAGAGCCCGAAGAAGCAATTGTATCTTACTTCCTTATGGGATTAAGGGAAGAAATTCAAAACCCAAGCATTTAAGCCTAAAACATTATTGGATGCTATAACATTGGCAAAATTACAAGAGCTCAATTTTAATGCCTAAAACAAGAAGGTTAATGCAATGGTAAGAGCTGCAGAAAATTCCATTGAACATAAAGGTTTAGGATCTATGCAAATTCAAGACCCACCAAAAAATTATGCTTTAATTTCTTGTAGTGGAGAACACTTTAGTACCTATGATCATTAAAAAGAAACAATGGCAGAAGTTATAATTAAAACTAATCGGGGTGTGGAGAACAAAGTGTATGAAGGAATGAACAAGGCTATGAAAAAGGAATTCAAAGCATTAGGTGTAACAAGAGAATGCTCAAATATAGTTGTTGAACATTTGATAGAACAAACATCTTCAACCTCTATAAAGATACAAGACACAATTTTGTTTCATTGTTCAGTTCTCAAGAATAAAGAAGGTTCCCATGCTACTGCACTTGCAAAAGAACATGCAGCATAGGCTAGTGTTGAATTAGTTCACAATGTAGCCCAAAAATGGGACATTGATGACATAGCCAATGTCGTCAAAGTCAAGGGTTCTGTTATTATAAGATGGCTGTATTCTTAAAGCCATGAAATATGAGTCAAGAGAAAAATGAAAAGATGGACAGTAAGATTATAATCAAAGATATGAGAATAAATAACCAAGGGAAGCACAAGGAACAATAAAGCTTTACTGAAGTTGGAATGGAAGGCTATTGTACTGATGGGAATGATTCTTCCAAAGTTGATCGCAAGATGGCTTTTCGAATTGCAAATTCAGAAGGGAAACAAAATGGGAACTTTGATAGTTCAGGTCATGAAGCATTGAAAGGTTACAAATTAGCTTAAAGTGTTGATGAAGCAACTGGACAGCAGCTGCTATTGATCATAAATGGATTTAAGAGTGGATACATCAATTACTTGAGCATTCCACGAACACCTTAACAACTAGAGCATCTAATTTTTGAATATTCTATAATTCCCTATAGTGGGCAAGGGTGATTATTCAATGAAGTAGGGTTCTTTATGTTATTAGCTAATATGGGTAAAATCCATTCGCGGTCCCTTAACTTTCACGTTTGTCCTAAAGTGGTCCCTTACCTCTAAAAGTGTCTCTTAAGGTCCCTTACCTCGTAACGCGCGGCCCACCTGAGTCCCTTCTATCAATTTATCCGTTATCTCAAACAGAATTTGATGATGTGGCACTTCCTAGGTCAACGTGGCATTCCATAGTGCCACGTGACATCCTGCAAATGACTATATTGAAAGAAAATTAAATTTTAGGCTAAAACTGACACAAGAACATAATTGTATAGGCTTAAAATGTAGATTGACCCAAAATCATCTTCTTCCCAAAATCATCTCTGCAAAAAGGCCAATGAATCCAACCCCCAATTTCCACCATCTTCGCCTTGATGTTCACTCCACTCCGCCCCAAGACAGTCCCCTCATATTGGCTCCGCTTCCGTCGCAGTCGCAGTCGCATTCGCAAGGAAGGCGCCTCCTGACGAAGAGGAAGGCGCGGAGGTCCGATTTCAATTTGAAGGGTTTCGATCCGTCGGAGAAATCTCCTTGACTTCTCGGTTGTCCCCGGTGGGCTAGAGGTAGGGAAGGAGAAGCTAGGTGGGTATCCAAAGGTGGAGGAATGGCAACCAGCTGGAGGGAGAAATCTCTTTGATTCGCTGGCGGGTTGGAGGTGATGGACGAGAGACGAGGTGGTTATCGAGAGATGGAGGAAGAACGATGGGCTGGAGGGAGGGCTGGCGGGAAAGTTCGCCACAGAAAGGGGCTGGAGTGGGGCGGAGTGGGCAGCGGATATGTCGGAGGTGGGTGGCAACGGCGTGGCTACTGTTAGAATAAGAGAAGATTTGGGGAAGACGAATTTTAGGGCTGAATCTCATTTCAAGTCCTTAATATTATGTGTCAGCGTCAATTTTAGACTGATATTTATTGTTCTTTCATTTTGGCCACTTATTATTATGACATAGGATGCCACATGGCAGAATAGATGCCACATAGGCTTTTTCTGTCAAAGATAACGACTTAATTGACGGAATTGACCAAAATAGGACATGATAAGGGAGATAAGGGACTTTAAGAGTCCCTTTTGAAGGTAAGGGACCACTTTAGGATGACTCTTAAAATTAGGGGACCATATTTGGATTTTACCCTAGCTAATATTTTATTAAATACTTCCCCTTACAGATTTTAGATGCTTATGATATTACATTTATGTTGATTGCTGCTTAAGTTGCTTATGAAGTTAGATGGGTTCTAGATGCTTCTCATCCTTGAGGACAAAGATGTTCCAAAGGAGAAGGCAATGATACATGCCATATTTGAAGCATCCATGTCAGCAGCCACTTCAACTACCACCTGGATACTTTGATTCATTATATGTGTAATTAACAATTTAGTTGTTAATGATTAGTATGAGTGGTGGATTAGAAGGAGATAGCTCTATATATGTATCCCTAGGTTGTAATTGTTTTTTTGGCATATTGAATGATGAAATGAAATATCCCCCATTGTTATTCTTTCTATCTCCCTTGAACTTCTAGATTATTATCTCCTTTATGAATCTTTCTATTACCTCTTTGATTTCTCCTTCTTCCCTCTGATTTTCTTTTGCCAGTTGATCTGCAAGCTATGCTAAATTTAGGCATGTAATAGGCAACGACGTTGCAAGTAGCAAAAGCGGGTTTGAATGCAGGGGCGCTGTAGTGGAAGGAGATGTAGGTAACTGTGTAGATTCATTTACTAAATTAAGAAATTGTGTTATCATATCTAATTTTTTTGATTCATTTATTGGATTGAGGGATTGTGTTATTAGATCTGATTTTTTGGATTCATTTACTGGATTTTTTTTTCCGATTGGAATTGGATCAATTCATTTACTAGATTTTTTTGTGTTTTGGATTGGAATTAGATCCAATTTGTTTTGTGTTTCATGGATTTTTAGGGTGTTTCCATACATCTTAGCAAAATATTTGTTAGTGTGTGAAGGAAAGAAGTGGTCAATGTGTTAGATCTAAACTTTTAGGGTATTAGAAGTAGGATGATGAAATCTAGGGGTTGGAGTTATCATATTTCACCAAATTTTGTTAAAATTAACAATTTAATAAATGGAAATGACCAAAATAGGACACGAAATATAAACTAAAGGACTTTATTAGAATGAAATAGAGTCATGTGACCTGACCAGAACAAAAACATAAGAAATGGAACCCACAGTAGAGCTTACCCCTTCACCAATCATCAATTACCCCTGCGCCGATCCCAATATTGACCGGCTGGGCTGGGCTGGCATAGAATTTCGATCAACGCGGACCGGCCCGGCCGCAGAAACGTGGAAACTGATAAGGTTATTAGGGCCGGGCCCAATGCAACTTAGCATGACTCAAAATCTCCGCTTCAGTCATCATCTACCCATCTTCAGGCTTCTGACACACCCTGTGCTGTGCTGTGCTGTGCCTGCTAAGCAATACCACTACTCATGCTTGCCGCTTCATCCGTCACGCATCATCTTCCCATCTCCTCTAAATCCTCTTCCTCCAACACAAGTCCAAATGTCCCCAGATCAAAGCGACCCCCGCAATTTCCTCACTCAAAAGGCGCCAATTCTCCTGCTTCTCAGCCCCCTCTTCAGATCCCCACTCCTCCATGGATGACCCGACCTCTTCTTCTGCAACCTCACCAACTCCCGGACCCGTTGAAGCCCACCCACAAGAATAGGCCCAGAAATCCCCAAGTCCTGACATCTGACATGGCCTTGTTCGGTAAGGAGAGTGGCGTTCGGGGTAACAAGGCCATGAAGAAGATCATTCTAAACCTCGAGAAGCTTCCACAATCCCAAGTTTTTGACAGCTCCCCTGCCGCTGATTTGGAGGCGGTTGATTGGTTAGATCATTTCGGTGGTGGGCATTCTGGAGAGGTGGAATTTGGCGGGAAATTGCCATGGTCGAGGGAGGAAGGTAGGGTTATCTTTAGGAGGGCGAAAAAAGACAAGGCGGTGACAGCGGCCCAAATGACGCTTGACAAACATCTGCTGGCAAGACTCAGAGGTGAGGCTGCCAGGATGAGAAATTGGGTCAAGGTGAAGAAAGCCGGTGTCATTCCGGCCGTGGTTGATGAGATTAGGTTGGTTTGGAGGCAGAACGAGTTAGCCATGGTCAAATTTGATGTTCCCTTGTGTCGGAATATGGACAGAGCCAGAGAAATTTTGGAGGTTAGTTCTGTTTCCACAAGTTTTACGTAATCGCTTATGCTGTGTAGCTGCGGCTTCGGACTAATCGTGAGAAAACTCTGCAAGTTAAGTCTGCCAATTCCTTAAAATCAGGGACTGCCTTTTGGTCTTTGAAATTTAGTCTGTCTCGTCCAGAATCGCTGTTTCATTCCGCCAAATCCTGTTGCAGATAAGAATAGCGCCTTTTCTGGTTCAAGTTCTCTTTTGCTGTGTCCCTTTTTTCCCCAATTATTCTTCCCGTTCCCAGGAAACGAATGAAACTGCTCTAGACTAGTTTCTGGTCCGACGTCGCTTTATATTTCTTTCCTGGTCTGTAGCTTTTCCGAAGAGCAATTTGTTTGAATCTAAGTTCTTCAGGGTTTCTAACCATTATGTTCATCTTGTTCTAGTTGAAGACCGGAGGTTTGGTTGTCTGGAGTAAGAAAGATGTTCATGTTATATACAGAGGATCTAGTTTCCAGTCCACTCCAAATTCTCTTATGCCAGGATCTCTCTTCTCTCAGGCTGGTCAAGTAAAATCTCCCCCAAGTCTGAGTGATCCTACTGCTAGAGAAGATTTTAGTTATTGTCAATTGCCTCCTAACCAAAGCTCTGAAGGTGGAAGTTCAGATAGAAAGGAAGGAGGACATGAACCTTTGCCAACCAGAGCTCACATGAAAGATGAAACTCACTCACTCTACAGGAGAGAAATGGATAGATTACTGCAAGGTTTAGGGCCTCGATATATTGATTGGTGGATGCAGAAGCCACTCCCGGTTGATGCTGACTTGCTGCCAGAAGTGGTTCCTGGATTTAGGCCTCCGGTGAGGCGTGGCCCACCCAATACCAGAGTAAAATTGACCAATGATGAGTTGACATACTTGAGGAAGCTAGCACATCCTTTGCCCTTTCATTTTGTCATTGGTAATATCTTTTTTAACTGAGAATCTATCTACAGGAATTCTGCCTTCCATGCATATCAAACACCCATGCTGCTTGTGTGAGAACCCATATACGTAAATTATTTTTCTAAGAAAAGAGGATGATGATAGCTAGAAACTACTTGTCAGTGATAAAACTGGAATATGCATGGTTGTAGCATAGTTGCTGAGGATATTGTATGCTTTTCCTCGGTTTCTGTCGTGTTAAATTCATATTGATACATCTCAGTTCTTGAGTTTACCTGTTATTAATCTAGGTCGAAACAGGAAACTTCAGGGATTGGCTGCTGCTATTCTGAAATTATGGGAGAAATGTCTCATAGCAAAAATTGCTATAAAGTGGGGAATTCCAAATACCAACAATGCACAAATGGCACTTGAGCTCAAGGCAAGTTGGTACTCTCTTAAACTGTTAAGATGTACACATTCCAGGCTGGAATCCTTTTTACTCCTAGCCTAAGTCGATCCACAGTGTGTGGAGCTGCAATTGCCATGGTATTGTTATAGCATTTGTAAAATAAAAGCTCAAGCCTCAAGGCTTGCTGGGTCGAGGGTTTCTTTTGGAATTGGTGTTTTGAGTTACTTTATTGAAACATGTGGCTATATTGGTCTGCATGGATACCATATTTATGCTTGCCTTTTCTATCATTTGTCCTATTTAACAGTGCCTCACAGGGGGAGTTCTCTTGCTAAGAAATAAGTTCCTCATTATACTGTATAGAGGGAAGGACTTCCTTTCAGGTGGTGTAGCTTTTTTGGTGGCAGAAAGAGAGAACGAGCTCAAGAGATGTGAACTTGTTGAAGAAGGTGCAAGGCTGAAAGTTGCTGAAACATTTCATTTAGCCGATGAACCATCAATGGAGACCAGATCTGCTGGAACTTTATCAGAATTTCGGAGCATCCAGGTCAAATTTGGTGATCTGGCAACTAGAATCAGGGATTCTGAACTTCAACTGGAAGCCAAGAAAGAAAAGTTAAAATGGGAACTAAGAAACCAAGGACGCAAGCTGGCAATTGTAACATTCATATCCTCTATTTTTACTTCTTTGCCTCTCTTATATTTTTCAATCACACACCTCACTTTTCTGATGCGGAGAAACCTTAAAATTGGCTCATTGATTGCTCCTTTTTTGAACCCACACCCCCCCCCCCCCCCCCCCCCTTTTTCCTTCTCACTCAAGCGGTATACTTTAAATGATAGCTAGAGCTGGCATTTGGGAAGTCGAAATAAAATAAAATCCCATGCTTCTGACTATTAACGTACTCATGTTGGTTCATGCAGCTAGATATTAAGATTGAGAAGTCAGCTAAAGAATTAGCAAAACTGGTTTCCGCATTGCAACCTGCAGAGCAGGAAATAGATCAGGAGATAATTACAGAGGAGGAGCGAGCATGCTTGCGGAAGATAGGACTGAAGCTTAATAGTCTCTTAGTTCTTGGTGAGGGAAAGATTGCTCCGTTGCTTTCATGGATAATCAAATTTGTTCTGCTTTATATTCTCTCTCTAAATGACTATTGTAATGCTTTTCTTTTTTCTATTACTTCACAACAGAAGTTAGGTCCCAGATTGGACACTAATGGCCCAGTTAGTTGGGAATTTTTTTTCCACTTTTCTTCTCCATATTCTCTTTAATAAGAATACAGGTGCATAGCCTATTTTAATAAGTTTCTTTATTTGTATTGTGTCTTTTCTTTTTCTTTTTTCTTTTTTGGGGGGGGGGGGGGGGTGTTGTGGAGGGGGAGAGGAGTGTTTTTATTGGCAGAGAACTGCAAACTTTAGAAAACCAAGGTTTTTCCAATCCCTTATAATATTTTGTGTGCCTCTACTTTTATCGAAGAAAATTTGAAGAAGAAACATAATAAAAATTTCCATAATTAAATGGCTCCGAGTTTGCTTATGTCTCTTTCTCTTGAATGATATTCTTTAGTATGGACTCAGGTAGGCGTGGTGTCTTTGATGGTGTCATTGAAGGCATTCACCAACACTGGAAGCACAGAGAAGTGGTTAAGGTGCTCACGATGCAAAAATCATTTTCACAAGCTTCTTATACCGCAAAAATGCTTGAAACAGAGAGTGGTGGGATTTTAGTTTCTGTTGAAAAGCTAAAGGAAGGTCATGCAATAATAATCTATCGTGGGAAAAATTACCAACGCCCTTCAAAGCTGTTGACTCGCAATCTCTTAAACAAAAGAGAAGCATTATGTAGATCTCTTGAAATGCAGAGGCTGGGAGTAAGCAAGATACCTTTCTAAAATATACTGACATCTTTCGTAAAATAATGCCATATATGGACAAATCCTAATTCTTCTTTTCTTTGGGGGATTTCCTTTGGTGTGTTCAGTCATTGAAGTTCTTTGCATATCAGAGGCATCAGAGTATATCAGACTTAAAACGCCAACTGGTGAGGCTTGGATTCTGGTGATCATAGTCATGTATGTTTTTGGTTGAGTAATTCTTAGACCTGGTTGTTTTCTCATCAATCAATTGGAACTATGTACCTGAATATAGGCAAATCTCCAGGACAGCAGCGATGGAACAAGCGCTATGGGGGTTCTCTAACTATTATCTCAGAGGTATGCTGGTGTGGGTGTGACTCTGCAATATTTCCTAGTATGTTTGATTTGGTAGCCTTGTATGCAGGCATGAGAGGGGGATGTGTATGTCCATCTATGTTTTCTTGTGTGCATCATATCCTTTGATCTGCACAGGCATATGTTTTGGGGTTAGTGATAACTTTTCCCATCTTTTCCAGCAGGGCAATCTTTGCGCAGCCTTGCAAGTGGTTTAAACATCATAACTCCCCCTGTCCTGCGGGAAATAACATGTTGTCATCCTTTGCTGTGTCAAATTTTGAATATCTCCATTTGCTGAGCTAAGGCAGCATGTGCAACTAGTAATTTTTTTGCGTAATATTCTGCAAAAGCAAAACTAATTGTGCACAAACTTTTGCTTTGCCTTGTTCTTATAGTTCTGAGCTATTGCAGCTTTTTGTTCTAGGCTTAGGTGACTTGGCAAGGGAGGAGGATCTGCAGCATCGTTAACAATTGCCACCACCAAAATGTCACTTAGGTTATTAATATATATAGGTGCGTAAGTTGTTGAAAAATGGTCATCTGAAAGTACCACATTTTTCTGCTATGATCATGTTGCTTGGCTCAGCGAGTGTTTGATTTAAAAAATCAGGCTGTCTTGGGGCAAACAGCAGCTTCAAAGTTGACTGAACAACTCCCAAGGATGATTTTTCCCTGGTTGGAATAATCCAAAGTAATCAAGTGGGAGAATGGACTATATCCTACGGTATCAGAATTTCCAAACCTTGCATTCCAGCCGATGATGTATTTCCTCATTTTCCTCCAGTAAGTGATGAATTCTGAAGGCACATGCACAACAGTTTTTTATGTAGTACATTCTTTTGGGATATATAATTTTTCGGCACTTGCATTGCATCAAACTTGAAAGATTCAAATTGATATTGGATGACAAATAAGTCTTAACAGTTTCATTGATGATGTGTGGCAGAATACTCTAGCTGAAGTTGGGCAGAATGCAGAATTAATTAGAAGAAACGTCAAAGGATGGAGGTTCCTGCCTAGCTGCAAGTCACCCGAAGTACAACCAATAAATTCTTCCGTCCCCGGATGATACCATTACCCTTGAAGGTTTAACTTGATCTACATGAATTTAAGTGCTTATATTTGCTTTTGTTTATGTCCAACAATCACGAAGAGGTGCTTGGGCCAGCTTGCAATTACAAACAAACATGATAGATAGGTGAAGCTGCTCATCCAGTCAAGTTGAAGTGGCTTCATTGCCCATAAAAATACAGAACACCTCAAGCAGACAGTTGCTAGTCGCAGCACCAACAATCATGTAGTAAATCACTGTTTTATCCTTCATAGCACAACATGTACATCCAAGAACACAAGTGAAAACCATTTGAAGTGGTTTGTCGTGCAACTGTTTGTGGCTTACACTGCTCTACAAGATGTAATACAATATTATTTTTGTGCGAACTCAGGTAAACTACCTGTTAAAACAGTTGTCTCCAGGAGCTCCAAAGTGCTGTAGCGTATTTTTGGGGCAATCCAGTGGTTTCTTTTTTATTTTCCATGGAGGGGAGAAGCAAGCAGTGTTATGGTCGATTGGAGTCTTATCTACAGTATCCAGAGACAATGACTACCGCCAGGAAGTGTTGGACTCTTGATATATGGCTTCATAATTCCAAGACTGGTGATGTTGGGATTGAGTACCATACTCTGCAGCAAGCATTTTAGCTTTTCTAACTGCTTCAACATAGTAGTATAATCTCCAAAGCGTTACATTATCCTGAAAAGCATTCCCTTCTTAATATATCAAAATCCACGCCTCAAAAATTGCGTCTGCTTTAATTCATCATCAACTTTACCTGTTGTTCCAAGTCGATGAAAATTTCATCGCAACCTAGCTTTTCTGCTGGCATGTTACGTTGTATTATTTCAGCTACTCGCACGAGACCTTCATCAGGGAGCCTCTGAATCAACTTAACAAGGTGCTGCTTCTCTGAGCATGTCATCTGCCTGCAGAACAAAAAATGGATTAGCTTCAAGACAAATATGGAGCTAGAAAAAGCACTATTGTTCTCCTGGTGCTTATCCACTTTGAGGATCTATATTTTGGTGGAAGCAAATTTACAGAGTAATCAGCTGTATCAAGGAAAACAAAACATCAATGCTTTCGAATACATACCTGCACGTGGGCATTACTGTATCAAGGACTTTGCTCAGCCTCCTTTCCATATGCACAAGCTGAAAACAATGTATTATAATCCAGTTCAGTTAGAAATCATCTGTAGCAAACGATCCATTCTTGCTTCTTGGTCATCATCGGTACAGATGTTTATATACAACAAAGGACATTTCACAAAACAAAACTTTGGAAAATCACCTTTTTGGATAGCTCATTTGAATATTTGTCGACAGCCTCCTCAACAAGAATGCTATCATTTTCCAGAAGGAATTGCAGATCATCATTCACCTGGATAGCGCAAATATTACATTTCACTCATCAGGATATTCAGTATCAAACAAATAAATGCACCAACACACATAAAAGTTCTATCATTTGCCTATTACAAGTGCAGTGACAGTTTTCATTCGTGTGTAGATTCTCTACAAAATAACAAGGATTGCCACGGAGAGAGGGTGCCAAATCTCTATTTTCCCCCACCAAAGAACAGGAAATGATGACAAAAATTTTAGGATGTTGCGGCTGATAATCTTCAACTAATTGTCTCCTGGACCTGTTCTAGATTAACTCATGGGCATTATTTTCCTCCAAACCGGTTAGGAGGGAACTACTTCCTCAATGTGGCACCCAACCACAGAAGTAGATGAAAAATTAAACTTAGTTAAAAATTAAAAAAAAATGCAAATTTTTAATTTAAGTGGCTCAGGTTCTGTCTCACATGCAATGTAGGAGGAGTTTCCTTCTACCCAGGTTGGAGGAAAATATATTCCGAACTAAAAACTGTAAGAAACTCCATCGGAGCAATCACCTAAGGCAAGAATAATTCTGATATGTGTGAACATACGAATTGGGCTTCATAATGATCCATTGACATTTCCTAGTGAAACAAGAGAAAAAGGAAGAAGATTTTTTGGGGCCTGTGTTGGGAAGGGGCTCCACCTGGCTGAATATGTTAGAAAAGCTCAAAATATAAATGTTAGATTAATTTCTAGAAGAACAATGTACTGCTAACCTTGGGGCATGATCCTGTAGTGATGGAACTAGATGCTCCAAATTTGCTTCTGAGTCGACAACGTAATTGATGCAGTGCTAAAACAGGATTTAAAACCTGCACTGGTCCCAATCATATTGTTTAGCCCTTCATGGATTTTCAAGAATATAACAAGTGATAACTAGTCTGGCTAAAATGCAAATTCAGAAAGAGAAAAAACCAACAACCAAGGCAGAGAAAAGAATCGATCAGGACTCAAGATGCAAGTCCTAGGATGCGTAGAAGTGCACAAGCCACTAGCAAAAATAAAAATAAGAAAAAGAACAAGACAGAAAAGAAAATAAAAGATACAAGTCTCCTGTAAGAAAAGAGATCAAAGCCCTAAAGTAAATGCATGTATATTACTATAAATTATCAGATGAAAACAAAATTTTGTGTTATATTCAATGCAATGACGTCAAATCTGTGTGTCTCGCAGGAAAAGCCACCGGAAAGTCACTGGTCACTGGCCAAGGGGTAGCCGGAGGGCAACAGGGGGTAGTGGTGGGTGGCGGTCCACCCACAAGGCAGCACGAGGGACAACCCACCCGCACTAGCATTGGGGAGCACAAATGGGGCATGTTCAGGCCCATGGAGGGCGACCGGAGGCTTTCTAGGGCTATGCCAAGATAAGATCTTAGCACATTATGAGTATTTGTGTCTCGCCAGAAAAGTTGCTTGTTGCTGCCAGGGGGCCATCGGAGGGACAGCGGGGGGTGATGGTGGGTGGCGGTCCACCCGCAAGGCAATACAAGGGACAACCCACCTGCACTAGCATTAGGAAGCCTACCAGGGCACGGTGCCTGGAAGGCCCAGGGGGATCAGGGCTAGCACCTTCCCCCTAAAGAGATATATTTACTTTTATGGGTTACCTAGCAAGAAACATAAAAAATTTGCGATGGTACCCCATTCATAAAATCTTATACAGGTTGTGTTTTGACACAATTTTTTGCAGAAATGCAAAGAATATTATGAACTACCAAACTGCAAAATTTCAAGAGTTTTTTTATGAGCCAATTAATTAATATGATTTTTTATTTATTTTTAGGGTAAAAAATCATAATAATTCGAAAATAAATCCAAATGGTTTGAAACTTTGTCCAGGCCCTCATAAATCATTTAGAAATGATTGGCATCAAAACATTGCAAAGGGCACGGGGAAAATCAAGAGATTTGTGAGAGCCATGGCGGAGAGTGCTGCTGCCGCGTGCCCTCACCGTGCCCCAATGTGCCCTCACCATGCCCCCAGCATGCCCTCATAATGCCCCCAGCATGCCCTACCGTGCCCTCACTGTGCCCCAGCGTGCCCTCACCGTGCCCCTGTATGCCCTAGCTTGCTCTCACTGTGCCCTCAGCGTCCCCTCAGTGTGCCCCAATATGCCCCCAGCGTGCCCTCATGTGCCCTCACCGTGCCCCAGCATGCCCTCACCGTGCCCCCAGCATGCGCCACCGTGCCCTCACCGTACCCCCTCATGCTTCCAGTGTGTCCTCACCGTGCCCCAGCATACCTGCAAACTGCAGCTATCTAAACATGATCAGGTTAACAAAGACAGCTCGTCCTTTATTATTTGTCCCATATAGACAGGAGAAAATGTCACTTCAAAATAGGGATAAGCATATGAGAACCAAAACAACAAGCATGAGACAAAGAAGGGCTTTTTGTTAATGATTAATCTTTCCTGATAAAGATTATTGATCCATCTTTTAGGGAAGTGGAACATTCCAAGTGCATCATGATCCAAAAAGAGCTGAATGGCTATGGAATGAAGGATTCTTTTTGTACTAACTTACAAGATAAAAAAAAAAAAAATTTGTTTAAAAATGCCATTTCCTCAAACACTTCTTACCTTGATAGACAATCAGCCATGACAATATTACCTGGTTGAACTACATTATCTGGAACGAGTGTAAGTCTCTTTCTAAACACCCAGATTGCTTGAGTCCACTTGCACGAGGCATTTCAATATATGAATACATCACCACGATTATTGAGAACTTGTTTAAACAATTACAATGTCAGATGGTTTTCAGCAGGCAAAAACATTACAGTGGGACTTATTAGGGACAGTATATCCCTAGAAGAAAATTTAATTGCAATGGAGCCCTCTATCTATGAATACCAACTAAAGCAAAAAATGGATACCACTTGTAATCAACTCAAGAAGATTAGATCACAAACAAACACTTGATAGGTATCAAAATTCTCAGTCCATGATACGTGTGTGCTCTCCTACACCATTCATTTGCAAGAGAAAATGAAAGAATTTGTACCTCATCAACTTCCGTCGCAAGATCTCTTACACTCTCCCTAAGTAGCAACTTCAGCCTTTCTTTTCTGAAATCCGACAGCCAGGCTCCCATGCTGCTACCAGCAAAGAGATCAGACCCATCACAACTGCCACCAATTGTCTTCTCTGTAAAACAAGTGACCTGTCCTTGGTATAACCTGGAGGCATTACAACAAGGCAAAATATCTTCTTTCTGTGACAACAAATCTGCTACTGCACAGGCATAATATCTGAAGTAGTCCGGGCCAACTCTATCCTGTGCAACTGATGTGCCTATTTCTAGGGCGTCTGGGGCAACAGAAACAGCACGGAACTGCAAACATTTCAGTATCTTAGCAGCAGATATAACAACCAAGGAAGATCACAACAATACACTGAGTTACTAACTAATTATTGTGATGTACTTTGTATTCAAATCTCCTTCCAAGGATAGAGTGGATGGAAATTGCATAGCAAATTGACATTAATGTTATCTGACAGAAAATGGAAAAGAGTTCTTTGAATAAAACTTCATTTTGCTTTTGACACACAATATGCAGATTACAACTCTTGTGCATGCATGTCTCAAGAAAGCCATTTGAACAGTGCAGGAAGTCATTCTGAACAGGGGAAATCTAGGCAAGGATGATTGTAGAAATGCTGGTAATATAAGGCACGTAAAGTGTATTGTCCCCAGATGTTGTTGGCAGCTGTGGAAGGCTGTTCTGGAAGTAATCTGGTTCAGTTCTTGCCTTTTCACATGACGAATTTACATCTTTCAGAGGTTCTGGAGAAGCAGAAATATTACCACACTGCATACAAGAACAGTATCTTAGCAGCAGAAATAACCACAAATAAAGAAGTCTATATTAGATACGTCAATCAATTGTCAGGAACATGTTTGTGTTTAGGTATCTTTTTTTTTTTAAGCATACCATGAACAGAATAAAGAGTAGACATTGTGAAACAGTTCTAAAAAAAATGGAAATTCCCTCCCCTCGCTGCTGAAACACAACATGCAGAATGAATGCCATTGTGTTCGAGCATTTCAATTTCCAAGAAAGTCATTTCAAACACCATCACATTAGGGAATAATTATTCTATAAAGAATGTGTTCAATACAAAGGTTCTCAACTCAAAATTCTACTAAAATGGGATTCATGGAAGTAATTTTTCCCAACTTTTAGGCAGGAAAAGAGATCGCCTGGCATGACGCCCCATCTTTTTTTTTCTTTTGATAGTTACACCAAGCCAGATTAAAAATTTTTTGAAGGAAATATATCACTTTTGAGAAGTAAGATTGCTGGAGAATTATTTTGCTAAATAAACCAAACACGAGAATCTTTGGAATGCTATTGCCCAAACTTGTCAGAGAAGCAAAATCCCCCCAGCCAAACTCTATTTTTATATGAAGCAAGCAAGGCTTATTTTTCCCCAAAAAGTTCTAACCTTGAAAATTGAAACATGTAGAACGAGAAAGTACATGATTGGTACCTCTCTCGGCCTTTTGGGTAGGCGCTCCAAATGAGAGTCGTTTTCTAAATGAGTGCTAGCGCCTACGGTTCCATCTGACCCCTGTAGACACAGACGACCGAATGGTCAGAATACAGCAAATGATCCATTTAGCGTTAGCAAAACACTCTGCTACATGTACTCCCTTTACGTCACAAGGACAAAGTGGTGCTGACAACACATATAAGTTGCCAGAGAAGGGAGGTTGAGAATAGAACCCTGGCCGTAACTACATCAGTTGGTAACATAACGACTCCTGGTGATTGTGGACAAATTTTACTATCAAACGCGAATTCACTCCCAAGGTAAAGAACAGCCCGGTTTCGCAATCCTACCTATCATAAATAGGGAACCCCTTCTCCTATTACATGGATTCAGACTCAGAAAGAGAGAAACTTACGAGGGGGAAGTTCGTGAAGGCATTGGGTCCATGGAGGCGAAGAGAGGCGAGGTCATAAGCGACGGCGGCGTCGTAGGCGGTGGTAAAAGAGCCAAGATGGAAGCGTCTGGAGCCCAGTCTGAGCTCGGCGTGCCACTTTCCCCAAGGCCTCTGTCGCACGCCTTTGTACTTCTTCTTCGGTCCGTGATCGGCCGCCGCTTGGGTGGAACCTACTATGGCTTGGCGCACAAATTTCTTGGGTTTGCCGAGCGGGCCGCGAAGGATGTCGGGCTCGTCATCGCTGGAGGAGTCGGTGGCGTCCGCATCGGCAACTGATATCCGTACAAGTCTCCGCCACGAGGGTGTGGTCATACTGAAATTTGGCACTACGTCCTAAATCGTCATCTTACCGGTCAGGCTCCGGCGGAGAGCAATGCATTTCCTTGTCTACAACTAATTTATATACCGCAGTAGGATTAAAAAATGATCGAGTAAAACATATCAATCATTCATTAACATTATTAAAATTATCGTAAAATCTTATAATTGCAAAATTTAGAATAAAAAGTTCTGTAGAAATATAATTCGATGTAATAAATATTTTACAATTAAAAATAATTCATTTGGTCTACAAATACAAAAGTTTGAAAGATTACGTGGTGTTCATGGTACAAACTTTGCATATCAAAGCAAGCAAGAGGGTTATGGTTTCCATGATCTGCCAACTTTCAATAGGGCGGTGTTGGCAAAGCAATGTTGACACTTTATCCGTAATCCAACAAGCCTAGTATACCGGGTGTTCCGAAGGAAATATTTACCTTTCACCTCGTTCTTGTGTGCTGCCCGGCCCTCAACCTTTTCAAATGTTTGGAAGGGCATGTTAGAAGGTCGGGAGGTCATTAAAGCTAGTGGGTTCTGGAGGATCGGCCAGGGTGTGGAGGTGTCTATATGGAATGATAATATTTTCCTTTCACCTCGTTCTTGTGTGATGCCCGACTCTCTACCTTTTCAAATGTTTGGAAAGGCATCTTAGAAGGTCGGGAGGTCATTAAAGCTAGCGCGTTCTAGAGGATCGGTCAGGGTGTGGAGGTATCTATATGGAATGATAATTGGCTTCCAGGGCCTCATATAAAACCTGTGACATCTTTTCTTCCACATTTGTCTCATCTTTCAGCCGCTAACCTGATTAATCGGAGCACCTTTTCTTGGAAGGAAGGTGACATAGAAGCGCTTCTTCATCCCTCAAATGCAGCACTTATAAAGACATTCCTTTGAACCCCAGGTTTTTAGATGATCTCTTCACCTGGGGGATGACCAATAATGGGCAGTTTTTAATCAAATCGGCATACTACCTTGCCTATGTTTTTCTTTATGGCCAAGACCCTCTTATTAAAACTGATTTTTGGAGATGGCTATGGGGACTGAACCACCCTCATCGAGTACAAGTCTTCTTCTGGAGAGCGTGTGCTAATATTTTACTAACGAGAGATAACTTACAGACTTGAGGAATCCAGGTATCCCTTTCTTGCCATGTTTGTGACCAAGGAATTCAATCCAAACGTCATCTCTTCCTGGAGTGCCACTTTGCTTACTTAGTGTGAGATTTATGTGGTTTGAACATTCTACCCCTACCACATGATTGGGCTGAAGGCCTCCAAGGGTTCTTTCACAATGAGCCATTGAAATCCTTGAAGTTTGCGGTCACATGTTGGTTTCTTTGGCTCAATTGAAACAAGTTCGTCCATGAATCCTTTTGCCAAACTCCTGCCCAAATTTTACTCAGCGTTCATGCATGATTGGGCAACCGGTAGAGGGCAAATTCCAATCAAAAGACTCCAAAGATGTCAATGGCCAGAATGCCTATAAAATAAAGTTTGCTACCACAAGGGTTTACTAAAATTAATGTCGACGCAGCTTGGTGGAAGGAGGGATGACGTGCTGTCGCGGGTATGGCTGCATAAGACCAGTATGGCCATGTCCGCCTAGCCATCTCATATTGCTTTCCATACAACGGTTCTGACCCACTTTACTTTGAAATGCTAGCATTGTTGTGGGGATTGAAGGAGGCACATGGAATAAGATTCTTAGGTGTTGGTCTCTGAAATCCATAGCTCTCATTTTCCTTGTCTTTTCTACTTTGGAGCCATTGTTGATGAGGCTCGTACTCTTAAAGACATTTTTTTTAACTGCACATTCTCCTTTGTCAGTCGTTCAATTAATGATGTTGCTCACTCTATCGCCTGAAAAGGGGTTAGAGTCCTTAGGCTGGTTGTCTTGGGGTGACCCTTTTCCCCCTTGGTTGTGTAATGCCTTTTTAAGTGATCAATATATTTGGCTTACGAGTCTTCCTTCAAAAATAAATAAATAAACATGGACAGGATATGAAATATAATTTTTACAATAAAATTTAATTGAAATTTTTAAAAAAACTACAAAACTTTTATTATGTAATGTTTGATTAACATTATGCCAAATTTTCACAACTTATGACCTAACTCTACTAGACCCAAGGTTTAGCTTAGCTTGAGCTTCACCTGAGGTCAAGCCATCTCGTGATTGTATCGATTGGTCTAAAGCTCCTCCTTCATTGGCCTATGCCCTGTTAGGTGGAGCTTGGTTGAAGCTAGTTTAGCTAACTACACATCTCTAACATGTTCAATGGCCTAATAAACTATTGTAGTCATATTTTATCTACCACACCTACCAGGTTGTGTAACTCGGGCGTAGCCACTGAACTAAAAAAATTTTGAAATAAAAAATACTGTAATAGTTGGTAAGAACATAATTCATCTTGATAAATATTTTAAAATTGAAAATACACCATACATATATGTCATATAATTATCACAAAAATAAAAAATAAAACTTTCATGGTTTGTTGACATTAGGGCATTCGTTAACCTAGAACCCCAACCCAAGATGAGGCCTAGCCTATGCACGACCTGTGGTTAACCCTAACTCATGATTATGTAGTTTGGTCTAGGGTCTCCCTCATCGACCCATGCCTGGTCAAGTTAAGACTGACTGAGACTAGTTTGGCCACAAATACATCTCTAACCTGGTTTTCCTATAAATTGCTATAGCATGTACTTTCTCCATCACCAGTATCTGGTTGTATAATTTGTAGACATGGCATCAACGCATAATAGTGGGTAAAGCAATGTTTCATCCTCTCTATCCACCTAAATAATATAAATTAATAACAACAACATAAACATAATGAAAAAAAATACTTTCTAAATGATAGTTTTTTCATCATTCACTATGATATATAACAATTAGAACACATAATAACAAAAAAATCCAAAAAAAAACTTATATTATCTATAAAAAGCCAACTATATCATACTACCGTAAAATTCACCAAAAAGTTATGATTATAAAAAATCTAATAGGTACCTAAGCTTAGATCAAAACCTGGTTAACCAAGTTAAAGTTCTCAATACGGTATTGTCACAGGATTTATAAAGTTTGAATAAAAATATTTTTTTTTTTTGAAAACTCATTTAAGAAATTAAAAGTGAATAATAAGAATGTTAGAATTGGCATTTAACATTTTTAAATTTATTAAAAAAATGATAAATACTTGTATATCTACTGAAAAAATTTTGTCAATGAGACTTTGCCCCTAACTTATAATGATATGAAATTATTTAGCACAACTATAACAAAAAATTGAAACAAACTTATATTATATATAGAAAAATCCACTACTATATTGTATTATCAAATTCCACTAATTCTTTTATCATAATCAAGCTAATGGATCAACCTAAAGTTAGATAAAAATTTGATTAAACGGTCTAAAGTTCTCTTGAAATGTGAAGATAACCCAACTTATATGGCCAACCATGAATAAACTTAATCTAACCTAACATAAAGGTGAAAATTCACTTAACCTAAATCAACTTGAATAAAAATAGTATTGCTTATTTATATCCATTAAAATCATGAAATCATTAATAAATTAAATCTAAACTTTGGCCTACCTACAAAATCATCACAATTATACATTTTCCATCACTAATACCAGATGACGTAATTTCTATGTGCATCATGCTCATATAGAAGTAGGTAGGGCAATGTATTCATCCTACTAATGTGATTAAATAATATAAATTAATATGATTAACAAGGATATATTCAAAAGGCTTTTCAATTGCACTTGTTTTTTCTTCCATTCATTGCAATATACAATAACTTGACATAAATAATAAGTAATAAAAATGCAAAGAAAGCTATGTTATATAGTACCCAAAAAATGTATGGGAGTATGATCAAACATTTTATAGTGCCTTTTAAAGAACTTAGACTAATTGTTTACAAAAATTTAGCACACAAACAAAACATCATAATATCATACTATGTAACCAACGTAAATTAGAAACTCAATTCAGATGTAATTTTTTTTAAATAATTGTAATTAATTATTATATTTAAATGTCTAAGCATATGGAAGAATATATTCTTAAAATGCAAGTACTAATATAGAAGATTCTGAATCATTTCAGATTCAGTAGGCAGTAGCGTCTCACAAAGAATTAGAATGAATATAATTGTTTTTAAATTTGAAGGTAAATTATTAATTACACTAAGCCCCATAGATATAGGTGAAATCTTTACATGTGTTTCATTTCTTGCTACGCCCCTTCTCTCTAAAATTGTTTGCCTCTCCAACTCTTCCTTCTATCTAGAATTAGGAGATGCCGCAATCCCAATTACTATTGAGGCAGTTTTTTTGTGATTTTGTATAAACGTCTTTTTGGGTTTTTCCCACAAGTTAATGAATGCCGTCGTTTGGTTATCAGTCTAGCATGTCAGATTCTTAAGCTCCTTAAGGGCCAATGATGGTTTAGGCCACTACCCACGGTTTGTTTTTAGTATTTTCCAATGTTTTGAACTATGGTTGTGTCTGCTATGTTTGTACCTGCCAGATTATTAGGCTCTGCCGGGATGATAAAGTTTATGGCCACCTTTCAAGGTGCTTTTTTTTTTCCCCTAGAATCTCAAACTTTGTTTGGATTTGGATTTGGATTTATTTTTCTATGATCTACAACTCTTTTAATAGAGTCATAATCAAAACTGTGTATGTTTTATGGTTCACTTATATTAGAAAAGCTTTGATACTCGCAACCATCTATGAGATTTTTTTTTCCCCAGATCTTTGCCCTATTCACCCTGTCCCTTGGATTTGTGAGTGAAATTATGACATAAGTTTTTTTTATTGATCAAACCAATGCTAGATTTGATAAAATCTGGCATAATTTTTTATTTGCCAAGAAGAAAAAAAATGGAGACCTAGAGTCATTTCCTTTTTATGGCTGTTGATCTATTTAAACTTTTTTTTTGTTATACTGCAAAAAAGTTGCAGACTATGGTTCTCCTATTCCAAATGCTAAAAGCGTCAAATTGGAGAGTCATTTTATGCTAAGAATGCATGTGTAGCATTCCGATACAAGCACTCAATCTGATTTTAATCAAAAATTGTGTGATGTTAATTGTATTGAGCTTGTTTATATATTGTTGCCACATCCTTTAATTAAGGTTTAATGCTTGTTGATTTTTGCCCAATATTATGTTTGACAACCGGGAATAAATGAAATTATGGCTATAATTTGACTTTTTAATCTAATTATTGATCCACAAATTCTTAACTTTGGGTGTTGATTTGAGATTTCTATAATTGCATTCATTTTTTGAAATTGTTAACCAATTTCCAAATAATGCCATTATTTCAAAATTATCATACAATCAAAAATAAAAAAATAAATTTATTAGTTGATTTATGTTAGTCCTTAATTTTGGCTATAAATTGGAATTTATGTAATATTATATATGGAAAAGATAAATTCATTGACGTAAATTGCATGTGATTTGGCCAGTTATTTTGTTGCTGGAATAATTGGTTTTATATGAAAAAGTGTAAATAATTTACTTTACATTCTATATTAGCTTCTTCGATTGAATTGTAAAATTACATTTAATTGATTCCTTTCCATTTTTTTTTTCAAGAATGAAATCAAATTCCTAATTACATGGTGAAGTGATGAGGAAACGAGAAAATGAGATGAGAAAGGGGTACGGATGTGAATAAATAATTCAGTTAATAGAAAAAAAAACTGAAATAGTTACAAAAATGAATTGGAAAATAAAAAGGATGGAGAAAGAAGATTAGATACGAAGGTACAAATGCAAACAAGCCTCTAGAAAGAGAGTTGACATTTCGAATGGGTCTTACATTATCTTGTCAAATTATCAATTAAAATTCTATTTTCGCCACTAATACATATTTTAGTGAAAGAAGATTTTGTAAAGATATCTAGTGTGTGTATTATAAACAAAAAGTTTGGGGTGATTTAGTAATTATAGAATTAATCGATATTCTAATTAAATGCCACCTCAAATTTTTATATAAAACCTCAATTTTACCTTTTAAATTGTTGACTGAATTTTGATCATTTTCCAAATTTACATTTTGATCACAAAATATCAACTCTATAATAAATAAAAAAATTTTAGCTAGGTTCATGTGGACTTCTTTTTGGCAATTGGTTCATCTATTTCTAATCATAAAAATTTTTTAAATATAAAATTACTCATATACCTTGTTGATTTTTGTATAAAAAAAAAGTTGGCTCATAGTATAATACAAATAAATCATAGTATTAATTATTGATTTTGCTTAATATATTGTTGATTTATTAATAACTTTAAATTATGACATTTGCATTAATGCCTAAAATTAAAAAAAAGGGTTTTTTACAGCGACCCCTTGAACTTTAGTGGTTATTACACTTGCCCCATTGAGGTTCCAAAATCTACACTTACCCCTGAAAATATAAGGACATTGGTCTAACTGTCACTAGAGTTACTGTAGATGCATTGACCCCCTGATTTGTCATTATAATCCCTACAATGCCCCTAGATAGTTGAACCAAAAGTAAATGAAACCAACCAACTTCTCCATTGTTAAATAAGTTGAAACCTGCTGCAAAATAAAAGAAAAAGAAGGAGGAAATAGCCATGGCTACAGTTGCATAAAAAGCAACGGCAAAAAGAAAGAGGAATGGAAGCATAGTCAGGAAAAGAAAAGAAGAAAATGTCAAGTAGAGGTATGTCACCAATACTGAACCGTATTTCAAGAATAGAATATATATAACATGGGTTTTTTTTACGCATGTACAGAAATTATGTCTTCCTCAAGTGTGAATGGAAGATGGATGGAAGAACTACGCTATAAGAACTTGTATAGGCATTGTGGAAAGATGGCAAGAGTGCAAATTTCAGAGTTAAAGAACAAGAGAAACAGGCTATATTACAATTGTGAGGATGATAAGTGTGGCTTTTTCAGGTGGTATTTACCTATGAATGACAACTAATTTGAGCTTCAATAGGAAAGCACAACAAGGAAGCATAATGCATTGGCAAATAGTGAATTTGGTGGGAGATTGCAAAGGATAGAGAAAACTATCTCTTCCATTAGAGTATGGGTAGTTTGGGTCTTGGGTTTTAATGTATCAGTGGTTGTGTTTATGATGGGTGTTGTGATGGGTAGGTAGAGTGGTTGTGGTAGACCTAGGTGGATTGGTCCATGTCTATTTTGAGTGATAATGTTTTTGTGTAGAAAGTGGATGGAGTTCCACTTAACCTGCAGATATAAGAAAATAATGTATATTTTCTAAACAAATGTAGAAGTAATGCAACCAAAATTTCAAATTCATTTGATCAAAATTCAACATCCATTCCACCATATTTAATTGGGGACCATACCTACGAACACTAACTTTTTTAAAAAAATCAGCCCTCAATACACATCACAAGGCAACAAATGTGGTCTTCTGCACATGTGTTATGGCAAAAGATGTGCACTTCAACTTAACATCCAATTCACCATAAAAAAAATCACCTTTGTGGCCAAGCAATTTCCTTTAATGCCCATAACTACAAAAAACTGCACTATTTACATCCCCATTTCTATCAAATTTTTTTTCACATACCATGCTCCATGTTCAACTATTCAGATGTCCAACTCCTCCATGGTTGCTTCTTCCCTAACTTGTTTATGCTGTAGAAGATCCAATCTGTTAAGCAACCGAAGGTTCCATCAAGTAATAAGTTAAATTCAAGTATAGATATTCACAAACTTTGCCTTTGTTACCTTTTTTTTCATTTTAGATTGTCCAACCTTCTTTTTTTGCTACTCGTGTTCTTTCCATGCTTGTTGTTGGTTTCTTTGTTCCTAAAATACTTGGAAGTAGTTAGACAACCAAGCAATAAAAATTGAAATCCAGTTGGAAATTTTCATTTTTGTTACTAGGATCTGCCATGCAAGTTCTTTTGTTATGCCCATATTGAAGGCAACAAGTACATTTTAGTGTGGTTGATCTCTTATTTAAAGCTGCCTCCTCCCTAACTTTTCTTTTCCTTAATTTTCTTGGGCTACCAGCTAACCTTTTAACAAATAGAGGCTGAATTGCATATTCAGGTTTAGGGGGAGTGTAGTTAGTGGGTGGAATGGGGTGGATAACCTTTTCATACACCTTTTTATACACATAAATAGTGTGGAATTCATCATAGAAGTCTTCAGGCTTCTTCCTCATGTGTGAGATGGGCTGAATTGCATGCTTGCATGGTATTCCACTCATCATCCATGCGTTGCAGGTACAAGTCCTCTCCACTATATCCATAACTTCTGTTTGTTGTTTACCACACAAAATCTGATATTCCCCCCTTTCCAGCAACAATCATTTTACATTTCCTCGAGGCTTGCACATTATTATCTAACATTTCCCTTGCTTTTGGAGTAAGTGTTCCATCCCATGTGCACGAGGCAACATAATGTTTTTGGAATCTTGCCTTTTTCTTCATCCTTATACTTTCAAAAACTTAAAGAATGAGTTTACAGTACACCTTGCCCACCTAAGCATTAAAATGCTCTGTTATGTTGTTGGTCATTGTTAGTGTTGTGCCCAAAAAACCAATCATGAGATGATTGTATTTTTGCAAATTGAGTCATGATATTTTATTGAGGCATTAATCCAGCAATTTTGTTTGTTGTTTTGTTTCTGCGTAACGTAATAAACATAATTGTAACCCTAGAATAATGATATTCTTAAACGTCCCTAGTATAGTATTATTGTGGAGCGGGTTGCAATAATACATAATGACTAGCATATGTGGAGACTAATATGAGATATGTAGTCTACATATGGGTACAAGTTGGAGAACTTGTGTACTGGACCGACCCACCATGAGAACACTTCATGGATCGTTATATGAGTGTCATAAGTTATTCTCATAGTGATCATGGTATATGTAGTCCTTCGACCTAAGATCATCAAGGTTCCCTACATGTGAGTCACATACTTTGATACTTTCCTTTGTTGCTCGTAACTGAGTGAACTTGAAGGAGGTCATTGGGTATGTCACATATCATGCGGAGGGATTTGTATGATCAAGATGGGATTTGTCCCTCCTATGTAACGGGAGTGATATCTTTGGGCCCCTTGATAGAGTGAGACTTAGAAAATGCATGGCCATGCTCCGATGAGTTGATATATGATATCAATGTCATCAGTTTAAGTTAGTCTACTCGGTAATCAAGAAACCAAAGATTGGGCTATACGAGAGTGACACATTCCATGTCTCGTGCTTAGTCTTGATATCTTGGACAAAGGGACAATGGCATATATCGGTGATGATCATAAAGGTTTAGTCGATTCACCGACAATCTTGTCACTTGGGTAGCAATGATGTGTTGCTAGACACCGCTCATTGCTTATGATCATAAATGTGATTTATGATCATTGCCAACATGGCAAGAGCCTATTGGGTCGCACACGTAGAGCTATTTGGATCATTAGAGTGCATTGGCTAATTATTTGGGTTATGGTTTCACTTTAATTTCGTATTAATAATGGGCCAAGGAGTTGAGCCATTATTAAGCCCGAAATTAAATCCTAATTGGATTAGGGCTTTGAAACCCATTAGGCCTGGAAGTTGAGTCTCACTATAAATACAACTTTTAAGTGAGAAATTCGCAGGTCTCCTTGCCCTAGCCTCCCAAAAGGACAGCCGCACTCTTCTCTTGCAATTCCTTGGAGGACGCAAGCTAGCACTGCGAGCGCAAGAGAAACGCATCTGCCGGGACGTGGTGGAAGCGTGGTGATCCCGAGAGGCTCGTGTGGATACCATAGAGAGCCTGAACACGTCAACTGTTCAGGTTTTGTGATTCGACTCTACAGTTGAGTGAGAGATCTCAACCGAAAATTAGGTATGAAATTTTCGAACACCCGGTTTACCCCGTTTCACTTGGATCCTGGAGGGTTTCGGTTAAATTCCGCTGCGCTGTTTGGCTCCCGAAACCCAACAGTCATATGGTCACTCTTTGATCAGAAATCAAACCCAACTTATGACCACTGTGATACAGGTTTACCTTTCAACCATGCTTCAGCCTTCTCATTATGCATTTATGTTGTGATAGCCTTAAAATCCCTCTCATTATATGATTTGGCAGCCTTCTAAAACTAAAACCTCAGGTGCAACTTAGGGAATTTGGCCCTAAAGTCTGCATACAAATACCTAGCACAACCTTTGTGGTTAAAGTTAGGAAATATCATTGAAATTGCCTGTAACAAGCCCCGCATATAATAACTAGAATTTTTGGTTAATAATAGTAAACTGAAGTTTTTTAAATGAAGTTAAACACATTAAACCAAATGTTTACCTTTTGTTTATTAGTCATAAAAACCCACTAACCATCACCAATGTAAGAATGAAGCTGTGTAAGAAACAAGGTCTAACTGTCCTTACACTCGGCTCTACAACTCCAACTACCAAAGGTAGTATGCTATTGTTTCCATCTAGTGTTATAGCATTTAGAAGGATCATATCAAATGGTCCCTTAAGAAAGGCACCATCCAGCACAATGAATGCCTACAACCACTTAGAAATCATTTTTTTCCTGGGAATTATAATTGGCAAAAGAGGCAAATAATTGGCTCAGCTTTTTGTGATGGCGGACATCACCTACTATATTTTTTTATAATTAAATCACACACTCACTATTACGCCCCCAATTTTATGAACCTTAATTTTAAAAGATATCTTAAATTCCCAGAATTATAAAGCATTTAATTAAAAATAATTTAAGAAATATGAGGTAAAACATTTTATTTAAATTATTTTCCAAACAATGAGAGTATTAAATGAAATCATAGTAGTTAAGTGACAATCCCAGGAAAACTAATATGCGCATAATGTGTCAACTTAAACCAAACCATATGTTTCTTTAGAAATCAAATAACACCAAGTTGAAATCCAATCCCAGCTAGTTCTACTTTCGAGGGGCTACAGTGTACCTTCACTCAATCTGCTCAATATCTTGAACCTCATTATATGGCTCAGTGTACTCTGTCTCCTCATAGTACTCATCTAAGAAAAACATGTCAAAATGAAGGGTGAGCACAACTTGCTCAGTAAGGGGGAAGTATCAGGCCCATCACGTGGGTCCTAATATTCCCGTAACAAACAACAATGAATAATAAAATTTAAGTTGTAACAATTTAATTAAAGAACAATTCCATACAACATCATAACAACAATATCAAAGTCCTACTAGCATGCTTGAACTACCATGCATATGCATAATTCCTTTTTTTGATTAAATAATATCTTATTGATCGATCATTTAATCTAATACTTAAATGCTGTCGGACCAACCTAGGGTGGTGAGTGTGTACATCACCCACTCTCGGGATAACTCTTAGGCAGTGCCACTAGGGATGCCGCCAAGCCAGAGCCTCTCGGGATACCTACGCCGAGGTAGAGCCTATCGTGATACCAGCCATAAGCATGGTCACTCGCCAGCTATGGTCTGACAGCGCACAAATCATATCTCCATACTCCGTGTCAATATCGGGTCATGACTAGGGACGGTTTGCCGCCACCCTAACATGCTTCTCGGGTTCGAATCGTCCGTTCCGAACCTCTCGTCTAAATTTACGGCTTGTTAGGTCATGTAGATATGGTTCGTCACCAACCTTGCATGCCTTGTATTTTGTCTTACTCTTCAAATCTTTTATTTAATGCAATCTTGTGTATGACAAACATCAATCATATACAACAATCAATTGATGCATGACCATAGCTCATTTTATTTTAGCTCTTTTTAGTAGAATGCCACGATTCTAGTGCATCATATTTCTTTTATCGTGTTATCTTAGTTTAGTGTTACATGATGTCATGACAATTAATGATATCTTTTAAGTGTATTTGTGATAAATGTTCATCTCATTTCTCGTGAATTCTTTCTAAATTTGTCATTTAGCATTTACGCTCCTAATCCTTTATCTATCGGCTTATAATAATTTATTACGGTCCTAACATGCCACTAACGGTTGCTTCCAATCTCATCATGTTGCTAGTGAGTTTGTCGGCCATAAACATGGTACTAGCGGTGTTTATTTAGGCGGTCCTAACATATTTTTAATTTAATTCTTGTTACAAGCAGTTCTAATATGATACTAGCGCCAAACATACATCATACATCACATCATTACAACCATACAACCAACCAACCAAAATTACATTTCAATGGAAAAGAACTAAAATAAAATAAAATAAGATAAAATAAAATTCTAGAAAAACTAATTAATGACCCTACCCATGTTGCCCACGCATTTAAAGATTTTGTTTAGTCCAATTACTTACTTAAAATTTATTATTCGGGTTGATGCTTATTTTGGGCCTAAGAGGGCCCATGAGAACTAACCCGTTCTTCCCCCTTACCTAATTTGGAATAATACGGTGAAATAGGCGATTTCCTAGAATGGTCCTACAAAATGTTAGTAAGGAAAAAAAATCAGAAAATATGCTAAAATTTAGAAATTTTCCTAAATGGTACTTGGAAGGTTCATGTTCTCAACATCTAAGCTAAAATTTTACCTAGTGAGCAAAAAGGGTCTCGGGGTGTCTCCGGTGGCCTCGTGCTTATTCAGGATCGTGTCGGGAGCCTTCTTGATATTGATCCTAAAAATTACAGTCGCCACACACTAAGTTATATGCTCATTTAATGGATGTAAAAACTGATCTTGCAAGGGAATTTTTTTTTATTTCCGTTACCGATGTATTTTTGGGATCTCTAGCGCTCCGGGAGTCCAAGAAGCACTAAATCCTCAAGTAAGGAATTTCTAGCCTTTTGTAACAACATGGACAGCAAGGAAAATAGAATTATTAGGGTTGTAAGATTTAAAAATTTACAGCCAAAATAATTTTAAAAAGGCTATGGTGGCTTACCGGGGCTTAGGAACAAGTATGGACCTGATTGCACTAGAAATGAGTGCAAAAACCTAAAAGTTGGATTAACGATAACCTACCAAAAAATTACAGCAAAGATATAAGGCTTTTAGGTGCTAGAAAAAAAATTAAAAGAGTGATATAGAATGATGTGGACTCACACAAATGAATTTGGGATCATCAGTATGCATAGGATCGATTTTGGTATCCGGATGTGGTTTCCCTTCAACTTAATGAACCTAAGCAATAATAGGGAATTAAATAAAATAAAAATAAATAAATAAAATTGCTTGGATGATGGAGAATAAAGCCCAATGGTTGGACTTACGACGGTTCGACAAGGAACGGAATCGAGTTGACAACGATACACAATGGTGTGATGATGATTCTTCTAGTGCAACGACTTCTCCTCTCCAAATAGCAAAACCAGCAATATTGGATCAATTAAATAGCTGTGTAGGTGGAGTAAGAAGAATTTCGGAGAGAAATATAGTAAAAATATTAGAAACTAATTCGTTTGGCAATAGTAGGATTAATGGCCATGGCGTTCGCCTGGGGTGGTGCGGCTTGGCGGCTGGAGAGGAAAAAGAAATAGTTGAAGGCAAAACGCATATGCCTAGGTTTTGTTTTTCGAGAGAAGGTTTCGGACCCTGACTTAGCTGTAGTTATGGGGAGAAGGGAAGAAATAAAAAAATAATAAGGTTAATGGGATAATTAGTCAAATAAGAAAAAGGTAAGTAGATTAAATCTGTTTAATTTGAATATATATATATATATATATATATATATATACACACACATATTCCAGACATATTCTAGTCTATCATGCGGCAGGAAGTTATATTTTTATACTAAGATAAAATTAGGGCTAAGTAAGAAATTATCTCATACAACAAAAGCACGAACCTGGTTTAAACTCTACCTGTGTGTAGGCTAAATTTTTGAAAACCTAAGCAAATGAATTCAGAATTGAGTGAGGTAAATTTCTTTTGACTCATTTTGTTAAGAAGAATCCAATGGTGATTCCAGATTTTCCATCCGATGCTCGGTTGTAAATGACAAAAATGCCCCTAGCCTAAAGAAAATGACTTTGAGCTTCCGGTTTGGAATTTGACTTAATAACCACTAAAGGAATCATCTAAGGATCAAGCTTCTTAATTTTATATTGATTTTCTAAATTGATAGGTAAAATTACAAAAATACCCTTGAGGACAAAATGTTAATTAATTTATTTTTATTAATTTATTTTTTTTTTATTTATTTCTTTTTTTTATTTATTTAGGGTAATTTAGTAATTTTATTTTCCTTAATTTCTAGGGTTATTACACTCACATTTACGATCAAGAGAAATCTTACATTATTGTTTTAAATGTGGGCAAATTGGCCACTTATAAATTTAACAGAGAGCATATTATATTTTTTTAGCATATTTCGTTAAATAATGGAAATAAAAAGGCCACATAATCATCATTCTCGTGGCTAAATGACAACATTTATACCCGAATTACATTCATTGATCACATAAGTCCTCGGACTAAAAATAATAACAACTTTCTCTATTCCCTTGATCTTTCCTCCTTCGCAACCTTCTACACCATCTCCTTCCATCTCCATGTCTCCCCCTCGACACATAGTGTCCGACCTTTGCTCTTTTTACTCTACAGAAAAACTCTCAAATTTTGTCTAATTTCAACTAAATTATTAGGTCAAGTTTGAAATACATGTCACTGCCCAGAAGACTAATTCAACAAATAATAGTCCAAATCTTCTGAATAAAAAAATGGTCCTTTCTTATACTAGGTCCCTCTCTCTCCTAGATCTATGTTACATGTGCAAGCTAACGTGGATCTTTCCAGGTGCCACTGTGGATGTGTGTATGGGAAGAAGGAGAGGTGGTTAAGAATTTTTCTAAAAGGTTTATCATTTACATCAAGTACGATTGTTTTGCTTTTCATTTTCCTTTTAGTGGCATATTTTGATGTATTTAGGAGGATCCCTCCACCTGAATGAATCAAAGAAGAATTATTCCCATTTCTGTCTTTTTCTTCCAATTTTTTTATTCATTTCCCCTTAGCTTCCGAAACTAACTTATGTTGGGTTTCTCGAGCTAAGCCATTAGTGGTATTAAAGTGGCATTCTTTGCACGATGGCTGACGAAACTCATTCCCAGGATTGGCACAAAGCAGTCGAAGAGTTCATGGAAGGCTCAAAGGAGCAATCAGAGCGAACGAACAAAGACATCGCCATATTGGGGATGAACTGGCTTAATGCCAACCGAGTAGTCATAGACTGCCATGCCAGGCAAATTTGTCTGCCTAGATATAGGCCCCAATCTTTGGAAAGATCATCTGGGTTAGTCTTAGAAAATCACTTAAAGGTGATGGAACACAAACCCCTGATAATAAAAGGTGAATACTTAGGATTAAATGGAACTAAGGTAGAAATAGAGCTGGGCAACATACCCATAATCCAGGAATTTCCTGGAGTGTTCCCTGCAAATCTCCCAGGACTCCCTCCTATAAAAGAAGTTGAGTTTGAAATCAGATTGGTTCCAGGAGCTGCACCAGTGTCCATTGCTCTTTACAGTATGGCTATTCCTGAAATGGTAGAGCTAAGAAAGCAATTGGATGAATTGCTTGAGAAGGGTTTTATTAGGCCAAGTACATCTCCTTGGGGAGCACCTGTACTTTTTATGAAGAAAAATGATAGAACCCTTAGGTTATGTATTGAATACAGAAAGCTCAATGCATTAACCATTAAGAATAAATACCCCTTCCTGAAGATTGAGGATCTATTCGATTAGTTAAAGAGAGTTAGAGTTTTCTCCAACATAGACCTCATATCTGGATATTTTCAGCTAAGAGTCAAAGAAGAAGATATACCAAAGACAGCTTTTAGGACCAAATATGGTCACCTTGAGTACACGGTAATGCCGTTTGAGCTCACTAATGCCCCAACCTTTTTCATGGACCTCATGCAAAGAATGTTCAAGGCTTATTTGGACGACTTTGTTATGGTATTTATCAATGATATACTTGTGTACTTAAAGGATAAAGAAGCCCATAAGGAGTACCTAAAAGTAGTGTTAGGCTTGCTAAATGAGCATAGGCTATATGGCAAGCTAAGTAAGTGCCAATTTTGGGGCTAAGGAAATTGGATTTCTCAAGCATATGATCAATGAGCATGGTTTAGATGTTGATCCCAAGAAAATTAAGGCTGTCTTAGAATGGAAGCAACCTCAGACTATGAGGGACATAAAAAGCTTATGAGGACTTGTTGGTTACTACAGGAGATTTATGCCCAAATTTTCTATACTAGCAGCTCCGCTCACTCAATTAACAATAAAGGACCAAAAATTTGAGTGGAACGAGCAATGTGAGGCTAGTTTTTAAGAACTTAAGAAAAGATTGACTACAGCCCCAATACTGGTTCTACCAGATCCTACTAAGGAGCATGAAGTGTTTACTGATGCTTCTCGAGTAGGGCTAGGCTGTGTCTTAATACAAGGGAAACAAGCCATAGCTTATGGATCAAGGCAATTATGGTATCATGAAAAGAATTATCCACTTCATGATCTGGAGTTAGCAGTAGTGATCTTTGCTCTTAAGTAGTGGAGACACTACCTGCTAAAAGGAAAATTTCAAGTCTTCACAAACCATAAGAGTCTGAAATACTTGTTCACACAGAAAGACTTGAACATGAGGCAGAGAAGATGGCTTGAGTACTTAAAAGATTTTGAGTGCGTCATTGAGTATACAGCTGGGAAAGCTAATGTAGTAGCTGATGCTCTCAATAGAAAGTACACGGGAGTACTTAAAGCCACTGGAGAACCTGCTGAGGTAGAGGTACTAAGTATAACTAAGTTAGCCCAAGAATGGGGACAGTGGGAAATGGACCAAGTGAAGGCCCTAACTATTAGGTCTGAGTAGAATGAACTAATTCAGGAAGCTCAGATTCAAGATAGAGAGATCCCTAGAATCTCTGGGTAGAAACAAGGGAAATTATATCAAGGATTTTACTTTAAGGTTGTAATACTATATTTCCAAAATAGGATTTATGTGCCTAATAAGGATGGACTTAGGCAACAAATCCTAGAAGAAGCCCATTCCTGTTTGATGAGTATACATCATGGAGCTCAGAAAATGTATAAAGATTTGAGATCTCATTTCTGGTGGCCATATATGAAACAAGAGATTGGTGCTTATATAGCTAAGTGTATGACTTGTCAACAAGTCAAAGTGGAGCACCAGAGACCTAGTGGTAAACTACAAGGCTTGTCTATACCAGAAAGAAAATGAGGATCTATATCCATGGATTTTGTAGTGGGTATGCTGCTAACCCGAAGAAAATATAATGTAATCTAGGTCATAGTGGATAGATTGACCAAGGCAGCCCACTTTTTGCCCATAAACCTTGCGGACTCACTAGAGAAGTTAGCCCAATTATATGTTAAGGAGATAGTAAGGTTGCATGGTGTACCTGATGACATTGTCTTTGATAGAGACCCAAGATTTGTGTCCAGATTCTGGAAGTCCTTGCACCATGCCTTGGGCACTAAGCTAAAGTTCAGTTTTGCATACCATCCTCAAATAGATGGGCAGATTGAAATGACCATTCAAACCTTGGAGGATTTGTTAAGATGTGGTGCCATAGACTTCTAAGGAAAATGGGATAGACATTTGCCTTTAGTGGAGTTTTTGTACAACAATAGCCATCACTCAGTGATCTACATAGCACCATACGAGGCACTTTATGGAAGAAGGTGTATAACTCCATATTGTTAGCATGAGCCGGGAGATAAATTGGAAATAGACCCAGAGTTCATAAGAGAGACTACTGGGAAAATTAAGCTAATCCAAGAAAAGATTAAGGCTGTCAATAATAGGCAAGAATCATATGCCAACCTTAAGAAAAAAAGGGACTTGGAGTTCCAGGTAGGAGATCGAGTATGGTTGAAAGTATTTCCTATAAAAGGAGTAATGAGGTTTGGCAAGAGGGGAAATGTAGCCTACAAGTTAGAGCTACCCCTTGAGCTAAGACATGTACATGACACTTTTCATGTAAGCTTGTTGAAGAAGTGTGTCTCTGATCCTAAACAATTGGTACATGTCACTAGTGTTCCCATTACCCAAAATCTCACATATAAAGAAGAACCAATTTAGGTATTGGCAAGAGACACTAGGAAGCTTAGGAGTAAATGGATTCTTATGGTAAAAGTCCAATGGACTAACCATTATGAGGACGAGGCCACATAGGAAGTAGAAGTTGAAATGCTTAAGAGCTATCCTGATATATTCCCTAAGCTTCTAGGAAATTTGGAGGACCAAATTTCTTAAGGAGGGGAGTGTTGTAATGCCTGCAAAATCCTAAGTAATTTAGCCTCGGGATATGAAGAATTTTTCCTAAATTAGGAATTAAGTTCATTGAATTCAGGAGACACTAAATTAAGTGGGACCGGGGAGTATGATGAGTGTTCGACACTCTCAGAATTTAAACTTGGCTTAGGCCAAACAAAATAATGAAAATTTAATATGATGGACTCAATTGGACAAATGGGACTTTTGGTGTTGGGCTCAATTGCCCAAATGCTAGAAATTGAGGGACTAAGGGGGGATTAGCTAATTTTAAAGGCATTGGATGCCATGGCTGTCACCTTCCTCCATTTTCTATTATTTTAATCCACATCCCCTCAAACTCATCACTTAGGATTCCTTCCTTCACCTACTTGTCCCCCACTTTTGACAAATTATCCCAATTTTTACCAAAATTTTCTACCTTGTCTCCACTTTGTATCCCACTCACTCCCATGTGAATCACATGATCACCCTTATTCTCTCCCCTCAAATTTCATCCATAGATGCCCAAATACACTCCCATTTACTTCATTTCACTCTTCCCCATCTCTCTCTACACTCTCTCACTACAACTCCCTCATTTTTTTCTCAAATTTTGCCTTAAACTCTAAAACACTATTCTAAACTTCTTCTTCATTCTAAATTCAGTCAATACTCATTCTTGAGCATCTTTGAGCTTTTACCAAGTGTTCTTGGTGTCTACAAACTCTTAAGAACACCCCAAGCAAGAATCAAGAAGCAAATTGAAAGAAGGAGATATTTTTTGAAACCATCAACCAAGAGGAGTTTTGGCCAAGTCTTGTTCTTGGCATTCTTATGTTTGAAGCTTGTGTTATTGATACACATAAGCTTCTAAAGCCTTCCAAGGCAAGGAATCAAGTGGTGGATTCAAGAAAAGACGAGCGAGAGCTTGAAGGAAATCAAGCGAAAGGATTCAGCCATACCTCTTCAGTTGAGGTATTGTGTGTTCCACCAAGTGTTCTTGGTATTTTCCATGTTTCTAAGTTATGTAAAGCAAGAATATGACTTGCTAACTTTCTGTCCTTATAGGATCTTAAGCTAGAACACAAGTTCTAGTTATAACGAGCAAGGAAAAAAAAAGAGCTAAACTTCTAAAGCTTTTGGGCAACAAAAGTTGCTAACGGTTTTGGTAAGGATTCTTATACTCTTTGAGTATTCGGGCCCTTAGGTGATGGATATTGGATGCCATATGATCCTAAAAAGGCTACAAAGGGCTATGTTTTGTTGCTTCGGCAACTTTGTGATAGTTAGCTATGTGCAAGTATTATGGCTAAGAATTGAGTCGACCAACTCAATTCCCAAGCATAAAGAGCTCAGATTAATAAAATGGTTAACCTAGGAAATGAAAAATATGGATCATGCTTGATATGCCCGTCAAGGGAATAAGGTGTTAAGTGGTGTGTATGTTTGTGTGCTTCTATATTTAGTTGTACATGCTAACCTCTGATTATCATTATCATTGTTATATGCATGTATCTTGCGTTTTCTTTGTCTTAGTGTTTTCTTTGCAGGAGCATGGAATATTTTTCCATGTTATTCTTGGCTATGTTAGGCTTTGGAAGCCATATGTTAGGCTCTAGGAGCCATACAGAATCCTTACTGAGTTTATAACTTACCCGTCATTCTTTACTTTTGTAGGAAAAAAACTTACTTGAAAGGCACTAAGGACAAGAGTATTGTATACTCTTTCTGTTAGTAAAGGTTTGTGTACGTATGTATTTGCTCAATATTATAAGTATTCTAAGTATTATGGGTTGCTTGTGTAACAAGCTAATAAGTGTGGACTTTATGTGCAAGACTTGGAGTTTAGATTGTGGGAACAAAGTCTCTAAGGTGGAAAGTATATTGTTTGGCTCTTTGTGTGGTTTGCCATATTTGCATATGTTTTATGATGTTGGTCTTGTCTAAATGACCAAACTTGTGTTAAAAATAGACTTTAAGAATATTCGGCCATAATATGTGTTAATGGCTTGCACATGGACTATTGGACTTTTGGTGGTCGTGAACATTTTGGGCCTAAGAATGTTGATGATGGATTTGCATAATCGTATGTTTATAAGTCCATGCTTGATTATGAAAAACATGTGCATAATAAACAAAGTTTTCAAAGCTTGATTTGGTGTTTTGGTTGCCATACATGTATTTGGCTACATTTGATAACGAGCTTAAAATGAACACACAAGTTCCACATAAGTACTAGCTTGTTTCCGAGAACACAATATAAACCTTTTAAGTAAATAATTAATGAGCTAGTACTAGTAATATCCTAGGGCTTTTGTCCATATGTTTTGATAAGAAATAAATACCCCTTATATGAAATTCCGTTACATGGTTAAGTAATTGGGCCTGAATGGGCCAGGGGCTAGGTTGGGCATGACAGTTTTAACCTGACCCGTCTCACACGGATTGACTTTCCCTGCTTTAACGACATGGATGTCGATGATTGGATCTTTCATTGTGATCAGTTTTTCATAATGGACAATGTAATCAATGGAGTAAGGGTCCAGATTGCGGTGATTCACCTAGAGGGAGATGCTCTACATTGGCATCAGGGATTCATGCATGGAAGAGCAGCAGGGATTCTGATCATCTGGCAGGAATACATTTCGGCTTAGGGGGCTAGCTTTGGCCCAACTTATGTAGATCCCATAGGAGACCTTAAGAATCTAAAATAGAAGAACGTGGTGACTGAGTATCATAGACAGTTTGATACACTTCTTAACAAGGTAGAACACCTCCTTCATAAGGACTTAATTGTTAGCTTATTCCTTACTAGGTTGTAACTTGATATACAGTTACTAGTACGAACGTTGTCACCATACACATTGGTTCAAGCTAGAGGGTTAGCCAAGCTACAAGAAATGGTTAACCTAACTAGGGGATGCAAAATCCAAACAAAGGGAATGGTTTACTACCGTTACCACCTAGACTTGGCCTCCATGCACCACCACCTAGATTGGCTTTACCACCACCCCTTTCCCCAAAGCCACTTGGAAGGGGGTTAAAAGGCTCATAGACAAAGAAATGAATGAAAAAAAAGGCAAAAAATGAATGTTTTGGGTGCAACAAACAGTATACCCCTGGCCATCAATGTAAACATGGCTAACTCCATAAGATAGAAGTGGTTTTTGAAGATGAAGAAGTCTCTTGCGACATGGAGGTAGATGAGATGGAGCATACAGAGAAAGAAGAAGAAATTCCACCCATCATTTATTTGAATGCAGTATCAGGAGCTCTGGGCTACAACACCATGCATGTAACTGGTAGAATCAATGGCAAGCCTGTCCGTATCCTTATTGACTCGGGAAGTACTCATGTCTTTCTTGACACATAGGTCACCAAAAGACTAGGATGTAGCATGGAGGCTATTGATTCTGTAGGAATCAAGGTTGCAGATGAGACAATCCTTAAGACAGGAACTTCATGCCCTAACTTGAAGTGGTCCATCCACGATGTCGAATTTTAGATTAAAGCATTGTTGCTACCTTTGGGGGGCTGTGAAATGATACTTGGGGTTTAATGGCTCAAAACTTTAAGGGACATCTGTTGGAACTTTGAGGAACTTAAAATGTCCTTTAACTATCACAGTAGATGAGTGACCTTGAGAGGGTCACAAGACACAGCACTCAGGTATAGTCCCAAAAAGAAGACTCATAAGCTTGTGGAACAAGTTATAATAGGTCTTGGGGGATAAAGTTTTTGCTTTACAATTAGTGGGGAAACTAGTTAGAGTGCTTCAAAATTTGTATAGACAGAGCTCTAACACCTAAAATGAAGGAGTTCTTGCTGAAGTTTGATGGATTGTTTGAGGAACCCATATTTCTCCTACTACATCGAGTATATGATCATAAGATAAATCTCAAGGTAAGAATTGAGCCAATTAATGTAAGGGCTTTTCACTACCCCTATGTCCAAAAAGATATTATTGAAAAACTGATGGCTAAAATGATGGAGTCTGGGGTTATCTGACATAGCACTAGCCCGTTTTCATCACCTATAGTGCTAGTAAGAAAAAAAGACCACTCATAAAGGCTTTTCGTTGACTACTAGAAGCTAAATAAGGCCACTACGAAAGATAAATTCCCTGTACCAATCATTGAGGAGTTGCTAGATGAATTACTTGGGGCAAAGTATTTCACTAAACTTGATTTAAGAATAGGATATCATCAGATACGCATGAAGGATGAAGACATTTCCAAAATGACATTCTGTACTCACCATGGGCACTTTGAATTCTTAGTTATGTCGTTTGGTTTAACAAATGCGCCTTCTACCTTCCAAGCATTGATGAATGATATATTTGGGCCATATTTGAGGAAGTTTGTGCTAGTCTTTTTTTATGATATTTTTATTTATAGTTGAAGTGGGGACGACCACCTTAAACATGTGCAGCTAGTATTAGAGGTTCTCTAGAAGCATTCCTTGTTTGTAAAGAAGAGCAAATGCAACTTTGGCCAGATTTTTGTTGAATATTTGGGTTATATTATCAGCCACCAAAGGGTAGCCACCGACCCCAAAAAGATAGAGAACATCCTTCAATGGCCAACCCCTCAAACCATTACACAACTAAAAGGGTTCCTGGACTTGGCAGGGTATTACTGCCGATTTATCCAACATTATGGCATGTTGGGTTACCCTTTAACTTAGTTACTAAAAAAGAATAACTTTACATGGATGAAGAAAGCCACTATGGCATTTGAGAAGTTAAAGGAAGCTTTAGCTTTAGCCCTTGTTTTGGCTCTTCCTAACTTCCAGAAGACATTTATTATAGAGCTTGATGCAAGTAAAGAAAGAATCGAGGCTGTACTCCAATAGAATGGTCACCTAATTGCTTATTTAAGCTAGACTCTGTCCTCCAAACATTAGTCATTGGTCGGCCTATGAAAGAGAATTCCTAGCCATCATCATGGCAGTAGAGAAGTGGCGTCCATATTTGTTGGGAAGGCATTTTTGATAAAGACAGATCAGAGGAGCCTCAAATATCCCATGGAGCAGTGGATACTCACTTCATTGCAGCAAACGTTGGTGGTGATATTAATGCCCTATGACTATGAGGTTTATTACAAATGGGGAAAAGAAAATCAAGCTACATATGCCTTTTCACGAGTTGCTCATAGTGACCTAACTTGGATGGCTATAGTTGCTATGACACCACTCTTGGAAAAGATTCCTCAAAGTTGGCAATCAGACTCAACTCTATAGTAGCTTATTCAAAAGTTGGGATGGGATGGTGACACTTATCCCAAGTATTCTTTTGAAAATGGCATCTTGAAAAGGAAGTGCAAGCTAGTAGTAAGCATCGACTCTTAGCTACGTATAAAAATAATAAGGTTGATACATGATGGGCTAGTTGGGGGTCACTCTGGAATGGATGCTACTACTAAAAAGTTGAAACATTGGTGTTATTAGCAGGGGCTTAGTAAGGATGTGAGGAATTTTATCCAGAATTGTGAGATATGTTAGAATTACAAAACCAAGAACGTCGCATGCCCAAGGTTGCTGCAGTCTATTCCTCTTCCTGAAACTGTTTGGTTAGATATGTCCATGGACTTTGTGGAGTAAAGATGTGGTTTTGGTCGTTGTGGATCGACTCAGTAAATACGCCCATTTCATTCCCTTTTCGCACCCTTACACTGCGATAGTGGTAGCCAAGACTTTCATGGATCACATTTACAAGCTTTATGGTATGCCAAATTCAATTATTAGTGATTGGGATCCTACCTTCCTCAGTACATTTTGAGAGGAAATGTTTAAGAGACGAGGTGTTGAGCTCCGAATGGCATCTGCATATCATCCCTAGTCAGATGGTCAGACGGAAGTTGTAAACAGGTGTTTGGAGTCTTATCTCCGATGCATGATTACATGAAACCAGAGAGATTGGGTCGATTGGCTTCCCTTGGCCGAATAGTGGTATAACACCAACAGTTATTCGGCTACGCAATTTAGTTCGTATGAGGTCCTCTACGGTTAGAAGCCTCCAGTTCACGTTCCCTACATCCCAGGGGACTCAGTGGTAGAATCTGTTGATCGTAACCTTTGTGCTAAGGAAGAAATTCTAAGGAAGCTTAAGCAACATCTTCAGATGTCTCAGCAGCATATGAAGCATTAAGCTGATAGGGACGATCAGATAAGGAGTTCTCCATTGGGGATTGGGTTTATCTTAAGTTACAAAAGCACAGGCAGACCTCACTCAATCAAATTGCAAGCCAGAAACTCAGGGCTAAGTACTACAAACCTTTCAAGATTATAAAAAGAATTGGCAAGGTCACGTACAAGTTGCAGCTACCTTCAGAAGCTCGTGTTCATAACGTGTTCCATGTTTTGCTCTTAAAGAAAAAGGTCGATTCCGCTTTTATGATTGCAACACTACCAGACTCTGAAAAGGAGGCCCCAAGATTCCTCTGGCTATGCTAGACAGGAAGATACAAAAAAAAGGTAACCAAGCTACAACCAAGGTACTAGTGCCTTAGTCTCATTCCAATTTGGAGGACACGACTTGGGAAGACTATGACAGCTTTATCTCTCAATTTCCAAGTTTCCGGGACTCTTGAGGACAAGAGTTATTTAAGGGGGATGGCTTGTTACATGTGCAAGCCGATGTAGATCTCTCCAAGCACCACCATGGACGTGTGCACGGGAAAAAGGTCAACTAGTCAAGAATTTTTCTAGAAGTCTTATCATTTACGTTAGTTACGGTTGTTTTACTTTTCATTTGTCTTTTAGTAGCATATTCTGATTTATTTAGGAGAATCCCTTCACTTAAATGAATTAGAGAAGAATTATTCCCATTACTATCTTCTTCCTCTAATTTTTTCATTCAATTTCTCTTAGCTTCCGAAACCAACTTCTGTTGGGTTTCCCAAGCTAAGCTATCACTCTACTGGCTTTCTTCTTCATTTCTAATGGCAGACTGAGCCTTGACACAGTCTTTGACCTCTGCATGACCTCGGAGAAGGATGCGCCGTCGAACTTCAACTCGTAGGAGTCGACTATTTGGCCATGTTTCAGGGGGAGGATAAAGGGCTGGCATTCAAGTGATTTTTCTTTTTGGAAGGCAACTAGAGTATCGCCATTATGATCAGTAACAAAAAATGGTTCTGAGTATTGAGAATAGAAACCTAGGAGACATGGCCTTGTTGAGGCATTTCATCGAACACGTAGGGCATCCTAAAGGAGACATAGCCGACAAAATGAACACAGGTTCTTCTGTAGTGAAATTGTTTTTTTGCTTGGAAAAAAAAACTAAAGTAATTGTTATAGTGGAGAGCATAGTAGGACCAGGCGGCCAATTGTGTCAATGCAGTAAATGGAGATGGTTTTGGAGAAGAGAGAGAATGAAAGAAGGAAGAAGATGGTAGAGCAGGGAGGAAATAAATTTTGAGGGGATTTGCAGTACTGGACAAAAACTTAGGGGCTAAGTTAGAATAATTTATGCCACATCATTATTCATATTTGGCAGCCACGTGGATAACATGTGCCATGTCTCTATCCTACATGAAGCATGTTACAGTAGTGGATAAATATGCACAAAAAATAACATTGATGATTGATCGAACTGTAAGAAAACAATAATGTCTAATTTGCCTATTTCACAAACTTGGATGAGATATTTGTCTCTTTTACCTTTATTTTAGGGAAAATTACAAAAGCTCTCCTATGATTTGGTATAACCTACACTTTGCATCATTTATTTTTAAAAACTTACATTTTACCTCATATTTGCCTCACTGTGTCCGACAACAATTTCTGAAATCCTAATTAAAACTATCTGAAAATAATATTCCAATAATTTCAAGATTTTTGATATTTTTTTCACAGCCAACTGACCTTTAAATAAATATTGATATGTATTTGTAAGGAGAAAAATACATTTACAAAAAGAAAAAAATGATAATTTAAAATGTCCATTAACTATAAAAATAATAATAAAGAGATTGAAATTACTGGAAGATAACTATTTTATATTTTAAATACAGTTTTAGAAATTTTTATTAAATAATATAAAAAATATAGAAATAAAATATAAATTTTTAAAAATAAAGAAGATAAATTGTAGGTTAAGTCATACCTCAATTGTAATTGTAAGTTTCCCTTTATTTGATAAGGAGTGAAGTGAACCGGCTTCCGCGAACGAGTTGTGGGCTTCAGTTTTTTGGATTGTCGAGCATGGATTTGGGCTTGAAAGCCCAACAAAGGCACAAGCAACTCGGCGGTCATCTCTTTTCAGAAGTCGGTCTGGAAAGAACACCTTCCTTGCGCCGTATTCACTGGTCTTGCTCGAGTTGAGTTGCTTGCTTCCAAGTAACAGTCTGGTTTGGTTACGTTTCCTTCTTCCACACTGATTAGCAAATTAGAAACTGCGCTGCTCCCTGATAATCATCTTGCCGAATTCACAAGCCAGGTTTTGGGGGAGGGGCTGGTTTATTTGTGCACAAAAGATAAAACTCGCTTCTCTGTTTCAGCTGAGGCTCCTAATTATGTTGATTTCTTCTAGGCTGTCCAGAGCCAGAGCTGGGTTTTCGCTTCTTAAACACCTCACCCCCCCAAGTATTGCCCTTTTTCGTTATTCTGCTTCTTTTACCAATATACTCCTTATAACCCGTTCCAGCATCCGTCACTGACAATTGCGTTATTTTCAGCAGGCCGATCCATTTCTAATTCTGTAGCAGGAACACGCCTCCAAAGGCCTCGTTGTCTAATCCACCACCTTTTGGTTGGCCTTTTTTCTTCTATATTTTCTCAACATTTTTGTCGGAACCCCAAAAGTCATTCATTTTGTGCTGCAGTTGTTGCATGTTTGCTCATTTTGATCTTCACTGTGTCCTATATATGCCTGTGCCTGATGCTTTTGGTCTACTCGGCATACATAAATTCGAAATCCTAAATGTTGCTGTGATATGTTTATTAGAGCTTTTTAGTTGTTATTTATCCCGAAAATGATTTTCTTTTTTAACTGTATGTCGAGCTTTTCACTATCTTTAATCAAAAGATATGGCAATAAAGAGTGGATAGGTTCAAATGCTTGCCATGGAGGAACCACTATATCTTGATTCTGACTACTCCTTGTCAACATGATTTGTGGAATGTCCTTATTTAACATTTCGTTCATAATCTTCTGTTTTGGGATCATATAATCTATTTCTAACCTTACACATGACTAATATGAAGCCTTGGGAGCTCAACATGTAGTCTATATTGTTCCTTTCTCACCGTTTCTGCATGTGGTCATTGCTCAACATTTTTCGTATCTTTCTGTATTCTTGGATGTCATATCGTGTCCACTGGCAGTTCAGGACTGTTTGTGTTTCTGATGCGGATGGTAGGACAAATATATGGAGTGTATAGTCCACTTTGGCTAATTTCATCATTTTGTTTCTCAGTCTGTGGCTCTGCGATGCACTGAAGCTTTCAATGGTGCCATATTTGAGAACCATCACAAATTTTGTACCTCAGCCAACAAACCTTCTGGGGAAGGCAAGGAGCAAAAGGAAACGTAGCTCTCAACTCTCAATTTACAACAATGTTTTGGTGTTGACAATCATCTAATGCATATTTCTTAGATGCATGATGTGGCACTATACTCTGTAGAAATGCTTTTCTCTGTTCTTATAGTGAAATGCTTTGGCACGTGTTAGCTGGTCTGCTATTTTGTCAAAAATTGGATCTCATGTAGTCTGTACTAGCATTTGCACCACAGACGATATCTGCCTTTATTTTGTTCTTTCATTTGTGGCTGTTTTCCTGTGCTTCTGTGATGTTTTTATCCATCCAGTTCGATCTGTTCTGTAATTCTACTTTCTTAAGAATTCTTCTATCATAAATGTTCTGTTGATCAGTCGTGCCCCAAAAAGTCCAGCACAGAAGAGAATAATCTGGGAAAGGAAAATGGGGCTTGTTCACGAATGCCCTGTTAGAAACTAGTGGCTGAACCCTCCTTTCCTTCTTTCTTTACTCATGACTATTATTTTGTACTTATAATTTATGATCACAAGTGCTTGCCACGGAAACTGAGCAGGATTCTTACTGATTTGCAAAACTTGATTTGTCTATGCTTTGACCAGAGGCCAACATTTAAATTTATGGCAGTTGTTATTTTGTTAAATAAGAGTAGAGTGACTTTCTGCGGAAGTAAAACTTGGATCAGTTTATTTACATTCTTCATCCATTCTTCTGAGTTTTCTGGTACATCTTGCAGGATATCTGTGACATTTGTTAGTAAAGATGGAGAAGAAAAGCAGATCAGGGTACCTGTTGGGATGTCTATGTTGGAAGCAGCTCATGAAAATGATATAGAACTTGAAGGCAAAGAATTTCTTTTTGTTTCATGATTTGAGACTTTGTAATTCCTTGGAAGACTTTTTTTTCTGAGTGGTTCTGTTAATTTGTGTATGTATCGATTTTGCAAATATTAAACCTTGCATCTCAGGCACTCCATATTTTTGTAGCTTGGTCCTTTGATTGTGATATGCTCAATTGTGGTTCTATTTCCAATGGGTTCTGACTAATTGATTTAGCTTGTCTGCTGGCAGCTCTCTTACATCCTGTGACTGACAGTAACTTTTATGCCCTTCAACTGTAATTTCAGGAGCATGTGAAGGCTCTCTTGCGTGTTCAACGTGTCATGTAATAGTGATGGTAGGTTTATCATGTTATGTTCTGGAGCAAGTGTGGTATTTTCCATCTAAATGATTCAGACACTCACGCACCTGATAATTTCTTGATTAGGATGTGGATTACTACAACAAAATAGAAGAGCCGGCTGATGAGGAGAATGACATGTTGGATTTAGCTTTTGGTCTTACAGAGACGTAAGTTAGATTGCTTATTTCACTGATATGTGTTTTCTGTTCACCAAATTTATATGTCAAATACTTAATTTCAGGTCCCGACTGGGATGTCAAGTGATTGCGAAGCCTGAACTTGACGGAATTCGATTAGCCATTCCTGCTGCCACTAGGAACTTCGCTGTCGATGGATATGTACCAAAACCACACTAGTGATATTACAAGTTACAGAAGCTGCAACAAAGGAGATCGAAGTCACTGGTCTTATAATTATAGCTTCAAAAGGCAACCATTCTTTTCTTTTTTTATTTTTCTTTTTCCCCCCTTCCCCGTGTATCAATGATCTTTTTGACTTGGAAATAATCCCATCAAATAATACAGTATTATAAGAAGAATGGGCTGGAATGGAAGTTTTTAATATTCTCACATGACGAGTTCCTCTTGTTAGATCCAGTATCCTTGGTTATTTCGGGTTGCTGATTTGGATTGGACAGGTTAGGTTTGGACTTGTGTTTCCCGTCATTCCATCTCAAATTCTATGGGGTTAACAAGCAGCTGTTGTTTCCTGTCAGCACCGTGAGATGTTCTTGTAGACATGGGCATGGCAAAGGGGGGTTAAAATGTTAGCCATACAGTTGCTCCACAAAATACTGGTATTATATTAGTCATGCATCAAACACAACTCTAATTTGGGCTTTTTTGGTACTTTATAATCATATGAAAGTTGCAGCTTAGTGATGGACATGCGATGACACAAAATGGTGGGAATTGTAATGCCTCATGTCATGTTGGGCAAAAGTGGAGTGTGATGCAAGGTAAATTGGTCAATGGAAACTATGATTGATTGTATTGCAGAGACCTGTCCAGCCGAAACTTGTGGCGCACCTCTGTTTCTTCTTCAAAGATGTATTTTGAACAGTGCAGTGAAGTTGAGATTAGAGGAGCCTACTGTCCGTATTTACAAAATACCAGGTGTTTCAAAGTGATTTTCTTTACCTCATAATTACGGGAAACACAAGAAGGAAGTGGTACCAAGAAAAACCGCGCAGGCACGGTGGAAGGAAGCCAACATCGAGCGGTCCTTTATCTGAAATTAAGCAGTAGGGCTTGGGAGTAGTACCAAGTTTACGGAACAAATAATATTTACTCTTTTTTAACAGTTGAAGGTTTAAAAGTAATTGATTCGGTAATGTTCAAATATTTATTTTTATAAATATTCACATATACATTAGTGTTGACACCCAATTTCGTCCGACTATTTTTTTTATAAAAATAATAATTAAAAAAAATTTTAATTAAAAATTTAAAAATAATAATTATATAAAAATTATTATTAATTAATTATACAAAGAGAGAATTAAATTAAATACTTTTGGGGAAGAGGAATTTTGTTAAGTTAATATTTATGTGTGTATATCCAAAGAAATTAAAATTCAAAAAAAAATTAATTAAAAAAATTTATTATTATTAACTAATTAATTATTATTACTAAAAAAATTTTAATTAATTAGTTTAAAATATATTTTGTTTTATAAGGGTTTAGTTAAAAATAATATATGTGTGTATGTAGGTATGTAGAAATTACAAAAGAAAACTCCATAAAAAAAAAACAAACAAACAAAATTGAAAAGTTTGGGGTAAAAATGATAAAATTAAGAATTTTTGAGAAAATTTGACAAAATATGAAAGTTCTAGGAGCATTTGGTAGTTTGTCACATGAATTTTGGGCCAAACCAACGGTTCTGGCCCAAATAGACAGAAAAAGACAAAATTGTCTCAATCAGAAGTTTCAGGAACATTCTCAAAGTCAAAAGAGACGGAAAGGACTGAAACTGTTATTTTACAAAATTAAGAGATAAGTTTGATTTTAATTATTTTTTAATTATGAACAGTCCATCACTCCTTCCCCTATAAATAGGGGTCTAAATCTGTAAATAAAGGGAGAAAAAAATATAAATCAAGCTTAGAGCTCCGTTTTGAAAAAAGAAAAAATTACAGCCTAGGTCCCTGGCCCTCTTCTCTTCCTCCCCAGAAAACCTAAATTTTTTTAGTCCCCCCTACCTCCCTGCCGTCTATCCCGTTTCTCTCCTCTCTCTCACTTCCCGACGCTCCTCTCGCCGTTGCTCGCCGCCGACACCGCCACAGCCACCGCCGTTCTCCCTCCAGCCGCACCGCTCGTCGTCGTCCACGCCGTCCACGCCGTCCCGTCGCTCCACGCTTCTCGGCCTCCCTTCTTCTCCCTCTCTTTATCCGCTCCGTTAGCGGTCTCCCGCTGCCGTCGCTCGGGCCGCCTCCACGCCGCAAGCCGGCCACCTCCCGTCGCACCGTCGTCGTGCCCACCTCCCTCCATCCCGCCGTCGCTAGCCGCCAGCCACCTCCCCTGCCGTTTTCCCGTCGCGTTTCTCTGGTTTTCGTCCCAGGAGATTCAAAATTTTAATTTTCAGGGTAAAACCTCTGTTTAACTCCTCATCTTTTCATTTCCCTTCATTTTGGTCACTAACCTTTTTTATTATTTTTGCAGAATTAACAATAATCTTTAACCTTTTTTATTATTATTGTTATTATTATAAGTCGCTAACCTTTTAATTTTTGCACAACTAACAACTAAATTTTATTATTATTATTATTATTATTATTATTATTAACAACTAACTTTACTAACAATTAACTTTTATTATTATTATTAACAACTAATTACTAACAACTAACTATTATTATTATTATTATAATTCATGGAAGGTTATACCTCCTATTTATTTATCTTTTAAGTGGATGGCCAAAAAGCCCCATTTTCTTATTTATTTAATTTTCTGTAATTATTTAATTCATGCAATTTTATTTTTAAGTGGATGGCCAAAAGCCCCCACTTTATCTTTATTTATTTATTATCCTTTAATTTTCCTTTATTTACTTTATGTGCTTTATTTATTTATTTATTTGCTCATGTTATTTAATTTATGCAATTTTTTTAAGTGGAATGCCAAAAAGCTCCACTTTATTTGCTCTTTTATTTACTTTATGCAATTTTAATTTTTTTTATATGTATAGTTAAACTTATTTCACCTATTTCACTTTTGACCAAAAATAATAATAATAATAATAATAATAATTTCTTTTTGGAACAATTAACTTTATTTTACTAGGGTTAAATAAGAATCCATTTTTATTTTTACAACAAAGTCCCCCATCCTTTATTATTTTGGAATATATATATTATTTTATTTATTTCTTTTAAAAAAAATATTTCATTCATTTTATTAAAATTCACAATCAGATAAAATAATAAAAAATCAATTTTTGTTTAAGTATATCTTTAAAATCTATGGATTAAATGATTTATTTTTTAAAAATAATAAAAATTCAATAAAAATCATGACCAAAAAAATAATTAAAAATTAAATTAAATTCCATATCCAAATGATCCGACAGGATCCATGGTTTGGAAAAATATCAAATTTTTTTTAAAATAAAATAAAGTATCCAAAATAATACTAAAAATATCAATTTTTTTTTAATAAATAAAATAAAGTATCCAAAAAAATAATAATAAAAGGATTTTACCAAAAAAATTTTACTTAATTTTTAGACAATTACTTTAAAATATTTTATCAAAATATAAATATACGAATATCAAGATTATTTTTCTTTTACTTATTTTTTTGAAAAAAATATATAACTTTTTGGTTTCTTTATTAAATAAATAAAAATCTTGATATTAGATAATTAAATAATTACTTTTTGGTTCCTTTATAAATTAAGTAATTACTTAAAATTAAAAAAAGAGATCTTTTACCAAACAATCAAAAGAAAAAAAGAAGAATAAAAAAAAAAGAAAGAAAGAAAAGAACAAAGAGAAAATATAGAAAAAATAATAAAATAAAAAAATATTTTTTAAAAAAAGATTAAAATTTAGTCATCAAAAAATCCAAAAAAATTCATAAAAACTTATGATAAAATTAATAATTAAATTAGTAATTAAACTAATAATTAATTAACTAAAAAAATAAGAATTAAAAAATTCAAATAATTAACAATAAATTAAAATATTAAACTAATTTCCATGACCGGGTGATCCGATAGGATTTATGGCTTGGAGAAGAAAAATAAAAGTTTAAAATAAAATTAAATTAAATTTCATGATAAAAATCCATATTCTGATAATTCGGTAGAATTCATGATATGGATTGTTAATTAATTTAAATATTTAATAATTAACTAAAATTTCATTAAATTCCATGTCCAGGTGATCCGATAGGATTCATGGATTGGAAAAATATAAAGTCTTAAATGAAATAAAATTAAATTTCAGGATAATAATCCATATTCTGATAATTCGGCAGAATTCATGATATGGATTGTTAATTAATTAAAATTTCATCAAATTCCGTGTCCGGGTGACTCGGTAGAGTCCATGGTTCAGAAATATCCAATTTATTATAAAAATTATACAAATTAATTACCAAAATTTTTGAAGTCCATATTAATTTAAAAATCCACATCCGACTAATTCAGTTAAAGTTTATGTTTGAAAATTAACTGAAATCATTTAAAAGCAAGCAAAGCAAAATTGAAATCAACTAAGGTACCAATTTTTGGGCGTTTTAACAAAGTTGTTTTAACGTAACCGTACTCCCGAACTCTCGCAAACCATATTTTTAAGGTATCCAATCGATCTGAGCGAAAACCGATTGGTGGCGACTCCCTTAAACGACCCACACGTTGCCACAATTAAGAATCAATATTCCAATGATTGGGACAAATTACTCTATTTTATATAATAATGTCCTGTTTGCAATCTTTTAGAAGTAACAAATTCATGTATATACTCATAGATTGTGAACACCTTTTTAAAGAATTATAAAGATAAATCAAAATCTCATGTAGCATGATCTTCATCATCTATCAATTTATATATAATATAGTTCTGCGGATTTATCACAGGAGGAGATAAAACATAATTTGAAGAAGAATTACACAATCTTATTAAATCAATTAACAAAGTTTAAGTTGGTTTTTATGAGCACAATAAATCTTTTAGAAACAATTGTCACCGAGGGCGAGCAGTTGATAGGAGGGCGGATTGGGCAGGAAGAAGGTGAACTTGGCAGCAAGGGATGAAGTCAGTCCTCCCATAGCCTGTCAAAAAGTGTTGAGAAGGAGAATAGAGTTTCGTCCATCCCGTCCTATATGCCCCTGAACTCATAAGTTGGAGACAAGAGACGCAGCAAGTCTACTCACAAGTTACGGAGAAGAAAGGTATCTTTTTTAGGAGGGGGGTTGTTTCATAGGTGAATAAAATTTAAGATTTAAAAATCATGAGACATTTATAATTAGCATAAGTAGGTACTACCTCCGTAAAAAAAAAATGAAATGTATCTTTTATTTTTTGCTATCCAAAAAAAAAAAGAAACATTTCCCTTATTGAAAGATTTTACATTCCAATTTCCTTTATTACCCTCATCTAAACTCTAATTATACAAAACTAAATAAAGAATCTTTTTTTTCTTAATCTTAATTTAAACTCTCATTACACAAAACCTGTACTAACCCAAAATTTTATTAAGTTTAGTTTGTTTAAGTTAATGATAGAAAAGGTAAGTTAAAATAATAATAATAATAATAATAACCATTAAAGAGTTGGTTGGTTATTAATGGGTAGCAAGAAGTAAAATGGAATAAAATAAAAAATAAAAATAAAAGAAGAAAATTAATGGAAGCTCAAATTACAACCAGAAGAAAATAATGAAAAAATGGGGACTTAAAACCAAAAGAAAGTATAGGAGAGAAACGTGGAAAAAACAGAACAGAAAATAAAACTAGAAAGAAAATAAAAATAAAGAGTTAGAAACACAATAGGAGAGGTTTAAGTAATATATATACCATTGTGGAAAAAAATATAATTTAATTTTCTACTCTTACGCTATTGTGGTTCATAAAGGAAGAGAAGTATTATGGAATGAAGATCAAGATTAAGGTTATAAGTTTAATTTTCAAGAGGAGTAGTTTGGTAAATTCTATTTTAGAGCTCTCTTGTTTATCTATGTCAAGGATATTTATATAAATTCAAAAGAAGATAAAATTATTTGAAAAGAATTTTGACAGTTTTTTTTTAAATATTGAAAGAGATAATGGATGTTTGGTAATGTCTAGAATGAAATATTCAGTAATGTTATGGTTAGGAAATAGTCAATTCGAATCTTGCAAGAGGTTGCGAAGAGAAGAAATGAAGATGTTCTTGTTCTGGGCATAAATTTTGGTTAATTCTAATATAAGGTCCCAAGTTATTAAGGCCCGTTTATTGATTAAGGAGTGCGGGAGAGTGAGAGAGAAGAATAAGAAGAAAGATGATGGAGAAAAGACACGAGAGAACTGAGAAAGGTCAAACTTGGCACTAAGTATTATCATCACTATGATACTTATACAGGACAATACTGCCGTCATGAGGTGGAGAGGCAAATGGATCATTCGGGTTATAGACCGGGTTATGATTTGAATCTTTTGAATCATCTTCGGTCTGTCCTTCACACCAAAAATATGGGTCATTGATGCGGGGTTCATCCATGGACGGATCATCAGGATTATGACCATTAAGCTGTTTCCAATGAATGCAGATGAATCTGCAACCACAGTTAGGCATGATGAGGTGTTCAGCCGTTTGAGTTAGCGGGAGATCTTCTTCTTCTTCTATAGTAATTGAAGAAGATGATGCTGGTGCAGGATAGTTAATTTGCTCAAGAGCCTTTTGAGAGGCTTCTGTTCTTTCATGTCTTTCTCTTGCATAGCAAAGATGCTAAAGATCATCAAAGTACCGGAGGGCTTCATGGATCATTTCTTGATAGTCCATTGGGTAGGATGACCACTCAGGAGTATCAAGAAGCCAAAACTCCATAGAGAACAAAGAGTGGTTGAACCGATAAGCGTCGTGAAGGAAGGCATGATAATCAGCAAGGAGCTGCCAAGGAACCCGAGCTAGGTTGTAGTCTAGGTTTTTAAAATGGTAGTAGGAGGGAGAAGGGAAGAAATTTAGGCCATTTTAGTTTTTGGGTTTATGAGGCTTTGGTGGTTCGAGGAAAGATTTTGATGGCCAGCTCAAGATATCGGCAAAAGTGTTGGAGGTGCCCTTTATATGCTTGATATCGAAGCTGAAGCTGATGAACCACTGTTGCCAGCGAAGCAGTAAAGCATTTGGGAGTTGTTTCTGCCTGTAGTTGACCATTCGGAGAAATGCTGACATGTCCATCTCTAATAGGAAATGGTGACCAATGAGGTGGAACTGGAACTTTTTAATTCCATGTTTGACAGCCAGGATTTTTTTGTAGATAGAATGATAATGTTTCTCTGACTTTTTGAATTCTCCACTATTGTAGCAGCACACGTGTCGCACGTCATTGGATTATTCAAGGAGGACCGCTTCCCAATACTTGTCTGAGGTGTCCGTCTAGAGTATCCTTTTTCCTTTGTTGGGAATCTTGAGAGGTGGCAGATTCTAAACCATTTCTTTAAATTTGAGGATGGCTCGTCGGTGTAAGGCGGACCAGGGCAAAGAGTCCTTTCAGACGTATACATGTAAAGGATGGAGAATGGAGGACAGCTTCGGTATGAACTTGCGGATATAATTGACGAGTCCGAGAATTTGTTGGACTTGTTGTCTCGTGAGATTATCATTCGAGAAATTAATGATTTTTGAAGCAATGCGAGGTTGCGGATGGTACTTGCTATCTTTGATTTGGACTCCAAGGAACTCGATGGATGGCTGACCAAGGACCATCTTGCTCTGGGAAAACATTACTCCATTATCTTTTACTATCTGGGCAAACTAAGCTAGTAACTTCAAATGAGAACCTGTATAAGGGGAAAACAATAAAATATCATCAATATAAACAAGTGCTGATTGGAGGATCGGCTCGAATATTTGGATCATTGCCTTCTAGAACAATGAGGGTGTCATCTTCAGACCAAAAAGAAGTATCATCCATTAGTAATGGTGGTCTGGGATGCAGAAGGCAGTTTTGTACTTATCTGAATTTAAGGTCAAACTTGGAAAAGATCTTGGCATTTGTCAGGTTGGCGAAGAGAGTGTTCTTATGAGGTAATGTAAACTTAACGTCAACAAGAAACTCGTTTAAGGGCTTGTAATCAATAACAACGCTGGGCTTTTTCTTTTTTTGCTCTGAGTGTTTGTTGACATAAAAGGCTTGGCAGGCCCACAACAATAGTTTTTCAAATGTTTTCAAAATGTCTTCAGAAAAGGTTTATTAGTGTGGAAAAGTCTTGGAGAATGCCTTCGTGAACTCTAGTGCTCGGGGCCTCATCTGAGTTGAAAAATGGCTAGAGCGTATGAGTTCATTTGTGTGTTCTTGAACTATATCACTGTTAATCTTTCCTGTTGATTTCTAGAACTTGCTCGTTTTTTTGCAGTTCTACTTATCCTTGGTATATTGGGCTGGAAACTAAAACTATTGATAAAACGAGATTTAAATCTTGGTACATGGCGTTGTTACTTAGCCAGACTCTCTACAGAGATTTCCAAGGAATTGCTCTGTAGTACGGATTACCGTGGTACGAGACAGTTTCCAGCCCAATATACTAAGGATAAGTAGAACTGCAAAAAAACGAGCAAGTTCTGGAAATCAACAGGAAAGATTAACAGTGATATAGTTCAAGAACACACAAATGAACTCATACGCTCTAGCCATTTTCAACTCAGATGAGGCCCCGAGCACCAGAGTTCGCGAAGGCATTCTCCAAGACTTTTCCACACTAATAAACCTTTTCTGAAGACATTTTGAAAACATTTGAAAAACTATTGTTGTGGGCCTGCCAAGCCTTTTATGTCAACAAACACTCAGAGCAAAAAAGGAAAAAGCCCAGCCTTGTTATTGATTACAAGCCCTTAAACGAGTTTCTTGTTGACGTTAAGTTTCCATTACCTCATAAGAACACTCTCTTTGCCAACCTGACAAATGTCAAGATCTTTTCCAAGTTTGACCTTAAATTCAGATTCTGGCAACTGTCAATCTCTCCTCCAAACAAGTATAAAACTGCCTTTGACAACCATTATTAATGGATGGTACTTCCTTTTGGTCTGAAGACGACACCCTCATTGTTCCAGAAGGCAATGATCCAAATATTCGAGCCGATCCTCCAATCAGCACTTGTTTATATTGATGATATTTTATTGTTTTCCCCTTATACAGGTTCTCATTTGAAGTTACTAGCTCAGTTTGCCCAGATAGTAAAAGATAATGGAGTAATGCTCTCCCAGAGCAAGATGGTCCTTGGTCAGCCATCCATCGAGTTCCTTGGAGTCCAAATCAAAGATAGCAAGTACCATCCGCAACCTTGCATTGCTTCAAAAATCATTAATTTCTCGGATGATAATCTTACGAGACGACAAGTCCAACAAATTCTCGGACTCGTCAATTATATCCGCAAGTTCATACCGAAGCTGTCCTCCATTCTCCATCCTTTACATGTATACCTCTGAAAGGACTCTTTGCCCTGGTCCGCCCTACACCGACGAGCCATCCTCAAATTTAAAGAAATGGTTTAGAATCTGCCACCTCTCAAGATTCCCGACAAAGGAAAAATGATACTCCAGACGGACACCTCAGACAAGTATTGGGAAGTGGTCCTCCTTGACGAATCCAATGACGTGCGACACGTGTGCTGCTACAATAGTGGAGAATTCAAAAAGTCAGAGAAACATTATCATTCTACCTACAAAAAAATCCTGGCTGTCAAACGTGGAATTGAAAAGTTCCAGTTCCACCTCATTGGTCACCATTTCCTATTAGAGATGGACATGTCAGCATTTCTCCGAATGGTCAACTACAGGCAGAAACAACTCCTAAATGCTCTACTGCTTCGCTGGTAACAGTGGTTCATCCGCCTCAGCTTCGATATCAAGCATATAAAGGGCACCTCCAACACTTTTGCCGATATCTTGAGCAGGCCATCAAAATCTTTCCTCAAACCACCAAAGCCTCATAAACCCAAAAACTAAAATGGCCTAAATTTCTTCCCTTCTCCCTCCTACTACCATTTTAAAAACCTAGACTATAACCTAGCTCGGGTTCCTTGGCAGCTCATTGCTGATTATCATGCCTTCCTTCACGATGCTTATCGGTTCAACCACTCTTTGTTCTCTATGGAGTTTTGGCTTCTTGATACTCCTGAGTGGTCATCCTACCCAATGGACTATCAAGAAATGATCCATGAAGCCCTCCAGTACTTTGATGATCTTTAGCATCTTCGTTATGCAAGAGAAAGACAGGAAAGAGCAGAAGCCTCTCAAAAGGCTCTTGAGCAAATTAACTGTCCTACACCGGCATCATCTTCTTCAATTACTATAGAAGAAGATCTCCCGCTAACTCAGACGGCTGAACACCTCATCATGCCTAACTATGGTTGCAGATTCATCTGCATTCATTGGAAGCAGCTTAATGGTCCTAATCCTGATGATCCGTCCATGGATGAACCCGCATCAATGACCCATATTTTTAGTGTGAAAGACAGACCGAAGATGATTCAACAGATTCAAATCATAACCCGGTCTATAACCCGAATGATCCATTTGCCTCTCCACCTCATGACGGCAGTATCGTCCTGTATAAGTATCATAGTGACGATAATACTTAGTGCATCACAGCTAGCAAATGGATTATTGTAAAAGTAGATTCCTGGTTAGTGGTCTGTCACTTCCAGTATATAATTATTAGCCAGTGATGTAGCCATTACGTCATTATGTTTGTTTGTTTCCTCCTACCTCTACCTATATAAAGAAGCCTCATTTCTTTTGTAAGATACAATGGAGTAAATAGAAGAACTCCTTTCTTATATCCTCTCTATGTTTCCTTTCTCACACTAAAATTTCTAGTTAGAGGGTGAAGCAGGAATTCTTAATCTCTCAACTTCATTTGATAATCTGAGTTGCCACTCTTGTAGATCCTCTCAAGGTTAGATAATCTTCAAGCTTATAATAATTAAGCTTGAAGGCAAATGATGACTTAGGAGTTGCCGCTAAGCGTATCCTCTCTTCAAGTCATCCTCTACCTTCAATCATAATTGTTGTAATCTGCCGACCTCGATCCCCGGTAATACGTCCGGATAGTCCAGTAATGATTTTTCAAAGGTTTTCAAAATGTCTTCAAAAAAGGTTTATTAGTGTGGAAAAGTCTTGGAGAATGCCTTCATGAACTCTAGTGCTTGGGGCCTCATCTGAGTTGAAAAATGGCTAGAGCTTATGAGTTCATTTGTGTGTTCTTGGATTATATCACTATCAATCTTTCCTGTTGATTTCCAAAACTTGCTTGTTTTTTGCAGTTTTATTTATCCTTGGTATATTGGGTTAAAAACTGCCTCATGCCATGGTAATCCGTACTACAGAGTAATTCCTCGGAAATCTCTGTAGAGGGCTGAGTATCAATGCCACGTACCAGGATTTAAACCTCGTTTTATCAATAGTTTTATTACTAGGCTACATAATTGAAATAGGGGATAAAATCCAACTTTAGTCCCACATCTCTCATGGTTGTTCCAAATTAGTCCCTACCAATGGTTATTTGCTTTTAGTAATTACCAACGACTCAACCCATTGAAAAGTTATCAATGGCTTGACTGTTGGTAACCATCACAAACGGTATCATGGGTTTGTGATTACCAATGGTTGACTCTTGGTAAATCGCCCATTAAAAAATCACAAAATTTTAGTAATGGATCAAGTATGTTTTACTTGTGTTTTTATGTCAATATGACTTTAAGATTTTTATGAACCTTCTAGTTTTGAATAATTGATTCATATTTATGTTGTCACACATGTCAAATAATTTAATTATTCAATATTCTAAAATTTGTATTCAAGATTGCTCCAGTTAAATGTATGTTTGATTAATTGAGTTTTGCAATGAGATCCATTGTACTCTTGGCATTTGAAATATATTTCATTATTCTTATTTTTATGCCATGAATGATTTATTATCAAAATTAGCTTAAATTATTTTATCTATTGATTTCAAGTTTGTCCCAAGTATATTTTGTTTTAGATTCATCACATGACTTCATGGCCATACAAAATTGATATTTTGAATGTGTTCTGACTTTGTTTTTGTGGTTGTTGGTTCTGTATCCTTATTACTAAGAAAGTATAGTTCTAGATCCTTCATGTAAGGTATTATATTCCATTCTGTTTTGCAGTGCACTGTTTTTAAGGCCAATCCTTTTGGACGTTCGACTGATGGCGATTTTTAGTCAGTTTTGGATGTACTATATTGGTTTTAGTGTATACATAGTGATTACCCTACTCACTTTGTTTTGAATTTTTGTTTTGTTAATATGATATGAAATATTCTGTTTTGGTCAATGATTTTTATTCAAGAATATTAGTTATTGTGTTCTTGTAATTGCTATTTCAATAATTATCTTCTAGCTCTTCAAATGTTTTTCTGTTGGTCAATATTATATGTTGGTCAATGATTTTTATTCAAGAATATTATCAGTTGTGTTCTTGTAATTGCTATTTCAATTATTATCTTTTAGGTCTTTAAATGATTTTCTATATGATGTTTATGTTCTTATTTTTGCGAGAATTGCTTTTATTTGATTCTTATGTTATATATTTTATGAATTATTTTTTATGTTTTATGGAATAGTGGACAACTTGCTATGGAATAATAGACAACCTGCTGCTTACTATGCATTCATGCTTACCCCATCTTTTTCTACTCATGAAGATAGCAAGCAACATAAGATTAGCTAATTGAGGAGTGACTAGAAGAGCTCAAGGTTTGAGATAACATTAAAGTGAGAAGCAATGTGTTTTCAGCTTCCTGTTGAGTTTTTTAATATATATAATTAATTTTTTTTGTTGATAAAAAAAATTAAGTTTAGTTGCCCTACCACTTATTGCCAATGACAAGCAATAAGTTTAGATTATAAGTCATGATTATTTGGATTTATTTGAAATATTTGTAACCTTGCATGTTCGGGAAAATTTTATTTTCTCGAGTGTACAGTGTATCATTGTTCTGAAACTTCTAGGTTGAGTTTTGAGGTATGACAAAACCCAAAAAGGAATCTTTCTTTTTTTAAGTATTATTTAAACTCTCACTACATAAAATTTTAAAAAAAATCTTTTTTAATTTTAGTTTCATGAGTAAATTTAAAAGAAACAATATATCATAAATTACATACGTACTTAATCTCCATATCCAGAAAAATGTTTCATCCCTCATGAGAGGAAGGAAGTATAATTAATATTAGATTCAAGAAGGAAAATAAGGAATCAAGTCTCGCTAGCATGCATGAAGTTGAGTTGTCTTCAATTCATATAAGCCCGCTTCCGCCTGCTTAAATAGTTCTCGTCAGCCACTGCATGCGTGGGGCCGGCCGGGTGGACATCTCAGTTTAGATCGATTAGTTATATCAATTAGCTAGCATGCATGCATGGAATAATTAATTAATTAGGATTAGGTAGCTAGGTTAGTAATTACCCGTTTCATATCACTGCATGCTACTTTATCCGGTGAGAGTGGAGGTGACATGATCTGCTTGGCAAGCACCATGTCCATGTCGATATCAACCACCTCTGCCTTCTGCGCACCCAATTCCTCCTTGTGAATTTCTTGCAATGCTTCCACAACTTCTTCCATGGACGGCCTCACCTCACTCTGAGTCTGCACACACCGGAAGGCCAGCTCCGCAACTGATGTTACCATACTCCTCACGGCATAATCATTTTCAAACCTAAGAGATGGGTCAACCAGCTCGTGCAGTGCATGATTCTGAATTCTTTTAATAGCCATGGTGGCCAGATTAATATCGTGCCGGTGCCTGCCCATGTCCACGGCTGCTTTGGCAGAGATGAGCTCCATCAGCACCACCCCAAAACTGTACACATCACTTTTGCTAGTCAACTGGTAGATTTGGTAATACTCGGGATCAACGTAGCCGGGTGTTCCTTGTGGGGCAGTAGACACATGGGTGACGTCGTCTGGGAACAAGCGTGAGAGGCCGAAATCAGCCACCTTTACATGGAAGTTGGTGTCCAGAAGAATATTTGTACTCTTCACATCACGGTGTATGGTACCGGATGCATGGAGGTAAGCCAGTGCATTAGCTGTTTCTATGGCAACGCTCAACCGAACAGACCAGGGGAGCGAACCCTTGGCTCCTAATTTTCCATGGAGATGATCCGCCAAGGTTCCATTTGGAACGTATTCATATACAAGGAGAAGTTCCCTGCTGTGCCTTGAAGTGCATCCATAGAGTGCAACCAGGTTTGGGTGTCGCAGACGAGTTAGGATCTCCACCTCATTCAAGAACTGCTCAACACGTTTGACAGTATTCTCATACAGTCGTTTCACCGCGACTTCACGCCCATCACGAAGTACACCTGATCATGTATCGTTAAATTAAACAAGATCATCATTATCAGTCCATATATATATATATATATATCCATCATGAGCTAGCTACTACTCTACAGAAGAGGAAATTAATTAATTTATATGTACTAACTAGTATATACTCCGGATCCATATCCATATATATGGTATGGTTTTGTCAATATGTTCCTACCAAAATAAACGGTTCCGAAGCCTCCATCCCCGAGCTCCTTACAAGGGTTGAACGTATCGGTGGCTTCCACAAGCTCAAGATAGCTGAAGACCTGAGCTCCAAAATAGGTGCTTCCCGTGTCCGAGTTTGTGAAAGCATAAGGGGGATAACTAATATTGGTCAGATCAGAAAGATGGAGTGAAGGTGTTTTGGTGGTTTTGCTTGCGTCAGATGTTGGTAGGCCTCTATCCATAGACGACGACCCAGCAGCCTTCCTCCTCCCTTTGCTATGTATCATGAATGAGCCCCAACCACACAGAAGAAGGATTGCAGCAGCACCTATTCCAAGGCCTGCAAGGTGCATGTGGTGTGACCGAGGGATCGATCCATGGGAGAGACAAAGAATTGCTTAATTAATTACCATGCGTATATACGTGTGTGTATATATTCTGTACGTACTATTATATATATGCTACTTCCCATTTCTTTACTCCATTTAACTTTTTAAGTTAGTTTGACTTAAATTTATTTATATTATTATTTGTTAAAAAAATAAAAAATATATATTTAAAAATTATAAGTCTTGATTTATCATTTATATATAATATTTTTTTATTTATATACTAAAATGTTAAAAATAAAAAATTATAGATTAATTACCAAAAAATGAATGATATAAAAAATTTAAAATAAAGGTAGTATCATTTACAGATAAACAGTCGATTAATATAAGCTAGCAGGCTAGCAGCTATAGCTAGCTATAGCATGATTTCAGACATGATGAGATGAGGAGCATTACCTAACCCAACAATAGTTTTAGTTTTCGAACCTGCAAATCGGGCAAGAGATTATGGACATGTCAGTTCAAACAAGTTAATTAAACAAATCATGATGTAAAACAAAGGTTGACCGGACCAAACAGAAGAGAAGGCCCTTTCATCAAATAATAAATTAAAAATCTACTAATTTGGTGATGGCGAGGCAGCCATTAATCAAGCTCTAGTACTGCAAGCACACCCAGAACCATATGTATTGTATTGTACTTGCTTTAGCCTGGCTAGGTAGAAGAAGTGGCGAGATAGATCGATTACAGGAACATGCAAGCACAATGCTTTCTTTATATTGCAATTAGCGGCCAGTACCTTCTAATTCCCAAATAACGTCTAATTTCTTTGTACACACATATTTATACTAGTCTATATATCTTGCAATACATTACTTGATCCTGGGTAAAGTTTATATAATTGACACGAATTTGTTGAACATTTTAAACATTATTGGTACATTAAACTTTTGATTAAGAATATAAAGAAAAATATGTTTATCAAAATAGAACAATACGATATTTCAAAATAAGAATTTTCAACATATGTTTCGTATTATTGTGTGTGACAATGTGAAATTTGAATATAAGATAATTTTAGAAATTAAATGTTACCATAAAGCGAAAAAAACAATAAATGTCACAACAAATTGTATTTTCGGTAAAATTGAATAGGATTATGACTCAATACATAGAGTATGTAGATGTTCATAGTTTTGATTCCAAACAACTTTTTCCACTATCACACTTATTAATCCCCATACGATCAAAAAAATGCAACTATGACCTGAAAAATATGTACTTTAATCATAACTTCTCATATCTTATAAATCCCTAAACTTCTTTCTTTGTTATGCTTAGTACCCCCACACAATCAAAACTAACTACAATATTAAATCATTATTTTATTACAACTCCACATAGATAGACTTCTAAAAATATATAATTAATTTATAATTCCAACTCTTGACAACTTCTAAATTTTTTTAAAGCTATGAGTCTCTACAATAAAATATGATGTTCAATGACAAAAATACTTTCAATTATATGCAAGTTATAAAATTTGGTTTTGTGACTTCGGTTTATTGAAACAAAAACTGATTCTTGGTAGAATCCCATTTCCCATAGAATTGATTTGAAATCTTGTATAAACAAAAATGAATGCTATATGTGACAACTTCATATTTAATATGGTTACAAGGGAACGGTTTCAAAACTTAAATGTTTCATATATGTGCTCTTTGTAGTTTTTTAAACAGTAAAAATAAATATTATTAGATAAAAATATAAAGTACAACTTTCGATGCCAGAAAAATACTGGAATAAATCACCCCCAAGAACCCCATAAACTCATAAAAGTACACCAGCCTCCCAAATTATATATCAAACTAGAAGTCTCATTCAAGCTCTCCTGAAACCAGAATAAACCTAATATTCCCTACTAACACCAAGAAAATACAAGTTAAAACACCAACAGTCAAACCTTCCAAACACGAAAAAAGTAGAAAAATAAAAATTAGTCTTTAATCTTTCATTCTAATCTTTTTAGTTCACATATCAACATCGATATTTTTTGCTACAATCTTGGCTTTTTTTGCCACTTCCTCTGCTCCTTAGCTTTATCAAATTTCTCTAATATATCCAATACTAGTTAATCACAACCATTAGAGGACTCGATATCAAGATTGGAACCTTTATTTCTTGTATTACCAACACAAGACCCTGCACCTCCAAACCTCTCCTTTTAATACAATTTAAGGACTAGTATCTTTCAATTTTGAACTTTTTTATGGCAGCTTAAAACTCCCTCAATCCTTTACCCATGGCTTATCCAAAGCCTTCAAAATTAGAGGAACCCCATGGAAAGTAAAATAAGAATCATTCTTAATTCTTGTTTCCCCCATGACTAAAACTAACTTATTTTTATCAACCCCGTATTAAAAAAATAGACCCATTCTTCTCTAATTTTTTTGACTTAATAGAAACATTTAGAACTCTATTCCCTAGCCTACCATAGATAGCATTAGGCCCACTAGATTTACATTTCTAGCCCAACTCTACTATTGTCCCGACCCACACCCAACTCAACTTCAGCAACACTAATCTGATTACTTACTATACCGCTACAGCCTGAAGGAATCACACTCATTGTCGTCTTGACTCCTTGGTTCGTCACCGCCTTGCATCCTTATTTTACCAGCGCCTTGCCTCTCTGGTTTGTTGTTGCCTTGACTCCTTGGTTCACCACCTATCTGCCTTCACCAAATGCAGCTTTGATTAAAGTTGCCTTTCCACCCCATCACCAGACAACTTACTCCTGACCTATTGTGCTTCCTTGTTGGATATCACGTCCTTATCGGGCCAAACCTCCTACTTGACGCAAACATTCTTTGTCTCCAAGACTAGTTGACCACACCTTTCACACTATGACTCCTTGATCTCTTTGCCTCCTCGCTTACCTAATCCTTCTTCCCCAAACATCCATAACTCCTCCCCTCTACTTTTCACTGGGACTTTTTCTTCATATGCCAAACAAACCCTATCCCACCACGACATCTACACACCCAATCAGATCCTTCTCACTCCTAGATAAGGAATCAATCAAATGATGAGACATGTTTCGCCCTTGCATGCTTGCACCTTCCAAAATTATAATGCTTGGTCAATTTGATTTTGTTTTACTTCTATCAACTCTAGAAACCTCCCACCATAGTTTTCTTTTAAAGATAGATATAAGTCCCACCCATCCAATCGCTAAAACTTTTGCCTTGCCTTGCTTCCTAGCCCACCGCTACTCTCCTTCCAACAAGAAATAAACCACTCAATCTCATCATTCATGAGATCAATTCTTACCACATCCTCATCTTTCTTTCATTCAATAAGAACATTGAATGATTTCTTCTCGATTTAAAATTTAATCTTTGCACTAAATCTTATCCAAAATGCCCAATATTCTAAAGAGATAAGGGCTTCTTACTTTAGAACCCCTTCCCCCCGAACATTATGTGCTCTTTGTGTTTTGGGTTTAGTAGTAGGGCTCAAGGTACCTCATAACTCTAAATTTGTTAGATGAAATAATTTAAAACTTTAAATGTTTCATATATGGCATAAGGTATATCCATCTTTATTTAAACTATAATTTATATTAAATAGTACTCATATATAATATTTTTGTTACTTTTAGAATTCTAATATTGATATAATTCTAATTAGGTAGACAAATGTTAAATCTTGGTCTCACCGAAAGAGCAAAATGACTTAAAATGTAAGGAGAAAAGTAACCAAATTAAGAAGTTACTAAATTGATAAAAATCTTGTACATAAGCCTTGATAGTTATACAACTCAAAGAGTATATTTGTGGTAAAAGTTTAACTACAGTGGGAACTTAGGAAAGTCCCCATAAAAGTAAAAGTAAAGAAATGCGATCCTGTCTTTTTTCTTTAAATTTCTTTTAAGGGTATTAATACTAATTTAAATATAATATATAACATAATATATGATGTCAAATTTGGTTCTCATTGAAAGAGTAAAATTACTTATTAATTAGAGGAGACTTGGGAAAACTTTCCATAAAAGTAAAACTAAAGATTTTAATTATGATTGAAATTTAAGATTTAAATTTCATTAAGTTAAAAGGTGATTAAATTGGTAAAATAATATGTTGACGGGCTTGATTAATAGTATTAGAAACTCAAGTACATGTCCGTTTTATAAGTTTAACTATAATGGGAGTATGTGGCTTCATCAATGTCCTATATAGTTTCTATTTTTAATTGTTGAAATAGATCAAATAGGTAATATATAAATTCTATGTCACTTTAAAAAGTAGGCATAAAAATAAAAAGAAAGAGATGACATTGTGAATGTGCACATATGCTTGTTTCTCGTGATCATAATGCATGTCGAAAAACTCTATGTTTAATGAATTATATGTTACTTATATAACGGCGAGTACCTGTTAATTTTGAGAAAAAGAAATTAAAAAAAATTTCCAACATTACGTAACAAGAATTGCATTAGTCTTAGAAATCACTTGGTCATAATAAGTTTTGCTTAAAAAGTTTATCAATATCCATACAATTATTATTATTATTATTATTATTATTATTATTATTATTATTATTTTGGTTAGTCATGGAAGTTTTGGTGTATATTAGTTTTAAAGTCTAACATAATGATTAACAAATCTCACAAGAAACAAATACTACAAATATCAAGAGAAACTTGTAGATTTAAGAAATAAGCATGAAATAATTGACAAAAAATAATTACAACAAACATATTGAGACAAATGAACAACTATATTCAACAAGAGAATATAAAGGAGCAACTATATTCAATAAAAAAAAATGAATCATCTAATAGAGAAAAGAACATGAATTATCTAATAATGAACAACTATTATAGTGTATAACAAGTAACAATAAGATAAGACAAAGAAACAACTATATTCATGAAAAGAACATGAATCACCTAACAAAAAATAACTTCAGCATAGCAATCAGTTGTGAAGCAATGACATTATTACAATTAATAGGAAATTGGAATACTCTATGTAATAAGGAACTGCATTGTAGTATTATCATAATTTACAAGAACATGAGAGATATCGTATAACTACTCATAAACTTTAGTCACAATTTCATGCTTAAGCACTTTATATTGTCAAATGTCAAAGAACTTCTAAAAGCAATTTTAAGGCATAATTGTTCAAAAAATTCTAGGGTTAACAAAGCATTCAGCCAATTCAAACGAAATATAAAATTGAGCAAAGTTTTTTTCCCCTTTATCTTATGGTTTTTTTTTCTACACTTTATGTCATGTAGCGAAACTGTTCACGTTATTTTAACAATTTGCTTTATATTCATTAAGTTTCGTAAAGTTTGAAGTTTTCAAATACTTAGATTTATGGTTGGTGTAATATCAAATAAGAGTTTCATGCCCTTAATTACTAACATATTAAATGAAATGAAATAAAAATGGTCTAACATTACAAGAAAAATGCAAGATCGCAACTGGACTGGGCAACTGAAAGTCAGTCACTAGCTACTACAGTCGTTGTTCAATTAAGAACAAAAAGGTCTTCTTCAATTGTTGACTATTCGGCAATTGAAAACATCAATGGTCATGCTGTAATCACCCTTCAGTCAGTAGGTTTGGTGTCCAATTTGACTTCAGTTGTCCCTTAATCTGTATGTTAGGTGTCCAATTTGACTATAGGCACCCTTTAATGGCTAGGTTTATTTAGGATTTTATATTTTTTGGGGTTTAGAGTTTTTTTAGGGTTTGAAGTTTTTTAGGGTTTAGGGTTTTGGAATTTTTTTTTAGGGTTTGAAATTTTTTAGGATTTAAGGATATAGAATTAGGATATATGGTTTTTTTTTTTGGTTTATGGGTATTAAATTAGTGATTAGGGTATTATATATAGGTTTCAGATTTGGGATTTTTATTTAAGATTTAGGCTTTAGAATTTGTGTTTAGGGATATGGAATTAGATTGCTAGGGTTAGGATATTGAATTAGGATTTATAGTTTTGGGGTTTTTTTAGGGTTTAGAGATTTTTTAGGGTTTAAGGTTTGAGACTTTTTTAGGGTTTAAGGACATAGAATTAGGGTTTGGGGGTTTTAAGGATTTAAGAGCATTGAATTAGATATTAGGGTATTGGATATAGGTTTAGGATTTGAGATTTTTTAGGGTTTAGGGTTTGGATTTAGTGTTTAGGAATATGGGGGTAGGCATTGATAACTAGATATTAGGGTATTGGATATAGGTTTAAGGTTTAATGTTGTTTTAGGGTTTATGATATTTAGTTAGGGATTGAGGTATTGGATATGTAGGTTTAATTTAAGGGTTGGGGTTAATTTCAGTTTTATCATTTAAAATTAAAGTTTAGTGCATTGAATGATATCGGGTATAGGTTTAGGATTTGAGGTTTTTTTAGGGTATTAGATGTAGGGTTTAGAGATTTGTATTTAGGGTTTAGGGTCTCTAATTCAATACCCTAATTAAAACCTAAACTTTAACAATCATAAATCCCTAAATCCCCAAACATAAGAAACATAAACTCTAACCCTAAATTGATCCCTAATTAACTTTAATTAACTCAATATATTAAAGCTTATAACATGTAACCCTAAAACTGTAATTAATCTAACCCTAAATCTTAATGTTATCCCCTAAACACTAACAACCTAAGTCCCTAAACACTACATATATAACCCTAAAACCTAATCAATTACCTTATCCTTAACCCTAACCCTCAATAAACTAATTAACTTGATATATTAAACCCTAATTTTATTTTTTCAGCTAGCTAGGTATGGCAAAAAACTCATAAACTTATGTATATATAAATTTTTTTTCAATATATATATATATATAGGCATATGTGAATTAAAATAAAAAATTATATTTAAATATGTGTGTCTATGTGTGTGTGTGTAAATAAATCATTTGTATTTAGAAAAAATTATATGCATTTGACTGACCAGTGATTACATTCAATTGCTTAGCAACTACATTTAAAACCAAAGCCACTTGACTAAGTTGTGATTACACTCGACTGACTAGTGACTAAACTATTCAGTCACTTTTTAGTGGCTTGTTTATTAGCTCCCTTTAGAATCTAAGTAAGAATTTTTCTTCTTCTTACTCATTTTTCTAGCTCATTCTAAAATTCTCCTCTCTCTAAGTTATCTTCTTTTGCTTGCTCTTTTTCTGTTGTTATTCTTCTGGTTTTCAAGTAAGCTTGTATAAGATAAGAATTAAGGATGGTAGGTAGAAAAAGAAGAAGCAACAACCACAGTTAAAAGGAAAGAAATTTGAGAACGTAAAAAAGCAAAGAAAAAAAACAATTATGTTTGAGAGTGCAAAGAAATTTGAGAGAGCAAAAAAAAAAAAGAAATGATGTTTTATCATTAAAATACTAAATGTTAATTCAATATTAATAGTAACAACTGGATTTCATTTCAATTTTTAGGGTAAACTCCACTAATTGTCCCTAAATTATATCCAATGTTACTTATTCATCCCTAAACTATCAAATGTTGCTTAATTGTCCCTAAACTATATTCAGTGTTGCTTAATCGTCATGTTGTCCATCATAACCATTAAGGTTGGACGGAAAAATGATGTGGCGGCCGGTGTAGCAAGGAAAAATTATGTGGCTATTGATATGACATCACTTTTCCATCAATCTTTAACGGTATAATAGACAACAGAACGATTAAATAACACTGGATATAGTTTAGGGATGATTAAGCAAACATTTGATAGTTTAGGGTCGAATAAGTAACATTGGATATAGTTTAGGGACAACCGGTGGAATTTACCCAATTTTTATTTCATTATTTGATAATTCTATTATTAATAATTAAAATAAGTTAATATTCATTCTAATTTAAAAAAAAAATAAGTAACAATTATAATTATTTTTTCAAATAAAAAGGTATAATTGAAGCGACTAAAACTTCAATCACTAGCTCTTTCAGTCACTGCAATTATGTCAACTCACATACCCTAGTGACTGGAATTAGACTGAGTAGTTCAGTCACTATTTACAATTGAGACATATTTGATGTTGTGTAGCGACTAGAAAAAATGTCACTGCTCTCATCAATCAATCTTAAGTCACTTGATTAGATATTTTGTGACTGAAACTCGACTAGAATGGTAGTTATCATCTTATATCTCTCTTTTAGTGTAATGACAACTCAATTGATGACGTTGACTAAGATGTTGAAATGGGTTTATACTTGTATTATTGTAAGTTCCAATTTTCAGAAATACCCGGTAATTAAGTAATAGTTCATGGTAGATATGTAAAAAGTGTTTTTAGATGTTCCGTGTATGAAAATAATTATTTTCTTGCAAAAATAATCAGTATATTTACTAGATTGCAATTCATACGCCGTCGTGTGGGATGACTAACGAAGATATAAATATTTCATATGGATTATATTTATAGAGGAAAAAAATACTAGAAAATTATAAATTCAAAAATAAGATATGATCAATTCAAAAGTTCTATATATAAAAATCGAAATACCTGAAATGTGCTGATAAAAAATTTAGTGAATAAAAAACATATGACATAATACTAACGTAGTGAATTTGGAATTTCCAAACAGGTTGGGACCTGAAGTGCTGCTTAGGAAATTGGGGCCTAAAACACCAAACCCAAAAGTTGAGAACAAATTACCAGAGACAAACATGGGGCCAATTGTGTAATTTTAGCAACAAAATGCAATTCTGCCCAAAAAAAGATTATTTTTGTAGCATTAGTATATAAAAGGTTATTTTTTACCGTCACCCTGTAGTGGATTTTTTTTAATAAATTTAACATTAAAATAAATTCTAGTAATAAATAATTAAAATATTCTCACCCATAATTTATTAATCTATCAAAATTTTACTTTATTCTAATTTTGAGTTGTACTCTATTTATATTATGTTCTTATCATTAAAATTCTTAGTTGTGATTAAAACATAACAATGTGCATGTTCCAAAAGATGAATATTTTTTATCATTAAAAAATAATTAACTGAAAAAATGTCTTCTCTTATCAAGTCTCTAATTTTTAATACCAATAAGAAATTTATTTAGAAAAGCTCATTTTCAATTTTAGTGATTATGAACCAAATTGTTTTATTAAACTATAGAGCTTTTGAAGTAAATAATTCATGCTACAAAATTTTATAAATTAAGCGTTTACCATTAATTTAATAAATGTAAAAAGAAAAAAAATTGGCAAAAAATATTTGAGATCTAAGAGAGAAAATAAAAAAATGTTAGGTATTAAGTGGTTCAGCTTAGAAATAAGCATATCATGGTAACTAATATATTACTTTGAGACGTGGTTCATAAAAATAACAAAAAAAATTACGAACAATGTGAACAAATAGAAAAACTCTAATTAAGTAGTTATTGAGTTCAAGGATCAAAACGTTACAGGGGTCGCATTTAGGGACCAAAATAAAAAAGATTAGAAATTGAAGGAATGAAATCGCGTAAGAAATGTAAAATAGACTAAAACGTAGGAATAGCTATACAGACCTTAAAAAAGGTGACCACATTACAAAAGGCACCGAACTTAAAAAAAAATGACCAATCGCATTCGAAAAAAGGGCACCATTCAAGCCATCTCCACAGGGCTTTAGAATGTAGTGTTAATAGTATTCCAAATCAAATGGTGAGTTATTGAGCAAATATCAAACAGCAAAACATAATTTTTAAAACTTATATATACATATATATAGGGTAAATTCTTTTAGGGGTCTCTGAACTTATTTTTCTGTCATAAACGGATATCCTATCTTAATTAAAGTTGTCCTATCAAAATACCCCACCTCACTATTATACGTATCCTAATTTAATGCTTTCTGTTCATTTCACTGTCAAAATAGCTAGAAATTGCTGATGTGTCCTATTTTTAGCCTAACCAGTGGTGAATGATGCCAATATGGATCACATCTGCCATTGAAATCAATGATGTGGCATTAATTAAGACAAAAATAATCATAAAATTAACAATTCAAGTCCTCTAGTTTTTCCAATCAATAATTTAAAACCTAAACTTCTAAATCTACTATTTACACCCTAATCCCATCCAATGAACAATAGACAACTTCTAACCCTTAAACTTTTCAATTCCAATCATATGAACAACTCAACCACCAAGCAAAATTAAATGAACAAATGAATCAGATGAACAACAACGAAATCAGATGAGTTAGAAACAATAATTGAATCAGTTGAACAGAGTGAAAGGATATTGGGGTCCGATTCATTTCACGTAAGAGGGGGCCAGTCCATTTCATCGTTATCCTCCACCTTGGGATTCTAGAAAGGAACAGCTAGCCTCCAAGCCCTCACCATCGCCTCCCGTCATCATTATGGGGTTGCCACATCAGAATCAAAGGTGATTGTATAGAGGTTCGAGACCAATCTCGCATCAAAATCAAAGACCAATCGAGATTCATCTCACTTCATAATCAAAAACCAATCAATTGTGATTGTGAGGAGGTTTGAGACCAGTTTTGCGAGGCCACCATCTCATCGAGATTCACATCACCCGCCTCGCCTCTTCTCCCCCCACATTCAGATTGGAGAGTTGGTGAAGGCGGTTCATCGCTCAAATTCGAAGGGGCTTGTTAATCGCGATTCAAATTTGGCAACAAGGGGGTAAGGGTTCACATCAGCCAGGATGGTGACAATGAGATGGCAATGGCGAGCGTCGATGAAGTCTAATCAATTTCTCAGGCAGGAGATTTTCAAAGGTTGAATCCACCAAATCGATCCCTTTCTCTGTCGATTCCAGCCTTTGTCGTCATTTGGTTTCTTCGTCGATCCCTTCCTCATCACTAATTCCTCCGCCAAGAAAGGAAAATTTTGATAAATAGACCCTACTATGCTACCACGGGAGAAGGAATAAGGGATTTGTTTTGTTCTCATTCTAGATTTGAGGTTTTTGATAAACAGATTTGGTTGATTGATGTTTTTGTATTTGAAAAGATGAAATCAAAAGTCTGGGCTCATTTTTAATATTCGGAAAGTTTAGAATGGTTAAAATTATTAATTGAAAAAGTTTAAGGATGAAAATTGTTATTTTGTATTTATTTTAATATTAATTAATGTCATATAAACAAAATATGCCTCATTTCATGGTCTAATTAATGAAAAATATCTAATTATATACAAAATATGAGATAGGATATTTCATAGAACAAACATAAGATAGAGCATTTGTTTGGGATACAAAAATAAGCTGAGAAACCCCCTAATAAAATTTACAATATCTATGTGTGTGCATGTATAGGTCCCAAACAAGTTGATACTTAATTTTTATTTTTATTTTTAGTTCTAGAGTAAGAAGCTCTCTTCTATTTTTAGAAATTTGGGCATTTCAAATGAGATTGGATGTTGAAGTTCAATTTTTTATTGAGAAATTTTTTTTTCAATAGTTTTATTGAAGAGGAAAAAATCGAAGGTATGATAAGAATAGTTGAAAATGATTCAAAGTATAGGAGTTCAATCGATCTAGACAGGAAGAGATTAAATGGTTTATTTCTTGTTCTAAGGAGATTAGCGGCCAGGGAAGCAAGGGGAGGCATATGTATCGGCGATCGGTTGGGCGAGACTTTGCATCTATCACTTAAAGAAAAAAGACAGAGGGCGATTTCTTGAGTTGGCTGAGATCCAAATTTCAGGCCAATCAAGCATAATATTTCCAGAAGTACTAAACTCTCAGGGATGGCACCGAGTTCATCATCTGCTTGGTTCTTTGTCAGACTCGGGTTGGAGCATCGGGGATGGCGTCGGTGAATGCAAACGCAGTGGTAGGTTTGGTTTTGTTTGGCGTACAAAATTAAAAAAGTACAATGAAGAGAGGAGGGTAGGAGACATGGCCGGCCGGAAAAGAGATATGGCGTGAGAAATGAGGCAGCGCTAATGAGATTTCAGGGCGATAAGAGGATGGGTATCGGGACTTGGCGACAAAGAGGGATACCAATGGTGCGGTGGCGTCATCCCACGTGGAAGCATGGCGGACAGCGAACAGGTCGGTCAAGGATGGAGCTGACAAGGTGACGGAGCTGGTGCGACAGTGAACAGACGATACAAGGTGACAAGATGGCCGTGGAGAGAGGAGTTCCAGGTGGCGGACATAACGGGGTGGCAGGTGAAGGAAGCTAGGGTTGCTCCATTATGTGTGGTTGTGGGCCGGATAAAAGAGGGTGTTAGGATAGCAATTAGTAAGGTTTCTGGTGGGCCTGAGATTAATAATAGTGGACCCAAAAATGATTTTATAAATAAGTCTATTGGGCCGAAAGTTGAAGTAAATAATGGGTCCACTATTTCTAGTATGGGATTAAATAATGAAGGTGGTTTTGTGGCGGGAGATTCTATTAAATGAGTCTTATTTAATATATATTGGGTAACGCAAATTTTGAAAACCTTAGATAAGCCCTGGAGATAAGATTGGGTGAGTTTTGTCTAGCAATCAGAAAATTTGCCAACCAAAAATACCAATTTCTTGTATCATATTAAGGAGAATATTAGAGATATGAGTATCAATCTTACTGAAAAGTCATTTGATGGCTATGATGAATTAACATTTAATATTTTAAAGAATTGGGACAAATCTAGAGACCAGAAGGAGCGAAAAAAGGTGGGAACACTGTCAAAAGGAATAGCAATGGAAGGTGAATTAAAATGATTGGAATGGAGAATTAAAAACTAGATTTCTAGCTTTTTCTATTTTTTGGGTCTCGGAGAGTGTGGATATTGGTATTTAAGGGCAGTATTTCTTGGTGTCGTTGGGTTTGCTCAGTTTTAGAGAGATTTAGGTAGGGTTTTTGAGTTAAAATTATAAATCAAGAGTTTCTGTGTACGTTTGTTTTACATGCGGTTTTAAGGGCGATGAGTTCCTGTATCATTCTAGAACAGGGAGGGAGCTATATTTTTCTATTTTTAATAATATTATTTTTGCAGTTCATATATATATTCCTTCATTAATTCTTACCGGTATATATACAACATATATAGCCAATACCTGTCCTTTGACAAAGGGTGTCGCCGCAAATGCAAATCGGACCACCTGAAAAGCCGCAGTCACCACCAGAATCGCGGCACTGCCGGCACTCGGCCGCGTACAGATCTCGGTAGGTGACCACGAAGCCCTTTGTCAGCACCTCCTGAAGAGATGAATTCTTCGTCTTGAGATCATCTGTTGCAATCATCGACAAGGGCACCGTAACACTAACGTTACATCGAAGCGCTTCGTTGGGATACGGAAACGGACCCACGAAATAGAAGCCAGAGCTGCCATCATCGCTACATGAGAACGAATCGATGTCGATAGGCATAGGCTTGTAAGAAGCAGGGGCACACCCGTAGAACAACGTCAGATTGACGTTGTCTGGGCCGTAAGGATAAAAGACGGCGGGATTGAGGGTGGTGTTGATGAACCTGTGGATGCAGGGGCTGTTGTAGAGGTCGGAGCGGGAGAGGGTCATCCTCTGGAGGACCGGGTTAAGCTCAAGTAGGCGGAAACTGAGGGTGCTGGCCGAGAGCAACTCGGGAAAGGAGTCGTCGGTGCAGCGAAGGCGGAAGCCTGGCGGGCCGCAGTAGACGGGGCGGGGACCCCCGGTGAAGGGGTAGGAGATGTTCTGGAGGGAACCGCATGAGAAGGACTGGGAGCAATTGGGGAAGAAGGGGGAGGGCGAGGGTGAGGCGTGGGGGATGGAGAAGAGGAGGACGGCGGCGAACACAAGTGAGCTAGGAGCAGGACGCCGCATCGCGGGGAGTGACAAATGAGAACTGGCGGGAACGCCGGGAAGGGTGTGAGAGATGAAAGCTGCTGGTGCTAATTAATGGTGGTCAATTGGTTTGGTGGGCCAGCTACATGGCCTTTCTTTGATAATGGAGGATTGGACAAAACTTGGGTGATGTTTGATCAAGCGGCCGGTAGGAATTTTGTGTCCACCACCAACCCTTTGAAACCCAAAAGAAATTAAGAGGTTGGTGGTTTGGTTCCACGAATATATATAAAGTTTTACAAAGTTCTCAAGTAGGTGACAATTTAAGTTAAAATTGGTCTTGTATATAATTTCACCTCTAAGTATTGTCTGCTAAGTATTTAATAAAAGAATAACTAATTGATATTAAGGTTCCTTAATAGCTAGCATTATGATTATGTTGAACATGCATCTTAAAAAAATGGTAGCTTTTAGTATTAGGAGATGTTATGACCTCTACTGTTTATGTACAATATTATTCCCCAGAAAAAAACTTTGAAGTTGATAGCAAAAATTATCACCAAACAAATTAGACTTGTATGTTTAGCATTTTTGGGTTTTATGCAATGTAGTTTATTTTGTTACCAGTAACAAATTAGTTGAGAATAAAGTTCACGTAAATAAATCTGAATAAACAATTAGTTAAATTTTCCATACACATAAGATATAAAATATTATATTTTGTTACTGTTGCAATAAATGAAATAAAGGAAAATTGTGAATGGTTACGGAAAATATTGAAATTATAGGTGGCAAAAGGAGTTGTTGGGTCGGGAGTTGGAATAGGACTCTTTTGGTGGATTTTGATGGAGAGAGTTTGGACAATAGCATATATGTGGAACTTTGAAATTGTCAAAGATACACTAGTAAATACTAACAGCTTGGTGAATATTTTGAGTTTCCTTTTTTTTTTGCCCAAACAAGTGTTGTTCTGATTCTTTTGAACTTTTTCACAAAATTATAAGGATGGTTTTGGGTTTAATTATTTCAATAAGGCGATTAGCCAGCTCCTATGCCGTATCGATCATTTGTATTAACATCTCTTCATCAAAACCTTCCGTAAACTAACCTCCTCTGGTTGATCACTAATCAAAAACTAATCATAGGGGAAAAAAAATTCCCTGTCATGCCTTGCATCGCACCAAAATAAATTCCGATTGGGGAGGATCGGCGGCAGCCTTGGTAATAAAGCAACAACGAGAGGGATGAAGATGACGGGCCAGCCACCCGTGTTGAGCCAGATGGAGAGTTAGACGGAGTTGCCAGCCGTCAAGGATGTAGAGGCATGTGAGGAGGGGATTTTAATTAATTTGTGATGCCCATGCAACAACAATTTTGAACAGTCTCAACTAAAAGAATAACAGCTTTAACTAAATGCAGGAATTACGAACCAAACAGTAATATCAGTCAAATGAATAATAATTGTAAAAGGAACTATAACATCAACTAAAACAATAGTAATATCAACCAAAACACAAGAATTGAAAAAGAAACAGTAAACTCAATTGAAGCGACAACAGTATATATAGGCTACATGGACAACAACATCAACCAAACAAACAACAATTATGAGAAACTAATAATATTGATTAAAACAATAGCGTAGCCAGAAATTTCGGATGGGGCATGAAATCAGCCCTTAATTTCTTGTTTTTTGTTTAATATTTATCATTAATTTTTCTATCTTTGTTAAGTCTTTAATTTGGGCAATAGATCTGACAAGAATTTTAATAACATTTTCACACTACTAAAAAAAACCATTTTTCCAACGGCGAGGACGGGCATAATTTATGACCGATGCACAGTATGCAGAAATGGAAGAATGGTGGGCTTCACAAGAGTTTCAGGAGAAATCTTCTCGAGGTAAGACAATACGAGCATCGTCATCGCAGTCGTCTAACTCGACTGGTGGATACAGTGCTACTTATGCAGGAGGCTCTGTTTCAGTTAGTGTGAAAAAGATCTGGAGAAGATGGACTCTGGCTTGTTCAAGGTTATGCAGCAAACTCATAAGAAAAAGAGCGGGCAATATGTCAACAGGCGGACTGAGGAAGTGGCGATAATAATCATGTTATATAAAATTACCTTTTTACATACCAATAAGTATCGACTTACTAATAAATGAAGTTGTACCGTTATGAAGGCAAAGGTAACTGCTGAGATCGAGGAACAAACACAGCAAATGGAAGAGGAAGGCGTCGCACATGACATTGATGAGGCAGCGATAATGAGTGCAGCTGCGGGTAGAAGGAAGAAAGGGCGGGTATTTGGTCTTGGATTAGAACAACATGTTGTGCTTGGACGACTACGACCAGGGAAGATTCCTGCAGCACATGTTGATGTCACTCAGACGCCGGAGTTCACTGCACAAGTTGAGCGAGTGGTTGCGGAGCATACAGCACAACAAGCATCATATTATGAGCGGAAGTTGGAGCGACTGAAGAGGAGACAACGAGCGGAGCTGGAGTACATATGTCAACGAGTTGGAATTCCTCCGCCCGCGCCCCCAGACAATGATATTGATGCCGGGGGATCCAATGACGACTAGATCAGGTATATCACTTTACTTTCTGTGTTCATCAACAAACAAACACTTTTTAGGAGGATGGAACTATGTAATTTCAATTATATATGTTTTTATGTGGATTGTAACTATATTTGTGTCATGATATTGTAATTTTAATTGTGTATGCTTTTATGTGTATGTTATAACTATATTTATGACATGATTCTGTACTATCAATTGTGTATGTTTTCATTGAGATTTACAACTGCATATATGCACGTGCACCCGTTCAGAATGTGATTGGTAGTTGGAAACTAGGTTTTTTGATATTTTGTATATTCCCGTTCTATTTCCAATGCGTTTCTTTAAACGTGAAACGACTTAGGCGGTTCAAATTTATTGTATCGTTAGTAATCACATTCTGAACGGGTGCACGTGCATATATGCAGTTGTAAATCTCAATGAAAACATACACAATTGATAGTACAGAATCATGTCATAAATATAGTTATAACATACACATAAAAGCATACACAATTAAAATTACAATATCATGACACAAATATAGTTACAATCCACATAAAAACATATATAATTGAAATTACATAGTTCCATCCTCCTAAAAAGTGTTTGTTTGTTGATGAACACAGAAAGTAAAGTGATATACCTAATCTAGTCGTCATCGGATCCCCCGGCATCAATATCATTGTCTGGGGGCGCAGGAGGAGGAATTCCAACTCGTTGACATATGTACTCCAGCTCCGCTCGTTGTCTCCTCTTCAGTCGCTCCAACTTCCGCTCATAATATGATGCTTGTTGTGCTGTATGCTCCGCAACAACTCGCTCAACTTATGCAGTGAACTCCGGCGTCTGAGTGACATCAACATGTGCTGCAGGAATATTCCCTGGTCGTAGTCGTCCAAGCACAACATGTTGTTCTAATCCAAGACCAAATACCCGCCCTTTCTTCCTTCTACCCGCAGCTGCACTCATTATCGCTGCCTCATCAATGTCATGTGCGACGCCTTCCTCTTCCATTTGCTGTGTTTGTTCCTCGATCTCAGCAGTTACCTTTGCCTTCATAACGGTACAACTTCATTTATTAGTAAGTCGATACTTATTGGTATGTAAAAAGGTAATTTTATATAACATGATTATTACCGCCACTTCCTCAGTCCGCCTGTTGACATATTGCCCGCTCTTTTTCTTATGAGTTTGCTACATAACCTTGAACAAGCCAGGGTCCCTCTTCTCCAGATCTTTTTCACACTACATTTGGATGTTAGTAAGATTAATATTATTACACCATAAATAAGTTGAATTATGTGTAAAAGAGGTTCATAAGTTTTACCATTCGCTCTCGGTGTTCAGTAACTGAAACAGAGCCTTCTGCATAAGTAGCACTGTATCCACCAGTCGAGTTAGACGACTGCGATGACGATGCTCGTATTGTCTTACCTCGAGAAGATTTCTCCTGAAACTCTTGTGAAGCCCACCATTCCTCCATTTCTGCATACTGTGCATCGGTCATAAATTATGCCCATCCTCGCCGCTTCGCTGGATTTTTCTCGCGACGAATGTCACCCAGCGTTGATCGGTAATGATTAGCTGCCATCATATGCCAAACGCGATAGACCTCATTATGGTGGGCTGAATCCCACTCACATAAACCCTAGACATAAAATAAAATATAAGGAGTGTAATAGTTATGTACATGTTTTGTAAAGCTGAAAATTCAATGTGTACTTTAAGTGCAAACCTCAAATACACGCCACCACGCCTAAATATCTGTTGGGCTTGCGCTCGTCCAATTATGATGTCCCTTGAAATGTGTGATGAAGCATCTAGTCACCATCCGTGTTGCTCTAGATAGAAGGAAGCTATATGGAATGCATGTTCGAATACAATAAATATTGTTTTCATTGGAAGTAAATGAACTGCATGTAACATAAACTATTCTTGTTTAAAATGATACATTACTTATGTGTTACCGTAAGGTGTGATCCGTAAGCGACCCTGATTCGGGACTTCGGATACCGCTGACTGACCAATGGAATTCCCTCCATCGGATGAAGGTATATGTGCGGGAGTCGATCGACTAGCACTATGGCCGACTGGAGGAATGCCAATATCATCTGTACGAGGGGTGGGATATGGAAGAACATCTTCTTCTATTATAGGCCGCGAAGCTTAATGTCGGGAATTCGATTGGCCTGCCCTTTCATGTCTGGCAAGTGGCTCTGCTAATGCCTCTTTGAACTGCTGAAATAGGCCTTTCCCTGGGCGACGTGTATACGTCGCATCTCTTTTAGGTGGCATCTGTAATTTGATTAAAAGCCTTACAACATTTTACAAATATTAATTATGGCCAATAGTATTGCTCTTGCAAATGCACCCATCACAGTCAATTTAGACGTAGTCATATTATAATTATAAGTTATTACACGTTCACATTACATTTTATAAGTAATTGCACGTTAACATAAAAGTCAATGGACGTCATCATCCTCAGATTGTGCCTCTGAATCGCTATTCTCAGTATCCCCAAATTCAAATTCATCTTCTTCATCATTTCTTTCAAGGGCGTCCTCTTCCTCAGATTCATCGTCATGTTCCAAAGTTTCTTCCCTAATCGACATGTCATCATCTACAGCTTCCCCCACTCCTATTTCAGCTAAATTCTCGATTGGGTCATCCATAATTATGGGTGGATTATTTAGGCCACCTTCAAAATCTTCCTGAAATGCATCATCGACGTCATTAACATTATAATGAACGATGCGTCTTGGTTTGATTTTCAAAATGGCTAACCACCCTGTTTTTTCACGTGACTTTGTTGGATAATGCGTGTAGTACACTTGATCAGCTTGGGAGGCAAGAATGAACGGGTCAAACTTCCCATAACGGCGACCATCACGAACCTCAACTAAACCATATTGTTTATGCACCCGAGTGCCACGATCTGGAGTAGGGTCAAACCATGCACACCTAAACAATACAACATTTTTCTGTGGCCATCCAGGATATTCGAGTTGAATGATTTCTTCTAACACCCCATAAAAATCACATTCAACCTCACTTGATCCTGAAGTCCTTATGCATACGCCACTGTTATATGTTGCTTTGTCGCGACCCCAGTCGCTAATGTGGAACTTATACCCATTTATGAAATAAACAGGCCAAGTCTCAACACGACGTGATGGCCCGCACCCCACATCCCACAAAAAGCGGTCCGTGATATTGTTGCGCTCATCATTCACCTAGTTACAAATCATAAAGTTACAGAATATTTCTTTCACTTGAGAAACAAAATATGGCTAAAATTCAAGTGTAGGTAACTTACATAGTTTCTAATCCATGTAGCAAAGTTATTCTCAATGTAGACATCCAGGTCTGACATTGTTATATTTGGTGCATGCATATGCACTTCGTCAACAAACAAACTACAAGATATACATAGAGGTCGTTTTAGCATATACCTAGATGATTAAATTGTACAAAGGAAGAAAAAATATTATTATTTGAGTAGAATATATAAAGGAAATATGTGTTATGGCACTTACTCGATGTACGTTTTCACCTCCTTACAATTCAGTAACACATATGCAGTAGTAACCCTCAATTCATTGTCATCAAAATATCGATATCTTGAGACACCATATGGACGACCCGGGTATCTAAAGATAGACCACACCGATTCATCATATTGTCTTTGTTTGCCATCATCATTACGAGGTACTCTAGCAGCCATATGTGGAATATGAGATTCAAAGTAATGTGAGCAAAATGTTGAGGTCTCCTCAATTAGATACGCTTCACAAATTGAACCCTCTACATGAGCCTTATTTGATACCTTCATTTTTAGGTCATGCATACAGCGCTCAAACTTGTACATCCACCTATACTGAACGGGTCCTCCAACCCTGGCTTCATAAGGTAGGTGAACCGGCAAATGTTCCATTGAATCGAAAAAAGCAGGTGGAAAAATTCTTTCCAACTTGCAGAGTATTACAGGAATATTTGCTTCTGACTCAACCATGTGATTCACATCTAACTCTGGACAACATAAATCACGGAAGAATTGACTTAACTCAGTCAATGGTTTTCAGATATTTTCAGGTATCGCTTCAAGGGCTATTGGGAGGAGCCTCTGCATCATTACATGACAATCATGACTTTTCATACCAGACATATGACTTACATTACTGTCAATACACCTCCCAAGGTTTGATGCATACCCGTCTGGGAGTCTAAGTGTTTTAACCCAATTGAGCACATCAGCTCTTTGATGTGTGTTTAGTGTAAAAGTTGCTTTGGGTTTGAATGCTCGACCGTTGGCTTGAGGAATTAAATTTAGCTCTGATCGACTACACAACATCTCAATGTCCTTACGAGCCTTCATGTTGTCTTTAGTTTTGTTCCTCACATCCATCACTGTATTCCATATATTGTCAAACACATTCTTCTCCATATGCATCACATCCAAATTATGGCGGATTAAATTATTCTTCCAGTAAGGCAACTCCCAGAAAATACTTCGTTTCGACCAATTATGAGTTCTACCGCAACCTGGTATGGTTATCACCTCTCCATTCTGAATTACAGATGGCAAATATGAGATACGTTCAAATATTGTTTCAGGCGGAAGACGATCAGGAGGCAATGATTTCTCAATTTTTCCTTTTTTAAAGGCAACTTTGTTTCTTCTATATGGGTGATCCAACTCGAGAAATTGTCGATGACAATCAAAGAAGGAAGTTTTCCTTCCGTGCGCGAGCTAGAAGGCTTTACTATGCTCCATGCAAATAGGACAAGATAACCTTCCATGAGTCATCCATCCTGACAACATCCCATAAGCCGGGAAGTCATTTATGGTCCACAAAACTGAAGCCCGGAGCTGAAAACTCTGTTTAAGTGAAACATCCCATGTTTCGACACCATCTTCCCACAACTGCTTCAATTCATGAATAAGAGGTTGTAAATAGACATCAATATTCTGACGTGGACTCTGAGGGCCCGATATCAATGAAGTAAAAAACATATATGGTTTCTTCATACACATCCACGGTGGCAAATTATACGGAGTAACAATGACCAGCCAACATGAATATTGTTTACCAGAGGATCCAAACGGAACAAAACCATCAGAACATACACCAAGGCGAACATTTCGGGCTTCTGCGGCAAACCACGGGTACGTTGAATCAAAATGTTTCCATGCTTCCCCATCTGAAAGATGTTTTAAAACATTTGGCTCGGATCGATGCTCACTGTGCCACCTCATGTGCTCTGCAGTTGAAAGTGAAGCATATAGTCACTGAAGTCGAGGAGTTCCACTATTAGTATAATAGTAATTATTTTAATAATAATAATTATTATTATTATTAGTAATTATCATTATTATTATTTTCATACTTCTCTTCCAATAATAATATTTATTTAAATTATTATTATTATTAGTATTATTATTAGTATTATTATTATTATACTATTACTACTCTTACTATAATAATTATTATTATAATTAATATGATTATTATTATTATTATTATTATTATTATTATTATTATTATTATTATTATTATTATTATTATTATTATTATAGTACTACTCTTAGTAAAATATTTACTATTTTACTTATTATTATTATTATTATTATTATTATTATTATTATTATTATTATTATTATTATTATTATTATTACTTTAATTATTATCATTATTATTATTATTTTACCTCGTATCTTAGTACAATAATTATTATTTTAATTAATATTATTACTATTATTATAATTATTACAATTGCTATTATTATTGTGATTATTATTATTCTACTACTACTCTTAGTAAATTTAAAATTATTATTTTAATTACTGTTATTACTATTTTTATTATTCTTACTATTATTATGGTAATTATTATTATTATAAATATTAGTATCATTATTATTGACAGATATTTTATTCAAAAGTTCAAAATTAATCAAACAAATTGGCTATTAATATAACTACTTTGAACCTTTAAATTAATTCTAAAACTTAAAACATTATAAAAATAATTCCAATTAAACATTCTCATTTAAACTAACAATGTACTATTTGTAATTAATCCCGACAATAATAAAAACAATTAACAAAATAGGTAAAAATTTAAAATTATAATGAGTAACCTCCAATCTTCACTTTAAACCATCAACAACTAAAAATCACATACATTCACATATTTTAATTCAAATTTCAATAACATAATAAAGATTTAAACCATTTTTTTGGATAAAAAATTTAAGTAATTTAAAAATTACGTATTAAATGAAAATACCTCAAATCTGAGCTTCAAATGCGTTTAGTCTTGCTTTCAATCTGCCAAAACAAGTAAAACATTTCATCCATTATAACTATTATTAGCTAAAAAACCATGAAAATTGAAAAAAAAAAAACTGCCGAAACGGAAAAGATAAACAAAAAACCCAAAAAACTTACTTACAGATCGACGACTTACAAGTCCAGATCGAACAAATCAGACCTCGATGGGTTCAAATCCGGCACTGGATCGGCAAACAAAGGTGCTGTGTGTGCGTGTGGGGCGTGGGAATGTAGAAGAAGAACACAGAGGGGGAGGCAGCTGTGTTCTTCGTTCTGGAGACGATGAAGGGGGAGGCAGCTGGGGGATATTTAAATTCAACTTTTCCAACGGCTTGGCCGTTGGAAATAATTAATGAAACGGTGCGTATTAATTCACCCTTTTTCCAACGGCTTAGGCCGTTGGAAATTAATGCACAATTGCTCTTCCAGAATGTTTCCGAAACGGTACGCTCACCTTATTTGATTTCCAACGGCCTTAGGCCGTTGGAAAATTAATAACATTATCACTAAATTAAAAAGCCAAAACGCTGTGTTTATGAAGTCCACTTTCCAACGGCTTAAGCTGTTGGAAATATCAAACAGTATTAATTTTAAAAATTGCATAAAACGTTGCTTGGAATAGCTATGTTTTCCAACAGCTTTGGCAGTTTGAAATTGGCCCAATTTATTAAATTTTCCAACGGTTAAGCCGTTGGAAATATCAAACGGTATTAATTTAAAAAATTACATAAAATTTTGGTTGGCATAGCTTTGTTTAATCGGCCTCATTTCAATTTATTAAATTTTCCAATGGTTAAGCCGTTGGAAATATTTTTTTTCCCTTCTCCAACGGGCAAGGCCGTTGGATATTTTCCAACGGCTACACCATTGGAAAAACAGCCGTTGGAAAAATCAGTTATTGTAGTAGTGTCACCACATATAAGTTAATCATATAGAGATATTATCTATATAGAAATAAAAATTAATAGCTAAAATTTAGCAAAGTATAGGACTTCCATGAAATTTTTCAAAAATTTGATGAAATATAACAAAAGTGTCAATTTATAATTCTCAGTAGAAATTGGGGTTTATCAAGCACAAGAAAAATGAGTTTGAGATGTATTTATAACAAGAAATGAAGGTCATGGACTTTTGGCACAATTTACCTGTGATAGTTGTCATTTTTAGAATAATAATAATAATATTTGTGATAACTTTTTTATAATATTTATGATATAGAAAAATAATTATAGCCACTTAAAATTTTTTATTTGCTAATTAGAAAGATAATATATTAATAGTGTGGTAATTAATATCATAAGAGCATGACAATAAATTATGGCATGGAAATTTTTTAAAAAATGTAAATAAAAAATATTAAATGTGATGCAAAAGAATTATCTTATGTAAAATAGTGTACTAACATCATCAAGAAGTGAATTTGATATTTAAGCAATAAAACTATTTCGTTAATTAAGGAAACTTTTTATGTTCCAAAAAAATTTTTGGACGGTATATTTTATTCTACATAAATTTGAGTGAAAACTAGAACAAATTTATATGCCTAATATGCTTGGCCGTTTAAATTTGAATCGTTTCCATGAAAGAAACACGGGTTTCTATAAGCCGTTTATACAAGTAAAACAGTTTGAGACTTTAATTGAACAACGTATTAACATTTTTAGCTAGCACAATTCGTTTTGCTTTAAAATTAATGCATAACTGCACAGCATTCTCATAGAAAATGATTATTTGTCTAAATTATTACGCCAATTTTATTTTAGTTAAAGTTAATGCATTATTTTTGTACTATTCTTACATTTAGTCACATTGTTACCCAAATTATCAATATACTGAAACTTTACATTTTAATAATTTTAAAATAATTTCCAAACAGAAATTATTTTTAAGCAATTTTTAGCTTATCCAACCTAAAAATAAAAAAAAATTAATAAAAATAATTTATTTTATAAAAACATTTTAAACTTACTCTTGAACTTCTTAAAGTGTAAAATTTCAATAAATTAATAGCTGGAATAAATAATTAATATATGTAAAATGAATTGGTCTGATTTATTTAAAAAACTAATAATAATAGAAATAATTTAAAATTACTTTTTTTAAAACTTCTTAATATGCGGCATTTCAATAAGTGACAATTTGAGCAAATAGTCATTTTATATATGCATAATGCATAATAATTTTCTCTTTCCTACAAATAAAATGGAACTGAAAGCAATGAAGCAAATCAATTAACATGAAATTTAGTTTTTTTTTTTAGGATCAAGCCAAATATAGTAAAAAGTCGCACAAAAATTTTGTAAAATATGATGGGTCATAATTTGTACAATTTTTTTCTAGAATGTTATTTTCCAATAAACAGAATTAGAATTTACAAAATAAATTGGATACGATTTTAATAAAATTTAAATTAAATATAATGTTATAGATAACTCAATTTTTACTACTCCTTCTATCCCAAAATATTTACCATTTTCTTTACTTTTTTATATCCCAAAAATATTTGTCACGTTTACCTATTTATAGAAGTTCTTCCAAAGTTTGCCCTTCCCCCTTAAGTACTCATATATGTGAAGGTTTTATATGTGAAAGTTTGCCCTTCCCCTTAAGTACTCATATATGTGAATTTTGTAGAAGTAGAATTTACAAAATAAATTGGATACAATTTTATAAAATTTAAATTGAATCCAATTTTATACATAACTCAATTTTCACCTACTTCTTCTATCCCAAAAAATTTACCAATTTCTTTACTTTTTATGTCCCAAAATATTTGTCACATTTACAGATTTATATGAGTTCTTCCAAAGTTTGCCCTTTTGAGTTGATTGAAATTTGGTTTTGAAATATGCATTATTTGACATAGTTATAGATTTTTCATCCAAAATTAGTTTCATCATGTTTGAATTTGCCAAGAGATTCAAAAGTAATTGTGTTATTTTTTCAATGATAATTTTTTGAAAAACAGTGTGTATGTGTGTGTACACATATATATCCCAATATTCATAAAACTAAAGTAACAAATATTTTGGTACGTACTAGTAATTTTCTGCAATATTGGGCTGTAAGTGTACTTTTTGTTATGTTTTTATAAAAGAAAATTTCCTAGCATTTTTCCTTGTTCAATGAATTACAAGCATATTATTGCACTACATTTTTAAAGATGAAGTAATTAACATTTGTTATTGTTCATAAATAGTACTACATCCGTCTCACAAAGCTTGTCCTTTTTATTATTCGCAATAATTAATTTATAATTTTATTTCTTTTAATATTTCTTATACAAATATAATTTTTTTATATGAAAATAATACATTAAAAACTCTAGTTTTTAAATATATTTTTTTAAAAAAATTTACAATATAAATTAATATGAATATATTTAAGTGAAACTTTAATAAAAAAAAAAGGGTAAAATGTACTGGGGATACCTTAGCTTATTTTTTTGTCCTAATTGGGTACCCTACCTTCAAATTGTCCTAGTAAGTTACTTTACCTCATATTAGGTGTCCTATCTAAGTACTTTTCGTTAATTTCGAAATTATGTCTGACGGAAAATACTGACGTTGCGTAAAAATATTAAAATAAATTATAAAATAACATTTGTGATCCTTGAATTTTGGGAAAAAACTTGATTTTGCCCTCCTAATCTTCTACCATGGAAACTTTGCCCCCCACTTCTGTATCATTACAAATCAATTCGATGAACAAATTAGAGACAACAATGAAAATTCAAACCATTCCCAGAATCAAAGCATCCTCCACTGTGTTCGTCCGTTTATGGCTTCCACCCCGCCATTCACCATTGCCGACTGTCGCCTACTCAAAATCACCACCTCCTCCTCCGTTCGATTGACCTTGGTCGACCCCTCATCCTCCATCTCCCTCGTCTCCACCACCCCCTTTGTGGGCCAAACTGTTCTTTCCCCAGAGCAAGAACTTCTCCCAGCCAAGTCGAGTTCATCACCGATTCTCACCCTACTATTCTTGGCCTCTCATTCTTCATTGTCCCATTCTCTTTGATTCTCTCTTTCTCTCCGATTCTCTTTCAATCTTGCAAATTGATGCCAGATTCTCGCCGTCGGTCAATCAGCCAACAAAATCCCCAAAAATTCGTGACCAATTGGCCGCTAGAACTTGCGACAATTTGTCCCCTTGATTAAGAGAATAGCAACCACAGACAACGATCGCGCTATGAACTCGCGACGACCTGACATACAAAAGTTGCGGTGTTGATTCTACTATGAAGGCCTTCAATTTGCTCCTTCCCATGGGCTTGCATTAACCTTCGCCGCCGTTCACCTCACCGTCTGCCGCTTCCATCAGTAGAACTGGTCTACGATTGGGTAGGTGGAGACACCGAATCGGTTTAGGTGGAGAAACCGAATCGGAGCAGGTGAAGAGACGACGCCATCTGTGAGAGTGGAGATGGAAGATTGGAAACTACGGCTGATTGAACGGTGGAATCAAATGACGAGCTAACAATCATGAGGAGAACGTCGACTCGGAGGGGACGGCGGCCAATTGAACGGTGGGTTTCCTCCAACCCTTGAATCTGCCATGATCGGAGCACCTATCGCGATTCGCTGAAACCCAGTTGGTGTAGTGGAGAGATTGAGATGGAGGATGAGGGGTCGACCAAGGTCAATCTAACGGAGGAAGAGGTGGTGATTTCGAGTAGGCGACGGTCGGCGACGGTGAACGGCGGGGTGGAAGCCATAAACGGACGAACACAGTGGAGGATGTTTTGATTCTGGGAATGGTTTGAATTTTCATTGTTGTCTCTAATTTGTTCATCGAATTGATTTGTAATGATACAGAAGTGGGGGGCAAAGTTTCCATGGTAGAAGATTAGGAGGGCAAAATCAAGTTTTTTCCCAAAATTAAAGGATCACAAATGTTATTTTATAATTTATTTTAATATTTTTACGCTACGTCAGTATTTTCCATATTCAAAATTAATGGAAAGTACTTAGATAGGACACTCAATAAAAGGTAAGGTACCTCACTAGGACAATTTGAAAGTTAGGTATCTAATTAGGATAAAAAAATAAGCTAAGGTTACCCCCAATGCATTTAAAAAAAAAAAAAAGTAAAAGGCCGGAGGGAGTACTAATTGTTTGGGGTCAAAATGTTTTAGGGCAAGAGTTTTTTTGGGTCAAAATAAACTTCAATAAACTTCGCTATTCTCTAAGGAATACTAGCATATACTATATGTAGTTGTCGTATTTGAATTTTGAAGGACCGGGGGCGTGAAGGCAATTAATGAGGCACATGTAAATATAGGCAGGACAGAAGGGTAGCCCTAGCTTGTTGTGTTGGGTCTGGGGGGAGGGGCTAATGCCAATTGTCGTCTTATCAGTCACCTGAAGACTGAAGCCAAGATAAAACTAAGGTCTCCGTTACTCGAGAGGGTTTGATTGAACTACTCCAATAGCCGAAGGCAGGCCTGGCCTCATGATTGGGAGGAAAGTTAATATTGGTGCCACAAAACAATCGCACAAGGTTCAGTCTATCTATCTTGGCAAAGGAATATAACTTCCACGGAGAAAAAAAACAAATCACGCAGGGCGATTGCGATTCATCGATTCCCTAGAAGCAAAACAAGGGAGTGGCATGTTCATTAGTGATCAATGATTGCAAACGAATCAGATCATACAAGGAATTAGATGATTCAGCCACCGGCATTGTAATATGTTATGTGCTCAATGAATTAGCTAGCTAGGCGATTCAGGCTCACATGCAGGACCAACTATTAGTAGAAGAAAAATGTAAAAGGTAAGGAACAGACAAACAGGTTGTAGATTGATGGTGATGGACATACCTCTAGTCTGTCGAAGCGGAAGGTAAGCGGATGGGCGGGGAGGAGGAAGCATGCAGGTGCCCAGATTTGGAGAGGGTCGAGAGGGAGGACAACAGTAGCAAATGGTTTGGTTCAATGACTCATCGAATCCGCACACCCCCTCCTTGCCGCTGCACCTCTCACACGCCCTCTTCCTCCATTCCACCTCAAATCCACCTCTCAACGCTGCTCCCAGCTGCACTATATCCAACCCCTCCACCGACCCCGCCACAATGTCTGCAGGTACCACCACACTCGCGCTCCCCCAACATGTCCCTGCACCCACCGCTCCCTGCACCACCAGACAACTATGTGGACCACAGCGGAAGCGTCCCCACAAGGATACTTGCTCTGCCTCCACCGACGGACAGCCGTACAGCAGCGTGAGGTTCATGTAGGCGGAGGCGCTTGCCACTGATAGTTGGGGAACCAGGGTGGTGTTCTTCATCTTCACCTCCCGCGAGCAGATGCCGTCCAGCAAGTCTTCTCTGGCAATCCTTACAACTCTTCTGACCCCATTTATTTGCAGGACGCTATACCTGAGGTCGTTCATCCAGAGAAAAATTGCGTTGCAATGAGTGTCGCAGCTGAGCTCTAACTGGGGATGGCCGCATTCGCGGGGACGCTCTCCTCCTCCTCCTCCTCCTTGCCCCCAAAAAGGGTATCCTCCACTTAGGTTTCCGCACTTGAACTGCTGCTTGCAGGCTCTATACAGCTCAGGGTTGCTTGTCGACAGCGGAAGCTAGAGGATGAGACTGGCTGCAAAGATTGTTAGACTTAGATGCGGGAATGACAAGAGAAGCGGTGAAATCATTTTCCCGGGGCAGGGTAACTCCCTCTAGCTTTGGGTTTGGACAAGCCACCAGCGCAGGGGCAGAGCAAACAATTCTGACTAAAAAAAAATGATACAAGGGCCGGCGGTGTGGGAGGGGTCCTCCAATTTAATGCAGCATTTTGTTTTTAATTTATTTAAGCATTAAAAAATGAAAAACATTTGGACTTCCTGCCTCCACTTGTCTGTCTCTGAAACCCACGTGCTACTCTTTTCAGGTTCTATCCTACACGAAGGCAAGCTGCGACTCAGGAGCGTGCTACAATACCCCAATAAAGTTGGTAAGAAAACACCTCCAATTTTGAGCCGTTTGATTGGCCTAAACTAACCCCAATCATTGAATTTGCTACCTGCAACTAGTTGAACAGAGTGAAAATGAGAGATATGGAAAATTTTTGGATCACAAACCGGGTCACATTTGGATCACGAACTAGCCCAATTGCGATCTGACTTTCGCCTTCTTGATTGCTATTATCGGTGGCAAAATTGGCATAGCCTTTGGCGTGAGTAGCTTGCAGTGGTTATGGGAGATGCTAAATATTAGTTTCTAGACGACGATAGTGGAAGGAATGCTATGGATGGTGATCGATTGGTCCGGTGGCCTAGGATCCTTGATTTCGCATTTCTAGTGGTCGGCGAAGCATGACATAGGTTCTGATGGCTATGGCTGCATGGTGGCAAACATCCCAGAGGGTCCGTGACAGATAAACAACGGCGGCAACGGCACTAGTAAGGTTGGCTTTGGTGAACGACACAGAGGAAAATATGGGGTGTTATAGGTAGAATTTGTAATGATTCAGGGACCAAAACCATGATTCTGCCCTTTTCTTAAGAAGTTTTCAATTAAGTCCCTAAATATTACAAGGTTTGTCATACTAACCAAACATTTTGTGAACATGTTAACTTTGACCCCAAACTCACAAAGATGTCAAATTTGCCCAAAATAATTAGTAATTGTTTAGATACCTTTAAGGTAACCTAGTAATTTTTTTAGCTGACTTTCAATGTGATCCGATTACACTTTAGGTACCTTAAAGGTGACCTGATAACTTTTTTAGATTACTTTCAATGTGACCCAATCACCTGTTAGATACCCTTAAGGTAACCCGGTTACCTTTTTACGTCATTTTCAAGTTGACCCGGTCACATCTTAAGCATCTTCAAGGTGACCAGATAATCTTTTCAGGGCACCTTCAATATGATCCGGTCACATTTTAGGTACCTTCAAGATAACGGGGTAATCTTTTAAGCCTACCTTCACTGAAACCCGATAACACTTTAGGTACCTTCAAGGTGACCTAGTAATCTTTTTAGGTTACCTTCAATGTAGTCCAGTCACACTTTAGGTACCTTTAAGGCGACTCCGCAATCTTTTTAGGTTACCTTCAATATGATTCAGTCACACTTTAGGTACCTTCAAGGTGACCTGGTAATCTTTTTAGCTTACCTTCAATGTGACCGGATCATAATTTAGATACCTTCCAAGTTGCCCGGTAATCTCTTTAGGTTACCTTTAATATAACTCGGTCAAATTTTAAGTAGCTTCAAGATGACCCTGTCACCTTTTTAGGTTACCTTCAATGTAACCTGGTCACAAATTGGGTATCTTCAAGGTAACCTGGTAACCTTTTTAGGTTACCTTCAATGTGACCCGGTCACACTTTAAGTACATTCAAGGTGACCCGGTTACCTTTTTAGATTACCTTCAATGTGATCCGATCACAATTTAGATACCGTTAAGGTGACCTGGTAATCTTTTTATCTTACTTTCAATATGACCTGGTCACACTTTAGGTACCTTCAAGGTGACCTGCGCAACTTTTTATGTTACTTTCAATATGACCTGGTCACAATTTAGGTATCTTCAAGGTGACCCAATAATCTTTTTAGATTACCTTCAATGTGACCCAGTCACAATTTATATACCTTCAAGGTGACACGTTAAGCTTTGTAGGTAACCTTTAATATGACCCAGTCACATTTTAGGCACCTTCAAGGTGATCCGGTCACCTTTTTAAGTTACCTTCAATGTGACCCGGTCGCAATTTAGGTACCTTCAAGGTGACCTTGTAATCTTTTTATGTTACCTTCAATGTGACCTGGTCACACTTTACGTACTTTTAAGGTGACCCGGTTACCTTTCTAGGTTACCTTCAATGTGACTCGGTCACAATTTAGGTACCTTAAAGGTGACCTAGTAATCTTTTTTTCTTACCTTCAATGTAACCCGGTCACACTTCAGGTACCTTCAAAATAACCCGATCACCCTTCTAGGTTACCTTCGATGTAACCGATCATAATTGAGGTACCTTTGTGGTGACCCGGTAATCTTTCTTGGATACCTTGACCTAGTCACTTTTTAGGTTACCTTCTATGCAACCCGGTCACAATTTATGTACCTTTAAGGTAACTCGGTAATCTTTTTAGGTTATCTTCAATGTAACCTGACCATACTTTAGGTACCTTCAAGATGACCCAGTCACTTGTTAGGTTACCTTCTATGTTACCTGGTCATAATTTATGTACCTTTAAGGTAACTCGGTAATCTTTTTAAGTTACTTTCAATGTGACCTGGCCACACTTTAGGTACCTTCAAGGTGACATGGTCACCTTTTTAGGTTTCCTTCAATGTGATCCAGTCACAATTTAGGTACCTTCAAGGTGACCAGGTAACCTTTTTAGATTACCTTCAATGTGGCCCGGTCATACTTTAGGTACCTTCAAGATGACCCGATCACCTTTTTAGGTTACGTTCAATATGACACTGTCACAATTTATGTACCCTCAAGTTGACCCGGTAATCTTTTTAGGTTACCTTCAATGTGACCCGGTCACACTTTAAATACCTTTAAGGTAACCCGGTCACCATTTTAGGTTACTTTTAATATGACTCGGACAATTTAGGTACTTTCAAGGTCACCCCGATAATCTTTTTAGGGTATCTTCAATATGACCCGGTCACACTTTAGGTAACTTTAAGGTGACTCGGTCACCTTTTTAGGTTATCTTCAATGTGACCGGGTCACAATTTAGGTACCTTCAAGGTGACCTGGTAATCATTTTCGATTACCTTCAATATGACCCTGTTATACTTTAGGTACCTTCAAGGTGACCCGGTCACCTTTTTAGGTTATCTTCAATGTAACCCAATCACAATTTTGGTACCTTCATGGTGACCTGGTAATCTTTTTAGGTTACCTTCAATGTGACCCGGCTACATTTTAGATACCTTCAAGGTATCCCGATCACCTTTTCAGGTTACATTTAATATGACCTTGTTACAATTTAAGTACCTTTAAGGTGACCCAGTAATCTTTTTAGTTACCTTCAAGGTGATCCAGTCACACTTTAGGTACCTTTAAGGTGGCCCGATCACCTTTTTACGTTACCTTCAATGTGACCCGGTCACAATTTAGGTACCTTTAAGATGACCCGGTAATCTTTTTAGGTTACTTTCAATGTGACCCGACCACACTTTAGGTACCTTCAAAGTGACCTGGTCACCTTTTTAGGTTACCTTGAATGTGACCCGATTACAATTTAGGTACCTTCAAGGTGATCTGGTAATCTTTTTAGGTTACCTTCAATGTGACTCGATTACACTTTAGTTACCTTCAAAGTGACCTAGCCACCTTTTTTAGTTACCTTCAATGTGACCCGTCACAATTTAGGTACCTTCAAGGTAAACCAGTAATCTTTTTAGGTTACCTTCAGTATGACATAGTCACACTTTAAGTACCTTCAAGGTGACCCGGTCACCTTTTTAGGTTACCTTCAATGTGACCCGGTCACAATTTAGGTACTTTCAAGGTGAGCCGGTCTTTCAAGGTGACCTAGTCACCTTTTAGGTTACCTTCAATGTGTCCCGATTACAATTTAGGTACGTTCAATGTAACTCGGTAATCATTTTTTGTTATCTTCAATGTGGCCCGGTCACACTTTTGGTACCTTCAATGTGACCTGGTCACCTTTTTAGGTTACCTTCAATATGACTCAATCACAATTTAGGTACCTTCAAAGTAACTCAGTAATCTTTTTAGGTTACTTTCAATGTAATCTGGTCACCTTTTGAGTTTACCTTAAATGTGACCTAGTCATAATTTAGGTAGCTTCAAGGTAACACGGTAATCTTTTTAGGTTACCTTCAATATGGCCCGGCCACACTTTTGGTACCTTCAAGGTGACCCAGTCACCTTTTTAGGTTACCTTGAATATAACCCGCTCACAATTTAGGTACCTTTAATGTAACCCATTAATCTTTTTAGGTTACTTTCAACGTGACCCGATTACACTTTAGGTACTTTCAAGGTGACCCGGTCACTTTTTTAAGTTACCTTCAATATGACCCGGTCATAATTTAGGTACCTTCAAGGTGGCCCGGTAATCTTTTTAAGTTACCTTCAAAGTAACCTGGTCACAATTTAGGTGCCTTTAAGGTGACCTGGTTAACTTTTCAGGTAATGTTTAAGGTGACCCGATTACAATTTAGGTACCTTCAAGGTGACCCTGTATTCTTTTTAGGTTACTTTCAATGTGGCCCGGTTACAATTTAGGTACTTGCAACGTGACCCAGTAATCTTTTAGGTTTCCTTTAAAGTGATGCAGTCACACTTTAGGTACCTTCAAGGTAACCCGGTCACCTTTTTGAGTTACCTTCAATGTGAATCGGTCACAATTTAGGTACCTTTAAGGTGACCCGGTTATCTTTTTAAGTTACCTTCGATGTGACCCGCTCACACTTTAGGTATCTTCAAGATGACCCGATCACTTTTTTAAGTTACCTTCAATGTGGCCTGGTCACAATTTAGGTAGCTTTATGGTGACCTGGTAATCTTTTTAGGTTACCTACGATGTCACCTGGTTACAATTTAGTTACATTTAAGGTGATTCGGTAATCTTTTTAGGTTACCTTTAATATAACCCAATGACAATTTAAGTACCTTTAAGGTGACCTGATAATATTTTTAGGTTACCTTCAATGTGACTCGGTCACACTTTAGGTACCTTCAAGATGACCCGGTCACCATTTCAAGTTACCTTCAATGTGACTTAGTCACACTTTAGGTACCTTCAAGGTGACCCAATAATCTTTTTAGGTTACCTTCAATATGACCCGATTATACTTTAGGTATCTTCACGGTGACTAGATCACTTTAGGTTAATTTCAATATGACCCATTCATACTTTAGGCACCTTTAAGGTTAGGTTTAAGGTTAGATATAAGGTTAGGGTTAAGGTTATGGTTACGGCTTAAGGTTAGGTTTAAGATTTATGGTTTGAGGTAGGTTTAAGCTTTGGGGTTTAAGGTTTGGATTTAAAGTTTATGGTTTAAGTTTTAAAGTTCAAGGTTTAGTTTAAGATTGAAAGGTTTAGTGTCTAAGGTTAGAGTTTAAAGTTAGGGTTAGGGTTTAGGTTATCGTTAAGGTTTAAGCTTATGGTTAGGGTTAGGTTTGATGTTTAAAGTTTATGATAGGTTGAAGGTTTAGTTAAGGTTTAAGGTTTGAGGTTAGGGTTTAAGTTATGTTTAAGGCTTTGGATTAGGGTTAGGGTTTATGTTATTGTTAAGTTTTAGGGTTAAAGTTTAAGTTAGGTTTAAGGTTTAAGGTTTAAGATAGGTTTAGGGTCTAGGGTTAGAGTTTTGGGTTATGGTATGGGATCTAGGGATTAAAGGTTAGGGTTACGATTTATGTTATTGTTAAGTTTTAAAGTTAAGGTTTAAGCTTAAGATTCAGGTTAGGTTTAAGGTTTAAGGTTTAAGATAGGTTTCAGGTTTAGGGTTAGAGTTTTGGGTTACGGTATAAGGTTTAGGGGTTAGAGGTTAGGGTTAGGGTATGAGGTTCAGGGTTAGCGTTAAGGTTAGGTTTAGCGGTAAGGCTAAGTTTACTTTTTAAGGTTAAGACTAGGTTTAGGGTTTAAGTTTAAATTTTTTTAATTTAGGGTACTAAAAATTTAGGGTTTAAATTTACATTTTAGGGTTTAGGGACTAGGTTTAAGGTATGAGGTTTACAGTTTAGGGTTAGGTTTAAGGTTTAATATTAAGGTTAGGGTTAAAGTTTAGGTTATGGTTAAGGTTTACAAGTTTTACTGATAGTTCACACTGTAAGAAGTCTAAAAAGTAATTTTAGGATATTTTTTGTCCAAAGTATGTGCTTTTCTTTTTTAGTAAATTTTTCAACTTAACTATCCAAAAAGATAGAAATTAGTAAAATAATATTTTATTTTCATTAAAATATTCACAAAATTTTTTGGACTTTCCCCATTTTAAGGTTAGGGTTGGATAGGGATAAAGTTAAGTTTTGGGTTTATGGGTTCTTTCAAAACAAGTAACATTTCAAATTTAGTAAGTTTAATAATCTTGGTAGGCAAATGTCAATATTACAACATTGGTACCTAAACTTTTAAGTGCAGTGCAATAAAGTACCTAAATTAAAAAAAATTAACCACCCATAATAATTACACAATGAGTCCCTAATTTTTAAAATTTTTACATTTTCACCCAAAAAATTTTGAAATTTAATAATTTTGTACAATAGACAATAGTGAATTGGATTGTTCCACGTGCAAACCCATTTTACAAAATAGGCACATTTTTTATTCTGACCCAAAATTAAAACTGTTTTGCATGCAACCTGTTTTACAACCCAGCTCAAAAACTCAATATATCTCCTTACCATATCTCAAATTCTAGGTACTTATTTTGAAATAAATTAAAAAATATGTAAGACTATTGGCAACCAAAACCATAAAACTAACAACTAATTTGTAAATAATCTATAAAATCGCTATAAGTATCTCTAACCCAAATTTTATTTTTTCCTATACATTTTTGCTTTAGTGGCCTGACAACGGTAGACTTGGAATGTAGCAATTACACCTGCAAGGTGTTTGAAGACTTCAAGCATTTGTTTCCTTGATAAAATCTGTTCACTGTTTAATGGTGTTACCATCTTAAACCAGGAAAAGAAGTAATTTTTATGAAACTTTGAAAGAATCCACGAAAAGCATAAATATGAAACTCTAAAACAATCCAACAGTAATAATCAAAAGAGAAAATTTCAATAAATAAATATGCTAAATCTATAACATAAAACTTGAGTAAAAATAAATATGGTTGGAGAATTAAGGGTCATAATCTAAAGTCAACAACCTTACTATTTAACTAATAAAAAACATCAAAAGTTGCCATGAATCATGGAAAAAAAATTGACATATTTTTTCAGAAACTTAAATATCTTGGTTCTACTTGCAGATTTTTGAATAAAATGAGCATGAGAACTTACGAGATTGATCGCTTTGTCAATGAATTTGGGGGTGATCATCCGGAGCCACAAGTGGATGAGGGGATAGAAAGGGGAATAATGGTGGAGTCGTCCATCAGCTTTGGTTTAGGAGTACAATGAATTTAAAATTTTCATATTTTTTATTTATATAGGCTATCTGATTACTAGTTCTTAAAAAAAATAAATTATCATATACTATTTTTATTATCTCTTGATGAAAGGAAATCATTTTAGATGAGATTTAGGGGTTCAAGAGTTAAGGTAAAGGTATAAGGTTTATAATTATTATACTATGCACGCATGTCTAATTAGACATATGCACTGATTATTGTATATTGTTCTTATATTAAGTGATTATTTTCCCAAATTATAGTTGTATTGATAATTCATAATGTAAGAAGTCTGAAAATAATTTTAAGATATTTTTTGTCCAAAGTATTTTTTGTAAAATTTTTCAACTTAACTAACCTAAAAGGATAAAAATTTGTAAAAAATATTTTACTCCCATAAAAAGTATTCACAACATTTTTTGGACTTTTCTTATTTTAAGGTTAGGGTTGGGTTTTGGGATAGGGTTAAGTTTTAGGTTTATGGGTTATTCCAAAACATTGATGATCTTGGTAAGTTTCATGATCTTGATAGGCAAATGTCAATATTACAACATTGATACCTAAAATTTTAAGTGCAGTGCAACAAAGAAATTAAATTTCAAAAAATTTCTTTTTACCAGTAGTAATAATTATGCCATGAGTCTCTAAACTTTTAAAATTTTGGCATTTTCACCTAAAAATTTTGAAATTTAATAATTTAGTACTATAGACAACAATGAATTGGACTTACATTTCATAGAAAAAGTTAGAAATTATAGTAAATTTATTGGCACATAATTAAGAAATTTTTTTAATGAATTTTTAATTGAACAAACTAAAGGAAGGAAAACTAACCTAAATAAAATTGCATAAAATTTAAATTCTTTAAGGTTAATTTTTACAAAAATCATATAAAAAATAAGATCAATCCAGTTATTCTAGCTTATATTCTAGTAACTTGAGCTAACCTGACTGTCAACCTGAATCTTGCCGAAACATACTAAAGAAAATTTTTATGAATTTTTTAATTAAACACACTAAAAAAAGGAAAATAATCTAACCTCAATCTGAATTTATGTTAACCCTGATTAAAATTGAACTTGAATAGTCTGACCTAAACCTAACCTAACCCATCCAATTATCATCTTTAATTTCTGCCAAACTATATTTTTAACAATTTAGGGACATTTTATTGAGTATTCTAAAAGTTTTAAAAAAGATAAACGTGTCTTTTTTTTGTGATAGTTATATACTTGAATTTTCAACATGTCTCAGATTTAGGTACCTAATCTTTTGTAAATCATTGATTTTTTTACCTCACAAAAAATTCACAAAATTGGTCACTAGTAAAATTTATTATTTTTTAACATTGTACATCAACTATATATACTATTAGGTTCTCAATTTTAAATTCTTTGCTATGTTACTATTGTTTCATAAATTACTTTTCATTTGCTTTACTAAGTTGATTAGTATACAAAAATTATATATTTTTAGTACCATTGGCATATGTATAAAATAATATTTTGTTAAGTGTATTGTTCAGCATTTAATGTTATTATTAAGGTCTAATGTTATGGTTAAGGTTATGGTTTAGGTGTCTGGGTTTTAAGATTTTAGATATCCAATCTTTAAATTGTTAATTTTCTTACACAACAAATATTGCAAGGTTATGGTTTAGGTATCTGGGTTTAATGTTCTTGGCAGGCAAATGTCAATTTTAAATTCCTTGCTATGTTATTATTACTTTGCAAATTACTTTTCATTTGCTTTACTAAGTTGATCATTATACATAAATTTTATATTTTGAGTACCATTGGGATATGTATAAAATAATATTTTATTATGTGTATTATTCAATAATTAATAATATTATTAAGGTTTAAGGTTAGAGTTAAGGTTAAGGTTAAGGGTTAAGGGTTTTAGTATATTATTGTATAGTATTCTTATATGAAGTAATTATTTGACCAAATTATAGTTTTATTGATTATTCATACTGCAAGAAGTCTAAAAAGTAATTTTAAGATTTTTTTTGTCCAAAGCATGTTTTTTTTGTAAATTTTTCAACTTAACTAACCCAAAAGGATAAAAAGTTAGAGTTTAAGGTTACGGTTAGGGTTTAGGTCATCATTAAGGTTTAAGCTTATGGTTAGGTCTGAGATTTAAAGTTTAAGAGAGGTTGAAGGTTTAGTTAGGGTTTAAGGTTTAAGGTTTAAGGTTATGGTTTAAGTTATGTTTAAGGCTTAAGGTTAGGGTAAGAGTTTATGTTATGGTTAAGTTTTAGGGCTAACGGTTAAGTTAGATTTATGGTTTAAGGTTTAAGATAGGTTTAGGGTCTAGGGTTAGAGTTTTGGGTTAGGGTATGGGGTTTAAGAGTTAGAGGTTAGGGTTATGGTATGAGGTTTAAGGTTAGGGTTAAGGCTAAGTTTACCTTTTAATTTTAAGATATTTTTGTCCAAAGTAGGTTTTTTTTGTAAGTTTTTTTAACTTAACTAACCCAAAAGAATAAAAAATAATTTGAAAAATATTTTATTCTCATAAAAAGTATTGAGACATTTTTTTGGACTTTCCCCATTTTAAGGTTAGGGTTGAGTATAGGGATAAGGAAATTTAATGATTTTGATAAGCAAATGGCAATATTATAACATTGATATCCAAACTTTTAAGTGCAGTAAATAAAATACCTAAATTTTGAAAAATATAGAATTTTAACATTTTCACCCAAAATTTTGAAATTCAACAATTTGGTACTATGGACAACAGTCAATTGGATTTATATTTCATAGTAAAAGTTGCAAATTGTAGTAAATTTATTGGAACATAATTAATAATTTTTATGAATTTTTTTAGTTAAACATACTAAAATAATGAAAATTAACCTAAAATAAATCACATAAAAATTGAATTCTTTAATTTAATTTTTTTTAAAAACTATACAAAAAAATAATCTATCCAATCATTTAAACTAGTAACCCGAGTAAACCCAACTGTCAACTTGAATTTGGCCCAAAACTAACCGAGATTAAAATTCAACTGACTTATTATATCCTTGAATTTATAACTTGTCTCATATTTATGTATATGATTTTAAATTATTAATTTTTTTACATCATAAAAATTGTAAAACTGGTCACTACTAAAATTTATTATTATCCTTGCTATGCTACAATTACTTTCTAAAATGTTTTTCATTTGCTTTATATTTTGAGTACCATTGGCATATGAACTAATATTTTATTAAGTTTATTATTCAATAATTAATATTTTTTACACCTCTAATATTTTAAAAATTATTTTCCTTCTTTTTAAAAATTTGTATTCAATAAAACACATTCTCTCATATTTTTTCGTCTCAATTTCTCTTCTCTCCCCGTATTTTCTTTTTCCTATATTTTTTTTTCTCTTCTCCCTCATTTCTAAGCTTTTTCTATTTTTTTTTATTTTCCTTTCTATTTTCTTCTTTCTTTTCCCTCATTTCTATGCTTTTTATTTTTTATTTTCTTTTTATTTTTTATTTTCCTCTCTATTTTCTTCTCTCTCTTCCGTACTCTCTCTTTTTCTTTTTCTTTTTCTTTCCACTCCCCTTACTAGCTGCGCCAGTTTAGCTCTTTCTCATTGCTTACATCACCCAAGATCAATGGACAAGATTGGGGGGTAACTTTGCCCCCTTTTCTTGGGTGGGTACTATAGAATCTTCCTAGCGACTCATGTTTTTTTAGACAAAGAATTATTCACCTTTTGCAAAAGTATCAAATATGTCACTAATGTTTCAGGGCTCAGATCTACTACTATAGTTTTTTTTTTGCCTAATCTACTAATATTTCAAAATGGGCTCAAATATACCATTGTCAGTTAAAAAATAACTTTCAAGGTGATAATGTAACTTTCAAAAAACTACAAGAGCCATAGATAATTATATCCACCTCTAATGTCAGGGATTTCTCCGGCCCTACCCCCGGCAACGTCATATACAGTCCAGCCTCACCTTTGGCAACATCTCATCTGCCCTACGCGCTGCCCACTTATCGTAAGTCCATACCTCATTCTACAGGATCTTGATGAAGCTCTTCTAAGAAAGATGAATAGAAATGCAATATTCTTAGGGGGCCCTAGTGACAGCTTTGAGTTGTGTTGGGAAGCCAAGAAAAGAGGTGGGGGTTCATTTCTCAGCAACGGCAGATAGAGAAATAGAGTGCTAAGACTGGAAAACCTCTAGTGAAGCCTAGCGGCGAAAGGAGAATGGGTGCTTCCATGTAGAAGGAAGTATTGGAGACGCGGAAGATACGAAAAAGCTTAAAGGAAGACATCTCCAGAATCCTCAACATGGATCATATCAATGATACTGGGAACTATCTTGGCTTTCCCATGACTCATAAAAAGTGGAGCAAAAATCATTGTAACCATATTATGAACAATTTTGCCTCCGAGCTCTAAAAAGCTGTAACCTCTCTTTTGGTAGTAGAGTAATCCTTGTTAAATTTGTTCTGAGCTCTATTCCTAATTACTATATGCAACTCCCATTCTCTATTCTTAATGACCTTAACAAAATCATCAGAAACTTCCTTTAGGGCTCTTTTCCTGATAAACAAAAAATGCACATGATTTATTGGGAAAAGTCACCTTACCTAAGAGTGAATGAGGCATAGGCATTCACAATATAGTTACCCCATGAAGCTTAGTTGTGTAATCTTGGCTTGGACATCATGAACAACAATGACAAAATTTGGCATCAATGTCTCATTGTTAAATATGGCGTAAATCTTGGGAAAAGCCTGGCTTCCCTACTCCGGAACAATATTTGGAAAACAAAGATCTCATCCTCTGTGGTTGCAGGTGGTTAGTGGGACATAGGCATAATGTTAAATTTTGGAATGACAATTGGATAGTTCCCCTTAAGATCCTTCATCCATAGTCCTTTAAACTCTAAAGAAGATAGCCTTACTATTGCTGACTTGAAAAATGGCTCTAGTCGGAACTAAGTTATCATCTCTTTGATCTACCCTTCAATATTAAGCAGCTTGTTAAAGGCTTTCCCACTCCATAAACCATATTTACTAGCTTGCTAATAAACAATAAGCCACGCCACAACCCATTATTACTTCTAGGACTGGTTGTGGAAAACAGATAGAATCCATAAAATAAAACATTTCTTCTGGTTATTGATGTGTTAGGCGCATAATTCAACGGTCAAAGTTGTTGACTTTTTGACAACTTTGACCATTAATTACTTGTACCTTTTCCCTTTTATCTTAGTTTTTTCTTGTTTTCATTGGCTTTCTACAGGTCGGATGGCGTTGTGGACATAGCGGTTGGGAGCGGGATTGAGCGAAACGGAGTTGGGCAAGTGAAGCAGTTGAAGATAAAATGAAGCGTTGGCGATGCGTCGCCAATGTTAGCAACATTCTGTCAAGTTTTCACCAATCAGCGATGCGTCGCCACCATCTCAACCCAGTTGGTGACGCATCGCCAACATCTACTCTATTTCACCGAGTCTCACAATTTTGATGGCCCCCCACACTTCCTACCTGATGACCTGTCCTTGGAAGATGGATTTTTATCCCTTTAGGGTTTTGGCAGAGAAGATAGGGAGAGAAGTGGCCTGGGGTATAAATAGAGGAAGGAAATGAAGAGATCATCATCTACCTTGGCACCCTCTTTTTCTTATCACTTCTTGGGATTTCCATCATTGGAGGAGGCTTGAAGCTTAGAGAATGAGACTAGGAGTCAATGGGGCTTAGACTACTAGGATCCATCTTGGGTTTCTTCTTTTCCTTTTCTCTTTTATTTGAATTTTCATGGTTAGTTTGTTTATGGGTTTATTGTTGAACACATTGATGGAGTGTGAGTAGGTTGTTACATCTCTCTAGGATGACATTTCTTTCCTTTGCTATTCAATGGATCTCTGTTTATTTTTTATAGATGTGGATCACTTGTGTTGCCTTTTCTTGTGCTAAATGTTGTGTGTTGAAAGGCCACCTCACACAAATCACCAATCTCATTTAGTTTTTAAGAGAAGAACAAAAGGGGATGGAAGAGAAGAATGAGGCATAATGAGTCTATTAGATTACAGGTAATCTAGGAATTTATTAGGTGTTTAAAAGAGGGTTAAGGCTTAATCCACTTTAGGTCAAAACATGTGCTTGAGTAATGCCTTGTTTAATCATGGATGAGCAAAAACTTGCCTTGAGAAAGAGAGTTTTTGAACTTGAACCTCATCACCACACAAGGGGTGACTATCTTAGGGCTTTAATTAGCTTGAGTAGCAAGGAAAGGGAGTGGAATCCTAGAGGGATGGTTTTCACATTTTTAGCCCCTTTGACAAGTCTTTTTTAGTACTTAGAGCATTCGTTAGCTTAACATCTTACATTGCTTTAGAAATTAGCATCTTCATTCACTCTATTTCAATGCTTTTTCGTGATTGATTAGGTAGCTCGAGTAGATAAATTCAATTCTTGGTAAAACCTTATTATCTTTTGGGATGATACCTATATTTGCCTTTTAGTACACGACGACTCCGTACACTTACGGGTAAATGAGGGTTATAAATGAAAAGCTCTTAGTTTTATAACATGATGCACGAAAGTCTTCCTACCAAATTAGTTCTGCACTCAAGAGGTATGACTTAACATCAATGCCGCCTTTATCCTTTTTTACAACATTGCTTTGGAATCTATTAAACAGATTTTCATTTATTGCCCTTGGAGCTATTTCTGTTTTAAAGCTTTTGGTTTTAATGTTTCTAATGCCCATGATTGAAAGGATTTAATATAAAAAAAGGTTGCACTATCTCTAACTCTTCTAGTTTTTTCAATATTTCTCTCAACTGAATTTTTCCTTTCATTTTTTGGCATATTTAGAAATGAAGGAATATGCTCTGTTTTCAAAATAATTATTTGTTTGTGGAAAAAGTTATTTCTCTTTTCAAGGATGATGTAATCCTTTTTCACGCCTTTGCCCCAGCCACCTCAGTTATTGCTTCTAGCTTAATTTGGACTAACTGGAACCCCCTGCTTTATACTCATTTAAACTAAACTTTGATGTTTTTGTTGGCCCTAGAAATTTAGGGGGGAGGGGGAGCCCTGATTAGGAACTTTTTAGGTCTATTTGTTATTTTCTACATTTGAAACATTAATATTACAACCCCCTTGAAGTTAAACTATGGGCTCTAAAAGATGGCCTATAGTTAGCTTTTATAATGGGGAACATTAGGCTAGAAATTGAGTTTGATTGTGCTCATGCAATAACTCTCCTCAATTATATCTCTCTTATGAACTCCAAACTTAAACCTTTATTGGCTGATTGTAGGTCCTTAATGGAAAAACTCTAGGCAAGCTTAATTTAGTAGATTTATTGTGAAGTGAATCGAGCAGTGGACCATCTTTCTAAGATAGGAGTAAGCTAGATTGAATATTATGTTATGTTGGAGCATGCCTTTCCTTTTTTAGACTATGTCATTGTTTTTAATTGTAAAGGTACTAAGATGCCAAGGCTTGTTAGACAAAGGGCTTGCTACTCGAACCTTGACTAATGTTGCTTTTGTTTATTTTCTTTTTTTAATGCACTTTCACCTTAACAAAAAAAGGATGATGATCAAATAGGTACCATACAAGTGCTAGCTAGGAAGCCAAAATGAAGCAGAACAATAATAATAGTATGTGTATATGCTAGCTTAGGTGGCCATTTGTTCTAAGGCCTAAATGCTTATTGCTCCTCTAAACTATGGTGACTTGGACAGTTTACCCTTAGATTATGAACCGCATCAACTTGAATCTTGAACTTTGAAAATTTGGTCAATTTGGTCCCCTAACTTACTTATGCGCTCACTTGGGCGCACATGAAAGGGATGTCGTGCTATAGGTACATTACAAAACACACGAATAAAAACATGCATAATGGATAGCTCAATTCACAACTTGAGTAAATGAAGACTATAGCATACTAGGATTGGCTAAACTTTTGCACCTCGTGCTGAAGCAAAGCGAGATGCATATGATCATTATCAATGCCTTCACTAGCATATCACGGCCTTAGTCTAAATGAATAAAGAAAGATGCTGTATTAACATAGAATGTGCCACCTTTCACAACACGAAGTGAGCGTTGAACAATATTCATACAATGACAAATAATTAAGGCAGGTAGGCTACTAATAGAGCACCCAGTTCCAATAGTAAGGGAAGGTGGATATGAACAATGTGGCGTAAGATAATACAACATGCGTGGCACCCTACATGTCATCAATGTATAATAATGAGGCCGCATGAATTAGTAGAGTCAACTGGAATGTTGATGAATTCAGTAGCCTTTCGATGACCAAATGCTAACAAGTGTTTGTTGACAAGTGTGGACTCATCAACTTTAGAAGACAGGAAAAATGCATCTAGTATCTCCATATTTAGGGCTTCGGTATCTTTAAGGTCTACTAATTTTGGGTGGGATTGTCGAAGCAAAGATATCACAACAATACAAATTTAATGTAACTTACATAAACGTACATATGTCACATGGTTGCTACCTATATTGGTCAATAGTTAAGTTATATTTTGACAAACCCTACCTAATATTGTTAAGTGGCAATATGATACATATTCTAATAAATACATGGTGCCTTTTATGTTAAGACACATAGTGAAAAATTCACAATCACGGATACAAAAGCCAAAATTATGGTCATAGCTACTAAGTGCCACAGCCTCTCATGGCCCTACCCAGGAATCCTATGAGAACAAGTCTCATGCTGGTTGCGATTAGCTTGTTAATTATGTGCTCATGTCACTAGTTATTTAACCAAGAAATGCAATCATACATGCAAGAGTTACTTTAACTTGGCAAGTAGAAAACCAAAAAACATTTATATAACCTAGGCATTTTCCTTGAAATTGAATGTTCAAATAGTCAAGCAATACAAAACCATCATAATGTCATCATAATCCTGCATATAATTAACTGCGTGTTGGCATCCAAACCAAGGAAGGCTATGCTATACACCCAAAGACAACCCTATAGTCCATAATTCTATTCATACACATTGAAGGCCCCTACAATACATCATGTATAGACAAGACTAGTACTTCTAAAATCTCCAATTAACTAGCTTCCACTATAGATGATAAATTCCGGTGGCAAGCCTCAATAATCCTCCACATGTTCACTAACCTCTGTGGAAAAAAAAAATTGTAGTTAGTACAATAATAACTTAACTATCAAGTAGCCAAATAACTAGAATCTCAAGGATTCTTAAAGCAATGTACCTCTAATGGAAACTACCACGATAATCCTTAATGATTGTCAGGTCCATCAACCTCAGTATCTGCACAACATGGAACTAATGAAGTGAGAATTTTATGATTCTCAATAAGGGATCTTCAACCTACAAGGAAAATACTACGAGGCAACACACATATATGTATATATAGTCTATTGTGAGGTTATACAATGTGAGGCTAAACCTATGTGCAAGTCCCTTGGGACTTGACCTCTATCTAGTCCTTAACTACAAGGTGGAGCTTTGTTTACTAGCAAACATTGTTTACGAGCCTAACTAGTGAAGTTCATCACTAGTTGAACCTCCCTTATGTTGTACAAGTGAACATGATAGATGCACCTCGCTTGAGTTCCAAGGAACTCATTAGGTGTACCAAGCCTCAACAAAGTGTCTCAAGTCTATAGACTTGCCTAGGTCACTTATGTAGTAAACTTTCACCTTAAACCCTTACCAAGAGTACACTAGGTTCTCATTTGCACCTTAAGTAATCTTGTCTAGGGTACAAGTGCACTAAACATTCAAGACACATACCTATATTCCATTATTTGGTTCACATTAGTGAAGTAGTAATGACCATGGTTCGATTCATTTACTAGGTTCTAGCAATGACCATGGTTCGATTTATTTACTAGGTTCTTTGGAACTTGCCTAGGTGCACTAAGGTTCCTGCATCAGAACCTTAAACCCGAATGCTCGGCTAGGTTCCCAATGGTATTAAACCTTGCACCCGACAAATGGTGCTCTATTGTGGCCAATCATGCCTTCCATTTGAACTAGAATACATCCAAACATATGCAAATCTAGGCTTGGGGAAAGCATGGAAGTGTAGTGCTCCTTAGCTTCACGTGGAATCTTGAATTGCCTTAATTGGACACCTGAGCCAAAAGTTATGGGTAAAAAATTGCAAGGCTGTCAAAGTTGGCAGGTCTAGGCATTTTGCCTATGGGGATGTGTCGCTACAATACAAAACACACTGGTTTTGTCATGAAGGGATTGGTGATGTGTCCTTAGCTTTTTTGTTCCCATAAATTCAAGATTTCACACCTTAGTCCTTTTGGGGGCTTCTATGGCCTTCCAATAGCCTTAAGGGCACCTTTAAATGCCTCAAACCTGCATGTATGCATGCACTAGGCCACAATGCACCATTCTTACCAAGCTTGCAATCCCATATACATAAATCCAAGCAAAGCAAACAAACTAATCCACCATGATCAACACCATCCACCAATTAATACCATTTATCAAACTACTTAAATTTAACAAGCAAACAAGCTATGAATGACATCAAACATGCATGAATCATAAATCCCTTACCTCAATTACCCAAGAACTAGCAAGCATCAAGCACCATAAGCTAAGAATTTTCAATTCCAAAGGCTTCTTTAGGTTTCCTAAGTTGTAAGGCATAAACACGGTATATGACACTAAATTAACATTAACCCAACAAAACCCAAGCTTGAATGAGCTTAAGAAATAAGAGAAAACCCAACAAACTCCTGGGACTTGTCTCGAACCTCCGAGGTGCAAAATTATTATTTTGCTCCTCGCAAACCTAGTGCCATAAACCTCACGAAACCAACTAACCCTTGAGTGACTTACTTAACTTTGTTAATTCACCTCTAACTAAGGCATTTAGGCTAGGAATTTATGAACTTACCTTATTCACCAAGCATTCCTTTAAGAGGGCTATAACACTAAGGGTATATGCATGCTTCGTAATAATGTAGTGACAACATAAAAATAACATTTATTATTTTCTCATAGTCAATAATAATATCAAATATTAGTCTTAAATTCCACTAGACCCTTACCATAGTGCAACATTAGCACCATTATAATGCATATCACAGGTTTAACATAGACAAAATAAAACTTGTCCTAGATACATCAAACTAACTTTACTTGTACATGTCATGACCACCAACCATTTGAACCTAAGACTTTCCTAGTTGTTAGGTCCTAACTCCAAGCAATAGTTCGACCCATGGCTTGTAGCAACGGTTTAGATTACCGTTTTTGTTTCTCCCTAAGATTCTTTAATTGCACCATAGTCCATGGCTAGCCAATTACATGGCCTTATCCAAGGAATCATTAAAGAGAGGCATTAGGCCATTGCCCACCGTCAATATATTTTCTCTACAACACAAAGCATATAACAAGTTATGGACATAAGGACTCTTCATTAAATAGCATGCATTGGAGGATGACTTGGTAAATCAATCCATGATGTTTTTGTCTGTGAAAAAGAAAGGATAGTCAGGTTAGGTAGATGAACATTATGAGAAATATCAAACTCAACTACTTGGGTAAAAGTTGGGTGGACTAGGTAGGGGTAACCATCAGCCACGTGCTACTTCTGGTTTAAGACATCCATAATTTAGGAAAACTTTAGGGGAAAATAAGTAAAGAAAATGGGGGACCCACACCCAATTTGAGGACCCATCAAAATGCATTGGCATTATTGTCAGTTTGGTAAATATTAACTAGCTGGGGTTAACATGTTTCGCTGTTAAAGCAAAAGATCCCCTTTTGACTATTTTATTCTCCCTCAAAGTTACACAAATATTACAAGCATGTCATAGTGTTTCATGTACACTTTGTATCCAGTTAAAAGACAAACATAAATTGGGTGTTGTTGGAGGGCAAATGCATAAGAAGAACCTTGGTTGCACAAAAAAGACTTTCTGTAAGACCCAAATGTGTTAAGCAAGATGCAGATGATGAATAAGTATAGGCCTTTGGAAGTTTTGTGATGGAAAATGTTGGTCAAAGGACTTAACTAATCCACTTTACCTTGCCCCATAAGGGTGAATATTTGGTTATTTTGGTTTGGATTGAACTAAATTGGTCGGTTAAGTCGGTTTTTAGTTTTTGACCATGACAAACTGAATTAACCGAATCATCTAGAAAAATTGATTAAAACTTAACTAAAATATTTCAATTCAGTTTGGTTTGAACCGAAATAACTGAATTTACAAACATCTTCTTGATACATGCTACATTTTCTTTACATTTTCCTTTGATTTCCATAAGTAACCTCATCATCCTCATGTACATAGGAGGAGTGAGGGTTGGGTTGGGCCATATAAGCGTGAACAATAAGTTTTGGTGGGCTACGGGCAATAGTAGAAGCGGGCTATCAAGAGCCTAAAAACGGTTTTAAAAAATTCGGTTAATTTGGTTACTGAATTAATCAACCATTTCAGCCGAAATTGAATTTCAGAAATTCAATTTCAATCAAAACTGAACCAAAAAACAAAATAAGTTAAACAAAAAAACTAAATTAATTCGATTTAATGGTTTTCTCGGTTTCAATTGAATTGTGCACACCCCTATTGCCCCATGGTCAAGTTCTTGGCAACAATGGCAAGTGTCCTAGTTACACGAGGTCGGGGACTGAAGATATATTTTGCCCAATGTGGTACTGAAAAGGTAAAAACCAGTCCCCCCTCCCGCTCCGAAAACCATCCCAGCGTTCTTGATACCAATGGGGGATCCGGTCGGGGGATTGGGATCCGAGATGCGCATAGAAAACACCATTAAAGAGGAGCTCTGCATGGACATCGACCATCCCTTGCGGGAGAACATTGCCACTCCCGATGACTGGCGGAAGGCCCTCAACAAGGTCGTTCCTGCCGTCGTTGTTCTCCGCACCACCGCTTGCCGCGCCTTCGACACTGAAGCCGCTGGCGCCAGTTATGCCACTGGCTTCGTGGTTGACAGGCGCCGGGGAATAATACTCACCAATCGCCACGTCGTCAAACCAGGTAGGTTTTTACGTTCTACTACTACTAATTTCTCGTTCATCTCTGTTGGATACCGCTTTATTTTATTTTATTTTTTATTTTTGCCTTCAAATAGGATTGGATGTCGTGTGCACATCATTGTTTCGTTCTAGTTTCTGTCCTCATTTTGTAGAAGCTACTCATTTTGTAGGCGCTAAGTCACAAAAAATGGGTGTATGGGAATCTGAAATTGATAACACTGCATTCTTTCATTTACAAATAGTTGATTTGGATATTCCTGTCTGGAGTAGAATGTAATTGAGTCCTGAAATTCCAAATCTGTGGTTTACTCAAATGCAATTTGATGCAGTTCTTGGTCCTTTCTCTGGGACAGGGCTTGAACATTTTTTATGCACTCTGACGGCTGATGTATCTGCTGTCTGTATATAGATCTTTCTTTCAGTCTACTTTCATTCATTGTGGAACAGGAAATTGTTCAAATACTTTCTTTGTTTGGGTTTAGCAATACCTTTTCTTTTTCTTTTGCTTATATATAATGCAAGCAAACCAGTTTTTCTTATTTATTCAGTGGCTGAAACTAGCTAACGCCTTAGTTTGCATTTGTCCCATTTTTTATCAGAAAACTTATAAAACTTGTTAAGAAAATGCGTAGAAAATTATTTACAAGACAATGGATCAATTGTCTTGGTGAAAATGCCTATAAGGGTGGTAAGGGCAAGGTCAAGACATCTACCTTAGAGGTTCTAGTCTTGGTTTTGGGATCAAAGATTGAGAAGCTTGTACTAAAGTCAAAGGTAAGAATGAGGTTAGTTGCACAGGTAAGATGAAAAATCAAGAGAATCAAGAAAAGGAATGTTGCTCCCTACAAAGTGATATTGAGTTAAACCTTCTATCTTTGTCTAATAACAAAGACCTATAACTAAAATCAGCTTTGGGATCCTTCCTTATTAATGACAAAAAGGAAATCTTGAACCAAGGAAGGTAAGATGATTTTCAAGAAGAAATCTTCAATCAAGTTTTGGGCATGATTCCATCGCTTTGCCAGATTGTGGGAGTGACTTCTCAAGGTTCAGAAGGCACAAGCTTAGCTGAGAGAAGGGCAAATTTTGCTGCAAAGGGTGTAGGAAATTTAGCCAATTTTATTTGAGTGCTGGTTCTCTCTTTGGTTCTTGTGGATGTTTGGGCTTTCTAAGCTGTTGTCTTATCTCGGGTCTATGTTGTTCTTGTCTTTTCTTTTGGTGCCTCTGGCGCTCTTCAATAAGTTATTTTTTCTATAAAAAAAAGTCAAATGCCTCAACTCTCTTTGCATCTGAAATTCTTCCCCTAGAAATTTAAAAAAATAAGAGAATTTAGCCACTTGTGTTTCACTATACACAATGTAATCTTGCTACCTTTTTAGGGCCAATTCGTTTAAATTTAATGCATTATTGTGCATTATTCTTATATAAAGTGATTATTTGCCCAAATTATCAATTTATTGAAAACTTACACTTTAAGAAATCAAAAAGTAATTTTAGAATGTTTTTTTGTTGAAAGCTTTGTCATGGAAGGTGATCCGGAAACCAAATGCTCCACCAAGGTAAGAGCTGTTTGTTGGGAGGCAACATGGGAAATGATTACAAAAATGAGGAAAAATCTTAGACAACAGATGTGTCTGTGTCTGAAACTCTCCTAACAGTTGTTCAACTAGAGGTTTGTGGGTGAAGCTCTTTCAAATACAAGTCATGTGGGTGGTTGCAGTAAAAAGTGAAGATGAGATTTGGGCTTGTTCATCACTTTTCTCTATCAAGAATAAGAGTGTTGCTATTTCTATAATTTGTCTCTCAAATTTTTCAATCCATTGGAGAGAATGCAATGGTAGAGCTTCAAGGTCTATTCGGTTTAAATTAAAATTTTTCCATTATTGTGAATTATTCTTATATAAAGTGATTATTGTGATCCAAATTATCAATTTATTCAAGCCTTACCCTTTAAGAGCAAATTCATTTTAACTTTAGTCAACTTAATCTAAAGTGACTTATTTTTATTTTTACATCTTTTTTTCCCGAAATCAATTTTGTTTGACAGCTAATATTATATAGGTGTAATAATTCATTAAAAATACAATTTTTATAATCTCATTAAATTTTTGTGAAAATTTCTTTTTAATGCCTAAAAATAGATAAAATTATAAAAATTTAATAACATCAAGAAATTACTTTCAAATGGATTATTATATCTACGTAATATTAGATTTCAAATGAAATTGGTTTCTGGTAAAAAAAAAAATGTAAAAATAAAAAATAAGTTATTTTTTATTAAGTTGACTTAAGTTAAAACGAATTGACTCTAAGAAGTCTAGCCTTGGATCCAGTGGTCTATTGCCTAATCCATTCGATCCGTGGGCTGCTCCAATTGGTGGATTTGGACCCAAATTGAAGCGTGCTCAGCGAGCAGACCACCACCTGGCTGGGTTTATAGGTGGATCCAAAGTGGGGCACAGTGGGTGGTCGTCCACTTGGCTGGGTTTGCTTGGCAGCTAGAAGGATTGACATAGCAGGATAGGTAGCCACCAGGCATTTGTGTGTGCATGAGCATCCTTGGTTTGCTTTTGTGGGGTTCATTGTGCATTCGGAGAAGACACGGCAGGCTGTAATTTTGGACAACATTAGGCCTAGGTTGGGTTGGGTGCATGAAGCCCGATCCGACCCTCCACTAAAGAGCCCTTTTTAAACCACTTTAAATTGAAACGAACTCCCCCTCAAGTATTTCAGGAACAAGATTTACCCGAGAATTTATCTGACCTTTTTAAAGAACGGCATAAGTTGCTGCAATTCCTTTGTTGTTTTCTGGTTTGTCTATTATATTTAGTTAATAGAACCCTATGAAATCTCCCAGCCATTTTAGTGATGTGTAAAACTAAGATTCAATTGACCTGTAAGGAACAGCTTACTAGTTGCTAGAGTAAACATGTTATTGAATCTTTTGTTCTTTCTGTCAAAAGGGTTTCCCCGCAGCAAATATACGTCTAAAAACATGGTACTTCCATCACCAAAACTTGGAATTAATGTAAATTTCATGATGACTCTGATCCACTCTTAATATGTTTCCAAAGACCATTTCCATGAGGACCACCCACTGGTCCTGAGCTTCTGCATTTTGGGCCTTGCTATGCTGGGCAGTAATCACTTGCTTCAGAACCTTATTCATTACCTTCAATGGTTTGGACCTGCATTTGCATTATTAGGGGAAAAGAAATAATAATACCAGAAAATAAGGAAAAGGAAAGGAAATTGTTCTCCATGTCTGGATAACTTTTGAAATCGTTAAGTGGAGGTAGACTGAATGATACATTTTTCTGTTAGTGTTTTCTCTTGGTTTTACTTCAATAATCAGAAAAGACAGTAATGCTTTCAGTATGAGGTATTCATTGTAGGAACACGTGTAGGAAGACTGTTGGGTCAAAAGGTCCATCCTTCCTAGCAGATTGAGCCTTAGTCTGAAATGGAAAAAAGGCTTGGCAATATCTACTCATTATTAAAAGTTTTTAATATTTTTTTCCACTGTTTTGTAGCAGAGTGAAACCCAAAATAGTGATGGACACAACTTTTGAGTCAGAGCTTTTTATTTACTCCTAGTTTTATTTCTTTTGTTTCTTAGGACCTGTTGTTGCTGAAGCTATGTTTGTAAACCGTGAAGAGGTTGCAGTCTATCCCATATACAGAGATCCAGTAAGTGAGATCTTCACCTTTGCATGAACTTATCACATCACTGTTTGCATTACCTCTACCATTTCAGGATTTGAATAACTTTTTGGAGCTAACACTATTCAATGCACATTAATTGTATTATTTTCCATGTAAGCAGTTTATAAAGTTTTCTGTTTCTACTTGCTTTGCATTCCTTCTTGTTAGTTGCAATTTTAGTAGCTTTGCTTCCACTTATACATGGCGCTAACATTTTCTTTTTAAATAGGTTCATGATTTTGGCTTCTTTCGGTATAACCCTGACATGATTCAGTTTCTGAAATATGAGGAGATTCCACTTTCCCCTGAAGCCGCATGTGTTGGACTAGAGATACGTGTTGTAGGCAATGATAGTGGGGAAAAGGTAGTTAGTTGTCTGTGTTTGCAATGTCTATGTTGTGTTGCAGTGGCATTGATTGCAACTACTTCGGGTGATAATAATTAAAGGTTTTTTGTTTCCCTTTATTTTCCTGAATGTTTTTTCTGATACCTAATACTAGAATCACTTCTCTATATAACCAACTGCACTCATAGTGATGGTAGAAAACATTCTTGTTGCAGTTTTGCTGTTCTGAATATCTGTGTTCAATTACCATAATTTTTTAGTTTCCCTATAAAAAAATGATATAGGAAGGAGTGAATTGTCAATACTTTTTGTTAATCGAAGTGCAGTAAAAGCATTGGTACAAGTGGTTTATGGTATTTTTCATATTATGTTATTATTGTGCCTTGTTTGTTTTAAGGTATATGCTGTCCATCCTTTCAATTATAATTTCATCCGGCATGCGTTGCATGTAATTTTTCCTGTGGTCCTACAATCATGTGATCTGAATGCTGTAAAATAGGGAATTGATGGTGTTGAAGGGTTTGGGAAGTTATAAAATTTCTATCCTCAGTATATGTTTATTTTCAAATTGCAGGTTTCAATACTAGCTGGTACACTGGCTCGCTTGGATAGAGATGCTCCACATTATAAAAAGTATGTCACAGTTTCCATTTACTTTTCATATCATCTTCTCTGTCAAGAAAACTGTGTAATAGTAAAACCTGGGTTCTTAGCCTTTTCACTTAAATGTTTCTTTTTGTTTAGTCACTCAAAATTTTTTCATTTTTTTCTTATGGAAAAAGGTGTAAAGGTTTAAGGTTGATTGAATTTTATCTTGAAACTCATGCCAGTGCTTTATTTATTTTGCCCAGTGCTTTTACCCCAACAGTGTTCTTTTTTGGTGTCACATCAGTCATTATATCTACATTATGGCTATATTTAGACAATAATGCTTGTCTAATGGACCAAACAAGCCTAGCTTTACATCTTTTTCTCCAGTGAAGAAGGCTAGCTGCCTAGTCTTCCATCCGGACTTGCTTTAAACCAAGAGGATGGAAAAATAGATCTTTGTAGTTGACTTCAATTCACTCATCTATTCTTCATCATCCAAAAGAAAAAAAAAATGATGGTAATTTATAAGTTACACATCCAATGAAATTGAAGGTTATTTTTGGCCTTGTTTGCCTGGTGTCGTATACTCCTCAGCCCATGTGTGTAAATTATAGAAACTTATTGCTCATCCTTTTGATCTTCGAGAACTTGTAGAGAGCTTGATTACAGTGATATGTTTGTTACAGGGATGGATATAACGACTTCAACACATTCTATATGCAAGTACGCTTCTGATTTTTATCGTTTTGCTTGTGATTTTGTGAAGTAACCGTGTGTGGATTCATATGTTTGGGTTATAGCTTCATCTTATTCCTGAAATTTTCTGTTAGCCAAGTTTGTCTGCTTAGGTTTGTGCTTAGTTCATGTTTTACCTTTTTGACTCCATCCAGGCAGCTGCTTTTGCAGTTCTCTTCTTTCCATGTAAGGCAATTGACCTGAAAGCATTATAGGCTTGTTCTGGGGAGCTGCAGGATTGTGGGAGGAATGTGGGCTTGGTCAGGTATTTAGTGCCAGGGTTAGGAAGGGCCATTAGCTCGATTCTCATGCCACTATATTTTTTTTGTTTGGTCTGGCATGAGGTAAAATGAGGAACTGAAGAGTGTTTCGTGCAGTGTGTGGTTTGGTTTGATTAAATTTTACTAAAAAAGCTGACCGTACTAATAATGACACTTCCCCCAACGCTTGATATTATTTACACTTCTCCCCCCAAGTTTTGGAAAGCTAATATTATATAGGTACAATAATCACTTAAAAACATTTTTTGATATGGTAATTAAATTTTATGAATATTTTAACTTACCCTTCTAAAAAAAGACAAATTAATAAAAAAAATACTTGCTTTATACAATAATAATTTTAAATGTGTTTTTAAGGTTTGTTAATGTGTAAAGCTTCAAGATATCTAAATAAGTACTATTAATGCATTATTATTATGGGTAAATGTAATGTATTAGTAATTTGCCCCGAAGGTTCCGTACTATTTACTCTAGTCCATCATGTTCTTGATATGTACACTTAACCCCCACAAACATCACCTTGGCTGCCCCATGTGTTAAAAGGGTGAGGCCAAATGCTCTGATTGACCTTCCAAGTTTCAGAACTGGTGCAAATCACCCCCTAAATTTGCAATTTAATTTCCAGTATCCCCAAGTACTATTCTTATTTATGTTTATACTCAACTAAGATCTAGAATACTTTAGGTAGAGTTATTCTAATCAATGTTTATATTTTGCTTTTAATATAAGTGGACACACAGAGACACCAGTTTTTCTTTCTAATTTTCGTTTTCCATCAAATTTTAGTATTATATTAATAAGAAAATTATGGAAGTTTTGAAGCCTAAAGTTATTTTTACAAAGAATTAGAAGTAAGCTAATTAGTCATTAAAATCAAACAAGAAAGAGAAATGAAAACCCAATCAAAAAGAAAAAAGCCATGAACTTTATTCATTTCTGAACCTAAATCGATCTACACTTTGGAATCCAACCCCGAGAATCACCAAATTGGTCCTCTTCTGTAGCAACATCTCTTGCTGGTTGCATCCCCATTCATCAGCAGGGTCCGCTTCCTCATCAACCGGTTCAGCTTCTACCAGGAATCGGTCTCCTCCAGCTATCAGGCTGTCAATTGCAGCATCCATGATGTCATGGGTCTAGTTGGTTTCACAGCTAGCATCAAATTCGCAGAGAGAAATGGCAATGGCTGAGGAGGGTGGTTGTTCTGTTAAATCCAAAAGTTTTGGGGTGTTCAGGCTCAAATATAAAAGGTAGAGCGTAAGTAGAGATATTTGCTATTTTCCTGAACAGAAGTTTTAACAGTGCTAATGTGTGAGAGGGTTAAGCGTGTATTTCCAAAAATATTGGGGGGACAAGTGTAAATAGTACAAAATCTCAGATGCAACTTGCCCCTATTATTAATGCAAAAGAAAGTGGACCTTCAGCTGTTTATTAACCGTCAAACCATTAGCATACAATTTGAATTTATTTGATGATTATTATTACAACTCCAAATTAGGATTTTAAAGGTTAATGTTAGACAATGTGAAAGAAGTAGGCAGTAAATGGTGGGTTTCCAAACCTGGGGGGCGAGCTTGTGAATGGTACCAAACTTTGGGAGGGGTGGTGTTGCTGACCGTACATATTTTGGAGCAATATCCTTCTTAATTCAAAATACAAAATCATTAACTATTGGTACTCAAATAAGCCATTGGTACTAAAACATGCATATAAGGATATCAATTTTAGATTCTAACACCTTACGGAATTTTTTTCATTTTATGGCATCGCTATTATTTGGTTTGCTTTATAGATTGTATGGTTTGACTTCCTATTGAATCAAACCGAAACTGATAGTTCTTTCTCCTATTTTTTTAATTGCTATGCCAAACATAAAACTAATGCTACTTTTAACTGAACCAAGCTTGACCTATATCCATAGTTTAGTTTTAACCAAAGCATGCATTGCCCACACCAAGAAGTTACTAAATATTTTTACGTATTAAGTTCTAATTGTTAAAAGAAATGAATATTTCTTGTGTAAGATTATTAATTATCTAATGAGGATATGAATATTTCCTCCTCCTGATCATAATCATACTGCATCTTAGTTCAAACTATATTGGAGTCAGTGGCGTGAAGTTTATAGTGTCAATTAATTGTTTAAAGTTAGTTAATACTTCAAATTCAAGCAAAAGCGAAGTGACAAAAAGTTTTATGTCGAATATTTCTTGGGTACTATGAATATTTCTTGCTTAAGATTACTACTTATCCAATTTTAAGGTTAATCCACTTAGGATGTGTTTGACTGATTCTGATTTTTTAAGATGACTATTGGAAATGAATTACAAGCAGACAATATTATGTTATTGAAAGAATTTAAATGAATGCAAAAGAAAAAAAAATTAATTTGTCCATGTTTGTTTAAAATGAAAATGAAGAAATAGTCAAACTTTTTCACATTTGGTTAAAAGCATAATTGTTAGAGGTAGCGAAGTTTGACCCTGCCTAATAACCTGCCAACCCAATGAGAAACCTGATGCTTCAACCTGGATTGACTGAAATAAGTCAATGGCAGGAACCTGGGAATTTGAGACCTTGAACTTGAGTAGCCCAGACTCAGGTTATGAGCCTGAGAATGGCTCAGAACCAATATCTGAATCGGGTGACTGGAAACCAAGAATTGAATTTCATGGACCCTGTTCACTTGTACCCAGGTGACTTAGTGATACAACCACGGTGGGTAATTGGCTCACTGTTAGGGATTGGGATAAAAGGCTTTAGGCTTGGAAAGAGAAAAATGTCAGATTTTATTGCTGAAAATGTGAGTTTGATCACATATAGGCTCTTTGTATAGAGCCTTGATAAACACTTGGAATAGGAATACTAAACCTGACAGGAATAGTCAATTAACTAGGAGAATAAATTAACCTATTTCTAAGTCTAAAAAGAATAGGACTACTATTAGCATGTAGAGTCTCAGTATAAACAAATCAAAATAAAACAGAAAAGAAAGAAAAAAAAAGAAAAGCTGCACTGAAATCTGCAGCTGATTGGGCTTAATACTTCTTATATTTTGGCTTTTTCTTAGACTTATTTCTCTTATAACTCTCGAGAAATTCCTCAGCTAAATGCTCTGCATCACCTAGACAAGATGAATTGATTGGAGGTTCATCGTAGGTTTGGTATACCCTAGTTTGGGTCATCATGTGACTGGTTAATTCTCAGGATTGGTTTACTTGAGGTTGAATAATCTTGTGCCTGGATCACAATACAGCAGTTTATCTTGGTTTATCATTCTAAATTTGCGGTCATCCTAGGTCATAGTCACATGAGTTTGGGTCATCTTTATTCTAGGTCATATATGTTCATGTCATTTGGCGTGTAAGCCGTGTTAGGTTCATTTCAAACTGAATATTTCACAACTGGTCTATCAAGTCAACTTGGTATTGCCTTCAACTCATTAGTTCAGAGTAATTCTTAGGTTTGATTCATCTAGGGTTTGGATCATGTTGGGTTCTGTCTGCTTGAGTTCAAGTCATTCAGGGCTTCGGTTATATGAGGTTGGAACTTCTCAGGTATGGATCATCTCAAGTTTGGGAGATTAGGTCATCGGTTTGGCTGTTAAGAACATCTTGGCTCCAAGTTATCTTGCTCTGGCCACCTTGAGTCCATGGCCGTCAGGATCTGTAAATCCCTTGACTGTTGAATTCAGAAATAAAACCTTGTTGTTCAAGAAAAGGAAACTATTCCAGGAACATTTAGGAATAACACCCTGACACGGGAAAGTTTGGAATCTCACTTTTCAACTGTCTCAAGAGTTAGAACTCTTGAGTTTAAAGCACCCTTTGTGTGTTAGTTCTGTGGGCATGTACCCTCTAGGGAGTTTACTTGGGTTTGAGTCCACTGATGCCTCTTTCCACCATTAAAAAAATGCCACACCCTGAAGCTTTTATGATTACATTTTTTACCTTCAATATAGGAGCTAGAATGTTATTTTTTTATACTTATTTTTAGGCAGCATCTGGGACTAAAGGCGGCTCAAGTGGATCACCAGTGATTGATTGGCAAGGTAGGGCGGTAGCCTTGAATGCTGGAAGCAAATCATCAAGTGCATCTGCCTTTTTCCTGCCCCTAGAACGTGTGAGTACATCAAGTTTAATTGCTTCATTTCCATGGGTGTAAGTATTATTGAACTTTTTTAGGTTGCCTTTCAGGGTTGTTCAAAACTTACTATGAAAATTTGAGTAGTTTTCTTGCACTTTGCATATTAACCTTGACCTTGGTGCATCTACGGACGTTGAACCTTCACCAAGTGGGTAAGGTGGTCTAAGAAATCCAAAGCTGTTCAATTGCATTGGGTTATATACTGTTTGGGTTAAAATTTTCAATATGAAAAAATATGATAGATTGCGAGGATAGTCCTTAATCTTTAATTATCATTCTGTTTTAATTCTTAACCTATTGATTGTTCTATTTTGGTCCTAAACCTATTAAAAATGTCTCATTATGGTCATATTAGAAACATTTGATTTTCGCCCCTCACTGGATGAAATTTATTAACTTTGAGTAACTGTTATTAACTTTTGAAATTTTATTTTAAACTATCATGTATCCGTCTCCTAATAAATTTGAACAGTGCAATAAGTTTTTTACATTATTAAATAGTTTAAATTATCAATTTTTTTTTTCTGTAAATCAATTTATTTCATTAAAATGGGAAAATCACTAATTTTAAATTGTCTATTTACTGTCAAAAAATTGTTGCACAATTTTGATTTGCTGAAAAACAGTTAACGGATGTTTAAAATTGGAATTTCAAAAGTTGATGTTAGACAATTACACTGAGTTAATGGATTCTATTTGGTGAGGGAGAAAACAAAACAAATTTACCAGGCTTAGGATTAGGGGCTAAAACAACAGGATAATTAAATATTAGGACTCTGAAATTTCTCTAAAAAAGATGGTATTTACTCAAGTTGCCATGTTGTGCAAGTTGATTTTATATGACCAACCTTGTGCTGAAATACAACCATGGCAACCGAGTCATTGCCATCTCACATGCAAGTATAAACAGTTGACGCAGCGAGTTAGCGTAAGAAACAAGGGTTGAGCTCGTCAAGCCCGGGATAGAAAAAATTTGGAATTTTCCCTAGAAGAGGGTAACTGATTCTTTACTCAAGTTTGTTGTAAAACATGGCGCTAAGAGTTTATTTATAAAGTTGCATAAAGCCCTAATCCTAAAAGTAACAGAAAACCCAAAAGACTAGGAATCCTAAGATAACTAGGAAACCTGAAAAGTAGGAAATAAATCACTACAAAACAAATAAAGCACTATAATGAGAGTCTATTTCTTTCCCTTCTTCTTAGCCTTCTTTCAATCCTCCTATTCTAGGAATTTGTCAACCATACGCTCCACATCAGTCCCCTCCACTTGAGAAAAACTCGTCCTCTAGTTGTTGGAAGATATGGATATAAGGGCTTATAGAGGGATAACAAGGGAAAAGGTCCGCCATATTGAATGTCTTAGAAATTCCCATACTATTAGGCAAGTCGATCACATAGGCATTATTGTTGATCCTCTTTAGAACCTCGTACGGACCATACTTTTGTGGCAGCAACTTACTATATGTACCCACCGGAAACCTCTCCTTTGGTAGGAACACCATCACCTGATCACCGACTTAAAAAATCTGCTCACGACGACATCGATCAGCCACTTGCTTATGCCTCTGGTTTGCTTGTTCCAGCCTTTTTTTGACTTCAGCTTGGACATCTTGCCATTGAGTTGCCATATTCTCTGCTGCCTTACTGTTTCCAGCATTGTTAGGTAACTTTGCTAGATCAAGTGCATGTTGCGGAGGTTTAGTATAGACAACAGAGAATGGAGACCGCCCAATTGCGCTTTGAACCTTGTTATTGTAGGCCAATTCTGCTTGAGCCGATGCTAAATCCAATTACTTAGGACGGTCACCGTAGATACTCCGTATGGAATTACCCAGCATTCTATTCACCACCTCCATTTGCCCATCAGTTTGAGGATGAGCTGTGCTGCTGAACTGTAAGGATGAATTGAACTGATGCCACAAGGTCCACCAAAAGTGCCCCTAGAACTTAATATCATGATCATACGTGACGGTTTTAGGAACCCCGTGCAAATGTATGACCTCCCTAAAAAAGAGCCTTGCAATCCCACTGGCATCAGCAGTCCGCTTACAATCAAGAAAATACGCCATCTTAGAGAACCTATCAACAACAAAAAAGATAGAATCCATGCCTCGTTGGGTACGAGGCAGCCTCAAGACAAAATCCATGGATAGGTCCTAAATATTTCTTGGAGCCGACAAAGGCATTTACGGTTCGGTGTTTTGCAACTGGCCCTTGGAGACTTGATAGTCATAGTACCTCTTTGCTAGACTGTCAATGTCCCTGTGCTTATGAGGCTAGAAATACCGCTCCTCCACGACAGCAAACACCTTATCGCGTCCCAATTGTCCAGTAAGACAACCCCCATGCAAGTTACGAATCAACTTTTCTCTCGAGGACTTAGGGATGCAAACCAATTCCCTTTTAAAAGAAAGCCATCCAGAAGATAAAAATCATCAGTATGACTAAAAATACACTTCTCCCATACCTCCTGGAAATCTCCGTCAGTGGGATACAACTCCTTCAGCTCATCTAAGTCAACAATCTCTTGCTTCAAAGTTAACCAATAGATCGGCTCTCTTGCTCAATGTATCGGCAACCTTATTTTGTACTCTAGCTTTATGCACTAGCTTGTATGGAAATTTCTGTAGGAACTGCACCCATCTTGCGTGCATATCCTTGCTGATTCACCTTTGAGTATTCAAATACTTCAAAGCATCATGATAATAGAACTCCTTATCATAGGTTGTCTACTTACGCCTCGCCTCACTGAGCTTTTCACTAAAATAGGCTACTGGATGGCCTCTTTGAGATAGAGCAACATCAATTCCCGCGCTGTTGATATCACACTCCACCTCAAACAAGGCATCAAAATCCGGCAGTGCTAAATTAGAGGCGGCAGACAACCTCTCTTTTAGCAAGCTAAAACTCATCTCTACCTCCTCTCCCCATTGGAATTTGCCCGTCTTTAGGCATTCATTAATTGGGGCAGTGATGGTACTGAAATCTCTAACAAATCGCCTGTAGAAGGTTGCCAACCCTCGGAAACTCCTTACTTCTGTAATTGTTTTGGGGATTGGCCATTCCTTGACAGCCAGAATTTTCACCTCGTCCACATGAATACCATTAGCACTCACCACATAATCGAGGAATAACAGCTAGGATATCATAAACTTGCACGTCTTCAAATTTGCGTACAACTTATTTTCCTGAAGAACTATTGACACTTCCCGAAGATGCAAAAGGTGATTTGACTCTCAACTACTATAGATCATTTCTTCTTCAAAATAAACCACCATAAATTTCCCAATAAAAGACTTCAATACCTGATTCATAAGCCACATAAAGGTACTAGGGGCATTGGACAGCCTGAAAGGCATCACCAACCACCCATATAGGCATTCCTTTATTTTAAACGCCATCTTCCGCTCATCCCCTATCCTGATACGAATATGATGACACCCAGTCCCCAAGTCAATTTTCGAAGACTTCATAGCTCTATGCAACATGTCCAGCATCTCATCTAATCGGGAGATTGGAAAACCATAACCAATGGTAATTTTGTTGATTGCCTTGCTATCAACACATTCTCCAACTACCATATGATTTTGGAGTCAACAATGCCAGAACCACGCATGGACTCATACTCTTCTGTATGTGTCCCTTTTGCAACAGTTCTTCTACTTTTTCCTGCAACACCTTGCCCTCCTAGGACTCATCCAATAGTGTGGTTGATTGGCAAACATGCCCCTGGAACCTAATCAATATGGTGTTGGATTTCCCTCATTGGTGGAAGCCCTTCAGGAAGCTCCTCTGGCCTAATGTTGCTAAACTCTTGCAATAAGGACTGTACTGTACTGCTTCTCGAACAACCAGTTCTTCCTTGCTGTCTACATTTAGGATCGGCTTGAGCACCACAACATAGACTTCTCCGGTACCTTTTATGGCAGCTTGCATCTCTTGTTCGGTTTGGACTAACATCACAGCTGCCTACCCCTCCACTTTAGAAGCTTTGGAAAGTCTCACTCTTTTCAACGGCTTCAATGAGAATTGCTTTCCATCCTCCTGCTTGTAAATATTATCTCGCCCATCATGAATAGCTGCAGCATCTAACTGCCCAAGTCTCTGAAGCACACATCCATATCTACTATTTCACAATAAACCTCATCTTTATATTGTCTTATGGAAAAAGGAACCTTCCACCTTTTTGTAACCCCGATTTTGTTCGTGGCCTTGATCCACGCAATGGTGTAGGGATTCAGATGCTTCTATGTCTGTAGACCCAGTTGTTTGACCACATCGCTACTGATAATGTTCTCACAACCGCTGTCAATAATCACATCAAATAGGTGTGTAGTAATGGTGCATCGATTACGAAACAACTGTTGTTGTTGAGGCTTGAACATCACCTTCTAGATTTCATAAGTCACACCCCCATCTTCCTCTTCCTCATGCGCATCTTCTTCCCCATCAGGTCTGCAACTAATCTCTCCCTCGCCTTCACGCTTAAAAACATTAGCGGTCCTCCTTAGACAATCATTGGATAGATGGGCGGGGTTAAGACATATATAACACATTTCCTTTCAGTCTAGGGTATGCATTATTGGTTGCCGTTCTTGGTTGGGGATTAGTTGTGGGCTTTGGCACTTCATTGGGCCTAGCTACCTTCTATTTTCTGGCCACCTTCTCTTCTAAAAAATGCGCACGCCTCTCCGCTGGCCGATCTATAGACTTGTCTATTGGGGCCCTTGAATTCTCCCCACCACAGCTTCACTGATGAAATTCCGTACAAGGCTCTATCCAGTTACATTGCTATAGCGTTGACTCTGCAAGCATAGCCAAGTTCCTTGTCTCCATTATCTCTCGCACCACTTGTACCCCGATAGCTCTCTGGATTGCTAGTTTCAATCCCTCAATATATCGTGACACGTGTTGGTCCTCTGATTCCTATAGATCATTCTTCTTGGACAGCCCCATAAACTGCGCAATATAATCTAAAACAGACCTCGTTCCCTGTTGCAACGTCTAATATTGATGGAACAATATCTGCTCAAAATCGGGTGGAAGGAAATCCTGACATATCTGTTATGGAATGTTATTTATAGTTTAGGAAACATAATAATCTCTCTTTATTCCTAGGGATTTTTTTTCCCTGTATTCTCCTATCTATTATATAAAGGTTGTGTGAAAGTCTTGTGTTGATTAAAGCCCTCTATTTATTAACCTGGTATTAGAGCCTAAGCCCTTGCCGCAGCCGCTACCAGAAAATTATACCCACCTTTACGATTCCATTGCCCTGACTAGTACCCTTCTGTTTGCTTAACCAGACTAAAAACCAAGAACACAGCCACATCCAGGAGTCAAGGAGATGCAACGTCAGAGGGATCAGTTGGTGGTTGTGACATTGCTGGCAGAGCTGAAGCTGGAATTTGAACCAGTTCGTTCCCAGATTCTTGGACGGATGGAGCTTCCTTCATTACCTGATGTTTTCCCATGGCTCTCTTGCACTATGATGAAGAAAAGTTCTGCAAGCAACATTTCCAACTGGTCTGCCCTTGCAGTACGGCCTAGTCCACAAACAAGCAATGGTTGTGGAGGTGTTCGTGAAGGATGTGATAGTCGTGGTGGTCGTAGTGGTTGGGGTGGACGTTATTGAGATTCATGTTTGTACTACACCTATTGTGAGAGAGATGGACATGAGGAGACTTGTTGGGGCAGGGATCTTGCTTTGTGGGCAGCACATATCGACACACTTGAGGAGTCATCTTCAGCTGTAGCCCCACAACAGCCTGTTGTGATATCTCAGGAAGAGTACACTAAGTACCTAATGTTTCAGTCCGCACGGTAGGCTTCCTCTTCTTCTATGGCTTCTGTGTTCATCGATGTAAGCCAACAGCTTGTTATTCGTCTAAGCTTCCTAAAAATCAACTATAGGTGTTGGATTGCAGTGTCACAGACCTCATTTCAGGTAAAACAACCAATTTTGACCATATCTCTCGTTTACCGTTACCTCATGCTATACTCACTATTGCAGATGGATCCACCACCACCATTATAGGTGTTGGACCCACCCATCCTTGTCAATCTCTTACTCTTATGATCTACTTTGTTTGTTCCTAATTTTCCTTTCAACCTTATGTCTATAAGTAAGCTAACCAAACAACTAAATTGCTCAGTTTGTTTCTTTTTTGATCGTGTCGTTATCCAAGATTTGTGGATCAATAAGAAGATTAGAGAAATGCATGAATCAAATGGAATGTACTACTTCAACAAATTATGGCAGTCAGTTGCTGGTCATGCATCGTTCTCACCTCTGTTAACTCATGGTCATTTGGGTCATCCATCTTCGGGAAATCTTGAGAAACTTGTCCCTGATTTGGGCTCAGTCTCCACCTTGGATTGTGAGTCATGTCACCCGGGTAAGCATTGTCGTGCTCCCTACCATTCTCGAGTCAGTAAAAGGTTTGAAAAACCATTTATGCTAGTTCATATAGATATCTGGGGTCGAAGTTGTGTGAAGTCCAAGTTAGGTTTTCAGTATTTTGTAATTTTTGTTGATGACTTTTGGCGAATGACTTGGCTGTTTTTAATGAAGGATTGTTCTGAGGTATTCTCTATCTTTTGTTCCTTTTGTGCTGAAATTCAGAACCAGTTTAATTCTCCAATTAATATTCTTTGCAGTGACAATGCTAAAGAATATTTCTCTAACTCAAAATGTCCAGCTACATGCAGCTGTAGGGAATTATACATCAATCTTCATGTCCGAAGACATCTCAACAAAATGGAGCGGCTAAGGGAAAAATCGAACACATTGTTAAAACAGCTCGTACCTTTTTAGTTCACATGAATGTTCACAAAAATTTTTGAGGCAATAGTGTTCTTACTGCATGTTTTCTCATAATTTGAATGCCTTCATTTTGTCAGTTAAAATCCCATTCTCTGTTTTGTTTGCCTCCCGAGCTCCATTTTCTATTGTACCATGAATTTTTGGATGTGTATGCCTTGTTCATCAACACCAGCTTAGCACAGACAAGTTAGATCTTAGAGCCTTAAGATGCGTTTACCTTGGATACTCTCATCCATAGAAAGGGTAGAAATGCTTTTGTCCCTCATTCAATCGATTTTTTGTTTTAGCCAATGTTACGTTCTTTGAAAAGGCACCTTATTTTTCTGATACGTGATCTGTATCTGCTGATACCGATAATTGTCTGCCTTTACCTTTTGTGCCAACTCAAACAGCTCTTGAGAACGATGCGTCAAATACTAGTCCTACACCTTTAAAGCACATTCCTGATGTTGATCCCTCCTCTTTAGACTGTTTGTCTAGTCCTGAAGTGCAGGTTTATATTCAGCGTCCTTGAGGTGAGGTACCGAAAGGAAATTCATGCTCATCACCACCGTCTTATTCATCTTCAAATCCAAATGGTGATGATTCGGATCTTGCAATTGCACTTCGCAAAGGGAAAATGTCTCGTACTTTTCACCCTTTCTCCAACTTTGTTTCTTATGATTCTTTATCACAATCATATTTTGCCTTTATATCCACCTTGTCCTCTATACCCTTGCCTAAGTTTGTTTCAGAAGACATTTCTCATCCTGGGTGGAAGCAACCTTTGGAAGAAGAATTGTCAGCTTTGTGGCTAATAACACGTGGGACTCGGTTTCTCTTCCGTGTGGTCAAACTGTTGTAGGTTGTCGCTTGGTATTTGCGGTAAAGGTTTAACCTAATGGTACAGTTGATTGATTAAAAGCCCGTCTGGTAGCAAAAGGATATATTCAGGTATATGGCATGAACTACTTGGAGGCATTTTCTTCAGTAGTCAAAATGACATCTTTTCGTGTTCTTATTGCATTGGCTGCTTCATGTGTTGCCCTTACATTAGTTGGACATGAAAAATGCCTTTCTTCATGGAGATCTTGAGGAAACTATTTATATGAAGCAACCACCGGTGTTTGTTGCTCAAGAGAAGCCTGATCGTTTATCGCCTAAGCAGGACGTTGAATGGTTTGAAACAGATGCCACGAGCTAGGTTTAGTCGTTTCAGTTCAGTCATTATGAAATTTGGTTTGCAGCGATGTATTTTGGATCACTCTCTTTTTTATTACCACTTTGAAGCTGGTGAAATCCTCTTTATTGTCTATGGTGATGATATTGTTACCACTGGTGATGATGTAGTTGGTATTCAATCATTGAAGGTTTTTTTGCAAACCAAGTTTCAAATAGGAGACCTTGGTCCATTGAGATATTTCTTAGGGATTGAGGTAGCGTGCTTCAAAATGGGATTTTGTCTGTCTCAAAGAAAATATGTTCTCAACCTTTTTGAGCAAACGGGCTTGTCGGGAACCAAAGCGGTGACAGTCCTATTGAGCCAATTGTCGAGCTTGATGTAGATAAACGGGAATACCTGGAGGATCCTACCAGGTATGAAAGACTTCTTGGTAAATGAAATTATCTAATTGTTACTCGTCCAAATATTTCATTTACTGTGGGTGGAGTAAGTTAGTTCATGGACTCATACTCGTACGAGCCACTTGGATGCAGTAGTTAGAATTTTGAGATATGTTATAAGAGCACCCGGACGAGGTCTCCTTTACCAAAATCATGATCATACTTAGATTTAGGGATACACAGATGCTGATTGGGTAAGTTACTATGATCGACGGTCAACTTTAGTTTACTGTATATTTGTGAGAGGAAACTTGGTGTCATGGAAATGCAAAAAACAAAGTATTGTTATATGGTCAAGTGCTGAATCTTAGTATAGGGCAATGGCGTATACTACACGTGAACTAGTTTGGTTAAGGCATCTTCTTATGCAGGTTGGTTTCGCACACTCATCTCCTATGGAATTAATGTGTGATAATCAAGCAGCCAACCAAGTTGCATTGAATCCCGTCTTCCATGAGAGAAATAAAATATTGAAGTTGGCTGCCATTTTTGTTTGTGAGAAGCTTCAAGAAGACTTGATCAAGACCCCGTATGTCAAATCAAAAGATCAACTTACTGGCTTGTTCACTAAAGCTTTAGGCGGGTTTTAGGTAAGGGCTATATGTGACAAGCTTGTACCTTATGATATGTATGCTCAAACTTGAGGGGGAGTGTTGTAGAATGTTATTTATAGTTTAGGAAACATAATAATCTCTCTTTATTCTTAGGGATTTACTTTCTTTATTCCTAGGGGTTTTCTTTCCTTATATTGCCCTCCTATCTATTATATAAAGATTGTGTGAGGGTCTTGTATTGGTAAAGCCTTTTATTTCTTCCTCTGATTTTGTTTAACAAAATAATTCATTTGGTACAAGTTCGTAACTGGTGTTTGTGCTCTCTCTGCCTCTTGGCTTGCAGCCTTTCCCACCAGGCGGACGCACCTTCCCTTGACCAGCAACCAACCAGTGTAACCTTGTTTTCCTTCGGAATATCCATGTAGTTGAAGAATCCAAATATATATGTAGTTAAAGAATTGATCAACCTCGTTTAACCAGTCAAGGACACCCTAAACACCTAGGTTTCTGTTGAATGGTTGAACATCCGCCTTAATCCAATACTCCCCTATATTCTAACCATGACCAGCACCTTGCCTACGGTGACCCAGGTAGAAGTCCTTGTCATCATCAATCTTCATCCACGTAAACCTGCTATCTACGTCGATATGTAGGATGGGGGCCTGTCAATTGGCCGGCCGAGGGGTGAATTCTCCTGATCTCGCAACCTACCGCCATTCCGATTCCTATTGGCATCCAATCGTAGGGCACGGAACTGGGTAATGATCTCATCAAAAGCGCTCTTCTATACGCTGCATTGGATGATCTAGTTGCTGCTCAATTCGCTGCTCCAAAGCTTCTAACGCCACTCCATTATCAGGTGATGTCCCTGCCCCATGATCACCGTCGATAGAACTGCTGCCTCCTAGCACTGTCAGGTCAGCCATCGAAGAGTAGGCAATCCAACTTGCTTTGATACCACTAGATGCAGTGAGTTAGTGTAAGGAACAAGGGTCGAACTCGTCGAGCCCAGGATAGAGAAAATTTGGAATTTTCCCTGGAAGAGGGTAACAGATTCTTTACTCAAGTCTGCTGTAAAACATGACGCTAAAGGTCTATTTATACAGTTGCATAAAGCCCTAAACCTAAAAGTAATAGAAAACCCCAAAGACTATGAATCCTAAGATAACTAGGAAACTTGAAAAGTAGGAAATAAATCACTAAAAAACAAATAAAGCACACTAGAATGATAGTGTATTTCTTTCCCTTCTTCTTAGCCTTCTTTCAATCCTCCTGTTCTTGGAATTCATCAATCATATGCTCCACATCAACAGTATATGACAATGATAAGTTTGTAACTTGATCTCGTTATTCCCTAAAAAGAGAAGGACATTCAATTCCAGCATACCAACATGCGCATTTTTGTGAATTTATTCGGTATGAACTTTGTGGCTGCGACGTGGGATTAAGTTCTTTTAGAAAGATAACTGCTGTGCTGTGAGAAAACAAGTTAAAGGTTATTCATTCTAATGTTTCTCACTTGTATGGTATGCTTCTACCTGCTTGAATTCGTGGATCTTGAGTAAGCTCTTCTAGTGACGTATTTGAGATGATTGGTTTTTCTTTCCCTTTAATTTTGTAAATAGATATGGTGGATATTCAAAAAAGTTGAAAGAAAAGCTTAAACAAAAACGAATTTGGAGTATCTAGAAATGGACGGATATGGAGGATGCCAGAGCCCCAGAGAACGTTGATCCTGATCTGATCAAGGAGTTTGAGGAGGGAGATGGGAAGGGAACGGCTGGTGGAAACAATGATTTGAAGGACATGTAAATATGGATGAATCCAATGCATGAGAAATTTTCCCAAAAAAGAAAAAAAACGAATTGGAGCTAGTATGTGGAAGTTCTTGACCCAATGTTCAATTAGGTAGAACATTCTAGTTAGTTTTTTTGATCTGATATCTGAGGTTCATAGATGGTTTTGTACAAATTGTTCAAAGTTGTATTCTGTAATTTTACAACCGCAGTTTATACAGAAATATTTCCTTGTTTGGAACTCATGGACTTGAATTGGAATCAGCTTTCTGTAATGCATTCAGGCATTAAACATTGATCACCTGAAATTCAGGTAGTAAGAGCATTAAAATTCCTTCAATCTGGAAGAGATTCTTATGCAAGTAAGTGGGAAGCAGTTTCCATACCTCGTGGTACACTTCAGGTAGGTTTTTTTCTTTTCTTCCACCAACCCCCACTGCCCCCCCACCCCCAACCCCGGGGCACCCTTGTTCTCCTAGAGATAATAACATCTCGTGCCATCATTTTTGCGTTATTTTTGCAAAAACTTTTAGATTTATTTTTTTACTGGAAACAACAACTTTTTCATAGCTCTGATGTCTGAAATCCATTATTATGGTAATTGTTTCCTCTTTTGTACAGACAATTTTCCTCCATAAAGGGTTTGATGAGATACGGCGACTGGGTCTCCAAAGTGAAACTGAGCAGGTTCCTAGTTATTCTTTCAGTGTGATTTGCTCTGTATAGATTTTTAATTGTAATTTGATTCTTTGTTATTATTTAAACTTTTGGTAATAAACAAGTGCTTTACTAAAAAAATATCATGGGGGCATCAACCAATTACAATGATATTTATGGAAAAGGAAACCTAAATCTCTATACTAGCTGTGCCATTATGAAAAGTTCGCATCTTATATTGGAATCTAGGAGCTTCTAACAAATAACTCCCTCAATCCCGAAGCTTTCTTATTATACTCATAGGTAATTGTACATTTCTTTACTTTAATAGATTGCCCGTACGTCAGTCCAAGGGGAAACTGGAATGCTTGTTGTTGATACTGTGGTCAGTGAACTTCATCCTATATTATTCTCCTTAAGTCATAAAATCTTGCTGAATTTCAGTGACCTATCAATCTTAACATACATTTAGGTGCCCGGGGGTCCATCTTATAACCAATTGGAGCCTGGGGATGTGCTTGTTCAAATAAATGGAGAGGTAACTTCATGTGAGAAACTGCTTATAAATTTTATGAAGGAAACTATATGCTCAGTCCGAGAGATACTCTTCTGATGAATATGTGGAAGCTTTTCTTTATCAGCTGCGTGAATCCTGTTCTCCATTCGCTAGGTTGGAGGCAAGTACCTCCTTAACCTGTAAAACAGTAAAAGGCAAGATCTTTCTTCACTTATAAGCGAATGTGTGTTCATAGAAATGATTAGTTTTGCATCGGTTTTCTATTTATCACCAATCCTCCGTACCTATCCTGATTTGGGATTGTCTAAACTGCATGTAGAGCTGGAATTAATACTTGAAAGTGCATTTTTATATTCATTTTTTTAAGTAGGAAAAAGCATCCAAGGAATAATACCCTTTTGGCTTAATGTGTGATTTGTTGCACTTAAGTTTTGTTGAACAAACAAGTTAGGTTTTCTTAGCCAAGAAAATCTTTGTAATTGTTGTTCCTTGTTTAGGTTATGCAATTAACATTTGTAAGTATTGGTCTGCATTTTCCAGTAAGATTTATCATTGCCTTTGTTGAGTGTAATAGTTTCTTCAATAGTTAAATGGCCTCCGTTTGTTTGATAGCTATTTGTTTCATGGACATTTTGTGAGTTGCCAAATGAATAATGTAAGTGTCAAATTAACACATGGTTAAGTCAAGGGGTTAGTAATGCGGGGAAAGATATGGATGCATTTTTTTAGGGCTGATAGGCCAGGAATGCTGCATCTACACCAATATATATTAGAACTCCCCTTATTGCAGGAGTATGTCTTGGATCTGTTGAATATTTTTATATGTAGTGATTACTTGCTCAACTTGTATAACGTTTGAAACCTTATTCTTTAAGAAGCCGAAAACACACTTAAATTTTTTTTTTTAAATAAAAAGCAAGCACTTTTTGTTAATTTTTCTTTGTTAGGCTGCGTATAGAATAAAACTCATAAAAAAATCAATTACTTTGTACAAAGATATTAGTCAAGTGATTAATTGGCAGATAGAGTATTAGCTTTCAAATGGCATAGACAAAGATAAGAAAAATTGAAAATGAGCAGTTTTTAAAAAATTTTAAAAGAACAAAGCCAATATGCCTCTCAATTTATTGCTAATTGGTTTTGTCTTGGATATGCTCTAACATGTTATCAAAGCCCAAGGTTTGTCACTACCCCTTTTGGCAAGTTGTAAGCCCCAACGTCATTGTGATAGTCCACATGACAGACTCGTTTTCAGTTGTCTCATCAGCCTGCACGTGAGGCAGTGTGTTAGTGGTAGAACAACACATAGTTAAGTCAAGGGATCATTTAGGGCCTTAAATTTGCGGTGAGGCCTCTCCGCTTGTTGCCAATTGGTTTTGGTTCTAATGCTTTAACAGGCAAAATTGATGATTTTCTTTAATATGTCAATGGCAACCTATTGCAGGTAGTTACTCAGTTTCTGAAATTGGAAACCTTACTTGATGACAATGTTGAGCAGAGAGTTGAACTACAGATTGAAAGAGGTGATGTGCCATTGAGTGTGCACCTACTGGTGAGACTTATGCCTTTCTTGTTTTCCTCGGAAACAGTTTGTATTATCTTGCCTGTGCTGATCATGCAGTTTTCAGGTCTTCAATATTTGGTTTAGTCCAAGTTACAGTTATTTCTTTTTCTGGATATGAAAAGTGTTTGTTTATATAAATAATAAGGGCGGCAACCCCCCTTCTTGTTTTGTCGTGCAGTTTTTTTGCTAGTTTGGAGGCAGAGGAATGTCAGAGCTTTTAATAATAAAGAAAAGAATTGCTTCTCTTTCTTCAAACAAAGATGGTTGGGTTCCCTAGGTTTTGGCTGATGAAAATTCCATATTGCAAAGATGATTGAGTTTTAGACTCCATTGAATTCTTCTTATGTTCATAATTTTTAAAATGGGCTGGCACCTCCTTTGGTGCTTCATTTCCGTACTGATGTGTACTGGCCTTGTTGGAAGAAAGGAGCACCAAAGCATGCCAACCCTAACAACAATTAGGAGCAGAAGAAAAAGTCTGTTAAATATGCATCTTTACAACGAGTTTTATTGTTGCCAAAAATCTATGAAAACTGAGCCATTTTGTCTTTGAAGGGATAGAGGTCCCTCTTTACCATCAAAAGCTTTTGAATTCAAGTAACTGTTACTCAATGTTGGCAGTGATTATTTTTCTTTTTATTTGACAAAGTAAATAGTTTATTGACCATCTAACAGTTGATATTTATTTGTATGTCTCCATTCTTTGGAGTAGATTTATGGATTCACACTGTTGAGAGTGATGCAGGAATTCATTCTCCTTGTTTTTGCTCAATGCATTCATGTCATCACTATCTGATTCTTTTTTTTTTTCCTCAAACACTTAAGGTTCAGGATTTACACTCAATCACTCCTAACTTCTTCTTAGAAGTGAGCGGTGCAATAATTCATCCACTCTCCTACCAGCAGGTTCATCCTGTTTCCTGTTCTATATTCGCCTGTTGGACCATTTCCTCCCCCTGCTCAATTTTCTTTCTTTTTATCTTGGACTATCCAGTAGCCATTCATTTTATTGCAGTCTGTAGCATTATTCACTAAAAAGTCTTGTATCCATTTATGCTTCACTCTTGAAACAGGCTAGAAATTTTCGATTCCCTTGCGGTCTTGTATATGTCTCAGAACCTGGGTAAGCTATTTTTGTCTAGTTTTGTGGATACATCTGAATTGACTATTCATTTATATTTCTTTGTTGTTATCTTCCTATGAGGATGCCATAATTTTGCTAGCCTGAAGATACTTCCTAGTTAAAGAAATGTCAGATTATACAGAACAGGGATTGGTAGAGAATAAATGAGATCTTTTAGAATTGTGAATTCTGCCACAAATATAAGGTCTCCTTTGAATTAGAAGACATGGGTTTGAGTTGTGGAAGCAGTTCTCCCATGAAGGCTAGGGTTAGATTGGGTCCAATAGATGAACCTTTACATTTCGAAATGGGAACCTCCTGTAATGAGGATGCCGTTGAACCAGATTTACTAGAGCCCTGTATAAAAATTTAGTGTCTTTTCATACTAGGTATTTCTCATATGTTTCTTATGCTTTTTTTCCTTTTTCTTTTTGATCCACTGGAATAGGTTTCTTATACTTGAAATGGAGTCAAGGGAGCATCTGTTAGAAATAGTAGAAAGGTTCAGTTTTGGATATAGCCTAGCTGCAGCATATAAATTCAGAAATAATTATGGCTTAGTTAATAACTGAAGAACGGGCAAAAAGCAATTGCTTTGAATTGCTGTTGGTTGGTTTTGCTTTACTCTAGAACATTTAAACACCCTATGCATGTAATTGTTTAGAATCACACCATTTGCATGTTCGTAAGACTGAAAATGCTCAAATTTCTACAACATTTCTTCCCTTTAAGGATAATTTTAGTAGAGTGAACACGTGTTTATTTATTTATTTATTTTCAATGGGCTTCAATCTTCATCAGTTTTCATCAGCTATGGATCTTGATAGAGGTGTCAGTGGATCTACACTTTTATGGGGTTATTACCTGCATAGACCCTAACCTTTTAATATTTCCTGTTCTAATCCCAACCTTCATTTTGTTTGTAGCGTATCTCTAACGTGGTTAAAACATTTCATTTTGGACCTTTTTTCGACGGAAGTCATTATCTTGCATCGAAAACGCCATGTTAGCATATAATTGTAGGGATAAATGCTAGTTTTAACCCTTGAAAATTTTTTCCTTTGCCAGAAATACCTTGAAACTTTGAAATCTAATGATCAGATTGAAGAAATCAGAGTAATTTTCTTCTGTATATTTCTTCTCTAAAATACGTATGTACAACCCTAATATATATAGAACTAATGACTAACAAAGAATAGGAAAATTACAGAGGAAGGAAAGCTAAATGGAAAGGAAAGCTAATTACACCTTAGATATTAAAGGAAATAAAATATCCCCTTTAATTCTAGTTTCCCAATCTTGTTCAGTCACATTCTACAGCTAGAATACTTTCCAAATCTGAGAGATTTGGTCCTCGAATTCCAACACTCCCCCTCAAGCTGGACAGAAAATATCTTTCATGGCCAGCTTGCCAATTAAGTTTTCAAATTGCTTTGTTGGTAATCCTTTAGTTAGAATGTCTGCAACCTGTTCTGTAGTTGGGATGTAAGGCATACAAACAAGTCCTTTATCCAGTTTCTCCTTTATGAAGTGCTTGTCAATCTCCACATGTTTAGTTCGATCATGAAGTACTGGATTGTGAGCGATTAGAATGGCTGACTTGTTATCACAGTAGACCTTCATAGGTAGTTGAATCTCCATTTTTAATTCCTCAAGAAGCTTTTTTATCCACAAGATTTCACAAATGCCAAGAGCTACCGCTCTAAATTCAGCCTCGGCACTGCTCCGTGCCACCACACTTTGTTTTTTGCTACGCCAGGTGACTAGATTTCCTCCAACAAAGGTGCAGTAGCCTGAAGTTGACCTTCTATCTGTAACACTTCCAGCCCAATCAGCATCTGTATACACTTCCACTTGAAAATTGTCATTTTTCCTGAATAGTAGTCCTCTTCCTGGAGTACCCTTTAGGTACCTCAGTATTCTATTGACTGCATCAAAATGTTCTGCTCCTGGTGAGTACATAAGCTGACTTACTACACTCACTGCAAAGGCAATATCTGGACGGGTATGAGACAAGTATATTAGCTTTCCCACTAGACATTGATACTGTTCTTTGTCCACATGTTCTCCTGAACTTTTCGGTTGAAGTTTTAGGTTGGATTCCATGGGTGTTTCTGCAGGTTTACACCCAAGCAACCCTGTTTCCTCTAGTAAATCCAGTACATACTTGCGCTGAGAGACAACTAATCCTTCTTTCGATCGAGCAAACTCCATGCCAAGAAAGTACTTTAGGATCCCAAGGTCTTTTACCTCAAAGTCTTTAGCCAGTAGCTTCTTTATTCTTGTAAGCTCTGTATGATCATTACCTGTCAACACTATATCATCAACATATACAATTAGCACTGCTACCTTGCCCTCCTTTGAGTGTTTGTAGAACATGCTATCATCCGCCTGACTTTGGGTGTAACCGTGTCCTTTTACTGCCTTACCAAACCGTTCAAACCAAGCCCGTGGCGATTGTTTCAGCCCATATAGAGACTTCTTTAACTTGCACACTTTTCCAACTCCATATTTTTCTTCAAATCCAGGAGGTAACTCCATGAATACTTCCTCTTCTAGCTCTCCATTAAGGAAAGCATTTTTAATATCCAACTGGTATAAAGGCCAGTTATGATGAACAGCTAGGGACAGCAGGATTCGGACTGAGTTCATCTTGGGTGAAACCCTTTGCCACAAGCCTTGCTTTGTACCGCTCTATACTGCCATCAGATTTACACTTGACAGTAAAAACCCATTTGCATCCAACTATCTTCTTTTCTTGTGGTAGGTCCACAACTTCCCATGAAACTGCTAATTTCCAATCCGGGTTTTCTAGTGCTTCCTGAATGTTTCTTGGAACAAACACATGAGAAATATTGGCAGCAAATGCTCTATGGTTCTTAGAAAGTCTATGATAGGATAAGTATTTGGCAATCGGGTGTTGAGTACAGGAGCGGACTCCTTTCCTAAGTGCTATAGGTAGATCTAAATCAGAATAAATAGATGGACTTGAGGTTTGAGAAGGAGAGATACTTGGGTCATTTAAGTGACCAGGCCTCGGAGCCAATGATTGAGTTTGGATGATCAGCTGATCTTTATTATTGTGATGAAATCTTCGCCTAGTATAAACACGGAGCTCAGGATTATTTGGCAGTATTTCTTTTCCTGTTTGTATCTCATTAGAAAGAGGTTCACTAGGAAGAGTTGGCCCTGTATTTTCTGCTGAAATATAATCAGGAAACAGATATATTCTAGGTGTAGGTGTAGTGGTATTTAAATCCCAAAACTGATCTTCATATCCTCTCTCCCCCTGAAGATGAGTTTTTTCAAAAAAAGGTTGTTTTTCCAGAAATATCACATCCATACTGATGTGTGTTTTTTTAGTCACTGGATTCCAGCATTTGTAACCTCGTTTATTAGGTGCATAACCCAAAAAAATGCTTTTTTCTGCTCTAGGATCTAACTTGGAGTGAAGATGTGAAGGAAGGTGAACAAAGACAGTACATCCAAATATTTTTAAATCAAGTTTTGAAGTCAAACGACTTGCTGGAAACAGATTTTGAAAACACTGCAAGGGAGTTTGATATTTCAAAACACGACTAGGCATTCGATTTATCAAGTAACATGCAGTCAAGATTGCATCACCCCACAAATACTTAGGGACATTCATAGAAAAGAGCAAAGCTCTACCTATTTCAAGTAAATGACGATTTTTTCTTTCAACAATACCATTTTGGTGGGGAGTGTCACGACATGTAGATTGGTGTAAAATACCTTTAGAGCGTAAAAAATTCCCTAGACACTCATTGAAATATTCGGTACCATTATCAGTTCGAAGGATACTTATTTTAGTTTGAAATTGATTTTCAATCATTTTGTAGAAATCTTTAAATAGGTTTTCTACCTCAGATTTAGTATTCATTAGATAAACCCAGCATAGACGAGTATGGTCATCTATAAAGGTTACAAACCATTTTTTTCCGGATAGGGTAGTAATTTTTTAAGGCCCCCAAACATCACTATGAATTAAGTAAAAAGGGTGAGACACTTGGTACTCAAGAGGTTTGTAAGAGATACGATGACTCTTAGATAAATAGCAATGTTCACAATAAAGGGATTTGCAATCCACATTTTGAAACAAACTAGGAAATAGATGCCTCAAATAAGGAAAACTAGGGTGCCCTAATCTTTGATGCCAGAGCATAATTGTCTCAAACTGAAAAAGAACTAATACTACCACTCAGACCTTGAGCTTGTTTATTCTCTAGAAGATTATCACCAAGATAATAAAGTCCATTGATCATTTTAGCACTGCCAATCATCTTCCCTGAACTCTGGTCCTGAAATTCACAGTGAGAATTAAAGAAAATAATACGGCAGTTAGAATCTTTGGACAGTTTGCTTACCGATAAAAGGTTACAAGATAGTTTAGGGACATGAAGGACAGATTTTAACTCAATATTATCTGAAATTTTTACAGTTCCTTTCCCTGCAATAGGTGAAAGGCTACCATCTGCAATACGAACTTTGTTATGGCCAGGACAAGGAAAATAAGAATTAAAAAAGGTAGAGTTATTTGTCATATGGTCAGAAGCACCTGAATCAATGATCCAAGGTGCAAGTATTAAAGAGCCAGATAGAGCACTTGAATTTCTACCTGTTTGAGCCAAGGCAACATTGGAAGAACTAGACTGTGGATCGGGTTTTAGCAGTTTCAGAAGCTGGTCGATCTGCTCTTTATTGAAAAACTGATTTAGACTGGTTGCTTCATGTGCTGAGGGTGTTGAATGGCTGCTTCTGTTCCCACTAGGCTTACTGCTCTTCCAATCAGCAGGTTTTCCATGGAGTTTCCAGCAGGTTTCACGGGTATGTCTAGGTTTGTTGCAGTAGTCACACTAGACACGAGGTCGTGCATTTGAATGCTGCTGATTTGCACCAGCAGCAAGGGCAGAAGTTTCTATAAGACCACCAGAATTCTTCTTGCCCAGCATAACATTCCGGCGGCTTTCCTCACGCCTTACTTCAGAAAATACTTCTATTGGTGGTAATGGACGCCTGCCAAGGATATGTCCTCGCACATCATCAAAATCATCTTTAAGACCAGCAAGGAACTTGAAAATCCGATCACTGTCCACAGTTTGCTGATGATGATTAAAGTCATCAGCGTTCTTCCACTCATAGTCATTAAAGAGGTCAAGATCCTGCCACATCCTTTTCAGCGAGTTGAAGTATCTTGTCACATCATCATCTCCTTGGTGAATGCCTCCAAGCTTCAATTGTAGTTCGAATATTTGGGACTGATTTCCCAAATCTGAGTACATCTGGGTTACATTATCCCAGAGTTCCTTGGCTGTGGAATAACACATATAGTTTGCACTAATGTCTTCATCCATAGAGTTCACCAACCATGCCATGATCATGGAATTTTCTGCATCCCAGGTGGCATATGAAGGATCTGTTGGTGCTGGAGCTTTGGTATCTCCAGTTAGATACCCGATCTTGCCTCTTCCACGGATATACATCCGTATTGATTGAGACCAACGTAAGAAGTTCCCTCCATTCAGTCGAATAGTGGTGATTTGGACTGAATGAGCTTCAGTATGTGTTATTTTGGTTTCGGTGGTCTTAGAAGATGCAGTAGGAGTAACAGGGGTGGATTCAGATACTTCAGACATTTTTTTGGCTAGAGGAGAAAATTGGACAGCAGCTAGGGTTTCGAAAAAAAAAAGGCTAGAGAGAACCCAGCTCTGATACCATGAAGAAATCAGAGTAATTTTCTTCTGTATATTTCTTCTCTAAAATACGTATGTACAACCCTAATATATATAGAACTAATGACTAACAAAGAATAGGAAAATTACAGAGGAAGGAAAGCTAAATGGAAAGGAAAGCTAATTACACCTTAGATATTAAAGGAAATAAAATATCCCCTTTAATTCTAGTTTCCCAATCTTGTTCAGTCACATTCTACAGCTAGAATACTTTCCAAATCTGAGAGATTTGGTCCTCGAATTCCAACACAGATCACCATTTTGATAAAAAACGATAAGGGCTTATTCATTTGGTTCTTCTTACCACTCGATAGCTTCTTCCTCGGCTTTCTCTTCCTCTCCTTTTCTTCTAAATACCCATCTCTTTCTTAGTCGAATTCTAATTCAATGCCATGATCGTTTTTTCCTCCAAGCAAGCCTCATCCGCCAGAATCCGATTCAGATTGGAGGGGAGAGAATTTGGCTTCTATTTTTCGTCATTGTCCTCATGTTCACCATCCACCTCTATGCCCACTAGTATCTCCACGCCCGCCACTGCCAGCTCTGCAGCTGCTGCCATGCTTCCCACGGTGCCCACATTGTAATTTACCTCGACCCTGCTGCCAATCGTTGACTTGATGTCGGTGTGCTAAAATCTCTCCTGGTTTTCGCCTTTTCCTCCCATACCCACTTGGATCCATCTCTCGATGTTAGATCTGGTTTGAATTGCATCGATTTCTCTTAATGAGCTTTTGATTTTTAACTTGGAAATTCTTTCTTCAGTTCGTCTCGTAAGGTGACTGATGGGGAAATAGGAGAGATGGGAGACGGAGGGGCATCGGTGACAGATGAGGCACTAGTGCAGTGGAGGTGGTTGGGATTCATCGAAGACTTCGAGGTAGAAGGGGTAGAGGAATTGGTATAGAAGTGGCAGAAGGAGGCAAGCTTTTGGGGAATCATCATGGAAGGATGAGCTCAGCACATTCAAAGAACAGATGGGTGGATTGTTGGTGTCGTTGTTTGAGTTGATTTTGGGTGCTGATTTTTTTGGATAGTTGTGTTATCGGCTAAGATCGAGAGTTGAGCAGAGATGGCGGCAAAGAGGGGTTTCTAGAAGACGAGCGAGAATTGGAAAAGTTACTAAGGAGGCTTTTGCTAGATGGAAATTTTTCAGTGTGTTTTGCAAAGTGAACAGTTTTCAGGGGTTAGAACTAGTGTTTTCCCCTACAATCCTATGTTGACATGGTGTTTTTCGTTCAACATAATGACTTCCGTCCAAAAAATGGTGAAAATGAAACGTTTTATTATGGTTAGGGGCTGCAATGAACAAAATGCAGGTTGGGGTTAGAATAGAAACAATAACTAAAGGTTGGGGTCCACGCCTGTAGTAACCGTTCTTTTATGTGACTTGCTAGGGTCATCCTACGTTAGTATTGGGAGATGAAGTCCATCCGAGAAATTATGAAGTGGGCTTATTCTCTGCTTTGTGCTGCATTTGTTGTTGAATAATCTGGTCTCGTTATGGATCTTTCCTTTTTGGGTGTTAAAGAGAGTTGCAGTGTAGACTTGGCTAGAGATTTTGGATGTTAAATCACATGTTTTTTTTTTTGGTTATTGTGCATGTGGGCTTATTTTATAATGTTTCTTTTATTGGCTCATGCCTCTTTTCTATCACTCAAACTTGTCTGTTGAGTTTTCTTCTTTTCTTTTATACACACACATGAAATAACAGTTCAATGCTACACTTGCAGTTGCTTGTAAAAGCAAATTAAATAAGTTATCTTTGAGCAATTTGTTTCATGCTATGTGCCTTGTTTTTGTGTGAATTGTGAAATAATATAAATATGGGTGCAAGCACTTTTTTTTTCATAACATATCAATTTTTAACTATTGCAGATATATGCTATTTAGGGCTGGAGTTCCTAAGCATGCAATCATCAAGAAGTTTGCAGGTGAAGAGATGTCAAAACTTGAGGATTTTATTTCTGTTCTTGCTAAGCTCTCTAGAGGCGCTCGAGTGCCTCTAGAATACATTAGCTACATGGATCGTCATAGAAGGAAGGTAAGCTGTAACCTTCACTTGTTCCATTCTATGTCTGGATACACTAAGAATGTTTTGGTCAAGAATTTAAATGTGAAAGAATTTGGGTAATATGAAAGAGTTTTGACTCCCTTGAAGAAGCCGTAAGGATGTTAATTTTATATGCTAAATTGGTGTTTTAGATAAGCATCTGATTTAGTAGTTTAGGTTTTTTCTTTTTCGTTTTTTATGTCATAAAAACTGCAGATGGTCAGAGATTATAGAGAGTAGTAGCACCCACCTTTGTATTGTTAAACCCAGAAACTGCAACACACACACACACACACACACACACAACACACTCTAGAAGACATTAACAGTTTTACTATAAAGTCCTTCAGCCAGTTCCACATGTTGACATTCATCATTTGAATAGCAACTATGTGTAATTTGAACTTAGAATATTTCATAATTTAGATCACGTTGGAGCATACTGTGCTGCTATCTTATATTCCCATGCAAGTAGAGAAAAACTATGACTATTGTGGTGTCTTGCAATTTCATCTCATTATTCCCTCATAAGAGGGCTTTGTAAGGAAGGGCATCTACCATGTCCATTCCAATATATTCACAATGTCACTAAGACATTTTTTAGTTTATTGACATTATTTATTTCATGCCACCAACTTCAGCACTATTGGGATTAATGTGCAATTTGATGTTGACATCATGATTATATTATTTTAAGCATATATCATGTTATATTAAATTTTGGTTTTTAGTACCCAACTCGACTTGAAATATTGTGTGACATTGCGTCAATAATTCCTAATTGTTATCTGTATCTTTCTGTCTTCATCCTTGCTTGTTCCCAGTCTCCTCATACTTTCCTGTTGTCTCTTCACCATGTATTTCCTAGTTGCTTGTTGTCTGGGTTTTTTTAGTTATATTTATCTTTGCTGGGAGTGATCTTGCTGAGATGATGGATGGTGCTTCAGTCAGTCCTGGTGACAGTTGATCGCCATGAATGGTATGCCTCTCCTCAGATATACATTCGTGATGACAGCTCAGGTTTATGGACAGCAAAGCCTGCCTTCCAGCCAGATCCTGTGCTTCTGTCCACTGGTGGTAATGGTGAGATCAGTCCTGTGGAACAATTCCATATTAGTAACTCCCAAGAGTTTGCTGGTGGGGTTGTCAATATGGAAACGAGTTGCGAAAATGCTTCAAGTGAATATAATTGTTGTGATGAACCCAAAACTGGGTCAAAGAAAAGACGAGTGGGAGGATATTCTGGTGGAAGGGCAGCAGACTATTCAATTCATGAATCAGGAGAGGTCAAGCAGGAACCAGCTGCTACTGAAGATATTCTGAGAGACTACCAAGGTGCAACGGCCACAGCTACTAATGCCTCTGTTGCTGAACGCGTTATAGAGCCCACTCTTGTAATGCTCGAGGTATGTTTTTGTTGAATGACAGAATAAAAAAAAGCATAAGAACAAAAATAGATGAAGTTTGCTACTGGCATTTTCATGCCATGAAATTAGAGGTAATTTCTATTCTGGTTGACTGCTATAATAAAATTACCAGGTTGCTGTTAAACAATATCAGGGGAAGAAATAGAGGGCTTGATGAATACAAGACCCTCACATAACCTTTATATAATAGATGGGAGGAGAATACAAGGAAAGAAAATCCCTAGGAATAAAGAGAGATTATTATGTTCCCTAAACTATAAATAACATTTCATAACACTCCCTCAAGCTGGAGCATACATATCATAAGCTCCAAGCTTGTCACATATAGACTTTACTTTAGACCCTCCTAAAGTTTTAGTGAATAAGTCAGCAAGTTGATCTTCTAATTTGACATATGGGGTCTTGCTCAAGTCTTCTTGAAGCTTCTCACTAACAAAATGGCAGTCAATTTTGATATGTTTAGTTCTCTCATGGAAGACGGGATTCGATGCAATATGGATGACTGCTTGATTATCACACATTAATTCCATAGGAGATAAGTGTGCGAAACCAAGCTCCATGAGAAGATGCCTTCACTAAACTAGTTCACATGTAGTATGCGCCATTGCCCTATACTCAAATTCAGCACTTGACCATGCAACAATACTTTGTTTCTTGCTTTTCCATAACATCAAGTTTCCTCCAATGAATATACAGTAACCTGAAGTAGACTGTCAATCATAGGAACCTGCCCAATTAGCATCTGTGTATCTTTGAATCTGAGTATGATTATGATTTTGGTAAAGGAGAACTCGTCCCAATGCTCCTTTGAGATATCTCAAAATTCTAACTACTGCATCTCAGTGGCTAGTACGAGAGTCCATGAACTGACTTACTGCACTCACAGCAAATGAAATATCTGGACAAGTAACAGTTAGATAATTTAATTTGCCAACACGTCTTCGATACCTGGTAAGATCCTCCAAGTATTCCCCTTTATCTACATTAAGATTGACATTAAGCTCCATAGGATTGTCAACCGGTTTAGTTCCCAACAAGCCGGTTTCCTCTAAAAAGTCGATAACATATTTTCTTTGAGATAAACATAATCCCATTTTGGAGCACGCTACCTCAATCCCCAAGAAATATCTCAATGAACCAAGGTCTTCTGGTTGAAACTTGGTTTGCAAAAAAGCCTTCAATGATAGAATACTAACTGCATCATCACCAATGATAACAATATCATCAACATAGACGTTTTAGAGGATTTTCCTAGCTTCAAAGTGCCAATAAAAAAGAGAGATCCACACGTCGCTGCAAACTAAATTTCATAATGACTGAACTGAAACGACTAAACCATGGTTGTGGTGACTGTTTCAAACCATACGACGACTTGTTTAGGCGACACACAATCAGGCTCCCCCTAAGCAACAAACACCCGACCAACAACACCAGTGGTTGCTCTATGTAGATAGTTTCCTCAAGATCTCCATGAAGAAAGGCATTCTTAATGTGCAACTAATATAAGGGCCATGCATATGTAGTAGCCAATGCAATGAGAACACGAACAGATGTCATTTTGGCTACTGAAGAAAAAGCCTTCGAGTAGTCCATGCCATATACCTGAGTATATCCTTTTGCTACCAAATGGGCTTTTATTCGATCAACTGTACCATCAGGATGAGCCTTTATAGCGAATATCCAGCGACAACCTACAATAGTTGGACCACATGGAAGAGGAAACAAGTCCCACGTGTTATTAGCCTGCAAAGCGACATTTCTTCTTCCATAGCTTGTTTCTATCTAGGATGAGTAATGGCTTCTGAAACAGACTTAGGCAAGGGTATAGACGACAAGGTGGATACAAAGGTAAAATATGATGGTGATAAAGAATCATAAGAAACGGTGGAGATAGGGTGAGAAGTATAAGACCTTTTTCCTTTGCGAAGTGCAATTGGAAGATCCAAATCATCACCCTTTGTATTTGAAGATGGAGAAGAGGGTGGTGATGAGCATGAATCTCCTTTTGGTACTTCAACTCGAGGACGCCAAGTTTAAACCTACAGGTCAGGATGAGACAAACACCCTAAAGGAGAGGATCAATATCAGGAATGTGCTCTAAAGGTGTAGGACTATTGTTTGATGCATTGTTCTCAAGAGCTGTTTGAGTTGGCACAAAAGGTAAAAGCAGACAATCATCGGTATCAGCAGACACAGACTAAGTATAAAAAAAATAAGGTGTATTTTCAAATAACATAACATCAGCAGAAACAAAAAATTGATTGAATGAAGGACAAAAGCATTTGTACCCTTTCTGCATATGAGAGTATCTAAGGAAAACACATTTTAAGGCTCTGGGATCCAACTTGTCTGTATGACCACTCTTTACTTGTGGACTAGGCTGTATTGCAAGGGCAAACCGGTTGGAATTATTGTTTGCTGAACTTTCCTTGATCATAGTGTAAGAGAGCCTTGGGAAAACCTCAGGTAATGAAGGAAGTTCCATCCCTCCAAGAATTTGGGAACAAACTGGTTCAAATTCCGGCTTCAGCTCGGCCAGGAATGTCATAACCACCAACTAATCCCTCTGACGTTGCATCTCCTTGACATCAAGAGTAATGGGTAACAAAGAATTCATCTTCTCCGATGCATGTTTCACCTTTGCAAAATATTCGAGGAGATTGCCTTCCTGTTTGGACTGAAACACTTCAACTGAAACCTCATATATACAGAGAATATTACTAGAATATAAAAGCTTGGCATATTCCCAAACTTGCTTACAGGTTCGGACATGAGAAAATAGAGTTGAGACTTTAGGTTCCATAGAATCGAAAAGGATATGAAGTAATTGTGCATCATCGGCTTTCCAACTTTCGGATGTCTGAGGATCATCGATAAGATGAGACATCTTTCTTTGACCTGTGAAATACAATTCCACATTCGTAACCCAGAATGAGTAGTTACTACCGTTCAAACATTGTTTAGCAATCTGCAAATTGCTGAATTGTGTGGGGGACCTGCTGGTGGGACGATCACCAACAAAAGACTCCTTTGAGGACTTTTATCATCAGGCCCGGACATGATTCTGATTGCTAAAAACTGATGACATCAGAAACTAACAGAAAACTAGGCTAATGACGTACTGTAGCAGATGACGGTTGAAACTGGCTAGAGAATAAAGAAACTCAACTTCTGGTCATAACTGACTTGAATCAAGACCAAATTTGTGTTTAGGACAAGAAGGCGAGCAGACCCATCGAACCGCCATCGCTGGAGGTTGCTGAATGGGGGTGAGTGACACCCACACGCCAGTGCGTGGGAGGTTTTCTGGCAATACTGCCAGTACTGTTCTGGTGTCTAGTGACTCCTGGATGTAGCTGTGTTCTTGGTTTCCGGTTTGTTTAAGCAGTACTAAGGGCATTGGTCAGGGCAGTGGAAACATAAAGGTGGGTACGATTTTCTGGTAGTGGCTGCAGCAAGGGTTAGGTTAGGGTTTAAGCTTTGATACCATGTTAAACAATATCAAAGAAAGAAATAGAGGGCTTGATGAATACAAGACTCTCACACAACCTTTATATAATAGATGGGAGGAGAATACAAGGAAAGAAAATCCCTAAGAATAAAAAAAGATTATTATGTTTCCTAAACTATAAATAACATTCCATAACAGTTACCTTCTTCATCCTCAAATATTTCTGCCCTATCCAATATCTTCTGACTTTCAATTGTCCTTTATATACTATTGTTCTATAAAAATTAGAAATCAAAAGAAAGAGAGAAAAAAAGGGGGGTGGGTGGGGGAAGGGGGTGGATCATGGAGAAGGCTTCGTTATTTGAAGTGATTAATTCAAATCTTCTTGCTTGCAGGTCTATGTGCCACCGTCCTGCATGCTCGATGGTGTTCATTCACAACATTTTTTTGGGACTGGTGTCATTATACACCATTCTTATGCAATGGGACTGGTAGCAGTAGATAGGAATACAGTTCCTATATCTGCATCTGATGTGATGTTGTCTTTTGCTGCTTTTCCAATTGAAATTCCAGGGGAGCTTTGTTCTCATTCTCAATATATGGATTACATTATGAGCTGGTGTATTTATTGTTGATTAACTTCTTTTTGTTTCTCCATAGGTAATTTTTCTCCACCCTGTGCACAATTATGCTATTGTTGCATATGATCCTTCAGCTTTGGGACCCATTGGTGCATCCATGGTTTGTGCGGCTGAATTACTTCCTGGTAAAATGCATAGGAAAACAAAAAAATTGCAGTACTGGGTGATTGTGCGAACAGGGCCGTTCTCTTTGGGAGGGGGCGAGTGGGGATAGGTGTTGAAATGTAGCTTTCTTCTTTTTGTGAGTATATTATTGTCATTTTTTTTTCCCTCTTCTTGGTATAGAGCCTGCATTGCGACGTGGGGATTCTGTCTATCTTGTTGGATTAAGCAGAAGTTTACAAGCAACATCGAGAAAGTCAACTATTACCAATCCATGTGCTGCTTTGAACATTGGTTCAGCGGACTGTCCCCGGTATAGAGCAACAAATATGGAAGTCATTGAAGTTGATACCGGTTAGTTAGTAACCATTAGTGCTCTTTAGTTATGGATAACAGTTGCGATTAACTGCATTCTGGACTCAGTAATTTGAACTTATGATATCTCCAGATTTTGGAAGCACGTTTTCAGGTGTGCTAACAGATGAGCATGGGAGGGTTCAAGCAATATGGGGAAGTTTTTCAACACAGGTTTCTCAAGCCAATCTGTTTGTCATGATTTTCTTTATTATGTCAATTTATTCTGATGCAGTTTTTCTTTCTTTCTTTTTCCTTTTTTTTAATAACAATCTCAGCTCAAATATGGTTGCAATTCATCTGAGGATCATCAATTTGTCAGAGGTATTCCTGTCCACACAGTAAATGAAGTTCTGCATGAAATCATATCTGGTGCTAGTGGACCTCCACTTCTCATAAATGGTGTCAAACGGCCAATGCCACTTGTTAGAATCTTAGAAGTTGAACTTTATCCTACTTTACTGTCAAAGGCCAGGAGTTTTGGTTTGAGTGACAGTTGGACACAGGTCTGGTTGTCTTCAACTCTCTTGATTTTTTTACAGCAAACAAACTAAAAATTTCTGCATTTTGCATTAGTAAATATATTATATAGAAAGCTTGCTTATTCATTCTGGTTTTTTGTTCCTCTTTTGAAAAAATTGCAAGTGCATATCGTGTTATGAACTTTTCTAATTTAGATTTTGATATTGTCAACAAAAGCTGGGTACATATGAAGGTGTACATGGGATAATCGACCTGTAATGGTTGCAACAGGTTGCTGCAGTCCTTCAGTAATTGGTTATTGGTTGTTTGATGTCTATATTGTTTCTATCTTGGTAGTTGCTGTTGCTACTGCCATCTTCGAATCAGACTCATCATAATATTTCAAACTGTTACCAAATGCTGCGTCATTGTAAAGCTACTGGTTTGGTCATCAATGTCATATACTTTACTCACAGCTGAGCTTTGGCCTTTGCCCTTTGGGAGATCAGTTGCTGCACCGCCACTTGACTGATATATCCTTCACATCCAGATGCTCACTGTGTTGGAATCTGTTTCTTAAATTACTATATTGAAATCTTGAAGAATAATTTCTTGTATTGAAAAGTGGTAATTCAATCAGTACAATGTGACCTATTTAATGTACAACAGAGAGCTAAGAAAGGAAAAAATATCCTAGAATTGGGCCTGAGAATCAGGGCAATGAGCACCTAATTTGTATTTGCCTCTAATAGCTTTATCTCTATTAATTACACTTAGGGATTTCTACACTACGCTCCCCCTCAAGTTGGATCATAAATGTTAATCATTTCCAACTTGCCAGTGAAATCCTCAAAATTCTGTCGATGTAGCCCTCGGAAAAAATGGCTGCAATTTGTTCCTTAGTAGGGACATAAGTCATCCAGATAGTTCCTTGTTCAACCTCTCCTTAATGAAGTATCTTTCAACTTCAACATGTTTAGTTCTGTCATGATGGACTAGATTGAGAGAGATGTTAATGGCTGCCTTATTATCACAGTAGAGCTTGGTAGGAAGCTCCATTTTGACTTGAAGTTCTTATTATAGTCTTCGTGTCCAAAGTCCTTCAAACATCCCTTCTGCCACCGCTGTAAATTCTGCTTCTGCACTGATTCTTGCCACTAGATTTTGTTTTTTTACCTCTCCAGGTAACCAGATTGCACCATACAAACATACAATACCCAGTAATGACCCTGCCCCTGCCCAATTAGCGCCTGTGAATATCTCCACCTTCTTTCGTCTACATTTTTTGCATAGAAACCTCTACCTGGGGATCCTTTTAGATACCTCAGAATTTTAAAGACTGCTTCTAGATGGGCCTCTTTCGGTGATTGCATGTGTTGGGTAGCTACACTCACTGCAAAAGCAATGTCAGGTCTCGTATGTGACAAGTAGATTAACTTTCTGAATAGCCTTTGATATCTTTCCCTGTCAACAGATTTCCCAACATCTTCTGCCTTTTTTCCTGCTTCTATTGGTGTGTCACTTGGCTTACAACCCAGCATTCTTGTTTTGGTTAGGAGGTCCAGAGTATACTTTTGCTGTGAAACACTGATTCCCTTCTTTGCTCTGGCAACTTCCATACTCAAATTAGGATAATGCATCCACATATACAATTAGGATGGTCCTCTTCCCCTCTTCATGTTTAAAGAAGATGGTGTGATCTGATAGTCCCTGCTTGTAGCCTTCTCCTTTTATTACATTCACAAGTCTATCAAACCACCCTTTGGGAGATTGTTTGAGTCTTTATAAGGACTTCTTTAACTTGCAGACTATGTTCTCCTCACCCTTTGTTGCTAAAGCCCGAAGGTAGTGTCATGTAAACTTCTTCTTCTAGTTCACTGTTCAAGAAGGCATTCTTGATATCAAGTTGTCGAAGTGGCTAGTCCAGGTTGGCAGCTAATGACAAGAGTACCCAGATTGTATTTAACTTTGCTGCCGGTGCAAATGTTTCTGTGTAGTTGATGCCACATGTCTGAGTAAACCCCTTTGCAACAAGTTGGGCCTTATATCTCTCCACTGTCCCATCTGCTCGATATTTCACAGTGAATAGCCATTTGCAGCATACTGGTTTCTTCCCATGTGGCAGCGTTCATCATTTCCCAAAAGTACCATTCTTCTTCAATGCCGTTATCTCCTCCATTGTAGCCTCTCTCTGTTCAGGAATTTCCAGTGCCTCTTGAATGTTCTTTTGAATTTTTTCCCTGTTAAGATTATAGGTAAAAGCACAAGATCCAGTGGACAAGGCATTCTAGGACAGAAAATTTTTAATTGGATGAAGAGTACATTTTTGAGGTTGTTTACTGAGTGCAGTGGGTGGATTAAGATCATTAGGTTTATCAGGAGTGAGATATATCACCTGTTCTAGGTCGAAGGAAGAATCATGATTACTTGGAGCTACCACCAGTTCTGTCTCTCTTGGTGCCCCGGATGTGAAGGTTTCATTGCTATTCGGCTTTGGCCTTCGTGAGTAGACTAACATCTCCTTGTTGTTCTGTTTTTCTACATCTCCCCCTAAGTCTAAATCCCCAGTTGTCTTCGTCAAAGGAGTGGAGGATGAGGGAAAAAAAGAATGAAGAGTTGCTGTTTCGATTGTCTTGAGTTTGGGTCATATATAGCCTCTTTGAGTGTGAGGGCAGCCAAGGAAGACACATTTGATGGCTCGAGGGTCCAGCTTAGTGCACTGCTGAGGGTGAACATGAACAAATGCAATACAGCCAAAAAATTTTGCTGGAAGACCAGAGCTAAGACGGGAGGTGGGATATGTATCTGGAAATTTTTTGAATCTTGTACCAAAGGAAAGGACTCGGCTAGGCATTCTGTTTTTAAGATAAGTAGCTGTTAAAATAGTATCACCCCAATATATGTTAGGCACATGTACGTAGAGGATGTGTCTGTTTTTTCGTTCAACTACCCATTTTGTTGAGCAATATTGACATAGGAACTCTGATCAACAACTCCATGTTTTTCGAGGAAGCAACCCAGGGATTGGTTGAAGTACTCTGTACCATTATCAGTGTGAAGCATTTTTTATGTTGGTGTGGAACTTTGTTTGGACCTCAGTATAGAATTTGATAAACACAAAACAAACCTTAGACTTCCTTCAACAAATAAACCCAACGAAGACATGTATGATCATCAGTGAAGGTGATAAACCATCTTGCATGAGGGTGATTAGGAATGCAGGAAGGGCCCCATAAATCGCTATCAATTATAATGAATGGTGTAGTGGGTTTTTACTTGGATTTCAGGAAGGTGGTTCTTTGGTGTTCTGCCATTTCACACACTTCACACTTAATATCAAGAGGTACTCTATTTGAACACAAAGATGGAAATAAACGACATAAGTACTGAAAGTTCGGGTGACTCATCCTATAATGGGATAACATTAGGTCATTATTCTTAGAGACGTAGAATTACAGATAACAGTTTGACATTGGTCACTCACTCTAGCATCCTCAAAATAGTAGAGCCTCTAGTACTCCCTAGCACTGCCAATTGTCGTCCCCGATGACAGGTCCTGAAAGACACAACGGGATGAAAGAATTTAGCAGAGCAATTGGAGTTTTTAGTTAATTGACTGACAGACAAAAGATTGCGGGATAATTTTGGAACATGAAGGACCGACTCTAGGGTAATAGAGTGAGAGATACAGATATTTTATTGGCCACAGGAGGAAGTGATCCGTCAGCAACTTTTCACTTTTATACTTTAGCTCATGGAGTTTAATGAAAAATAGGTGGTAAGAGTGTCATATGGTGAGAAGCTCCAGAGTGCATCATCCAAGGTGTACGAATACTAGATGTTTTTAGAGCATGTAGGAAATCACCTCTTTGTGCCAAAGAACCTGAGGGAATATTTTTGTACAACTGATCCGAGGCTTGGAGAACAGAAGCATTTCCAGGATTTTTCCTAACTGAACAGAGTTGAGGCACTACCCAGAGTTGATTTAGTACTCTCTTCTTGCTGTTCTCAATTGCAAGCTTAGCAGACTGAGCCCATTCTCGGAACTTCTTTCCATTGAGCTTCTCTGCAGTGAGTTGAAAGGAGCCATTGTTTGGACTCTGTTGAATCTCCAATGCAACAGAACTTCTGATGATCCTAGAACTTTTAATGTACAATAGATAGCTAAGAAAGGAGAAAAATATCCTAGAATTAGGCACCTAATTTGTATTTGTTAAAGCGTCCAACCTAAAACCAATTGGCAATAGGTGGAGAGGCCTCATCACTATATAAGCATTGACTTAACCCCTTTTCTTGGCCATGTGGGATTTTCCCACTTAACACGGCCCCTCACGTGTAGGCCACTTCGGCTCTATCACGTGGGTTATTTTGACAATGGCTGGGGCAATTTTGAACCTGCTCTGATACCATGTTAAAGCGTCCAACCTAAAACCAATTGGCAATAGGTGGAGAGGCCTCATCACTATATAAGCATTGACTTAACCCCTTTTCTTGGCCATGTGGGATTTTCCCACTTAACAGTATTTGCTTCTAATAGCTTGATCTATATCAATTACACCTTGATTTTGGGGATTTCTACATATATACATGTTGAATTCATAACAGGGATCTTAAGACAGATAAGTGTGAATATTGCAGAGCTTGAGTCAGTAGCACATAGTGGAGAACAAATGTAGTATGATTATTTGCAAAAATAAATAAATAATACTTTCTTTGTCCTAGAAAGGATGACAAGTATTCCTTCGGACTGTCCCAAAAAGGATGAGCTATTTTCCTTTTTGGAAGCTTTTTTACACCTAATTTATCTTCTTACTCTCATTTAAACTCTCTTTGCATAAAACCAAAAAACTGCACAAAATCCAACAAAGAATATTTTCTTTTTCTAATCCTAATTTAAACTCTCATTGCACAAAACCCAGAAAGGAATTTTTTTTGTTATTTTAGCTTCAGCGGTAAAAATGGAAAGAACTAGAGGTGTAAACGAACAGAATGTTCAGTGAACCGTTCGTGAACGGTTCGGCGGGAGTTCATTTATGTTCATTTATTTAGTTAAATGAACAAACATGAACAAAGCCTTGTTCGTTCATTTAGGTTCGTGAACTGTTCGGTTAGTGTTCGCTTAGTGTTCGTTTATGTTCGTTTGTTTGTTTATCTATGTACTAGTTATAGATTTATTGTTATATATATTTTATATATCGTATATTATATATTTATTATAACCTATTGTCATATATGTTTATTATTACCTACCTTACGTATACCCTACACACCAGATTAGCACCCAAATTAGTGACTGTGATTATTTACCTTCGTTTAAGTAGTTCATGAATGCTTTAGATTGATTGTTTTTATTTGTGTTTGTTTATGTTGTTTGCGAACAGTTTCATTCATGTTCACGAACGTGTTCGTTCATTTATGGTCCGTTTATGTTCACGAACGTGTTTGTTCATTTATGGCTCATTTGTGTTCGTTTAAGCTCGTATAAACGAACGAACACGAACGAACATGAACACATACTAAAACTAAACAAACGAACACGAACAAGGAAAATGTGTTCGTTTATTGTTCGTGTTCGTGTTCATTAAACGCTAAATGAACAAACACGAACAGGGCTTGTTCATGTTCATTTGGTTCGTTTACAACCCTAGAAAGAACAACATAAATTATACTCATCTTAATCTCCATGCACAAAGAAACGCATTAGAAACATGTTTTGGGTGTTTCACTAAGTGGAATCATAATGTAAAGGATGAACTATTGTGCTTACTGTAACAAATATAGTTGCAGAACTTCATCCCATTAATTGTGTATTGGAACTCCCAATTTCTTAAAAATGCATTTTTAAGTTTTCCCGATTTGTCATTTGTTGCTTTATGGGTTGGTCATATAAATTTTGGGGGTGAAATGGATAGTGATTAGGGACATTTAAGGACCTCTGGAAAGCATATGCAAGTTTTAAATACCTAATATGTATCAATGTGGATGTAGTTGTACTTTTTGGTACTTAGGAGTGTGCCTTCCATGGAGACTCGTCCTTTCCTTTGTGTTCAGACGCTCCTTGGTTTCGAATTCCATGTAGTAATTTATTGGATAGGAGGCATTCGCTCTAGCTATAGGATTCTCAAGTGGATGGTGTACTTACTGATTTAAATGTTTTGAAGGCTCTGCTAAAAAAAGATCCCATTAGAAGACAGGTTTTGCGTGTTAAAGGGTGTCTAGCTGGATCAAGAGCTGAAGATTTATTAGAACAAGGTGACATGGTGTTAGCTGTAAATAAAGAACCAGTCACTTGCTTCCTCGACATAGAAAATGCTTGTTGCTCACTTGACAATGATGATAATAATGGAAGGCTCAACTTGACAATACTCCGGCAGGTAAACACATGCTAGTTAATCTAGTTGAATAACTTGTCTTTTTCTGCCCTTATTTCACTGGACAACATTTTTCTCACTGGACTAGTTAAAGTTTGATCAGAACTAACAGGGATTTAAAGTTTGATCAGAACTAACAGGGATTTAAAGTTTGATCAGAACTAACAGGGATTTATGAGCCGTAAGTTACCTTGTTATCTAACAAAATTGCCTTTCAGGGACATGAGTTCGATCTTTGTGTGGGGACAGATGTTAGGGATGGAAACGGTACCACATGTGCAATAAACTGGTGTGGGTGTATTCTACAAGATCCACATCCTGCTGTCCGTGCTCTTGGGTTTCTTCCAGAAGAAGGTCATGGGGTATATGTGGCAAGGTAAATTTTTTTTGCTTTGAATTAGATAGCTATAGTCACAACAACAAATAGAAGGATGGAAAGTGCGCAGATTGTAATGACAAAAAACAATAGTAGTTGATGGTTAAAATTTTTTTTTTTTTTAGGTGGTGCCATGGAAGTCCTGTTCACAGATATGGTCTATATGCTCTTCAATGGATAATTGAAGTTAATGGGAAGCGCACTCCTGATTTAGATGCTTTTGTTGATGTGGCAAAGGTATATTCATTCTATTTTCACCAGTTTTTGGTCTGTGTATGCATTGTAGTATAGGAAAAGAGTACTTGTTCACCTGTTAAGGTTTTGATTGTTGGTCCTGCTAATATGTGGATTTCTGTTCTGTTTGATTTGCTCCCCTCAAAATGACGATGCTCTTGAGCTTCTTAGTGGCCCCCTTCTTAGGATAAAATTTCTTCAGCACATGCAAGGCTGCTTGTACTGGTGGCGACATGTAGTGCACATGTCATGCATTTTCTTATCTTCTTCGAACTCATAGTGATCCTAAGATGAATTCCATGGTGAGCGCCTACCTGGCTGCTTGTATTGGTGGCAATATATAGTGCACATATCAATCATGTCATGTGTTTCCTTATCTTCTTCAAACTGTTAGTATTAGTTTTAGATGAGATACTTCTGTTCGGTCACCTTTTCAGAAGCATTTAGAAACTGCATCGTGAGAAGAGTAATTCTAACCCAGGTGCTCAGCCTTACGCTGACTTAAGCAATTGAGTGCAGTTTGTTTGTTCCTAGATTTGCTTGTGCCATGCAGCTGGCTGTATCTTTTCAAAACCGAGCACAAAATTGATTTATGCTTCCAAAATAGTTCAATGATGCAACATTTGCAACAGTGGCGACTTAGATCCGAACCTTATCTTCCATTGTTAAGTTTTTGGGGCTTGCAAGCGAGGGAAAGTGGGCATGACAACCCTTGTGGTCTGCTTGTTCATTAATTGGTTTAGTTTGTTTCCGTTTAGTTTATGACCATTGGAATTCATATTTTGGTAGGAACTAGGGCATGGGGAGTTTGTGCGTGTAAGGACCGTCCACCTAAATGGAAAACCTCGAGTTCTAACCTTAAAACAGGATTTGCATTACTGGCCTACATGGGAGTTGAGATTTGACCCTGAGGCTGCAATCTGGCGTCGGAAGATTATCAAAGCTTTAGATTGCGATAGCTTGTGAATCGCCATCTATGGTCAGTGCTCACCACAAATTGGAAGCAGCAGGAACGATCAAATGAACAAAATAGACATGAACTCGGGCTTGCTTGACGCAAACTATTAGGCTAAGGTACATACTGTATTGGGCTTACAAGTTTAGAGAAGGCTTTTTAACAGATATTCTGCAGGGTAGCAATAGACTGTGACATTCAGAAGTCATTTTGTTTTGTGGGATACTAAAGTTGGTAAATCAACGCGAGAAATGAATGGGAAAGGAATTCGTATCTTAGTTGATTCATTGTTAAATCATTCCGTTTACCCTTTATGTTATTCCTGCACTTGATGTGATTATTTGAAGAAGATAAATTAGCGATGCGAGTTGTGTACTCATGGGCGTGTGGTCCTTATCTCCGCTTTATCGGGTGAATTTCAACGGTACGATATTAGTATCAATAGAGGTGGGAGGTGGGCTGGGTTGGCCCGGACCGAACCGGGACTGCCCCGCGATCAAACCCGCCTCACCCCGCCCCGCAAGAGGCCCGTAATTTTATGGGCCGAATATGGGCCCAATAGGAGGAGGGGGACGCAAAAAAGACTGGCCCGGACCAGGAGAACCCGTCAGCCCGGATCGGGTCGCACCGACCTGCCGACCCGCGCGCAACGGCTCCCTGCATAACGTAAACCTGTAAAAAAAATTTTAAAAAAATGGCTAATTACACAGCAGGCCCTCCAACGGTTTTCTGCTCCATTTCAGCCCTTAAAATTTCATTTTTGCCCCTCCCAACAACTAAATTTCAAGGACTTTTTGGTCAAATTAATTTTTTCCCTTCCCCTATAAATACCAATGCCATTTTCACTCAATCCTCACACAATCACTCAACCTCTCTTCTTCATCTACTATATTCTCTCAACCATTCTCCTTATTTTCTTAATTTCTTTCAAATTTCTTACTAATCTCTCCCTAATATCTTCATAATCCTCTCTTGATTTTGCATTAATTATTACTATTAGTACGTGAGTCATGGCTTCAAAAGGAAAGGGAAAGTCAACAGATAGTTCATTTTCCCGCAACACCGGCCTCCGAGCCTTGTTCCGTCGTCGATCTCGGCCCGCCGATAAAGGCATTTCAATTCAAGAGTTTCACGGCGATGATGCCGGAATCGATATGACGAATTACGATTTGGGTCTCGACGATCAATTATCCGATGATGAAGTGGAAGAGTTGGATGCGATGGCGTCTGGGAATTCGTCAACAGAACCGACGCCTACAAGTCATGAACCCGACGTGGAGGGAACTCAAGCACAAGGTAAATCCACGAGACTAACTGCTTGGGTTTGGGAGCATTATGAGCTCATAAACGAAGGGGAGTCGAGGTACGGAAAATTCAAACATTGCGGAAAAAATTTTGTGCATAGAAAGAATTTCGGCACTGGAACGCTGAAGAGGCATCTTGAAAATCAACATGCTAACGTCCTCCCTAGTACCGGGACTAGTTCTGGAAGACAAACACAACTTGGGTCTACAACAGGCGCCGGCGGACCAGGTATATTTCGTTTTAACCAACAATCTTGTAGAGAAGGTATGGTAAATTGGATTATGCTTACCGAAAAACCTTTTTCACAAGCTGAAGATGTCCACCTAGAATCTTGGATAAAATCACAATTAAATCTTGCATTTAGAAAAGTATCTAGGAAAACTGCTAGGAAAGAAAGCTTTAGACAATTTGAAACCGGAAAATCAGATTTGCAAGCATATTTTTCTGCTCTTGATCATTGTGTAGCATTTACTTCTGATATGTGGACATCACCTATAGGTCAATCATTCTATTGTGTTACTTCTCATTGGATTGATTCTGATTGGATAATGCAAAAACGAATTTTGTCATTTAAGGTTATTGAAACAGATCATACTGGTCTTCAAATATTTAATTGTATCTTAGAAACTTTACGTGATTATTTTTGTACTGATAAAGTTCTGTACATTTCATTTGATAATGCTTCAAATAATGATGTTGCCGCTCGCCTTTTGAGTCAAAACTTAAAACCACCGCTCAACGGTGCATTTTTTCACGTTAGATGCATGTGTCATATTTTAAATATTTGTGTGCAAAAAGGTTTAGAAGTTTTCCAAAATGATATTTTGCCTATTCGAAACTCATTAAAATATTTGATGTCCAGACCTGCTATTTTTCGTGAATTTAAAAGCTTTTGTATTGAAAATCAAAAACCATTTTCTTGGAAACGGTTTAAATTGGATTGCCCAACCCACTGGAACTCCACATTTTTTATGTTGCAAGATGCATTACCATATGCAAATTTGTTGTCACATTTCATGAATTTACAAATGGGTTCTGAATTTCTTACGACTGAAATTTGGGAGAAATGTTCCAAAACCGGTGAATTGCTTAAGTTTTTTTACGAGCAACTGAATTTTTCTCTGATGTTTACTACCCAACAAGTCATCAAGTTTTGTTTCATTTAGTGAACATCACATATGCTTTACATTAATTTAAAAATGATGAGTTGTTAAAACCGACTGTCGAAGTCATGCGGGCTAAGTGGCTTCAATATTTCTCAAACATTCCACCTATCTTTTTAGTCGCTTCTTTACTTGACCCGTATGTAAAATTAACGGGCATAAAAACACTGCTTGAAGAAATTTTTCATACTTATTTAGAAATGTCTCATATAAATGTTTTGGCTATGTCTGCTTCTGCTTCCGAGTACTTGCATTCTTTATACAAGTTATATTGTGAGCGGCATTCGGATAAGGTAAGATCCGAAGCTTCTCAAACTGAGCCTCCAAGGAGATCAATCTCCTCAAGATTTAACCCGGCGCTCCAAATGCTCAAACGACCTCGACCGATGACATCGGGATTAGCTGAGGTCGATGACTATCTTAACACATCATTCGAGACAAGCGACCTCGACATCTTGGAGTGGTGGAAACAAAAGAGATCAAGATTTCCGATCTTGTCGATAATCGCACAAGAAATTCTTGCCGTTCCAGTATCGACCGTCTCATCTGAGGCAGCGTTTAGTGCCGGAAAACGGGTGATAACAGAAAAACGGTCAAGATTGACACCCGACGCGGTAGAAGTATGCGTGTGCAACCGAGATTGGGGCCTCGCAGCATTCCGACATCAAGACCAAAAGAGTTCGGATGATGAGGTAATATCCGATACCGAGAGTTGAATTTTTTTCTTTCAATCATACATGTAGTTTGTATTTGATCTGATTATACTGTTCAGCACAGATCATAGGTTTCTATTCTTTATCATTTTCGGAACGTTTTTGCCATTTCAAAATGTAAGGCACGTTCCGATTATTTGTAAGTGTCGTTTGGCTTTTTAACTTAATAAAACTTACACCGGAGGTGGTGTTTTTTCTTAAAAATATTTATGACTTATATAATTAATAATTGTTCTATTATATATATATATATATATTTTTTAACAAAAAAAATGAAACCCGCCCCGGGACCGCCCCGCCTAGAGCCGGTCCGTGCCCGGGCCTCAGGACCCAGGCCAAGGACCGGCCGGCCCGGCCCGGTTCCCACCTTTAAGTATCAGTACGGTATAATATTCAAAATCTTGGTTATTCAACATGTTAAGTTAGAGGTGGCAAACCCGGGCCTGACCTTGGCCCGGAGTAAGCTCAGATGAAGGCAGGGTGAATATGGGTCAAGAGGAGCTCAGCCCAAGCTAACATAGCTTGGCCCACCAAACCGATCAACCTAGACTGGACTGGACAGCATCTTGGGCGAGCCAGGCTAGGTTGCCAGTTCCAGCAGCCAGCCTCCAACGTTTAAAAAAAAAGATTTAAAAAGGTGAAATTACATCATTCCCACGTAACAGCTCTAAATATTTATTTTAGGCCTTAGACCCACCCCAAAACAACCATTAACAGCTAGTTTTTTTGAACTTTTTTACGCAAACAATATTTTTCCCTCTATAAATATCCAGGCTACCCCCAACACTTCCACACCTCTTCAATTTACTTCATCTACAATATTTTCTCATTCTCTCTACTAATTCACTAATATTTTCTTAATCTTCCAATCTTCTCTCCATCTACAATTATTTTTGCTCACTTATGGCTTCATGGGGAAAGAACTTCAACAAGGGTAAGGGTATTGTTAGCTCCTCATCCGACATCGGGTTTGGGTCATTTCTCCGTGACCGTATCTTCTGCAAAAGTTTATGCCTACATATCCAAGAAGTTGCCAACAACGATCCCAACATCGACATGAGGAACTACAAGTTGGGTACGAATGTCAACTCTCCAATGATGACATTGAGAAGATTCCACCGACCCAAGAGCACGCCGAGAGTTCCCAACCCGACACCAAAAAGCACATAACCCAAGTCGACCCAAGGCAAAAACAGGCAATCTGAAGGTATCAATTTAGGCACATTTCAAGCAATTTTGGGAAGGCGACATGAGGTATGCCGAGGGCAAACATTGCAAGAACAAGTTCTCCCACAAGTTAAATTTCGGGACAAGCATTCTCACTCGACACTTAAGCAAAGTTCATAGAGATCTGGTTAGCACTTTTTGGTGAATAGACACAATTGATGAACGTGAGGAACTTGGGTGGTCCAGTTATTTTCCTATATAACCCTAAAACTACTCGATAATGTCTAATTAATTGGATGATGATTACGGAAAATTCTTTTAAATAAGCCGACGATGAACACTTAAAAAGATTTATCCAAGAAACTCTGAATCCTGCTTATCAAAAAACATCTAGGTAAATGGCTATGAGAGAAAGTTTTAAATTATATGAAACTGAGAAAAGTAATTTACAAGTATATTTTTCCACCGTTAATCATTGTTTGTCATTTACATTTGATATGTGGACATCTCCAATAGGGCAAAATTACTATTATGCCACTACTTATTAGATAGATGATGATTAAGTTATTAAAAAATAAATCATTGCTTTAAATGTATAGATTTTGATCATACGGGTTGGAACGTTTTCAATTACATTATTGAAAATTTACAGGAATTTTTTGTTGCCGATAAAGTTTTGTCTATTTGTTTTGATAATGATTCAAATAATAATTCGACAGTAAGAAAATTGATAAAAGAAATAAAATTACCGCTTAATGGAAAAAATTTTCATATTCGTTGCTTGTGTCACATTTTAAATTTATGTGTTTAGAATGATTTACAACAATTACAAAATGAAATCGAGCCAATTCGTAATGTTTTACTTTTTGTTAAAACAAGGAACAAATTGGCTCGTGATTTTAAAATGTTTTGTATTGAAAATAAGGTTAATTTTTCTCAAAAAATATTTAAAATAGATTATCTCACTCGATGGAACTCAATGTTTGAAATCTTAAATGATGTCCAACCATAGGTAAACCTTTTGACTCAATTTGTAAACTCAAGAATACAAGTTGAATGGCTAACCGACAAGGTTTAAGGGAAATGTTTTAAGTTAGTTGAGCTGTTTAGATATTTTTACGATGCAATAAACTTTGTCTCTAGGTTTTATTATCCAATCGTGTACTAAATAATGTTACATTTTATAAACATCATCTATGTTTTCAACCAATACAAGAACGATCAGTTTTTACAACCAACTGTTGAAGTAATGCAGAAGAAATGACTTGATTATTTTCAAGAGATCCCTCCCAATTTATCTTATTGCATGTGCATTAGATCTCAATGTCAAAATCACGAGTTGTCTGTAATTGTTAGAAATATACTATCATACATATTTAGGACAATCACAAGTTTCTGCACTTACTATTTTTGCTTAAGCTGACCACAATTTAAAGTAGTTATATAAACTCTACTTTGTTAAGCATTCTAATAAGGTTAAGTCATGTAATCCAACACCTGCCCAGCATTTCACCTCTTTCTCATCATTAAGGTTCAACTTAGCGTCACATATCCTCAAACTAGGGGCAATCACTACTTGGGCTAAACTGAAGAAACCAAAAAACTGAATTTTTTTTTAAATTCTGTTCGGTTTGTTCAGTATTTCAGTTCGGTTTCTGTCAAAAATGAAGAGAGGTGATTTCGGTTTTGGTTCTGTTTCGGTTGTATATGTTGTTTATTTCGATTACCGAAATAACCGAATTAAAACTTTGGGCTTTAGCCCATCTTTTCATTTGTTGTTTATTGTTGGGCTAATCCGCCCATGCCCAACAACCTTTACCCCTTACCTACCTGCCCGGTTACCCCCTTGCCCCTGCCCCTTTTCATTTGCAATTATAGTCGATACTCTCTCGTCTCCCGTTCCCTAGTGACGCTACCCTACCTTTACCTTAGTTTCCGATCAAATTCGCCCTAGGCCCCAGCCCCCATTTGCCATCGTCGGCCTCAGCCCTCATTCTCCAACTCGCCATCTAGTCCCTCACGTTCTCCCTCTAATTTGCATCTGTGATCGATCCTGGTCTTTCCTCTTAGAGCCCGGCACGACATTCTCCTTTTTGGCATTCTCGGGTGGCTTTATCTTTTTCAGTTGTCATGATTCACGGCTTTCTTCACACAGCAGGCAAAACTTTAGTTTGTAGTTTTATTTTTATTTTGTTTTATTTTTTTTGTAAATTCGGTTTACTAGAAGATTAGTTCATTTTTATTATTTTTTGTATGAAAGTGGAATAGCTTAAAATGCTAGCTTAAATTGAACCGAAAAGAGGATCTTGTGATTTTATATGAATGCAATAAAATAGCTTAAATTGAACCAATAAAATGCAAGCTTCAATGACAATAAGTGTTTATAACTTTATATATGGATTTCTATGTGTTTAGAAGTTGGATGTTTTGGTGTGTTGGCAGTAGGAACTTGTCTTGAAATTGTAGCACAATTCGATTTTAAGGTTGCTATTAGAAAATAGAGCTTTCCTTTGGTTGTTATTTTTTCGGTTAATTCAATTGAAATCGAACCGAACTGAAATATTTCGTTTTGGTTCCTATTTGATTTCCACCATCATTTCTGTTATTTCAGTTTGTTGCCACCCAAAACTGAAAAGCAAAACAACTGAACGATCACCCCTACCTCAAACGACGAAGACCTACAAACCCGAGATTAACAGAATGGGATGATTACCTCCACACCTCATTTGAAAACAATGAGAAAAATATCCTCTAGTGGTGGAAGAATAAGATAGGAAGATTTTTGATCTTGTCCATATTAGCGCAAGAGATCTTGACAGTTATAGTCTTTACCGTTGCCTCTAAGGTTGCCTTTAGTGTGGGAAAAAGAGTCATCTCGGAGAAATGGGCAAGGTGTACACCTGAGGCCGTTGAGGTTTGCGTTTTGCAGTTGGGATTAAACCCTTGCTGCTCGAAGAAAGTAAGACATTAAGAGCTCAGATGATGCGATCCTTCCTGATGACAAAGCATAAGAGTATATTGTAGGTTTTCACTGTAATTTTTAGATTATAATCGATCTGATTATACTGTTAAAAAAATATCTCAAGTTTTACTTTTTTTTTTTCTAGAACGTTTGACCATTTTCAAATGTAAGACATGTTCCAAATGGTATAAGTGCCGTTTAGTTTTTTTATTAATAAAATTTATACCGACGATAATATTTTTTCTCAAATAAAAACATGTTTCATCAAATTACACTTTAATGACGTTTCGAAGCAATGTTAAAACACTTTTTTTCATAAATCAGAAAAAGTTGGACCAACTTAAACCCGCCTTAGCCCGACTAGGGCTCCTGTTGAACCCGACCAAGGCCCAACTCCCCTTTAGGTGGGCCATGCCTGAGTCTAGGAATCCCAACCCAAGCCCGGGTCAGCCCACCAATCACCTTTGTATTAAGTTTGTTCAAATTTTATTCAGCTACAACCATTATGAATAAGTGATGAAGACTCATAAATGTATTACTTTTAAGGGTTTAAATCATCATTATACACTTTGATTATGATTAATTTATATATTCTGAGCATTTTTCCACCGAGTTACTATTCATACATTTTTACAATTTATACACATTTTCTATTCATAGTTACTATTCATCAACTTACTATTCATATGCGTGTTTTATTGTTCATGCGCGTTTTCACTATTTATTAATATTATATAATTAATTTTTTTATGCAGGTAAAATCATCATTTGGAAACCCTTCACGAGAAAAATCATATCTAGAGCTGTAGATGTCGGAACTAAGTGATTCCAAATTTATCTGAAAGCCAACACATAGATCTTCAACTCTACTTCATTCTGTGAGCTAGTTTGATCTTTTTCATTGCCGAAATCTTATTATAGATGAGACCATTCATTCTTTCGTGTGCTGAAGAGCAATTTTGGTAGAAAAATCATAACTTGAGCTACAGATGTCCAATTTGAATGAGCAAGCTATCGATTCGAAGCTAAAGAAGATATCTACAAGTCTTGTGCTTTGAGGAAGAGCTGATTCAATGTGTACAGTGGTTGAAAAACTAAAAGAATTTGCAGCCCGCCTTTATTGATTTGTATTTTCCTACATTTTATTATTTTACCGTTTCACCTACCCTAAAACTCTATAAATAGCTGCCTTGGCGGGGAAGGTGAAGGGGATGTCATTTCTTAGGCCTTCTTTATGTTTTTATATCAAAGTTAGCTTTCCTCCTTTGTTCTTGTTCTTATTTTCAATACCAAAGCTCTGTCCAAGTGTTTTCTTCTTGTTCTTTTTCTTTTTCTTCCTTTGATATTTCAATCTATGTTCATTTCATTTTTCTACATGTTATTTACTTTTATCATGGCAAACTAATCTTTCTTTTGCTAAGGTGAAAGGGTGAAACTTTTGATATAAAGGTTATGATTGATTTGAATGGATCACAACGTTAACAGTATTTTCTTCCTTAATATATTTAACTTTTCTCTTTGCTAAGTGAGAGTCTTGATTCATCATAGTCAATCATTGGCACAAAAGCTACTTGATTTTCTCTGTAGAACATGGCTCTCCCGGCTATATTGGAATCTTGAGTTATTGTCGACAAAGGTTGACATGATGGATACTTGAACCCATTAGTAAGCGTTGACGTTTTAAAATCAATGAAAGTTAATACTAACTAAATTCCCTGATTGGGACCTCCTTTATGTGTGGATCCCAATTGAGTAGTAAGATGGGCTAAAATTAATCATAACCGATATACTAAAAATAGATCCCCCTAACCTTAGCTATTTATTTGAATTTGAATTTTTAATCAACACTTGTTCACACCTTGCACCAAAATCTTTCCTTATTACCAAATCTGTAATTTGTATTTCTTAATTCACTTCTCTATTGTTCGACACTCGGACTCCCAAGATTTTATTATTTGCGACAACCTATACTTGGGTTATAACTGCTAAAGTGCAACAATAAGATTCAGCCAACTTGCAAAACCAACCTATTGTTGCTGATATTCACCGATTAATTCAAGGTTGTTGTCAATTGGGCAATTCTTGTTGCTCATAGGAGGGTGGTTGAAGTAGCTTGTAATGTCACTCATAATATCATCCACTCATCTTTTTAATTCAATTTTCTCTCTTTTTATGATTTAATGTACCATAAAAAACATAATTTAAACATATATGGTTTGGTATTTTTTTAAAAAAAAAAATGGTTACTATAATTCTCATATTGTCTTGTCAACCTTATATTATTGTTATTAATTTAAACAAAGTAAAATGTTAATATGTATGCTTTTTTTTTAGTAGTCATGACATTAAATTAGTATAAGAGAAAGAACTAAGGCATAGAAATGGTCTAGGTCCCATACTTAGAAGGGGAACCACTTAAAGAAAATGAGTGTGTTGAATGTGCCAAAAGGTGTTGGTGGGTTAGGTATCAAGAATCTTCGTCTTTTCAATATAGGTAAAAAGTACTATTGTACAAAATTTAATGCGTTCTACAAAACAGATAGATCAAGTTTAGAAAAAAAAAGACAAAGACACATTGGAACTACAAAATCAAGCCTCATAGTCGTAGCTAAATTTGCAAGGCTTCAATCATTGATCAATCAAATCCATATCCTCAAGGGGCAAGTTGTTTATGCTCCATCACTCATGATTGCCTAACCGAATGATGGGGTTAGCATGGAAAAAAACTAAATCATTTCAAGGTAAAAAGATAGTTATCTACAACTAAAAAAGACTTGCCTCAATCACTCATCAACTATTCCCCATCTGATGTCACCGTCACCTCAATCGTTGTCGCCAAACACTGAAACACATGGTTGTTCCAATTGAGAATTAACATCCTTTTCGGTCACAAACATCTTAACCAATGGTTTGGAAACAACCAAAAACAGAGGGTCTGAGATGTAGAAGAATATTGTGACGGTCGTGCTCAAAGAACACTAATTGGATGGCAGAGTTAAAGTCGTGAAGATGACATGTGGCTGTTGAGACCTTCTTTGAGAGGTAAGGAGAAAGAATGTCTCCATGGGAATGAGAGAGAAAGGTCAAAAGATTGACACACTTTTTGCTAATTGGGACATCTGAAGAGTAGGTTCCTTACCTTGATCGAGTAAGATGGAGGGAGATGGAATGACGAAAGTGAGAAAGAAGAGATGCAAAGTTTTACAGTAGTGTGCAAAGGACTCAAAGGCGGCCGATGGAAAGGAGGGAGAAATAAGATAGATTATGTTTACTAAGGTTAGATTTTTATGATTACTGGCTTTTCTTTTTTTGAAAAAAATTCATATGATAACTCTATCATTTTTTATGAAAGTAAATCACCATAAGTATGGTAATTTCATATGTGATAATATCCTTCTTAGAGTTTATTTATTTTAATTATGAATTAATTCAAATTTAATTTGTTTTTTAAAATTTTTAATTCAAGTTTCAAGTGAAAGTAAAAAACGTGGCCTTGACTCTCATGTGTCATTTTCATATTATATCAAAGAGTTAATGGTGTATTTAGTAAACTAGGTGTAAAAGATTGCAATTATATTATTAAAAAGAAAAATCCACCACGTGTGACTACTACATGTGAAAAGTATATCTTACTTTTCAAAGATGTTCCTATTATATATATATATAATATCTTGTTTTCTTTTTTCTTTCTTTTTTTAATTTACGGGCTTTGGATCGTTTCTTAATGGGAAAATTACAAAAAAACCCTCCTATGGCTTATTCTAACATACACTTTGCTCTCTCTATTTTTGGGAACTTACACTTTACCCCCTCCTTCCTGTACAATATTTAATAACTTCTGAAACTCTAATTTAAATTGGCTAATATTCATATTCTAGTAATTTGAAGATTTTTGATATTTTTTTTACAGCTAACTGACTTGTAGAAAATATTGATATGCGTTTATACGAAGAAAAATGTATTTACAAAAAGGAAAAATTAATAATTTATAATATTTATTAACTATAAAAAAAATATTAGAGAGATTGAAGCTATTGGAAGATGACTATCGTACAGTTTAAATTACAATTTTAGAAATTTTTATCAGACAGTATAAAAGAAATAGGGATCAAAGTCAAAGTGTAGATTTTAAAAAATAAAATAGATAAACTGTAAGTTAGGGCAAATCTCATGAAATAATTACAAGTTTCCCTTTCTCAATTATACCATGTACTTAATTTATTAGTCATACTAATAAATTAAAGGGAAAATTACAATTACTCCCTAAGGTTTACCCTAACTACAGTTTGCCTATTTATTTCTAAAAACCTATACATTACCTTTTGATTCTTTTATATTGTACAATAACAACTCCTGAAACTGTAATTTAAATAGTACAATAGTCATTTTTCAGTAATTTTAGTGGCTCTAATATTTTTTTATAGTTAATAGACATTTGAAATTATCATTTTTTTTTCTCTTTATAAATGTATTTTTCTTCCTGTAATGCATGTTAGTATTTTTTAAAGATCGGTTAACTGTGAAAAACTATAAAAAATTTTGAAATTATTAGAGCATAGTTATCAGATAGTTTAATTTAGGATTTTAAAAGTTATTGTCGGACACTATAAGAGAAATAGGGGTAAAGTGTAGGTTTTTTAAAATAGAGGGGTAAAGTGTAAGTTATATCAAACTATAGGGGAGCTTTTGTAATTTAACCTAAATTAAAACTCAGAAGAGATTACCAAAAAAAATTAAACAGAAGCGAAGGTCGCAAGAGCTTTCTAGATAGCAGTCGATGTGATGCAGGAGAGTCTGATCCTCGCCGCTCTGATCACTGTAATTGCCGTGGCTGCTTCTCAACCAGACGACACCGAGCGATGGCAGGTTCTAACCAAGCACAACTTTTCCTCCCAGATCCGTCTCTACCCCAACATCATCCTTCTTGTCACTGTTCCTTGTAAACAATCTGTCTCGGCCTGTGTTCTATTATTTTTACGAACTCTGACCATAGAATCTAAATCGGGACGAAAGGAACAACTTTTACAGGGTGTGGAGAGTCCAGATCCCTCCTGAAGGCACTTTCCCGTTACGTTTCCAGCCGGACCACTGACTTTGGCGGCCTGAAGCTGATGGTTGTCTACCGGAATGCAGACAGGATGCTCACCGACGCCATTGGCGCGACCGAGGAAATTGCTGTTTTCTTCTACCACCATTCTTTGCCTTACAAGTACACAGGAAGGCTTCGAGCTCGTACTATATTGACTTCAGTTTATCATGTTCTGTCAGCTTCGCCAGAAGAGCTTCCTCTTAAGATGATCGACTCTCCCAAAGACTTGGAATTGTTTTTGGACTCCACTGACAAAGCGGTGCTTCTAGGGGAATTCTGTGGCTATGCGTCTAAATTGCTGTCCAAGGTCAAAAAGAATGGGACTTATAATGAGTCGTTTACAGGTCAGTATATAGATTTTGTTGCTCGGATGGCATATTTTGGGAACACAATGTCAGCTCGAGTTGGAGATGAAATAAGAACTCTACCCAAGAAATGCTGCATTAGCTGAAGTTTTGGTTGTGGTGGTGGGTGTATGGTTTAGGGTCCAGGGGCTGGATAGGATTTAAAATATGCTGGAAATGAGGAAAACAGATAGAGGAAAGGATACAAAAACCCTGGACATCACATCCAAGGGACCCTAAGCATTACATCTAGGTCATAACTCAATCCAAAAAAGGATAAAGCTCTCCTTTCTTCCCCCGAAATAGTCAAGTGTGCCTATTATTGAATAAATTATATGCTATATGAAGCTTTAGAAGCCCTACTCTTTCTACGATTCAGACATATACAATAGGACTTGGAGAACTAGCACAAGCACTTAAATAGCTCCTGGACAAGAAAAGATCACTAAATAGACTCAAAACGAGACGCCCTAGATAAATTCTGTAATTCCTTGCAAACCTGAACAATTACCAGAATATCTTTACTTTTTAAATAAATATAAGGTAAACTAAATTAGGCTCGACTCCTCCTAAGAACTCAATAATAAATATATAGGTAATGGCATGAACAAAGAATCATAATCGATAGTCCTATGCCATTCTAATATTGTAATGGTATTGATGTATATGCCTGTATTCTTCATCATCCTTCTAGTAGTTGGCTTTCATTGATCGTTTTCATTTTCATCCATTATTTTCTTCTTTGTCTTTTTAAAGGTTATCTGAGGTTAAGTGTCCGGATTGTACTGATAATAAATTTATTCTAGATGTTTTCAGCATGGGTTTCACCAAGAACACTGATAGGATGCTGATGTCTGGAGGAGAGGATAGCCAAAAGGTTGTGTGTAGTCTCATTGCTTAATGTTGTTGGGATCACTCGACAGTGGTCATCCAATGGAAGAACAATAAAGATGCTCGATTAGAGCTCAAGACCTTTGAGGCCATCCTTTGTTCTTGTAGTCCATGCTTCTCAACATTTTATAAAATGCACGCTCCTTTATGTTCCCATTTGGGTCTTTCTTTTTTTCACCAGGGATCAAAAAACAGGGACCTCAAGTGCAGTGCTGAAACGGGTTTCTCCAAGATTCCCTGGCTTCAAGAGTTTAGCTCTATGGATAGTACTGCTTCTTCGGGGAAGATGGAGTATATGAGTGTTGGGCGGAGCTGTACCTTTGAAGACTTTCAGCGATTTGACAAATTCTTTTCAAAATTCATCACTGTTACTAGAGAGTTCTTCCTGCCCCCTGAAAGTCACAGATTTGGCCTTGTTTCCAATAGGTCATTGCTTGCACCTCTTGGTGTTGGAGATCCCAGTTCCTGGTTGATTGTGCATTATGTAAATGGGTGTCCAGGCTGTTTAAGGACTCTCAAAGACGTTGATGACCTGAGAAATGCTCTTCAGAAGGGCAATTCCTTTGTTACAGAGGTAAATCATTTTTTGCATGTCGTCCAAAACTTAATGGGAAAATTTTTCTACCTTAGTAGGCACGCTTTATATGGAACTCATGCCCTACTAGTATTCAGCGATCTCATTTTGTGCATGATCCAGTACTTGTTGGATGATTTGGATCCCTAATTTGAGCAGGAACAATTTTTGCGCATTTTGCTTTCCTTTTCGGCTTCTCTAGCAATATGTTTTCACTTTCAATCAATTGACTAAGCATTAATCTCTAAGTACTAGGGGTACTTTTTTGGGTTGTGGAATGTTTATATTTTGATGTTTCATTCGGCCCTAGCTTGCCTTTAATAATTTTTCTTACAAACTACTTATAATTGTAGCTAGAGGCTGATAGTCAGGACATTCAGCTAACTTTGCCTGCAAACCAGCCATCAGTTATTCTTTTTGTGGATAGATCATTAGACTCATGGGAGACAAGGATAAAGAGTAAAGAAGCTCTGGATGCTTTTAGAGAGCTAGCCAGTCAACATAAGATGTCAGATCAAATGACTTCATTAAGTAACTCCTCACTCCATGCTCACCAAATATCAAAGCATACATCAGGACATCCCAGATTAAAGCTATCCCCTGAAGATCTGAAGATTAAATTGAAGGAGAAGATGTCAGTCATGATAATAAATGAGGACAAGCATGTTCCACTAGACAATTTAGCTTCAGATTTACAGGGTAGTCCTATGCATGAGATCTTGACATATCTTTTAGATCAGAAGAAAGAAGCCAAATTAAGCTCACTTGCAAAGAAATTAGGTTTTCGCCTTTTATCTGATGATGTTTCGATCAAGGCAGAAGAGATGCTCACATCAGAAACACCTGGTCAGTCTAATGAAATCTTGTCATCATCAACTGAGGGAGGCCTTCCTAGAGATGTTCATTTTGAGAACGAGCAGTTGCCACAAAAAGTGAGTGCATCCACTGTTGGACATGATCAAAATTCAAAACTTGTAGATGCTGAATGTTCTTCTAATTACAATCAAGGCCAGGTTAATTTTTTGGATGCAACAAATGAAGGATCGGTAGTAGCAGAGCCTGATTTTGTGACAAATCTGGAGCTTGAAACAGCTGATGATCTGAAGGTGGAAGATGCTTTTCTAGAGGGGAATTTGCATCAGCTGCAGCTTCCTTTGAAAGCTTTTAGGGCCACTTTCTTCTTTTCTGATGGGAATTATCGGTTACTTAGGACTCTGACTGGTGGGGCAATAGTTCCATCCTTAGTGCTAGTTGACCCCAACCTGCAACAGCATTATGTGTTCCCAAAAGAGACAAAATTCAGCCATTTATCGCTCTCTAAATTTCTTGATGAATTCTTGAATGGAAGCCTTATTCCATATCAACAGTCTGAGACTACTCATCATATCCCTCAAAAAGCTACTCGAACACCATTTGTTAACTTGGATTTCCATGAGATGGATCCCATCCCTCGAGTCACAGCCCATACATTCTCCCAGCTTGTTTTGGGTGTCAATGAAACATATAAAGAAAATGCTGAATATGCCAGGATGGAGGATGTTGTAGTACTTTTTAGCAATAGTTGGTGTGGTTTCTGCCATAGAATGGAATTGGTTGTTCGTGAAGTTTATCGAGCCTTGAAGGGCTACATGGAGATATTGAATAGCAGGTCTGAAAAAGAGCAAGCAGAGTCTAGTGGTACTCCTGTAAAGCTGCCACAGATGTATTTGATAGATTGTACGTTCAATGATTGCAGTTTGATCTTCAAGTCAATGAACCAGGTTTGTTGTAAATCCATGCTCAGAATGCCTCCTTCAACTATGGCTTATTTACCTTTTTTTTGGTTTTACAGAACTGTGGCTTATTTATCTAGTTACTCATTTTAATGTTCCATGAAGCATTGTGATTCCTTTTCCTCCAAAAGTCTACAAAGTGAGTGCTGTAATGTATAAGCACATTCACATGGAAAACATGCATCTAAAGGAAAACAAGTAACAGTGGACCCAAAACTCCAAATTCCTCATTTTTCTGTATCTTGTAATCTGTCTTGTTAAAATTTGGGAAAAGGAAATATACAGCTGAGGGCAAAACCAAATATGTTGCAGCTCTTGATGGGGAGGAGCGATTACGTTACTAGTTTTACCTGCTTTTCTTTCTCCTCCATTTTCTTATAAACTCTTTTGAAATTGCAGAGGGAAGTCTATCCTGCCTTGGGCTTGTTTCCAGCAAGAAGCAAGAAAGTTATCTTATATGAAGGAAATTTGGCAGTGGCTGATGTAGTCAAATTTGTGGCTGATCATGGAAGTAATTCACACCACCTCATTGATGAGAAGGGTAAGACTTACTTTCCTGCCATACATTACTGTCTATTTCTTGACAAGTCTTAGGCTTGGCTATAACCAAACTTTGATGTGTTGGAATATTTAATTGTCTGTTCCTCGTAAAGGAAACTATATGTGGGGATGTTTTTACCAGCACTCACAGCCAATTTATTGGGTGAAAAAGCCTCACAGCATCCAACATTCACAGCTCTGGAGGCTACCGTGGAAAATGCCTGAGGTCAACCAAAAAGGAAACTAAAAAGAACATTACGGTGAACTTTTTACTGTAGATTGTCCTGGTTGTGGGCTGTTTCAGCCTGCGGTTGGAGGCCTGGATCTTTGAGTGAGCTTTGGGCAAGTTTTTGCGCCCAGTGTTTTCAGCCCAGAAATTTTTGTGCTAAAATTACATGTATATGCTAAATAGGGTAAATAACACCCGTTATCCCTAAACTATACCAATGTTGCTTAATTATCCTGAAACTATCAGATGTTCTACCAATCGTCCTCAAACTATTTAATTGTTGTTATTTCGTCCTGCCATCAACTAAACCGTTAAAGATGGATGAAAAAATGACATGACTGCTAATGTCGCATGAAAAAATGACGTGGCTACTGATGTGCCATCACTTTTTCATCTATCTTTAATGGTTTAGTTGCCGCAAGGATGAAATAGTAATAATTAAATAGTTTGAGGACACTTGGTGTAATGGTTGATAGTTTCAGGACGATTAAGCAATATGGGATATAGTTTAGGGACAATTTGTGGTATTTACCCTACTAAATATGAGTTTGTGAAATACTTTAGATCTACTGTGCCACCCGCTCTGCTGACCATGTTCTGAGCTCATGATGATGAACCTGCTTTCAAAGTCAGACACCCTATTATTACCTGTGATATTTCTTTGCTTGCCACAGAACATTAATGCCATTTGTTTTTGTTCCCAAAAATTGAAAGAAAGTATATTTTTTCCCAATAATATTTGTGCCCTAACAGGAATTATTATATGGATGAAAGCTGAAAATGGAGGCAGGAATAAAATTTCAACCAAGCACTCACCAGAAACCGCATGTGACGAGGAACCTTGTACAGCTGGGGACAGATTCAATGTTCATTTGAAAGATGATACCCTGAAAAGAGTTGGCAAGCAAAGTCATGGCCGATCTCTGAAATATGAAGGCTCAGTTGCGACCACATCTGCTGTGGTGGTTGGTTCCATCGTCATAGCAACCGAACAACTTCTTAATGCACCTCCATTTGATAAATCCATGGTACTTGTTGTGAAGGCAGATCAACATGTTGGCTTTCAGGGGTTAATTTTCAACAAGCATATTAGGTGGGACATCGTGCAGCTTGGAGAGGGCCTAGAGTTTCTAAAGGAGGCGCCCTTGTCTTTTGGAGGTCCAATCATATTGCCTGAAATGCCGCTGGTCTCTTTAACAAGAAGAATTGGTCGAAATCAATATCTGGAAGTTCTACCAGGTGTTTATTTTCTTGATCAGCAGGCAACGTCTGCAGAAGTGGATGAATTGAGGGCAAGAAACGATTCTGTGACTGACTACTGGTTTTTCTTGGGTTACACTGGTTGGAGCTGGGACCAGCTGTTTCATGAGATTGATGATGGTGCTTGGACTATGAGCGATGAGGAGAGCTTGCGATGGCCTTCCAACTGACCATCTTCTTGTCCCTCCCTTACCCCTTCGTTGTCCAGCTGACTTATCGCAGCCAAAAAGTGATCATTTCACATAAATCTTCCTTTCTTCTTTTCCTCCTTTTGACCACTATAGAAGAAATTGTTAAGAGTTATAAAATTTCCACAATAAGCGTGTAAATTCTTGTAACTGGATGCTTCTTAAAAGAGTTTCAAAAGACTCTTTTGCAATTTGGATGGAGAGTTCATTGATTTTGATAAACAAGTGCTCATAGACAGAGGAAGGTCTCTTGGTGTTACGAACACAAATGTGAAACGGTGGGTAGAGAATGCTACATCAGGCAAGAATCTATAACAGCCCTTGACAACTCTTAACAGCCTCGCTATGTTGGCGATCCTCGCCAACTTCTGCCTAGCTGGCAGGTTCTGTTACTTGGGAAAGACGCAGCAGTAGATTACAAGCACTGCTAGGATTGTATCAATTTTCAATTGAATATGGAATGAAATATTTTCTCTGTTATTCTCTCTTCCTCCCTTTGAACTTCTTCTTCTGGATCTTCTCCTTCTTGAATTCTCTACTTCCTCTCTAATTTCTTCTTCTTCCCTCTGATTTTCTTCTGCCGGTTTGATCTGCAAGTTGTGCCAAATTTCGGTGTGTAACACTCGGCTGGCCCTCAGTCTCGCTCCTTTTGCCTGCATTCAACTGGGGAAGGGGAGGACGCTCCCCGAATTGTTCGCGAAAGTCGGAAGATTTATATTGTAATTGTTAGTTTTTTTTTTCTTTTGAATGGTAAAGAAAAATATTATTACAAGTGAATAAAATATAAATCCTTAATTCCGGAAAGATACTGAAATAAATCCCCCAGTACTCCCCACAAGGTACATCTAATCCCAAAACATAAGGTATAGAGATCTGAAATCCTTTACTATTCTCTATCCTTAAAAACAAAACATTCCTCATTAACACTAAATGATTACAATCTTTATCACCCAGAATCACAACACTCAAGACCCTAAGAAGTAGAATAAAATAAAACATCTAATCTTTAAACACTCATTATAATTTTTTTAAATCACATTTCAACGCCAATCATTTTATCTTTAGTCCTAACTTTTTTACTTTAAATGTGATCTACAATTAATCTATTCAATGTCATTTTTAGTTTTGATGTACATTTAAGCGTTGTGAAAGATTAGCGCGTTGATAGTACTACATTTTAGCATTTTTAAATACAAGCGGGCCCAACCTGCATTCTAGTAACAATTACCATGCATGCCATTCTCTTGGATTCTTCCTAATGTAATCTATTTCACTTATCAGACGGTACGCAGAAAAGAGGAAATGAATATAGCCAAAATACTAAATAGACCACTCATGTTTTGCTCTGTGGCTCAATTATGCAGCAAGCTTTTATTTTTTTTTCCAATTAAACCACTGAAGTTAATAAATGTAACCAAATCGCTCCTTATAGTCTTTGAATTGTGCCAATATTACCACTAGACCAATAAATGGGTAGAATATGCTGTTAAATGAATAAATGCAGGCATATTCCTTATAATGGAGTTGATGCCGAAAAAAAGGAAAAATAAAACCACAACCTTATGCCCCTACCTAATCAATTTTAATTTGCTTGTCTCCCTTAGGTGTTAAAATTCGCAAAGGACCACCATCCTTGCTTGAATTTGCTTCAGACAAACCATTACAAGGTGCAATATCGTTGTAAATTTTCTCATCCTCCGCACTTTTCTTGTACAAACAACTCCTAAATACCAGCAAAATAGAAGAGATGTTTTGTGAAACTTCACTGCTGATATTCTGTCTCCAAAAACATCAGGGCAACAAAAACAAGTGAAAGAAATTACTGATCAGGACAAATATTCTATGCTTTTTATTATGCAAATTAATGTGGTTAAGAAAATTCCTTGTAAATGGATTTTTTTTTTCTCATCAAAATGCCGGCCCCCCTTTTCTTTTTTACTTTTGTGGCTATTCTACCTTCTCCAGCGTTCATCATCCGGTTCTATATCTTGTTGCCCTATGCCTCTTTTTTGTCCGCATCACTTAGCGAGCATCGTTCGCAAGGCATATACTGGTAGTGCGCGGTCATCTTCTACAACCAATCGCTAGCTCTTCACAGCAGATTCAAGTGTTGGTGGTGGTTTTTGGCGGAGTATCGGCTTGGTCGACCTTGTCAAAACTTACAACCCGAGTTCGACTCGGTGGCCTTTTAGGCTGTGTCTGGTTCCGAACGGTTCGACGACAACAAGAAGGTTGGCGGTGCTTGGATCGGTAGGTTTCCACCGTTTTGGTGGCTAAAAGGGTGAAGGACGAAGACAAAAACGTGGTATTTGTAGCAAGAAGACGTAATGGGCCCTTTGAAAATTCGGCTTAATGCCGACATAGGTTGTTTAAAGTTTAAGTTTGTGATTTGAATTATAGAATACACAATAGTTGCATATATAATTGACTATGTCTCCAGCAAATTTAACGGGAGAGACATGATTGAGCTAAATATCTTTTAACTTCAGTGGTTTTTACGTTATTTTTACCATAATTTATTATTTCTAGCTGTATTTGCTTAAGATGATATATATATATATATGCTGGATACACGACTACATTCGGCTTGGTTGATAGCAACCTCCCATAAAAGTCCTAAAAAGGGTAAATTTTATTTATATATTAAGTTTGCCCAAGTAAGTTTTCTTTACCTATTTTATTTGCTCTCACACACAAACGCATTTATTAATCTCATTTAAATATGATCGACCATATGGTGACCTTCACTCTCTAATTTACTATCAATTTAAAAATTTTATATATATTTGACATAGTGTTTTACCAACACTAGAAGGCTATATATTTGAACATTCTATCATGTCACATGGATTAGTCATGGCCTTCTTGCATTCTCTCACAAAAATGTCCATGAGTATGTCTTAGCATAAGTATTTTGCTAACTAGAAGTCAATATTACTAAAAAAAACTTGTTTTTTCAATGGATAAATTACCAACGGCCAAAACGTTGATAATTACTAATAAGTTGGATCATTGGTAAAAAATTTAAAATTTACCAACAGTCAAACGCTTTAATAATTTGCGAACAGTCAAATGTGTTAGTAATTTACCTATTTTTCAATAGGAAAATTACCAACAGCCAGACTATTGGTAATTACTAATGCTTTAGACCATTGGTAACTTTCCAATGACTTAAACAACTGGTAATTACCAATGTGAATAGCCATTGGTAAGGTTTAAGCTATTAGAAAATGAAAAGAATGGACCATTTGGGAACAATCATGAAAAATTTGGGACTAAAGTGTCATTTTTCCTCTATTTCGATTACAAAACCATACATACATACATACATATATATATATATATATAATGTATCATATATAACGTATCATAACAATAATAATAACAATAATAATAATAATAATAATTATTATTATTATTATTATTATTATTATAAAATAATTATATATGATATAATAATAATATATATTATAATTTTTATTATTACTATTTATATTATTATTTTTATTATATATTATTATGATATATTTTTTGGAAAGTAGTGGTATATTTTTACAAAAAATGATGCATTATTGCCAGTTATTTGAAAGTTAATATATATATATAATTTTTATCCTGTAGACCTATGTTTAATTAGACATACTAATTTATCCTTCATCTCTCTACATATAACCCATAAACTAATAAAAAATTGACTATTTTTCCCTTGAATCAAAACTTACAATCACTCTTAAAAACCTCCCTCACCATTTCTGCCGCCGTCATCACCGCTTCCAAATCTTATAGTCGTCACAATGTAAAATTAAAAGTGTCTGAAGCTATAAAAATATGTATCTGATTGAATATTGAAAAATATCTAAAAAAATATGTAAAAATATTTGTGACTGAATCAACTTGTGAATAATTTGTTATTTTCATAAAATAATTATTTGAAATAATAAAAAAAATGTCTGAATAAGTAAGAAAAAGTGTCCGATTGAATATTGAAAAATGTCTAAAGAAACATGTAAAAGTGTCTGACTAAATAACTTATGAATAATTAGTTATCTTTAGAAAATAAGTAGCTAAAATAATTAAAACAAGTGTCTGACTAAACATATAAAAGTGTCTAATATATTTAGAGAAATGTTCAAATAAAGGTATGTGATTCAATGAATAAATAAGTGTCTAAATAAATGTATAAAAATGTTTAAAGTTAAATATAAAAGTGTCTACAAAATAATCAACAAAAAACTTTATTTTTCTTTTGAAAAACAAATTAGTCCACAGATCTCTCATATTCATATTCTCTCATTCATCCCTCTCATCTCTCAACTTTTCTCCACAATCATCGCCCTCCCTCCACAGCCGCCGCCCTGCCATCATTTCCACAGTTGCCGCTCTCATTATTGTCTGTTGTCTCGCCTTAGATCGCATTGAATCGCCTCGCCTCAAATCGTCACCACACCATTGCCATCGTTGCATCGTCGACGTCAATCACCTCGAATTTCAAGCTCATTGTTGCATCGCCGTCATCCAGTCGTCAGATTTCAGGCTCATCGCATCGTCGTCATGGTGCCGTCATCATCGCATCGTTGAATTTTAGGCTCGTCATCAAAACTCCCCGCCTTGCTTCGGATCGCGTATGCTTCACCTCAAATGGCTGCATCATCATCGCACTGCTTCGTCTCAGATTTCACCATCTCGCCTTAAATCTCCCCGCCTCGCTTCGGATCGCGCTTGCCTTGCCTCGGATGGCCACATCGTCATTGCGCCGCCTCGCCTCAGATTTCGCCATCTTGCCTTGAATTTCCCCGCTTTGCTTCAGATCACGTTTTCCTCGCCTTAGATGGCCGCTTCGCCGCTTAGTGAATGTCCTCCTGAATCTTGCCTCGCCGCTCGGTGATTGCCGCTTGGCCCCACCATCATTGTCGTTTGGACCTTGCCGTCACCGTCGCCAATGCGACTGCACTTTTGTCGTCTGGACCACGCATCATCAATAGAGGAAAAGAAGGTGGTAGCGGGGGCGTCGCGCCTCTACTCCATTTTCTTTAGGAGCCGTAGGGTTTCGAGTGCCTTATTGGGAGATATTCTTCTCAATAATAAGGGGCAAAAATATAAGATTACTACTATGTCTAATTAGACATATGTATATTATATATATATATAGTTGGTAGAAATTTAAGCCCATTTATGATATTTAGTTATATTTTTATACTATTAATTGGATTTAAATAAAAAAATGGTAGTCTAAATTGAAATTAAAATAATAAAATGCGAACCAAGTAACACTACTGAAAAACCTGCATTGAATAAATATATTTTTATAATTTTAGAAAGTAAAGCAATATTTTTAAAATATGTTATTATAATTTGGGCCGAACTCCTTATCCTGTTGGAGTTGGACTTTTTTCTTTTTTTAATTTGGGCTCAATACCAACTAACCTTAGCCCATTTATACATACCATAACCCAGCCTATATATATACACACACACACATCATCCCCTAACCCTAACCCTTCTCTTTTCCAGCCGATACCTTGCCTCTCTCACCTTTATCAGCCATCTCCCCATTCTCTCGCCTCTTTCACCTCTCTCACCTCAATCGCATCTACCTCCACCGTCCCTCCGCCATTCATATCTCCCACCCTCGTTCCTATCTCCATTGACCCTAACCCTCCTTGCCATTGGGCCTCGCCTCCAAATTCGTTCGAAGCCACTCGCTATTTGCATCGGTGGACTTTCGTCTCCTCAGTTGTCGCTGCCTACCTTGATCTGCTCGCTCATCACCGATCGACAGCCTCACGCACCGATCGCCTCTATCCTTCTCAACTGCATGCGCTAATCACCTTAGGCCGCCTCGGTTTCCTCTTTCTCCTCGTTCGTCACCAATCAATGGCTTCACGCCCTACCCACCTCAGTCGGCCTCAATCTGCCTCAATCTCCTCGGGTCATCATCGACCCACTACCATTTTTTTCTCTTGCATTCTCCAAGTCTGATTTTAGATTGTTGTGGTTATTGTGCAGATCGCATGAATGTGGGAATTTTTTGATTTTCTAAAGATATGATGAATCTAGAAATTGCTCTATGATTTAGTTTATTTTTTTGTGATTTTGCATTTTGTAATTCTGTAAAAAGAAAATATAATTTTAGTGAATTTTTTTTCAATTTTGTGAATTTTTAGTAAATCGAAAACATAATTTTCTGAAATTTGTGAATTTTGTAAAATTTGTAAATCTTTTGATTTATTGGATTTTGTGATATTTTTAATTTCTAAATTTTTTAATTTATTGTTAATTTATAATTTTTTTTATTTTGGTAAGTTTTTATGAATTTCAGTTTTTTTTTTTAAATTTTGTCAATTTTTATTTAATTTTTGTGAAATTTTTTATTTGTAAATTTTTTCTAAATGTTTGCAATTTTGTGTATAAATAAAATCTTAGTTATATAATCTTTCTAAACATAATTTTTAGTAGATATAATATATAATTTTAATATTTATTTTTTTTATTTTTTTTATTTTCTTAATAAATGGCAATTCTCAATGGATCATCATTGGAAAATGCTTTAATTTTTTAAAAAATTTAAAGATAATTACCAACGGTTTAAACCATTTAAAATATTACCGTTAATATTTATCAATGGCTTAAATCATTGATATTTATCAATGTCTTAGACCATTAGTAATTTACCACGGCTTAGATCATTGGTATTTTCATCGGCCGTTTTTCCAGAAAAGTTATACAAACATAAAAAAAATATATAATCTTAGACAATTGTTAATCTTTTGTCATGACATTTTTCCAATGGTTATGTGTTGAAAATTATCAACGGCTTGATATAAAATTTTTTCAATGAGTTGATTACCAACGGCTCACTACCAATAGCCTTACATTGGTAATTTTAAAATTACCAACATGTGGCTATTGGTAATGACCTTAGGTAAACGCCTTTTTTTTTGTAGTGAATATGGTTCATGGTACGTAGTGATCAGTCTACTAGCTAGAATTTCTTTGATACTTGGTCTTCCTTTTCCTTTTTCTTCCAATACTTTGATCTATATATCTAGAAAAATTGTCTACTTACTGTTTTCTAAACAAAACTACAAATAGGAAGATGACAAGTTGCGACTAAAATCACTATAGTGCCCCCAAATGATTTCAATGTCATCTTAATTAGGAATAGACCCTTCCAATATTTCACAATCCCCAAAATTAATTAAAAGACCTTTATAGACTTTATATATAGTACAAAAATAGGATAAAATAATCATTCATATAAAAAGTTGAAATATTGAGGTCTATAATGTAACTTATATAACTGTTGAAGGATGTAAAAGCATATTTTCCCTAAACCTCACTAAAATTTTCATAAAGTTACAGTTTACCCATCCTATTTTAAAAACATAGACTTCTCAAATTATCTTTATTTTTTTTAATGTACAATTGTTTTTAGGTACCATACATTGATTTTTGCACACCCCAATATTAAATCTTTACCAAGCTCTCCCACTTGAATGGTTGAAAATTTTTTTCCCAACATGATTAGTTCATGGCATTTTCGCATTCTCTCACAAAGATCTCCATGAGTATTTGAGATAAGTATTTTGTCACATAGTTGGAACCGGAAGACAATAATGGTTCATGCTTATTGGGCCGGGTGAGGTAAGAGTGCCCAACTAGCGACATTTCCTTAGGTCGAACTACCAACTTCACTATTCTTTACATAAACCTCTGTCCATAGGTACAAACAGAGGCAGAACTAAAGAGGGGGTAGTCAGGGCCTCAACACCTCTCCCTACCTCTCCTCCCTTGAATTCAAGAAATATATATAATAGTAATCTTAGTCTTTAGAAAAATCTAAGAGAATTTTATCTATGAGCCATTCTAATTAGCAATTTTATACATTTGACTCCATTTCTACTCCTATCTCTTATGCGAAGTGCCTGCTATTGACTAGAACTAGTTCTTTTAACTTAAATTATTATTTTAAATGCTATTTATAATAAATAATTTATAAAAAAAAAAATGAATTTAGGCGGCTTTTTATCTCATGAATCACAAAGTCTGCAACCCGTAGCACAACTATAATTCTAATCTTCAATGAAAAGTTTCAAGTTGACACTAACTTAGAAATTTTTTAATTCCACCTAGAATAGCCACAGATTTTGCATCAATCTGACTTTTATTTATGATTTATTCCACTGATCTTGGAATTTTTAGTTTTGTTTAATTAGGTAAAACAAACCAAGCTAGTTCTATTACGAACATTGTAAAAACTCGAGTTCCAACAAGATAGATATCAATTTTTTTTAACAATTTTTTTAATTTACACAGAAAATGAGCTTATTGCAACAATTGATATCAATGTATTATAGACAAATTTAATTCCATCCAGGAGTATGGATTATAATTTATAAATAAGTTATGTTTATAGTTTTGATTTTTTTATTATATTAGAATATTTTAAGGTATTCACAGTTGACCCCTGCTAACAAAAATTTATGGGCCCACCCTAGTACAGATTAGAGTTTGTTTATATAGGAATTAGGTAGAACACATCCACAAAAAATAAGGGTCAATTCGTTTTAATTTAAGTCAACTTAATATGAAATCACTTATTTTTTATGTTTACATTTTTTACCTGAAACCAATTTTATTTGAAAACCTATATTATTTAGGTGAAATAATCCATTAGTTGTAAAATTTTTATAATACTATTAATTTTTTTATGAATGTTTCTTGTCTAGGCATTAAAAAAAATTCAAAGGAATTTAATAACATCATAAAAATTTTGTTTCAATTGAATTATTACACCTATGTAATATTGTCTTTTAAATAAAATTAATTCTAAGTGAAAAAAGATGTAAAAATAAAATAAATTATTTTAGATTAAGTTGATTTAAGTTAAAATGTATTGGTTCTAATTTTTTGAGAAATGGATATCCAAACTATATATAACTGCTTTATAAATAATGTAGGATTTTTTACTTATAATATATTGTAAGCAGCATAACGTTAAATTGTTATCTTTTGGTGTGTGTGTATAATCTCGGCCCAATTTTCTATGTAATATTCCGACGTCAGTGGTGGGACGCGGAAAGAATCTTATTCTTCCGTCACTAGCTACACGATCTGCTTTTATTCGGAAAAGCAAATCGCGTCTCTCGACTCTCCCTTGAATGATTCAACTGGAAACAGCTAGAAACGCCCTTTCGATCATTATTATTGTTATTATTATTATGGTGAATAGAATCGCTTATTTATTCTTTTCTTCTTTTGTATTTTTGTATTACAGAAGATTGTAAAAAATAGAAGATCACGACACAGTCATACATTCACCAGCTCTAGCTCGACTCATTTATTTTATTTTATTTTTTTTAGCTACTGAAAGGGGAAGAGTAATTTTTTAGAGAAGATATATACTATCTCTATCTCAAAATTTTTGTACTATTTATTATTCATATTAATTAATTTATAATTTTTATTTTTAATATTTTAGTGTATATATAAATGAAAAATGTCTTCATATGAATGATGAACGAAGACTTATAATTTTTTAACATAATTTTTTAAAATTTTTTTTAGAAAATAGTAATTTAAATAAATTGAAGTTAAAGTTAAGCCAAAAAGTAAAATATATCAGAAAATATGGGACAGATGCATGATATATATGTATGTGCGATAGTAATTGATTAATTCAAAATAATAAACTAAAGGATGGACCATAAAATTAGTAATTGGTGCCATCATCGATGGCATTGGTAGGGCTATTTCTAAACGTCTGCCGGTTAGATTTGACAGAAATAGAATTCAGATGAGCTCAAGTACTGAGCAATATAGGAAGAAACCATAAGAGATGAAATTGCGTACGCAGGGCGACGGAGTAAATATATTATTAATGTGGGCATGATTGAATTATTAGGTTACATGGCCGGGCGGCCTGCCGGCAGGCGGGACATACCAATTTGAAGGAGTAATTATGCAAATTAAAGAAATTAAAGAAAACGTCATATATATATATATATATATATATATATATATATATATATATAGAGTAGGAAAATTAAAAATGCATACGTACTCCGAGGATGGATCGATGAGATATTGCCAGGCCAGGTGATCTACATGAGGGAGCAGGCATTGACGTTGTCGTCGCTGAAGAAAGAGGTGAAGGAGAAACCGCGTTCCTCCTCGGGTGGGAAAGCGTGGCGGAGATTCTTGACGTGGCCGGGGGGGGCTCTCTTGTCGTAGGCGGGGGCGCCGGCGGCGAAGGGATAGTGGACGAGATGGTGAGGGATGTAGGGCCAGGGCTCAGCGCGCTTGCCGGTCCTCCTCATGACGCGCTTGAGGACATGGCTGGGGTCCACGTTGCCGGTCACCGTCACCTTGCTCTCCTTCCGGTTCACTTCCACCCGCTTCACGCCTCTCATCTTCCGCGCCGCCTCTCTCACCCTCCTTTCGCACCCATCGCAGTCCATTTTCACCTTCATCTCCACTGTCTGCATGCAGCAACGACTTATATAGGCTGATAACTATATACGAAAGTATATATAATATATAATCCATCCTTTACTCGCTGGCTAGCTAGCCAGTGACCAGCAAATTCATGTCCAGCTACCTGCATTGGCTTGCGCTTGCCTCTCCTGCTCACGCTACAAAAGCTGGAGAGATAGTCAAATGCTCCCATATCGATCCGATTCTGCCTAGCCAACCAGGTTAGGTACTACCAGTAAGATCCTTAATTCTTCTTCTTCTTCTTCTTCCTCTCTCTCTCTCTCTCTCTCTCTCTCTCTCTCTCTCTCTCTCTCTCTCTATATATATATATATATATATATATATATATATATATATTATGCAGTAGCTACCGATCGATCTTGACATACATCAATACACACACAGAGAGATAAAAGCACACACAAAAGTGTCAAAATCTTGCTTCACTTTTTTGTCCTTAAAGTATGAGCTATTTTTATACCCTTGTTAGACCTATTTTGCAATTTAAATAATCAACTTATTATTTCAAAACTTTCAGCGTCCTGTAATTGATTCCACCCTTTGTTCTTGCCAAATGGACTTCTTTTAGTTATTGAACAAGCAAAGACGGCTTTTAATATTAAGCCAAGAATTTCCTCAAGCAAACCCCAAATTCCTATAGAATTTTATTTCCTCTTCCTTAATTACGACTCTCTTTCATCAATTATAATGTAGGATTTGTAGAAAAATGATTAAAAGAAGTGCAAAGTTATGAATCAGACTCTTTTTTTTTTCCCTTAAATTATAAGTTATTTTACTCTTTTAATTAGTGAAATCCAAATTTACTATTAGTCTATTTAATTAAATTTATATCAACTGAAAGTAACTTTTTTCTTTGAACATCATACTTCATTGTAGAGGCTCATAAATTTGAAGGAGTTCCAGGAATTGTTAGGAAATGGAGTTGTAAATTAATTATATATTTTTAGGATTCCTTTCCTGTTGATGAGAAGTTCTCATGATTAAATTAATAATTTAATATTGTGATTGTAAGTTTTGATTGTGTGGGTACTAAGCATAATAACCAAAAAAGAAGTTTGGGGACTTATAAAATGAGAAGTTATAATTAAAGTACCTATTTTTAGGTCATGGTACAAGTTTAGCTCACATGAGGATTAAGTGGCACAGTTAAAAAAAAAAAGTTTTTGGGTCAACTTTGAACATCTACTCTACATATTGAATCATTACTCTATTCAATCTTATCCAAATTAAATGCAATTTATTGTGGCATTTATTTGCTTCATCATTACATTTATTTTCTAAAGTTTTCTTATTTTTAAATTTGACATTGTCACACACACAAACACAGAATAATATGAAACATATTGTGAAAATTGCTAATTTTGAACTATCATATTGTTCCATTCAATAAACCAATTAAGTTAATATTTTTCTTTATATTCCTAATCAAAATTTTAATATTTAAAATATTTAATGAATTTATCTTAATTAATAAATTTTATTCACGTTTAAAGAATGTGTCAGTGTATGCATTAATTAAAGGAATTGAACGAAGAATAAAATGAAATAAAAGGCTTCCCCACAAATAGCATGTCAATGACCACCCTTCTTTTCGCTTCCTTTATTTTAGTTTGTCTATTTTCTACTCTAGTCTGGTCTAGGCAGCTTAATTATTCAGAAAGCTGTTCTAGAGTGTAGACCCACTTGTTATTATGTCTATTCGTTCCAACTTTAATGTAATCAGCTGGGCAAAATTTAATTAAATACTCTCACAATATAAGCCGTCCTTATGAAATAAAGAGCCTACACACAAGAACCAAGAACAACGGGAAAAGAATTTCAATATTAGGGAAAAGTTGGAATTATGCTTGCCCTTTTTAAGTGCAAAAGAGTTTCGCTTTACAGTTGTTTCATCGAAGTTTGTTTAAACAATCTTTTTGTTTTTTTTTTTAATGAAGGCCCTTGGGGCCAATCTAATGGTCATGGTATTTAGGAACTACACTGTTTAAAAGCTAATATAATATATATGTAATAATTTACACCCAGTTTATTTTAATTTACTTTAATTTACGTCAACTTAATTTAAAATAATTTTAAATTTTTTTTATTTAAAATCAATTTCATTTGAAAGCAATATTATATAGGTATAATAATTCATTTGAATTTTTTTTTATCATGTTATTAAATTTCTATGAAATTTTCTTTTTTAATGTTTAAAAAAAATTCATAAAAAATTAATAGTAATATAAAAATTTTACAATCAATGAATTATTTTACATAAGTAATATTAATTTTCAAATAAAATTAATTTCAAGTAAAAAAAATATAAACATAAAAATAAGTTATTTTAAATTAAATTAACTTAAGTTAAAACAAATTGACCCTTAATAAATAACATTTCTTATAATGCAATTAAAATTTTATAAATATTTTACCCACTCAGCATAAAAAAGATTTAATAAAAACTTAATCACATTATAGAAAATGTTATTTGGTGGATTGTTAAACATATATGTATAATATTGGCTTTTAAATTAGATTGATTCAAGACAAAAAAACGAAAAAACAAAAAAACACCCATAAAAGTAAAAGTAAGTAATTTTATATTAATCCAACTTGTAAACGAAGTGGACCCAAGCGAACGACAGAATGCAGACGAGACGTAAAAGCGACCAAATATATTTACAAGAGTTGAGCACCAATTACAGCCCTATGCAGATCTCCAGTTTCACCTGCTTGCATGGGCCGAAAAAATCAGCCGGAACTAGAAGAAACGCCGATGCAGGGGGCTCCTGTATCCTTTTTGACACACACTTGGCAAAAGATTGCAATCTGAGGCTGCTTTCCACCGATTTTGCTACTATCTCATAGCGGACAGTTCCTATCGTTGAAGGTCCTATCCTGCTCACTGTGATCATATTGCCCAAAATCCCAGTCCTCCTGTCAATAATAAAAAGAGAACCATCCATCTCCTCTTGAAGGATGATATATTTCTCATCAATCCCGATGGTGATTGTTTTGTGACGCTTGAATCTGAAACTAATGGCAGAATTATTATGTTTAAAAGTGAAGTGCTGAGCCAACTGTATTGACGAACCCAGGAAGCTGCAATCCAGAAGAGGGCAAGCACAAGGGCTATAGGCACATGTCTTATCGTGTCTAAGCTTCATGCCATACGCAAATGATTCTCTACACCCATACTTTCTATATCGGCATGAGATTTTCATTGCTTCCAAAACTTTCTCAATAGCTCTGCAACGGTAGTACCCAATTGGAGTAGAGCAGGATGCACATCTGTTTTTTATTTTGCAACAACAACTGCTGCACGCAACATGCCCATTCTCGCACTGAAATAACATTCAAATACAATGTAAGTTAGTGCCAAAATGCCACTAACGACAACACATTATCAGCTTCAATTTGAAATTTGTGCTTACCATGCAAGTTGCCTGTAATAGAACAAAGCTACTAGCTGTATATCCTAAAAGAAGTTCAATGCAAGGTTGCAAATGCCATACCAGCTTTTCTTAAGAAGCAATGCATCTTCGTAAAGACAATATGCAGGTGTATCATTTGGGATAATCTCATTATCCAATAAGAACTATCGCCAAGTGCTTAGTCATTCACATATCAAGGTGTAAAATTATGCACAATGACATTTAAATCACAAAAAAGGCACTTCTTTTCTCAGTGTTTTGTGCTTGTTTTTACTGTCCAAAGATTCAACTGTGACTATTATGGACTAAATTTCAGAATTAAAAAATAAATTGCCACCATGATTCACAAACTTTGTGAAACAAAAGGAGAGAGACTATCTCTAAAAGCCAAAATACATTTTTCAAAAGCGTTTCTTTGGGCCTTGCCTTCTCTTCCACATTTCCATTCAAAACCTACAAGACACCTGGCACACACTCTTCGCGGTCTGATAGATGCAAACAATATATTCCAACCCAAGCCCAAGCACTCATTTTGATGGAACAAGAAACCACTGAAGAAGTGGTTCATTGAGTTCATACAAAAAACCACTCATTGGCCTCATTTCTAAATTGGAATTGGTAAATACCATTGTGTCCAGTTCGCATACATACAGTTTTGAAAAAACTAGTTTCAAGTCTTACAGTAGCTCAAGATTAATTGACATAAGAGATTTACAAGCCAATATAGCTCTTAACGCAGCAAAGGAGAAGGGCAAGAAAATAAAAATGGTGATGAGGGGAAGAATGGGAGAGAGGTTCTGATCTAAGACTTCATTACAGGTTCAAGAAAGAGAGTGAAGGAGAACACCCCTGAATAAAAGTACGAAGCTTCTAAATTCAACAGAACCCGTGAAAACAGACTTCAACCACAGTCTGCAACAGCCATGATAAGTCTAAGTTCTAACCGCTCAGGAACTCAAGTGCTAAAAATCATGTTTCAACTTTAATTTGGAGAACCAAAGAACAAAGCAAATGACACTGGGAAGACCTTGAACATCTTTAGTAATGGGGAACAAAATATTTATATTTTCCACCCCAAATATTTCCTTGAATTTGATAAAGCAACTAAGTTGAGCATCAGAAGTTCTAAAAATTCGGAGAAACTTCTTAAATGTTTCCTATAAACTGGTAAGTTATTACCATGTTTTTCCTCGTTCTCTCTAAACTATGGAGTAGAAAAAGGCTTTTCAAATCTAGATGGCAGCTTCACTGTGCAATCTCTTTCATCCTGTAAAGACCCTAACTGCACTACGCCAATTCACATGTTTACCTTTACTGCTCATCTACTTTGTCCTCTATTTCCACCTCCAAGTATAGCATACAATTGAAAGATGGAGACGATTATTTAAGTCACGTAACTGTCCTGATAAGGTACTTGCTCTAAAGATTAGAAATAGAGTTGGTAAGAGTAATGCTACTCATCTGTCGTAGTGCGTGACAGACAATCTTGAGAGTTCAAACCTTACACAAGCAATTGAAGATTATGTTCACCTCCTTCGAAACTTGACTCTTACGTGTTTGAAGATCATCGAAAATGTTCAAAATGAAACCAAAATGGGACTGCAGCGTCTATGAAAAGAAGAAAGGAAAAACAATTTCAAGCCTTTAAGCCAAGCCAGCCACAGCTGACATCCTAATGGTCCGACATCGAGAACACCCAGTAGATAAAAGTTCAGAAGAGCAAATTTGCCACCTAATTCCTAACGTAAATCGATCACGCATCGTACAGAGATATTTATAGAATTAAACATGTATAACCAGGAAATAAAACAAAAAGCAGAAGAGGTCAGACCTGGAAAACAGGAATGGTCAAGGGCTCAAAACAGATGGGGCAATCGAGAACTTCGGGATCGGTTAGGGTTGCAAATATGGATCCATCCCTGGATCGTACCAAATCCGTACGTTCAGGGCTCAGTGCTCTAACTCTCGCGGTGGTTAAGTTTGGGTCATCTTCATAAAAGAGATTGTTCCCATCCTCATCACCAGCTTCATCTTCTTCTTCCCCATCCTCTACATCATCACCATCTTCTTCTTCTTCGCTCTCTTCGTCCTCTTCCTCGTCTTCTTCACCCCCTTCTTGTCGCCGCTCTTGGATTTGGACCTCGACGCTGGGCCCGGGTTGAACTCTCTGCCTCTTGGGGGGTCGTCCGCTGGGACCTTCGCTGTCGTCCGCGGCAGGCAAGGAGAACTTGGCCATTTTGGTTACCTTAAGCGAACGATAGTTTCCGCCCTTTAAATTAAGCCTACATATAAATTTAACCATTGAATTTGGTTGACGAGGGCACTTTACCCCTTTAAAATTAAATCAGCCCAACTATGTGGTGAAGTACGTAGTCTACCACAGTACCACTGCCCTTTTTTTTATTTTTCGGTAAAAGGGGTAAAGACAAACAACATAAAAAAAGAGACAAGAGAAACTAGTCCTGAACAAAGGAAAAATGTCTTGCATGTCAGCCAACAATGCTAACTGCAATCCATCATGGGGGTGTGCCAAAATCTCATCCGTCCTAGGCTAACAATGCCCCTATATTTGCAAGAAAGTCTACACATCTGTTTCTCTCACACGGCACGTGCTTGAAACATGTCACCTACAACTGCTATAGGAGAAGATGACAATCTTCGATAATATTCCAAAAAGGATAACTGGAGGGAGCACCAGTGCAGAGCTGAATTACCGCTAAGTTATCCACCTCCACCTCAGCATTATAAATTTGTAATTGCCGAAGTAGCATTAGCCCCTTTCGCAACCCTAACAGCTCAGTCTATAACACACCTGAAGAGCTTCATTGACAAATGAAACCATGTACCCACACACTCTCCTTATCTTGAACAAGACCACCAATTGTCGTCATGCCCTCCCTTGAGACTGAAGCATCTATATTTAGTTTAAACCTTCCTGGATTTGGTGGGACCTATCGAACTAGCTTAAGCACTCTAAGAGCACTAGACTTTTGCAACCGATTCACATCCTGCACCTCTCTTGCTTTTTTCCACGCCTTCTACATAATCTCCATACTACCATACACCTTATGGTCAGAAACAAACTTGTTCACTGATTTATATAAATTCCACAAATTTGACACAAACAATGCATTCCATTTTACCAACAAAGCCACCTCATTTTGACAACTAATATTGTTTCGAAACCAACCTTCAAACGGCTCCACAAGGAATTTTACCAACTTATCCCCTGAAAACATGAAAGCCCATGTCTCCATTGCTACTGGACATCATCAAAATAGATGGTTTAGATCTTCGATGCCATACTCACAACATTTACATGTTGTGTCCATTGCCACTTCTTTATGCCGTAACATGTCATTGGTAGTTAATCTATTCTAGCTACTAGCAAAAAAAAAAACACTTCACCTTCTCAAAACGTTTCAACTGACCAAATGCAATCATATTCAAAGCAATTGTAATTCTTTGCCACTAAATCCAACTAAAATAAATACGCTGACCTCATGGAATAAGAGCCATCAAGTTCTCCATTCCAAATGATCGAGTCTTTAATTCCATCTTGAAAAGGAATTGGCATTTTCTTGATCCGTGCACATTCCCTGTCAGACAACAAATGCTCAACCTTGTCTAAGTCGCATTGCTTTGACGTTGTAATAACTCTGTCATTCTTTGGTGCGAAAGCTCCCAGTCAATAGCTTGTAAACTTCTTGATCGAAGAGGTTGCGCATCCAACCAAGGGTCATCCCAAAAGCTAATATTTTCACCATTACCAATCCTCCTCTACAAGTCTTCCCAAATTATACTTATAGTAGAAAGGATGTCATGCCAAGTATTAGAATCTGATGATTTACACTGAGCTTGTAGCAAACCACTTGAACCCAAATATTTAGTCTGAAAGATTTTGCGCTAAAGAGAATCCATGTTTTGTAAAATACGCCAGCTTAACTTGGCTAACATGGTCAAATTAAAATTCTCCGCCTGTCTTAAACCGAGCCCACCGAAACACTTTGGCCGACACACTTGATCCCATCCTACTAAAGACATTTTACGCTTATCAGTCAAGCTACCCCCACAGGAAATTTCTAGAAATTTGGTCCAACTGATCATAGGTGCTAAACGGAAGACTTACAGTTTGCATAACAAAAGTTAGGGCAGATTGAATCACTATTGAGCTACAACTCTGCAACCTGCCAAACTCAACAATTTTTGCTTCCACCCTACAAACTTATTTTCCATCTGCTCAATAATATAGCTATACAACAACTTTGTCTTCCGACCATGCAAAATAGAGAGCCCCAAATACATCCCTAGGCCATCAGTAACAGGTACATTAGCCAAATCACTCCATAACCTTCTAGTTCGTGCTGGTACACTTGAGGAGAAAAATAATTTTGATTTCTCCTTGCTAACTATAAGACCAAACTCCATAGTAAATTCCTCCAACACATTAATCACCTCTTAATGAAAACCATCCGACACCATTCTGAACAACATCAAGTTGTCGACGAAAAAAAGGTAGGACACTTCCGGCCCATCTCTCCCAAACTTAAATGAGTGCCAAGCATCTACTGCCACCCTCTGCTGAATCATAATCGATAACCTTTCCATGCACAAGAGAAAGAGATAGGGCGAAAAAGGATCCCTTTGATGGAGTCCTCATACGGGCTGGAAAATGTTTTGCCTTTCCCCATTCCAAACAACTGCTAACTACACTGATGAGATGCAAAACATTATTAAATTGATAATCTCCAAGGGGAACTCAAAATCAACTAGCACTTGACATAAGAAATCCCAACTGATACTATTGTACGCTTTATGCAATTTCACTTTTATTGCCACAACCTCTCTTTCCCATGCAGATGCTTCATGAAATGCACAATTTCTTGAAAAATCAAAATATTATCTTGAGTACTTAGACCGGAAACAAAGCTGCTTTGAAAGGGGCCTACCAAATATCTTAGTAAAGGCCGAATTCTGCCCATAATAACCTTTGTCAATAATTTGTAACAAGTATTAAGTAAGGTTATAGGCCGAAAATATTTGATTGCTTCAGAACTCCAACTTTTGGGCAAAAGAATAATTAACCCCTATGCCAACTCCAGTGGAAAAATACCAGACTGAAAAGCTTGTTGGATGAATCTCCATAAATGGACTTGAACTATCGGCTAAAACTTCTGATAGAAAATCGCCTGAACACCATTAGGGCTAAAAGCTTTGACCCTTTCATATTAAAAAAAGTTGTTTTCACCTCTTCCCTAGTAACCTGGTAACCTGACTTACTAGCTGCAACTTATCTTCATCATGAACTAAAGGGTGCACATACTTGCCTGCGGTGTTCAACTGACGAAAAGAAATCTTCACAAAAAGGTTCTAGAAGAAAACCACTATCTACTCTTTCAATTTATCTTGATCCTACACCCACTCCTGGTCAATTTTTAAAGCTGCGACCTTATTCATACCCCTTCTCCTCATCGTTGTAATATGAAAGAAACATGCATTATGATCACCCGACTTAATCCAATTAGCTCTTGATTTTTGAAACCACAAAATCTCCTCATTTAAAAAGACTCTTTGCAATTCTCCATTCAAATCATCTTCTAAATGCTGTAGAAAAAAACAAGATCCATATTGTGGCGAGTTTTGGATTCTTGTAGTCTCCTCAAAATTTTTCACTTACAAACAAAAATATTTCCAAAGATCTTCCACTCCCCAAATTTTTTGCCTGAAACCCTCAATCACCAAAGACAATAGGGCATTCTTGTCTTGCCAAAAGCTACTGAAAAAGACTAAAATTCCTCATGATTTAGCCATGCCATTTGACAACGAAAGGGCATAAATCCTTCTGCGGACTCAAGGAACAAGCAAAATTAAGCATGATCGGGTTATGGTCCGAATGAAATCTTGGGAGAATGAAGACCTTTGCCATAAGGAAACCAAATTGAGCCTGGTCATTCTGCAGAACCTTGTCAATATGCTCATACACTTTAACTCTTCCATTCACTTTTCTTACCCAAGTATACTTGGCCCCCGTGCCAGCACATCTAACAGACCATAGTTATTAACACGCGGGTGAAACTTTTGAATTCGGCCATCAACCCTTGCAGTTTCACCCCAGCATTCTTCAACTGAAAGAAAGTCATTTAGATCCCCCATAACCAACTAAGGCTTATTTATCAAAGCTGCTCAAGCTTCCAAAGCATTCCAGAAAAAACTCTTCATCTGGTAACTGGGTTGAACATAGCAAAAGAAACAAACCACCTCTTTTTTTTTTGGATAATGCAAGAAACTCTAATAAATTGCTCATTAACTTTTTCAACTGTCAGATTTAGTTGTGAGCCATGCCATAATAGCCAAATGCCACCAACATAGCCGTTTGCCTCCATGAAACAATCACAATCAAAACCTAACTTCCTTTTCATATTCAAAGAGGATCTATCCATAGATTTCATTTCCAATAGACAAAGGACATCCAATTTCTATTGAGCAACTAGCTCTTTACAAACTCACAAAAAATTATCATTGCCAACACCTTTGCAATTCCAAGAAATGAACTTACTCATTATAGAAAAGAAAGAAGAAACTGAAAGCAAAACTTGCCCATTAGGCCACCGTCTCCTCATTCTCCATCTCTATATCCGACACAACTCCCTTCACAGTTACCTTCTGTTCCACCGATCCATAATTTTCTGCCACATATAAAGTCTCTGGTACCACTGACACTGCAACATATGTCGATTGCATTGTCAACGGATCTCCTGTATCTTCGTGGAAAGGCGAAGTTCGCTACTTCTATTTAACAACATGCTCCCATACATAAGAAAGCTCTACATGCTTGGTCACATTCATCGCATCCCAATTGTAATCCTTCACATCCTTCTCTCCTGTCTCCTTGTGAACAACTCCTACACCCGGTGACCTCTGGTGCCTTTTTCTCATCAAACGAGCCTCTCTCTGAAGATGTATCTCTTGGACATTTCTTGGCTCGTTTCCAATTGTATAACTGAAAGGTAACCTTTCCTCCATATATTTATTTTGTTGTTGAGTCTTCTTTTTGTGCCATGACCTACCCGGCCTAACATTTAGATTAACATTCTCCTTTTCTGTGCTAAAAGCTTGAGCATTCTCCACCATACCATCAGTCGTTCCCCCTAGCTCTATATTAGAGTCTTGAACAAAGACCCCAAATCTATTTACACATGCCACAGGGTGAGTCTTACTCATACTGGGTCCTCACCATAATAGTGCCTACTTAGCCTGAAGGCCAAATTTCACAGCCCTAATGGCTAATCTTCTCATGTCCCTCTACCACCTGCCCTATCAGCTACATGCTTTTTTACTGCATCCATAGTTTGCTCGTCGACATTATTTATACTCGTTGTCTCTACTCACTTAATCAGGCATTCTTCAATACGATGACCAAACATCCAACTACCAAAGCAAACTGTATACAACTCTTTATATACAACATTCTAGGGGACTCCATTGATTTTTATAGTTGGCGGCAGATGTTTATTCAAATTTAGCTCCACACACACCTTTGCAAAACTTCCCCTTTATTTTCCAAGCTGTCACTTGATCAACCTTAATTGGCTTGCCCACCAACTTGGCAATATGAAATGATATCTCCTTTTTGAAATGATCTAAAGGTAATTTTGGGAATCTTACCCACGCAATCACTGAGCTGAATGATGCCCTGGATGGCCAAAAATCTAGCTGCCATTGTTGTACCGTCCCGAACTCAAACTTAAACACATAAAATCCCTATCCAAGATCAATTGCTTTGAAGTCTTGTTATAAATTCCACATCACCCTCACTTATGCACAGAGAACATTGTAGTTTACTGTTCGGCCTAAAACTTTCCCAATAAATGTTAATTTCCATGCATCAAATAGATTTTCCATGACCCTATTTGAAAATCTAATTCTTAGGACTCGGCTTTTTGTCACTTTGCACTCCACACCTCTTGCTCGATCAGCCAACAAAGTCGCTCCGGAGGCAATTTGATCAGAATCCATCACACTCCCCTTCACCAAATGGCTATATAAAATCCCAGGTTCGGTAATCACCGATTTAATCTTTTTTGTGCTACACTCCACTTCGTCCAACTCTTCTTCCATTTGCTTCACAGTTGTTAGCAGCGCACTCATCATTAGCAAGAAAAAGTTGTGTAAATATCCTAGATGTCTAGCACTGCCCTTCAACACTCGAGGTCATAATAGTTAGGTTATGAGTTCAAAATATAAAATTTGAAATAAATTTTAATCTCACTGGCACATGAAAATTAATGAGTTTGTAATACAAAATTAACAAATGTTTAAAGAGTAAAATATGTAAAAAAAAATCACTTATATTATCAAGAATAAGTTGGGATAAGTCGCAGATCTTCCCGGTCTCTTTTAAATGTTTCTTGTTTTACTAGTACAACAATTTCTATCAAGTTGCCCTCAAGATAAAATAGCTCAACTACCTTGTTATAACCCCATAAATATATGTACTATTGTGGAATAAAGCTACATAAGTACCTTTCTTTACTAATAAAGCTTTACAAATTGTTGGAACCAAAGATCCACACTAGCCATTTTCAAGTTAATGCCATTATTAACAAAGTAAATAAATATAAATAAAGCAGTAAATGACTAAAGGTTTTATTATTATTAAAACCTTAATAATAAATGATATAGGTTGTATTATTATTAAAACCTTAATAATCTATGTACGTGTGTGTGTGTGTGTGTGTGTGTACTTAGGATTAAAAATGGCGTTTCACATAATTGATTGAATTTAGCACTGACAAGTGACAGAATTTCAATGTTTATTAAGTAAATGGTAACTTTTTACATTTGGACTCTCGATAATATCCCCTAACCACTCAATTGAATATGCCACTAACATGTGACATATTATTAATTCAAAATTTTGGAAGATAAAAATGAGATTTAATTATAATGATGTTATATTAATAAAGTAAAATTCATTCATAGTCCCTTAAGTTTTACATTAGTCCTATTGTGGTCCCTTACTCTCAAAGTGCCTATGAAGGTCCCATAACTCATAAATCACATCCCACCTGAGTCTTTATCGTTAATTTATTGGTTTTCTTGGATGGAAAATGATTATGTGATGTGTTTTGGGCTGATGTAGCGTTTCCTAACTCCATTTCTTAGGCCCACAAAACCACATGGCTTCTTCTTTAACTAAAATATATGACCATTTTGTATAGAAATGAAAATTAAGACTCAAACTAATGCAAACACATAATCTTAGAAACTTTGAAACACAGATAATCCAATTTTCATCTTCTTCCCCAATTCTTGTGAACAAGTTTGTCTACCTTCCTTCTTCTTCCCGCCACAACAATTCTATTTTATCCAAAATTCCAACAGAGTTTGGATCGACCCAAAATGCCAATAGAGGTTAAAGCACACATAATTTCTTTTTCATTTTGAACAGAGGTTGAATCGACCCAAAATCCTAACAAAGGTTGATTAAAACCTGCATAAAAAGAATAATATCGATTCAAAGGAAACCCAAGGTATCCAAGTCACATCAAAGTAATCACATCTATCATCGGGCTTTTTATCGAACACCTAGTGCGTGAACCCTCATTGTTTGTTGTCCCTTTTCATTCCCGATGTGCAAACACGTGGTGTGCAAACACGTGGTGCACAAACACTCCTATCTCCTTCGATTCACCTAATGTGTGAGCCCTAATATTTCCTTCAATTCACAACAGTGGTTGTTGATTAGAGTTGGCAGCTGTTAAGCGCATAATTTAGCGGTCAAATAGGTTGACTTTTTAGCAACTTTGACTACAAATTACTTGCATATCTTTCATTTTCTCTTAGTATTTTCTTATTTTTCTTGGCTTTTTACAAGTTGGATGACATTGCAGATGTAGCTGTTTGGAGCGGGATTAAGCGAGATGGAGCTTGAGCATGAAAAGTCGATGTAGAAGAAATAAAGCATCGGTGACACGTTGCCAGCGTTGCGAATGCGTTGCTAATTTTGTCTGATTGGTGACACGTCGCCATAAACTCGACCCGATTGGTGACACGTCGCCAACCTTTCCCCTGTTTTGCCCAAACCTCACATTTTGATGGTCCCCAACGCCTTTCCACCTGATGAGCTGTCCTTGGAAGAGGGATTTATATCCCTTTAGGGTTTAGAAGCCAAAAAAATGAAATAGGATGCCCTGGGGTATAACTAGCTAGAGGAAATGAGGAGCCCATCATCAACATTTTCACACTTTTCTTTTCATCTCTTCTTTGGACTACCACCATTGGAGAAGGTTAGAAGCTTGAAGAAGGAGACTAGGAGTCAAGAAGACTTAGACCACTAGAATCTATATTGGGTTTCTTCTTTTCCTTTTCTTATTTAGTGGATTTTCATGGATTGTGTGTTTATGGGTTTAGTGTTGAAAGAAAGGAAGAATTGTGAGTAGATTATTGCATCTCTCTAAGATGATACAACTATTTCTTACTATTTAATGGATCTTTGTTGATTTCTTATGGATATTAATCTCTTTGTGTCACCTATCTTTGTGTTTAATGCTTGTGTGAATGATTGACTACTTCACACACTCATAAATTCCACTTTGCTCTTAAGAGAGAAAGAAGGGGGATAGAAAAAATGAGTGAGGTGTAATGAATATTATACATTAGAGGTAACTTATAGGTTCATTAGGTGATTAAAAAGAAGGTTCTTGGACCACACTACCCTGGATTAAAGCAAGAGATTGAGAAATGCCTTGTTTGTTCCTAGGTAAGCAAGGACTTAGCTTAATAAAGTGAATTTTTGGACTTTAGACTCCTACACCGCATAAAGGGGGTAAATATTCTAGGGCTTCAAAGACTTGGGAAGCAAGAAATAAGGAGGATTCCTAGGGAGATAACTTTTCTTCTTTAACCACATAGTTTAATCTCTTTTAGTAATTTGATTGTTAATTTAGCTTCCCACCTTTGAGTTAATTAGTTAATTAGATGAGTCATTTATTCTTGTCCATTTTCCTTAATCACTTGATTCACCATTTGACCTTAGGCTTTACTTAGTGCTTTCACTTTAATAGTCAAGTAGGTTAGATAACTAATATTCATTCCTTGGTAAAATCACATAATCCCTTGGGATGATACTCTTCCTCATTCTAGCACATAACGAAATCCATCATATGCTTGCGAGTGATAACAGGGTATAATTATTAAACTCTTGTTTTCACAACAAAGTTTTTGTCGCCATTGCCGGGGATTTTGTTTTGATTTTTACCTTGGTTATTAAGTGTTGGTTACTCTTGTCTACTTGTTTTTTCCTTGTAATTAATGTGCTTTTCTTTGTCATAATTAGGTACATTTAGTGCATGACCCAGACTTCGTGTTTTCAATTAGTACCGCTCGATCCAGAAATTGAAAGAAGCTTAAGGGAACTTCATTTAAAAAGCAAGGTGGTTGAGGAAGGAAACACTAGTACTTCCGATTTCATCAATATAGAAGGAAATCAATTAGACAACATGAGGAACCTTAAAAAGGAAAGGAATGTCAATGCCATGAATCACAATGGTGTTAAAGAAGTGATGGACAATGGTAATGGTGCTAGAAGAAGATGTAGACCGGTGCTTGACTACTTTCGTCCTCAAATGGTGAAGGATCATGACAACATGATAAGACCGGTACCACTTTAAGGGCGAGCTTTCATGATCCCTAGGATCATGACAACATGATAAGACCGGTACCGCTTTAAGGGCGAGCTTTCATGATCCCTAGCCATGTTTTTTAATTGGTAAAAGCACATCCATTTGGAGAAGCTCTTGATGAAGATCCAAACAACTATATCAAGAGGTTTGTTCAATTATGTGATACTTTTGATTTGGAGGAAGTGAGTGAAGATGTGAAAAGGATGAGACTCTTCCCTTTTTTTCTTATGGATGAAGCTATGGAGTGGTTCAAGAATTTGGAGCCTACCTCAGTTCATACATGGCAAGAGTTATATGATGCATTCATTCAGAGGTTTTTCCCCTCTCAAAAAGCTTTTGAGCTTAAGAACGAGTTGTTGGCCTTTAGACAAAATGAATGGGAGTCACTTGTGAAGGCATAGGTGTGCTTCAAAAGAATGGTAAAGAGGGTCCCAATTCAAGATATTGATCAAGCCCACCAACTTTATTTCTTCTATAATAGATTGAGTTTAAATACTCGTTTGCAAGTTGATGCCGCCGCTGGTGGCTTCTTATTATTGAAAGATGTGGAGGAGTGCTTTGAATTGCTAAACAACATGGCCAAAAGCCTTGAGCTTAATGGAAAAGAGGCTCCAAGGAAAGGTTGTGGCTTGTATGATGACAAAGATACCTCTCTTCAAGCACAACTATCAGCACTCACTAGCATGGTATCCAAATTGGCAAAAAATCAAGATAGGATGAAGTTACAACAAGCTATAGCTAATGAGGATGTGGAAGATTTGGAATATGCAAGTTTTATGGGGTATCAGAATCCTTATCCACCAAATAAAGAGGAGGAAACTTTTTCCTTAGGAATCGACAACACGAAGGATTCAACTATTCAAATCCAAAAAGGTGATATACAACCACAAGGTGAGACCTCTAATGAATCTAATGCCTCTTTGAAGGACTTTATGAAGGAAATAATGGGAGAGTTCATGCATGAAGTGAGGGGCATGGCTAGTGGACAAAACAAAAAGATTTGTGTATTGGAAGATGAGATGAGGACAATGCAAACTAATATCTAAGCGTCAATTAAAAATTTGGAAACATAAATGGGTCAACTAGCTACTTCCATGCGACAACTCCAAAAAGAAAAGTTTATACCTAGTGATACGAATGTTAACCCAAGGGAGTCGTGTCAAACTATCACTCTAAGAAGTAGGAGGAATGTGGTGACATAACCTAATAAGCCACATACTCAAGAAGATTATCCTCTTCAAGGACCCACCTTACCGGAAAGTGTTGAAGATGTTCAAGTATTACCACCAAGTAGTGAGGAAGCTCATTCAAAGGGTGAGGCAAGAAATGGGGCCATGCAAGAGGAAGCATTAAAGCATATTATTACTTTTCCATACCCCCAAAGGCTCAAGTCCAAGAAGGAAAATACTTAATTTATAAGGTTTCTTGAAATATTCAAAAAATTGGAGATCAATATTCCCTTCTTGGAAATGATAAATCAAATGTCATCTTATGCTAAGTTCCTCAAGGAGTTGATTACTAAAAAGAAGAAGTTCCTTGACAATGAACTTATTTTGATGAAGGAAGAAGCAAGTGGCATTATTCAACGAAAGAAACCTCAAAAACTCAAGGACCCGAGGAGTTTCACTATTCCTTTGGACATTGGTCTTTCCACTATGACAAGGCTTTATGTGATCTTGGAGCTAATATTAACTTGATGTCATTATCTATTTGTAGGAGCCTTGGTCTTGGAGAGGTAAAGCCTTCATCGATTTATCTCCAATTGGCGGAAAGATTCTTCACCTTCCCAAAATATGTTTTGGAGGATGTGTTGATTAAGGTTAGCAAGTTCATATTCTAGGTAGACTTTGTGGTGTTTGATATGGAAGAAGATCGAAACATGTCAATCATACATAGGAGACCATTCCTCATTACTGGGAAAGTCGTGATAGATGTGGAAAAAGGTAATCTCATTTTGTGGGCTAATGATGAGGAAATTACTTTCAATCTTGCTCAAGCCATGAAACTATTGACGATGAGATACCCAAGTATTTTATAGTTGATGTGATAGATTTTTGCATTAAAGATATAAGAGATTTATTGCTTATTGAGGACTCACTCGAAAGGGCACTTGTTTATGGGAATTCATGTGGTGAGGAAGACTATAAAGTGATGAGCACCTTGTCGACCCTTGATTCTTGTGGGAAGATGAAAGCTTAAAGGAGAGGTGTAGAGCAACGTTTATCTTGTGAGCTTAAGGATGAGCCTAAGTTGGAGTTGAAACCATTATCAAAAGATCTTAAGTATATCTATCTAGGCAATGGAGGGTCTCTTTTGGTGATTATTTCTTCTACATTGACTACTTTGGAGGAAGATAAATTGATTCGAGTCTTGAGGGAGCATAGAGGGGCAATAACTTGGTTCATCTCTGACATCAAGGGAATTAGCCCAGAAATTTGCATGCATAAGATTCTTATGGAAAATGACTCTAAGCCTTGAAGCTCAAAGGTGGTTAAATCCCAAGATGAAAAGGTAGTGAATGAGAAGATTATGAAGTTGTTTAATGCCAGGATTATTTATCCAATCTTGGATTCACAATGGGTAAGCTCGGTGCAAGTGGTGCCTAAAAATAGTAGAACAACTATAGTGGGCAATAATAATAATGAATGGATTTTTACTCAATTAGTCACCAAATGGATGGTTTGTTTCGATTATAGGAAGCTTAACAAGGTTACCCAAAAAGATCACTTCCCTCTCCCTTTTATCGATCAAATATTGGATAGATTGGTGGGGCATGAGTTTTATTGTTTCTTGGATTAGTATTCAGGGTATAACCAAATTGCGATAGCACCGGAGGATCAAGAGAAGACTACTTTTAGTAGTCCTTGGGGTACATATGCCTTCCGAAGAATGCCATTCAGACTTTGCAATGCGTCGGCAACCTTTCAACGATGTATGATGGCCACCTTTTTCAGACATGATGGAAAAATGTATGGAGGTATTTATAGATGACTTCTCGATCTTTGGTAATTCTTTTGATGCATGTTTGGATAATTTAACTCTTGTCTTGAAGAAATGTCAAAAAACCAACTTGGCTTTGAATTGGGAAAAGTGTCATTTCATGGTTAGCTTTGGTATAGTGCTTGGTCACAAAATTTCTTGTGAAGGCATAGAGGTGGATAGAGCCAAGATTGTGGCCATTGAAAAATTGCCGCAACCTTCCAATGTGAAAGGAGTTATAAGTTTCTTAGGATATGCCAATTTCTACTGGAGATTTATTAAGGATTTTTCCAAGATTGCTAAGCCCTTATGCAACTTGCTTAAGATGGATGTGTCATTTCATTTTGATGAAAATTGCTTGGAAGCATCCAAGATCTTGAAGGAAAAATTGGTGAGGGTACCAGTAGTGGTAGTGCCCAATTAGGAAGAATCATTTGAAATCATGTGTGATGCTAACAATTTCACCGTGGGAGTGGTATTGGGTCAAAGGAAAAAGAAGATATTTCAATTTATCTATTATGGTAGCTGATAGCCGAAGTGCTATCGCCCCGGTCACCTAAGGACCCCGGGAAGGAGGGAGCCAGACACCTGAGGAACACGACCTCTGTAGCCCACCAATACCAACCTCGGGAAACTAGCGTATCGCCTCCCTCGGGAAGGCGACCGAACCAGCTTCGGGGGATAAAAACTAGCCACCTTCTGCAGGAGAAAGCCCCCCCGAAGGACTAACTTTAGAGCCAGTTAATACCCCGAACTACCAGTCTAACTCTGGGAAAATGCCCCTCACTCCTAAGGGAGACATCAACCAAGGGGACCTCGGAGATACGGCAGGAGCCATCAAGGAGTCTCTGACACGCCGCCCTCATACGCACTCTGACACGCCACCACAGCCTAAGTCCTATCATGTAGGGCTACGCTTGCCTCAACTCGCGGCCCAAGGAGCCTGCAGGCGGCCAGGGGCCCCCACGCCCAGAAGTACGGATAACCTCCGTCCATACATGTGTCACAATCCGAAGGGCTCACCCTCTTGTATATATACCAGGGTAATGGTCACAGGCGGGGGACCTCTCTCTCTCTCTCCTCTCTACGCCCTGAATCCTCTCCTTTCAGCCCCCAGGAAAACACGGCAGGCAAGAGTCTTTTGTGCTTACTACCCCCTCTCCACCTCTCAAAGCATTGACTTGGGCGTTGGAGGCTCCCCCCCGGAAAAAGACTCCGGGGACCTCCTAACCCCTGTTTTCTGAGTGTTTCAGGTAGGTCCCCCTGAGGAATCCCCGTTTCAGGCAGGTCCTCCTGAGGAATCCCCGTTTCGGGCTCTTTCCCATACCAGAAGTCCTTCTCGGCCTCACCGTGCCTGCCACGCGAAGATGCTGCTGGCCATCACAGGTGATCCACACAGAGCACCTTCTGTCGAGACTCGCCTGCACCCCATGAAAGTCCCTGCCGCATTCACCACGACACACAGTGGAAATGATGCTGATTACCACCAGTAGCAAAACCTTGGATAAAGCTCAACAAAATTATACCACAACAAAGAAAGAGCTATTTACGGTGGACAAGTTTCAGTTTTACATTGTGGATTCTAAAGTTGTGGTTCATACTGATCATGTAGCAATTAGATATTTGTTCACCAAGGAAGACACTAAATCAAAACTTATAAGATGGATTCTCTTGCTACAAAAGTTTGATTTAGAGGTGAATGACAAGAAAGGATGTGAGAACCTTGTGGCTGACCATTTATCTAGATTGGAAGGCCAAGAGCAACTTTTAGATAGACCTATTCAATGGCACTTCCCAGATGAAAGTTTATTCAAAGTGGAGGATTGTGGAGTTGTGCCTCCAAATTTGTCTTACCAAGAAAAGAAAAAATTTCAAACCAATGTCAAACATTATCTTTAGGATGAATCTCTTCTCTTTCGCTAGTGTGCCAACCAAATTATAAGGAGATGCATATCAAATAAAAAGGCAAAGGATTTTCTCCAGCATTGTCATTCTTCACCATGTGGCGGTCACTTTGGAGCTTCCAAGACGACAAGTAAGGTATTGCAAACCGGTTATTATTGACTATGATTATTTAATGATGCATATACCTTTGTGATAGCATGTGATAGATGCCAAAGGTTGGGAAACATTTCTAGGAGAGATGAAATGCCATTGCAAAATATTCTTGAAGTAGAAGTATTTGATTTATGGGGTATAGATTTTATGGGCCCTTTTCCTCCCTCATTTGACAATCATTATATTTTGCTTGCGGTTGATTATATTTCTAAATAGGTGAAAGTCATTGCCATCCCTTCTTGTAATGCTAATATGGTTGTCAAGTTCCTACAAAGGAATATTTTTGTAAGATTTTAGAGTACCTCAAGCTATTATCTCTAACAAAGGATCACACTTCATCAACAAGACTTTGGCCCAAGCTCTAGTGAAGTATAGTGTGTGGCATAAAATGTCCCTTCCTTATCATCCACAAATGAATAGCCAAGCCAAAGTTTCAAATTGGGAAATCAAAAAAATATTGGAGAAGATAGTGGGTATCAATCGAAAAGATTAGTCACAAAAATTGAGTGATGCACTTTGGCTATATCAAACGCCATTCAAGACATCAATTGGAATGTCTCCGTATCAACTTGTATTTGGGAAGGCTTGCTACTTACCGATGGAATTGGGGCACAAGTTATATTGGGCAGTGAAGAAAATGAATTTCGAGTTGAAGAATGCCCAAGAAAAGAGAGCTCTCCAATTGGATGAGTTGGATGAAATTCGCCTTGATGCTTATGAGAATGCAAGGATTTATAAGGAGCGAATGAAGCTTTGGCATGATAAGATGCTTGTGAAAAAGGATTTCCAACCGAGTCAAAAAGTGTTGTTTTTTAATTCACGGTTGAGACTTTTTCTGGGAAAGTTGAAGTCCAGGTGGTCAGGCCAATTTGAGATGTTTAAGGTGATGCCATATAGAGTGGTGGAGCTCAAAGGCCAAGATGGTTCCACATTCCAAGTTAATGGACAACGAGTGAATGCCTATTTTGGTGATGAACTCCATCACATTGGCCAATTAATCCTGGCCAAACCCGATCCTTGAAGGTGTATTCAAAGACGCCTAGTTAAAGGCGTAAAACCAAGCGCTAATTGGGAGGCAACCCAATTTTTATTATCTTTTCTTTCCATTTCATGAGTTTTTTCGTGATTTATCTGTGTTTTCTTTTTATTTTGTGTTTATTTTTTGTTTTGATGTCTGTTTGTAGGGTTAGAAGAGCCAAAGAAAAGAGAAATGATGGGATGGATGATACAAGCTCAACATTGGGGAGTACAACTCTTATATAAGTCAAGGTCTGAGTAAGTAAGTATAGAGACTTAGGGGGTTAAATTGCAAAACAATTAAAAAGTGAATGAGTGCTCGTGAACGCTGGCAATGCATCGCCAGTGTTGGCTACGCGTTGCTAATTACAAAAAAGTGGCAGAACATTCACAACTTTGGCGACGTGTCGCCAAAAATTTGCCCTCAACGGCAACACGTCACCAACGCCTGAAATTGCCATTTTATCCCTTTTCTTTTCACCTCTCCTCACTTTTAATCTTACCCCTCACCCCAAAAAAACCTCTCAAGTCTCAAACCATAGCCCTTCTGTAAGACTCACGATTCAATTTTCTTGTTGATTTTCCTCTCAAGATTCGAAACAAGTAAGTTCTTCTTCTTCTCTTGTTCTTTTTGTTGCCTTATTGTGCGCGAATCATGCTTACGTGCGGGGTTGTGAGTTTGATCAATTGCACTTTGATTTTATGGATTCCTTGCTTGATTTTGATCTACAATAAGTATATGTATGTATTGGGAGTGTTTTATGGCTTGGGTTTTGAATTTGTTATGGGAATCATTGTTAGAAAGTTGTCCACAAAGAGAGCCACGAAATTTTCATGGTAAGTCCTTGATGTTTCTTATTCTTGTTGGTTTAGCTACTCCAAGAGCTTTATTTACATGAATTAGGAGTGGGTCAAGTCTGAATTCATACTAATTTGCTCTAGTTTGCTTGAATTTGACATTTAATTGTTTCCAAAAAAGTGTCGCTCAAGTTTCACCATAGGTACTTTACGCAACATTGTAGCTTCATGTGCTTCTTGTTTATCTCAATTCTTTGTGTAGATTACATCTTGGTATAACATATTGTAAGTTTGTGTTGTTGGTTTACACCCGGAAGCATGATTTCCATATGTAGCAAAGGTAAAAATTATGTTATGAATTATTGTGGAGATCCTTGTGATAACATGTTCATGGGCACATAACTCTTGGGCTAGGCTTTGTTCCTCATTTCTAATTGCTCATTTAACAAGTATGTATTGTATGTATGCCCAATTCCTACTTGCTCATGCCTCATAACGCTTAGAAAAATGTTATGCAATGAAAATGAACTGGGTAATGAAATACCTCAACCTTGAATGAGTCTTTATTGTGTTTTTATCCAATTTGAAGTTTGTATCCTTGGTTGTGAATGCTAGTTTCCTTGTTCTCTTAATTTTTCATGTGAAGGAATTTGGCATTAAATTCTTTTTTTGGCTTTGTAAGAAACATGCCTCGCAAGTTTGTGCTGGTTCATTCTCTTAAGGAAAATGAAAGAGGCAAAAAGGTCCGTGAGGAGGAGCCTCAAGAACCTCCTTATGATAAAAACCATTTTGTCTCTACTTGGGCGCGCAACTACTTTGAAGGGTTTGTCAACCGCAAGTTTACACCTGAGTGGGGTTTTGAATTCTCTAAGAAGGAGAACGAGGGCATTTTAAGAGTGGTGGAGAGGCGAGGATGGCAGCACTGAGAATTTTATGCTAATTTCATGGGGGCATATTATTTGAATCATCGGGAGAAATTTTGCTTTATGAAAGCCCACAGTGTGGACTACGATGCCATAACTATCAACAATTTCTTTCAGATCGACCCGCTCATTGGGGAATCAGTTAAGGAGGCCTCACTTGAGCAGATGGCTCAGATAGTATTCAGGCACCCTGTCAATTGGATAAGGAATAGAGATGATGCCCACAGGAAACTTTACTTCAGCTCATCAGCTTTCTCGCTTGAGATGAGAACGTGGAATTACTTCATCTCCTCTCGCCTCGTCAAGACAATTCATGTTCGGGAAGTCACCCCGGACCATTTAGAGGGCCTATATTGCATTGCATGTGATTTTTTAGTAGACATGGGACGCTTAATCTTCAAGTAAATCCTTTGTGCTGCAAAGTCAAAACAGGGGAACATACCATTCCCACAGTTGATCACTAACTTGATATCAAGGGCTGGGGTTGACTTGAATGACCCCATGCAAGTATCTTTGGTCATGAGACCTATTTCAGTGGATAAGCTAAGTGAAGCGTCAGTGGGCATTCAAGAAGTAGCTTCAGGGGATGAGAAGAAAGAAGCCATTTATGATCAAGCGCAAGTCGAAGAGGAAGAAGACGAGGAAGAATAGCACCAGGAGCAAGATCAGGGAGGAAATGAGCAAGGGGGAACTTATGAACAGTTGATCGAGCCCACTACTGCCACTCCGGCATCATTAGTTGTTCCATTAAATAAGATGTACATCCTAATGAAGGAGTAGCACAATGAATCAGTAGCCCAGTTTGAATCCATTGGTGGTACCTTGGCTTCATTTGCAAGAGAAATGCATGAAGGCATCTCTCTTCTCACCAGCAATCAAGAATCCCTCTTCAGCCAAGTTCATTGAGGCCACCAGCAGCAATAGCAACCGCAAAGCCTACCCCAGGAATACCCTCCTTCCAACCCATTCCTGCCCAGTTCCACCCTTGGTACATGCGGCATCCCTCTAGCCATCCACCTCCATTCTACCCACATTTTGGTTCTCCCCGTGACCCATCTAAAGGTCCACCTTCCTTCCCTCCGGCCGACGGCTCTTCTGGTCCCCATGACATGGGTGAGGATTAGTTAGGGGCGGGAACATCCGCCCCCAGGTATAATTCTTAAACACCTCCTTCTATTCTTCACTTCTATTGAGGACAATGTTGTGTTTAGGTTTGAGGGAGTTTTGTTTGATAGTCATGCCTGATATTCCTTGTTTGTTGTCATTGTTCTTCGTTCTATCTTGTTTGTTGTTTGCTTTAGTCTAAGTTGTTTTCTTTAGAATTAGGTTAATCTTGTTTGTTACATTTTGGGTGACCTTTTTTTTTGTGTTTTTCTTTCATTTAACCTTTTTAGGTTGCATGTATGAGCATATGGGCTGATTTTTTTTCATGCTTTCCTCTTTTATTTTTCTTAGGGAATCGATGAAAACCATCATTGCATGTGGATGGATGTGGTTGCCAGTTTTACTTTCTTGAAGTTTTGGTGAATTTGGAAAATTAGTTTTGAAACTTTCAGTGGAACCTATCTGGTGTGATGTTTTGAGCATTGGCTTATTGTGCTATGGACTTGTTCTTTCTTGAGATACTTATGCTATGTTTCAATCTAAAACTTGCCTGAGGGCCCATTCAAACCCACAATAGTTGTATGAAATTTGAAGCTTATTTGGTTTCTTAGGATGAACTATTTCCCCAAATGGCTAACCCTATTATACTTTCCCTTAGTAAGCCCCTTTGTGCCTAAGTGTCTATTTTTTTGTTTCACCCATACTTTGAGCTCTCACTATCTTTATATCCTTTCCTTCACCCAAGGTAGTAAATGTAAGTCATAGGCTTAGAAGCAACTGCATTGAGTTAAATAAGGTTGTGAAATAAGAGCAAGTTTTGGGAGGGGTCTTGTTTTCAATCTATTATTAAAAAGAAAAACTACTTCGCTGTTTCATAGTGTCGAAGTAGGTTGGGGTCTTCTCCTAAAGCAAAAGTTGATCACTGCTCAAAAAGATGCATGAAACATGAGTATGATTAAAAGAAAATATAAGAAAAATCACCTTGGATGGTATTAAGTTAGTAGCTTGTGTATAGGCAAAGCTCCTATTTGTACACTTGCTAAACGGCAAAATACATGAAGATGATTTAAACAAAAAAAAAAGTTGGGGTTTTTTTTAGTTGGTTAAATGGTGTATTGTGCTGGTGGACTTTGGGTTGTACACTTGTTCAATTCATTTTTTAAAGCCCTTGGTTTAAATTTACTCACCTCTTTAGCTCCACTTAGAAAACCCTCATTCAGTTCCTCTTCCTTTCCTAGCCTAGCCTCATTACAACCTTTGGAAAAAAAATCATTTGAGCTTTGAGTTTTATGCAACTTCCCGTAAAGGAAGATGGTAAGGGAAGTTGGATCCTCTTGCAAGTCTATGGAAAAAGACATAATATAAGTTATATTTCGCATGGCGTAATCCACCGGATAATTAGGTCACATCGTAAGTGACAAAACTTTTCTTTCCCTAATCACCATTTCTTCTTTTAAAGTTAAGATAATGGATCATAGAAGTTCATGTATGGTGATTGGTTGACATTGTAGTTTATATGTTTTGTTGTGTTAGTTTTTCTAGGTTAGGCATGCTAGGGACTAGCTTGAGTTTAAGTTTGAGGGAGTTTGTTAGGCGCATAATTTAGCAGTCAAAGATGTTGACTTTTTGGCAACTTTAACTGCAAATTACTTGCATATCTTCCATTCCCTCTTAGTATTTTCTTGTTTTGCTTGGCTTTCTATAGGTTGGATGACATTGCGGATATAGCGGTTTGGAGCGGGATTGAGTGAGATGGAGCTTGGGCATGAAAAATTGATGTAAAATAAATAAGGCGTCGGCGATGCGTTGCCAGTGCCAATGATGTGTCGCCAGCGTCACGAACACACTACCAATTTTGTTTGATTGGCAAGGCGCCACAATAAACTCAACCCGATTGGCGACGCGTCGCCAACCTCTCCCCTATTTCCCCCGAACCTCGCATTCTGATGGTGCCCCATGCCTTTCCATTTGATGAGCTATCCTTGAAAAAGGAATTTCTATCCCTTTAGGGTTTGAAAGCCAAAAAAAATAAGAAAGGAGGCCCTGGGGTATAAATAGCTAGAGGAAATAAGGAGTCCATCATCAACATTTGCACACTCTTCTTCTCATCTCTTCTTTGGAGTACCACCATTAAAGAAGGTTGGAAGCTTGAAGAAGGAGACTAAGAGTCAATGAGACTTAGACCACTAGAATCCATCTTGGGTTTTTTCTTTTCTTTTTCTTATTTATTGGATTTTCATGGATTGTGTGTTTATAGGTTTAATGTTGAAAGAAAGAATCGATTGTGAGTAGATTATTGCATCTCTTTAGGATGATACCTTTATTTCTTGCTATTTAATGGATCTTTGTTGATTTCTTATGGATATTAATCTCTTTGTGTCACCCATTTTTGTACTTAATGCTTGTGTGGAATGATTGGCCACTTCACACACTCATAAATTCCACTTTGCTCTTTAAAGAGAAAAAAATAAGGATAGAAAATAGGAGTGAGGTGTAATGAATATTATAGGTTAGTGATAACTTATAAGTTCATTAGGTGATTAAAAAGGAGGTTCTTGGACCACACTACCTTGGATTAAAGTAAGAGATTGAGAAATGTCTTGTTTGTTCCTAGGTAAGCAAGGACTTAGCTTGAGAAATTGAGTTTTTAGACTTTAGACTCCTACACCACATAAAGGGGGTAAATATTCTAGGGCTTCAAAGACTTGGGTTGCAAGAAATAGGGAGGATTCCTAGGAAGATGACTTTTCTTCTTTAACCACATAGTTTAATCTTTTTTAGTAATTTGATTATTAATTTAGCTTCCCACCTTTGAGTTAATTAGTTAATTAAATGAGTCATTTATTCTTGTCTGTTTTCCTTAATCACTTGATTCACCATTTGACCTTAGGCTTTACTTAGTGCTTTCAGTCTAATAGTCAAGTAGTTTAAATAACTTATATTCATTCATTGGTAAAATCACATAATCCCTTGAGACGATACCCTTCCTCATTCTAGCACACAATGAAATCTATCGTACACTTGCATGTGATAACGGGTTATAAATTATTAAACTCTTGTTTTCACAACAGCGGCAAGCTAGGTCAGCTATAGGCAGCATTGAACAGCAATCTGCCGATGATGGAGGCAGTTGTCGAACTATTCAAGGCAACAAATCCAAGCCAAAATCGGAGTTAGGCAAACTAGAATCGGAATCGGACAATCTATTTCTAATGTTGATTTCCGAAGAAAACTAGAATCCGACCTTTGCGTTCTCCTCTTCCTAAGCAAGTGCCTCCCTCAAGATTGTGACGGACGCAGAACTACGGGACGACGATTGGCATGAGGCGGAGCGGAGTGACATGGAGGCGGAAGTTCTGAAATTAGGGTCTAATTCATCGAGGGGTTGTTAGGGTGTCATTGTTGCATTTTTGCATAAATGATTTTGGAGAAAAAGATGATTGCGGGTCAATCTACATTTTACCACCCAGTACTTGAAATGCCACGTTGACCTAAAGAGTGTCACGCCATCAAGTTTCGTATGAAATAACGGAGAAATTAATAGAAGGGACTCGGGTGAGACACACATTACAAGATAAGGGACTTCAATATGCATTTTTTGAGGTATGAGACTACTTTAGGACAAATGTGAAAGTTAAGGGACTGTGAATAGATTTTACCCTATATTAATATTATCTTTTTTGAAATGAATATATGAAAATTATCTGGTACGAAAATTTGAATATTACAATTATTTAATGCAAATTTTATTAAAATTTTAGTTATAAAGCTTTAGGCACCGCCTCTCCATAGGCCAATTATATTTCTCCAATCTCTCACTTTTATTTCTCTCGTCTCTCAATCTGCTGCCACCCAAGTCCTTTGCCCACGCTGTATAAATTTGCCTTTGTTCCTTTTTGCTTTCGCCATTTCATCTCGCTCCATCAGTCCGTCGTCGTCTTCACCTGATTAAGGCAAAGAGCTTACTCTCCAGTTGTCCTTATTCAAGCAGATAGTAGTCAGAGATTTCGATTGCATTGTTCTAGGTTTCAGTTTCAAAGATTTGTTGTGCGCCTATGTATCTCCACTGGCAAGAAGATCCTTTTCCACCATGAGATGGTTTAGGTCAGTCCTTGATTTAATTTTGACTCCATCTATTTATTTTGATTGAATTGCATTTTTTTACCTTTTATTTACAGTAACGGCTAGCGTATGTCCACCTAGCTTCGGATTTGATTCGGTGGGGGAACTATATGAAATTGTATAATAAAATCTTAAAATTATTTCAGTCACACGAGTAGCACGGCTGGATCGCCCAATTAGCACTGCTCATGGAAGATGTCGATTAGCCATGATAATCGACCCTCTAACGAGTGTCGGAGATCACTGAATCAACCCGTTGGGTTTATCTCTATCCAAAATGATGATAGCTACTCCCTCCACGTCACTGCCTACTCCGGCAAACCCAAGTAGTTCCAAATTTTTTTGTTGGAATTTTCTTTTTCTTTCATATCCAATTGTTTTGGGGCATTCTGAAATAGCGGGCAAAATACATATTTCTAAAACAAGAGGAGACAAAGTATAATATTGCCTAAATTTAAGAGACAAATTGTCATTAACACTTTTTATACAATCTTCATATTTACCCTTGCTTCAACAACCATCATTTTATATTTGTTATCACAAAAGATTCATTCACTTAAATCGGAACGGTTTCGACCCTCCAAAAGGTTTCTTATTTGTTTTCCTATAGGTAATATAAACATATGTGTCAGTTTTGGTTGTAATTTAATGAATCCCACCATAATTCAACTAAAGCATGTCAAAGAATAAGATGTGTGACCTTAAATTTTAGATCTTAATTACATCATTCACATAAATGGTCATTTCTTATTTAAACTGTTGCATTCATTTTCAATATATACTAACACCAATTTTATTTATTTGTAAAATTTTTATTAGTGTTAAAAACTCCTTTCATCCCAAATTCTTTGCTCTATTTAATTTTTTAACTTAAATTTATGTATATTATTATTTGATAAAAATTTTAAATATATATATATATATATATAAACTATAATTATTTTATTATCTAAATAATTTTTTTAAAAACAATTAGCAAATAATAATATAAATAAATTAAGCCAAATTAAGTTAAAAACTAAAATGGAGTAAAGAACTTGTTTAAACTGATTATTACATTATTTCTTTTAGGGTAAATAACACTAGTTGTTACTAAATTATATCAATGTTGCGTAATTGTTCTAAAACTATTAAATGTTGCTCAATCGTCCTGCCGTCTATCACAATTATTAAAAATGGATGAAAAAATGACGTGATTGTTGATGTAGCATGAAAAAATGACATGACTGCTAATGTGGCACCATTTTTTCATTCATCCTCAACAATGTAGTAGACGGCAAAACGAGATAACAATAATTAAATAATTTAAAGACAATTGGTACAACATCTGATAGTTTAGGGAGAATTAAGCAATATAGTATATAGTTTAGAGATAACTAGTGACATTTACCCTTTCTTCCACAACTTTTTAATATTTGTCACAAGACATATATTTAAACTAGGTGAAGGACAAAAAAGATAAGGAGAGAGAGAAGGAGAGAGAAAAGAAAGCAGTGTTGGGCCCATAGTGTTAAATACTGTGGAATACTGCGGTATACTATGCGATATACTGTATATCGCGGGTACGCGGTACAAATGTTTTTACATTTTATCATTTTACTGCACGGTATACCACAGTATATCGCAGTATTTCATAGTATACTGCATACCGCTCACTTTTTGTATGTATTTTATAAAAAAAATTACAGTATACTACAAATACCACGTGATACGTACAGCAGTATTTTATTTTTCATAGATATTTTTTTCATTTTACATAAAAATATCATAAATATATAAAATATTAAAATATAAATAATACACGTATAATAAAATAAACATTTACTTTTATTTTTTTGTTACTTTTCTTAATTAATATAAAAATTTAATAGATGACAATAGCTTAAATGTTCCTGTGATGTTGAACAATATCTCTCAATTGAATTTCTAGTACATGCTACCCTAACTGAATATCTTCTATCATATATATTTTATTTATATTTAATAAATTATGACGAGAAAAATTAGAATATATATAAAATATATAAAAATAAATTATTAAATAATTATGTCATCTTAAAATAATATTTTAATATTTAATTTTTAATAAAAATAATAATAATATACAGCATGATATACCATATAGTATATTTTAAAAATTCACGGTATAGCCAGTGAAAACGATATTTAACAACTTGATTGGGTCTCGGTAGAGAGTCCAGATTAACTCGTGTTGCTTACTCGCGTAGCCCCCATCTTCAAAACTGAGTGGAGGCAGCTGCGTTTGACAGCAGCGATCCCTCGTAGCCATGGTGAGAGCTGCCAGCGGTATGGCTGGCGTATCTGCTTTCGCATTTCGATGGCCGAAGCGGCAGGCGGAGGTGATCCGCACTAGAAATTACATGAATATGACGACTTGTGGTGACGAGTTACGAGGACGGCTCCAGTGCGCATCCAGTCCAAATCTGAGGACTTGCCGGAATTGCAAGACCCAGTTCGATCCTCTGCTCAATCACGCTCGTGCTTGCCGCTTCCACACCGCTCATTTCGGAGGTAAACTAACTTCAATTAGTACTTTGCTTTACAAATTATTGGTTTTCGCTTGGAATTCTCATCCACGGCTGGAATGGATTATGTATATCTTGTCATTTTGTTCTGATTTGACTTCGAGAGCTGACTAAGCTTGCTCTGTCATCCTTTGACTCTCGGACATCAAACCGAAGAATGTTTGCGCACCCCTGCGAATCCATAAATTTTGGTTTGCATTTGAGTTACTCAAGTTGATCCCTTTATTGTTATAAATATCCTTCAGCAAAACATGTTTGGCTTATCCCCGAGCATTTCGATCACAGCGGAGCTAGGATATTCTTTTAGGAGGGCCCGGATTGAAATTGAGATATGATATTTTGTAAACATTTGTGACCACCAATTCAAAATTTGATTACTCTTATTATAGATATATATAAATATCATTGCTATATTGTGGTGTAGTGACATTTATATTTGATTATTGAAATTATAAATCATTCTCTTCAAAATATATTACATATATTTAAGTATATTTAAATATATTCTTTTATTAAATATACATGAAATAATCTTTTAGGGAGATTGATACATGTATTAGTCTGGAAATAGATCAGCATGGAACTCCAACTTCGTGGCCTTCTTTCGTAAGGCTGTTCCCCAGCTACAACCTCACCAGCATTTTGGTTTTCTGAACCGGCTTGCATTTTTGGGTTTGATTTTTGGTTGAGTGTTACTTTGGTGAGAAATTTTTTTTCCCCAATTCTGTGATATCGTTGGCGTCTCTCCTGTAGCAGCAAGGCCTTGTTTGGATGACATTTTTCATCTTCAATCTTTGTGTGTCTGGTTCTGTCATTGAGTGTAATGTTCGACCTAGTTGCTTGCCTGCCTTGCTCATGCTCTACTTTTCAAATGCTGTGCCTTTAAAGGCATGTTTTCCCTGAGTACAATTGCAATCAATTGGATTCGATTCTAGGTTATTTTGTTTTTGATGTGAACAAGTGAACAGCAATGAATTGAAACTCTTCAGGATGTAACCAAGTGAACTTCCTAAAGCTGTGTGAGCCTTTCTACAAACTTCTTAAAGTAATGGAGAGAGTGCCAGGGCACTTCAAGGTGCTGACTATAGTATAATAGTATAATCTCTTGGTGAAGTGGAATCCATGAACTGGATAAATTCATTCATAGAAATGAGAATGCCGCTCCTCCATTTAATCCTCTCACAAGGCAATTACAGCAATTTGATATTGAATCTTGTTTTATAATCACCCATCTCAATGCCTTCCTAAACCTATAAAGAAAAGGACTTCAATTAGGAAGCTCCATGCATAAGTCAGACTTTCTCAACTTCAGAGCCTGGTTTTTATTTCCCTGGCATTCAGAACAATTAGCTCTGGAATATGCGAAAGAAAAAATGAATGGTGGATAGATCTATTGAGCAGAGCCTGTGATTGTAAATGAGATGGCTTGAGCTTTTGTCAATGCTGATTCAGTCCAATGAAACGTTACACCATGTAGAATGGCTGCTTCAGTTGGAATTGTGGTCAAGAAATCAGCAGAAAAGATATGAATAGCTCCCACTAGTAGTGCTTGACCTGATACATACATTTCTGGAATTTGTGAGAACTGCTTTTACAAGATGATACTTTTTCAGAATCTGAAGATACTTCCCTTGTAGTTGTTCTTATACTATTGTATCATGTGACCCACTGCTTTGTTGTGAGGCTTCCGGGATGTTGTTGATAACTCCATTTTAGTATCTTTATGTGTCCAAGATTGTTGGTTTTTTTTAATATCAGTAGTCATATTTTTCATTGCTTTAGGGGAAACCAAGAGAAAATTTGAGAGTGTGTACACCGGTGGCACCATGAATACTCCTGATTCTGGCAAGGTTTTTGAATATTGGCACTGTTGTGGCTCTGAGGATCCCTTTGATCCTGGGTGTACTGCTGCTTCTCATTCCTCGTATGATGGCGACTGACCATGCATGGCCATACCATTTTCCCGCCATTATTCCTGGGAAATCAACTTCTTTTGTTTTGGTGTATGTTGCTTGTTTTCTTCAGCACTAGAAGAATGAATTGCACGAGTACCACATATTACTTAGTCTTTGATAAGCAAGGAATTCAATATCATTACCACTAAGTATATTATACCCTATAATTATACATATATTGCATGATATATATCACATCACATATCATTATTGATTTTTAAAAAAGAATATAGTAGAAAATTATTCTAAGATGAAATACATTAAATATAATTTTTTAGACCTTTTTTTATGTATTTCTGATTATTTTCATCATGAATTTCCTAATATAAATAAAATACATGTGAAAGGTAATAATTTTATATGAAAACACAAAAAATGGAATATATAGAATGAAATAAATATTATTTAGTAACAAATTAATTTATTGATATATGAGAAAAAAATAATATTCTAATAACAATAATGTCTTTTAATACTATGATGATTTCTTAAGTGGCTCAATGTATGATTGGTGGCCTTAATATATGTAAAAAATGTGATTAATTTTATTTTGTCATTATATATATATATAATAATAATAATAAGTTACCTCACCCACATACCTTGTTATGCAACATACTGTGGAAGTACCGAGCAGTAAAATGTAGCAAAGTGAAAAGAAAAATAAACACAAAATATTTGGTATAAAGAATATTGCAGTATATGGCATGAAAGAATGACAACTTGTGGAAACTTCTATACTGTGTACCATGGGCAAAATTTGTACGGTTTCTTGTGAAATTAAAGTCCTTGTTGATAAGTCATCTTTCTTGGTCTAATCATTTTCACATTTGACGTTCAAAAGGATTGGTGTTTAAACTCATCCGATACAAATACTGTCTGGTTATAGAAGGTAGGGCCGGATTTTGAAGCTCTTAAGGTCATTGGCATTCGTTGTTTGGCACAAATAATTATTCTGTTTTACCAAGCTAACTGTAGGGTAGTAGTTTATTCATTGAAATTAATATTTCAATGTGAAGGAATACTGAGGAAGGTAATTTTGGAGTCAATTATTGGGAACAGACAAAGTTACAAGTTGAAAGCTGGCCCCGGAAACAAAAACAAAAAGTGAGTCGAAAGGATAGGTCACGATTTTGATGTGCTCCCGGTTCTAGTGGTGCAGAGGCTGATGCTATTTTCAGTTTTCTGGAATGAGATTTTCTAACATTTAGGGCAGCTGAGATCCAATCTTGTTTTGGGCCGGGAAGAGTAGGTGGAGATTGAAGGATGGGCAGTGTTGTGTGTTGCCTTGGAAGTGTTAGTTTTAACCTTGTAAGAATGGTAGTTGCGCTAGGCTGCTAGCATTTTGGATTGTAACTTGCAGCAAATCCCAGGGCAGGATTTAGGTTTACTTTGATGGAGTGGATGCGGGACTGAAACGCAAATCGTAGCTTTTGTTTTTCCTCTTATTTTCAAGGTGAGATGAGCCAAGTATAGTAAGCACAGACTCAGAGCGGTCACTTGAACAATTTGCATGTCACAGCAGCAAGCAAACAGCCAAGTCTCAAAGTGTGAACGCATACCATGTGATGTGGACGGCCAACCGCCAGCCAGATATTCTATTGCTAAACTAATAGGTAGGTATCGGAGTTACATGATTGGTGATTTGTTTTTTCCCACCCAGTGAATGTTCATGCATGAATTGAACATATGACCATTTTCTTAAAAGAACAATGAAGGAGAAAAAGACACCAACTCAACTCGGTGGTCATTCCTGCCCTCCCGGTTTGGTTGATTGGTGCCCGCCTGGTGGTCTTCAATTCAATGGAGGCTTTTCTGGCCGGAGATGTGGCGTCCAAGAGAGAAATAGTGCTAGACGCGGTGCTGCCGATCCTGAAACTGCTCTGTGTGGCGGTGTTGGGCTTCGTGCTCTCCCATCCCAAGGTCCAGCTCATCCCCAAGCCCACCCTGAGGCTTCTCAGCAGGCTCCTCTTCTCTCTTTTCCTCCCCTGCCTCATCTTCACTAAACTCGGCTCTTCCATCTCTCTTTATAACTTCATCCACTGGTGGTTCATCCCTCTCAACGTGCTTATCAGCACTGCCTTCGGCTGCCTCCTCGGCTACTTGGTTGCCTTTGTTTGCAAGCCGCCTCCTGAGTTCTTCCGCTTCACCATCATCGCCACTGCCTTAGGCAACACTGGCAACATCCCCTATGCCGTCGTTTCCTCCGTCTGCCGCAACACTGATAGCCCCTTTGGCGCCTCAACCACATGTGCCACCGAGGGCGTTGCCTATGTGTCCTTCTCCCAGTGGGTGTCCGTCATTCTCGTCTGCACACTGGTGTATCACATGATGGAGCCCCCGCTGGAGTACTATGAGGTATACGAGAGAATGGGGGAAGGAGATGGAGGAGAAGCAGAGCAAATGGGGGAGATCCAGGAGCTGGTTGAAACAGAATCAGCGGGCACTGGCAGTAGTGGGAGCGACATGAGCAAGCCTCTGCTTGTGGAGGCAGAGTGGCCCGGAATGGAGGAGAAGGAGACTGAGCATTGCAAAACGCCCTTCATTGCCAGGCTGTTCAACAGCATGTCCAGGTCAGCTCAATCCCACTTCCCGGATCTCGAGAATGGAAATCCCTGTAGTCCCAAATCAATCCGGTGTTTGACAGCCCCCAAAGTGGTGAGGAAGATCACCATCGTGGTGGAACACACCCCAATCCACCACATCCTTCAGCCTCCTCTCATTGCTTCTGTGCTGGCCATTGTGATGGGCATGATCACTCCCGTCAAGTCCCTCTTCTTTGAGTCGGACTCCCCTCTTGCCTTCATCACTGACAGCCTGGAAATCGTTTCGGAGGCAATGGTTCCCTCAGCGGTCCTAGTACTGGGAGGAATGCTGATCGAGGCTCCCAACGGATCAAGACTGGGGATCCCAACCACAGCTGGGATCACCGTAGCGAGGTTGCTTCTTCTTCCGTTGATGGGGATCGGGGTGGTGTTCTTGGCAGATAAATGGGGTCTGTTGATCTCCGGGAACCAACTCTTCAGGTTTGTGCTACTGCTGCAGTACACAGCGCCTAGCGCAATACTGCTGGGAGCAGTCGCAAGTCTGAGGGGCTATGCCGTAAGTGAAGCCTCTACGCTTCTCTTCTGGCAGCACATTTTCGCTCTCATCTCGCTTTCCGCCTACCTAATTGTCTACTTCAAGCTCCTGGTTTCCTACTCCTGACTGCCCCAATTTCTCTGTTACAACACAATCACGTAAAGAGTTCCGCTGCTTTTAAGTTATGAGGACCTCAAACCATTTGAACTTTGTTCGATGACATTGCAGCAAAAGAGGCCAAAGGCCTACCGCAGCAGTTGGGGGGGTCCTCAGATCGATTGAAAATTTGAAACAATAATGTCTTCTGGATTAAACACAGAATTATGTGCTAGAATGCCTTCAGTTACTAATATGACATAAATTTTACTAATATGTACACGATATTCCTTCACTTTCATGATATTTACTAAAACTGTTTTTGTCGTTCTTTTTATTTGGTACAGGTTTGTTCTTCACTTTCATGATATTTACTAAAACTGTTTTTGTCGTTCTTTTTATTTGGTTTGTTGTTCCTTTTGTTGATACTATTGTATTACTATGTAGTTGTTGTTTCCTTAATTGAAATTGTTGTTTTCTTTACAATTACTTCGCTTAATTGATATTTTTATTCTTTTAGTTTATATCGTTGTACCTTAACTTGATATTGTTGTTTTTTAATTAATATTGTTGTTTCTTTCATAATTGTTGTTTTTTTTTCGATATTGTTGTTCTTTTTTTCCAAACTATTAGTCTTTCAGTCAAATTTGTAATTTATATATTTAATCAAGATTCTTGTTCTTTTAGTTGAAATAGTTGTTTCTACAATCAAAACTGCTAGGGCGGTGATGTAGATCCCTCTTCCTTCTTCTCGATTCATGAGGGAATTGATGTTTTTAACTCTCCTTTGGTCTAATAGCAGGCTTAAGCCATTGGAAGTTGCATAAAAAACGGGTAAAATTCATCATGGGTCACCTAACTTATTTTTTTGTCCTATCCGGGTACCTTACCTTTATTTTGTCCTAGCGAGATACCTTTCCTCTTCTTGCGCATCCTGTTCAGCTACTTTTCGTCAAATTGGTCGTTAAATTGGATGGAAAATGATGAAGTGGCATTAAATAATACTAAAATAAACTTCAAATAACAACTTCAGTCCTTAAACTATTTCAATTACTAATTCTAACCCTTAAAATTTCACTTAAGCCAATTCTACCCCTCTCATCCCGTTCATCCTCTTCAGCTTCCCGTCCGCCTAGCCTCGCATCGCAAACTTGCACCAGAACCCATATCGCCGCTGTCCACGCTCAATCGGAGGAAGATCGTGCTTCTCCCACCGCTCCGGATCGCGTCCTCCCTGCCTCCCGTCGTCTCCAAAATCTCCATGAGCCGTCCGCCTCCCTGCCAAGGTCGCCTCTCCCTCTACAGTAGAGCCCAAGCCGTTGCTCCTTCCTCCCTCGTCGGAGAACGGAGAATTCGAAGAAAGATCCGCTCGAGACCCGCTATCCGAACCGATTTCATTAGTCCGATCGTGCTTCTCCCGCCGCTCCGGATCGCGTCCTCCCTGCCTTCCGTCGTCTCCGAAATCTCCATGAGCCGTCCGCCTCCCTGCCAAGGTCGCCTCTCCCTCTGCAGTAGAGCCCAGGCCGTTGCTCCTTCCTCCCTCGTCGGAGAACGGAGAATTCGAAGACAGATCCGCTCGAGACCCGCTATCCGAACCGATTTCATTAGTCCGATCGTGCTTCTCCCGCCGCTCCAGATCGCGTCCTCCCTGCCTCCTGTCGTCTCCGAAATCTCCATGAGCCGTCTGCCTCCCTGCCAAGGTCGCCTCTTCCTCTGCAGTAGAGCCCAGGCCGTTGCTCCTTCCTCCCTCGTCGGAGAACGGAGAATTCAAAGAAAAATCCGCTCGAGACTCGCTATCCGAACCGATTTCATTAGTCCGACCCATTCAGTCTTCTTCTGTGGTTGGTCGAACCAACTCTGCCCGAGAATTGGCTTAAGTGAAATTTTAAGGGTTAGAATTAGTAGTTGAAATAGTTTGAGGACTGAAGTTGTTATTTGAAGTTTATTTTAGTATTATTTAATGCCACTTCATCATTTTCCATCCAATTTAACGACCAATTTGACGGAAAGTAGCTGAACAGGATGCGCAAGAAGAGGAAAGGTATCTCGATAGGACAAAATAAAGGTAAGGTACCCGGATAGGACAAAAAAATAAGTTAGGTGACCCATGGTGAATTTTACCCCATAAAAAACGAAGAGAAGGAAGAAGGCATAAATTTTCAGTAGAAGTACAACTCAATTGAGTGGGGAGCAAGATTCTATTTTAGGATGGTATAAGATTTTCAGCCTCAAATAAGTCGCCGGAAAATGCATGATCTAGCCACCAGTCCTGCACCCAGATTTGTGGCAGATATCTTCTCGGACCCTCTCAACTCCAATGTGTGATGGTTCGAGTCGTCTATCTTCTTCTCGACCAATTTTGACTCCGATTCCTGCATTTTCGATCTCTAAATTTTTGTTTCCTTCGACATGCTCTAATTTTAGCTCCAGGCTCACCACTCGTCTTTTGACCAGGAACTAGTCGACCTCATCAAACGTGTTGATGTGGACTTCATCAGAAGATGTTGAAATTGTAAATATTGCAAACTATGTGTAATATGTATTTACAATATATGTATATTGTATCCTTGCCCAATTATAAGAAAAGAGTTCATTATTGAGTGAAAAGAAAAACGAAGAATAGTGAAACAAACGGCTTAGATTTGACCGTCATATTTGTGAGCCATCACAATATGATATGAGAATAAGATGGGGTTGGACCATGACTGGATTTAAAGCATTTAATAATTACTCCCTCCATCCCATATTCTTTGAAACACTTACTTTTTAACAATTAATATATGATTTTTTATTTTCAATTTTTAGTATATAAATTAAAAAAAAAATCTGTATAAATGATACATAAAGTGATAAAGACCTCTAGTTTCTAAACATATTTTTTTAAATTTTTTTCTAACAACCAATAATATAAATAAATTCAAGTCAAACTAGAGCCAAAAGTCAACTGTTTCAAAGAACTTGGGACGGAGGGAGTATAAGACAAGAGCACATGTTTCACGCTATGACTTCTAAAGGCTTACTTCTCTTTGGGGTCCACACATAGTTCTTTAATAAGATATTAGTCATAACTAATAAGCATGAAAAAAAATAAAAAAAAATGTTATAAAACTAAATGTTCACTAATGATACAGTCAGAGTGAAGCAGGTTAATACTTACCATAGATATTTGATTCCACTATCTTAAAAATATTAAAATTTGATAAATATTTTGATTTAGTGTAGAGATTAAGAAAGAGGGAAACTTGTGTATTATTTCACTTTTGCTCCACTTCTTTACACATAAAATATAAAAAAGATATAAAAAGCTAATATTGAAATGGAAATAGAATATGGTGAGATGATTTACTAAATATGCAAATGTTGCAGAGATTTGAAACACCTAGCATAGAATGTGTTGTAAAAAATTTGGGTAGAGGAATATATTTCCAATGAACCATACAAACATAAATATTGCATCATGAATTTTTAAATTTTTTCTTGATTTATAAAACTCTAATAGACATGAGACCATTTTCAGATTTACATGGTGTAATCAATATTTTTAATATTGGTACCTTGAAGTATACCGCACCTTCAAATGTAGCAAGAAAAGTGCATGGTATACTACATCGGGCACTATTACATATTCATTAAAAAAATATTAAAATATTTATTTTAAGATAAAAAATATTAAATATAATTTTTTATGTCTTTTATCTATATTATTTTTGTTATAATTTCTTTAATATAAATAAAATATATGTGAAATTTAGTACTGTAGCTTTCAAAAACATATAAAAATACATTTATAGAATAAAATAAAAAATACTCATATAAGATATGTGTTTAATTATATTTTTTCATTTATCATAGATGTTTGTGGGAAAAAGACACTTTCAGTCTTAAAATTTTTGAAAAAAACCAAGTCATTACTGAAACTTTTCTCTCTTCTATGGCAATGGTATTTCTTTAAATTGTGACTAATGTTAATCCTAATTTAGATGGTACTCCACGTGACAAACAAGAACTCGTACATGGTACATAATTACCGTCATGCCTTCAAATTCTGGACCTAGTTAGAGCTAGAGATGGGAACCGGGTCAGCTCGACCGGGGCCCGGCCGGTCCTGGTCTTGGGTCACGAGGACCGGGCTCGGCCCGGTCGTAGGCGAAGCTGTCCTGAGCCGGGTCGCAGACGAGGCGGTCCCAGGCCAGGTCCAAGGTGAGGTGGGGCGAGGTGGGTTTGGAGTTTTTTTTTAAAAAAAAATTAGAAACATAATTAATTATATATGTCATGAATATTTTTAAAAAAAACACCACTTCCAGTGTAAGTTTTATTAAGTTAAAAAACTAAACAACACTTATAAATAATTGAAATGGGCCTTATATTTTGAAATGGCAAAAATATTTCGAAAATGATGAATAATAGAAACCTATGATCTGTGCTGAACATCATAATCAGATCAAATATAAACTACATGTATGATTGAAAAAAAAAATTTCAAGTCTCCGTATCGGATATTACCTCCTCATCCGAACTCTTTTGGTCTTGCTGCCGGAGTGCTGTGAGGCCCCAATCTCGGTTGCACACGCATACTTCTATCACGTCATGTGTCAATCTTGATCGTTTCTCTGATATCACCAAGTTTCCGACACTAAACGCTGCCTCGGATGAGACGGTCAATATTAGAATAGAAAACTGTTGGAGGGCCTACTGTGTAATTAACCTATTTAAAAAAAAAAATTTGCAGGTTTCCGTTGTGTGTAGAAGCCGTTAGGCACCCATCCCGGTCCGGTCTTGCGGGGCAGGGTAGGGCTGTTCACGGGTCGGGTCTTGGTCCGGGGAGGTCCATTTTGCATCTCCTCTTTCTCTCGGGCCCATATTCAGCCCATATCTTAGCGGGCTTTTGCCGGGGCGGGTTTGACTTCCGGTCCAATTCGGTTTGTGCCGGGTCGACCCGGCCCAAGTCCCACCTCTAGTTAGCTTGTTTGACTAGATCGGTTTTGGAACATTTTCAAATAGAACGATCTTATTTGTTTTTGGTTTTTATAAATTTGATCCAAACAATTCAAGTTTTACATTAAAATTTATTCGAATCACCTAATTATTATTTAGTCTTTCAATTTTTATTTGGACCACACAAATTATAATTCAGTTTATTCAATTTTTAGCGATTTTTTTATTAGAACTAAATTATGGTAATTGAAAAAATATAATGCGAAAAAATATGATAAAAATTGATAATATTATATTTTGTACCTAAAGTTAAGTGCAAATTAATAACGTATAGTCTAAAATTAAATAAAAATGACCTTATATATGTAAGGTTGATTGGTATAATTACAAAAATATGTATTACTTTTCAGTTTATTTAGTCTATTGGGTTTTAAATTTAAAAACCAATAACCGATCTAATGACCAAATAAGATGTTTGGTTTTGATTTAATCTAAACCAAATAATCAAATAAATTAACCATCTATTTAGATTATTCAGCTTTATCTAAATAATGCACATTCCTAAACCTAATGTTGCACCTGGGCCGAACATTATTTTCTTATCCTTTCTTAGTTCTTATCGACAACCTCATACTAAGATATTAAATATTGTTACTGCATGGTATGTCATATCCTAAATTTTTAAGGTATTAGTTTTTTTGCTCGTACAATGTAAAGGTTAATGGTTTATATATTTTAATGGTATGTGTGAAATATTGATGAAACTTGCACTAACAATAATTTACCAAATTATATTTAAAGTCCTTCAAGGTTTATTTGATTAAGATTTTAAAAAATATTTTACAATTTTTTTAAATAAATATTTTGTTATTAAAAGGTTAATCGGATTAATTATTAACAGAAAAAAGAATGAAAAGGTAAATGGAAATTATAAAAATAAATTAAATTTTAGGTTTTTACTAAATAAAGAACAAAAACATCGGTGCATTAAAATTAAGAATAACATAACCAACGTCGCCTAACTATATCTAAAATAATTTGAAAAATTAACTAAAATGATTATAGGGAAAAGCACAAATTCATAACCAATAATGTAAATAATATATAAATTCAAGATAATATGGTATCTTTTTGTTATAGAAAAATAAAGGAATAGAAACAAAGGAATAAAATTATTATATATATACAATTAGAATTACTTGATATTTTGTATCCACAATCGAGTGATTTTTTGTATCACATAGGCCTAAAAGCCTATTTCTTGTTTCTTCCTCCAACTAACAAATTCTTCACGAGGTAAATTATACTTATTTATTTAGTAATTTCAATATTAATTAGTTGTGGTTAAAAAGGTTGAATTGCATAATCAATATGTAATTTGACATAATAAACACAACAAATTTATTCTCTTAATAAATATTAGTAACTGAAATATTAAATAAAATAATAACTGATTGTAATAGTATTAATAACATACCATAATAAGTAACAATAAAGAATCTCTAAAACCCCCCATAAAGAGCCCAATTACACCGATCATCAAATTGATAAACCATGTGAGTAAATGATTATTTATAAACCCATTTGTGTGCTTTAATAGGTAGAATTACATTTAAAATGGGTAGAAATAAAAAATAAAGACCATTTACAACTCAACAAGGATTTATAAGGATGTTAAAACAATAAGTTTTCAAATAATAGAAAGTAATTAAAAAGTCACTAAAGTATTCATTGAAGAGTGAGTCAACAAATTTTAAAATGATTAAATAAGATTCATAATTAATGACTCAAACATATTGTATAGGTTTCTTCTTTATATAGATATATATGTAGACATCGCATGGTATACCACACCGTATACTGTTATTATTTTTGTAAAAAAATAAATATTAAAATATTATTTTAAGATGACATAAATTCAATATTTTTTTGTTTGCACATTTTATATGTATTCTAATTTTTTCCATCATAATTTTTCAAATATAAAATAAAATATATATGATAGAAGATAATTTTTTTAATACAAAAAACATTAAAAAAATGTTATATATATAGAGAAAAATAAACAATACTCATAAAAAATTAATTTATTGATATAAGAGAAAAAAAATAAAACTTTGATAATAACAGTATATTTTCTAATATCACATTAAGTTCCTAGGTGGCTCAAAATAATTATTAAATTTTTATGTTAACTATGAAAAATAACTAAAAGAATAAAAGTAAATATTTATTTTATGATATGTGTATTAACTATATTTTAATTTTTTGTATATTTATGATATTTTGATGTAAAATAACAAAAAAAAATCTCACACGCATTTGTAAAAAATAAAATACTGCATTGCGTACCTCACAGTATTTGCAGTATATCACAATTTTCAAATAAAATGTATATAAAACATGAGCGGTAAATGAAATATTGCAGTATATTGCATAATAAATTGACAAAATATAAAAATATTTATACTGGATATCACTTACCCATACTAAAAAATATACCGTGGTATATTACAGTACTTAACTCCATGTCTCAGCCATGCCTACCTTTATCTCATCTCCTGTCGCCCGGTCACTCATACCGTCAAGGTCTCGCGAGCATTGGCGTTTAAAAAGTCCATCAACTTCAACAAGCATTTTCTACCACCACCAAATTCATAGCAATTACAGAAATACTAGAATTTGTCAGAAATTATCGATATGAACTTTAAAGTTAATAATCTTTGGACGCTGAGACATGCAACGTTAAGACAAATCAATCGGCTCAAGATTGGAGTTGAAAAAAAATATTGTAGAATCCCAGGTGACCACACATCCCATATGGCCAAGAAAATTAATAAGAAACTAGTTTCATAACCCGTCTAACGGACGAGTTGTTGTTTTTAAAAATAATACATTTATATAATGTCAAAAAGACAGAATTTTACATTGAAAACATAATATGTATTTTATAATGTTCATTCCTTCTCATCCACAAAACAAATAGACACATAGTTTTGAAACAATGGAATAATTAAATGAAAGGTCAAATATATTCATTTTGTGCTGGGGATGCAGTATCAAAGTCAAAAGCTTCTAGAACCTCAAGTCTTGAGAAAACAAAATGAGTGATTGAGATATATAACATTTAAGTGGTGATGGAAGAAGAAATTGTAAAATATGGCTATCAATTGAAATTAAAGAAAAGTGAAAGGAGGAGAAATACAAGTCATGGCCCGCTTGAATTTTGGCAGCAAAATCAAAATGAGAGTGTTGAGCATAAGAATTATGCATAATATTATGAATTCCCTCTGCCCCCAACATATCCAGTAATTGTAAAATTTTAGTAAAACCATTATTAATTATCAATAATTATCAACACTTTTCTTTGTATATAATATGGAAAATTTTAATAAAAATAGACAAAATTATAATAATTATGAACGGTAAAAAAAACATTAATACATTTCATAGGAACGCCCAAAACAAAACAAAGGAAAAAAATAGAAATAAAAAAGATAAAAAAATGTTTTAAATCATTGTATTAATTATTAATAATGTGTTAGGATGTAATATAAAAAATTCAAAGGGGAAAAAATACATGTGAAAAAGAATAATCTATAATTAACGTACTTATATGTGGCCTAGAAAATAAAAAGAAATACAGGCCCAATAATGTCCAGCACTAAAGTGGGCCATTTTTTTCAAGAAGTGATAAAGGCTGGCCTTTAAACATTTGTGGGAGAAAAAGAAGCTGACCCCATGACGAAAGTATTTGAAAAGGAAATAAAAACCGAAACACATAATCAATTTCAATCCGGCCATACAATTGTAAAACATGAAATAGGAGTAATTTAAGTGCAAGGAAAATGGGCTGCAGCCCAAATCGCAAACGCCTTTTGTTTTTCTTTTGTTGGGAGTGGTATTACGTTTACATAGGCATATATTTCTCTCCTACTTTCCTTTCTTAGCTTGTAAAAACCTAGCTGTGTCCCGAACCTCCTACATGCAGACTCAACGCCGCCGTTTGACGGTGATCAGGATTCAACTCTAGAAAACCCATATCCCATTTCATTTCCGGACTCCCAATGACTTGATCTATAGCTTTCCCAGAACCCTAGTAACCTATATAGCCCTACTTTGTTAGGCAAATTAGATCTACGAACCTAAGACGATCTCGGACCGCCATGGATGACCATCGAATGCTTTGGACCTAGACATTGCATAACTCATGCGGTGTTGCTCTCCCAAGCCTTGGATCATCGTCGACCACAATTGAGAACTGTGTGCCCAAAAGATCAGAAAGTTGTTGGACCTTCGTCGAACATTGTCTACACAGACTGTGACGGAACGGGGCCCAGTGCCCCTAATCTTGTAGGCTCTTAGGGATAATGAATCCCACTAGTTACAGTTGGCTAACTATTACTCGTCAATATAAATTAAAACAATTTATATGCAACTAGTTACTTAGCCTACTCAGAATAAGTTATGCATGCTTCTGACTTGGCAATGCAACCGAAATTTTAAAAGTCTTGAATTAAAACATTGCTCGAGCATTTCATTAAAACATACTGAAAACGTACCAAGTCATTGAAATACTAGTTGCTTTAACTACAAGTAACAGTTTTGTGCATACATTACAACTCTAGCATGCACCCAAAAGTAACAAGATGGATTTACATCCTAATGTATCCCAATAGAGGCAACTTACTTAGTACACAAAGTACTATGTACAAGAGACAAAATTACTACTAACTAAGATCATTTACTTGAGCCCACCTTGAGCTAAGCCAAGCTCCAAGTGTAGCCCTTCACTAGACCTTGTTCTTGTGTACTCTTAGCCTCTACACTGTAAAGGCACAACTTGGTTAGCACATAACTTATACTGCAAGAAACTAGAATCACTAGGATTCTCAATAAAATACCTGCAAAACAGAAAGCTTAGGCCTCAACTATCACCTCAGTGATTAGGCCCGGGATTAGATCCTGCACAATAAAACTAAGGGAATGAGTACTTAAAAGTACTCAGTAAGGATTCCCTTCTTGAATACCTGCAAAGAAATATGCAACAAATATGCAATATGGCAACCAAGCAATCAAACATGCAATTCAAACAACAAACAATCAACAAAATGCCAAAAATGCAATGTATGGATGTATGGTATGGAATGCACACAACACATGCACTTGGGACTTTCTGCACTTAAGTGCCTTAATTCTTGCCGTGAGCTCAAACGGCTGAGGTACTTGAGATACTGGCCCTCGTATCCCGGACACTTTACCTCAATTAAGTCCCATCTACGGGTTCTAGAGTAGGTCGTCACCTATCTCAAACTTACCCGCCTTTACCCTTGATTTATTGTACAGGGTAGTCTTACTATGTGGTTTAACTAGTCAAACCCTCAAGGTTTAACTCAAAATACTACTAGTGGCTCACTTACCAAACCAAATGGCTTGGTTGGGATCGACTTAGGTTTTTCTCTCTATTGACCATATGTAATTGATACTCTATATGGCCAATAAAGAGTCTAAAAACCCACTTAATCCCCTTAATTTCCATGTAAAAACTTAAATACTCTGAGTTACTTAGCCACCAAGTCACATTTCTTTTATACTTAACCACACAACTTGACTACCTTCCAAATAACGCACAATTCCCGCCTTAGGAACGAATTCTAGACCCAACCGAGGCTATGGAACGTCTTAGAATAGCCTAGGGATAGAAACCGAGAGTCTAAGTTAATCTTAGGATGGCCGGAAATCGAGGCCAAATTGGCATTTGGCGACGCGGCGCCAAAGAGCAAATGCTTTTGGCGACGCGGCGCCGCCGAGTAACCGCTCTGTGTACATTTTCGCACGCTGGCGCCGCGGCGCCAATTCGAGGCCAGATTGGCGACGCGTCGCCAACTCAGTTTTCTGGGTTTGTGCGACAGCGTTGTTCTTGTACACAAGCTACTCAAACTCTCTCATTTCTAATCCAAACTTAATGGGTCTTGTTTCTAATTCATCCCAACATACAAAGCTACAAAACCATGCATTATTTGAGCTTAATTACTTGAACCCTTACCTCAATTTTAGCCACAAAGCAAGCAATGCAACAAAGCCTCCTAAGCTCAATTGAGCTTCCTTGAGTTCCAAGCCTAAAACCAACGAAATTTGGCACCCAAACCAATCAAACCAAGACCATTTCTAGCTCTAGAAACAACCTATAATCACACCAAATGATCTCAAGAAGCTTACCTACGAAAATTGGATTCCAAAACAAACTCCAAAGATCAAAGGAAGCAAGAACACTAGCAAAGAGGCTTAGTGATCTTTCTAACACCTTGGGCACCCTTGATTCAATGAGAACTTGCAAGAAAATGGAAGTTTGAGCTGCCAAATTTGAGAGGAAAGTGGAGCTACGAATTTTGGGAGCATAGAACAATTGGCTAAGTGAAGAAGAAGAAGAAGAAAACTTAGTTTATAAGCTTAATAAGCAACTTCCCTCCCCTTGCACTTAAGTCCTCATACTCTCAAAAGCTTCAAATAGGTCACTAACTCACTCTCAAAACTAACTTTTCTTTGTTTTAAAAGGTACTAAAAGCTTCTCAAACTTAATTTTCTTGAACACTTTAGCCACTTAAGTTCTAAATGGCTCAAAAAGAACACTTAGTGCCACAAGTTGTCCAAACTTACTAGGATGATTCTAAAAGCTAGAACAACTAATGGTCTTGACTTAACTATGCCAAATCACACTTAGGAACTCACTTAACTTAATTAAGCTTATGTTACTTGCTTAACAAGGCGCTAATTTGAGGTACTTAATTTCATAAACACTTAATCAAAGTAAATAAACACTTACTTGATTAATTGACTAGGAGAGCTGTCACATCCTCCCCTCCTTCAGAAATTTGGTCCTCCAAATTCTGACTTAATTGAGCATACAGACTTGGATATTGCCTTAGCATATCCTGCTCGGTCTCCCAAGTGGCCTCTTCCTCCCCATGGTTAGACCATAGTACCTTGACCATTGGGATCCGTTTGGTCCTTAGTTTCCGGACTTGACGGTCAAGAAACTTGATAGGATGTTCCTCATAACTTAGGTCCTCTCTCAAGGGAATAGTGGGCGGGGTTAACACTTGCCCAGAGTTCACAATGCACTTCCTTAAGGTACTCACATGAAACACATTATGAACATAGGCTAAACTTGGCGGTAAAGCCAACCGATAAGCCACTTTTCCTACCCTTTCGAGAATTTCAAAAGGACCAATAAACCTTGGTGCCAACTTACCCCTTTGACCAAACCTAGCCACACCTTTCATAGGTGAGACCTTAAGGAGTACTCGGTCTCCTACCTCAAACTCTAAATCTTTTCTTCGCACATTGGCGTACTTAGCTTGCCGGTCTGAGGCAGCTTTGATCCTTGCTTGGATCAACTTAATCTTTGCCGTGGTCTCGGCAATGATTTCTGGACCAACAATTATTTCATCAGCTTTATCTGCCCAACAATGAGGGGTCACACACTTACGCCCATACAAAGCCTCGTAGGGCGCCATCTTAATAGCTTCTTGATAGCTATTATTATAAGCAAATTCAATCAAAGGCAGATGTTGGTCCCAATCCCCTTTGAAGTCCATCACACAACTTCGTAACATATCTTCCAAGGTTTGGATCACCCGCTCAGTCTGCCCATCAGTCTGAGGGTGATATGCAGTACTTAGGTTCACAGCGGAACCCATAGCCTTTTGAAAGGCACTCCAAAACCTTGAAACAAAACGGGGGTCTCTATCAGATACAATCTGATCAGGAATACCATGAAGTCTTACTACTTCTCGGATATACAACTGGGCTAATTTCTCCATGGTATAAGTGATTTTAATGGGGATAAAATGTGCAGATTTTGTTAACCTATCCACCACCACCCAAATGGAATCATGCTGACTTCTTGTGTTTGGCAACCCAACACAGAAGTCCATGGTGATGGATCCCCATTTCCTTTCTGGGAGTGGTAAACTTTGCAACATTCCTGATGGCCTTTGGTGCTCTGCCTTCACCATTTGACAGGTGAGGCACTTAGACACATATTCATACATGTCTCTCTTAAACTTTGGCCACCAAAAATGAGTCCTAAGGTCATGGTACATCTTATTCACACCAGGGTGAACATTAAACTTACTCGTATGTGCCTCCTGCAACACTTGTTGCCTTAATTCACTTGGCACATAGAGCCGGTCACCAAAATAAAGTAACCCATCCTTGTACTGAAATTCTTTCAGTACAGTACCATGCTTTTCCTCCCCAGAAATTCTTTTCAAGCTCGAATCACTTTCTTGAGCTTGCTTAACTCTAGTCAACCATGCTGACTGAATTTCAAGGACCATGACTTGAGCCATTTCCCATTCTCTCCACAATTCATATAAAACTGTGAATTGCTCTGCACTAGGATCTTTTGAGGTTTGTGTTACTTGATCCTTGGAGAGAATTACCCCAGAATACTTACGGCTCAAGGCATCAGCAACCACGTTGCCTTTACCTGAACAATAGTCTATCGAGCAATCATAATCCTTGATATACTCGACCCATCTTCTCTGCCTCATGTTAAGATCCTTTTGGGTAAATAAGTACTTCAGACTTTTATGGTCTGTAAAGATCTTAAAGGACCTTCCCATAAGGTAGTGTCTCCAGAGCTTTAAAGCAAACACAACTGCTGCTAACTCAAGATCATGCACTGGGTAATTCAACTCGTTAGGCCTTAACTGCCTAGACCCATATGCAATCACTTGCTTATCCTGCATCAACACACATCCTAATCCTGTCCCAGATGCATCGGTATAAACCACAAAAGTCTCATGCGGATCTGGTAGGATTAAGATGGGAGCAGAAATTAACCTTTCCTTAAGCTCCTGGAAACTCTCCTCACACTTAGGAGTCCAAATAAACTTCTGTGCCTTCTTTGTTAAGGCGGTCAATGACGAAGCTATTATAGAAAATTTCTCAATAAACCTTCGATAATAGCCTGCCAAACCCAAGAAACTCCTAACTTCAGTTACAGTTGTTGGGCGTTTCCACTCCACCACAGCCTTTACCTTTTCTGGGTCCACACTTAATCCTTGAGCATTTATAATATGTCCAAGGAAAGGAATTTCACTTGCCCAGAACTGGCACTTAGATAGTTTGGCATAAAACTGATTACTCTTGAGTACTTGCAAAACTATCTCTAAATGTTTTTCGTGCTCGTGGGGAGTCGGGGAATACACCAAAATATCATCAATAAACACCTCAACAAACTGATCTAGGTAGGGCCTAAAAATCCGATTCATGGTATCCATGAAAACTGCCGGAGCATTAGTCACTCCAAACGGCATAACGGTATACTCATAATGCCCATACCTAGTCCTGAATGCAGTCTTCGGGATATCCTCATCCCTAACTCTTATCTGGAAATATCCAGACCTTAGGTCTATTTTCGAAAAGACCTTCGCCCCTCTTAATCTATCAAATAGATCATCAATTCTGGGCAATGGGTACTTATTCTTTACCGTTACTGCATTCAGTTTTCTATAGTCTATACACAACCTTAAGGTTCCATCCTTTTTCTTTACAAACAACACTGGAGCACCCCACGGGGAAATACTTGGCCTAATAAAGCCTTTCTCAAGCAACTCTTCTAATTGCTTTTTCAGCTCATCCATTTCAGGTGCTGACATTCTATAAGGGGGTATGGAAATTGGTTCTGCCCCAGGCTGTAAATGTATGGAGAATTCAATCTCCCTTCTTGGAGGTAACCCTGGGAGGTCTACAGGAAAAACTTCTGGAAATAGATTGGCTACTTGAATTTCCTTGAGTTGCTCCTCGACTGCCACTCCGTTCAACGAGCAAGCGACCAACTCACTCGGAACGGGAATGGACTCCAATAACTTGAGGTGCAAACTCTTTACACTACTTGCCAAACCGCCTGTGCAAATTATACTTACCCCTGAGGCATCCTCAAGAGTGACCTTACAACCCGCACAGTCAATCTGGGCCTTAAACTTACTTAACCAATCCATTCCAAGGACAATATCATAAGGAATTGAGGCCAAGACCCAAAGGTCACTTAAAAATTTACTACATCCTAATTCCAAAGGATATCCCACAACCATTTCATTGGTAAACACAAGGTTACTCCCCACTGACTTAATGAACATCATTTCATCAAGCACAGTTCTATGCAAACCAAACTTAACAACCATGCCTAGAGTAATGACAGAAATAGTAGCACCAGTATCAAACAGAATTCTAATACTACCATCCTGAACATTAAAGTTACCTTGCACAGCTGTAGGTTCTCTGGATACCTGGCTTGCCAGTGCAAAAACTCGTGGTGGCACAGGAGGAACTCTGATAAAAGTACTACCAGTACTACCAACTCCTGAGGCTCCCGGTCGTCCTTGACCTTGGTCTTGTCTAAGCCTTGGGCACTCCTTAGCCCAATGTCCTGGCTGACGACAATAATTGCAGAGATCGGTTCCAAGAGTACAAGGTTTGTTACCATGAAATCTCTGACACTTAGGACAACGGCCTTTTACAGCTTTCTTGATTTTCTTGGAAGGTCCTTGATCACCTCCCACACTAGGCCTTTTATCCATTAACCTTGAATGTACCGGAACCCTTGGCTCAACGGCCTTTTCATTGGATTTTGCTTCCATCAACTCCCTTTCCAACACTAAGGCTTTTTGGACAGCCTCATGATAGGTCCGAACTCCTATCACTGTCAGAAAACTCCTCAACTCCACCCTAAGTCCACGAATGAACTTCTTTGCTTTTAGTTCATCTTTTCCGGCCAAATGAGGTGCATACCGAAAAAGAGAACTAAACTTCCTTTCATACTCATGAACTGTTAGCCTTCCCTGGATTAGTTCATCAAACTCAATCCGCTTTTGATCCTGGGCAGCCTCACTATTGAATTCATTTCGAAACTCCTTCTCGAATTCAATCCAATCAAGTTCTTTAGGCCTTTGCCCGATCCTCCCTTCATTATAAGCATCAAGCCTTTCCATGACATCCTTCCACCATAATGACGCCTTGCCTTCTAAAAAGAAAGGCACCAAATCCATCTTTACTTTGTCATCCAACTTCATGTTTTTGAAGATCTCATTAATCTGATACAACCACCCTTCAGCCATATCGGGATCTCCTATGCCATTAAACTTGGGAGTATTGATGTCCCGGCATAAGGAAACAAGTCCCATATGGTCTGGAATGACGGGTCTCCTCCGTCTCCTCCTTGGATGGATGTCCTCCTCATCTTCCTCCTCACTGTCCTCTTCACTGTCCTCACTGGACTCTACTTGAACATGCTCATTAGACGGTTCCTGACCTTGCACTTGCCCCTGGGGCGGGGGATTTCTCCCCTGACCTTGGTGCACCGTTGGGCCTTGGTGCACTTCGGCCCTTACCCCATTAGGGTCCTCCAAGGTCTCCCCCTGTACTGGAGGTTGAGCACGCTCTTCAAGCAAAATGGCCATGCCATGTAGCATCCGGTCCATTGACTCATTAAGTCTCCTCAACAAGGAAACCACCTCCCTCATATCTGATCCACCAGGATCACTAGTTCCTGCACCGGAACCCTGAGCCTCAGCAGTAGTACCAGCCCGTGTGTTCACCATACCTGCAACCACAGCCAGAAGACCATATCCAGAGCAACTTATAAGCAGTACTAACCACACTTAACACAAGAACACTTTGATCTTAGTTCACTTATTGCCTCTACTAGGAACATTAACCCGCTCTGATACCAATTTTCTGTGACGGAACGGGGCCCAGTGCCCCTAATCTTGTAGGCTCTTAGGGATAATGAATCCCACTAGTTACAGTTGGCTAACTATTACTCGTCAATATAAATTAAAACAATTTATATGCAACTAGTTACTTAGCCTACTCAGAATAAGTTATGCATGCTTCTGACTTGGCAATGCAACCGAAATTTTAAAAGTCTTGAATTAAAACATTGCTCGAGCATTTCATTAAAACATACTGAAAACGTACCAAGTCATTGAAATACTAGTTGCTTTAACTACAAGTAACAGTTTTGTGCATACATTACAACTCTAGCATGCACCCAAAAGTAACAAGATGGATTTACATCCTAATGTATCCCAATAGAGGCAACTTACTTAGTACACAAAGTACTATGTACAAGAGACAAAATTACTACTAACTAAGATCATTTACTTGAGCCCACCTTGAGCTAAGCCAAGCTCCAAGTGTAGCCCTTCACTAGACCTTGTTCTTGTGTACTCTTAGCCTCTACACTGTAAAGGCACAACTTGGTTAGCACATAACTTATACTGCAAGAAACTAGAATCACTAGGATTCTCAATAAAATACCTGCAAAACAGAAAGCTTAGGCCTCAACTATCACCTCAGTGATTAGGCCCGGGATTAGATCCTGCACAATAAAACTAAGGGAATGAGTACTTAAAAGTACTCAGTAAGGATTCCCTTCTTGAATACCTGCAAAGAAATATGCAACAAATATGCAATATGGCAACCAAGCAATCAAACATGCAATTCAAACAACAAACAATCAACAAAATGCCAAAAATGCAATGTATGGATGTATGGTATGGAATGCACACAACACATGCACTTGGGACTTTCTGCACTTAAGTGCCTTAATTCTTGCCGTGAGCTCAAACGGCTGAGGTACTTGAGATACTGGCCCTCGTATCCCGGACACTTTACCTCAATTAAGTCCCATCTACGGGTTCTAGAGTAGGTCGTCACCTATCTCAAACTTACCCGCCTTTACCCTTGATTTATTGTACAGGGTAGTCTTACTATGTGGTTTAACTAGTCAAACCCTCAAGGTTTAACTCAAAATACTACTAGTGGCTCACTTACCAAACCAAATGGCTTGGTTGGGATCGACTTAGGTTTTTCTCTCTATTGACCATATGTAATTGATACTCTATATGGCCAATAAAGAGTCTAAAAACCCACTTAATCCCCTTAATTTCCATGTAAAAACTTAAATACTCTGAGTTACTTAGCCACCAAGTCACATTTCTTTTATACTTAACCACACAACTTGACTACCTTCCAAATAACGCACAATTCCCGCCTTAGGAACGAATTCTAGACCCAACCGAGGCTATGGAACGTCTTAGAATAGCCTAGGGATAGAAACCGAGAGTCTAAGTTAATCTTAGGATGGCCGGAAATCGAGGCCAAATTGGCATTTGGCGACGCGGCGCCAAAGAGCAAATGCTTTTGGCGACGCGGCGCCGCCGAGTAACCGCTCTGTGTACATTTTCGCACGCTGGCGCCGCGGCGCCAATTCGAGGCCAGATTGGCGACGCGTCGCCAACTCAGTTTTCTGGGTTTGTGCGACAGCGTTGTTCTTGTACACAAGCTACTCAAACTCTCTCATTTCTAATCCAAACTTAATGGGTCTTGTTTCTAATTCATCCCAACATACAAAGCTACAAAACCATGCATTATTTGAGCTTAATTACTTGAACCCTTACCTCAATTTTAGCCACAAAGCAAGCAATGCAACAAAGCCTCCTAAGCTCAATTGAGCTTCCTTGAGTTCCAAGCCTAAAACCAACGAAATTTGGCACCCAAACCAATCAAACCAAGACCATTTCTAGCTCTAGAAACAACCTATAATCACACCAAATGATCTCAAGAAGCTTACCTACGAAAATTGGATTCCAAAACAAACTCCAAAGATCAAAGGAAGCAAGAACACTAGCAAAGAGGCTTAGTGATCTTTCTAACACCTTGGGCACCCTTGATTCAATGAGAACTTGCAAGAAAATGGAAGTTTGAGCTGCCAAATTTGAGAGGAAAGTGGAGCTACGAATTTTGGGAGCATAGAACAATTGGCTAAGTGAAGAAGAAGAAGAAGAAAACTTAGTTTATAAGCTTAATAAGCAACTTCCCTCCCCTTGCACTTAAGTCCTCATACTCTCAAAAGCTTCAAATAGGTCACTAACTCACTCTCAAAACTAACTTTTCTTTGTTTTAAAAGGTACTAAAAGCTTCTCAAACTTAATTTTCTTGAACACTTTAGCCACTTAAGTTCTAAATGGCTCAAAAAGAACACTTAGTGCCACAAGTTGTCCAAACTTACTAGGATGATTCTAAAAGCTAGAACAACTAATGGTCTTGACTTAACTATGCCAAATCACACTTAGGAACTCACTTAACTTAATTAAGCTTATGTTACTTGCTTAACAAGGCGCTAATTTGAGGTACTTAATTTCATAAACACTTAATCAAAGTAAATAAACACTTACTTGATTAATTGACTAGGAGAGCTGTCACACAGACAGCGAAGGCGTTGAAATCGATCCTGTACACGAAGAATCAGAGAAGGATTTAGAAACTGTAATTGGTATGTCACCTAATTGAAGGGTAAAACACATTACTTTGGTACTTAGACTCCTATTTAATTTGTTCTTCAAGATTTTAAGGGACTCTGACTGCCGTTTTTTTAGTTTTGCTTGTCGAGATATGTAAAATGGCAATGATGGATTGTTCGAATGGGAATAAACATGGGCTACTTTCAGAGATGGCAGCTTGAGCCTAAAAGGAAAAGGAAGTGAGTCTAGCTCTCGTTACTGGTGGATAGGTAACAGGCATATTGTTGTTTTCTTATTTACAAGAAAGTGGCTTTTAATTTCGCTTTGTATGGATTCTTCATCTGATGTCTTAATCTTTGTAAAAGATGCAGAGTGGATGGATGTACAATGGAGGAATAGATAAGCTACTTCAAAGAGAACATCCATAAAGCTCAATGTAAGTCATTGTCGTACATTCATCTCTACTTACACTGAACATGCATCGTAGTTTTTATTAATTTTTCCTTTTCCACACAATATCAGCGGATGGAAAAAATGTTGCTACATGCATTTCCTTAGCTTACAGATAGTATATTGTTTCTACAACTAAGAAATGCATACCTTTTTATAATCTTTGTAAGAAAATGGTATGACACAATGTGGGTGTGTATTTGAGCTATGCTCTCATTCACCTAAAAACTATAATTTATTACTGTGAGTAATAGTATAACATAATAAATACATGTACTATTTAAATGACAATAGTGAATAATTAGTGATGATTAGGTTTTGTCTGTTGGTAAGAGGATCAGGAAAATGCAATTTGATTTAAGTGTGTAGGAAATAGGAACATTAAATCAAAACATGAGAACATTTGAAAACCAAGTAGCTAAGAAACGGAAATGATATTTCAGTCTTGGTATGAAAGTAGTAGGTAATGACATATCCAAAACAGACCTTAGGCTAACTGAAAAAATTGACCATGTTGATGAACTTATACAAAGAATATAAAAAGACCCATTAAATATAGAGAATTTAACATGCCTAAAAATGAAAAGAATAAATGCAAACAAAAGAGTGTAGAATAAAAGGGGAAGAAATGGGGGTAAAAGAACATAAGAGTAAGAAAGCATAATAATAATCTAGCCGACCTACTTCAATATGTGTAGAAAATGTGTAGGGGGACTACTTTAATTAAGTGGCGGAGGAGGGGGAACCACATGAACTAACATGAAAAAATATTAGTAACCATAAATGATTAAGAAGGGCCCAAAAACTCTAGAATTATTGAAATATGATTACGAGCAACCCAAAAATGCTAGAATTAATGAAAGTACAGCCCAATATGTGTAAAAACCATATGAAAAGTCTATATGTTTAAAATTCAATGCGCCCTAGACTCTTATAGGTACTTTATGCGTTCTTTAAACACTTGCATAACATATCAACTTTATACACAACAAAGTCCGTCACATATTTAATTGTAAAGCAGAAAACTTGGTAAAAAATAACTAAATTGGAACTTGGAATCTGGGAATTGAATTGCTCCTTCTGATATTCCTTTGTTAACAGAAAGATAACCCTGCCAAAATTATAGTTATTAATTATTTTCTGCTAAAAGAAAAAACAATTAAAAGCAATATGGAAGTAGTTCAGTTTATGTTTGTTAATCCTGAAATCTATATCCAATTCGGTGATTTTTGGATTGCTGCTAGTACACTACAAATAGGAATATGAAACATTAACTTGATTAATTACATTGTAGAAAGGCACACGTCCTCCCTTTGGGGCAAAAGTGGAAATCGCCACATGTCACTTTCTCCTTCCACCTGATTCTGCACTTTTGGATTGCTGAAACTATTGATGGCCGATAAGCAAGGACAAGAGACTACAATTGGGGGAAGAAATGTACGTATCCTTCATCTGTAAAGAGTAAAAATGTTCATTAAAAGTAAAGTAGGAAGTACCATTGCCTACTGTCAGGTAAAATGTTTCTCTGCTGCTGTAATGCTTGTTGTTTCAATTTTGTGCATGAATAAGAATATGAAACATTAATTTGATGATCGGGAAATAAATCTGTGTTTTCTCAGTAAAAATGAAATATTTGCTGATTATTGCTGATTAATAGCAGTTGATAGATTGTCACCTTTTGCATTGCAAGTCCAACTCAGAAATCATGTATCAGCGACGAAAACTGCTGCTACTGGAGATTTTTGCCTGGTCTGCAAAGGCCAGAACGGTATAGGAATCTTGGAAGGAGTTTTGTTTACAAGTTAAAGAAGCAAAAAATTGTAGTTTTAAAGTAATGGATATTTATACTTGAATTGATATAACTGTAACCGTAGTTAAATCGCGAGTAGTGGGGTAGTGGTGCAAAGTTAAGTCGTTTGGTGGAAGTTGATGGAATAGTGGTCGGTGAGTTATAGATCGTGGGTAAGAAGGCGCAGAAATTAGTTTTTAATTAATATTTGTGGAACAAATTGTGTTGTAAAAATAAAAAGGGAATAACTAAATAAACTTTGTTATCCTGTGTTGACACGTGTTCATCTCAAAGCATATGTAAAGCAAGCTAAGTTAAACTAACAACAAATTGCAGAAAAACACGCGTCCTTACTTGGGGGCAAAAGTGGAAGTCACCACATGTCACTTTCTCCTTTCACTTGGATTATACGTGGCAATTGGTAAAAAAATTTAAAACTTCTAAAAAATGTGAAAAAACAAAATTGCCAAATTACCTGCTTTCATATCTATTTATAGATTTATAGATTGACAACTAGATCAGAAGACCGAGAGTCCTTCATCAGGGTTCTTGTCGGTCACCGTGGAACACCTTCTCTGTTCTATTTCTCTATACTCATTTAAAATCCTCTCCCTCAGCCCATTAAAGCCCTCCATGCAATCTTTTAACTTCTTTTACAGCTCATTGACAAGCAATCTCCTAGTCAGACGATGACCCAGGCCTACAACTAGGAAGGCTCCATTTCACGGCGTTCGCTCCTTTCGTTTGCCTCAAGGCAGACCATGATGACCTTTGGGGCAACGTCTACATCCATGGGAGCTTTTAAATAGGTAACATAAACCTGCTTTCCTTCAATAGAAGCAGCCAGACCTGTGTGCGTCGGGAAAATAGCAAAGCCTCCTCATAAAACTCATTCCGTATATAACCGACCACCATACAGATCCATTTAACAAATTCCTCTGTCATGCTATCTAAAGCATGTCTGGCTTCTCTTACCAAATTACATTTAGCATAAAGCATCAAACAGACAGTTCTCCCAGAGAGTTGGAATCCACCATGGCCTTCACGGAGAAAACATGGAACAACCTGCACTGAAAAAAGAAAAAGCACATTTTGCTGCACAAGCACAAAGAACAAATGACATGGAGAAAGTGCTCCATACGTTTCTCTCCCGTAGCATGAAACAAAGAAAGCGCTTCTGTCACCTTCTCATGCTTGGCAAAAACCTATTGAAGTGTTCGCCGAAACCAAGCTTCTATCAGGCATTTTATCGAACATTTTTTTAGCACACTTCAAGAGACTGCATTTGCCGTGCTTTGCCTCTAATTGCTGCCCTGATTGTAAGAGTTGTGCAAGTCTGGAACTTTGTGTACTAATTCGTTTTGCCTCAAAACATGCAGCGTTCCATGGGTGCATCAGTTTCAAGTTTCAACAGTGGCTGTCCTCTATAAGTTGCTTCCAAGTTCAAGAAGAAATTAAAATGCCGCTTGGATTTTAGGAATTCGCAATAACTGAGAAACCATTGAGTTCAATAAAAAGCATTAGACAGGCGAACTTGTTCGTCATTGTTTTAACTCGCTCATCCATATGATGCTTGAAATTTTTTAGCACGGACATCTCTGAATCTGAAATTAGCCAGGTAATTCAGAAGCAGCCACGGTAACCAAGCAAGCAGAACCGAGGAAACAAGAAATTAAGAAAAGCAACCCTTCCCTAGCTAGCGCGAGAAAAGGAGTGACGTGAAAGCTAATTGCAGAAAGCCTGTGTTCTTTTGGTCCCCGAAATCCACGTACTGCGTCCAAAGGAAAGGGAATCACTAACGAGGACTGTGAATGTAAGTGAACGAACAATAGAACATATATAGATTTTATCAAATTCATGCCCTGGTTCTCTACAGCAAACGGTAATTGGCTTTATATAGTGTTCAAACTTGACGGCAGAGGGCGAAGCGGAGCAGCGAACTTCTCTCGTCCGACCCAGAAATAAGTTCGATTTGGAACACAAACACAACCACGAGAAATAAGACTGGTATAGAAACTCGAAAAAGTTTATGGCAAAACGTGAAAAGTTATAAAAGTCATAAAAAGTCATTCATGCTTTATTCGTATGGTACATTCCTGTACATGATTTAAGTTGAGATAAGAAACAAGAATTATTTTTCATTATAACTCATGTACCGTGATATACCATATGATAATACACAAAATACCATAAAATATCACGGCATACCATATGATAAATTGACGAAATATGAAAACACATATACTGTATACTGCACATTAGCGATAAGCGATTTACTAAGTTAATTTAATTCCTTGGATGTAACATATGTCATCTTATTTCTATGCAGTATGAATATGTAAAATACCGCAAAATGAAGGTCCAACCCAACAGTAACTTCGAGTGCACAAGAGCCACCTCTAACCAAAGGGCACAGCTCCTGATTAGATTGTGCTACCAGTTAGTGTGTGTCATTCGTAAACCATCGCATCTAAGTAATCCACGGAAACTATCTGCTTGTTCAGCCAGATGATGACCATCCAAGATTCAATAAAAGGCCTGCATTTAAATTTCAATCGAAGAGACAAAAGAGGCAAAAGTACTAAACCGCAGACACGAAGTTTTAGCAAAATATTTCATACATAGGAACAAGTATTGACAAATGAAAACTTGAAAAATAAACGAGCCTGACTGAAACTCTCAACCAGGTGACTTCAGTTCCGGAGAAAAGCAACAGTGGCAACACGTGATCCAACAGAACCACCAAACATGAATGTGGGATACGTACGGACATGATCCACATACCGAAATACCGCTAGATCTTTGGGTGTTTCAAGGTCCTTTTGGGCATTAGGCCCCTGGGGCCTCTCGGCCCTTCTTAGATTGAAATTCTCCACCTCTTCCACCAATTCCTCTTTGGTGTTGTTACATGATGTGATTACCTACAAAATAGTCAAACAGCAGCAGGTTTAAAAATTTTACTACAAAGCATTCTAAAATTGTAGGAGCTTGGTTCCAAGGCAAGATATTCTACAACTAAAGCTGCATACCAGCAGTCCACCAGGAATCACCAACTTTGCCACAGAGTCCCAGTACATGATCCTAGTACAAGGAAGTGTTATTAAAATATTTTATGGGAACCGGTAAAATATCTTGAAAACAACCCCTCCACAATTTTATTACTCCCTCCATCCCACTTTCTTTGCTCCATTGGACTTTTTCAACTAGTTTGACTTAAATTTATTCATATTATTGTTTGCTAGAAAAAAATTAAAAATATATATATATATTTAGAAACTATAATTCTTAATTTTTCATTCATATATAAAGGTTTTTTATTTATATGCTAAAATGTTGAAAATAAAAATCATAAATTAATTGCTGAAAAATGAATGATACAAAGAATTTGGGACAGGGGAAGTATTATACTAGTACTTGATCTATTGTCAAAAAGGTAACACATTACTCTTTTACATTTGAGAGTGCTTCAAGAAATAAGAGTTCCGCATCAGTAATATGTTATCATGATTTGTGAACAAGAGATGCCATTCTCACCTTTTAATAGAGCCGTCAGGATGCAATCCAATCGCATCTAGTGTCCCTTTGTCCAGGACAAGTTTAAACTGCTTCTCCAACTTTGTCTCAAGAACATCATCAACCTAAAGGTAAAACACATCAGAATGAATGGCCATTGCCAAGCTAACTTTTGAGCCACAAGGATAGAAAAGCCTAACTAAAGGTCAGCATAAGCTTGTCTGAGCTTTTCTGTGCAAAGGATGTAAGGAAACCACAAAACCTTCACATGCTAAAGAGCTATTTACAAAATTGATTAGATTTCAGCACTACAATTTTTGTTGGTTCTAACAATAAGAGAGGAGAGGGGGGAGGGATACAAAGAGCCCAAGAAAGTAAAGAAAGAAACCAGCAGCTTTCACGAGACAGAGTCCACTGGAAATGTCCCCTTGAAATCATAGCTCAAATCTTTTGCAAGTGTGAAGTCAACCATGAATGAGAAAGAATAATGGCTTTATTGAGCCCAAATTGATATTTTCTCATACCAAGAAACTGATATTGGTAAATCCATCACGCTCTGCAAGACTTCGAGCAAGGTCAATTGCCCCCTCACTATAATCAGTTCCAGTTAAATCTGTGAACCTGTACCAGGATTGAGTGCCAGTCAATTTACTAAATATTTTTTATGCCTTGCAATTACAACAGAGAAATTTCACCTTCACCAGCATTTAGTTCCCTACTTATTTATTTATTTTTTTTGTTTGTTTATCCGTTTACTTTTTTTATGAAGAAATTTCCCTACTTATTTGAATAAAGGAAGACTCTGCTGCCATTTCAGATCTTTTTTGCAATTAGAAAAAAATCCAACCTTATCTAATGCCAATACAGAAATACCTGAAAGGTTAGCTTGCTCAACTCAATTTCCCATACAAGTATTCAATTCCAAGGCCGATAGTACTCAGATATTTTAGTGAGAAAGGGGGGAAAAATATAAGTGTATTAACCCAAGAGATAGCATATGTTTGAAGTGTCGAAACAAAAGCTTCCTGAATTTGTTCTAACAGTTATATGGCTCTGTTCTACCCTCGTTAGTTGACTTCTAGATGCAGAAAAAGGTGATCTGAAACCAATTTCCAATTTCTAAACAACATCCTATTCTTAATAAAGGGATTCTTGGGCTAAACACCAGAACCGCTATTTGGTATCACGTCATCAGTAACAAAGCAACCACAGTTTACCTCTGTCAAGAATCAACAAAAGAAAATATAGGAAACATGTGATATGCTCCCCTAGAAGGATCAAAAAGGCAAAACATAATTCAGTACGTATCCAATTTTAAAGTACTATGAACTCATACAAAATATAAAATGGGAACGTGCAAAATCTCACAGTGTACCCTTGCTTAGCAAATTCCTGAAGAAGTAGGCCATTGCCTGTCCCAATGTCAAGTACACACCACTGGGATAAACATTTATCACGTTGGTCAATGAGTTCATGCTTCACATTATCAATATGATTTGGCATGTTCCCTTGACAAATGTCAATGCATAACTTTTTGGTCCAAGAAGCAACAACATCCATAACATCAGCTCCAAACCTATCAAGAATTGGAGAAGGCAATGGTGTATCATAATACAACAATAAATTAGAACTTTATAGGTACTAGGCTCTAAGACTCGAATTTTATTTTCCATTTGCTTTGTAAAAGAATGGTATGGCAAGTGAGAGTCTACAGAACCGTAAGTTCAATTTTGGCAGTTAAACCCAAATTAAAAGCTAGTAAAAAAATTTTGAGGAAGACCTATAGTACTCTGACAATGATATGTAAAGTTTTAATCCTTCATACAAAAAGAAAAGTGCTAAGGGATGAAGAAACCAATGGTATAAACCGCATTACAAACCTAAGCCACTACCAAACCAAGCATCAAAAGAGGTCGAACAACTAATTTTCAGCCAAAGATGACCAGTATCACTGCTTTAATGAAGTGAAGAGAGTCTAAAGTTTCCTACTTAATCAGTGACCAGTCATGCCCTTTGATATCAAAAAAATATAGAACTTAGCACAAAGGGATCCCCAGCGCTTGAAGCTCCCTGCTTTGCAGGAGTAGAGAGAAGACCATGTAGAAGATCAGGTTTAGCCTCATTATTTTGCAGCACTTGAAGACAAAACAACAAAGGAAGTCTCAGTCTTAATTATAATATGAGAACAAGAGACATCCTAACAGATATTGGGACTGAGATCAATCTAGAAGTTAGAAGGAGAATGAAGCAAAAGATCACGTTCAACTGAGAAAACAAATCAGCAAGTATATTTACTTGGTTGATAGACTAAGTATTGCATGATTGTAGAACTATTGGCACTCTTTGCAATCAGAGAAATAGGGCGCCCAAGTTTTCACCGCATCCATTTAATCCAAACAACTGAAGCATATGAAACCAACAAAAATCACTTCATTCAACAATTCAACCTGAAAATCTACTTGACAAGAAACAAGATATGTATGACTTTCTTATTATAGTAGAAAATTTTCCTTCAGTTTTTTAAACATTAAAAAGAGAAGGGGATGGTTTCCACAGGGAAAAAGCATATGCTTTCCATAACAGACAAATGGATCAAGTGAACCAATAAGACAGACTTGCTTATAAGTTGTTACATTCACAGTTAATGTTACTCTTACCAGATTTCACCAGCATGCCCATGTTCACGAAAATTTGCTAGCTCATCTGCATATGCAGCATCCCAGTAACTCTGAAGACCAAGCATAGATGCCACAGCTTCAGCATCTGTCTCATCCTTGTCAGAACTGTGTGCAAAATACAAATGATGAATGACCAGAACGCAAGCATGCACAATCTACGAAGAAACCTAAGTCAGCAAAAAACAAGTTAAATAGCAAGTGCCAAAACTAAATCATGCATGGTAGGCTATAGGAGTTGTCCTTCTATTTCAGGCTGTAATTACGATTCAGGTTTCAAGACCTTTGTGAAGGTTATAGGAACAAGCCACCAAGTATATTCTTCATAATCCAAATTAAATGTCTTAGGAGGCCGTAATAAGAAAAGGCTCAGACCAAAAGGTGTTCTAGGCAAAACACTTTATTAGGCTTCTCTTAGGAAACTGAAACAACATTAGTTTCATTCTGGAATAGCGTTAAAATTAGTGTAGAAGTCAAGATTATTTCTGAACAGTTAAGATAAGTTCTCCAACCCTCTGTCGCAATAAGCTATAGTTAGATAGCTTTTCCATCCAACGCTAATGCTAGCGTTGTTCCCAAACAGAACCATTAACAAAATTCCGTATCATCTATGCATGATGATGTAACATATGAACAAAAGGCAAGCAACGGCAATAAAATTACCAACTAACAATGAAAAAAATAAAACAAAAAAGTCAAACTAAGTTTTACATCAGTCTTAAACTCCAACCAACTGCCTAGATCCAGTCTAAATCTCAAAGTTCTCGTGAGCAGGTTGAAGCTTAGCAACTCGTGCAATTAATATGATGAGCTCGGTTCACAGTCTAGCAGTCTGATTCGAGCGTCAGTGATAGAAAATACTGAGAAGAAAGAATGCAGTTTTTGAACACCAAAGTGAGGAGGTAAATGAAGACCTGTAGTCGGAGGCTGCGTGGAAATTGGCAGCAGAGGAAAGGGCCTCTGCTGCATCGGCATGCCGCTGCTCTTCATCTAGGGTGCTGCCGTAATCGCTCTTTATGGACCACGAGTCCGCGGCGACAGACCTGTCGTCGTCGGAACCAAACTCTCTATTACTCTGATGGTACTGCTGCGTCGTCTCCGGCGACTCTTCTGGAACCAATCGTATTCCCGCCATACAGATCTCGTGGATTGAGAGAGAAAAGGAGTTGATCCCTGGGGCTGGGACTTTGTTGGAGTCGAAGGTTCTTAGCTGCGGATTTTGTTGACGGGGATGGAAATCGAAACGTGGAAAAAGCATAATTTGAGTCCTTTTTATTTTATCAAATCAGTACTAAAACTTATCAATGTGCCAAAAAAGTCTTAAAATTTATAATTGTTAACGTTTCGTTAGTCCTCAAGTTTCAAAATTTACCAAATTAGTTCTAAAACTTCTATTTCTGTCAGAAAAAGCTGATATAGGGTTTAACGCCATTACCTACAGTGCCTTAACTGCGACTTCTCAGACTTTGGTCACTGACTTGAAAATTTAATCAAAGTTTATGGGTCACTTTATGATTCTTCAAAAAATCTCAAGATTAAAATAATTTTTTTCCCAACTATTTGGATCAAATTTGTAATTTCTTTAAAAAGATAGTTGCTATATTATTTTTGTCCCAAATTTGTGAATGAAGTAATTTGAGCTTAATGGAGTGGGTAGGGCTACACTATTTAAAATGCTAAAAGTTGATATAACCGCAATGATTTATGTAGAGCTCAATTAAGTAAGTAGATATATGTTTCTTTTTGTTTTTTCTTTTTCTTTGACTTAGAATCATAATCAAGTGTACAATGAAGGATATACTAGTATTATAGGGAAAGAGACATGTAAGTTTTTTTTAGATTAGAATAACAATCGAATCAACTTTATCATTAGATGATGTGGAGAGGGTCAAAGTTTAAACTCTGAACTTCCCTATATCCATCCAACACCTTAGTCATTAAGCCTTTTTTTTTGTACTCAAATACATTATTTAAAATAGTCAACTAAAGTGAATGTTGATCGACCAGCTATGGTGTGGGGCAAATTGAATAAATTTTTATTATTTTAAACACTTCAGTCTCAGCCCTTTTTATCTAATTTTAAACTACTTCATTTTAATTTTTTCAAACAACAATGGAGTTTCTATTTTTTAAAGAAAATTTACAATTTTGTCCCTATATTTTTTTAAAATTGCAATTTAGTCTCTTTTTTTTTTATAGAAAATACAAATGACCAATTAGATTTTAAAAATTTTTCAAGTAAGTCACTAATATTTGAAAAACATCAGTTTATTCACTTGAGATTAAGTGCCATATTAGCAATTTCTGTTAGAAACAGAATTTTTAGGACTGATTTGGTAAAATGCAAAACCTTTAAAACTAATAGAGCTAACAATTATAAGTTTTAGGAGTGTTTGGCGAAATACAATAAGTTTTAAAACTTAAAGTGTACTTTTCCCTACGATATATGCCTTTTTTAGGTACAAAAGGAAATTTTAACAAAGTCTAAGCTAGAATTTGTTTTTTACTATTTTTTTCCATGAACTTATGTATTTGAAAACTAACATTATGTAAGTTTAATCATATGTTGAAAAAAATTTCTTTTATAATATGATCAAATGTTTACTAATTTTTCTTTTTTCAGATCAAGTAAAATAATTATAAAACATTAATTATACTATAAAAGAATATTACTCAATAAATTATTACATTGTATAATATTAGCTTTTAAATGACATTGATTCCAAATAAAAAATTTATAAGATAAAAAAAAAAAAAACCCATTCGTCTCAGCTAATCACCAATTATTTCCACCAAGTGATTATTTGTGGCCCCAGTCAACAGAACCCCACACCCACACACGAGTTATTTGTAGGTTGAAAATAAGGCAAAAATCATGAATAAACCATCAACATTTCTAGTTTAGTTCGATTGATCCACTAATGTTTTTTATGTCCAAATAAACCAGTAATGTTTTGAAAACAAGCAACCCAAATAAGTCTTTGAGTGTAAAGTATGGATACTGTAATTGCCACAAAATGTTTCGTTAAGGGAGTCTAATGTGGCAATAGCTCTTAGATGTCACAACTTTCTCCCTCTTCTCTAGAATTATACATTCCTTCACATTTTTTGCTTTCTTTTTAATTTCCTCAATCAATCATCTCATCATTTCCTTTATTATCTATTTTGGATAATGAACCTCCATATAATCAAGCCAACTACCTAGTGTCATTTTTTGCAAACCCATGCTCACCTTAAAGCAGTTGCTAGCATTTCAAAGTTCATCACTCTCCTCCATCAGACAACTTTCTTGCCCAACAAGATTAACCTTTGCATTTTCATACTTTCCACTTAAACAGATGGCATATTCCTTCCCAAAATTCACCCCTTGCACTTAATATGTTACTGAGGATTCATATTAATTTGCATGAAAAAGAAAGTTGCCTAAAAGTCCTTGAATTTTTCCAAGGCCGATTTTCTCTTTTCCTGTCGAATTTGTTTCTTTATCCTCCCTTAGTTGTGTCTTTTTTTCATCCAGCTCTTCATGTGCTTTCCCTTTTTTTTTACACCCTCGACCTCTTCTCTTTTAACCTTAATTTTTGGGTTTTTTGCTACATTTGCATGGAGTCCAACACAATTCAATGAATCATATTCTTCCTACTTCTCATAACCCTTCCACCAACTTTTTTGTTTATATTATCGGGCCCCTTCGACATCTCCGGTAACTCTTCATAGACCTCTTACTTGCCTTAATGCATGGTTATCACAAGTTTTGCTTGCAACATAAACTACAAACTTTGCATACTTAGGAACCTGAATGAACAAATAAAACATGTTAAGGCCTTGTAGTCAGTTTAACCCCAAAACCAAGAGTTTGATGTCTTGTCCCCTTGAAAAAAATTTCTTCTGTCATTCAAGTCCATGCCAGCTCTTGAAACTCAACATGTTGCCATCAATCCATGGGGTGATTTTAATTCACCATATATATAATACCAAAAATATAAACAAAAAAAAAAAGTTAGCCAGTAGAGAAGAAATATCAAAGGCATAAGGCTTTAGAGAAGGGTGTAACTAAAACTCTAAAATGTTTGGGAGTCTAACTGAAGTATTGGAATTAACCTCAATACTACAAGAGACATGTCCTAATTTCATGTATCACATAATTAACTACAACTTAAAAAAGAAAACCTTAGGAATCTAAGTGAAATAAAAAATTGAATATGAGGATTAAAAGTAAACTTAACTTACATCCTAAGGGACACATGTGCCTATTTTAGCACTGGCTTCTCCTTTCATGTATTTACTAGGGATGCTGCCCGCACATTGTTACAGGTAACGGCTTCTATATTGTTGTTTCAACAACAAAACTATAGATAGTATGAAAGACTTGTATTGGACAAAAAAGTTGTATAAAACATGCATATGTAATATTAATGAATTAGTTGGAGCACAAATAGCAATTAAGTTCTTTTTTCACTGTAGATAATATGATAAAAAAAAAACAGTTTTCCTAAGATCATTGTAGATCAGTAATGAAGTAAAGTTCATTGATGGTATATTCAAGATCATTATGCCAAAATGAAATGTATCTAATGCATGCAAGTGCAAAATGCTATATATGGGCAGTATTTTTTTACCACGTAATTAGTAGTTAAAAATAGCAAGTGTATTATGGATTTTTTTGAAAATTAGTTTGCATACTTGGCATTGCCACAGATTCATAATTTTAATGGGTTCTCAAAATATATAAATAGTTATTAAATGTTGTAACCAACATTTCAACAAATATTACAATAAAATATTCTATAATATGGTATCCCCATCAAAATTATCTATTTTTGCCAAACCTTTGACATACCTAACATTGCCTCAAGATTAATTTCAAGTTATATTAAGTATCAGAAAAAGAAATATATATTTTAATATTATAATTATTAAAAAAATATTATTTTCAAAAAAATAATTTAAAAAAGTATCATAAAATACTAAAAATTATTTCTCTCTTCATTCCAAAACCTTTGAAGTAGTCTTTAAACCCTTGGCAGGGTGGATGGGGCTTCGCCCTTCCACGAATCAGACCTGGGTTCGAGATACCCCTCCTGTTTCTTTACTCTTAAATCTTTAAACTTTGTAATGTAGTTAATTCTATGTATAAAAAAAAAACCTTTAGTGTTTACACTTTTCTGTTTCCTTTTCAGAATTTCAAAAACCATGGATGACAGCAATGAATTTTAATTACTGCTGTTTAACACACTTACTAATTCGGATAACGCATTTTAAAACCACCATACGAAATAGGTCAAAGAGGCAAAATTGTGATTCCTCGTGAAAATAGTAAGAAAAAGTTTCCAAAAATACAATTTCTACCATGTGTCATTATATTATGAGGCCTGTTAAGTGAAAAGTCATTTTTACCCTAAAGTGTATTATACTTTTATAATATATACTAGTTTACATATCTAGCATTATCATGGGGTTTCAAATTATATTGAGTTTCCAAAATCTATAAGTATTTAAATGCTATGAAATATTTAAATATTTACTACAAAATATATTACAATAAAACATATGAGATAAATGGATCGGCCCTAATTGAATACTAGGCCCAATTGAATGAAACATAAAAAACTAATAAATTAAACCGAAGAAAAAAGTGCTAGGCCCCCGTTGAATTAAACCAATGTTAATGGGCCTAATTGAATTAGATAAAAAAATTTGAATTAAACTAAGGAAAAATTGGATTGACATAATAATAAAAAAGATGAACGGGGTTAGGTCTAACCCGTTTTCAAGTGCACAGTAGTCAAACAGATTGGGCTAGCACAATTGGTTTTAGAAAGAAATAAAAAAATAAACGGATCAGGCCCAATTAAATGCTGAGGCCTATTAAATTATAATTAATCCTAAAAATAAAAATGAATTGAACCATATAACAAATACTGGGCCAATTTTATTAAACCAATGTAAACCAATATTCGGCCCACTTGAATTAAACAACAAAATAAATTTATAAATACTGAGCACAATTGAAATTAAAAAAAAAAACTAAAATTTTTTTGGTGGAGTTGAATTAAATGAAGGAAAAATTGAATACTAGGCCCAATTGAATAAAATTCATAAAAAAAAAAGCTGATGTAAAAAATATTGTGTACAATTGAATTAAACAAAAAAAATTAAAAAAATCTGAGCCCAATTCAATTAAAAAAAATTATTGGAGTCTTGCCCCAATTGAATTAAACACATCAAAAATTGCATTAAAGAAGCGGATCAAGCTTGACCCAATTGAATTAAACCAATAAATAAATACTGAGCCTAAATTAATTAAACAAAAAAATTGAAACAATTAAATAGTATAGGCACTATATCAAGTGTACATGAGTGAAAAAAAATAAATAAAAATATTGAGGTGCTGTTAGTAAGCTTTCTAGAAAGTTTAGGAGCTTAGCTGTAATTAATCCATTGTCTCCCTTAAAAACACTCTCTTTGATGCCCTCGCTCTTTCTTACTTTCTGTAAATTTCAGTCCCCATTCATCTAGTTGTTTATCCTCTACGGTTTAATTGAAACCACCAAACTGCCGATTGTGGCATCTCTAATGGCTAAGGAACAACAACTCCCTCTTCCTCTTGCTTGCTCTCGACCTACTCATGCTCTTTCTGGTTTCATTTTAGATCTTTTATGTTCTCATTAAGTCCAAACATCTTTATACTTCATCCTTATTTTGTTTTTTTTTTTTTGTTTTTGCTTAAGTGTTATATATCAGAACATTTTCAAAATAGGATAAATGTTTTTGTTAGATTTGAACATATTTCATCTTATGCACCGTAGATATGCACAAAACTCTCTTATGTTTGTGTGAATATAATGTTTTCATGTTAGATCCGAGAGCGGATCCATGTTTTATCTATTTGGTGTCAACGATTTTTCTATTGTACTTCGTTCTTGATTTGGATTTGTTTTTGTTTTTTGTATTTTGGTAGTATCAAGATGGGTAAATTGGTAAGATTTGGTAGTATCGGGATGACTCCCTCTCAACATCACTCCTTCTTGACTCCCACTCGCTCTCTTTACCATTTCAATTTTTTTTTTTTGATTTGACTATGTTTTTTCAATTTTTTGTTACATCTGTGCATATTTCACCGGATCCTGTTTCTAATTATGTTTGCAAAGTTGTCAAATTCATTTGTTTCTCAAGGTGTTTACCATGTATATATTCTAGTCTGACATCTCTTGTTATGTGTTTCAAATAAAAACACTTTATATTTTACAGATCGATTAAATTATAGATACTGCAATTAGGTTCTACACAGCACATGAAAACATAATGTATGTATAAATTGGAGCATTTGCGTCCCTTGTGTCTTGTTCCTCCGGATCTACTTCTTCCATGTTAATGCCATTGTCAACACTTAGCGGTAGGACCAACTCTTACTGGGATATCATGCCTCTAAAAGCCCTTTTCCTTCTATTGTCAATGGATCATACTTGCTAATCTGGTTAGCTTTCACTTCCAACTATTTTTTACATATTAATAGCAGAAAATCAATTAGATGTGTATAAATTATGTTTGAATGGTATCATAATATTTAAGACTTACCATTGCCAACATTTGAGCTTCTCATTTTTTATCTCAGGGCTAGGGGTTCAATTTTTTTTTTTAAGCTCAAGGCTCTGAAATGTGTTGTTTGTCATTAGAATCCTTGTGTAGCATGGACAGGAGATCCTTACTGTGAAGATTTCAGGATCTCATGATAACATATCTTTATGTTATCTACTCATGTACATGCCACATGCATTTTGATCATTTGAGTTCAACATGAGTACAATCATGCATCATTCTAATTTATTTAACATATTTTGTGCATTTGATATAGCATGTTAGTTTTACATACATATTGTGGCAAACAAATCCTAGCATGCTACTAAGAATATTCATGTAAATAATGAATGAAACTTAGCATGCTACTAAACCAAGAAACGGTGTACACTTTTCTTCTTGGTTATCTTTGACAAAAACTTGAGGAAGAATTTGATCTTAGAAGAGCACCTTGAAGCTTGAATTGAGATGAATAATCTCAATGTAATTCGACCTACAATGCTCTAAAATGGTGTCTAATATTTCGGCCACTAAAAAAAAGGAAGGAGGAGACTTTTCTCTCAAGAAAAATGGAGCAAATGGAATGCCTTGGAATTCAATAAATGGCCGGCCACTAAAGGCTATTTATAGATGACCAAAAGGCACACCTTTACACCAAGCAATGTGTCCTTTAAGCCAAAGAACACTTCCTTTGGCCAAGGGTCATCTATGGTGGCGAAAATACATGTCTCTTTGGCCAAGGAACACTTCCTTTGGCCTAAGAGACATGTCCATTTGGTCAAGAGATATCTCTTGGTGCTATAACCAACCCATGGCTGAATATACATGTCTCTTGATGTCAAAAGACATCATTCTTGGTGCAATAACCACCCCAACCACCCCATGGCCGAATATACATGTCTATTCACTCAATGAACACTTTCTTTGGATGAAAGAACATGTTCTTTTAGCCAATAGTCATCTCTTTTGATGAAGAGACATACCTTTACACAAAAGATGTGTCTCTTGGTGGTTTTGAGCTAAAAGCAAAGTGAGCTGGCACAAAGCTAGCTTACTATACTACTTATGCACCATTGAGCTCCTTTGAGCTCCAACCAAGCACCATGAACTGAGGTCCAGCTCCTAGAGCTGACCTAGAGCTGGAGTTAGCTGCTCTCAGCTGAAGTGAATTGTAGTCCAGCTACACTCAGCTACTAGAAGCTGAAGTGAGCTGACTTGAGCTAACTTGAGCTGAAGTCCAGCTACTTTGAGCTACTTATAGCTGAAGTGAGCTGACTTGAGCTGAAGTCCAGCTACATTCAGCTACCAGAAGCTGAAGTGAGCTGACTTGAGCTAACTTGAGCTGAAGTCTAGCTACTTTGAGCTACTTATAGCTGAAGTGAGCTGACTTGAGTTAAAGGGAGCTACTTCTAGCTGCCTTAGATAGCTATTCAAGCTAGAGTTAGCTCAATGAGCTCAAATCCTATCTTAAAATGATCTTGGTGGGCCAAGAATTCCAACATACTGTCCATTGAGCAATGTCTACTTCTCATTGAGCAAATGATGTTTATGTATGCATTTATATTTATAGTGTTATGTTAGCGTAATTTAAGGATGTAATTTGTGTAATTTATTTATTTGCATATGTTTATTTCTCAAAGTCAAATATCCTGTGGAAAGTTATAGCTTTAATTTGTGTAATTTATTTATTTGCATACGTTTAGTAATTAGCAAACGATCAACGGCTTTAATCACTAATTGCTTGTAAGGGGTGATAGTTCAACAACTTAAATGGTAATGGGGCCAAATTGGGTAGGATGGTAGTTAAAAATAAGATTTTCTTTCCTAACATATAAAAGTTACCACATGTCAAGTTGTGATTTACTTTGTTAAGTGAAAAAACCATATGACCCTGAAGTGTATCATGCTTTTATAATATATATTAGATGATAACAGGTATTTTTTTATATTTTCGATCATTATTAACATTTTATATGCATTTGAGACTTGATTGTAAGACATAATGTGCAGCTATGAGGTCTATATATAAGCTAGTAGTAACTTTAATAGACAATATGTGTTCTTTGTCTTTAACCATAAAATTAAGAAATGTGTTCTTATTAATGAATTTTATATCTTAAGTTAAACAACTAAACATACTTATTTATATAAAGTAACACCATGTGGCATGATATCTAATGTTAATAATTACTCAGAGAAATGAATGTATGTTGGCAGAAATATTGTTGAAAACATCAAAGAGAGAAATATTGGTGAGGAATGATGAATGCATTCAATGTCAAAAAAACCAACCATAAAATTGATGAACCCGCTATAAAAAAAGAAAAAAAGTAATTGTTATGAGATCAAAGGTTTTTAAGTGTGAAAAAATGAATAAAGTTTGAGAATTATGAGAAAGACAACAAAAAAAAAAGGCGATTTGTGAGTTGGATGCTATAAGAAAGAGAAAGATACGAGATGTTAAGAAAAGTTACTCATGTGAGATGAGAAGCAGGTCCAAAACAATAGAATTAGACTTGTGAAAGAAAAAAAAATTATTATGAAATTAAAATATAAAAAGATTGTTAAAATAATATAAAGAAAAACAAGAAACTACGAAAAAAGAATGTGAAAACCTTTAAGCTGAAGTGAAATACATGCAGTATAAGGGGCTCGGATGCTGCATAAATCAGGCACGCAATTATGAAAATGCTAAGAAGAAATTGGATGAAGTTAACAGGAATTACGAACAAATAGCTTAAATAAATCGAATAATTTAAAAAAGAAAGAAAGGAAAGGAAACTTGTGAGAAAAGAAGAACAAAAGTTTAGGAGAATGACCTTCCAGTGGTACATGGTATGAAAAAGCTACAGACCTAAAGTTTCTGAGCAACCAAGTGAACTTATAGGCGAAGAGGAAAGAAGAGAAAATAGAATTGATCATTTCTGATTGCCAAAATAGAAGATTTGTTAAAGAAGGTATAGTCATGGTAGAGTTCTTTTTGTCAAATTTGCATGCAGTTTGTAAGCATTGGTATCTTAATAGGAGTATTGCACATGAAAAGAACAAAATTTCACAATAATGAATTTAGGAGATTTTGGAGAGGGGCAGATGAAGTTGAAGTTGTTTCATCTTTTTCACTGCCCTTGTTAGCCAATAGAAATTAGTAGCATTGAGTTGTTTCCGATATAATTGTCATGCAAACACACATGCTAATATTCATGCAAAAGCACACATACCTAGCCCATTTGGCTCCACACCCCACTTCAAACAATCACCTGTAGCCACTTAAGCAATCATACTAATAAAATATGATACAAAGGCAATACCATCTCATTATTACTTGGCAAAATTTGACCTGACCTGACATGTCTGAATCCAAGCCCGACTTGATCCAATTTGACTAGAAAAGTCAATGACTCAAACCCGATTAAAGTGAAACCAGAAAAACCCAAACATGAACCTGATTTGACACGAACCCAAAATAATCCGATGACTAAACCCAACAATAGCCAATTTTTACTTAAATTAACATAAAACATATGGTCAGTAAAGACTTTAGAAAAATTATAATTTAATATATATGAATGAGTTTTTTCTATTCTGTTAATCTATTTTACATTGTAAAGCGAACGAGTGAGAGTTATGGGAAATGATTAGTGAAACGGCGATATAGAGATAAAAATAATTAGATTTTAGAAATTATAGTACTCCTTTCGTCCCATATTCTTTGAAATATTTGAATTTTTCGAATAGTTTGAATTGAATTTATTTATATTACTCCATCTGTCTCAAATTCTTTGTGTCATTCATAATTTAACAATTAATTTATAAGTTTTTTTTTTTCAACAATTTAATATATAAATAAAAAACTTTATACATGATTTTTAAATATATATTTTTTTAATTTTTTAATAAACAATAATATAATTAAATTCAAGTCAATCCAGTCAGAAAAGTTAAATGGAGCAAAGAAAAAGGGACAGAGGGAGATTATTTGTTAGAAAAGAATTTAAAAAGTATTTAGAAACTATAGGTCTTTATTTATTATTTAATATAATCATTTTTTATTTATATATTAAAATATTAAAAAAAAATTATAGATTAATTATTGAATAGTGAATATTACAAAAAACTTAGTATAGAGATAATATTTTATTAAAGAAATTACATATTAATATATCTTCATAAATTTTATATTATTTTTTATATATAGTTAAATTAAATTTTAATCAAAATTAAACAAAAAAATTGAAGTGATTAAGCCATTTCGGCTTATGCATTAATGGACCAAGTAAATCTGACAATAAAGTTGAATTAGGTCTAAGACCCGATAACTTGACCTGATTGGATCCCAATCCAAATAAACCTGGACTGACCCAATTCGAATCTGAAATCTACTCAACCCGAAATCAACCTGAACCTAAATAACCCGACCAGGACCCGAATACATGTTGACCTGATTAAACTTGAACCTGAATGACCTGACCCAAACTTAACCCGACCCACCCAATTGATATCCCTAATTATTACATCATTTAAAAAGTAATTATAACATTTCATGTACATACAGTTTTCTACCTTCATCTCAAGTTCTTTATACCATTTTAATTTTTTAACTTAATTTTAACTTAAATTTATTTATATTCATATTTGCTAAAAATTTTTTTAAAAAATATATTTAAAAACTATAAATCATGTCGTTGCTTCACAATTACTTAATTATTCTCTTCTGGTGGTTTAAGAGTTACAAATACACACACTCGTATGGCAAACTTACAAATTCTTTTACATATTAAAAGTGCATGGGACATTTTACTGTTCAATGAATAGACTTTTTTCTTTTTTGTCTTTTTAAGGCAAATGGTCAGATATTGCTTTCAATCTTTAAATATTTTCATTTTGCCCTTTTAGTCCCCAAACTCTTCTATATGATGATTGGTTCCTGATATGCTTCATTGTTTTGACTGAAACTAGGGATCTAATCATCAAATGAAGGAGTTCGGGGGCTAAATGGGAAAAAATAACAAACTTAGTAACTTGAAAATAAATTGGAAATTAAGATTTCTACATACCTTAAAATTTAAACAACTCTTATATATTTTTTTAAATTTTAAAGTATTTTTTAATCTTAATTCCCAATTTAATATTTTATATTAGTAAATGGGAATTAATATCTTATATACCTTAAAATTTATAAAACTCTTATATAGTTTTTTAAATTTTATGGCCTTTGTAAATCTTAATTCTTAATTTAGGCTTTTTTCTTCTAGTAAATGTTTAAATACCTCTTTCCGTTCATAGGTATGTTATTTATTCCCTTTTGATCCCTAAACTCCTTCATCTTATTATTGGATGCCCGGTTTGTTTTACTGTTGTGATTGAAATCGGGAGCTAATTATTATATGAAAGAGTTCGGGGACCAAATGAGAAAAATAATAAACTCAAGGACTAGTTGAGGAATTTAATCATTTATAAGAAAAATTAAAAATAATTTTTTAAATTAAAATTTTACCAGTTGCAATGTGGGGGCTAGCAAACGGAACAATCTATAATACCCACCCAAGAAAAGGGGGTAATGTTACCCCCCCAATCTTAGCCGTTCATTTTGGTTGATGGAATGTATGGGAAATGGGCGACAGGGCAAGCCGGTTAGGGGAGAGAAAAAGAAAAGGAAAAAGACAGAGGAGGGAAGAGAAAGAAGAATATAGACAAGCAGACTAGCCGCGGTAAAAATAAAAGAAAAAACGAGAGAGGCGAGAGGAGAGAAGAAAATAGAAAGGAAACAAAAAAAAGAAAAAGCGTTTACAGGAGGGAAGAGAGAAAAGAAAAAATAGGAAAAATAAAAAATGAGGAAAGAGGAGAAAATGAGAAGGAAAAAAAATAAGAGAATATATGTTATTGGGTACAAATTTTTAAAAAGAAGTAAAAAAATTTTTAAAAAATTATTTGTGTAAAAAAAAAGTAATTGCTGAATAATATACTTAATAAAATCCTTTTTTATACATATGTCAATGATTCTCAAAATATAAAATCTATGTATATTGATCAAGTGAGTAAAAAAAATATTTATTACATTTTAGAATTTTTATCACTTTTTTTTGTTTTTAATCACTTTTTAAAAATATTTCCCATTTTTTAAGATTTATCACGTTTGTTTATATTTTATCATTTTTTTATATTTAATCACTTTTTGTAGTTTTAATCGCTTTTCATTTATTTAATTGATTTTCTCAAAAAAAATTTACTTTTTTAATTTTTTTATCATTTTTTTTATTTAATCAATTTTGTAAATTATTTATTGCATTTTAAAATTATTTATCACTTTTTAGTTTTTATTTACCTTTTTAAATTTTTTACCAATTTTTTAACATTTATCACATTTTCTTTATTTTATCACTTTTTTTATACATTTAATCGCTTTTTTTTTTAAATTTTATCATTTTTTTAAACATTTAATCGCTTTTTCTTACATTTTATTGCTGAAGTTACGTTGTGAGCGGGTCACGTTGAAGGTAACCTAAACAAGTGACTGGGTTACGTGGAAGGTACCTTGGGTGTTACCGGGTGACATCGTAGGTAACCTAAAAATGTAACCGGGTCACCTCGAAGGTACCTTCGTTGTGACCGGGTCACATTGAAGGTAACCTAAAAATGTGACCGGGTCACCTCGAAGGTACATTCGATGTGACCGGGTCAATGTGAAGGTAACCTTAAATGTGACTGGGTCACGTTTAAGTTACCTTCGTTGTGACCGGGTCACTTAGAAGGTAACCTAAAAATGTGACCAGGTCACAACGAAGGAAACCTAAGAATGTGACCGGGTCACCTTTGTTGTGACCCGGTCACATTTTTAGGTTACTTTCAAAGTGACCCGGTCACAACGAATGTAGCTTCGATGTGACCTAGTCACATTTTTAGGTTATCTTCAAAGTGACCCGGTCACATCAAAGGTACCTTCGAGTTAACCCGGTCACATTTTTAGATTACCTTCAATGTGACCCGGTCACAACGAAGGTACCTTCGAGGTGACCCGGTCATATTTTTAGGTTACCTTCAATGTGACCCGATCACAGCGAAGGTACCTTCGAGGTGACCCGGTCACATTTTTAGGTTACCTTCAATGTGACCCGGTCACACCGAAGGTACCTTCGCTGTGACCCGGTCACATTTTTAGGTTACCTTCAAAGTGACCCGGTCACAACGAAGGTACCTTCAATGTGACCCGGTCACATTTTTAGGTTACCTTCAATGTGACCAGGTCACAATGAAGGTAACTTCCATGTGACCCGGTCACATTTTTAGGTTACCTTCAATGTGTCCCGGTCACAATGAAGGTACCTTCCATATGACCTAGTCACATTTTTAGGTTACCTCAAAAGTTACCCGATAACTATGAAGGTAATCTTCGAGGTGACCCGGTCACATATACATCTTAAACAAAAGCAATTATAATCAGGACAGTGATATAATTGAAAAAAGCGATAACAGTTTTGAAAAGAGGATTTACAATTAATAAATTTAATAATAATTAAAAAAAGTAATATTTTTGAAAAAAATATTATTAAAGCGAATAATAACAATATTATTTTCGATATCAAAGGGAATAACCATGACTTACATATAAGTTTTTAAACATATAGGTAAAGTTGTCAAGTTAAATAAAATATTAGATACATATTGCCATTATCCCATTAATATATGTCCCACATATTAAATTTTCGGGCAACCATATTTTCCCTTCTCCCGAACACCACAATTATTTTCACTTATCCAACCACCATTTTAAATTTTAGCATTTACTTTCACTTTCCCAACCACTCTTTTAAATTTTACTATCTAACTCTTTAACTTCATCATTTATTACCTATCCTATAACAACATTATTTAATCTTCCTCATTTCTTACAATTACATCAAGTTACATATTTTCCCACTCCTCAATTTCCTTATTCCTGCGTTTCATACAGAAACAAACAATGTCTCACAGTGGTGCCGGCGATTATATTAAGCAATTGCCATGCGATTTCAAGACATCAATGATTAAGACACTAACTCCTCGAAAAAAATTTCTTCCTTCAACAAGTATCTACTTTGAACCAGAGTCTCACGTTTCTCATCCAGAGCATCCAGGGAGTATATATTTTACTGTAATTTTATTATTTCGAATTTAAGTGCCAAATTTACTGTTATGTTAATAAATTTATTGTCATATTTACATTTTAATTGATAAATTTATTGGTAAATATATTGGATAGTTTATATTTAAGGGAATGTATATGTATAAAGTGAGAGAAGGAGAAAGTATGTTATGGTATTTTAAAAAAACGCTTACAAACCGAAAAGATGATAAAAAAAATTTAAAAAGCGATTAAATATAAACAATGTTATTGAATATTGAAAAAAAATGAAAAAGGTGATAGAAGAGTATAAAAAGGCGTTTGGAAGTGCACAAAGGCATTTGAAATTATAAAAAGGCGTTTGGAAATTAAAAAAAAGGCGTTGGAAAAAAAAACGTGATTAAAAATTAAAAAATGTGATTAAAATTGTTATTAAATATAAGAAAATAAAAAAGTGATTAAAAAAGTAAGAAAACAGTTTGGAAAAAGAAAAAGGCGTTTGGAAAAAAAACGTTTGGAAAAAAAATGATTAAAATTGTTATTAAATATAAGAAAATAAAAAAGCGATAAAAAAGTAAAAAAAAAACGTTTGGAGAAAAGAAAAGGCGTTTGGAAAAACCGAAAGACCGTTGGGAAAAAAAAGCGATTAAAAAATAAAAAAAAGTGATTAAAATTGTTATTAAATATAAGAAAATAAAAAAAGTGATAAAAAAGTTAAAAAGAAATGTTTGGAGGAAAAAAACCGTTTGGAAAACAAAAAAAGCGATTAACAATTACAAAATCGATTAAAAATAATAAATGATTAAAATTATAAAAAGTGACTAAGATTAGAAAGAAAGCGATTAGTAATGGCGAAAGTGAAAAAAAATTTAAAAAAGGCGAAAAAATATAAAAATTGTGATTAAATATAGAGAAAGTGATAAAATATAAATAGAAAAATTGATTAATGTTTAAAAATTGATACGAAACCTATCAAATGCCATAATAATTAAAAACCGGGAGTAAAAAAAAAAGGGAAATAACGTAAAAAAATTGAAAAATATAATAAAAAAGTGCTTACAAATAAAGAAGTGAGTAAAATTGGAAAAATGGGAAATTATTCTTAAAAAAGTTAGCAAATATAAACAGTGATTAAATATATAAAAAGTGAAAAAATAATTAAAGAAATTAGCAATGTTGAAAAAATTTAAAATAAATTTGTATTGCGATTGAAAACAGAAAATTGATCCAAAACCTATAAAATGCAATACAAATTTCAAAACGGCAGTAAAAAATAAACATTGCGACATAATTGATATAAAGCCGATTTATTATCAAAGCAAGCTACTAAATATAGAAAAGCAATAAGAGGGGAAAAAAATTGTAAATATTTGTGAAAAGCGTAAAATGTAATAAATATTTTAATAAAATCATGAAACAAAATAAAGTGATAATAACGTACAAAAAAGGAAAAAGTATTAGAAAAACTGATCATATATACAAAGTGATAAATAATTGAAAAAATGATAACTAATTACTAATTTTAAATACGTTATAATAATTATTAATACGTGACTATTAATTTACAAAAGGGTATAATATTTACAATAATGATACAGATTTTAAAAATATCATAAAACATCTAAAAATGTGATAACAATAATAAATTTTACAGAATAAAAAGGTAAGAAAATGCTAAAATATTCATTATGAAAGTTGAACATAATTGAAAAAGAATACAGGAATGTTATAAATGCCAGTAAAATATAACTACAGTGATAATAATTTCAAATAGCGAAGTAACTATGAAAAACGATACTATTATAAAAATGCGATAAAACTTCAAATGCGATATGTAAATTAATACAGGAAGTATGTGATATGTAACCGAATACAGCGATTATAGAATTTTAATATGTAATTTTAAAAAAGATAATGTTATCAAAACTCTATTTAAGAATATGTCTGTCAAACACTTGCTATTTTATGTTAGATTTCAATTTACATTTAGATTTTATAATCTTAATTGTAATTTGATATTTATAGAATAGGCTAAGTGCATTCCGTGGACATGGAAGTGTGAAGCCATTGTTGGAGTGGTTTGATGGGTTTCCAAAAACTGTGAAAGATATGATAAGAACAACGGGTATGTTCAATGCAGTCAAAGCATTGAAGTCCACATACTGCGACATACACTTAATTTGTGCACCTAGTCACTTTTGGTGGGATACTACACACATATTTCACTTCCCATCTATCGGAGAAATGACCATGACACCTGTAGATTTTGCAGCAATAACCGGCTTGCGTTGCAGTGGCGATCCGATTCCTATTGATATGGAAATATGTGCAGATGTCTCTCGCCTGCAACTATTAGTCGGTGATGGTTGGGAGATATTCCATAAAAAAAAGAAGGTGACTTTTAAGTTAGTACTTGACATGTATAGAGGTTACAGATCAAATACCATGGAGAGAAAGAATCATTTGGTTCGTGTTTTCCTAGCAACTTTTCTTGGCACAACTATATTCTGTGATACAAGCACGAGTTCTTTTTACACATGGTGGATTTCAGCTGTAGCAGATACATCCCGACTATCAAAGTATAATTGGGGAAGTGCCGTATTGGCTAATCTTTACTTATATATGGATGGTCTGAGTAGGGGTGCTCAAGGGAGTGGTGGGTTTTGGCAGTCATAGCAGGTAACTATTATATACGTTCATTACTTTATTTCATTATGTACATCAGTTACATTTAAAAATGATTATTAAATGATCATGTTCAATATGAATTATTTATAATCACAGACATGGGCCTGCGAGCATTTCATGGATATTGGGCCTAACCTAAATTTGAGCGGAGATAGGACATACCCTAGAGTAAAGTACTATGCTGAGGGACATTTGGGGGGCATGCCATATGATACTGAAGTATATATAGAGCTATTTAAAACAGTACAGAGGGCGGCGGTCAAAATGTGGCCATGGGAGAAGTACATGGATGACCTACCACAATACGTTAGTGAAAGTTTAGGGGCAACAAGGTGTCGAATTTTACTAGAAAGCCCATGTGGTCGAGCCTGGTTTTTACGTGAGAGGGTGTTCAGACAACACATTAGCTATCGGCAAATGCATGACAAGACCATCCCGAACCCGCCTCCAACATCTATGTTCAACCAAAAGTGGCACGGTGCAGAATTGACAACAGTAGTTGCAGGATCATTATGGGATAATAATTCAACAATTCTATTTTCTGGTACATTTCAGTTGTGGTAGGAGGGCATGATGAAGGAGCTTGCCGAAGCCATGACGGGTCGGGACCTAGGTGCATCTACCAGTGGCTTTGGTGGGACATCTATGTCAACTGTTGCACGAGAAACAGACACTACAGTAGAAGGTTCTGAAATACAACTACCAGGTACATCTATGTTGCTCCCAGATCTCGAAACAGGAGAGGCTAAACTCCTCAAAATTCCAAGCATTGAGGATGAGGATGTCGAGGGTCTACCACTTGATCATTCGATAAAATCTATAAGTTTGTCATCTTATACGTTGTTGTACTTAATCCCATTCCACGTTGATCCTGTGACTTAAAAATGTTATGTATAGGTGAAAATGGACACTATGGAGAAGTTACTGCGCTTGGTGGCAGGTCTAAAGAAGGCTGTAATGGACGAAATGTGGAAGGATGCGAAGAAATTCTCTTTGAAACAGTGTGTAAGTCTATAGTCTATATAAAATTTTGTTGTCATGCATGACATAATATATAAGATATATTCATTTGATTACATGTGTCATGTGGCAGAACAAGTGGAGACACTGGCTCGCCTCACAAGCAACATCGTCGTCCTGGGAAAGAAGTTGTCCAGGATTAAGGTTCCATCAGTGATGGAGATGAGAGCAATGAAGTTGGTACCGAATCCCAATCAGTAGGAGATGAGGCGGAGGATGATGTGTAGCATGAAGACATTGTTGGTGATGAAGGTTTAGATTCGTATGGTTTGATTAAAGAGGATGCGGAAAACGACGAAGATGAGTCAGATGCAGAGTCGGATTATGAACCTGGGTCGCAGTCATATGAGACTGCATCTGATGGATGCGTCGAGAGCCGTACTAAGCACAATGAAGATAGGCCTGTAGCTAAGAGGGGAAGGAAAAGGTAAATGGCATTGTAACTAGGATAGTTTTGAATTTTCTTTGACGAACATATGCACGCGTTTTTTACCATCTTACGTTATATCAATGTATCGTGGATGCTAAAATGTTATTCCTCTGCGTGTTTATATAGACTGAAGTATGATATACTTATTATTACTTTCCTCTGCATGTTTATATACTTATTAATATGTATTTCTATACGAAAAAATAGTTTTATGAACATATTCTCGCATTTCAATTACCAATATTGCCTTTGTTTACGTTTTAAGATAGGTTTACGGTGTACTGTTAGAGTTAAGGCAAAGTTTAGGGTTAAGGCAAAGTTTACCTTTTTAAGGTTAAGAGTAGGCTTAGGGGTAATGTTTAAATGTTTTAAATTTAGGGTACTTACAATTTAAGGTTTATGTTTTGGTTTTATGGTTTTGTGAATAGGTGTAGGGTATGAGATTTAGGGTTATAGAAAGTAATTTTTTTGACAATTTTAAACTTAAATAAATTAAGATGATAGAAACAAATAAAAAAATGTTTTATTTTCAAAGAAAGTGTATATAGATTTTTGTAATTGTTTCAGTTTAAAATCACAGTAAATTGATATTTATTTTTTTGTAAATAATCACTTTCAAGTAAACTGGGGTAACCCCTTTCACTTAGGCCAAAGTTCAAGCGTCTCGGAGGTAGAAAAAACACACTAACTTTTTTTTTAAAAAATAAAATGGATCACTGTTTTATGTCCAATATTTGTTTTCATGAATGCTAATTTTTTTTTATAAATTATTCAAATTATTTCGGAACAGGAAAAAAATTAGTAAGAAAATATTTTTTCCTCATAAAAAATTTAACAAAATTGCTTTCCTTTTCCCCATTTCAAGCTTAGAGTTGGGTTTAGGGATAAAGTTAAGTTTTGAGTTTTTGGGTTGTTTTCATATATACTAAGTTTAATGATTTTTGCAGGTTAATGTTCGAATTACAACATTGATACATAAACTTTTAAGTTTAGTACAATAAATTAAGTTATATTACGTTAATTTAGGAAAATTAATTTGGATTTTATTAAAATAAATAAGTACAACTTATTAATTTTTTTATTGGGTATGCTATAAGCTTTGAAAATGAGAAATTACCATTTCGAAAATAAATGTACGTAATTAATCATATAATGATAAAAAAAATTAATTGGTTAAATACAATATTATTTATATTATGTGTGGTTGATCAATTGTAGAATATTTTGATTTATTTCATATGAAAAAATTAGTTTTCAAAATAAAAATAAATTAAATAAAATATATTTACCCTAAAAGATAACAGTTATGTATTTCAAGTTACTGAAAACTAATATCGATATTTTCAATGTAATACTAATAATAAAAAAATTACGTGGTTTTGGGAATATGATGTCACATAATTTCATAGTTAAGAATTGGAAATTGTTTTCTTTCAACCCCACTTCCATGGAAATTGCTTATGATGAAAAACAGAGCACAAAACGTACAAGCACAGGAGCGTAAACGGCGGGCCATTGCTGTGTTCAGTAGGGTGCAAAGGCTCTGATCCGCATTCCTTGCTGCGTACAACAGGAAGGTACATTCTTGTTTACTTTTTCCATTTCAGGGGAAGGGTTTTTGTTGGTGGAAATGTCTTAGTTTTCTCTCACTACAAATCAACTATAGCAATCGTTCTATTAAAAGAAATCAATGTACTGGTCCTCCATTAATGTGTCATCTTTTTTATATGGGTTTCAATGTTTGTCGTATTGTTGTCGCATCTTGGCATTTCCAATCCGCATTTGCGAATTGCGTAGGTTAAAATGGACAGCCAGAACGCAGTCCACATTGGGCTTAGTGACAATACAGATGCTATTTTGTGTGAGAAAGCAGAGACTACATTAAAAGGTTGTGACATCGATCTAAAGTATGATTGGTCTGAGATAGTGATGAAGATTAAAAAACCTGTAACTGAGTGGTTGTTCAGCGACTTCAAAACAGTAGAATTTCAGACAATTGATGAGGTGGAAAAATTTTATCGTAAATACGCATATGTTCTGGGATTTGGTATGCGAAGAGATGATATAAGGATGAATAGTAAGTTAAATGTAATACAACGAAGAAGGTGGGTTTGTTCAAAAGAGGGTCATATGAACTTTCAGCTTACTCCTGAGAAACGGAAAAGGGAGCCTCGACGCATTTCAAGGTGTGGGTGTCGTGCTGCGTTTCGGGTACATATGAAGGCAAAATCGAATATGTACCAAGTGGGTGAATTCTAGCATATTCATAACCACAAGCTAGCTTTCGAAAGTAACGTCCATTTTATACGGTCACATAGATGTGTGGTTGATTCTGCAAAAGAGCAAGCTGAACCAATGAGGAGGGCAGGTGTTGGGACAACCCGCATAATGGATTTCATGGTTATTGTAAATGGAGGATACAGTAATGTCGGTTTCCTTCGAAAAGATCTTTACAATTGGGTGGACTCTGATACTAGAGTGGTTGAGCTGGCAACAGATTTGGAGAGAGCTATAGCACATTTGACAAAGACTGCACAGTGTGACCCTGAGTTTTATTGTCGTTATGCCGTCGATTACTCAAATACACTTTGGGGTATGTTTTGGGCCGATGGTGGGATGCGCATGGATTATTCAATCTTCGGTGATGTCATATGTATGGATGCTACATACAACAGTAATGGATATAGGTTCCCATATGTCGTCATATTGGGGGTCAACAACCATTATATGACTTCCATATTTGGTTGTGCACTTGTAACTAGTGAGTCTGAAGAATGCTATAGGTGGTTATTAACCTGTTTTATGAATTGTATGTATGGCAAGTTGCCCAAATCAGTCATAACAGATGCAGCCCCAGGTATGAAAAAAGCTATTGAGTCTGTCTTCCCAGGTGCCACACATAGAATTTGTTCATGGCACCTAATGAGAAATTGCAAGACCAATGTGAAAAAGGCAGAACATTTTGCGGGTGCATTTGCACACATGATGTTACATGTTAAAGACCTTAATGAGTTAGAAGCTAAATGGGAAGAAGCAGTGGAAAAGTTTGGACTACAGGACAATCAGTGGGTGCGTGAGACATGGGATAATTACAAGTCATGGGCCATTGTGCACCTGAAAAGCAATTTCTTCGCGGGTATGACAAGTACACAAAGGGCAGAGGGCATGCACTCCTTTAAAAAATGATTCCTAGGCAGCCAAATGAAGTTGTATGACTTTGTGCGCCGAGTGGATGTTGCCATTGATCGTATACGTGAGGCAGAACTGCATCAGAACTTCAACAGTACACACACAGAACCACAAATGCTAACACACCTAAAATTGTTAGAGAAACATGCAGGTGATGTGTACACGGCGAATGTCTTGGTTCATGTCCAGGAACAAATTCATGATGAGCACCTGTACAATGCGGTTCGATATGATCCTATGACTGATGAAAATCAATATCTCGTCTCCAAATATGCGTCGCCCACAGAAACTTACGTGGTTCATTTCAATGGTGACCACAGTATCATGCATTGCACATGCACGTTACTAACCTACATTGGTAAACTCAACGTAGAAGGCATGGACACTTTTTTAATTTCTTTTTAAGTATGGATTCAGGAGAATATGTCTGGGAACTATGGTTTCTGGTATGTGTAGTACTGATTCGATTGAATAGTACGGTTTAATATTTGCTTTGTCGCTGGTACAATGCAGGCCTCCCCTGTAGCCATATGTTCTCTGTGATGAAGGTTGAGAATATTATGAAAATTCCTGGTAAGTTGATACTCAAAATGTGGACAAAAAGTGCCAAGCAGGAGCCAACATACATTGCACGAGTGACTCTCGATCCAATGGAAGTGGCATTCGCTGCGAGGCGTGCACAAATTGGGAACATATGCCATAAGTTAACATATTTTGCATCTCCGTGTGACGATGAAGGGTACACAGAATTGAAGGGGGAGATTAGGCGGTTAACATTGAGAGCTGCTGAGTTGTTCCAAGCCCGAGAAAAATAGGTCAATAATCAGAGTGCTGCTCACCCAGTCCATCCAAATGTTGTACGTGATCCTGTGAGAGTTAGAGGTAAAAAAGTTGAGGTCAGGTCCACCAAGAAAGCACCTGGGGCAAGAAAATGTAGAATGTGCGGGAAGAGTGGGCATACAAGTCGTTCATGTCCATTGAAGCAAGGAACATCCAATGTAAAAGATGAATATTTAGTTGCTAAAGGGCCATGTGCAAATTCTATAAGTGGTTTGGGTTATGCACTGGATAACAAGTTCTCTCCCCCCCACCCTTCGTGATGGTGTAGCTTTATGTCACCGAAGACTGAGGTGCCTACAGCCCCGGCCTTTTTATCGTCATCTGCATGGCCATTTAAGGAGCCGTTGGAAATACCTGGCCTTTCGATTTCAGTGTGTGATACAAACAGAACCATTACATATGTTTCATCATGGCCATATGAATCATACCCTACCTCAGTGCAGCCACATGTTTAGTGACAATTAATGGTCATAATTGCCTATCGCCCTACGTTAAGGGAATGCACTCATCAAGCAAGCAAAAGTACTATCATATTTAAGATGTTGAGACAAGTCATTGTCGAAGAATACAGACTTCTTGTATGATGGTTTTGCATTTGAGGTGGGTACATTGTAGCTGTTATGAACTGAAAAATACGTCTAGGTCAAATTATGTCATAATTGGTGTAATTTTTGGACATTTTATATATGTACTAATCTATTAAAGGTACTTGGAAAGGAATCAATGTCTAAATTTGAAATTATGTGTAATATGCCTGTTTGTGTTAACTTTAAAAGACTACATGACGAGGTTGGAAGCTTATAATATATGTGGTTGTTCATATAAAAAAAAATGTGACTGAAACCAAGGCTTAGAATATATCATCTTAATCGTCAGTGAGTTTACTGTACAATGGAAGAAAAAAAATGGTAGTTGGAGGCGTGAGTGAAGAGTTAAGTTAATTCTTACTGGGCATCGTTCAAGTGAAGGGATTGAACTCAGACAGCAAGGTGAACAATAAACTGTATCAATTCGCTGAACCAAAAATTGTGAAAAAAATATATATTATACATTGAGAAGTCTAGTTTAATAAGAATTTTACAGATTGCAATTTCAATGTTTCTACAAAAAGTTATGGTCATTGGCGTGAGAGTACGCAATGTTGTCAGTTGTATTGGTAACGGGTTTAAAATGGATGTTATAATTTTCCAGTTGAATCAATCCATTTGGAGGTTAAATTAGGATCAAATAATAGTTAATACTTTTTTTTTAGTTTTAATCATTTTTTTTATTTAATCACCGTTTTAAAAAAAGTTCCACTTCTTTAACTTTTTTATCATTTGTTTTTTTATTCATTTGTTTAAATTATTTATTACATTTTAGAATTATTTATCAGTTTTTTGGTATTTAATAGCTTTTTAAAAATATTTACCGATTTTTTAACATTTACCACTTATATATATATATATATTATCACTTTTTTCTTATTTAATCGCTGTTTCAATACATTTTATCGCTTTTTGAAAGAATTATCATTTTTTTTAGTTTTTATCGCTTATTTATTTATTTAATCACTTTTTTGAGAAAAATTCAATTTTTTTAGTTTTTTATCGATTTTTTTTAATTTAAGCATTTTTTTAAATTATTTATTACATTGAAAAATTATTTCTCACTTTTTTCGGTTTTTATTACCTTTTTACAAATATTTACCAATTTCTTTTACATTTATCACTTTTTGTTATATTTTATCACTTTTTTATATGTTTAATCGCTTTGTTGACAAACTTTTCGCCTTTTCTTTGTTATAATCGCTTTTTGTTTTTTTTCCAAAAATTTCACTTCTTTTTTTTCATTATTTTTTTTCCACATAATCACTTTGTACCATCACTAATGCAAACGTGCGCAAACATATTAGGTTTCTTATTGTACCATCAGTAATGCAAGAGTGAACAAACTTAACCAACTTTGCTCAAATTTGATAGTAACAACTACACAATCCATTAAAAAAAGTGCACTTTTGTAATTGCAGAGATGAATTGGTCTGTTTCCGGTTCAAGACCTGGTCCATATCTTTTCCTTGTTTCCTTCAAACAACATTTTCATTGCAAAATAAATTTATGTATAAGTTTGGTCACTCAACCTACGTCTACACGCACTGAGTGCTACTGAAAAACATAGACACTAACCGGCGGCCTACAATCTCACTATGACAATATATACGACCGCTAAACAAAATTCATATGTACATAAAAAAATACTCCTTCCTAGTCAAACAACAAAACCTGTATATCCAACTGCTCCTCACTACCTATTTCGCTTTGCACCTCTTTTTGGAGTAGCAGTTATCTTCGTATCCATTCCCACCTCATCCATAGATAGAGTAAGATCCTTTCCGACATCAATATTAGGGACTTGTTCTTGCTCCGCCTCAAACCAGACCTTTGCACGTTCTTCCACCACTGTACTCAACTGGTTTTCTTCACACATAATTAGATCCAGAAGGAGTCGGCACCTTTCCTCGTCTAAGTCCCACTTGCAAACAAAGTGAATGCTATATTTCAGGAAAAAAAACAATATACAAGTACATTAAAATAAATGTGAGAGGAAGTCAGGATCAATACCTCTGTCGCTGGCCGCATTGTCACTTTAGTGGGATTTTCCATGAAGTAGCAAACAAACATCCCACAGTCAAAACCATTTGGCTGCTTTGGGAACGGCTCATGTTTCACTTTTTTGAAGTTAGTAAAGTTAAAATTGTCAGGCTTAAGGACAACATCAAGTGCTGCACACTACAGGAAAATAAGTTTGTAATGTAAATTCATTGAAGCATGAATTAATACACAATCAAAATGGCAATAACAAGTACAAATAAGTAGTCATCCAACTAGGAGTAGAATGTACTTGTAATTCCATGCAAGACATATATGACTCAAGTCTTCTTCCTTTACCAAGGGTGTCCCATACTGAAATTGTCAACAACGTCATATCTACAACTAGCAAATAAAAATGCCCCTTTTCATGAATGGGTAAAAATATCTAATCCAATTCTAGCGTTAAGCTTACAGTAACTAGACTAAATAACCTTCTAAAGGTATTTTTGCATTTCAAAATGCAAAAATTTTGATACATACCTTATCACAGTTTGATATGTCATCAAATAACAGCTCCTCCACATGATGGTTTTTAAGCCAGTGAAGCAAATCATCGCGTGATCGCATAGCCAAAAACTGGTGGAAACCCATTTTATGCATGTTAGGAACTGGCACAGAACTGAAACAACATGTCTTTAGACTACGAACCCAAATAGCTAGATTCAGACATGAACAAACACACAAAAAGCACAAACTGTCTCATATACATAGGCAATAGTAAAATTTAAACAAAATGCAACACGTTCATATTGACATATAACAGTAAAATGTAAAAAAACTAATGCAACGTACAGTGAAGTCAATGGGTAGCCACCAATTTCTGATAGAAGATGACTTTGCACGAGCTCTAAGAGTAAGGATTATAGGGCGCACATTGATAATAACATTCATCACCCACTAACCAGGGGTTCAATGTTAGCATCTCAGTACGTGAAATCTGATAAGGGCCACCTGGATGAACAAGAACGTCATTGGCGAAACGAATTAATTTTAGGTTATTACACACATCGATTAAAGAAATATGATATTTGAGTAAACTACACGTACCAGTCATTGTTTGATGCACCAAACACATACATAAGCACTTGGAGTTCACGTTGAGAAAGAGGATGGCGAATACCATAGGGTCCAGCAGCAAACCGGTGACATTTCGGCCCTCTCTTAGACTTCGTATATACAATGAATGGTGAGGTCTGTACCTTCGACAGCAAAGGAATTTGTTGACGCCGGTCTTCCATTATTGGATCAGCACATTTCCGTTTCACACGCGTCCTCTGAAACATGGAATCACAATTACAAAATTTAACTGAAAAGGAAATTATTGTTTAAACTAACAGATCATATGGGTGAAGGTACGCAGGACACATACCTCGCCTTTACCCTGAACATTTTGTTGAGACTCGGAAAATAGATCAATAACTGCGACATCGGGGTTATGGAAATGTAAATTTACTACCTCTGCATGTCTTTTACCCTGTAAAACTTTGCCTTCACTTGGTGAGATCACCTCCTCTTCAGGTGGTTGATCATCCTTCTCAACTGGTGATCTGTTCATAGGCTTGTCATCACCCAATTCATTAAGCAAATCAAACTGCCCAGCTGCATCATTTACTCCATCACTCTCAACTGGTACATTTTTTTCAATGGCTCTACTGAATGGTTGAGGGGTGAAGAACATTGTCGGAACATACAGTGCATTTGAGGCATGAGTATCCTCCATCCGTATCTTCTATGGCTGAGGAGTGTCCTTCACCCGCTTGCTCTTCAACGCTTCAATCAATATCCCAACCTTTCCATTAATTTCTGTGAGTTGACGGCATTGCCACTTTTGTTCTACTTTAACATCTTCAACTGTTGATGCTAAATCCGACACTTTTGAACACAACGCACCAACAACTGCCACCAGCTTATCGAATTGCTTACTTGAAACCGGTGAGGTCCCTTTATCCTCAGATTGACTATCTGACTCTTCACTATCACTATGGTACCCACTTCTTACACCGTGAGTACCATCCGCATCTTTATGTCTGTGCTCTCCTTTCAATGACTGAAGTTCATGCTGCGTCAATTCATTTCCTTCATCGCCAAATACCTACAGCACCAGCCGATTATTAGAAGAAATGCCCCTTTTCAGACCATGGAACAATATATAATAGAAGAAGATATGTTCACATTTTACTAGTATCTAACCTCATCAACTTCATTTAATACACGACCATTGCAAATCTCTTTACACTTGCTATTTGTGAAATAAGCTATGGGAAGAATGCTTACATCCACCATTTGTCCTCCAAGTAATACATGATGCATGTAGAAAACCTAAAACATCAATGGCCAAATAGTATGCAAGTCTCAGGTTAAACAATAAAGGGCATATAACATCAACTTTTGGTTTCTAACATCAACAATTGGATGTAATTGTCTTGTCAGAAATAACACGTTCCATACTCGAAAACAAAAATGTGCCTGTAATAAACAGGTTGCATTCGATATAAAATATATGTTAACCCAGATCATTTCAGCAACAAATTTTTTTACCGCACAAGTCACCAACAATTGACTCAACCAATTGGATGACTTCATTCTTCCTAAGGACAAAATATATAACATTAAAAAAAATATTTTTCTTCAAATCACAGCCCTTCAAACAAATGCATTCCAGCAACGCAATGTCCAAAATTGACCGACAAATGATATTACAACAAAGAATATAGGACAAAAAATGATATTACAACAAAGAATATAGGACAAAAATTTCAGTTTTAGGTTCATCCCCCCCCCACACACGTGTAAATGTATATATCTGAGCACTACCCTAAACGTTATTCCTCATGAATCATTGCAAGCATAAAAAGATCATCTTATCTTCGCTTAATTTACATTACATAACTTTATTATGAAATTGACTAATAATATATATGTTTTCAGTACCTAATGTGATCAAAGTGACTTACCTGTAAAAATAATGCACACCCACCAATACATTTCACACCATCCTGCAACACTTTTTTCATACCAAGCACAAGCTGCTGAAAAATAAATGTCCCCCACTGCCCATCATTGAATGACTCCTCATTTTCAACACAATTAACAAACTGTGATCCAAGATATTTTCGACTAGATGGACATAATACTGTTGCCAAGGCTAGAAGTATGTACAAGCGTTTGAATTTAACACCACTGGATCCTGTCAACTTTTCAAAGATTCCATTCTCATCAATTAGCTGACTCACATACTTACAATATTTATGCACCAAAGTTGATTTCTTCTTTAGATCAAATTTTGTCGATCCATCAGATACTCCCATAACAGCCGTTATATCAGCCGCAGTAATGTGAAATTTCTTACCATGAACACACAGGGTCATGCTTCCCAACTCACATGATCGTACAAGCCAACAGATGAGATCAGTCTTCAAGTTCCATACTTGGTTCTCTAATAAGCTCCCTAGTCCAGTTTCATAAGCCAGCCTTTTCTGCTCTTCACTCAACCCTTTAACATGCTTACTAAAGCACTTAGGCCGACATGATATATTCTAGCAACCATCTTCTACCACTGTGGCCTTAATACTACATTTAGACTCAGCCAATCTTTCCTTCTGCTCATCAGCATCAGATTTCCACCGCTTGCTCATATCCATCCACTCCTGCAATTTATCAAAATGCATCTCCTTATCCATATTCAAACAGTGCTTACACCATATGAAAGATTTTGTATAATCTTCAGACTTACATCTCGCATCATGGGACGGCCATGAGTTTCCTCAAATTTTGCCCTTTCCCTGCTACTGCATTAAAATAGTGGAAATATTTTCAATCACTACCATATCCATTAAATGGTCATATCAAAGTTCACATAATATACAACAAAACTTACATGAACCTGTTATAGGCATTTTTTCACTTCAAAGAATGCCTATTTGAAGCTTTCCGACATGTGACTCCATTTTTAGGTCATCTCCCTCCATTTTAAAAACTCAAATAAAAGTATTTGAGTTGCTTCCCACGGTTTTGCAGCTGGCCAATTTTCTGTCTACCTTCAAAAGTAAATGTCATGCTCTTTCAGACAATTACTAACAAATTTCTGTCCTAAATTTAGTGCTACTGCTTTCTTATTTGTAAATATTTTTTAATTTCAATTAAATGAAATGATATTGTTATCAACCTAAAGTGCCCAAATTGTTCCTCTTAAAATTAATTTTAAGTCACTTAGAACAATTCAACACGTACAATGTACCAACTAATATAGTCACTACTCATAAGCTCTAATTGACGAACTCTAGTCTAACCAAACAACAAATCAACAATGAACAACAATCAACTATTCTCTTCTTTCTTCAACAAACCAATTAACTAAATCAATTCAATGTAATGAACAATAAAACTGTTGAGACAAGCTGCTTCACATACCTAGAAGGCTAGAAAATCGGAGCACCGAAATAAATTGTAGACCAAAGACGAGCAGTCGAGCAATGGAAAAAGTGAAGACAATTTGGGGGACTTCTAACCCAAAACCCAACACGGCAACAGCAACAGGGCCCTGCAACAGGCAACAGCAATAACAACCATCTATTCACTCTTATAAAAATCAATTTAACAAATCAATTAAACGAAATCAATAATTTTACAATACAATGAATACATTAATTTTGAATTTGTAGTGTTAAATATACAATGTCGAGACTTGACTAGTACTCCAGAAGTAGAAGATACACGAAGGTACCTCAGTTTAGACCTTCAGATTCACTTACTGGAGTGGAATCCTGTAATTGGAAAATCAGATCTCCGAAGACGCCGGCAGCCTGATTGCCTGAAGTCTGAAGAGTGAAGATTGAAGAGTCCAAGTCTCGAAGACGCCAGGTGGGGGTGGCCGGACGGCGCACGCTAGCGGTTCGGTTCCCTTCTTCCTCGCAAATCTCAATCGGCGACTGCCTCGCCTCCGAGTCGGCGTACAGCGTACTCCTAGTCTCCTAGATTCGCGATTCAAGGGAGATCTGGAGTCTCTGGACCATAGAAATTAAAAGAGGAAACAAACGAAACGCACCGTATCATCAAAATTATTTAAAAAGGGTCAAAACTTTTTTTTAATCAATTGTTTAAATTATTTATCATTTTTTTTAATTTTTAATAGCTTTTTTGAATAAATTATCAATTTTTTTTAGTTTTAATCACTTTTTTTTGAAAAAAATTCACTTTTTCTTTAGTTTTATATCGATTTGGAAAAAAAATTTAGCATTTGGAAAAAAAATAAGCGTTTGGGAAAAAAATGATTAAAAATGGGATTAAATATAAGAAAAAAAAGCGATTAAAAAGTGAAAAAAGCGTTAGGAAAAAAAGATTAAAATTTTTAAAAAAGCGTCTAAAAATTAAAAAAAGTGATTAAAAATTTAAAAATGCGATTAAAGATTCAAAAAAGTGATTAAAAATTTAAAAAGTTGATTGAAAATTTAAAAAAGTAATTAAAAATTCAGAAAAGTGATTAAAAATTGTAAAAAAATGACTAAAAATTTTAAAAAGTGATTACAAATTAAAAAAATTGATTAAAAATGTTATTAAATATATTAAAATTAAAAAATGAAAAAAATTTAAAAAAAAAAGTGTTTGGGGAAAAAAAAGATTAAAAATTAAAAAAAGCTATTTGGAATGAAAAAAAGCTATTAAAAATGAAAAAAAGTGAGAAAAAAGTAAAAAAAGCATTTGGAAAACAAAAAAAGTGATTAAAAATTAAAAAATGCTTAAAATTAAAAAAAGTGAATGAAATTAGAAACAAAGCGCTTAGTAATGGGGAAAGTAAAAAAAAATTTTCAAAAAGTGATAAAATATAAAAAAGTGATTACATATATAAAAATTGATAAAATATAAATAAAAAATTTAATGAATGCTTAAACATTGATACTAAACCTATACAATTTCCTAAATATAAAAAATGGGACTGAAAAAAAGAAAGAGCGAAATAACATAAAAAAATTAAAAAAATTAAAAAAAAAGTAATTAAAATTGAAAAAAGGGGAAATAATTCTTAAAAAAATTAGCAAATACAAAAAACAGTGATTAAATATTTCCCATTTTTTAATATTTATCAGGTTGGTTTATATTTTATAATTTTTTTATATTTAATAACTTTTTGTAGTTTTAATCGATTTTTATTTATTTCATTGATTTTGTAAAAAAATGTTTCCTTTTTTTAGTTTTTTATCACTTTTTTTATTTAATCAATTTTTAAAATTATTTATTGCATTTTAAAATTATTTATCACTTTTTCAGTTTTTATTTGCCTTTTAATAATATTTACCAATTTTTTAACATTTATCACATTTTCTTTATTTTATAACTTTTTTATACATTTAATCGCCTTTTTTTAAAATTTTATCACTTTTTTTTTCTTTTACATTTAATCGCTTTTTGTTACATTTTATCGCTGAAGGTAAACTAAAAAGTGACCGGGTCACGTTGAAGGTAAGTTGGGTGTGACCGGGTCACATTTAAGGTAACTTAAAAATGTGATCGGGTCATGTTGAAGGTACCTTAGGTGTGACCGGGTCACCTTGAAGGTAGTCTAAAAATGTGACCGGGTCACCTCGAAGGTACCTTCGTGGAGACTGGGTCACTTTGAAGGTAACCTAACAATGTGACCGGGTCACCTTCAAGGTACCTTCATTGTGACCGGGTTACTTTGCAGGTAACCTAAAAATATCACCGGGTCACGTCGAAGGTACCTTCGTTGTGACCCGGTCACTTTGAAGGTAACCTTAACATGTGACTGGGTCACGTTGAAGGTAACTTCGTTGTGACCGGGTCACGTTGAAGGTAAACTAAAAATGTGACCGGGTCACGTGGAAGGTACCTTCGTTGTGACCGGGTCACTTTGAAAGTAACCTAAAAATGTGACCGGGTTACCTCCAAGGTACCTTCATTGTGACCGGGTCACTTTGAAGGTAACCTAAAAATGTGACCGGGTCATGTTGAAGTTACCTTCGTTGTGACCCGGTCACTTTGAAGGTAACCTAAAAATGTGACCAGGTCACGTTGAAGGTACCTTTGTTGTGACCGGGTCACTTTGAAGGTAATCTAAAAATGTAACTGGGTCACCTCAAAGGTACCTTCATTGTGACCGGGTCACTTGGAAGGTAACCTAAAAATGTTACCGGGTCATGTCAAAGGTACCTTCGTTGTGACCCGGTCACTTTGAAGGTAACCTAAAAATGTGACCGGGTCACCTCGAAGGTACCTTCGTTGTGACCGGGTCACTTTTAAGGTAACTAAAAAAGTGACCGAGTCACCTTGAAGTTACCTTCGTTGTGACCGGGTCACATTTAGGGTAACCTAAAAAGTGACCGGGTCACCTCGAAGGTACCTTCATTGTGACCGGGTCAAGTTTAAGGTAACCTAAAAAAGTGACCAGGTCACATCAAAGGTACATTCGTTGTAATCGGGTCACATTGAAGGTAACCTAAAAATGTGACCGGGTCACATCGAAGGTTACCTTAAACGTGACCCGGTTCCAACGAAGGTACCTTCGATGTGACCCAGTCACTTTTTTAGGTTACCTTCAAAGTGACCCGGTTACAACGAAGGTACCTTCGACGTGACCCAGTCACATTTTTATGTTACCTTCAAAGTGACCGAGTCACATCTAAGGTACCTTGAACGTGACCCGATCATAATGAAGGTAACTTCAGCGATAAACTATAAGAAAAAGCGATTAAATGTACAAAAAAGTGATAAAATTAAAAAAAGACGATTAAATGTATAAAAAAGCGATAAAATAAAGAAAATGTGATAAATGTTAAAAAATTGACAAATATTTTTAAAAGGCAAATAAAATTTTTTTATTACATTTTACAATTATTTATCACTTTTTTTATTTTTAATAGCTTTTAAAAAAAATTTACCAATTTTTTAACATTTCTCACTTTTTAAAATTTATCACTTTTTTTTTTTTACAGTTAATGGTTGTTTTTAAAGAAATTTCACTTTTTAATTTTTTTTTTACTTTTTTGAAATATTTATTGTATTTTAAAATTTTTTATCACTTTTTTTCTTTCCCCTCCCTCACCTGTTATCCCAGTCATACGGTTTGCCGTTTCTCTGCCAAGCCGAGATCAACGGTTACGATTGGGGGAGCATTGGTACCCGTGGGTATTGTAGAAAGTTCCCTGGTAAACCTCGTGCATGCAACAGTGTATGAGCCCGGAGACCTATAGGTATGGGAAAAAATAGTTTCCAACTAATTTCCAATTTTTTAATGTGATACATATTATAAATACCAAAAATTTTATTATTAGCCCTTTTCATTTTGCAATTCTACCCTCAACACCCCATTTTTTCCTTTGCGTTGCCTTCCATTTCCTAGTGCATTATCGTCACCCCTGTCATTGTTCAAACACTACCAACCTTTCTAGATAAATGCCGCCACACCATCGGGACTCCCAACACCTCTCCCAACCATCATTGACCATCAGAAATGGCACATCAAAGACTGCCACTCCTTTTGACTTGATCATTTTCATTCATCACCATCAGGGTTCAATAGCCCCATCTCCCAAGTTCCCACTTTTGTCCCAGCAAACCCACAGTGTTGGCTGCCCCAATTTCGTTGCTTCCATGTGAATACAGAGGAAGAATGACAATTGCAACTTAGGTCAATTTATGGAGGAAAAGCTTTGATAAAGAAAATTAATGGAAAAAGGTCAAGTTATGAACAAGGTCAAAGCTTTTCTTCCATGATATATATATATATATATATATTCCTTGCTTTTTTACTACCACTAGCTTTCAGTAGCTGATTTAAGAGATGCTATTAGTTCACTTGAATCTAACAGTTTGTAACTGAATACTTTATTATTTTATTTTCTTCCTTTTTAATTTTTTTTCTCGTCTTTATCACTTGAATTGGTTGTCGGTAACTGATCTAGAGGTTACTATGAGTTCAATTAAATCTAAAGGCTGAAAAATGTCTCATCACCAGTGCCCCTTTTTAGGGGGTGTATTGTAGAAGACTTGGTTGAAGTGCTGAGGTAGACTGATTGAAGTGAAAGGGTTAAGTGTCCGGATTGACTAAGTGTAGGGGCTAAATGATGATTTAGTCCAAAAAGAGAATTTAACATGATTGTACATTTGTACTCATGGGTTAGGCCCTTTTGTTAACAGCGAGCGTAAAGTTGGACGGAAGAAAAAGTGAAAAATTAATTTTAATCCTAAATTTTTTTTTTCCTTAAAAACCTTGAAAATTTTCTATTTAACAATTGAACCACCATCTCCTACCTTTCCTCCCCCATCTCCCTTCTTTCTTCCATCACTACTACCCTCCCAACCTGACCCATAAACTCAGCTCTATTTACTCCCAACCACATCCAAATGGCCCATCTCATAACTTGAGACCAGATTCTCTATCACATCCTTCAAAGCCTATATCAGCACTTTTACCCTCTCCCCCTCGTCATTGGCTATCTACACCAACTCCATCGTCCATCCGCCTTACCATTGTGGCCATCTTCACCCTCCCTCAAACCATCTCGATAGCTCCATAGAATGCTGTATCCTCTATCGAGTTGTCATGCGAGGTTGTTTTGCTTGTTGCCTAAGCTTCCTCATGCGTTGACAATCTTTGCAAGTAATGAGGCCTAAGTGGGATAGAGGATGATCGATGATCGAAGGAGGATGGTTAAAACCGGACGGGCAAGTAGTGACAGAGCTTTTTGAAGATTGAAGTTGATGGAGAAGACAAGATTTCCTTGAAGAAAGTTGTCTTGCTCCCAAACATAGTTGCAGATATCCTTCGAGATAAAATTCTCTAACCAACAACAATCTCTCATCCTTCCCTCCTTTCAATTTCTTGCTGAGAAATGGAATCCACAATTTATTAGACAGGAAATTGGGGTTTAGGGTTTTATGGGGATTTGGGAGATTTGTTTGTGATTGTGGAATTGGTTTGAGTTTGCTTTAGGAAAAGGCTATAATGGACGGTGTGTATAAAGGGAGAGCTTGGAGGCGGACATGGGGTGGAGGGTGGAGTTAATGGCGGTGAAATAGAGAAGGAGGGCAGCAATGATGAAGAAAGGGAAGGGGATGGGGGAGGAAGGTTAGGATGAGGTGGTTCAATTATTAGATGAAAAAGTTTTAAAGTTTTTAAGATAATAGAAAATTTCTTAGGGGTTAAAACTAATTTTTTCACTATTTTTTTTCTGCCAAATTTAACAATTGCCATTAACAGAAGGGCACAAATGAAATACTTTAATGGGTGTGAGGATTTTCTATACAACAAATAGATGTTAGAGTTAAAAATAGTATAATAATAAAAAATTAGGAGCCATAGATGCAATTAACCCTTATACTCGCCAATTAGGGCCAGCCTTTTCCGTTGCTCCAAAATCAAATCTGGAATGGACCGGAGAACCTTATCATCTTCCCAAAAATGGCTTCCTTGTAAATACCGACGCCGCGAAACGCCAGTTCCATGGATTGTGGTTCTAGTTCTCCGTCCGCCACCACAAAAACTCTAAACCTAGACTCCACCCGCCTCTTCCTTTCTGCCCTCGGCTCCCCGCACTCTTTCCTGTCTCTGTCCCCGCTTCCCTCCTCTTTCCCGCCCTCTAAATTCATACCCAACACGCGCTTTATCGTCGACGCGTTCCGCCTCGCCGCCCCCTTTTCTGTCTCCTATTTCCTCTCCCACTTCCATTCAGATCATTACTCCGGCCTCAGCCCCTCTTGGTCCTACGGTCTTGTTTTCTGCTCCCCCATCACCGCTCATCTTCTCGTCCGGGTGCTCAACGTTCCTAAGCAGTTCGTCTTTCCGTTGGCCCTCAACGAAACCGTAGTCATCGATCACGGCGAGGTTACGCTTGTCGACGCCAATCATTGTCCCGGTGCGGTTCAGTTCTTGTTCAGGGTTCCTTCTCAAAATGGTGGTTTCCAGAGGTACGTTCACACGGGCGATTTTCGTTTTTCTGCTTCCATGAAATTGGATGCTTGCTTGACTGAATTCGTGGGTTGCGATGCCGTTTTCCTGGATACTACCTATTGCCATCCTAAGTTTGTGTTCCCTTCCCAACAAGAAACAATTGACTATGTAGTTGGTGTCATACAGAGCATAGGGGGGGAGTACAAGCAGTCAAGGAAGACTGTTTTGTTTCTTGTTGCCACTTATGTTGTGGGGAAGGAGAAGATTTTGGTCGAGATCGCAAGCAGATGTAACAGAAAGATACACGTCGATGGGAACAAAATGGTGGTTTTGGGTGTTTTGGGTTACACCGATAGTGGGGCCTTTACCATGGATGAGAGTTTGACTGATGTGCATGTGGTTGGCTGGAATGTTTTGGGGGAGACTTGGCCCTACTTTCGACCAAATTTCACCAGACTGAATGAGATAATGGTGGAGAAAGGGTATGATAAGGTTGTTGGGTTTGTCCCGACAGGCTGGACTTATGAAATGAAGCGCAACAAGTTTACAGTCAAGTCTAAGGATTCATTTGAGATCCACCTTGTTCCCTACAGTGAACATTCAAATTACAATGAGCTCAGAGAGTATGTCAAGTTTTTGAAGCCAAAGAAGGTAATTCCTATGGTTGGAATGGATGTTGAGAAGTTCGACAGTAAGCATGCCAACAAGTTGAAGAAATGCTTTACTGGGTTGGTTGATGAAATGGCCAATAAGAAGGATTTTTTGAGGGGTTTTTGTCATGAGCTCTATGAAAATGTTGAATTGGAACTAATGACTGATAGCAGTATGCAAGGCGAATTGGAACTGGAGAAAAGCAAAGACTCGTCTGAACTTGAAGCTCCTGAGATTGATGATGTCTGTGTTTGCTCTGAAAGTTCATCTTGTCCACAGGTGGCACTGTCCCAGCAAAATTCTGGTGTACTAACTGATGAAGAAAAACAGAAAATCTTTCTGGAACTTCGTGATTATTTACCCAACTGGGTCACTGAAGAACAAATATTAGATTTATTTAGCAGTTCAGATAGAAATATTGTAGATGCAGTTTCTAATTTCTATGAACGTGAAACTCAGTTTTTTGAGCTAGTATCCATTAGCAGTGCTTCTGATCGGGAGGTTTTCTCAACAAACAAATCTGTCTCACTTCCAAGATCAGCTCTTTCCGAGTATGAATGTGATAAATCTGTGACAGATCTGTTAACTAAAGTAGGCAAGCCCCCTAACTTGAAGTTTTCAACTAACAGCAGCATTTCTCCTGGAAAGAGGAAAAGGGCTACTAGCAGCGAACAGAATAAGAAAGCAAAAGGATCAGTGAAGTTGGAATCTGGTGGGTCAAAGCAATCTGTGATAACTAAGTATTTCAATAAGCTTTTGCCCGGTAGTTCAGGAGACACAGTAACTGTCCTGAAGGCCGAGGAATGCCCTGAAAATGAAAATGTTTTGGCAAGTAATTCTGCTGATGCATACGTAAATGAAATAGCTCAGTTTATTCAGATAACTGGTTGCAGCGAAATATCAAGAAGTCATGCTGCTGCTATATTAGTGAAAACAAAAGGAGATATAAATAATGCACTTGATGTATATTACAGCAATTCTGAGGGGCATCCCACTGATGATATTGAAAAGCTGGAGGATTTGGAAAAATCTGTTCAGATTCAGTATAAGTTTTCTGCTTCCTTTGAGGAGAAAAGTTTACCAGAAGAGTCAGGGCATATGGTCAATTCATCCATGCAGGAGACTAAAAGTTTGGGCATAACTCTTGTATCCTTACATCCAGACAAATATAAACCCATAGTACATGGTTTGTGACTTGAAGTTTTCTCACTTGTGTAATCTCTTGCTTACATTTTCGAACATTTTGAGTTCCCAGTATTGTTCACTATGTACTCACATTCTGAGTGTCTTTGCATAACTTGTTGTTTTAGAACCTCCTATAAGTTATGACCTCTCCTCAGGGATTAGCAGATTGCTATATTGCCTGTCTTTTATGAAAGCAACTTCTTTTCTATAAAAGGTATTGGAAGAAAGCAACATCACGTCATATGCTTGCCCTGACATGCTTTTGCAGCATGCTGGAAATGTGGTGAATCTGCTCCATATATCCATCTTGCCCAGACTTTTGACATGGTTGAGGGTGAAACAGGAAAAATTAAAGCTACGTCAATGCTCTGCAACATGTTCAGAAGGTTTGTGCTTGCTATGGAATAACATATTATTTCGGTGTACCTTTAGATTTTAGTAAATGTTTGCTGAATATTGTTCTTGAAATGTTTTTGTTAACCAGTTTGTTGGTTTTGTCACCTGAGGATGTACTTCCTGCTGTTTATCTATGCACAAATAAGATTGCTGCTGACCATGAAAATATTGTAAGTATGTGTACATTTCTTTGTGTTTGCTGTTACTTTCCTCCTGTTATCATATTTTTATAACAATGTTCCAGGAACTGAACATTGGTGGAAGTTTGATCTTTTCATCCCTTGAAGAGGCATGTGGGGTGCAAAGATCCAAATTAAGAGACATGTACACTAAATTTGGTGATCTTGGTAAACATGGCTTCTTCTTTTGTTGAATTAAAAATTTTTTTTGCTCATTTTCTCACATGCATTTGTGATTTGTTTTTTGCTCTTCTTTCACTAGTTTTAGAGATGATTTTCTTATTTTCTCATACTTTCTGTTGTTTGAGGTGATGTTGCACAACTTTGCCGACAGACACAAAAGTTACTTGTGCCACCAGCTCCACTTTCAATTAGAGATGTGTTTACTACACTCCGAAAGATAAGGTTTGAATAAGCTTAAATTACTGTTCCCGCACATTGGTTGTGAGACATTGCTGAGATGTGGATGTGATCTATTGTGTCTTGGTTTTTTAAGTAACAGAATTTTCCATCTGTTTATGTTCTTTCTTTTCTTCATCATTGTTTGCACAATCTATTTATATTTTCTCAAATTGAAGGGTTTTAAAATGGCTATCATATATTATATGCAGTAGGGAAAATTAAGATATGAGCAGAGATTGTGAAAAGAGGCCTTGTTGATTGAACCAGGTGAACTTGCGTCTAACCAAGCGGAATGGTGACGTATGATTAGTGTAGCTGTATTTGGTACCACTTAATTGGGATTAAAGCTTAGTTGATTGATTGATTGATCATTATCCATATGCTTGGATGTTTTACTTTGCTTATCAGATAAAGAAACAATGGGGACAATAACTCAATGCATCATAGGAAAAATGGATTATTTCAGTTGCTCACTATTATCATGTCTTGAATTATTCAAGGGTCCAACTCAAAGGGGAACTTAGCAATTCATTGTAGTGTATTGACTGAGATATTCGAAGAGAGAATTCAAATGTGCTATAAGTTTCATGCCCCTTTTTCTTTTTTGAAGAGATGTAAAAGTGAAGTAAGACTCTATTCAAGAAGTATCCAGATTGGACCTTTATAGGGTATAAAGGAAGAAGTTGGGTCCATCTACTAAAGGGAGAGTGGATGTAGAAGTTGCACACGAAGTCAATTTTGTGAGTGAATGACTATAAAAGTGATTTTCATTTATCAGCATCTCACAGAAAAAAGAAGAAAAACATTTGCATCCAAGTGGATAAAAATGTATGATGATTACTGTTTTCTACTCTGATCTCAGTATTACCTAACAAGATTGTTTGGTCAAGGTACTGAGGATTCATTTAGCACAGCCTACAGTCCAGAGTTTTGGTTCTTGGTTTGCTAAAGGGGAGCTAGATCCTTGGGGCTCTCTATAGTTGGTTAGCTGGGATTCTTTTCTATGGGTATTGACACTTAGGATGATTCAAGGCTTCATATTTGTTTTGACAATTGGCACTTGGGCGGTGCCATTTATTTATTAATTTTTTTTCTGAAAGGTCCACTGTGCCTTTGAATTCATGTTATAAGTTCTTATAAGAAAAGGCATGCATTTCTGTATTGAAAGTCTGTAATTCATATGTAAAAGATGGTTTCTCATATATGAAATTGATAATTTTTTGTTTTCTGTTTTCTGAATTTTTAAAATCTTTTATCTGTATTTGAGTGCTAAATTAGCCACATGCATATTCTCATTCGTGTTAGTGTTTCTATAACTTGTGGTCCTGATATACTTGTATAGGTTTCTATATTCTGCGTAGTGGAAGTGCTTCCTGTATCAGTTTTCTTATGAAACATTCATCAGTGTACAGACAGGTAATGGAAGCACCATGCGGAAGAAAAATCTTATATTGAATCTCATGCGCTCGTCTAGAGAGAAGGAAATGAAGTTTCTGGTGAGAACTCTGGTAAGTTTCTTTGGAGGATTCTTTAGCTTATGCTTTCCAACTTTTTTGCCTACGACATCTGCTAATACTACAGATACCATATAGAAGAAGAATAACTTTCTGTTATTTACTTATACCAGGACGTGAATTGATCGGATAATGCAGACCTTTTGGACATTATTTACATTAGCATAATTGCGTAATTTGCTCAGGACAGTGTGTATGGTTCTTTTACAGTTGATCATGATCGCCATTTGATTGTAGAGTGGTATCTAGGTCTAACAAATTTGGCCAGACCAGAATCACAATTCATACTAGACAAGCACATGATGTGTCAGTAATATTATGACCTTTTCTGTTTATTTTGATGATGGAAATTCTCCAGTCAGCACATTATTTCTGGTTGCATTGTGACTGTTGTCTTCAAGAGGGATTTTTACATGCAAGGTTTATAAAATTTTCATGCTCGTATCTCATACTTGAGTTAGAAATTCTGATGCACATACTTTTTCACCCTTCTAACTGCATTGAGTCACTAGCCTAGTGGAAAGTTAATTTTTTCAGCTTTTAACAATCATGGTACATACAGGTTAGAAATTTACGAATTGGAGCCATGATTAGGACGATCCTACCTGCGCTGGCTCAAGCAGTTGTTATGAATTCCGCATGTACTTTACATCTTGAAGGAACAACAGATAATCATAAGGAGAAGCTTCAGGTTTGGGCTAATCTTTTCAAATGAAGCTTTATTTATATTTCTAGTTGGTTTCTGAGATGAGTATTCATAAACCATTGAAAAATTTTCTTTTGCTTTCGTAGTTTTCTTGAACATTTAGTTCTGCGCTTTAACTTCTGTACCCTACACTGTATGCTTAGATTTTGAACTTGATTTGGTTCTTGAATTATACTCTTGGTCCTTTTCTTGTAATGAAGATTTTTGCAAAATAGGACTCTTTAATTGATCATTGAACTTAGAATTTTTTATTGCTGACTGTTAATTGATAAATGTTTACATGGATAATAGACTGAATTTATGTTTTCATGAAATTATTTGAAACCTTTCCCGTTTTGTGAATAATGATTGTGGTTCAGTGTAGCACTTTTTTGTCATTATTATTTTTTTCCTTAATATTTCTCTGGTGTAGTTGATTTTTGTTTTTGACTCTATGCTAACTTTTTCCTATTTAGTCTATATCTGCAGAAGTGATTGAAGCATATAATATACTTCCCAATTTGGTAAGATTTTGGTCAGTTGTGTTTGCTTACTTAATAGGTGTTTTTAGCATGATACCTTCTTTCATTACAGAATTTGGTTTTATGTGTTTTGGGTTACTTTTGCATTTCCACATTCAACATAGCACATTCAAATCCTTGTTTATGATTTCCAACATGTGTAAGTTGCTCATAGATCATTTTAAACAGGATTTGATTGTCCCAGTGCTTATGAAGAAAGGCATCAAATTTTCTTCTTCAACATTGTCAATGACACCGGGAATTCCCATCAAACCAATGCTGGCAAAGTGTGTTTTGTGCTAGCATGTTTTATTTGATTGTTGATGTGACAGTGTTCTGATGCTGTAGCCTAACCTTGCGCCTTGTAGAATCACCCATGGAATTCCAGAAGTACTGAAGCTTTTCCAGAATAAAGCTTTCACTTGTGAATACAAGTATGCTTTTTCGTTCAAATGAGTGCTTTCAGTGTCAGCTGTTGGCTCTGCATATCTTCTTTAATTTTGTAGAATTATTTGATGCGTCCTAAAATATCAACATATGAATTATGGTTTCAAGGGATGGTTATCTATTGGAATGTGCATATACTTTCAGGTATGATGGCCAGCGTGCTCAAATTCACAAATTAGCTAATGGAGAAGTGCGTGTATTTTCAAGGAATGGAGATGAAACAACATCAAAATTTCCTGATCTGATTGATACCATTAAGCAATCATGTAAATCTGATGTACAAACTTTCATATTGGATGCTGAGGTGAGTATTCTTGACAAAAGGAAAAGCACCTCTGCCTGTGTTGGTTAACTTCGTCCTTTTTATGTGATGACTTATCCAGCTCTAGCGCTTTCTTATACATGTCTTGAACATTTTTCTTTTGGATTTAGGTAGTTGCTATTGACAGAAAAAATGGTTGTAAGCTCATGTCCTTCCAAGAGCTTTCATCAAGAGAGAGAGGGGGCAAAAATTCTTTGATTTCAGTAGAATGTATAAAGGTTTGACTTATTGTCAGCTGTTTGTTGCTTTGATTTCCAAAGCTGAATTTTATCACATTTCCTTTTAACACTCATGTTTGCATGCAGATTGACATTTGCATATATGCTTTTGATGTCATGTTTGCCAATGGTGAGCAGTAAGTTTCATGAACTTTTGCCCTATTTTTCCCCTGATTCTGACATGCATGAGAAATCCAGGGAATTCCTGAATACCGGATTCAAAAGTTTTATATCTTTTGTGGTGGTTATATAAACTTAGCACAAATATGCTGGTTTGGTGGTAGTTTCTACTTCACCAAGTTTGATGCTTGCAGTAAAAGTACCAAAATTCTTTCATGTTTAGGAAATTTGTAGCATGCATGGAATATTTTGAATCTTTCATAGTATCACGCTATTCTGTTCACTGATCCAAAAATTTGTGCATGTTCCCAGGAAATGCATATGTGTGTGTGTAGGAAAAAGGGTAAATTTGCCACTAAAATGAAGGAGGTAGAGTAATTTTGCCATAGAAATTTTTTTATGGGAAATTTTGCCTTTAATCTTTTTGAAAGGTGCAAATGTGTCATCAATGTCTTGTGTTGGGAGCATATCCACCATTTGCAATTAAAATTGCTTAACGTGGCAAATGTGAAAAAAAAAAAGAAAATTGCAAGTTTCAATTCCAAGTTTTCTTTATCTAAGACCATGGCCCCTAAGTTTCTAAATCTATTATTTTCACCATTGTCTTTGCTCTAGCATACTCTTGTGCCTTTTGGCACCCTCTACCCTTTCCACCACCGGTGTTACCTCTACTCTTCTACACATCCCGGCAATGCTCCTTAGAAACTCTGATTAAACATGGTTCGTTGATGCAAGTAGGACTAGATCTAGAGGCTCTGTAGTTCTAGGATAAATGATTGATGGCAGCTGCTGTGGAGAGTTGCACGGCAACAATGAAGAAGGTGAAAACAAGAAGGCTCAACAATGGGGGGGTGTGATCAAACACAAGGTTTTGACTCATTTTAGATGTTGTGAAAGGTTTGTGTAGCTAAGAGTTATGGAAAAATTTTTCAAGGACTAGTTTAAGAGTTGTGCCTTAAAATATTCTTTGAACAAATAGAATATTCTTACTATTTGATGGCCAGTGGCAAAATAGACCACAACAAAAACATTAATGGAAAATTTGCCTACAAAAAAAGTTAAGTGGCAAAAGTACTCCACTCCCTATAGTTTAGTGGCAAATTTGCCCCCTTTGCCTATATATATCAGCTTTTGCAGCCATTAAATAATTTGAAGGCAATGAAGGGTTTGATTTGTTGCATTTTTGCAATAGAATCTTCTTTACTCAAAGAAATCATATTAATATTAGAGCATTGACATTAATATATATGTGTGTGTGTGGGGGGGGGGGGGGGGTTGCTTTAAATGAAAAGCGCCTCCTTTCTATCCTGCCATAGGCTTATATATATATATATATATATATTTGAAGCCTAAAACCTGTAGTTGGTGGTCAAGTGTGCAGTGCATCAGAAAGTTTTTATTTTTATTGAAAAAGAATGAAAGAAACAGCGGAAGCCTGGTGATGGCTGATAATAGCATTAAGAATGAGATTTATTTTATTGCTTTTTACTGCTTGGTACTTTTATTTTTATCTTAAATGGGTGGCACTATCTCTTGCCTGTCAACTTGTTGAGATACGTTTGAGAATTCAAGAAAATTCAAAGATGTAACAGTTGCATCTACAGCCACATTTCTCGTCTATAGCAAGAATTTTGAAAATTTCTAATTAAGCCTTTTTGGCAGGCTGTTGAGTTGTCCCCTTCGCAAACGGCGGAAATGTATGGCTTTCTTTTTTTCCCAGGAATAATTATATTTCCTTTTTTCTCGTTGCCACAAGATATTAGAGTTCCTTTTACACGGTTGATTTGATTCCATATTTTTTTTTCTCTTCTTAAAATGTTAAGACTTGAGGGATTTGTTTCATGATGAGAAGGCAGGATATTTTGAATACGCCAAGGAAATTACGGTAAGGGAACCCCCTCTTTTGTTGACATAATTTATTTGTTGCATTGTTTGGGTGATAATTGATTATGTATCTCTAATATCTATTAATTCCTTATCTGTTTGATTTTCTGTTATAGGTTGAAGCAAATGATGCTTGTTTAACCTGCGAGGCCACATTGACCAGGATAAATTATTTCCTTGAAGATGCATTGCGCTCCTCATGTGAAGGGATAATGGTGAAATCCTTAGATGTTGATGCTGGTTATTTCCCGTCAAAGCGTAGTGACTCATGGCTAAAGGTTCTCATATGCTATGATATTATTTTCTTTTAGTGCTCATGAAGTATGAAAAGGAGGAGAAATATTTCATTGATGCTCTATTTGTAGGTCAAACGAGATTATGTGGAAGGATTAAATGACTCCCTTGATTTAGTCCCTATTGGAGCATGGCATGGTAATGGAAGAAAAGCTGGATGGTAAGAAACATTAATTACCTATTGCTCTCTTGAACTATAAACACTTACTTTGCCCCTTAAACTAAAACTCTAATCGACTTAATCCCCGAACTATGAAAATTGAGACACTTCGTCTCTGACTCATTAGCTCGGTCATGTGTGGTCACATGACATGTATTCCATCAACTTCATAACCACATAATCACCTAATTGTACAATTTAAAACTTTATTCTTAAACTCAAACAGATGCATAACATGGGGTACTTAAATTGTAAATAAGCCCAAATTTATCTTCCCCAGACACCCAGCGCATGAACCCATGGCTTTCAATGTTAGTTTGCCCATACATAGCAGCTATTTTTGCCTCCAGAGGCATGGGTTTTGTTTGTCTGATGGTGGGGAGTAATAACTCCATACCTTAGAGCTTCAATTGTTTCTCATTAAAATTGCATTAAATGCTAAATTGTCCAAGGTTTTTTAGTTTAAGTTTATGAACCTTAATCAAATTCTTGGAATCCACCGCAAATTGAGAGAGCCAAAACTCCCTTAAGCTCGCTGTCGTTAGATGATTTATTGCTGGCTTGCTGCCAGGAAGGAGCAAGGCAGTGAGGGCTTATGGGGGGATAGTCACAGAGGCGATGGGTTGAGCCAGCGAGGCAAGCATTCTGGTGGGGAAAGGGAATCAGGCAGAGTGATGGTGGTGGCAATGGACAGCGTAAGGTGGAGGATGGTGGCCACATCTGGTGGAGGTAGGTGCGTTGAGGATGAGGGCGTGGCTGGTGGAGGCTGGAGCTTAGGGTGCAAAAGAGAAATCAATGACCTGGATGGCTGGGAAAGCAGTTTCCCCAATTTTATGGGCTACATGATGTATGGAAAGCTTGTCATGTGACTGTACTTGTCCAGGTTACTGAGTCAAATAGGCAATGTGTTTCACTTTTCATAGTTTGAGGGTTGATTTGATACATTTTATAGTTCACGGAGTAATAGGTGTTTAGGCCTTTATTGTGTGATAATATTATTACAAACTCCAGATGGAATGGAAAATGGAATTTAAAAGGCCGGGGTATTAGTTTGCATGGGTCCAAATGTGTTTATTTGTATCGCAGTTCCTTTGCTGCTCAAAAAATGTGTCATTGCGGTAGAGGGATTTCTGAGCATTTTATTTTCAGTGGGCTCTGATCAACATCTGTTGCACTGTCATTATATTTCCTTTATGGGGTGGGAGGCTTCATCCTTTTCTTCCCAGTTGATGCATGTAACAGGATTAAGGGGAGTGTTGAATTTGTGATGTCTCTCACTCTCTTAACTTCATTTTTTCTTTCAGAAGATGCTAATGATTATGACTACCCACAAGTTGAGAATTCTGTGTGCTTGATGCATGTTGCCAGTAATTATGTTTCGTATATTACCTTTCTCACTTTTTTGGCTAAGTTTAAGTGATACTCTCCCCAGTCTTGAGACCTAGCCATATGATAAGTGTTCTTCCAGGTACAGTCCATTTCTCATGGCATGTTATGACCCAGAAAATGAAGAATTTCAAAGTGTATGCCGTGTTATGTCTGGGTTTTCAGATGCATTCTACTCAGAGGTATGTTACTGTATCGATGTTGGCTCTTGTTATGGTGCATGATCTTGTCTGATGCAAAATTTGTGAGAAAACACTAATGCTCTTAGAAATGATCTATGTCCTCTTCTTGAAGAAGCCCATATGTCATATGTGGAAGTTCAGTAGGAATGTAGAGGGCTAACCTAATGGGCCATTGGACCTTAACCCAAAACACTAGCTTGTTAGGTGAGATTGCCATCTCGCTATTGAAGTTGAGTCCTCTCATGAGGAGACCACAGACAGTACCACCTGATTACCCCTACTTGAGCCCCACAAGGTCATCATAGGTTGGATCCTTTTTAAAAAGCATTTAAGCTACGCTGATTCCTCTCATTTGTGCTTACCAGTCATTATGGTGCATGTAAAGATGTTTTATTATTTGTAGGATGTGACTTCACAAGTAATATGAGGAATCCTCACTTTGTTTTTACATGAAATTTCAGATGAAAGCATTCTTTTCGGGTGACAGGGTGTTATCAAAGAAACCAAGCTACTACCGAACTAGTGAGGTGCCTGATGTTTGGTTTTCTGCAGAACTTGTTTGGGAAATAAGGGGAGCAGATTTTACGGTGTCGCCTGTGCATGAGGCGGCAATGGGTTTGGTGCATCCTTGCCGTGGGATCTCAATTAGATTTCCTAGGTTCATTCGAGGTGTGATGGACAGGAATCCAGAAGATTGTAGCACAGCTGCGGATGTGGCCGAAAGGTTTTGGTCTCAGACGCGGAAGATGGATGTGAGCGTGGTAGGGGAGTGAATTTTTGTGGTTTGTGGTGATAAACATAAAGCAGAGCCTAAACGGAGGGGTTAGCATGTGGTGTTGTAGTATTTGTACAGTGTTAACGGATGTTAGACTTCGTATGTATGTCCTTTCCTATCCCTGCAGGATGGTAAGGATTTTGCGCCACCACTCCCTAGTCCCGGTTTGAGACGCCTCCTTTTGCTCCTTAAAAATCCTTAAAACGTGTACTGTAGAAGTGCTAGAGTAGTCATTGACAAGGGCTGACAATTTGTCATTAACACATAGATTCCGGCTATTTATTTATGTATAGATGAATGACCGGGTTCTGTTATATGCCGGAATCTCACTGCAAATGACATTCATCCTCTTAATTTTCCTATCTACCCCATTTACTTGAGTGTAGATGTAGATGAACATAACATAATACCTTCTTTTCCTACCCAATATCATCACTGTGGAGGAGTTGGGAACAGTAACGCCTGCTGCCGCCTTATTTTTCCTAGCAGTGGCACGGGAGAATTTCCATTTGTCACTTTAGTTTACCCTGAACATGCATGCACCAATGACCCAGACTGAAAGCTTACCGCCCCAAGACCACCTACAGTTTTTTGGCTTTTTCTATTATCATATATAATGTACATATGTTTAATTAGACATAGTATTAATTTTATAATTTTAGCCCTTATTATTTCAAAAAATTTCTTACAACTCTATTTTCTCTAATAAACAAAAAATAGTGCTCTAGATGAGATACGAACAAGAGAGGCGGTTCGCTATAGCAGTGACGGCGTGATGAAGGCAATGATGGTGCGATGTGATGAGATGGCGTGTGATGTGATGAGGGCAGCCGAGGTTCTGCAGACGACGCTCGGCCGATGTGATTCGAGCAAACGATTTGTGGACGACTGGCAGATCGAAGTGGTGAGCGAGATTGTGAGGTTGGACCAGTGATGAGGAGAATCTTGACAGATCGCGGCTGTGCGATGTGCGATTCTAGCCGATGTTTGACGAACAACACTCAGATCACAAGATCGGACTGGCAGCGAGGAGAACGTGCGACAGATCGCGAGATTGGACAAGAAAAAGAGATCAAGCCGGTGGCAAGGAAATCCAAGGCAAAATTTGAGCCGATTTGAGCGCACTCAGAGAGCATTCGGGTTGGCGGCGAGATTGTGAGAGCATTTGGAGCGCCAAAATTTGAGCCAATTCAAGCCAAAATCCAGGAGCGAGAGCATTGATCGGAGGAAGAGAAAGAGGAACCGGCTATGGTGGAGGCAGATTCAGACGTAGTGAAGGTCGATCAGAGGAGGAGAAAGAAAGAAGTGACGGGAGGCGAGATGGTGGGCATGCCAAAATTGATTATTTAGACACTTTCAAATATTGATTTAAATACTTTTAAATTTCTATTTAGACACTTCTTTTATTATTTCGTATACATTTTTTTATCATGAAAATAAATTGTTTGCGTATTGCTTTAGACATTTTGTCACTTTTACACATTTATTCAGACACATTTTTATTGTTTCAATTAGTTATTTTTTAAGAGAGTAAATTGCTTACGTATTGGTCAGACACTTCTAAATATTTATTTAGACATTTTTACACATTCATTCAAACACTTTTTTATTGTTTCAATTAATTATTTTTAAAGAGAGTAAATTGCCTACGTATTGGTTAGACACTTCTAAATATTTCTTTAGACAATTTTCGGTATCTATTAAGCCACTTTTCATTTTTTTAAACATGACATATGACGTATACTACAAGATCATGACGTATGACAGTTTGGTGGCGTCGCCGACGCCGATGCGGTTGCTAGCACTGGAGGAGACAGCAGTAGCAAGCTAAAGTTTTTTGTAGAGAAGAATATTTTAACTAAGAGTATTTTTGTCAATTTTTTTATGATTTATGCCTTATATATAGAAAATTAAGGAATGAGTTACTATGTCTAATTAGACATAGGTGCATAATAAAAGAACTATTTTCTTATGCGATATGATCAGCCATTGTGAATAACGTTATCAAAGGGTCCCCCCACCCCAATTTTAAAGTCATGGAGTCATAAAATTCTATAGTTTTTTTAAAAAAAATATATAATCATCTAAATTATTTTAGAATATTTGTATTACATAGTATTCTTACTTACTAATACTTCAATACTATTAAAAAGTATCATGCCATAAAAATATAATACAAAAAAATAAATTCTAAAATCTATAATTCATAATGAGAAGGTAAAAAATATCTTAATTATCTAATGGGACACATGAAACATCAATGCTAATGACACTATCAATATTATCATTCCAAAGCTTATATATTCATCTATTTCTTTTATCATTTTATCATTTGAGAGGTTAAACTCAATTATGTAAACACTTGTACCATCATAGACATCTTTTCATCTATGCCAACATTTACATAATTTTGATAGCCAAGATTATTACAGTTTTAATGAAGGAGAGTAATCAAGTGACACATAGAGCTCGGCGAAAAAAAAAGGATGATTTGTATTTTATTTTTTTATTTTAATTCTAAATGGGTTGGGTATGATTGTATAAAGATTGAGTTGGATAATAAGTTTATTTCTTTTGACTTGCATTCATTTTTTAACCCAATAAGTTTCTAAGACTAAGGTCAAAATTTTACCAATTTCTACTTATATATAAGTTTTTAATAAGATTTGGCATATTTTCTATTTCTAGAAATGAAAAAATGTAAATTTTTAAGACTTAAGCCGGGACTTTAATAACTATGATTGTGAATGATGGTGAGTCCTTGGAAATTTTTTTTTTTCAACGATGGGTAAAAGAGGCTTATACGGAGCTAAGAAACTTTCTTAGAGTCAATTCATCTCACTTAAACTTAATGCCTAACGTAACTTTTTTTTTTTTTTAGATAGAGATTGTTCGTTCAAATTGTTAATTGATTTATTGAGATTTTATACTTTAAAAAATCTAGAAATTAATTTTTAACTTTTTTTCATTCAAAATGCAATATTTCTCATAAAATTCCCCCTTTTAGGTTCTATAAATTAAAAAATTAATGAAAATGTTTATTTTCTATAAAAATATTTTAAATATACTGTCTAGAATTCATAAAGTAGCTTTTGATGATGCATGAATCTTTAGATCTAGTCTCAGAACCAATGATATAAGCGCTGAACCAAAAGCACCGAGAAAGGACCAACGTGGATACTTGATAAAAATTCTACAATGCTCAAGTAATATTTTAAGGTGGAAGAGTGCTTAATGGGTGATTATTCATACCTCATAAATGAATGGTAGTGGCCCTTTTGTAGGTCTTTGGATTATGCGGTGATTCTCTACAACTTGAGACCTATTGGAACAATTGTACCCTTATAGAACCCATATATGAAGCTCATCCCTCTTGAGGCAATGGCCACTAGGCTTATACGTAGTTGCTAAGTAATTGAGCTGGAGGATCCTTTGGGTCTAGGGATGTTAACTGATAACGGAACCGACGGGGATCATGTTGTATCATATCTAACGGGTCAGTTTTTTTTACAATTAAATTGATTTGGGGCAGATATGGTTTTTTTTTTACCCATCGGATACAGGTAGGATGCGGGTTTGGGGTCCACCCGCCTCATATCCCACCAATTTATGTATATGCTATTACATATTTACCTAGTTGTTAAACTTATGTATAAGGCCTAAACTTTTATGTGTCTTTATTTATTGGCTTATTGTATTATTTTTCGCTATATTTATTGATTCTGGAGTTCATTTTTTGTAATGTGTTGGTATGTTTGGAGTGTGAATTTATGTGTAGTATTACTGCTCCCTTGTGGTGTCTCTTATATTTTTTTCACATAATAATAATATTTTTGATGTCTTTGATTTCTTTGATTAATATAATTTATAGCTTCTTGCTTGATTTTTCCTTTTGTGTGTATGATTGTAGAAGTGTGGTGGATGGACAGGTTTTTACTTGATCCTATCCGCATAAAAATGGGTAGGATATGGGTGCCAAAATTGTTCACTTGACGGGTGATGGGTAGGATAAGGGTAGAGCGTCTAACGTAGCGGGTAGGATGTTGTATTACCCTCATCCTACCCGAATTTAACCCATCGACATCCCTATTTAGGTATTGTTGATCTAAGTGGGCCTAAAGTCTACAATGCATCATTTTGAGCCAAACCCTTTAGTGTGAGTGTCAGTAATTGATGCTTAGCCTCATAAGTGGACCTAGTGTTTCAATAGAGACTTATAGTAATGCTATTACTGAATGCACCATGTTGGTGCTTTAGAATCACTCTTCTAACCAATGGCAGAACTAGGTTTTTATGCTGGGGGGGGGGGGGGGGGGCTAAGTGGAGGCAAAACTAGCAACGGCAAAAACCTGAGAGAGAAAAAATTATTTAAATAAATTAAATTTTATAAAAAATTATTTAAAATGTTTACTTTTTATTATAAATTTATTTCTAAGTTTTCAACTGTTGTATATTTGTCCCAATTTCATTATTAACAATGTTAATTGCTGGTCAAATGGTGAACTTACAACTTTAGACAACAGTTTGGGACGAATATGCAGTAGTTGAGAGGTTAAGGACAAACTTTCAATGAAAAGTAAAGATTTAGAACTGCTGGCGCTATTTACCCTTTTTATATTCTTCATTAGTTCGGGGGAAAAATTTGAATATGGTCCCAAACTTTTCACAAAATAACCAACTTAATACCTAATATTTACAAGCTTTCAAAATTCTCTTGGGGCAGCAGCATTCCCACCCCCGATGTGGCTTCGCCACTGCTTTTACCTTCTAAGTCCTAGGAAATCCTTGCATTTATAGGGCATTAGGCACTCATTGGTGGCTTTGGAAGCTCTCTGAAGTACTTCTTCCAAGACTTAGGAAAGTGTTACCCCCTTTAGGGTATTAAATTGATAACTTTTAGGATGTTGGAACTAGGGATGTTAACGGATGTCCAATCCAGTGGGCATCTGGTTTCATATGATCCGATGAGTCAAGTTTTTTTTGCAATTGATTGGATTTGGGTCAGATGTGGTTTTTCTTTGTTTCCCTACCAACAGGTTTGGGTAGGATGTGGTTTAGGGTTCACCCGCCCCATATCTGACCTATATGTGTGCGTATAACATATTAGTATTAGTTATGTGATGAAAATAAAAACATAATGAATAAGTTATATGAAATTAAAAACAAGTAACGATTGCTTCAATAGATAAGGTATAATTAATTTTTTTAACAGTAACAAATGTATGATTAGGCATGACATGATTCGATAAAAATTATAGTTGTGGAAGTGTGATTGGTAAATGAGTTTTACCTGATCCAACCCATCTAAAAATGGATAGAATATGGATGTAAAAAGTGTTTGCCCCACAAATGATGGGTAGGATGTTGGTAGAGTGTCCAAGGTAGCGAGCAGGATATGAGAATACCCTCATCCGACCCATTGACATCCGTAGTTGGGAATTGGAAAATGATGAAATGGATTTAACTAGGACGCACTATATGAAGTAAAAGAATAAATTGAAAGAAAATGACCCAAGGCCAAAAAAAAAAAAAAAAAGCTCTGCTTGGTGTTAGTATGAGTAATTAGTGTTAAAGTTTTAAAAAATCTATTCGAAGGTAACTTTTAGGTCTAGTTCATTTAGATTTAATTGGCCCAAGTTAATGTGTTTTTGCTGACTGGGCTTGGGCTAGTGTGGAAGCAACTAGCTTGTACCCCCGAAATTACTTAAAATTACATCTAGCCCTATCTTCACTAGGCCCTCGTCCCACTCTACCTCCACCTTGCTTGGTGCTCCACCTCTACCTGGCTCTTCCTCACCGCTCAGCTTGTGTTCTTTGGCCGGTGGAGTGGATCAAGCACACTAATTCAAGCAAAGGAGGTCCCAGGTGGTGCTATGGCGAGATTTGTCCCTGCCCGGAGACTGTGACTTGCTTGCTCCAATTGAATCCATCTGAAAGAATCAAGGAAAATGGGTCGGATCCACTCATAATGTGAAGGAACCTCTTAGTTACCCTAATATGGGGTGTTCCCAGGATCTTAGAATAGTCAGGATTTAGTAATCTTGCTCTTAGTTGTAAATGGCTAAGTTAATACTTGCGTTGTTTAGAACTTTATACTAAATGATTATCTTATGACATGAATCCATGCATGCTTAACTTCGGCATTTGGAAGATAAATAATAAATAAAAATTTTCAAAATAGTTTTCATGGTATTCATAAAACACTTGAAACACATACCGAAGTCATATAAACATGTTTATTTAAATTGCAAGCATTAACATATGTACACATAACACTTAGCTTATGTACATCCATAAGCAACCATGGTGTATATACAGATATATACATTAAGTAAGTCCATACAAACTTATCCAACTAGAGGCATTTCCTTGGTACTTAAGTACCGAACATGTACAAAGTTTGAGACTATTAAAATAACTCCCACCTGAGCACAAAAGCTCTAGAAGTGAGAGGTCCAACTTTTCCTTGTGCACTTTGCTTGTATCTGTTAAGGCTATTTTAAATAACTTAGTTAGTACAATAATATTACTAACCAATAACTTAGAATCATTAAAGATTCATGTACTTTAAATACCTGCACCAAAACCTTGTTTAACAACCCTTCAGTGGGTGTTAGGCTTCACACTATTAGTATTTGCACAATGTGATATTTAAGGGAATGAAAATTATAAATTCTCAGTAAGGAATTAAATGCCTGCAAAATAAAGTTTAGGATCTAGCATATATAACATATATACACATCTTAACGTGAGCTCAAAACATTATGAGGTCTTGACTAATGATCGCTAGTACGGGTTCTATGGCGGGGAACCCATCCTCAACTTAGTTCTTCTTACAAGAGTTTAACTCTTGTCTTAGCAAGTTACTTACCCTTACTCACACTGTACAGGAGTTCTTAGTGGCTCATTTTTACTAAGCTTGGTAGGTTAGCCAGGATACTTTTGAGCGTCAAAGCCCATATTAAATATTTAGTACCCTGTATACTTACTTAAGCACTATTTAATAACAACTTAATGGATTTCAATTAACCGGCCCTTTATTCAACACACATATAAAACGTTCCTCGGTCCTATTTAGTTTCTTATGTCTTACTCAACAAAATATGATTTAAACACAATAAATTTCAGATTTATAAACCTACAAAAATTCTGGAATTAATCAAAAATAAGGAAAAATTGAATTAGTTCTTACCTTTTTTACCTAAGCTTAATTCCCAAGTTTTCTTGTTGTTTTTCCCTTAATAAACAAATAAGAACTAAGCTCAAATCAGTAATTTCAATAACTACAGAGCCGTATGAAATTCAAAAACAAGGGAAGAACAAAACAAAACTTACTTGAACAAATAGCTTGAAATTCAAGCTTAGGATTGTTCCAAACTTGATTTTTCTTAAAAAATTTGCTTAATTGTGCTTGAATTTGATAGATTGGAGCTTGGATTTGGTTTAGCTATGGAGTTTCGAAGGGGAGAGAGTGCTCTCGAGTGGTCAGGAGCTGGAGGAAGAAGATGGCCGAGCAAATAATTGGAAGTCAACTTATATAGGCTTAAATGACACATACCACGCACCTGATCCCTTCTTTATACACAATAGTATGGGGACTTATCCAGGACCGAACATAAAACTTAGAACAAAAATTGAAGTTATTCTGCGTCTGAATCCTCTTTCACCTTAATTACACGCCCAGTCTTCAACTTTGATAGACGTGTAATTTATGTCTGATACTTTTGAAGGTTACACATAAATCATTTACAGATAATTTAGTCAAGTTACAATTTTACATGGGTAGAGCGGGAATCACGAAAAATCATGATACCTCTTAAATTCAATATTTTTCCATCATCTACCCAACTGTGAAATAAAAATGGGTTACTATAAGAATGACTAAAGTGCCATTCTTGATCCGGTTTGTTTAAATGACCAATTTTTTCTTTTTAAGCTACTATACTTTATTGAACTGAGAATTTGCTTACATTAAATATTCTAAACATATTAAATTACTAAAATAACCAAAATTACCTCAGTAATCATGATCCAAATTTTTGGAGAGCCGTTACACATAGTCCTTGGCAAAATCCTCGGCCAAAGCCGACTGAATCTGCCTTAGCAGATTTATTGCATCGAATTTGGTTTATTATTTTTTTTCCTGGCTTCTTCATCCATATTTCTGTCCAAAACAGAGGGAAAAGGTTCCTCTTTCTCTAGTCTCCCTCACAGCTCTTGTCTCGGTGCTTTCGATTTATTGCTTCGACCGTCAAGATGTATTCTGGGCTAATTTTGGAGCCGGCCAATTTTTCCATTGGTGGTCCTCAGGCAACTGTGGAGGAACGACGATTAATAATTTGCCACAACCGAACGACGACTGTGGAAGAACAACGATTAATTATTTTGCCATCGGTGGTCCTCAGGCGACTGTGGAATTGGTAAAGATCGTTGACGCCAACATTGGTTACGCGCACAACAAAATGTGTTACGGCGAGGTTAAGGCGGAGGAAACGATACAGGAGGAGGCAATTGGGATGGTTTTACCGGCGATTGGGATGGTTTTACCCAAGGGTAGATAAGGCACAAAAAGAGATGGAATCCACATCCACTTTGTTGGAATTTACGAAAACACGTTAATAGGGTAGTAAAGAATTGAAATGAACTGACAGCTAGTACCATTAATTTCATTTTCATGCAAAACTCTAACACTAACAACAAAAAGCCGTTTCAAACATGGCATTAAAAAGACCAAGAGACCCAGGTTGTAATTTATCTGTTCGTAGGGATGGTGATTGGGTGGGTCGGGTCAAGTTTGGGTCAGGTCATTCAGGTTCAGGTTTAATCCGGTTAGCATGTATTCGGGTCCAGATCGGGTTGAGGTTGGGTTATTTGGGTTTAGATTGATTTCGGGTTGAGTAGATTTCAGGTTCAGGTTGGGTCAGGTTGAGTTTATTTGGGTTCAGATTTAATCAGGTCAGGTTATCGGGTCTTAGACTAGATTCAATTTGATTATCAAGTTTACTTGGTTCATTGATGTATAAGCCTAAATGGCTGAATCGATTCAATTTTTTATTTAATTTTGATTAAAATTTAATTTAACTAGATAAAAAAATAATATAAAATTTATGAAGATACATTAATATATAATTTCTTTAATAAAATATTCTCTCTGTGCTAAGTTTTTTATAACATTCACTATTTAAAAATTAATCTATGATTTTTTATTTTTAACATTTTAATATATAAATAAAAAATTATTATATTAAATAATAAATAAAGACCTATAGTTTCTAAATATATACTTTCTTAATTTTTTTTATAAAAAATAATCTTTCTCCATCCTATTTTCTTTGCTTAATTTAATTTTTCTGACTAATTTAACTTGAATTTATTTATATTATTGTTTATTAAAAGTTAAAAAAATATATTTAAAAACTATAAGTCTTAATTTATCATTCATGTATAAAATATTTTTTTGTATATTAAAATGTTGAAAATAAAAAATATAGATTAATTGTTAAAATATGAATAATGTAAAGAATTTGAGATAGATAGAGTAATATGAATAAATTTAATTCAAACTATTTGAAAAAGTCAAATATTTCGAAGAATATAAGATGGAAGGAGTACTATAATTTCTAAAACCTAATTATTCTTATATCTCTATCACCGTATCACTATTCGTTTAACATAACTCTCACTCGTTCGCTCTACAACGTAAACATATCAGCAGAATAGAAGAAACTCATTTATATATATTAAATCATAAATTTTCTAAATTCTTTGCCAATCATATATTTTATATTGATTTAAGTTAAAATCGGGTCTTGTCAGGTTTAGTCATCGGGTCATTTTGGGTTCTGGTCAGGTTGGATTTGGGCTCGGGTTTCTTGGGTTCCACTTTAATCGGGTTCAGATTCAGATTGGGTTGGGTGCAACCAGATTCGGGTCATTGACTTTTATGATCAAATTGAGTCAAGTCAGGCTTAAATTCATATGAGTATGATTAGGTTTTTGGATCGAATCAAATTTTACTATATCTATCCGTTCGGAAAGTAGGATCGACTCCACTAGTGAATGACACAGAGCTAGAAGACTATCAATTCTTTCCCACGTCAGGCCAGGAACTCGAATCCGTTTCTTTCCGCATGATTAGAGTAGCAATCCAATTAGTCTTCAAACATCTTCGCCGCCTATCGCCTTCCTTAAAACCACCCACCCCCGGCTCTTTTCCATCTCAAATCCCACCTACAATCTGAGATTGAAAATGGAGGACGCCATAGACGGCAACCTTGTCGCTGCCAAGTGTTTGGCCCGTTTTGGCGTCACCCACATGTTTGGAGTTGTGGGGATCCCGGTCACCTCGCTCGCCAACCGCGCCGTCCAGCTCGGGATCCGCTTCCTCGCCTTCCACAACGAGCAGTCCGCCGGTTACGCTGCCTCCGCCTACGGCTACCTCACTGCCCGCCCCGGCCTCCTCCTCACAGTTTCCGGGCCCGGCTGCGTACACGGCCTCGCCGGCCTCTCCAACGCCATGATCAACACTTGGCCCATGGTTATGATCTCCGGCTCCTCCGACCAGAAAGATTTCGGTCGCGGGGACTTCCAAGAGCTCGACCAGATCGAAGCCGTTAAACCCTTCTCCAAGTCCGCCGTTAAAGCCAAGGACATTAGGGAAATCCCTAGTTGCGTCGTTCAGGTACTTGATCGGGCGCGCTCCGGTAGGCCCGGTGGTTGCTATCTCGATTTACCGACTGATGTGCTCCATCAAACGATATCCGCGTCCGAACTGGAGGGCTTGCTGAATCAGGCCGGTAAAAGTAGGCACCTTGAACAGAAAACACCTCTTGCGAGATCGGAGATAGAGAAGGCGGTGTCTCTTCTAAGAGCGGCGGAGCGGCCGCTTATCATTTTCGGTAAAGGCGCTGCCTTTGCTCGAGCCGAGGGCGAACTGAAGAAGCTTGTGGAGGCTACAGGCATTCCCTTCTTGCCCACTCCAATGGGTAAGGGACTGTTGCCGGATAATCATCATCTTGCCGCCACTGCAGCGAGGTCGCTGACCATTGGTAAATGTGATGTCGCGCTTGTCGTTGGTGCCAGACTCAACTGGTTGCTGCATTTTGGGGAACAGCCCAAGTGGTCAAAAGATGTGAAATTTATTCTAGTCGACATTTGTGAGGAGGAAATTCAGTTGAGGAAGCCGCACTTGGGTTTGGTCGGGGATGCAAAACAGGTGTTGGATATGATCAATAGGGAGATTAAGGATGACCCCTTTTGCTTGGGGAGCTCCCATCCCTGGGTTGAGGCTGTCTCAAACAAGGTCATGGACAATGTATCCAAGATGGAGGCTCAGTTGGCCAAGGATGTCGTGCCTTTCAACTTTCTCACTCCCATGAGGATTATCAGGGACGCAATTCTGGAATTAGGAAGTCCTGCTCCTGTCCTGGTCTCGGAAGGGGCTAACACTATGGACGTTGGGAGGTCTGTGCTGGTTCAGATGGAACCGAGAACTCGGTTGGACGCTGGCACTTGGGGCACCATGGGCGTTGGTTTGGGTTATTGCATTGCTGCTGCCGTTGCTAATCCTGGGAGGCTTGTGGTTGCAGTTGAAGGTGATTCTGGATTTGGGTTTAGTGCCATGGAGGTTGAGGTACGACTTTATTTCTGCAAATTGCATTGTAAGTTCAATATGGACATAATTTGAGTCGAGTCCTTGAAAGATGATGATTTGCTGATCTATTAGTCTATTGACTGTCGCTTTATAGCTTTATTAAGCTATAGCTTTGTGCAGTACTATATATCTTCATTCCAATGATTTCTGTTTGTTTTTCATTTACTTTGTTTCTCCATTTCTTTCGCTGGAAGAAAATACTCGTCTCCAGAACACAGAATAGCACTATCTTTCGTTGCCTTCATTGACTAATCCTTTTTTTTTTATTTTTTCTAGTGGTGGGAATGTGGGATATACCTTATATCTACTGTTTCTTATTACCATGCATGTACATTATTTCCTGTTACGTTTATTTATTTATTTTGCATTTCATACATAATAATTGTGCCAGCAGCTTTAGCTAAAGAAATTTCACAAACTTGTGAAGCATCATTAACCATTGACAATGCTCCTATGATAGCTCAATTGAAGGTCTAGAGGGATTTCAGGTGTCAACTGGAGTCTCTCTCTGTTGAATCGCAATTTGAGTTTTTCCACCTAAAAGAATGGTTAAATGTTAATTCCTCCCCTGTGCCTATTGCTATCTGCCACCTCCTTTGGAATGAGAAATGTTGGATATGGAGCTCCTGATGGGAGTTAAACAGCTTCCTTTGCTTCTTATGTTTGCTCGTCTCTATGCAGCAGCTTCTTCTAAAACTAGATCCACAATGTCAGATTGCTCTACCCTGGCCCTCAGTGATGGTCAAAAGTATGATAAACAGTTCATCAACCATCATACATCCTAAACCTTCCCACTGCCCTTTCTCCATGTGGGATTGCCACACTTGTCTCTCCTCCCTAGGTCAACTTTGAGAGCTGGAACTGCCTTCAAACAATGGGTCCTCAAAGATTAAATCTTCATCAAGAAACAGAAAATCATTGTGTTGCCTGCGGAGCACGAATTTCACTAAATTTCGGAGTACACTTTCATGAGGATTGTATGGCATCCGTGCATTGGGTCCTGGTCACAGTGTTTGGTTATATGCTATTTTTTCAGAGGCAATTGATTAATTTGCTAGACCGGTTGGTAGTTTCTGGTAGGTTATTTTAGACATTTGAGTAGAAGGTAGTTAAGTGGTAAAACCCCACACAGTCAAGTCAGGAGGTTAGTTAGGGCATAATATTGTGGTGAGGCACCTCTCTACTCACTGCCACTTGGTTTTGGGTTCAATACTTTAACATGGCATTGGAGCCAAAATTCTGGCAATTGTCCTGTCTGTCAAAGTTGTAACCCCAGCCAATGTCATGGTGCACGTGACAAGCCTGTTTCAGTCATTTCACCAGCCTGCATGTGAGGGGTTCTCTTAAGTGGCAAATTCCCATGTAGTCAAGTTAAAGGGTTAATGAAAGACTTTATATTGTGGAGAGGCCATGTGTCTATTTATAATACTTCGGGAAGATGTCAGTTAGTATTATAATCACATGTAGATATAGATATATGTACAGAAATCCAGTCAGCTGGGTATATCTGGAAGTGAACTTATGTAAAGATCCGGATCAATCCTATTCTTAAATTTGCAATGGAGAACTTACTCATCTTTATCCAGGTAGACGAGGTGGACAAACTAGAAAAGATGTCATCTTGTCGGGGACTTCCAATGGGGAACTTATCTCTGTCCAAGTGCAGATTGCGGACAAACCGGAAGAGATTTTATCTTGTCAGCAACTTTCTGTATGTTAGAACAAAAGAAAATAACTTAGATTTACACGCATATCTGGGACTCACGAGTTTGCTTCTTGTAGCTTTCCTTTGCTTTTAGACTTTTAGTAGTAAAAGCTGTTTGGCTTTTGTAGCATGCAATGCATCATCATACTCGAATCTTATTTAGAACTGTTAGTGACTGCTGCATTTTCTTCTCACTGACCAGTTGATCGGTTTTCATGGACTATATGCCCCCTTATCACTCAATTACTGCACAGTATGAGTTTGATTTAGTAGTTTGGCTCGTTAAGTTGGTGGTTTTTGTTCTCCCTCTTTGTGCCAGTGAGTTACTGCAATGCTGAAGTACCCTCTTGGCTGGTGTTAACTAAGTAGTATATATTATAGTATATTATAGTTTGAGTTTGTGATGTTGGGTGCCCTTTTCACTCTGTGCAGACATTGGTTCGGTATAAACTGCCCGTGATTGTGATTGTATTTAACAATGGCGGTGTATATGGTGGAGACAGAAGGAGCCCTGACGAACTAGCAGGGCCCCTGAAAGATGATCCAGCGCCCACTTCATTTGTTCCGTGTGCTGCTTACCACACCTTGGCTGAGGCATTTGGGGGAAGGGGGTATCTGGTTGGTACACCTGATGATCTGAGGTCTGCCCTATCTGAATCATTTTCGGCACGAAAGCCAGCTGTTATTAATGTTACTATTGATCCTTACGCGGGTGCTGAAAGTGGTAGAATGCAACACAAGAACTGAGGCGCAAATTTTTGTTGTGTTCCTATGCCTTGGCATAAAGGAAAATGAAAACGGACTGCGGGGAAGGCAGTGAATGATATGAAGTCGACAATGGCTGGATCAGCATTCAAATTTCTGTATTGCAGAACAAAGTGTTGTACTAATAAAAGAAAACTAGTTCCATACATGTCCCACAACGGGTTAATTAAAATATATTTTAAATGTAAAAACAAATAAATTGGTATCCTTCAGTCCTACAATTTGCTATTTTTCTATTTGAATATTAAAATTTTAACTTTTTTAAATCAGCCGCAAAAGTTAAAACTTTGTTAAAATATTAAGGCATAAATACCTATTGCCCCTATGAATTATTGTGACTTGGATATCTTACCCCTCAACTACAAAATGCATCTCAAACCTTAAACTTTGATAAAAATGGTCACTTTAATCCCTTAACTTAGTGAAGTGCTCATGTGAGCTGGATGCTGTAAGGCGTTTCATGGAGCAACCTCAGATCCAATTCCCTTTCTTCCCTCAATTAGCTCACCTTCAAGCGTCAGCCTTTGTCTTGGCTCTCGGTCAATCGAGCACAAAACTTGCCCCTATCATCTAATTCCAAGGCTGGGCCATCGCTCTCCTAAATTTCACCACCTACGCATTGTTAGCTCAGCCATCACAGCCAAATTGCAGTTTGCCAAGAAGCACTTCCTTGCCCTTATCTCCCACCAGAGCCAGGGCCTCAAGACCCAGCAAAATCCAAGCAAGTGTGTGGAAATCATCAAGGCCATTGTGGCCATGATTGAACTCGTGTGTGATGCCATGATGACGATGCAACGATATTGGTGATGTAGCAGCTTCTATGGATGACCGAGAAGGAGCAGTTGTTCATAATTAAAAAGGCACTGTTGTTCGGTACCGAAGTTGGTGATGTTTTATAGGTGATCAATGTGAGAGGAAGAGTCTGAATAATGGGATTACTTTTCCACCTGATGGCATGTTCTTTATTCAGTCTCAAATCCAAATTGCTTCTGCCCAGAGAGTCAATTTTAGGTATAATTCATTTTTTTCTTTGTTCTAAGTAAGTACTGTAGCTCTACAGTAGTATTAATAATATAAAATAAAATTATAGTGATGTGTTGATTACTTGGAGCAGTAATTGATTGTGCTTGCAAAGCGAGTTTTTAGGGGACGAGAGAATAGAGGTAGAAAGATTATTGTGATGTGTTCATTACTAAGAGCAGTAATAGCATTGACTTCGATGGGTGTATGGCTCTACTAATTGAGGGAAGAGAGAACAAAGAAAGATAATTGGATCTGAGGCTGCTCCATTAAATGCCTCATTGCATCCAACTCATATGCACTCACGTGAGTGATTCATAGAGTTAAAAGGACCAAAGTGACCGTTTTATCAAAGTTTAGGATTTGAATTGCTATATTTCATAATTGAGGGGGTAAACTATTTGAGTCATTATAGTTCAAAAGAACAATAGGCATTTAGGTGAAATATTAATAGTTAGTTCTATATTTACTAAAAGGCAGTTATTGTAAACTAATGCGAATACGATATGTGAAAAGGAAAAACTGATAATTTAAATAGTCCATAAATTATCAAAAGATTGGACAGCTCAAATTTATTTGAAAATAGATACTAAATAATTTAAAGTGTAATTTAAAAAATATAGTTATAAAAAAATAATTAGTTTCAGGAGTAACTGTTTGCACTATTGCAAAAGTCTAATAAAATTTTAGAATTAAAATTGAAAAGTAAGTAAAACTTTAGGACAAAAACTGTTTTTTTTTTCCTTTGGAAATGTGTAACTGACTCATTTATTAGTCTATCTACAAAAGTGAATCTACATCGATGTGATAAATAGGAATTAAAAAATTTAAATTTAATTTAAATTTAAGTAAATTACGCATCAAATTTTAAACCAATCATAAATAGTCACATTATGTGAGTAGTTTCACTTTCATAAAAGTTATTATAAGTTTAGAATTTTGTTAAGTTTCCCCAATTAAGTCCTCCCTCACTTTCTTTTTTGTTTTGTTAATATATTAATCACTTATGGTATAAAGTCCACGGGATTACTTAACTTATTTTTGTTTTCTAAATAGGTAATTTACCTTAAGGATGACCTATCGAAGTATGTTTCCTTTTATTCACATTCCAATGGAGTATTTTTCATTAATTCCATTGTCAAATTTGACAAAAATTACAAATGTGAATTAACTGACACTAAAATAAATTTAAAATAATATTTTTGTGTTATCAAAATTTTCCAATTACTAATTCTAAGCCCTAAACATCTAAAATTTACAAAAATGCGCTTTTGCATCCAAACAAGATCAAACCATTACAATCGCCGTTTCTTCTTTGTCTTCTTCCTAATCCTTTTACAGAAAATCCCCAACTTATTGATTGGTATTCTATACTCCCGCCAGCTCAGTGGGAAACTTGCTGAATTTGTCCATCTGCCACATGTTTGTCAATCTATCTTCCGCCAACCACGTGCTTCCTCGCGCTAGAGGTCATGTACAAGACATTCTCCTGTCGAATCTATCAGCATTCCCATCTCGAACTTCATCCGTGGGTGAAGGTGACGGGTGGTGCGGCTTGTGCATTTTCTCTATGGGCCATGCCTCCAGTAACAAAAATTTCTCAGACAGACCTTCCCTCATCTCCTTTTCCACCGGCTGAATTACATTTTCTCCATAGGTCACATTAGCAAGAAGCACAAGACAAATAACATTAGAAAATGGAGGGTGGTGATATCATGTAACCTAGAAGACACTAGGACTTGTTCTTGAATTTGTGATGAGTTGGGAGCAAGGTGTTAAATATCATTACCGTTAGATATATCACACCCTAAAATTTTAAGGTATACCGCACTGTATACCGTTATCGTTATCGAAAAAAAAAATGTTAGAATATTATTTTTAGATGACATAATTTGTTTAATAATTTATTTTTATATATTTTATATATATTTTAATTTTTCTCATCATAATTTTTTAAATATAAATAAAATATAAATGATAGAAGATATTTTTTTAATACAAAAAACATAAAAAAAAATGTTATATATGGAACAAAATAAATAATACTAAAAAAAACTAATTTATTGATATAAGAGAAAAAAATATTTTAATAATAACAATACATTTTCTAATAAAAGTTGGAAAGAAAGAATCGGATAAAGTTACTTTGGTCAAACATCTACTTGAGGGCAATAATGCATGTGAGGTAAAAAAGTACAAAAAGTAATTATAAATTAAAAAAAAAAAAGGAAGGGCAGAAACAAAAGCTGCGACTAACTGACCACCGACCACCGACCATCCATTAATTTTGCATATACTTTGCATATACTACAAATATAAATAATATCATTCATTAGTTTTTTATATCAATTAAGAAAAGTAAAAAAACTTAAAAAATAAATGTTTATTTTATGATGTGTATTATTTGTATTTTAATATTTTATATTTTTTATGATATTTTGATGTAAAAAAAATATCAGTGAAAAATAAAATATCACGGTATGTATCGTGTGGTATTTATGGTATACTGTGATTTTTTTTGATAAAATACATATAAAAGGTGTGCGGTATGCAGTATACCATAAAATAACATGACACGATAAAATGACAAAACTTAAAAATATTTATACATCGTACCACATACCTGCGGTAAGTGGTATACCGTACGGTATACCATGATATTTAATTTAGTGGTTAGGAGGTGAATGAGATGGAGCCCTGACCTGTAATGGCCTAACCCAATTTGGTCTATTTTATTATTTTAGGTATTTAGGTTAAGACCAAAGAGAAGAAAAGAAAAATATAATAAAAATAAGAAGCAAAGAAGGAAGAAAAAAAGAAAAAACAAAAGAAATGAAGGCCGCGCAAAAACCAAAAGAAAGAGGGAAAAGAGGAAGACAGAAAAGAAAGTATAAAAAGGAGAGAAGTAGGAAATAATTAGGGTTTGAGGTATTTCTCTTATAATCTTATATACTTATTGCTTTGTATTGAAGAACTGGAACAAGAAACTATCAATTGAGAATCAAGCGGGAGCAACCTGGAATTTTTTTTGTAAAAGAAGAATTTTTAGTGAGTGTTTGTTAGTTTTTTTTAGTGCATAAATTAGTTGTTTTTTGAATTTGGAAAGGGATTTGAATTGATGATTTGATTGAATATAATTTGTTTTTGATGATTAAAGAGGATAATGAATTATTAGTATTGTTTTGGATGAATTAGAAATACTCTCTCCATCTCATAATAGATGAAATGTTTTTCTGCGTATGTAGATTACGGTATTTGTGTAATAAAAATTTAAATAATAAATAAAAAGAATTTTTTTTTTGGTTTTGTGTAGTGAGAGTTTAAATGAAAATTAAAAAAAAATTATTTATTAGGTTTTATGTAGTTGAAGTTTAAATGAGAGTAGTAAGATAAATTATAAGTAGAAAACTTTTAAAAATGGAAAATATTTCATTCTTTTTTAAACATAAAAAAAATTATTTAATTCTTTTTTAGATAAAGAGAGTAAGTTTGTTAAAGTTTTGGCTTGGCGCCGGGAAGAATCTTGAATTGCAGAAGGTGTGAATTGGAGAAGGCGAGGAATCGTATTTCTGGGTAAAAATTGGGCTAACTACGACTTGCGTACTTGATACTTAGAGGCGGGTTCATCGACACACTATAGTCTAAAACGTTACAACTTGGTAACTGAAAGTGGAAGTTGGATGCTTATAATCGGGTTAATTACAATATTAGTCCCTGATGCTTTTAACACCACTTCAGTGAATTCTTAGATTCCAGAAGCATTCATTTGAGCCACTGTCAGCTAGTGATTTTAGATTATTCTTAAATTGATCATATTTGGACATAAAGTTTTGTATAATTATTTTAGGTGAATAAACACTTGTTTTAGGAGTTGGAAAGTTGCATTTTGAGGTAAGCGGCTACTACTATTTCTAAAAATTAAATTGTTTTGATATTATGTATATATAGTATTTTTTTTAAGTGTTAAGTTTTCCAGCTTAGTAATTTTTCAATATTTTGATTTAAAAATATTTTGCATTAAATTAATTTTTAATCAGAATAAGAGTTTTCAAATACATGTTTTATTCTAAAATTATTTTCCAAGTGTTTCGTTAATTTACTTATTTATCTGCTTATTCAAATTTTATCTTATTTATGCAATATATTGTGTTTGATTAAATAAGCTGGGATGATGTATGTTTTGATTGTGATATTTTGTACTAAAATTTTATAACAATTGTAATGCTCTGAATTTCTGGCTCGAGTCCGTTTTGTTGAGTGTTGGTTCTATGTGTGTACTACTGAAAAAATGTAGTTTTAGACCTTTCACGTGGGGTATTCTATTCCATTATATTTTGCAGTGTACTATTTTTAGGACTATTATTTTTTGGGCTTTTGATCGTTAGCAATTCTTAGACGATTCTGGGCGCACAATAACAGTTTAAATATAGTCACAGTGATCACTCCACCTACTCCGCTTTGAATTTCTATTCTATCATTTTACTTTGAACTGCTCTGATTTGGTTAATAATTTTATTTATAAATATTATTTTCTCAGTTCTCAAAATGGCTATTGCATTGGTTACTTCTGACTCTTCAAACATTTTCTGTTGAAGTTTATGTTATTATTTGATAATAATTATTTCTCCTTGATCCTTATATATTTTGTGTATTGTATTTCTATTTTCAAAATTCACCACTTGCTGGGCATTCATGCTCACCTCATTTTCACCCTCTCACACAGATAAAGAGTAGTTTAAGTTAGCTAGCGGGAGTAAATACAAGATCAGCTGCAGTTCAAGACAGTTAAAAGTATTTTGTTAGTACTACTATTAGAAATCTATTTATGTTTAGAAAACTCTTTGGATTTTGTTTCGTTCCTTAGAGCTCTGATATTTTATGGCTTATGTTCCAATTTCAAGAAATGTAGTTACTCTATCACATATTCTCAGAAGTTGAATTTTATAAGTGTGGAATTATTTGAAATATGTAGCCTTGTATGCTTAGGAAAAATTTATTTTCTTGAGTATGCGGCGTATCATTGTCCTGAGACTCTTAGGGTGGGTTTTGGGGTGTGATAGAAGTGGTATCAAAGCATAGGTTCAATAAACTTGGAGACCTTACGTTAGGGAAATGCTAGGCCTTTGTTGCACTTAGATATTGAGAGATGGTGGAGACTACTATAATAGTGGGAGGGGAGTTAGGTTCTTTTTTTCATGTCAAAAGAAGGAAAAATAAACCTAGGGGATCTTCAAGTAAGCCATTTGGAAATATAGTAAAGAAACAAAATTTTACCTTAACCTATAATGGAGCTTCTATGCCTCAGGATGTACCAAAGTGTGGTTATTGTCAAAAATTTCATTTTGGTGAATGTCATTGGAAGACTGGCAATTGTTTTCGTTGTGGCAAGAAAGACCTTCTAATTGTTGATTATAAACAACTAGAGACTAGAAATTCTCACCGAAGCTTTCAGGCAAAGGGTAATCTACCAGCTCCAGGGAAGTAAGATGAAAAAGGAGGTGCAGTGAAGCCGCAAGTTCGAGGCCAAATATATGCACTTACTCAGCAAGATGTAGATGACTCTAACGCAACTGTTTCAGGTATGGTAAAAATTAGTTCTATTTATGCTCGTGCCTTGGTTGATCTTAGTGCTAATTATTCTTTTACATCACCAAAGTTTGCCGCTAGATTGTCACGTGTGCTTGAGCCATTGGATTTTGAACTATTTGTCAATACCCTTTTTGGAAAGTCTGTTGTTACTAATTTTATTTATAAAGGGTGTGTAGTTAGAATTAAGGGAAGAAATATGCCTGTGAATTTGATTAGGCTAGATATGATTGACTTTGATGTGATTTTAGGGATGAACTGGTTATCGGTAAACTATGCTTGGGTTGACTGCCATGAAAAGAAAGTAGTATTTTATGTCCCTAATGAGTTGGAAATCATCTTTTTTTGGAATAGACAACCCATCCCAATATGTCTTATTTCTGCTATGCATGCGTGTTGTTTGTTAAGAAAGGGTCGTCAAGGATATTTAGCATTCATCAGAGATATTAGCCAATTTGAATTAAAGCTGAAAGACATTCTTATTGCCAAGGAGTTTCCTGATGTCTTTCATGAAGAAATTCCTGAGTTGCCTCTTGATCGCGAGATTGAATTTTCCATTAATCTTGAGTTAGGGACTACCCTAATCTCTAAGGCTCCCTACCGGATGGCAAATGTGGAGATGAAAGAGTCAAAGGAACAGCTACAAGAGTTGCTCAATAGAGGGTACATTCACCCTAGTGTTTCACAATGGGGTGTCATGTCTTATTATTGAAGAAGAAAGATAGAAGCTTGAGGCTTTGTATTGACTATCATGAGTTAAACAAGGTGACTATCAAGAACAAATATCCATTGCCTTGTATTGATGATTTGTTCGATCAGTTGCAGGTTGCACAATTCTTTTCTAAAATTGATTTGAGGTCTGGGTATCACCAACAGAATATTAAGGCTGAGGATATACCCAAGACTGCTTTTAGGACCAGGTATAACTATTATGAATTTATGGTTATGCAGTTTGGTGTAACGAATGCACCGGCTGCTTTTACGGACTTGATGAATCAGATTTTCAAGCCTTATTTAGACCAATTTGTCGTATTTATCGATGATATTTTGGTCTATTCTAAAAGTCCAAAGGAGCATGAGGAGCATTCGAGAATTATTTTATAGACATTAAGGGATAAACAATTATATACAAAATTCAAAAAATGTGAGTTTTGGTTGTAGAAAATTTCTTTTCTTGGCCATATAATTTTAAAAGATGGAGTTTTTGTAGATCCGCAGAAAGTTAAAGCAGTGGTGAATTGGGTTAGACCCTCTAATGTTGCTGAAATCCAGAGCTTTCTTGGTTTAGTTGGTTACTATCGTTGATTTGTTGAAGGATTTTTGACCTTGGATATGCCTCAATACAAGTTGGTTCGAAAAAATGCTAAGTATTAGTGGACTGAAGATTGTGAGAAAAACTTCCAAGAGTTAAAGCGAAGATTAATAACTGCATCTATCCTTACCATCCCATCTAGCACTGAAGGTTATGAAATTTATTGTGATGCTTCACATATTGGTTAGGGTGTGTACTTATGTAGAATGGAAACGTTGTTGCCTATGCCTTTAGGTAGCTGAAGTCATACGAGGAGAATTATCTTACTCACGACTTGGAATTAGCTGCAGTTGTCTTTGCCTTGAAGATCTAGAGACATTATCTCTACGGTATTTCTTGTAAGGTGTTTACTGATAACAAGAGTTTGCAATATATCTTTACACATAAGGAATTGAATCTTAGGCAGTGGAAGTGGTTGGAGTTGCTAAAAGATTATGATTTGACTATTTGCTATCACCCTGACAAGGCAAATGTTGTTGCTGATGCTTTAAGCCTTAAGTCCTATGGCTTTTTAGCTTATTTACTTACTAATAAAAAGTTATTTTTAATGATCTACAGAATTTGGGAGTAGAAATTATAATAGATGATGTTAGCAGTGTGCTTGCTAACTTAATGGTTCAACCGATTTTAATTGAGAGGATAAAAAATTCTCGAAGTTCAGATGAAGGAATTAACAAGTTGAAGAAGAAGTTGCACAAAAGAAGATTTTGTATTCATGAAGATGGATTTTTAAAGTTTGGTGCTCGACTATGCGTCCCTGGAGATGAAGTTTTGAAGGAAGAAATTATGAGAGAGGCACATTTACACTATGCATCCAAGTGGAACTAAAATATATAGAGAACTATAAGAGCATTTTTTGTGGAAAGGAATGAAGAAGGAGATTGCAAAATTTGTTGCAAAATGTCAGACTTGCCAAGAAATCAAAGTGGAACATCAAAAGTCTTCGGGACCTTTGCAACCTCTTTCAATTCCTTAATGGAACTGGGAACATATCATTATGAATTTTGCTGTGGGACTTCCAAAGACTACTAGAGGTAATAATGCTATTTGGGAAATTGTTGATCATTTATCTAAATCTACCCATCTTTTTGCTATTCCAAGAAAGTGCAAGTCTAGAGAAGTTAGCTAAGTTGTATATGAAAAAGATCGTCCATCTACATGGTGCCCCATTATCTATTGTTTCAAATAGAGATTCATGGTTTGTCTTAAGATTTTGGGGACAATTGCAGAAGGCCATGGGAACTCAACTCAATTTTAGCATTACTTGTCACCCTCAAACAAATGGTCAATCAAAACAAACTATTCAAATTCTTGAGGATATGCTCCAAGCTTGTGTGCTAGACTTTGGAGGCAATTAGGATAATCATTTAGCACTTATTGAATTTGCTTACAATAATAGTTATCGGTTTACCATTAGAATGGCACTTTATGAAGCATTGTATGGATGGAGATGCAGGTCACCGATATATTGGGATGACATAGATGATCGAAAGATTTTGAGTTCAGATATAATTATAGAGATGGTAGGGAAGAATTGAATTATTTGTGATCACGTATGAATTGCACAAAGTGGAAAAAAGAGTTATGCTGATTTGAGAAGACTGGTGTTGGAGTTTAAGGTTGGGGATAATATTTATATTAAAGTGTCACCAATGAAAGGAGTTATGGAGGTTGGGAAGCGTGGGAAATTGAGCCCAAGATATGTGGGTCATTTTAAAATTTTAGATCGAGTTGGGGATGTCACTTATAGAGTTGCGCTGTTGCCATCTCTCTCATGAGTGCACGATGTGTTTCATGTATCAATGCTATGTAAGCATGTGCACAATCCCAGTCACATAGTTCAATATCAACCGATTAACATTATGCCAGATTTGATGTATGAGGAGCGGTCGGTGGAGATTCTTGATCAAAAGGAGAAAGTATTGAGGAGACGTACTATTCTATTGATAAAAGTTCATTAGGACAGACATTCTTTATTCGAAGCAACATAGGAATGCGAAGAAGAGATGTGTGAGAAGTATCCATTTCTATTCATCAATAAAGGTAAGTTTCGAAGACAAAACTTATTTTAAGGGGGGAAGAATGTAATGGCCCAACCCAGTTTAGTCTATTTTATTATTTTGGGTATTGACGTTAAGGCCCAAAACAAGAAAAGAAAAAAATAATAAAAATAAGAAGCAAAAAAGGAAAAAAATAAAAAAAAGAAGGAGGCCGTGCACAAACCAAAAGAAAAAGGGAAAAGAGGAAGATGACAAAGAAAGTATAAAAAGGGGATAAGTAAGAAATAATTAGGGTTTGAGGTATTTTTCTCACAATCTCATCTACAAATTGCCTTGTATTAAAGAAGTGGAAAAAGAAACTATTAATTGAGGATCAAGTGGGAGTAACCTGTGAATTTTTTTTACAAGAGGAAAATTTTTTGTGAGTGTTTGTTAGTTATTTCTAATGCACAAACTCTTTGGATTTTGTTTCATTCCTTAGAGCTCTAATATTTTATGGGTTATGTTATAATTTCAAGAAATGCAGTTGCTCTGTTACTTATTCTCAGAAGTTGAACTTTATAAGTTTGGAATTATTTGTAATACGTAGCCTTGCATGCTTAGGGAAATTTTATTTTCTTGAGTATGCGGCGTGTAATTTTTCTGAGACTCCAATGGTGGGTTTTGAGGTGTGACATGACCTAGACCCACGACCCATGAGCGCTATTAAAGCGATAAACATATTCAGATTCAAAAGATGAGAGATTTTTTGTATCAGTGATGGTGGGTGACGATAGCTCTTCATCGCGAATGGGGGGCGAGGAAAGTGGATCTGAGGGATGGGTGGTGCAGTTGGCACAATAAGTAGAGCAGGTGAGCCCAAAGGAGGTTGTTACCGATGTCGGTGTCTCCTAGCCATTGGTTGTAGTTTATTCTAATTTTGAGGCCGATTATTTAGATTGGCAAATCTAGGATAAGAGAAAATCTAGGAATCAAATAAGAGAACGAGAATATAAAATATGAGTGATTCATGTTTCTTGAACTAAACCAGCAAAAAATAGAGATATCCAAATGAACCAACTGTTGAAGTTCCTTAGCCAGTAGGAGCGTATCTCTGGTAGTCATTAGGTTGTGGGTTGGTTCAAAAATCTGAGCAAATTAAGGAGAGATGGTATAAAAAAGGGAGTTAAGGGAAGCCGCAATTTAGAGCTATTGATTGGAAAAATTTGAGGACTAAAATTCTTATTTTTAATTTATTTTATTGTTAATTGGCACCACATCGGTGATTTTCATCAGATTTAATGATGAATTAATGAAAAGTACCCAATTGAGATGAATAATAAATTGAAGAATGTTGCAAGGATGGCGACACCTCAAAGGTTTGTCATTGAAGGAAAAATTGGTGTGTAACGCTCGATGGAGGAAAATGGACCACATTGAATAGAGCACCAAGAAAATTAAATCAGTCGGGACAAGGACAAGGATGGATCCAGATGAGGGTGCGTAGTTGTCCTTTAAGAACAAACTATTAGGCTAGTGGGACAAAAGTGTTTTGATTGCTGAAGTGGAGGATGACTGGCCTTTCAATGAGGATGATGGCGAGATTGAAGTCATTATGAGCATGTTAAGACAAGTTAAGACAACCATGGGTGCATCATAGCTCAAGGCAATAATTGAAAAACTTGTTTGCTTTAACATTAATTTTCATATTTTGCAAGCCAAGATTATGGTGTTTTGGGAGTTGTAAGGTAGGTTTGAAACCATTGATTTAGGGATGGGTTTCTATGTGTTTTTTTTTTATTCGTGGAGTGATTACATTAGTGTGCTATCTTGGGGCCCTTGTGGTGAAATTATGGAAGTTTGGTTTTCGTTCTTCATAAGCATCAATTGATTCACTAATTAAGTGGATACGCATGCCCAAGTGACCTTTAGACTACTATAAAGAAGCAACATTTATTGAAGATAATAAGTGCTGTGTGAAAGCCGATATGTGCTAACATGATGTCTGCCTTTATGGCAAGGAGGAAGTTCGCTAGATTCTGCATTGAGTTGGACTGGCAGAAGCCTTTGGTCTGAGAAATTGAGTTGGACAAGCTAATTTAACTCTTAGAAATTGAGTTGGACAGGCTAATTTAAATTGTTGAATATGAGGGCTTGTATATAATTTATTTTGGCTGAGGGGCCTGTTAGTGTTGTGCCCAAAAGCCAATCATCTACAATTATCTCACATTGAGTCATGATATTTTATTTAGGCATTATTCCAATAATTATATTTATTATTTATTTGTATGTAACATAATTAAACATAATTATAACCCTAGAATATTAGTATTCCTAAATTTTCCTAATCAAGTATTATTGTGAAATGGGTTGCAATAATATATAAAGACCAACATATGTGGAGACTAATATGCAATATGTAGTCTACATATGGGTACAAGTTGGAGAAATTATGTACAGGATTGACCCGCCATGAGAATGCTACATGAATTGTTATATGAGTGTCATAAGTGATTCTCATAGTGATCATAATATATGTAGTTCTTTGACGCAACGTCATCAAGGTTCCCTGTATATGAGACATATACTTTGATATTTTTCCTTGTTGCTCATAACTGAGTGAACATGAATATGGTCATTGGGTATGTCACATATCATGTGAAGAGATTTATACTATCAAGATGAGATTTGTCCTTTCTATATATCAGGTGTGATATCATTGAGCCCCTTGATTTAGTGAGATTGAGGAAATATGTTATACCCCCGATTATGTGGATAAGGTATAGTATGTTTGTAAGGAATTGCATCTGTTGTAGTAAGAAAACAAGGAGGTTAGGACAATAGATGGAAAAGACTAAGGACTTAATTGAAAATATGAGAATGGTGTTGTCTTAGTTACGTTAGGGTCAAGGTCCTTAATTGGTGTACTTAAGAGAGTTATGGTGAAACTCTGGAAAGATTTAGTCAATGAAGACTTAATTAGAAAGATTAAATAAGTGTGGGGTAAAAAATGAGCTTGTTGTAAAGTAATTAAACTCTCATTTAGGGAAGAAACAAAGCATGTAAGATTTATATGGGATTAAAGCTAGAGTTTGAGCCAAAATTGAACACTTGTCATGGCCGGCATGTTTGATGATTTTAGGTGGAATGTAGAGCTGGACTTGATCTATTCTTGGCCTAGAAATAAAGCAAGCTTGGTGAGGACCATGATTAAGGCAAGAAAGTAGGGAAATTCCGTCAAAATCAAAGAGACCAAGCTCGGGAAGGTGACACTAATGGGTTGTTTAAGCATCAAGCAATAGGAAGCTATCTCAAAGTTCCTGGATTAGCTTCATTTCAAAGTTACGTGAAAGGTACGGGGTTAGATTATAATGTTTCTAGCTAATTGAGCTAAGGTTAGTGAAATTTTAACCTATAATCATCATTGGACACATGAGTGATAGTTAGAAGCTAAATGAGGTCATGTGTGGTTTAGGGGTTTGATTTTGACTCTCGGGCACAAAGTGGTTGCTTTGATCCCTTAATGGCTTGATTGTGTATTAGGTAGCTAACTAATGTGAAGATTGAGTAAGCAACTGAAGCCCTGGGGTGGTTAGGACACCTGTGCTTGTCCAACACTTGGTTCTGAGGGCTTATAGTTAGTGTGTGTTGGTCAAATGTGAGATCAAGTGGTTGCTTGCTTTGAAAGACCAATGAGGGTCTTTAGGAACCATTGATGAGGTTGGTGTGTGTGTGTTTGCTTAATCTTTCTTGTTGTTCTGTGTGTGTTAAACCTATGTCTTGATTGATATATGTTATGTTATGCTTATATGTTGTTATTATACTTGTATCTTGGTGTTGTTTCTGTCTTGCAGGTGATTAAGTTTTAATTCAAACCCTTTATTGAGTTCAAGTAGAACTCACTCCCTTATTGTTTTATTGTGTAGGTGAAGGGACAGATTGAGTAGAGGATTGTAGTAGGGTTTGAGCTAAGCTTTGTTTTGGTGCAAGTACTCTTAAGTCCTTATTGAGTTCTTTACTTTTTATGGTGACTTATAGTTAGCTAACAAAATGGTTGGCTTACATGGCAGCTACCACGGGTGGTGAGGAAGCTATTCTTAAGGCACAAGGTTTAGTTCAAGCTTTAGGGAAAATAGGCTAGTAGTATATAGTTCAGTTCTATTTACTAGCCTTATGGTTTGTGAGGGGTGAACTTATGTATTTTCCCTGAAACTTGTACTTGTGCTCTAAATGTTTAAACATAGGTATATGGCTTTGTATGTATGCTTAAGAGTTGCTTAAAGTTCTGGCTTGATGTATGTGAACACATATGTAATTCTGGACGTGTGCATGGGAGTTGCATGCTTCAAAATTTGTTATTTGGCCAATTTAACTCTTAATGTTATGCTTGATAGTTTGTGTGCTATTTAATTTTATTGTGCCTTTTTAGTGTAGTTGGTGATGAGTACAAAATTTCAAGTTAAATAGCCACATGGTTTAAGAGCTAAAATTTTACAAAGTTTTAAAGGTTCTTAGAGTGACAAATTGAAATTGCCCTAAACTATCTTGCGTTAGTTTAGAGTTATGCCTTAGCTAATTCCTACTAGGGGGTAGGGTAGCTTAGGGTGTAACAAAATGCATGACTATGCTCAGATGTATTGTTGTGGGATATTGATGTCTTTAGTTTGAGTAAGTATACTTAAGAATCAGGAAACCATAGATTGGATGATACGAGGATAACACATTTCATTTCTCATGCTCAGTTTTGATATCTTGGACAAAGGGATGACGATATATACAAATAATGATCATAAAGGTTTAGTTGAATCACTGATTGCATTGCTAGCTCTCTTAAACTCCACCATTAAAAAAGCCTCCATTTGATTCCTGCTTTTACCAAACCTAGCCGAATTATAACCTTACATAAAGACTATTGGACTTACATTTACATGCAGTCCCTTTTAGAAATCTAGTGGGGTGAAGTTGGATCCCTTTGCCAGTTTCGGATTGAGAAACACAAAGTAAGCAGTTAACAAACCACCTTCAAATAAATGCAAACACTTAGGGAGTGATCCTTTACTTTTGGTAACAAGGACTTAACTTTTTCTCCTTTCATTAATTACTCTTAAGTCAAGTCTACAAGTGTTATATATTCATAACATGATGTGTCATAAGTTGTTAGATTATGTGTTTTGTCTTTTTTTCTTAGGTTGCACTTGCTAGGGATTAGTAAGAACCTGATTGGGAGGTGTGATGAATAATCATAAGTGTATAGCTATTAAGGGTTTAAATCATCATTATACATTTGAGTATGATTAATTTATCTAATTTGAGCAGTTATTCCACCGAGTTATTATTCATGCATATTTACTGTTCATATACATATTCACTATTCATACAAAGAGTTACTGTCCATCGCATTTCACTGTTCACATGCATATTTACTGTTCATACGCGGGTTACTATTCATCCATTTTTATAATATGTTAAATAATATTTTTTTATGTAGGTGGATAAAATCACGACATCTCATAATTCTTGAACCAATGGTTGGGGCCTCAAATGTCTACAATTTTAAGTTCATGGTCCAGCCTAATTGAGAGATAAAAGAGACTAAATTTGGATCACAAACAAAATTGGTTCCAACAATTCGTGCACTTGGTGACTCTTCACGAGAAAAATCATATTTAGAGCTGTAGATATCAGAATTAATTGATTCTAAATTCATCTAAAAGCCAACACATAGATCTTCAACTCTACTTTACATGTTAAGAATCGGTTTGATCGTTTTCATTGCCAAAATCTGGTTATAAATGAAACTATCTATTTTACCGTGTGCTAGAGAGTAATTTTGGTAAAAAAATCATAACTTGGACTATAGATGTCAATTTTTAATGATCAAGCTATTTTTAACTTGGACTATTAAGGGTTTAAATCATCATTATACATTTGAGTATGATTAATTTATCTAATTTGAGCAGTTATTCCACCGAGTTATTATTCATGCATATTTACTGTTCATATACATATTTACTATTCATACACAGAGTTACTGTTCACCGCATTTCACTGTTCACATGTATATTTACTGTTCATACGCGGGTTACTATTCATCCATTTTTATAATATATTAAATAATATTTTTTTATGTAGGTGGATAAAATCACGACATCTCATAATTCTTGAACCAATGGTTGGGGCCTCAAATGTCTACAATTTTAAGTTCTTGGTCCAGCCTAATTGAGAGATAAAAGAGACTAAATTTGGATCACAAACAAAATTGGTTCCAACAATTCATGCACTTGGTGACTCTTCACGAGAAAAATCATATTTAGAGCTGTAGATATCAGATTTAATTGATTCTAAATTCATCTAAAAGCTAACACATAGATCTTCAACTCTACTTCATACGTTAAGAATCAGTTTGATCGTTTTCATTGCCAAAATCTGGTTATAAATGAAACTATCTATTTTACCGTGTGCTAGAGAGTAATTTTGGTAAAAAAATCATAACTTGGACTATAGATGTCAATTTTTAATGATCAAGTTATTGTTTCAAAGCTAAAGAAGAGATCTAAAAATCTCATGATTTGAGGAAGAGCTAAATCAATGTGTGTGGTGGTCAAAAAATTAAAATAAGTTTGTGCCATCTTGGTTGAATTGTATTCACCTACCATTTACTATTCCAACTATCATTTTACTATTTCACCTACCTCAAAACTCTATAAATAGGTACCTTGTGGGGAGGAGGAAATTAATCTTGTTCTTAGGCCATTTTAGAGTTATTGTATCAAAGTTAGCTTTTCTTCTTTAGTTTTGTTCTTGTTTGCAATCTCGAAGCTCTGTCTAATGTGTTTTCTTCTTGTTCTTCCTTTGATCTATCAATATATTTTTATTTCATTTTTATACATGTTGTTTACTCTTTACATGACTAACTAATCTTTGTTTTGCTTAGCTAAAAGGCTGAAACTTTTGGTATAAAAGTTATGACTAATTTAAATAGATCGTAACGTTAATGGTATTTACCTTCTTAATCGATTTAACCACTGTCCTTGTTAAGTGGAAGTCTTAATTTATCATAGTAAATCATTGGCACAAAAGCTACTTAATTCATTCTATAAAGCATGGCTTTGCCAGCTAAGTTAGAATCTTGAGTTATTGTGGACAAAGGTTGGCATGATGGATACTTGAACCAATTAATAAGTGTTGGCGTTATAAGATCAATGAAAGCTAATAGTAACTCATGTCTAACATTTTTGGAATTTGATTATTAGATTTCTTGATTAGGACTTCTTTTATTTGTAGATCCTAGTTGAGTGGCAAGACGGGCTAAAATTAATCATAACTGATTACTAAAAGTAAATTCTCTAACCTTAGCTATTTTATTTGAATTTGAGGTTTAATCAACACTTGTTTACACTTTGTACCAAAACTTTCTTTATAAAAAAATCTGTAATTTGTATTTTTTAATTCACTTCACTGTGGTTTGACACTTGGACTCCTAAGATTTTATTGCTTGCGACAACTTACACTTGGGTTACAACTGCTAAAGTGGAGCATCAAGAATTGGACTATATTCATTAGCACATGCTTAATGACCCCACTTTTTGGCGTGAAAACGCTGATGAGTCTCTGTCAACCTCATTAATCTACAATTTTGACGACTACCATGTGAACCTCCATCATGGAAATTCACCATAGCTGTCTTGCCCGTGCTTGAAGATATTGGAGAATCTTTTACTTTTTGTTTATGGCAATCTCTGTAAACTTTATTTAAAGTAGTATGTGATGTAGACTTTAGTGTGGTGTAATGTAAGTACTTATGTAAGATAGTTTGTTAATATTCATACCTTTTCCTCTATATAAGGAAGGTCTCGACTTGTTATAAGGATGATTGAATTTCAAACCAATAAATAATATTTTAAGTCTATGGCTTTCTACATTTCATTGGTAAGAGAGTGGAGCAGAGTTCTTAGTTTTCTAACTTCTTGTCTTATGTTCAAAGTTGCCAGTATATGGATCTTCTTAGAACTAAGACTTTTAAGTTTATATTTATTAAGCTTGAAGACAAATGCTGACTTACAGAGAATAAAATCTTTGAGAGTCGACATTTGCTTTCAATCCTAATATCTATAAACCTGCCTCGATCTTAGGTGTATCATCCAAAGTAGTCAAGTAAAGAATACTTTGGCTTTCTATTAAATCAAAAGGTGTGGTGTGCTTTTGAGACTATCAAATTGGCCCGGTTGCCTAGTGCCCCTTATGGAATTGTGCAAGTTTATGGCTTAAGACTTAGTGTATATCTTGTGCTGTAAGACTTTCTGGGGGCTTTATGGTAGAAAACCAAAGTCTTCTTCTCTTGGTCTTGTTTCGGAACCCATTTTGGCAAGTTGAAGAAGGTTGCAAGGTAGGAGATGAAGATTTCATGATATGGGCAAAATTGGCTTAACTATTATGGAGGTCCCTAGTGTTTGGAGGCTAGTGAATCAGGTTCCTAAGGTTAAAAATGTTACAATTTGGTAACTACAAGTTTAAGGGTGGAAAAGAAGAATCCGATTATTGACAGTATTGATCCTAGACTTTGAACACAGGTTTGGAGAGTCCGCAGTTTTCAGAACTATTTAGTTAGGTCATAGACAGAGAATAATTTGATGTTATTTATTTATTTTTTGTTTTGACATAGAATTTTATATAATTATTTTTGCTGACTAAGTCATTATTTTAGGAGTTAAAAAGTTACAATTTGAGGTAAATGGTTGTCTATCATTCTAAACTTAAATTATTATTTTGCTATCAACTGTATTGATTTTAAAGTATTGAATAACATTGAATTTTGGTTCTATGAATTTTTGGTTTTCAAGTATGAACTACAGTTGTTTAATGTAGTAACAGTAATTACGATTCTCCGAAAATTCGGATCATAATTACTGAGATAATTTTGGTTATTTTAGTAATTTAATATACTTAAAATATTTAATGCAAGTAAATTCTCAGTTTAATAAAGGATAGTAGCTTAAAGATGTCAAAAATTGGTTATTTAAGTAAACTGAACTAAGAAGGGCATTTTGATCATTTAATATAGTGACCTATTTTTATTGCATGGTTGAGTAGAGGATGGAAACATATTGAATTTGAGGTATCACAATTTTTCATGATTCCCGCTTTACCCTTGACAAATTATGAATTAATTAATTGTCAATTGATGGTTTATGAGTAACGCTTAAAAGTATTGGGAATAAATTGCACGTTTATTAAAGCTGAGGTTTGGGGGTGTAATTAAGGTGAAGAAGAATCCAGGTGTGGCTTTATGCTGGATTTGGTCCTAGAGGTTTCTCTTTTGTTGTATTTGGAGACAAAAGTTAAAGACTATGTCAATAAGGAACCATGTGCTTGGCACATGCGTTTAAGTGATAAAGCATACAAAAGTTGACTTGTTTTTTTTTTATTCATTGTCTTCTTCATCCATATCCGGCCACCACCCAATGGTCTCCTTCCATATCCTTCAAACCTCCAAGATCGCACCATCCAACCTCCAATCCACCAAATTAATCACAAATTCATGGGAAAATTGGGAGAAATGAAGGATTTCTTGCATAAGGAGCTAAGTTTTGAGCTCATTTTTGGTAAGTAAGTAATATTGTTTTTTTTTTTCCCTTAATTTCCTGGTTTAATTCAATGGTGGAAGGCTGATTTTGTTAATTAAATTGGTTCCAAGCTTGTTTGTTGAGAAAATCAAGCATGGGAGCTTGAAACAAGCAAAGAGATTTATAGTAACCTATGATTACAGTTGAATTTGGGGAGGCAAGGAAAACATTTTATTTTCTTTGGTTGCTTTGGCTGAGAAAAAGTTAGAGAATTGGAAACAAAATGGCCTTTTTGTTAGTTATTTGTTAGAATTGTTAAGTTAGTAATAAGAAATCAAATAGGAGCAAGAAATGTTTTTTTTATTTGTGTGAAAAGTAAATGGCCAGTTATTTGGAATCCAATGAGAGGGTTATTCCAAACCACTTAAACCATAAAGAATGTTGTAGTATTAGCCTAATCATGTTTTATTTATGTAGCTAAATGTTCAATTAAAAGAGAAATATTCAAGCTATTATAAGAATGCTAAAGTTGATGTTTACTTGCATTAATTATTCCAGGTAAAAGATTTTAAGTTTAAATTAAAATTAATGCGTTATGAATTTTTTTACAATGCATTAATTAAGAGAGTAAGATATGGACAAGAACTGGCTTAAGGACTAAGTAATTAAATATCCCTTAAGTATGTATACGGGGTACTAAGTATTCAAGATGTGCTTTGAGGCTCAAAAGTACCCTAACTAAGCTACCAAGCTTGGCAAGAATGAGCCACCAAATTTAAGAACTCCTGTATACTGTGAGTAAGGGTAAGCAAGTGGCAAGCCAAGTTTGCTAAGGTAAGAGTTAAGTTCTTGTAAGAAGGACTAGGTTGAGGATGAGTTCCTTACCATAGAAATTGTACTAGTAGCCATTAGTTAAGACCTCAGAACATTTTGAGCTCACGTTAAGATGAGTATATATGTTATATACACTGGGTCCTAAAGATTATCTTGCAGGTATTTGATCAACTATTGAGAATTTGTAATTCTCACTCCCTTAAGTGTCACATTGTGCAGATACTAATAGTGTGAGGCCTAACAACCACTGAAGGGTTGTTAAACAAGGTTTTTGGTGCAGCCTTGACAGAGGAAAATTAGACATTTTATTTCTGGAGCTTCTGTGCTTAAGTGGGAGCTATTTTGATAGTTTTAGATTTTGTACATGTTGGGTACTTGGGTACCAAGGAAATGTCTCTAGTTTGACTAGTGTGTATGGACTTCTTTATTGTATATGTCTGTATATATACTATGGTTGCTTATGGATGTATATAAGTTAAGTGTTATCTGTACATAAGCTAATGTTGGAAGTTTAAGTAAACATGTTTATATAAGTCAAGTGTTTTGTGAATGCCATGAAAAATATTTTGGAAGGTTTTATTTATTACTTCTCTTCCAAATGTCGAAATTAAGCATGCATTGATTCATGTCATAAGGTAATCAACTAGCAACATATAAAGTTTTAAATAGCGCAAGAATTAGCTTAGTTATTTGTAACTAAGAGTAGGATTACTAAATCTTAATATCCTAAAATCCTGGGAACATCCTATATTAGAGTAAGCAAGGTTTCCTCACAACAGTGATTGCCGCACTCACTATGTTAAGAAACATAATATTTTGATATGTATTTTGAACTGCTCTCTTTTGACTATTGATTTTCGGTATGAATTCCACCTTTGTTTTGTTATATTTTATGATAGAGTTAATTGTATTTTTTTATACTTAAATGATTTTTTTTATTTTTATGAATATGAATTTCCTAGAAAATGAATATTCTGACTCATTTATATATTTATTATATTTTATTATTAATATTAGATTTATGATACTTCCAATAAAATTGTTTCTGCTCGATCCTTATGTTATATATTTTATGAATTATCTTTATATTTTATGGAATGATAAATAACCTGCCACTTACTAGGCATTCATGCTTACCCATTTTTTTTCCCACTTGCGCAGATAATAAGAAATATAAGGTTAGCTAGTTGAGGAGTGACTACAAGACGTCAAGGTTTGAGATAGCATTAAAGTAAGATTTAATATACGCCATAGGCCTAGAGATATTGTATACAAGTTTTTAAGTTATAGTTACTTTGTCATTCAATACCAAATGTCAAGTAATAAGTTTAGATTATAAATAATGGTTATTTGGATTTATTTGAAATATTTTTAGCCATGCATATTCGAAAGAATTTTATTTCTTCGAGTATGTGACATGTTATTGTCCTAAAACTTTTATGGTGGAATTTGAGGTGTGACATGCTCAATAACTCCTAAGGGGAGCGAGTTTTGGAAACTTGACAGTCAGATCAACCCCGTACGATGGTGTGTAAGGTGGAGAAAATCAGCTCACTAAAAAATATTCTATATGGCCCAGAAATGTTGGTCCAATGATGTTGTTTGGGGTCAAATGGTGAATGAAAATAGGGGTAGCATTCAAGGGCAAGCATCAAAGCAAAAAATCAGGAGAAGGTGGGGAGTTTGGATCAAGTGAGCTCTGTTTTGAAAAAGGATAAATGCTAGGTAATTAAATTTTAAGACTTAAAGTCATCCATACACATCAGAAATTACATAAGCTTTCCATGTGGGATATGGGGTGCCACATGGTGTGCCTATCATTTATGGTCTAGTTACAAAAGAGACCTACAATCATGTAGTGGAATGGCTATAAAAGAAGCTGGGAGGATGGAATTAGAAGTTGCTAAGCTTAGCGGGGAGTACTGTCTTGATTAAATATGTTATGCAATTAGTGTCGGTGTATATGATGTCGACTTCTAAAGTGCCCATGTCCACCTGTGATAAGATCGATTGGCTCAACCGTAATTCTCTTTGGAGTAGTTCAAACTCTGGAAGGTGGATGCATCTGATAAATTAGGAGATAGTATGTTTATCTAAATCGAGTGGTGGACTTGGCCTTAAAAAGTCAAGGGATGTTAATGAAGCTTTACTGGCAAAGGTGAACTAGAGACTTTTAAATAGGGAGAACTCATTATAGCATCACATGTTTTACGACAAATATATGGCAAATTCCACGTGAAAAAGCTAGCAAGCTTAATTTATGAGTTAGCATTCCAATCAACACTGGATGGTAGGGCTTCAAGATTGAATTTGTTGGTTCCAAAAAAGAAATTCAGGTTTGCTTGTGGAAGGCGAGATAAGGGAGACTTCCAACAAGGCTAAATCTGGTGAGTAGAGGAGTACAGAGCATTAGCAGTGTGTTATGCCTTTCTTGTGGTGATGCAGAAGAGACAGTGGATCACATTTTGGTCAGATGCGAGCACGGCTTCGGCATTGGTATGGGACAAAGTATGTAGCTGGCAGTTTGGCACTTTGTCAGGTATAAGTGTGGCTGATATTCTTGATAGTTATCTACTGGTTACTGTTAATAGGCAGCAAGAAGGCTTGGGAGGCTGATGTTTTTCAGTGTATTGTGGTCAACTTGAAAAGCTAGAAATTATCAATGAGATTCAAGTTGTATCATTTTTGTGGATTGTGAGCAGGTATGCAAAGATTAATTGTAGTTGGTTTGAGTGGGTTTTCAACCCAAATTTAGCTGTATGAAACTGGGAGTAGGCTACTGAATTGGATACAGGCGGTGTTATTGGTGCGGTATAGGGTAGTTGAAAGGGTTTGATTGGTCTAGTTTCTTGCTAGACTTCTCCATCTTGTTCTTATGTTGGATTAATAAAATTCATTTGCTTGTTGCTGTATAAAAAAAAAAACTGTGGCCTTGGTAATCAGAAGGACTTACTGGCACAATATAACCATAGGATCCTCGTAACAATTGTTTTCTTTGTGTGCAAATGGCTTAGAGAAAATTGATATAATTACAACCCAACTAGGGGCCTTAAATACTTTTACTATCAAGTTTCAATCCCAAAACACCCCACAAACACATGTTTATGATAGTATAAGGGTGGACAAGGATTGTGTATTGATGATATATAGTGTCCTACAGAAGCACAAAACCGAAACAAGCTTTCAGTTGATACGGACCCCCAAGAGACGAGGGAGAATCTCCAATTGCGCTTAGGGGTCCAAAGAAAAATGAATTAAGGAACAGACAGAAGGATAACAGTGGAGGAGGTAAAGAAAAAATATATATATAATTCAGGAGGTTCCGTAAAGTTCATGAGTAGCAGAGAGAGACTTGTGTATCTCGAAAAGAAGCCTATCCTGGAACTGGATAGTGGAGTAGACCTTGTTTCTGCTGCGGTCTCCGGGAATGCGTTTGGCTCCGAAGGCGTTGTGGGTGTTGAGGAGGGCGACGTTGGCGAAAGCATTCTTGAGCTTGCGCAGCAGCTTAAGGGGCGACTGGATGAACCGAACGGGTCGGATCCGGATCCTCCAGAAAGATGTCCGCTTCTCCCCGGATCTAAACCTCGTCACTTTCATCTTCCTCTGCCTCACCCGGTATGGGTGCCGCCTGTAGCAGTAGGGGTGCCGCCTCCAGCTCCAACCGGAGGAGGAAGGAGGAGAAGCTCCAGCATTCTTCATATTTTTGGTACTGCTACTCAACCTGACTCCGGACATCACTTCCCACGCAACTCAAGGATCGATTGGCACGAGTATTAACCGTATATTAATTATATGGGATGGGAGAAGAGATGGATAAGAGATGATCGAGGTGAGTGAGAAATTATAATGAACCTGGAATCAATGTGTAGTGGCATTGAACAAGTCACTTATTTATAAATATATATATATATCCAGAGATTCCTCAGTAGAAAAAAAAAAGGCCAAGGGGAATTCGGGGAAGTTCTTGCCGAAGGCATGGTCAGATGGGGTTGTCTTTGACCAAGATGGTTAACAAGTATCGTCTAGTCAATTTTGGTATTCGATGCATACGTTGGTTGAACTTCAACAGTTCAACTTAATTCAAATTCGGCTGGGCATGCCACGCCACACGACACTTGGAATTAATCTAATTAAATACTTGCTAGTGAAACAAAATACTACTGTTACAATATCACATGAACGCTTTTGTTGAATTTCAGGTCAGCTATATATAGATTACGTACACGGATGCGAGCCTGAGCCTGACGTGACGCAATCAATGAAGTATTTTTTTGTACTACTATAGCAATGGACTATACGTCCTATTTATATATAGACCTTCTGTACGTTTTGAAAAAGAAGTTCATGCCTCAAAATTTCATTTATATGTATTTTAAAAATCAGTTCCTGTTGTTTCCCAACAGTTACTTGACTGCAACATATAATAATAAAGCCTTTGGATGGATGACTAAAAGCATTGTTATTCTGAATAATAATTTGTAACTTTTCCTGCGGTGTCTCCAAGGGATAAGAAGCCACCTTTTTTTTCTTTGGCTGACGCATGCCACTCCATGATATGTTTGTCTGAGACGAGTTATGGCGAAACCAAAAATAGAAAAGAAATAATGACAAAACTATGATAGTCGGGTTTCAGATTGTAGATGAAACGAAGCAAGTAAAAGTGTAAACCTTGAAATCTTAATTCTGAACAAAAGGTCCTTTGTAGAGACTTGGAATTAGAACTTTTAATTGGCTTCTTTCTTCACCTAAAGCTGGTTTTATTACCACTAAGAACTAGAATGCATATTTTAGTCGGCTTTTAATTGGCAAAAACTGCTATGTTTCTACTTAGCAGTTTGGTTTGGTCATAGTAGTCCTTGATTGGTGGCTTTAGAAAAATGCCACTAATTTTTTGCCAATAACTGAATACATTGCTTACTAAGCTGTTGGTCTACACTCTAGAAACTGGAGGGGACAAATTTCTTTGGTCATGTATGCTTCTATGAATATAGGCTCTTTGTCTTTTGTTCTGTCATTTAGAGGTGGGGACTACTGTGGTTGCTTGGAATGACCATTGCTCTTAACAATACGTTATTAAGGAGGCTTTATCACGTTGTCAATATATTCCTTTTCATCTTATCTTTATCTTACTTTGAAAGCCTTGTCCATATTTCCTTTTTTGGTCTCTTTTCACTCTTAAAGCATGTTATAGCGAAAGACTCAAAAAACTGCTTTGAGCACACGAATAAGGAATAAGGTTAGTTGTTTACTAGATATTCCATATTGAAAATATATTTTTGGCTTCCCTAGAGCTAAACCTAACTTGATATTTAGACAGTAGGTGGAAGATAGGGGAAAGATCAAGTAAAGTCCTAAAACTTTGGCCATTTTTCCATTCAAGTCCTAAATATTTTCGAGTTTCTATTTGAGTTATAAAACAATGAAAATCCTAACTGTTGGTCCTAAACTTAACATTCCACATAGGTGGCTCATGGCTTGTATGATGTGGCTGATGGTGAGGCTTATCTAGCAAAAAACTTATGTTTAGACCCCAAATTTGACTTCTCATTCTTTGAGACATAGAAACAATGAAGATTGTGAGAGAAAGAGAGAGAGCGAAATGGAGTCCACTTCGTCGAGTTCAATTCAGTCTATGAAACAAGTGAAATTTTACTACAAATGTGAGTTGAGGATCGTGGTCAAAACTGCCTGGAGGAAGCTGAATGCTAGTCGGAGGTTTCGTCAATGTCTAAGGTGGTACGATCCAGAGCTCAATTGTGGGTTCTTTGAGTGGATTGACGACCTTACACCGCCCCATTTGAGGAAGCAGCTGCTGTGGTACAAAGAGATGAAGGGGGAGATGGATCATATTGTAGAGATGGAGGCCAAAGAAGAAAATTATGCGGTGAGTACTGCGAAACTCATTCAATTGGAAGCAGAGGCAACAAGGGAAGGTAGAGAACTTGTTGTAAAGAAGAAGAAGGAAAAGATGTATAAGGTGGTTTTGATTTTTCTGTTGTTGATTATTGTGCTAAAGACAGTAGTGTAGAATAGTTGTGGTGATGAAAGGTGTCTATTTTGGTTGTTACATGTTGTAATAGTTGTGCCTAACTACAACTGTTTGGTAAAATCCTATGATGAATGTTGGATGTGCAAGTGAAGATGGGAATAGAGACTAATTGTTTTGTTGGTTATCTTGATTAAAGATGATTTTTTTTTCCCATTTGAATTTTTATAACCTGCTTTGAAGATGTTCTTATCAATTCTGCTTAACTACTAGCCTTTCCTTTGAATGCTTCATTCTGTTATTCCCCTTAACCAAGTACAATATTGCTGGAAAGTTCAGCAAAAGTGAAAAATATGTAGGAAAATTTTGCAGCAAAGGGTGAAGAAAAGTGAAAAATTTACAAGAAAAAAAGTTAGCAAGTTGGTTGTTGGCCTTTTTTGACTTAAGTTTGTTTTCTTGGGAAATGAAGGAATTTTGAGCTGGAATTTTACACCAAGCTAGCTCATAACATTTATAATTTGTTGGAACTTCTAGTTTTTCAAAAGCTTAGTAGTGGAAAAAGTATGAATAAAGTTCTTTTTTAATTTTTTGCATAGTTTCATGTTATGAGAATATCAGCATATTTGCAATATGAGTTGGTTTGCCCAGCAAAGTGAACGGTTTTAGGATAGAATGAGTTGTTGGAAAATTTGCAATAAAAGACCAACAAATCCTGCATAATTTTGCTGGGGGGAAAAAAGCAAGTTTGGCCCTCTTTGACTCAAGTTAAGCTTCTTGGAAAATGAAAGAATTTTGAGTTAACATTTTACACCAAGTTAGTTCTATAGATTTATAATTTGCTCGAACTTTCAATTTTATAAAAGCTTACTTGTACACAAAGTATAAAGAGGTTGAACTTACTGTGCATAGTGTGTAGTTTGGCCATCTTTGACCCACAATTGACTTCTTGGAAAATGAAGGAATTTTTAGTTGAAATTTTACACCAAATTAGCTCTAAAGATTTGCAATGAGATATTAGAATATCCACCTGGTGTATATACACCAATTAATGCCGTTAAGTCCCAGAAAGTTAACTTCCATTAGGAAGTTTTCAAAAAAATGGAACATGGCAAAAATTTGGAGATAATCAGGCAGTTATCCTTTTTAGAGTTCTATTTTTATGCAATAACTTCCCAATAAACCATAAAACCCACAATCTATGCCTCCCTAAAATTCATTCTCGCCCCTCCTCCCGAAAAAGAAAAACCAGAGTAGAAAACGCGCCATCCATTGAAGCCACTTTTCTCATCCTCCATTGTTGGGTTTCTGTTGTCTAGTCATTGCGTCGTTGTTGGGGAGGCCATTGCGGATCTCAGATGGCGTCGTAAGAGGTGCAACGATAGCCTGCGTTCAGAGGGGAACAAGGGAGGATGCATGTGCTCCGGTGGGTAGTTTGCCGTATAGGGGATTTGCGAATCGTGATTCGCGATTCACAATTTGTGCTTTTCGTTGGTAAAAATCAATAGGTTCATCAACTTGCGTATGAAACCAAAATTGGTGTAGTGTGAGTGTGTTCAGATTGTGTTTTTCAATTTGATTATGCCTTTTTTTTTGTATTGATTTGCAATACAACTAAGTTCAGTTTGTATTGTTCTATGTGTGTGTTGTGTTGTTCCAGTCCGATTCTGTAATATGTGAAGCATGTATGGATATGAGCATGAAATTTACTGATCTGAGTGTTGGATGTATTGATCTGAATGGGAACAAAGTATCAACCCAATATTTTTTAGAATGATACATTTGTGGTGCAGTTTGATATATTTGGAATGTATTATTGGGGTTTTGGGTCTAATTATGGTATGTATCATGTGGTTGAATTGTATAATACAAGGAATATATAGAATAATACAATGGATTTCCATATTAATACATTGGATTTCCAGTTTAATATAAGGAATGTATAAAAGGATACTTTGGATTTCCAGAATGATACATTAAATTTCCAGGATAATACATTGAATTCTATTTTAATACAAGGAATCTATATAATGGTACATTGGATTTCTAGATTAATACAGCGAATGTATAGAATAATACATTGGATTTCCAGATTAATACATTGGATTTCCAGTTTAATACAAGGAATGTACAAAATGATACTTTGGATTTCCAGAATGATACATTGAATTTTTAGTTTAATACAAGGAATATATATAATGTCACATTGGATTTCCAAATTAATACATTTAATTTCTAGAATTATCCTCAACTGGTGGGTTTTTTTTCAAGTAAAAAACTATGATATATCAACTATCGGAACGTAGAACTATTTCAAAAATAAATAAATAAATAAAAATTGATATAATGGTCGAATAAATTATAAGATGAGTGAAGAAGGAGGGAATCACTGAATTTAAATTGGTATGGATAATAACTATATTAAATATTTTATTAAAGGTAAATAGATCACACTTATCACATAATTGTGACAATTATCCTAACCAAAACTAATTTTTATATTTTCTTAAAATAATTGTCTATTTAACGTTTCTTAGCCGGATGTATGCCCACCCGGTGGATATAGGAATTCTCGATTTGCAATTTTCTAGAACTTTCAGTTTTAGAAAAGCTTACTTGTACACAAAGTATAAAGATTTTGAACTTACTGTGCATAGTGTGTAGTTTAGCCCTCTTTGACTTCTTGGAAAATGAAGGAATTTTGACTAAAAATTTTACACCAAGTTAGTTCTAAAGATTTACAATTTGCAGGAACTTTTAGTTTTAGGAATGTTTACTTGTGCACAAAGTATGAAGAATATGAAGTTACTGTGCATAATATGAAGTTTGGCTCTGTTTGACTCAAGTTTTACTTCTTGGAAAATGAAGGAATTTTAAGTTGAAATTTTACACCAAGTTAGCTATAAAGATTTACAATTTTCTGGAACATTCAGTTTTAGAAAAGCTTACTTGTGCACAAAGTATGAAAGGGCTGAACTTACTGTGCATAGTGCATAGTTTGGCCATCTTTAACCCACATTTGACTTTTTGGAAAATGAAGGAATTTTGAGTTAAAATTTTACACTTAGTTAGCTCTAAAGATTTACAATTTCCTGAAACTTCCAATTTTAAAAAATCTTACTTGTGCACAAAGTATGAAGACGTTGAACTTACTGTGCATAGTGTGTAGTTTAGCCCTCTTTGACTTACATTTGACTTTTTGGAAAATGAAGAAATTTTGAGTTAAAATTTTACACCAAGTTAGCTATAAAGATTTAAAATTTGTTGAACCTCTCAGTTTTAGAAAAGTTTACTTGTGCACAAAGAATGAAGAATCTGAACTTACCATGTATAGTGTGTAGTTTGGCCCTCTTTAACCCACTTTTGACTTATTGGAAAATGAAGGAATTTTGAGTTGAAATTTTACACCAAGTTAGCGATAAAGATTTAAAATTTGTTGGAACTTCAATTTTAGAAAAGCTTACTTGTGCACAAAGTATGAAGAATATGAAGTTAGTGTGCATAGTGTGGAGTTTGGCCATGTTTGACTCAAGTTTGACTTTTTGGAAAATGAAGGAATTTTGAGTTAAAATTTTACACCAAGTTAGCTCTAAAGATTTACAATTTTCCAGAACAAAGTATGGTGAATCTAAAGTTACTATGCATATTGTGAAGTTTGGCCCTCTTTGACTTATTGGAAAATGAATAAATTTTGAGTTGAAAATTTACACCAAGTTAGCTCAAAAGATTTACAATTTTCTGGAAATTTAGCTTTTAGAAAAGATTACTTGTGCACAAAGTATAATGAATTTGAAGTTACTGTGCAAAGTGTGAAGTTTGGCCTTCTTTGACCTAAGTTTGACTTCTTGGAAAATGAAGGAATTTTGAGTTGAAATTTTACACCAAGTTAGCTATAAAGATTTACAATTTGCTGGAACTTTCAGTTTTAGAAAAATTCACTTGTGCACAAAGTTTGAAGAATTTGAAGTTACTGTGCATAATGTGAAATTTGGCCCTTTTTGACTTAAGGTTGACTTTTTGGAAAATTAAGGAATTTTGAGCTGAAAATTTATACTAAGCTAGCTCTAAAGATTTATAATTTGCTATAACTTTTGATTTTTTAAAATATTACTTATGCGCAAAGTATGAAGTTTCTGAAGTTTATATACATGTGTGTGGTTCATGCAGGTCTGCCTTTTTTTCCAGGCAACTAAACCGTCAAACTTGAGCATCTTTCTTGATAAATAGAGCTCTTTTATCAAAATAAAATTGACTTGACAAAGAACTAGCATAACAAGTCATAGATTTAGTAGAAAAGTACTATGTTTCTAATGAAAGTTACATCACCAAGCAATGTCCACATTTGTTTGATGTACATCACTAATCATTCTTAAAGAACCATGTTTCTATACATAAAAAAGCTTAATAAGTGCATGCCTGTACCATGTTTACAGACATCAAAAGAGCATTATAGGTGCATGCTTGCACCATGTTTTCAGACATTAGAAAAGCATTAAACTTACTGCATTGTTTAGGTCTAACTTTCTTGTGTAGATAATTGAGAGAGAATGGATGAGCTAGTCATATGCATGTTTGCAACACTTTTGTCCTTCATTGATTGAAGCTTGATTGCTTGTGCTTTTTTAATTGTTGGACAGTCATATTATTCCTTGAGGAGGTTTGTCCCTTGGCAACAAGTTGCTCCCCTTGTGATCTAGGCTACAACATCAACAATAAGATTAAATTATAGATGAAAGGTGATATTCCAAGTACAAAAGCTATGGAGATAAAAACCAGGACCAAAATTCATGATAGTATTTTATGCATGAATTTGTCCGGTTGGGTTGCTTTCATTTATTGCATGAACAAGGTCGGGGTTGTTGCTCCTATTTTCCACAAAAAAAAAACCTTTGTAATTTTTTTTGACCTACATAACAAGGAAAAAGATAATATTGAACCAAAGCCTATACCAGCAGATGGTCTCTGAAATAAGGTTGAACTATTTCTTCCATTGTTTTCTTTGAGCTACACTGGGGCAAAAAACAGTTATTAATGGGACAAATCATAAACAATACATGCTAGGATTAAAGAGAGATTCCTTCAATGTTAAAGGGCAGTCTTTCTTGTTATGACCTTCATTTTTACACCTAGAACAAGTAATTGCCCCACCTTCCCTAGACATTTTACTTCCCTTAACCATTTATAAAGCCTTTATTATTATTATTATTATTATTATTATTTTAGCAGGTTTGCTTATGAGTGTTTTTTTTAATGGAGGTAATGGATTAGGCTCGTTAGTCTTTTTTTAGAATTTTCTACTAGGCACAGCTGGCAACATATTTTGATATGTTCGTTGAAACTTCGCAATCTTGTAGCATTCATCTAAGTAATCCTTATGTTGCCCTCCATTAAAGTTGATTGGACAAGTTGCATGCTTACAAGGAATACCACTAACCTTCAAACTTCCACTTACATAATCCTTTGAATTGAGATCCACAACATACTTCACATCAAATTTCATGATCTCATTTGCACCTTCACCATTCTATACACAATAGTAGTTTCTGCTAGCTTTCTTATTGGTCTCCAGTTTCTTAAAAATATTATGACCAAAATCCTTAGGCCACCTAACACATGAGTCTTTTTGTTTATGCATCTTGACCATTACTTTTTCTCTAATTTCCTCAAGCGTGGTGTAAACAACCTTGGTCCTTGGTTCAAGAATCCACTCATTGAATCCTTCATATAAATTGTTGCTTACAATGTCACACTTGACTAAAGGGTTAAAAAAGGCTCTGCACCAGTGTTTTGGTGAAGTTTCCATGAATGAATCATAACCTTCAGGAATAATCTCTTTAATCTTTTTCATATTCTCTTCAAAATTATAAAAGTTTGTTGATCTTGCATAATCCCAAAATAGCTTTTCTAGCTTAGGAGCCCTAAACTTACTACCCCGATTTACATAAAGGTGTTTGGCATTGACACGGCCGCCCTCGACCTTGCCTAGGAAGCTTGTGAGAACATATCTCATGGTGGTTGGAATTGGCTTAGCTATATATGTGTGTGAATTAAAATTTCATGAAACTAGTTAATTAACCTAGAAAATGCAAGATGCATGCTCATTTAGCTTTGACTTGAGTACATGGAAACCATAAAATATTCACATGGCCAAGGCACTTTTTCATAAAAATCAAGTTAAAAAAGTCAAAGCATACATAATCAACATTTGTATTATCATTACTACACATAATAACCATGTGAGGGCATTCAACAAAAGAAAACTAATAACCCTCACCCAAGAGCAACCCTAGAGTCCTCTGCTCTATCAATAAACATAGAAGGCAACTAGTGCATATAATAAGGCTTTTCTACTGAGATTTTTTCATCTAACTCCTACCTTAGATGCAACTTGGTAGCGAGCCTCAAAAAGTCCTCCACGTGCTCTACTAGCCACTGCAACTAAGGAAAGCTATAGTTAATAAGAAAATATAACCAACATGTAAATATAAAAACTAGAATCATAAGGATTCTCATAATATTGTACCTGCAACAAAAGACTACCACGATAACTCTCAATGGTTATCGTGCGTAACAACATAAGAATCTGCACAACATAAGATAAAGGAGTAAGAATTCATAATTCTTAGTAAGGGATCTTCGCCTGCAAGGAAAATGCTATGGACAACACATATATTATCATATGTAATCTGCAGTAAGCTCATACAGCGTGAAGCTAAACCTATGCGCATATGTTTCAATCCCTTGGGACTTATCTTCTACCTAGTTCTTAAACTACAAGGCAAAACCTTGTCTACTAGCAAGCATTGCTTACTAGCCTAACTAGTGAAATTCATCACTAGTTGAACCTCTCTTATGTTGTACAGGTGAACATGGTGGATGCTTCTTGCTTGAGTTCCAAGAAATTCACTAGGTGTAATAAGTTTCAACATAGTGCCTCAAGCTATTAAGCTTGCCTAGGTCACTTGTGTACTAAGCTTCCACCTTAATATCCTACCAAGAGTGTACTAGGTTTCCACTTGTGCCTCAAGTAAATTTGCCTAGGCTACAAGAGCTCTAAACATTCATTCTTAGTGTTTACCTATCCACCATTACTTAGTTCACTACTAAATTAATTTTTAACTAACCATGGAGATGATTAGCAAGCTTAACTAGGGTCCCCCGAGGTCCCCCAAAAGCCTTAGGAATACCCTTGCTATCATTCTAGCTCTTCTAACCATGATGCGTACACACTGGCCACATGGTGCGTTCACATCGCAATCAACTTCTCAATTCCAGATTTCGTGTGAACACACCATGGGCTAGTACGTTTACATAGCCTGGGAACCTAGCTCTCCAACCCACGATGCATACGCACTGGCCAAATGGTGCGTTTGCATCTCATTTAGCTTTTCAACTCTAGATTTCATGAGAACGCACCATGGGCTAATGTGTTTACATTGCTTGGGCAGAGTTGCTTGTTGTTCTTGTGTTGCCTATGCCCAAAGGGTGCTTTCCTTGGCCCAACTCAAGCAATAACTTGCCAAAACAACCTCAATGGCCAACATACAAGTTCCATACATCAATTTAGCAAGCAAAGCAACTAATTCCTTACCTTAATTTCACCTACCAAGCAAGGATTAGCCAACCATTAAACAAGAACAATGCTCCACAAAGTTTAATCTAAGTTCCAAGCAAACCAAGCCAAATGGCACTCAATCAACAACAACCAAGCAAAACCCATACCATAAAACATCAAACAAACAAGAAAACAATAAGAATTCTTGGTTACCTCACGTACAAACCTAGCCCAAGCAAGAAAAACGTCAAAATCTCCTTCCAAACCAACAAACAACCTTGAAATGAGCTACCTAAGGCTTGTATACCCCTTGGGCTATCAACAAACACCAAGGAACTTTCAATTTGAGCAAGAAATCGAGAAGAAATGGTGAAGGCAAGGGGGAGCTTAGGTTTGGGAGTGGAAATGATGAACAATGGTGGCCAAAAGCAACTTTACCAAGATTTTAAATCTTTTAAGTTACCAAGCCACCAAACTTTGTTAAAACTTACAAAAAGCTTCATTCCCTAAATAGTAACCCAAGTCAAACTTTAGTCAAATCTTTGATACTTAGACAAATTTTTAGTTAAGCAAAGCTTGGTTTTAAAACTCATTTTCAACTCTTGGGACTCGGCCCGGCATTTTGGGATGGAAAATTATCATTTTGCCCTCGACCTCTTTTGGTACCATAAACTACTCATAACTTAGTAAACTTGCCCAACTTACTAGTTCTTGCCTAGTTAACTCGAAATAAGGTATTAAACTAGGAATTTAATTAATTTACCTCCTTCATCTGAGTCTTCCGCTAAGAGGGCCATAACACATTCTATGCTCGGTACTTGGCAACAGGTGTGCAGTACTATGTAGCAATCCCTGAAGCACACTTATGGTTGATAAAACTTATCCTTTGTATACCCTTTTAACAAAAGCACCATCAAGATCAATAGTACATACACAACCAGCAAGGAACTTTCTTTTCAATGAATCAAAGCACACATAGAAGCTGTTGAATAATGGATTTGTGGTGCTAGGTATAGGAGGATCTCTTCAGCATAATCAATCAACATTCTATATTCTTCCTTGTAACATCCAAGCAACCTTTTAAAGACTCTCATTTTTGCTCGTCTGCACTTGGTTACAGAGACATCCACCCTAAGTTTTTAACCATTTGTTTAAAATAAGTCAACCGAATGTTTGGCATTGCCTTTATCTCTATAAAAAAGCATTGAGCAAGCCACTTACTAGTCACTCTTTTATTTTTAAAAGAAATACCATATGTATGTTCTTCTATAAAGGTTTTCACATGATATGGCCCAAATTTATTGTTATAACCCAATGATATGAACCAAGGACAACCTCTCCCTAAGCATTTAGCCCTAACCCACCACTTTATATTCTTTGTTATCCTTAATGGTCTTTGCTCCATGATTGAATGTTTATAGTTTTGGGTCATCAAATGTCATGCCCACAGAAAAAATAGGAGTAATGGAGTTTAGGTCATACCTTGGGAACATTTGACTTCCCTGTCCTGAACATTTTTTCTTGCCATCTTGCATATGTTTTGTTCTTCCTTCAATAAGCATATTTAATTTTTCTTTTTTGTCTGACGATTTCTTATTAAACTCCTTCACTCTATCCCTTATGTCCTCCAATTCTTCATCATCATCACTTAAATATTGACTCCTTAATTTGATCTTATCTTCTTCCTCAACATACCCAAATAACTTTCTAAGTAGTGCATCATCATCTTCATTTGAGATAAAAACTGGCTTGCTTGTATCTTTCACTTTTAAGTCAGTTTAGTTTTCGCTAATCTCATCATCAATACTCGTATCAAATACTGGTTTGCTGCTTTGCCCATCTATGTTTACAATGTTGGACATAAACTTAGAAATTCCTATGGTGTATCAATAAATTCTCCAACACATGCATGCTTGAATCAAATGCTGCCATTATCTCATTTAACCATCACATAAAGATTTTCCATGCTCCAACCAAAATATCTTGCTAACTAGTACATTAATAAATTTTTTTACCATTTCCAGTAGCTCATTATATGTAAGCAAATTAATATCCACAATGATAGAAGCTTACACCCCACCAACATACACTTGAAGTTGTTCATCCCAAAATTCATCCCTGTACACAAATGTAATAGAAGCAGAGGTGTGCCTTATTCTGTAGAACAATTAAACAACAAAGCAATTATGAGAACTAACTTAATATATAACAAATTCATATTCTTGTGCATGACATTTATCAATGCCTTAAAAAGGAAGAAATCCAGTAATACACTATAAAAAAACACCCAATTTATGACTCCTACCTAATGAAATTCCTAGTTTTATGGCACATATGTGACAAAACTTGAACTAAAATGCATTATAAAGAAAATATGAGTAGATTTGGTCAATAAAAACATAAGATTTTGAGTTTAATCTATGTGTACAACAAAAAAACACTACTCCCTGTGTCCCAATTTAGATGAAACATATTCCTTTTTGGGATGTCTCAGAAAGGTTGAAACGTTTCCTTTTTTGAAAAATGTTAAACAATCAATTTATCTTCTTACCTCAATTTAAACTATCACTACACAAAACCCAATAAAGAATTTTTTTTAAATTTTCATTTAATCTCTCATTGCACAAAATTCAAAAAAAGAATCCGTTTTTTTTAATCATTATTTAAACTTTCACTACACAAAATCTAAAAAAAATTTAATTTTAGTTCCATGGGTAAAATTGAAAAAAATAACATAAATTACATACATCTTAGTCTTCATGCCTAGAGAAATGTTTCATCTATTTTGGGATGGAGGGAGTATAATTGTTCTTTCTAACTTTAGGTCACGACATAAACCCTGTGGTAATCTCTCACTGTTAGTCACTCCAAAAAGCTATGTGCTCATGGAACTTCAACACATTGACCTTGGTTAATTTTCTAAAACTTGTAGCAAAATCTCAGTTAGCGACCTTCGCCATTGATGAATTTCAACTCTTCGTTCTTCTTAGAATCATCTTAAGTGTTCAACTTTCTTAAGAAGTCTTCTAAAAGGAAGACTAAGGGGTTATTGATAGGAGAAAATAGAGGTATTTTGCCACACAAGGCCCACCATTTGCCACTTTTATTAGTGTTAGATTTAGGACTAACTTTTTAAATGTTTTACAAATTAAGTAGCTATATGATGAACCTGATCTACACGCTACACCTACACTTTCACAATACAAATAGAGAAATGAACACTGCCTAAACTTTAACATAATTACAAAAGATGCCACTATATAAAACTTCTACATAATTACTATACATGCTGCCGCTTCACACTTTCAGATAATTACAAACTCACCACCTTCCCAAACTTTCCACCTAATCACATAAAACCAAATAATATCTAATTTTATTTTCAATGCTGTTCAAGTTCATGTGCAAATGTTGTCCAGCAAAATAAAAAATGATGTACATTATAAAAGAATCTTGTTCTAGTTAGCATAATATCTTGTTCATATAACTTTACAATGTTGTTTTGGTTTGACATAAATGTTTTTCTAACACATTGTCTTAATACTGAAGAAAATGTTGTTTTAGTTTTTCTTGTAATACTGTTCAAGTTCATGATCAATGTAGTCCAGCACAATAAAAAATGATATACATTATGAAACAATGTCAGTCTATTTAGAATAAGATCTTGTTCATATACTTTTACATTGTTGTTTTGGTTCTTTCATGAATATTGTTCTAATACATTATCCTAATATTGAAGAAAATATTGTTCTCATTTATGAGCAATGTTGTTCAAGTTCATGTTTAATGTTGTACAATATAAAAGAATGTCGTTCTAGTTAACATAAGATCCTATTCATATAATCCTACAATGCTATTTTGGTTCTTCATAAATACTGTTCAAATGCATTTTCCTAAAATATTATTCTAGTTTTTTAGCAATGTTGTTCAAGTTCTTGATTAATGCTGTCCAATTCAATAAAGAATAATATACATTATTTTATCTAAAAATACTGTTTTACTCTATATATGGTGTTATTCTTGTTTTCGATCAATGATATTCAATTTTATACCAAACTTCTAAACAATTACAAAAACTGCCACCATTTAAAAGTTTTACATAATTACCAATCCTGTCACCACTCAAACTTCAACATAATTACAAACATGCCACCTTCCCAAAAGTTCCAAACAATTATGAAAATGATTTAACTTCCTCGATACTCTTCCTCCTACTGTAGAACATCTGAAATTTCTCTAATAACTATCGATAACTTCAAAAAACTAGCGACATTTCAACATCAAGGCCTATTGAACATTGTCTCAATTTCTACGCTCTTCAGATCTACAAATTCTCCACTTTCAAATTCTGGAAGACAACTGCTAAAAAGAAACCCTAAACACAAAAACTCAAATACTTTTATCTATTTTCTGGTGACCAAATGGTAGAGAATCCTTTTGGTAAAAGTTCTCCACCACTAAAGTACTCCATCTTCAGTTTAATCAAAATTTTTGTTCATAAAAACCTTTGAAATACTAACACATTCTTCTTTTTCTTGTTCCAACAAAAAACAAAAGAGCATATGTCAAGAGAAGAAAAAACTCTCAAGAACACATATAGGCATGGGCTTCAAAAAAAAATCGTTAGACTAAAAAAGGCAGCCTAAAAAGAAGATAAGATAGTAAGAGTGTTAGTTTCCTACACAAATAATTTATTATATATTGTGCTAAAAAGTATTCATGTGAATAGTGGAACATGTTTCCCATTTCTAAAACATGTGCACATGGTGAACACCACTTTATCCTATTCTGATTTTGAGTATTTGTTGTTCTGGTTTTAAATTTATGTTGTTATCTTCACATGTATATGTTGTTCTTTTTACTAGTATGTATTATTATGATATCAAGTATGTGTTGTTCTGATTTTTAGTATACGTTGTTATGTTCTTATCGTACAATGTGTTGTTCTGATTTCTAGCATCTGTTGTTCTGCTTTGTATTATGTATTATTCTGATTTCTAGTATGTGCTATTCTACTTTGTAGTATGTGCTGTTTTGCTTTGTAGTGTGTGTTATTCTAATTTATAGTATGTATTGTTCTGCTTTGTAGTATGTGTTGTTCTAATTTCTAGTATGTTTTGTTCTGCTTTGTGGTTTGTGTTGTTCAGCTTTTAAATATATGTTATTTTGCTTTATAGTATTTGTTGTTCTGATTTCTAATGTGTTGTTCTGATTTCTACTATGTGATAATTATTATTCTACTATGTGAAAGTTGTTCTGATTTTGAGTTTATAGTAATTGTTGTTGTACTATGTGATAATTGTTGTTCTATTGTCTAGTAGATTGTGTGCTAATAATGATGTCACTTTTATTTTTGGTAGTATTTATTTGACAACTACATGTTTCACTAATAAAGTTGTCAACTTGTTGGATGAAAAAAAAAAAACTAGCCTCCTTAGAGGTTGTAAAATCAATGAGATTTGGTTCATTGTGTGATCTCAAATGTATACAAGTGAAGGGGCACCTCATTTTGTATCTTTTATCTTACTTTGATCACAACTCTTCGAATCTAAAAATTCTAGACAGACCAAAGTTAAAAATTTCTGACATTGATTTTCACTTAACATTTGGTATATATTTGGGGAACAAGGTGTTACAGCTCTATGGTAAGCACCCATATTATGTCATTGATCTTTTCTTTTATGAATAGAAGAGTAATTTTGCTGGCAAAGTCCCTACTAGCCAATGGCTAATAGAAGTAATAAAACATGACATGGAGGCTAGTAATGCATTTAAGACCAACTTCTTGGTATTCATTACAACAAACTTTATATCACCTGCAAACTCCTCAAGATAATGTAATTGGAGGATTTTAAAGCCGTTGCATGACTTGGAAGCAATTGAAGACTACAATTGGTTCTAGTATTTGCTTAATGGTTCAATTAAGCAAGCAAAAATTTACAAGAATGCCAATGATGCAAAAAATGTAGGAGGTTGCATGCTACGACTACAGGTAAGATTTCCCCATTTATTCTGATATGTACTCTCTCTTATTTGACTCTTTCTAATGTGTTATTCTTGTCTGTATAATATGATGTTCACTTCTTAAACAATAGTGTTCATGTGTCACTTGTAGTTAATTTACATGGATAGAGTTCTGCCACAATGAGTGCCTATTATTAAAAGGAAATTCCCAACAATACTATCTTGGAGCAATGAGTTGGTGGTAAAGTGCTTCCAATAGGAAACAAATTCAAAAATAAAAATGTATGAGTTCGGTCTTGGAAAGGCATGTTTTGTTCTATTTTGTATTATGTGTTGTTCTGTTCAATGGTGTGTGTTGTGTTGTTTACTGCTATGTGTTGTTCTGTTTTGTTGTATGTCTTATTCTTATTTCTAGTATATGCTGTTCTTAGGAAGGTATATATATTGTTCTTGAGCAAGGTTTAAATGTTACTACTAAGTCAAAGATAATCCATTGAAAGAAGTATATAAGAGGAACACGCTTGAAAAGAAGAAGAAAATGATGTTCTTGGAGCAGGAAGAACAATACTAAAATGAAATGGAATGTTAGGAAGACCCATCATCAAGCCAACAATTTGAAAGGTTTGAGGAGGTTGTGAACCAAGGTTTGTGTGCTGTGCATGATGCAAACAATGCAAACAAGTAGCTCTTCAATGTAATGAAGGCTGTATTCAAAGAGTTCCCTATGTAGATAGCTGTGATTGCTCAAAATCTAAGGCTTGTAATGCCTTTATTTGTCGAACATAATGCCTAGAATAAACTTGACTGGGAGAGCAAAGTTATTGACATGGTCAATGTGATTGAACAAGTTTGGTCTCAATTGAGGGAGAAGTATGAGAAAACAACTCTAGAAACTAAACAACATGGAATGGAGTTTGTAGAAGAACAACAACATGGAATGGAGTTTGATAAATACTTGGAGCAAGAAAAGTAGTATGACAGTTCTAAAAAGTAGGATTTTGAAGAAGAACAACAAAATCATGAATTAGAATAACCATATGTTGAAAGCGAACAATTAGAGCTCGATCTTGAAAAAAAATGACAACAAAGGTTTGAACAGAAACAACAGGAAGTTCAAATCAAATAGCGTCATCCTAGAAAAGAATAATAGGAAGTTCAAATCAAGCAAGTGGTTGATAGTGATTCCAACTGTAGGTCTTTAAAGAACAATAAGGTCCTAATATGGAATAGCAAAATCAAGAACATGAACAACAATAGATTGATGAGACTGCTGCTATTGAAATTCATGAATCAAAACTTCTGGATAAAAGTGTTAACATTGGCAAGAAAATCACATTGGGGGAAAGAAACAATCAAATGAAGAGGATCAAACACAACAACAACATGAAATTGTTGTTGTTGAAGACCACTACTCAAACAACGGGAGATCTCTGAATAACCTTATTTCCAAAATAGGTACAAGTCATATATTTTTCATCTTTTAATAGTGTTATGACCTTATAAATGTAGAATGTTAACATCCACAACATCTTGTTGCAACAACAACCTTTAAGCTCTTACAAACTCCAAAATTCTTTTAAGATGATGTTGTTGTTATTGAGAATGTTAACACTGAGATTGCAATTTACTGGCCACCCACAATTGCTCAAGCCAAAAGGGATGTTTCATTATTGAATAATGAATTTGTTAACAAATATGGTGCAATAACAACGCATCAGTAGATCTCAGATGAAGAACTGAAAGTTGCAGACCTTACAATGTGTTACTTTCCAAATAAAAGGTAGTATTCAAATTGATAATTATGTTAAGTTGAACTGTCCTGTTGCTGTTCTAGTGTTCTATTATTATTGTTCTAATTTGGTTTTTTAGGTTGTTCAGGTGTTTTTTTTTGTTACTGTTCAACTATGTGATTGATGTTATTTTGAATCTTCATACATGATGTTGCACAACAGTTCTGAGAAAAAGTTGGTTAAGATAGAAGACAACATCACGCTTTACCAATTCCACTTTGACATGCTATGGGAGAACACATACGTGGAGGCTGTAATTGTGAATGTGTGTGCTACAATTCTGAATCTTGAACAAAGGGGACAAATCAAATAGAGTCTTCCTATTATCTTACTTTCTTGTAAGTTTACAATAACTCTTAACATAAACCTTCTTTCAAATATTTATTTTTAACAAATTTCTCTTCCATAACACACAATTTTCCAATCCTTACGCCAGAAGACACAAGATTTTCATGTAAAAAGGAACAATAATCAATGTTGATGTGAAAAAATAGATACACAATTACACTATGAAGAAGGGAATGGAATTTCTCAAAGCAACAATTGACTTACATGGTCTAGGTTCCCTAACAAAGTACAAGATGGTAAAATTCTATCATCTGTTGTTCTAGTCCGTTTTACATTTTGTTTTACTTTCTAATATATGGTGTTCTACATTTTAAAATTTTTGAATGCAAACTATCTTACCATGCCTAGTTCACAATCATTTTTTCATGGTTGCCTTCAACTTCACAAAAAAAGTAATCCATGTGTTGGACAATCTAAATAAAGATGATGAGAGATATTATCCACTAGTGGATGATTTGGTACATGTTCAATGCTATTGACGCTATTGTTTTCTTCTGTTGTTATTCTAATGTTTTCTTAATGTTGTTCTTGGTCGTTATTCTTGTTGTTCTACAGTTTAACTGTTATTGTTCTACTTTTCTGTTACTATTGTTTTCACTTTATATGGTGTTCCTGTCTTCTTCTGTTTTTGTTGGCACTACTAATTTATTTCCTTTTACCAGAGAGGACTCCTGCTTCAGAACTTTAATGAACATGGGAACAAAATTTAAGCAAATGTTGTGAAGACTTCTGTTGACACCCAATTTCGTCCGACCATAAAAAATTTTTAAAAGAAATTAAATAAAAGAAATTAAATAAAAAAATTATTTTTTTTATTATTATTATTATTACTAAAAATTTTAATTAGTTTAAAATACATTTTTTTTTTGTGAAGATTTGATTTAAAATGATATATGTGTGTATTTGAAAGAAAAAAAGAAAACTCCAAAAAAATGGCAAAATTTAAAAGTTTGAGGTAAAAATGACAACATTAAGAAGTTTCGGGAAAAATTGACAAATTCTGAAAGTTCCAGGAGCATTTGGTAGTTTGTCACATAAAATTTTGGGCCTGCCGACGTTTCTGGCGCAAATTGACAGAAAACGACAAAATTGTCAAAATCAGAAGCTTCAGGAACTTATCCAGAGGCTGAGAGACGTAAAGGACTAAAATTGTCATTTTACCAATTTAAAAGATAAGTTTGAAATTTTTTATTAATTTATCCATCAACAGTTCAGCCAAACTTCCTCTATAAATAGCAGCCCAAATTTTGTGCTGAACACAGAAAAAAATAGAGAAAAAGCTTAGAGCTCCGTTTTAAAAAAAAGATAAAATTACAGCATTATTCCCTAGCTTATCCTTCCTCTGCCCAGAAAGTCCCAAACTTTTTTTTCTTACGATCAGACCATCTTCTTCCTTTCTCTCTCTTCCGTTTCACTCGCTGTCTCTCCTCTCTTTTGCTCTGTCCCTGCCGTCACGCCATCACGCCGTCGCCCGTCGCCTCCCCACTCCGCCGTCGTCGTCTCGTCACGCCGCCGCCGTGCTGCCGCCACGCCGTCGCCGCGCTCCGTCGCCCCCCCCTTCCTCCCTCGCGTGTGCTCTGTTTTCGTTTCCCAGGAATTCAAAATTTTAATTCAAAAGGGTAAACCCCTGTTTCACCCATCATCTTTTCAATTTCTTTCTATTAAGTCACTAACCTTTTTATTTTGTCTTTGCAGAAAATTAATTAATTAACTCTTTTATTTTTTTTACTTGTTTATTTATTTGTTTATTATTGTTATTATTACTAACCTTTTTCTTTTTTTTGTTGTTATTAACAACTAACAACTAACTTGCTAATTTTTACTAACCTTTATTATTATTGTTGTTAATAATTAATTAAATTGTCTAACTTTTATTATTGTTGTTAATTAATTAATTTAATTAACTTGGTTAATTAACAATTAATTAATTTGGCTAACTTTTATTATTGTTGTTAATTAATTAACTTCTAACTTTTTATTATTGTTGTTAATTAATTAATTTAATTAATTTGGTTAATTAACAATTAATTAATTTGGCTAACTTTTATTATTGTTATTAATTAATTAACTTGGCTAACTTTTTATTATTGTTGTTAATTAATTAACTTGACTAACTTTTTATTATTGTTGTTAACAATTAATTAAACTTGGCTAATTTTTATTATTGTTGTTAATTAATTTAATCAACTTTGCTAACCTTTATTATTATTTATTTTTAAAGTGGGCGGCCAACAAGCCCCATTTTATTTATTTGTTTATTATCTATTGACCTTTAACTCTCCTTTATTTACTTTATATGCTTTCTCTTTATTATATGTGTTATTTAATTTATGCATCTTTTATTTTTAAATGGATGTCTAAACCAACAAAAGAAAACCTTTACTTTGTTTATTTATTGTCATCAAATTTTATTTTATTTACTTTACCCAAAAAGTTTTATTTTATGGTTAAACTCATTTCATTTAAAGAAAGAAATTAACCATAAAGAAAATAATATAAATAAGTAAATAATAACTAACTAAAAGAAGATTCTTTTATAGTTACCTATTTATTTTTCTTAGGGATAATAAAAACCACTTTTAACAAAAGCCAATCATCTTTTATTATTTTGAAACACATGTTTTTATTTATTATTTCTAAGCAACAAAAAGTTAACCTTTTATTCCTTTTTATCAAAATCATAATTAAATAATTCCAAAAAATACAAATCAATTTTTTTTAAACACATCTTTAAAGTAATGATATTTAAAATTTAAAAAAAATTCAAGAAAAATTATGATTTTATTAATAATTAATTAAATAAAATTTAATAAAAATTAAATTCCATAACCAAATGATCCGCCAGGATCCATGGCTTGGAAAATATTTTAAATAAAGTATATAAATCATTTTTTTAAATAAAGTATATGAATAAATTTTCCTTTTATTATTAAAAAATAAAAAAAACTTTGGGATAATATTTTACTTATGTTTTTTATCCAGTAATATTTTACTTATTTCTCTTAAAATAATAAAAGGATATAACTTTTTGTTTCCTTTATTAAAAAAAATAAAAATTTTACCCAAATAATTTCAAATAAAGGTAATAAAAAAAATTAAATTTTTTCTTAAATATTTTAGACTTATAAATTACATAATTACTTTAAGATCTTTTATCAAGAATAAAAAAAAAATTTATGAATATCAAGACTTTTCTTTCACTTAGATTTTTTTTAAATATATAACTCTTTGTTTTCTTTAGTAAATAAAATTTCATTAAATAATTAAATAACTACTTTTTGGCTAACCTTTTACAAAATAAAATGAATAAAAGAAATATTAAGATTTTTCTTTTATTTTTGAAATATACATATAAATTTTTATTTTCTTTATTAAATGATCACTTTTGATTAATCTTTTCTTAAAAAAATAAAATAAATAAAATATTAAGACTTTACTTTTATTTTTAAAATATACATCTTTAGTTTTCTTCATTAAATAAATAAAACCTTGATTAAATAATTTCTTTTTGGCTTAACTTTTATCAAATAAAAAGAATAAAAAAAGAATAAAAGAATAATAAAATACTTTATAATTTTTAAAATTATTAAAAATTCAAAATTTTCATAATACTAATAATTAATAATTATATAACTAACAATTAATTAAAGTAATTTCCATATCCGGATGATCCGGCAGGATCTACGATTTTGGAAAATATTAACTTTTTTTAACTAAATAAATTAAATAAATATAAAAGATAAAAATCCATATTTACAATATGGATAAAATTCTTTAAAATTTTGTCAAATTCCGTGTCCGGGTGACTCGGCAGAGTCCATGGTTCGGAATCAAATCTTCCGTGTCCAAATGACTCGGCAGAGTCCATGGTTCGGAAGTATAAAATTCTATACAAATTAACTTAAAAATCCACATTTCGACTAATTTAGTTAAAATTTCTAAATTAACTGAAAATTATTTAAAAGCAAAGTAAAACAAAATTAAAATAAACTAAGGTGCCAATTTTGGGCGCTATAACAATATTGTTTTAGCGTAACCGTACTCCCGATCCCCGAACTCTCGCAGATCAATTTTAAGGTGACCAATCGACCTAAGAAAACTAATTGGTGGCGACTCCAAAAAACCCGACGTTGCCACAACTTCACTGGTCCAGCATGCACAACTGGAGTGAAAAACTCAAGTGAATAAACTTGGGAAAAAGTGGGAGTATTTATAGAATGATTGATTGTGGAGTATTTCTGATGAGGCATATAGAACTTTTTATAAGCAAAAAATTCAAGTCTGATTTGGGGCCAAGATTGAACATGAACATAAATAAGATCAAGATTGCAACATCCATTTTACTCTCTGAGCACAATGTTCACAAGAACAGATTGCTTACATATATTGCCTCAATAGGAAAGTAGGTGTTGATGTTACTGTCTGGCGAAATTATTCATGTTAACTTCTAGAAAAATTCTAGTCGTTTTGGGACATTTATTGACTTTCAGTTGGTATTCTATTTGTACATATTGTTGTTCCATTTTTCTATTATTGTTGTTCTTGATTTATAGTATCTTCATTGATCCATTTTTCTATAGGTTTATTTTCTTGATATTATGTTTTTTATAACTTGAATTGCCAATGATTCTTTTCTAAACTACCAATGATGTTGTTCTAGGCTTCTCATGATGTTGTTCTAATCATATGTAATTGTTGTTCTCAAGTCGCATTGCATTAATAGCAATAGTGTTGCTATTTTTGTTACTTTTTGTTTCTTTTAACTATTGCTGCTGTTTAAAATTGAATTCCATTATATTCGAACGCTAGACATTTGATCAAATAAAAAATTTTCATTTTATTCAAACACCACTATAAAATAAGGTATTCAAGATTGTTGTTCATTTCAACAATAAATCATGTTCGATTTAAAATAACTGCTATTCAGCTACTTTTGTGACCTCCTACAACTTTTTCCTTCTAAGCAACTCCTAATTCTCTTTTTGCTTCAACCTTTTGTTCTCACAACTGCTGGATTTTGCACGTTCAAACTATCCACCATACAACTAGAGCTTATTGTTGCATCATTATTATTGTTGCTGTTGAAAACTCTATCAACTTGTTGTTTCATAGCACCAATACACTCTTCACACAATTTTCCATGATTTTTATCATCTTGGTATGAAATCACAATATTATATAATTTTTTCATCATTTTGTTCTTCTATACCACAGCTGTGAAGCTCTCATTGACACCAACAACAGTATGGTTGACGCCTATTGATTGCCTATCATTTTTCATCCACTTTGGCAACAAATGCTTATCAGAAATCATCCTCATATTGTTAACATTCAAAGCATGCAATGCATGATGACACAAGTACCCAAACTCCTTAAAGTGTTTACAGGAACAAGATACACTTCGTGGGTTTGATTTAATAAACTTCACTAGACAAGGAAAAATATCATACTCTTCAAAGAAAACCTTATATTCAGCAAATGTTTCATTATCATTTAACACAGTATAACCAGCAAAAACACCTTTCTCAACTTCTTTTTGAACATCACTCTTTGTGAACCCAATTGATTCTATTGATCCATTTTCCTCATATATAATCCTGAAAGCATCAACTATCTTTATCCCAATCCACATAAAAGATAACAACATATGATTTTTTATCCATATCAATTTCTCTTACCTATGCAAATAGTGTGTTTGATCAGTAGAAAAAAATGCATGTTTGTGATGCGTTATATGAGACTTGCAAGCCCAAATACCATCCATAATATAAAAACAGACCATTGCTAGGTAGCCACAAAAGAAACTTACCCTTTTACATTGCATAGAATCAACTTTATGTTTTCCTACACCAGTATAAGAACAACAGAATTCCCTAACTAAAACATTTCCAGACCATAGAAGTCTCAATTTTGACTTACAAACATCAAATCCATGATTCAATGCATGAGCCCAATAGCACACAAATGCATCCTCTTCACTTTGAAACTTCCTTCTAACCAAACTACACCTTTCAACTTCAACATCTGAACTACTACCTGAAAATATAAAAAAATATATATATTAATAACTAATTGAATATTTGCTATTTGTATCTCCTCATAATGTTGTTCTACTTACCAACAATGATGTTCTACTTGCCTAAAAATATCATAAAATTTGTTCTTCAATTGAATAGAAAATGATGTTCAAGAAATACTATTCTAAACTACTATTTGAATATCAAAATAATGTTATTCTAAATGTTTAAAATGTTGTTTAAATGTCTAAAAAATTTTGTTCAATTAAACAGAAAATGATGTTCAAATAATTTCTTTCTAATAGCCTAAAATGTTGTTCAAATATAAGAAGAATGATGTTCTAATAAACTAAACTCTTGTTCCAATCTCATTACCCATAGAACTAAGGCCACATGCCGAAAACAAAGAATCGCCAGGACCATCCAAATCATTTGTCTCGGCAACCACTTGAAAAAAATCACTTATGTCTTCATCAACAACATCACCACCAGAAATACCTGTAAACACAAAATCTAGAAAACAAAACATCTTCCATTGCTATAAATAACCACGAATCTGGAAAAAAAAAACACATAAGGTATAACCAACTTGTTGTACGGTCACTAATCATACATATCAATATTCAAATAAAAAAACATCAGTAACATGTTCTATAATATTCGAACAGAACAACCACAATGCAAAAAAAAAAAAAAAATCACCAAGAAAACAACAAATAGACCATCAATTGGCATATACTAGCGATTGAAACCAACAATCACCAATCTCCCACAAAGAAATTGCAAAAAAAAAGCCACATCCAAGTTGCTCGCAGCTCGCTGGCAACATGAAAAGAAAACAACAAAAAAAAAAAAATCAAAACTGTAGCTTTTATAAAGGATTGCAAACTCATAAATAAAAAGAAAGAAGGGGGACAGCGCATGAACCGGGTGTATTTTAGTGCTAGCGTCACAAGTTTTAGCCCTCAAATAGAAACTTGATAAATTTTAGGACTTAAATAGAAAAGTGGACAAAGTTTTAGGACTTAAAGTGATTTTTCCCATGGAAGATATGCTTTATTTTCTAATAATTTTGATATTGTATGTGCGAATTTTGTTTTGTCTCTTCCATTTCTAGTGATTTAACATATAGAAACTTCTTTGGGTACTTGATGATGTTTAATCATTTGCTTATCCTAGCTGTTGGCTATTGACAATATTTACTTGTGTTGATGTCTTTCATAGATTACACTATACTAGTTGTCGTAATTTAGCAAAAAGTAGTTTTTATGTGAACCAGACTTATGACATAAGCCACCCTCTTACTATGTATATATAGATTCTAAACAACTTGAGCTATGAAAACTGACAATCAGGCCATTTTGGTAAATGCGCTATAAATCACACAAAATTACCATTTTCTGGGCATTCTTCTATTTTGAAATTCATTGTGATTCTCCTATAAAACTTCTATCCACCGCATATCATTTATGCATTTGCAATTCTCCTCTGAGAGCCATCCATCGTGATCGCCAACCACAATTTACCCATAACACCATGCTAGAAAGTTGTGAAACTCGTGAATCATCTTTGGTCGTGATTTTTCTGATCTTTGCTCCGATCTTTATCTCTAATCACGATTTATCCAATTTACTGTTCGAATCATTTTCTCCAGTGACTTCTTGCAATCATGGTTTTTTTATTTCTATGATTTTGCTTGAATTGTCTTCTCCCATCTCCATTTTGCATTTTCAACATGTTCAACAATTTCTACTTAGATCGTCTTCTCTAGCCTGCTTTTTCAATTTTTACAATTTTTTCTTAGATACGTTCATTTTTGCTTTCATGTATGTTCTTTTTCTCGTTAACATTTGTTCCTTTAATGTTCTTTTCTGTTCCTGTACACATTGTTGCTCATTTTTTTCATTTATAGATAAAGAAAAATTCATGTGAACAGCCACTTTGAAAGAACATTCATATAGTTTAAAAAGAATATAAGAATATAAAAAAAGATATGCAAATAAAGAAATGAACATATAAACGTGAAGAAAAGAATATGTGCATGCGAAGCAAAGAACACATACGTTAAAAAAATATTTATTAAGAACAAATATGCATATATATGTGTGTGTAGAAAAAACATATGCAAATAAATCAAAGAACATATACATAATTACATAAATTATAGTGAAAAGAACATACATACGTGTATAAAAGAACATACCCATATAGAGAAAAGAACATATGCCTACAAATAAAAGAGCATATACTTTTATAGACATATATAGAAAAAATATAAAAAAATACATGTACAAAGGAACTTATACAATTAAATAAAAGAAAGTATGCATGCAAATAGAAGAACATATATCTTTACATATATCTATATTGATCAAATATTAAAAATATTACAAACATACACATGTTTATAAGTGAACATATACACATAAGGAAAAGAACATGTGCATGTAAATAAAAGAAACATGTGTAGAAAGAAAAGAACATATGAAAATAAATCAATCACATGTGTACAAAAGAACATATGAGCTTATAGAAAAGAACATACACATTTAATGAAAGGAACATATACATTCACATATATTTATACAAACCAAATATCAAAACACATTATAAACATACACAAAGGTACAAATAACCATATGTGCATAAAAAAAACATGTGCTTGTAAGAAAAAGAATACATATGATTAGAAATATCTATTTTGAGCAAATTTGCATGTATATGTGCATATACATACACACATGTATAAAAGAACATATGTATAAAAAGAAAAAAAATATACAAATAAATCTAGGAACATAAATATAGTTACATAAATTGTAATGAAAAGAATATACACATATGTATAAGCAAAAAAAAAAAAAAAACTAGAAAAGGTAATGTAGCAACGTGATTTTTTAGGAGTCGCCACCAATCAGTTTTACGTAGGTCGATTGGATACCTGTTATGGTCTGCGAGAGATTCTAAGACCGTGAGTCGGTTACGCTAAAATAACCTTATTAAAGCGCCAGGAAATTGGTACCATGGGGTTCGATTTTATCTTTTCTTAAATCTTTATTCCTTGACCTAATCTTTGATTGGGAGTGATTTTTATAAATTTTATTTAATTTTTAATTGATTTAATTATAAACCATGAATCTTACCAGACCAATCGGATATTGAATATTAGATGTCCTCGAAATCTGGGGACTTTACCAAATCCACCAAGAATTTGAAAGGAGCACCTTGTTCAAACCGTGAATCTTATCAGACCAATCGGATTTGAACGAATGATCTGTCTCAGGATTTTATTAAATCATCAATAACGGATTCTCAAAAAAATTATTAAGTATTTAGAAGTTGCTTAACCAACAATTTTTGTGCATTACTAACCTTTAGTAACATTATGAGAATTAAAATTAAGTATTCTAAAATTTAAAAATAATAATAATAATAAAAAGACAAACCGAGTTAATATCCTACATTGGGGCCCTGTACAAATTTAATGGCTAAGTCTAATGCATAGTCAAACGAACTAATAAACAAGAAGAGCAATAAAAAAAATGAAAAGCTTGCTATTAATGGCCTATCTGCAAAAAGACATGTTAGTGACTTAATCAATTGAATAAAAGAATCAGAGGACTGAAGAGGGGTTTTACAAAAAAAAAAAAAAAGAGTTGATTGGATCGGATCTAGGTGGAATCAGGTCAGATTTGGGTCTGTCTCTTCCTTTTTCAATTCGGTTGTCGGACGGCGAAGGGGCATCGAAGACGGAGCTACGGTGAGCAACATTGACAACGGCTCGGGGAGATAGATGTGCAACGTCGAGAGAAAGAGCTGGGGCGGCTGGCGGGTGACACGACAAAAGGAGGATCAAAGAGGAAAGGTGAGAAGTCGCGGCGGCGATTGAGGAAAAGGTTTAGGGTTTCTGGGAAGAAGGGAGAAGAGGCTTGGGGCTAAGACTGTTGTTTAACCTTTTTTCACTAGAAGCTTAGGATTTTCATTTTTCCTCTCCTTTTTCATCAATTAATGGTCCATAGTTATACTAAGAGAGGCTAGGCAAGATTAACTGGGTTTAACAGAGTTTAAACTTGATCCAAATTCTATTTGAGGAGATTAGGATATAATCTGGTAAAGTGTCAGTTTAAGTCCAACAAAAACTCTCAAGCTACTGATCTTGCCCTAAATTCTGTGTAAATTTTCAATTTGACCAAAAACTTTAAGGATTTGTCAATTGAGCCCAAAATTTTCTAAAATTTTTCAAATTTTCCTTAAAATTTCAGGATCTCAATAGATTTGCCCCAAATTTTCAGTTTTGACAAATTTACCTCAAACTTTCCAATTTTTTCCTAAAATCCTTTAAAATTTCCTAGCTTTTCTTCAAACTTTCCCGTTTTTCCTAAATTGACCCTATAAGACCTTTAGGACTCTAAATTAGTACGTAAACTAAATTAACTCTTATTTCTACCCTAGATGACCACTTAAAATTCCTAAAGATTTGTAAACCAAAACAATATAACCTAAATGTGACTAGACCAACTAACTATGCAAAACCCTAAAATGACAAAAATGACCTAAACTCCTAACAAATGACCAATTAGTCCCTAAAAATGAAAATGCCCTCTAAACTAATTTTCCTAACCTAAAATTTAAGTAAAAAGTCAGTGTCCGGACAAAATTGGTTGTCAACAAGTAAAAATTGAGAAAATAAAAAGAAAAAAGGTAAAAATAAAAAGGAAAAACTGGAAAATGATAGGAGAACAAAAAAACCCTTGAAAGAATCATTTTTGTTGGGCTAAGAAAAACCTTGAAAAACTATTTTGGCCATGGAGAAAAGTTGAAAGTTAAAAAGTGAGAAGACAAGGTGAGACAGGTAAAAAGAAAAAGCAGTTCATGAATGATTTGAACTTGCAACCTCAATCCATTCACGTGCCCCTCATTCTATTTCGTTAATCACGTGCAAACTTTTCAGAACTTTCCAAAATTACAGTTATTATAATTTTCTCATCAGGTGCTTGTCCTGGCATACTAATGCACATAAGTCTTGGTCTTCAGCAAATATATAGTCACTTTAATTTTGTATAATATTGTAGTTTCCTTTACAGATGTTGAGCGTGCATGCTAAATAGGAAATGCTAGAGGTTCTCAATAGAGCTTCAGTTGTTCAAAGGCCTTGTTGAAAGAAATTGTGTTACTTATTTGCCCTTATTTTGAATTACCACACGTTTTATTTTACATGATGGCGATGCCTTCAGAGATGAGTAGAGCTAAGATTCTATTTTGTTTTTGAACTAATGTTAGAACTTTGAGATGATATGACTTTATGTTAGCAATAGTTAGCAATTCTTTTGTTATCTTTTTTGTCCAATGTTTTATTTCAGTAGATAACACACATTTTAGTGGCTCCAAAACACTTGTATAACTTTTATTTTCTAGCCCAATGCCGTCTTTTATTTATTGAATGGGGTGTTAAAGTACCTTTTGCAGGTATCTTCTTTAAAGCTCTAATTAGCAAGCAATTTGGGCTCACGTTGAAATAAGCATTAAGTATGATCAACAGTCATGTGAGCATTTTGTTCCATCCATCACTTGCATAGTTTAATAATTATCTCGCATTCACAAGCTTAAGTAGTTCCTTCTCTCCATTACATGTCATTTTTTATCTACTACCATTGGTTAGCCATCTAAATACTAGCCCTTTTTCCTGTACTATCCAAACTTCCGACTTTGTATTTTACAAACTATATGAAAGGACACTTAACCAATCAGCAGGAGATGTTGAATCACTTCACATAAAAACTTGATATTTTGATAATCTAATCCCTAACACCATGAGAAAACCAACAACTGCCATTAAGGGGTTGTTTGCATAATAATCATATTTTTCAAGAAATATAGTTAGTACGAGACAAAACAATATTGAGGTGCAAAGACCTTGATAACATCTTAATATTTTACTCATCATTTTTAACCACATAGTGGCTAGGTATAAGGCCAAGCTTCAGTTGCATTTAATTTAACGTTTGACCAAATTACTAGCATATTCAGTCCTTTTTTTGTTGCATGTCTTATTTTCCTGGAAAGTATTCTATCACAATGTTATGGCTTAAATGCGCAATGGTCCCTCAACTTTGGTGAATCGGACGAGTTGCTCTCTAAAGTATGACTCATTATGACTTAATCCTTTAAGTTTGATGAATGATGCAACTTGGTCTTGAAAGTTCTATTCGATGCACGCCTTAGTCCTTTCAATAGCCACAGTCTATCACATTCACCCAACGCAGTTAAGGAGGGGATGATGTGGATAAATCGGGGCTAATTCGCAACTGTTGAACGCAGGTCCAAATAGATATGAACTTTTGAAAAGATTGCCCTTCTATCAAGATCAAAAAAATCGGTGTAAAGGTTGGAATGGAATAGCAAGAGTACTCCATGTCTGATTCATTGACATTGTTGAGGTGGGACTCGAAGAAGAAATCAGCAACAAAGGGAGCAATGAGGACGAAATGCTTCTGTGGTCTTCCAGTGAAGCAATATACGGCTTGGAAAGACACGAGAAATGCTGGTCGAAGGTTTTATGGTTGTTCAAAGTACCAGGTAAGTGATGAACATTGAAATCGATCATTGAGATGGCATCAATTATCAATTGGTTAATGAAAGATGAAGTGTGGTTTGATATGCAATTGTTGGATTTTTCAAGTCTATTCGGATTCATTAATAAATCTAGAACTTGTGTAATCGAATTTTGAGTTAGTAAGTGGAGGGAAGAGAGATAAATTTTATGCATGTTTATACTTATTCCTGGACTCGAATTTGTTTGTTTTTTATTTTTCCTGGGCATATTTGCTAGCTGCAAAATGGATGTTTTGCTTGTTTCTAGACTATAAGCTAGAAGGTTTGTGGTGAAAGCTGAAAGTGTTTTATGTCATTCAGTGGTGTCAGCATGTTGTTTGTGCTGATTAGAACATTTTTTTCACTTGTGAAGAATGACAGTAATGAACAGAAAGATTGGTGTGATTATTGAGTGTGGATTGATCCTATATTGTGCCAGCATTCAAGGGATGCAGTTAGGGAGCTGCATTTGAAACAAATGAGAATTGAAGCTGAAAATGTAAAGCTAAGAAGGCAATTGGGATATGGCAGTAGTGAGTGTGGATGCGAGCAGCAGCTGAACGTTGCTATCCAGGAAGTTGATGAGTTGAAGGTGCTATTATTTAAGATGGGAAATAGCATCAAAATTAGCATGTTTATGAGTTGCCTATTTCTAGGAATCCTTTATCTGGTTGTGGTGTGCATTGTTGTGGATCTTTGTCGTGGGAATGGGATGCTAATGTTTGGATTATAATGCAAATGGTAGGGGATGATGCTAATTGTTATATACTTCTGTGTATCTGTAGGAATCCTTCTTTTTGCTATGATTGGAGTATGTAAACAATTGTTAGTAATGAAATGAAATGGGCCATATTTTTGGCATTTGGTTCATTTGATTTGATACAAAAGTAGCTGATCCATTTTAATATTATGAAATATGTCGACTATAGAGAAATAGTTGTATCCAAAATACAAAATGCGGCAAATGGTTTAGCTAGATAACACATCCTAATTTTATATAATCAGTGGCATAAGTTGTAGCCAACTTCTGATTTTGCAAAATCAGACAACATTGAATGTCCTTATGATGGTATCATGAAGCTGAAAAAAATATTACATCATTGAACTTCTTTTTGTACTTTGTCACAGCATTTGCTGAGAAGGCAATCCAGGCTAAGAAAGAATAAAAAATTATTGCTGATTAGGAATGACTAGAATTTGATTCAAACATAATGAAATATTAATCTTGAACTCTGTTTGCCTAAGAAATCACTATTTTGATATTGTAACTTACATCAAGTATGTTGATCCCTGCATCATTAGTGTAAACACCTATTCCAACTACCCCTCGCATAGTTCTCTGTATACCCCTGCTGCTGCCTCTTCCCCTTCTGCGGTTAGTACCAGCACCTTTGCCCCTACTTATATTTTTTTAAACCGAAGCATGTATTCTTGTACTGCTTCCAGTATGTGCAGCAAGAATATTATGGAGAAGAACAACATGGAAATTGAATTTAAAGCCATGAATAAAATGCAATATGATTTGAAATCATCAGAGTTTTGATTTGATTTTTTCAGGTAAGATACAATGCATTTTTTTCAGGTATGGTTTGACCAGCTGTGTTCTAATTGTTGCAAGTATGGCTTACCATATAAAATGAATTTGTTGTGACAAACTCACATAATCTGTGTTCCTTCCTCCATTCATTGATTGGCTTTGCATGTATATGTTGTCTGTACTTGGTACTGCTTCCTCCTGTTGATTGAACATAAACTTAGGCAACTGCAATATATGTAAAATGCATTTCTTGTCGTGAATGGATGTAACAATAAGGAAAAATTCAATTAAAGGTCTTACTGTACAACTCCTCCCATTGTGTCCAATTGAGCCACATTTCTTGCATGTCATTTTTCTGCCTTCTTTACTCAACTTGTTATTATTTTTCTTTGGCTCATTTCTTGATTTTCATCTAGCCTTTTTTGGCTTTCCAAGCATTGCCTTATCAAGTGGTGGCATAAGAACACCATAACCACTTAGAGGCCACAAATCATCACCTCACATCACCCTATTTGAGTGTGCATAGGATCTTTGAAAAATGTCATTTCTGTACCATTTGGCTAGATAGTATAGTGACTTCTCTTTATAGGAGATTATTGCTTTACATGCATGAACACATGGAATGCCTAAAATTTGCCATGCTCTACACTCACAACACTTATGGTTAAGATACACGGAGTACTTGTTGTTATAACTCTTTACCTCATATCCCCTATCACCATTACTGATTGCACGCCATTTGTAAGACTTATTGATATTCTTTTGTAGCTTCAACATCACTCGGTTGCCATATTCCTTATGCCATTTTTGTCCAAATTGTCTTCTTTTAACTTGCCTAACCATGATGTACTCTCTAATTTCTTTAAGCATGGAAATTATTGGCTTGTTTCTAGCTCCAACAAGTACGAAATTAAAGGCCTTACAACAGTTATTATCAACAGAGTCACATTGTGATGCAGGTGAGAAAAATGCCTTACACCATGAAGTTGGATCTACTCAAATGGCAGCAGCAGATGCACTAGCAGCCAACTTTTCTAGCTCTTCTAGGTTTCTCTTAAAAGTTGGTTCATTTGTTGATTTTGCACATGCATATAATGCATCCCTTAAAGCTTCTCCTTTGAACTTACTAGACCAATTGTTGTAGATATGCCTTGCACATAACCTATGTTCGAATTGTGGGAATGTTTGTGCTACACCATGAACCAAACCCTAGAAAATGTAAAAACCAGTAACTTTAGCAAGTTAAAATGAACAAAACTAGACAAAAAAATGTACAGTAATAAACTTTCATGTATTGACATTGATAACAATGATCAGAAATTGAAAAAAAATATGAAAAAAAATGCCTTATGTTGATTTGATATGAAAGTCCAACCTCGGCCATCCATAGTGTTGATGTCACCCTTCAAACACTCCAAAAACCACTGCCATGAATCATTGTTCTTACTTTCTACAATGGCCCATGCTACGGGGTACATTTGGTTGTTTCCATCCTTGTCAACCGTTGTCAAAAGTTGCCCTTTCACAACACCTTTGAGGAAACACCCATCAAGACCTAAATAAGGCCTACAAGCTTCTAAAAATCCATTCTTTACTGCTACCAAACATACATAAATTCTTTTAAAAATTATGTCACTTTCATGGATTCCTAGGGTAGTCACTATTTCAATTGTGCTTCCAGGATTTGACTGCTTTAGTGTATGCACATAGTCCCCCAACTTAGCATATTCATACTCCACATTTCTCTCAAGTTTTTTCATAATTCTCAGCTTTGTTCTCCTACATTGATCAAAAAATTTATGCTAAAAGTCTTCTCTATATGCTCTTGAATGTAGCTAGATTTTATGTCAGGATGCCATGATATCATATCTCTAACTTCATCAACCATCCAAACTAAGGTTGCCCTAGAATTGCTTTGCACCTCAATGCATTGTGCTCTGTATTGAACGACTTAACCTGGAAATAATGCTTCCTCCTTTCAAGTGAAGCAAGGATCATCCATGGGCAGCTAGGTGCTTTACAAATAGCTCGGACTCTTGTTGTATCATTCTTGAGAAATGTAAAATCATGCTTGTTTTGTATTGAATATTTGATAAATGCTTTCTTGAACTCGATATGTGCTTAAAGACCATTCCTAACTCAATGTGACAAATTCTTGAATTCTCATCATACCTCAGCCATATTGGCTCCTCCCTAACATCAACTCTCCCACCTTCACCATCACTTTCCAAACAATAACTTCCTACATTAGAATTTGCTTTTAACTCACTGTTATACCCATATTTGAACATTTCATCACATTTTGAAAATGTCTTTGTTCTTCCTTTACCCAAACCACTTGGAACAATGCTAAGTTCTTTTGAACTAGTTTCCTCTGTAAAGCCTTCAAGCCCCTTTGAATACCATCTTTCAACCTTTTTAATAGCAGCTGTTATTTCCTCATCTTCATCAGACTGTAATGCGAGGTCAACTCTACTAATCTCCGCTGCATACTTGACCTCTAAGTCCACACCATCATCATCAATTTCGGTTCCACCATTCTTCTCTGCATCTTCATATTTTTCTTCACCGATGGCTATGTCTTCTTCTAAATTAAGCAACTGCAGATTATGGCCTTTGATTGATGTTTGCAAGTTACAAAGAAGTTGATCAAATTGCTGGTCAATATGTGATTTTGACCAATTAAGCGTATCACCCGTTTTCCCATTCCTATCTACTTCTTCATTAACTTCCAACTCGACATGATAACTAGACATATGTGAACTTGACCTCTGTAGATTACTTGAACTCGGCCCACCAATATAGTGATTAATATAAACTTCCACAATACCACTTTTAACCGCATACTTCACCAAAGTCAATTGTTGATTCATCATCATGCAACATAGAAAACATGCTGCCAACCTTAGTTAATTTTTGATAATATATGCCTTGTACAACCTTTTCATCATATTCAAGCTCCTTTATTTCTTGTATCATGTACCAATGTGATATTTTATCTTCATCGTAAACCCTTGAGCATCTACTACCGTTAACATATGTACTCATTTGCTCCCCAATAAAATGACCACCATGGTGCAAATATGTTGTGAACTCGACCATGATGAACCTCCAACCTATAAATAATGAAATAATGCTTAATGATTATAGTACAGTGCAACTACGTTAAATTATATAATTCATCGAATCCCAGGCAATACTATGGTGCAACTACACTAAATGACTAAACTTGATTGCTGCAAATACACGAATTCCATGACCTTGCCTGGAACAATTTTCTTTTGTAAATACAAAACATGTGACGTACCACTAGAAACCACAACTTAAATGGAATTGAAAATACTAACAAATTTTACTTGTTTGTTTTCTAACCAATAATAAAAAAATTGTTGTTCCCGTTAAGTCTTCCATTCTCATTTCAACCAGTTCTTCCACCATATTTAATGTGCACCGAACCACCATTAAATTATTCTTTAAATTGACTACCAGCCAAAACAATCTTCAATATGGAAATATAATATTCACCTTTGCTTACAAAAACCTTGAACGCACGGTCCCCCCAGCTTCCATGTTGTCTCCCTTCTTTGCAGTTCGCACCCTCTCTTTCTTATTAAGTTCTCTGTTGTTCGACAGAAAATAAGCAACAGTAGCTAAATCATCCCTTTTCTCCCTTTTGTAATTTTTCTATTCTTCACCTTTTCGCGCCTTTACCCCTTTTTCTCCCTCCTTCCCTTCCACCTCAGCCAACCTCACACATACCTTTTCCACATCAGCATTATAACTGACGCCATTTCACTGTCCATCCACTTAAGGACCAACTCGCAACAGTCAACAAACGTAAAGGATTAAGTCATAATGAGTCATACTTTAGGGACCAACTCGTCCGATTCACTAAAGTTGAGGGACCATTTGCGCATTTAAGCCCAATGTTATTGCTTAGTTCAAGTAAAACGCAACCTAAATTTTGTGTTGCACCCACTTTTTTAATAGGGCTTGGCCTCTGGAGTTCAGATTTTTTTCCTTGGCCATTTTCACAAGAGAAATGACCATCAACCTGTCGTTGGTTATTGCCAGTCTTTGGTTTGGTTGATGTTCTTGACGCAACGAAAAGGCAATCTACATTTCATCACATTATTTAACTTCTTAGAAAAGGGTGATTTCAGCAGTACTAGCTGGTCATTGTAAAAATTCATACAAATCTACACTCCATAACAGCTTAATTTTGCGTCCCCTCCGTTCTCCACACAGCATATTTATCTTTGTTGGATTGGATTGAGGGAACCAAAAGAAAACGTCGTCCTTCTCCATTTGTGCTAGGCAGAAAAACCTGGACTTGCAATATCCAAGCCTCAAGTACAAACAAATTGTTATTAGGACCAGGCTTATAACAAACTTGAGCTAGATAAATTACGATTCCAGATCACTCACTCCCTTGTGAATCATGCCCTGCCAGGAGATTCCTTGGTGGAGGAAGGAAAGGCCTAAAGCCACATTCTCTGATTTCAATGTCAGGTATCTGTGGTATCTGAGGCCAATCCTTCTGTGTTTACTGCACTGTTTGCTCTTCCAGAGAAATGCTAACTACGAGCAGAGTAAACTAACGTACCCGCAAGCAGCAGCCGTTACATCTCTTTTGTTTTTTATTTTGTTTTGTTTTTCTTTTTGTTTCTTTTTCTCCTTTTTGGGAACCAGAGAAGAAAATAGCGTTTCCTTTTGAACGATGAGCATAGTTGTAGCTTAAACATCTTTGCTAGTTTTCTTGCCACCGAAAAATTTGGCCAATTTAGGCATCACCTTCTTCTTCTTGCTGATGATGACTGGAGTTGATTTATGTGTTGCAGGAGAAGCAGACTTGCGAAGCTTAGCTTGTCCAGAGGAAGATGGGGTTGACTTTCCTCTGTATGTCAAAGATTTCCTCTTATAAGCTGAATATAGATTTTGTCTCTCATCAGTAATTTTCTCCTTCTTCTGTCTCAAGGTATGCGAGTCTGTGCCTAGCCTTCTTGCAGAAAGTGACCTCTTGCTCCAGTTTACCTCGTATTCTCCTTCCATCTTCATCTTTCTTAGATCTCTTTGAGCTATCTCAATCTTCATGAGCACTTCCCTCTCACTGGCTTTTAAAGCTTCAATGCATGCCTGAGCTGCTGCAACCTTCTTATCCGCAATTTCCTCAGCCCCAGCCGCACGTCCTATTAGATACTCGTACTCAAACTTTGAGATGCGAATGGTAGAATTATGCTGGGGCGTGGAAGCTCTGGTTTTCAGTGTGTTTTCTATGAGGGTTTTAAGCTTGAGGAGAGCTAATGCTTCAGAATATTTGACATCCTCCAGCTCTTGCATTGCAGCCTGCAATCGTTCCTCATAATAATGAATCTCTGACTCGGTCTTTTGGATTTCAGCTTTGATGGCTTCCTTTTCTTTGCTAATGAGCGCCTTCTCTTTCTTTGATGCCTCGGCTTCCATCTGCAACTGCTCAAGAGTGAGAGAGAGATTTCTCAAAATGGATTTAACCTTTTCTTCAGCAGCTGATGCTGCTTCAAACTTTGATTTTGCTCTGAGCAGCTTGGAATTGAGACTCTTAGCTTTCAAATCTGCCTTCTCCTCTGCATTCTTGAAGTGAACGATTTCCTCGGTGACGTGTTTCATCTCATTTCTTATAATATCCATGGAAGACATGAAATGGAATCCTTCCTCTCTAACTGAAGCTAATTCTTTATTGGCTGCCTCTAAATCTTGTGTGGCAGAGACTAACGAATATGAAATTTCCGACCCTCCTGCCACTGGCAGTTCAAAAGTGCTCGCTTGCTTATTCATGACACGAGTTGTTTCAACTCTATTATCCATCTCCTTAACCAGCTTGAGCTCGTTTTGTAACAAACTAACATCAGCCAAAGTGACAGCCAATTGGTGCTCCAGCTCCTTGGATGCCTCTATCTCTTGGCACAATTGCTCCATTTTCTTGTTTGTTTCCTCCCTGAAGAAGGAGAATTCAGTGGAATTCTCTTGTCTGAGAGCCTGGATTTGGGCAGCTTCCTGCGTGGCCTCAATTCGAGCCAACTCAACAAGGACATGCTCCTCATTGGCAGCCTCTAGTTCCTTGCTGAGAGCTTCTTTAGATGCAGAATTAGATTGCATTTTGGAGCTCGCATGTTGGAGGGTTGTGTGAGCTCTTGCTTTCTCTTCGAAAATGGAGGCGATGCCAAGCTTGAGTTTGCCCAGTTCGCGTTTCACCAACTCCAGTTCCCTCCTAATATGTGCATGCTCCATGCTCCTGGGACTAGAGTTGGTGGAATTCGGAGGTCTCTCAGCTTGACCTTTTTGGCTTTCGGAATTCGCTTCCTGGTCGTGGATGAGGGAGGCAAGATCCCTGACAGTCCTCCTGGGCCTGGGGTCAAGTTGTGAGTCGGCAGCTGTTCAGCTGTTGTACCGAGTAATTTTTCTTCTGGCCGTCTGAAGCTCTCTTGCTTTTGAAGAACACTGCGAAAATAATTGATTGATAAAGGCCAATGGTTATGTGTTGAGTTGACAAAATGGAGATAGAGCAATGGCCTGCCTAGGCACCCTACCTTAGGAAAATGGAATTAGGATGTTACCTCACCTGCAGTGAAGGAGAATCCTTATTGATGGATGCAGAGCCAATTCTTCTTGTATCCTCTCCCCCTGCATCCATCTTGAACCTGTTCCACACTTGTTACAAAAACCCATAACAATACCATCAGCACAACTTGGACGCAGTTACTCAGGAAATTTTGAGGAAGCGAAAACATACCGGAAATAAGCTGCAAGCAAGGATGATGGAAGAGAGAGGGAGGGAGTCGGGTTCGAAGTCAGGGTTGGAGTCGCAGAGAGAAGAGAAGAGGTCATTTAGACGAGTTATTGAAGCGAGAAAAGCAAAAATTTATCAGGAATTATTAACAAGGAGGTCATTTAGACGAGTTATTAACAAGGAAAGTAGAGACAGACACGGAGGCTGAGCCTGAGGCTGAGCCTGACCGATGATGATAAATGCATTTTCAGTCACCGATTTTTACATATTCTTTTTTTTTGGTTCTCAACCTCAAAACTCTGTCAATTTGGTCGCAAATTTTAAAGACATGTACGTTCCCGTCCTTTTATTAATGGATCTCGTTCCCGTCCTTTTATTAATGGATCTCGTTTATTTGATTGGAAATGTCATTAGCATTGATCCGGCAAATAATCAATCTTTTTTCATGTTTTGTTTGTTGAAACAATGTAAGCTCTGGAAAACCCATGAAAAGTCAATATCTTTTTACGTACACCCATGTAAGCTCTCGAAAACATGAAAAAACATGAAAATTAATTCATTTATTTGAATTAATTTGCCCATCATTTTATTTGAATTTTGTTCAATTTTACTTACACCCAATTCATTTTAATTTAAGTCAACTTAATCTAAAATAATTTATTTTTATTTTTATATCTTTTTTACTCGGTACCAATTATATTGAAAAGTCAATATTAAGTAAGTGTAATAAGTCATTAATGTAATTTTTTTTATAATTTTATTTTTTTTAATGCATATAAAAAGAAAATTTCATCATAAATAAATAATATTATAAAAAAATTCAATGAATTATTAAAGCTACATAATATTTAATTTAAAAAAAATTAGTTCTCATAAAAGGATGGAAAAAAATTTTAAAAAAATTCTAGATTAAGTTGGCTCAAGTTTATGTTAATAGCCTACATTATTAAAAAAAAAATTCCTAAAACCCTATTTTTTAAAAAGTCCCAAATAATAGAAAAGGAAAAGAAAATGAATAATAAAGAAAAAAGATAAAAAGAAAGGTTCGAAGAGCGCCACGTGAATATAAGGACGAATAAATTAGATATTTTTTATGGCTACTCTAGAAGTTCAAAGACTTTGAGTGCTAAAAAAAAAAGGAAAGAAAGATTTAGAGGACTTTTGTGGTTCACCCGCTTGAAGTAGACAAATGGATAATTACAATTTGCCCTCTGAGATTTAGGTAAAATTACACTTTACCCTTTTTTGTTTAAAAAATATACACTTTGCCCTTTATCTTTTTAATACTATCTACTAGTAACTTTTGAAATCTAAATTTAGACATTAAGGTAACCATCTTTTAGTAATTTTAATCTGTGTCGTATTTTTTTTTATAGTTAATGGACATTTTAAATTATCAATTTTTTATTTCTGTATTTCTTTCAATTTTAAAATAATATTTTTTTAAATGTCAATTAATTATAAAAAATACTATATATATTGAAATTGCTTAAAGATGACAATTGTGTAGTCTAAATTAAAAAATTTCAGAAGTTGCTTTTAGACTGCATTAAAAAGAAAAGGGGAAAATTGTAATTTTACCTAAACCTCAAGGGGGAAAATAGTAATTAACCCTTTAAACAAAATGGTATTTCTCTGCCAAGGCGGAGGATCGATTCGAGTGACCAGAGAGGGATTAGTGGGCTTGGAGCGGTGGTTCGGCTACCAAATGGCAGCCTCGTGGTGATTGGAGCGATTAGAGACCTTCCGCTGTGGTGAGTAGCATTAGATTTTGGCTAGAAAATGAGAGAAAACTCAAAGTTTAGAGAGAGAGATAAAATTAAGGGCGAGTTTATTTCCATTTAAACCAAATTAATGAGATCCCATTAAACGTGGGTCGGGTCGGATTTAAGTGCGAGTTAGGCCAACTCATCCGGCTAGTTTGCGAAATTACCCTTCTTTTCAGCGTATTTACAACATTATGCACTCCGATCTATCCTTCACCCCACCCAGCTCACCACCAGACCTTTTCTATGTGGCCATCGGCCGCATCCTTCACCCAACCTAGCCGCGTGACTGGACCAATTCTACCTGGCCAAATCTAGCAAGCTAGAGTTATTCTTTGGACTGGGTCATTGACCCGTAAGCTTCCATTGCTGCATACTCGATTGGCGTCTCCCAGCGGTAGAGGCGCCAAATTTGAGGAGGTTTGTGGTGCCATGATCGCGGAGTGTGCCGCTATCTGCTGCTGCTTCCTCTGCGGCCTTGCTAAATTTTTGCTTTTGGTCGTCTACAAGGTCCCGGCGGTGCTCTGCTGCCTTGCGCTCCGAAAGAAACGGCGGCGGAAGCTAATGAAGAAGGGCCTCCTGCCGCAGCGTTGTCGCCTATGCGTCAGCGATGGCACGGAGATGCAGATTCACCAAATCGTCTGCATCGATAAACTGCCGGTCGATTTGGATAGCTAAGAGGATGAGGAAGAGATGGAAGATGCACTGTTAGAGTTGGAGAAGGAGATGTGGGATCGGTTTTACGGCGCCGGGTTCTGGAGAAGTTCGTCGCAGCCTGAATCTGTAAGTGGTAAGGAGAAGGAGTTGGTCGACGGGAACCGATCAGCGTTAATTGAGTAAATATTATTGAATTCTCATCTAGGTATACCAAAGCTGATCCAAGAATTGGTTTTGGTCGAAGGAAAATTGGAGATTTCATCATCGTTATAAATGATCGTCTTTCTTTCGAACGTGATGAAATTTTTTTTGCTTTCTATCGGTGTTACTTTTACATTTAGATTTTTCGATGCAGTGTACAATTATTTGGTGCTTGTTTCAACTCTCAGGTTGTTTTCCTGTAAAAAATGTTCTGCCATTTGAGCAAAGTTTTGGGGATTTCCATGTTCGTAACTTTTCTGTAGACCGGGCTTATGTCATGTGTCATTCTTAAAAAATATAAATTGTCATTTTGATCATATTTATTAAAAAAGTAAGTAATTATGCCCTCATAAAATATAATAAACTTTTCTTGTTCTGCGAATTCAGGGTAAACTATTTGGTCATGTAGCATGGCCGATATTCTAATTTTGGGGGAAGTTGGGCGATGAATCGAATGCCAGCGACCCCCTTTTTATTTTTTTTTTAATTTTGTTTCTTGTTCTTCTCTTATTCTTCTATTTCTTTCTTTATTTATTTTCATTTTTTTCTTCATTTTTTTCTTTGTTTAGTTTTGTTGTATATTTACCTTTTCCATTTTTATTTTCTTTATTTTTATTTTCTCATCTTTTTCCAGTTTCCCCTTTTTCTTTTTCTTAGTTTAGTATTATTTCAAGTTTTGTCTATTGTTTTATTTCATGTTTTATTCCTTATTTTCTTAAATAATTTTTTCACCTTTTTTTACTTAGATTTATGATTTTATTCTTATTTTTTATTATTCTTTTATGTCATATATCTACCTTTTTCCATTTTTTTTATTCTCTACTATTTGTTCTTTTGCCTTTTCATGCTTGCTCTTTTGGAAGTATATGTTTGTTCTTTTATAAGGCATTGTTTATTCTTTGAGAAGTCATTGATTGTTCTTTTTTGTCTTCGTGTTTGTTCTTTTAGAATATATTGTTTGTTTTTTGTTACTGCAGTGTTTGTTCTTTTAATGAGGTACTATTTGTCTTCCTTTATGATGCGTTTGGTTTCTATTCTTTTAGAAGCCTTGTTTGTTCTTTTAGAAGGGTATGTTTGTTCTTTTACATTTTCTGGCATTCCATAAATTACTTGTTCTTTTGTGTTTTGGTTTTTATACTTACCGGCCTGTTTGTTCTTTTAGAAGGCAATGTTTGTTTTTTATTGTCTACTTGTTTATTTTTTTAAAAAGTATTGTTTGTTCTTTTTTTTACATATTTATTTTTTGTTACTTAAGTGTTTGTTCTTATAGAATGCACTGTTTGTTCTTATGCATGACCCTATTCCTATAAACTTTTTGTTATTTTATCTTCTGGTGTTTGTTGTTTCAGAAGAGTATATTTGTTGTTTTAGAAGGACATGTTTGTTCTTTTAGAAGGTATTGTTTGTTCTTTCTTTTACATGTTTATTTTTTTTTTACTTAAGTGTTTGTTCTTATAGAATGCACTGTTTGTTCTTTTACATGACCTTGTTTTTGTAAACTTTTTATTCTTTTGTCTTCTGGTGTTTGTTTTTTGAGAAGTGTATATTTGTTCTTTTAGAATGATATGTTTGTTTTTTTAGAAGACATTATTTGTTCTTTCTTTTACATATTTATTTTTTGTTACTTAAGTGTTTGTTCTTATACATGACCTTGTTTTTGTAAATTTTTTGTTCTTTTATTTTTTGATGTTTGTTCTTTCAAAAATGTATGTTTGTTCTTTTAGAATGACATGTTTATTCTTTTAGAAAAAATTGTTTGTTTTTTTCCTTCGTGTTTGTTCTTTTTTCCTACTTGTTTGTTTTCTTAAAGTAAATTTTTATTTCATTATTTGCTACAGTCATCTCTTACACCCAGGTGCTGTACACAAATCTAACATTAAAAGACAATCCAAATATGATCTACACAAATGAAACACAAATAAATATCAAGAACTAGTTCGTACCTAACTAGTATTAAAAGAATAGAAATTTATTTTCTCTAAAAGAACAAGTAGAAACTGATAAAAAAATAAATTATTTTTAATAAAAGAATAAACAATTTCTTATTCCTCTTATTTCTTTGATACAGACTTAGCCAAATTTCTAAATATTTTATCATTAGTAATTATCATTTAATGTTAATATCTTTACCAGTTATCTGTCAACATTTTATGCAATTTTATTGCCATTTCACTTCAACTACAGGTTTTATAGTTTCTACACAACTCAGGTGATATTCTGTAAAAATTTTAACAATAATCTTTAATTACTGGCAGGAGAAAAGTTTTTGAAAATTTGGCTATTTCTTGCATCAAAGAAATAAGAAAAAAATTAAATGTTAAGGACTAGATTGTGCACGATAAATTACTTTGGAGGCATGGCTTACTC